>OX327704.1:25313333-26641666 GCA_946807835.1 Ailanthus altissimus | reverse complement strand
AAGTGACGATGTTGTGTTTGGTTTATACTCGGGTATAATTCTTTTAATTTATGATTTGGTTCGTGTAGACAGAGAATGTAATATATTCTGGTGCTTATTCTTCAATGGGAGTCGATAATAGTGTACAATTGGATCACTTCTGCAACACATTTAGAGTTGAAGTGATTCGGCTCACTAATGATGAGATAGAGTTTGATTTGATTGGTATCGATCCGGCAATTGCAAATGCATTTAGGAGGATTCTCATAGCTGAGGTGAGTAACCATTCACAGTGTTAGGGTTGTTCTTTTGATGACTCACATATACTTAATTTCATTTATGTGTTATAATGTTGTGTTGAGTAGTTATTGTTCTATCTTCACATTATGGTGGAGTTGGTGATGGTCCAATTTTGTTTGTTGAACAAGTTGAAGAGAATGGTGGTATCTGTGTGTAGATTGGTTATGATATCAAATTTCTTCTCATGCTATTACTGCAGCTTCTGCTGAGCTTGTCCAATTCCCTGTATTATATAGTCTTTTCGCATGTATATTGTGGAATGTCCTTTGGCTGAATGAGGACAATGGTTTAAAATTGCTTTATTTCTCAACATATTTAATCAGTTCTCAAACTTAAGAATTGTGATATTGTTGTAATGAAAAAAAGGAACTTGTTGTCTTTTACATCTTATTTAATTAATTTGTTCTCATGTCTTCTCTGTGTGTTCTTCCTTCACATGAATCTTGTGATTTTGGTGTGCATGTGGCAATCTAGTTGGTGACCTGGTATTAATAGTATTGGTGAATTTTGTTATGATTATTATGAGTGCAGGTTCCCATGATGGCTATTGAAAAAGTTCTTATTGCAAACAATTCATCTGTCATCCAAGATGAGGTGCTTGCCCACAGGTTGGGTCTTATTCCAATCTCTGTTGATCCAAGGCTTTTTGAATATATGTCAGGTTTGGAGAAAGTATATTTATTGGTCTTTTAGGTTAACCTTGGTGTTTTGAGCATGGAATGATCATACTTTTGATTTTCTATTTTAAATTGTAGAAAATGATACATCAAATGAAAAGAACACCATTGTTTTTAAACTCCATGTTCGTTGTGAACGAGGTGGACCCCGTCTAACAGGTATGTGTGATTCTGGTGCTGTTTACGACTGGTTAGGTCCTTTTGCTTTAATGAATTTGATAGTTACGCTAGCAGCGGCTGTTTTATGCAATGATCATTCTGGTGTTTAATGCAGTAAAATCTAATGAATTGAAGTGGTTAGCGAATGGGAGCGAGCTTCTTTTGGAATCAAAACCAGATTCGAATCCATCTGCAAAACCACGAACCTACACTTCATTTAGCTGCAGTCAAGACTCCTTGCCTGCTTTTTTCAACAATCCAATTAGAACCATGTCAGACATTACTATTGCTAGACTTGGTCCTGGTCAGGTAGCATTTCCTTATCTTTTTTTGTGGTTGTTACTCATTTATGTCAATTACAATTTGCATTAGAATATACTTAATATAGAAAGTAATTGTTTGGAAGTGCAAGTCAAAATTGTTACTTTCAGCCTATGAGCCTGATTATTGGTTGATTGAAGCTATATTTCACGTCTGATCGAAACCTATTATGCTTGAATTCGAGACTATTATCTATGTGTTGGAATTGAGTAAATGGTTGAAATTTTTTGAGATAAAATGTCTGTAGGAAATTGAACTAGAAGCACATGCCGTTAAAGGCGTGGGTAAAACACATGCAAAGTGGTCCCCAGTAGCTACTGCTTGGTATCGGATGCTTCCTGAGGTGAAGAAATCTTATCAAGGAATTGTCTTTGAACAATTTGAAGCTTTCTTTCTCCATTTCAATATTTTAATCTTTTGAAACTGTTTATAAGATTTAGTTCATTTTTTGTAGATTGTTTTATTGGAAGATGTTGAAGACGAAGATGCTGAAAAGCTTGTAAAAACTTGCCCCGTTAATGTATTCGATATTGAAGATATTGGCAATGGTGAAGCAATTAATTTCTCTCTTGCTATTTCTTCTAAG
Source organism: Ailanthus altissimus (assembly GCA_946807835.1). Classification (NCBI taxonomy): domain Eukaryota; kingdom Viridiplantae; phylum Streptophyta; class Magnoliopsida; order Sapindales; family Simaroubaceae; genus Ailanthus; species Ailanthus altissimus. The sequence goes on along the minus strand of OX327704.1, from coordinate 26,639,644 downwards.
TGTGATTTACTAATTGCATGGAAATATTTCTCTTCAAAATGTTATTCCCTAAAATTTTTTCCAGTTAGAATCATTCTGCTTGCTACTAAGAATTTGGCTGGTAAGCAGGTAAGAAAAGGGCAACTGTAGCACAACCACGCTCTTGCACACTTTGTAGGGAATGCTTAAGAGGTGGTGAAGAATGGCAGAAACGTGTGTCAATACGACGTGTTAAAGATCATTTCATATGTAAGCATGTCACGCGTGTCATCAAATTAGTGCTATAATTACAGGATGTTATACATGATACCTGTTCTAGATGGTTGTCATTAGGCATTAAAATTTCCGACCTTCAATCCTTCATAATTCTGCAATTATGTTGTTACATTTTGATCTAAAAAAATGCACTATTGTTCATGGAAAGGCTTTGAGGCTATAAGTTCTCATTTTCATATATTATTTTCTATCCAGTTACTATTGAATCAACTGGAGCTTTACCTCCTGAAGTTTTATTTACCGAAGCTGTGAAGATTTTGGAAGAAAAATGTGAACGTGTGATTTCTGAGCTTTCTTGAAGCTTAATTCAACAGGATAGGATGAGTCGATTGTAAGCAAACGGTTCTTCCTTTAAATGTTTTGTTTCCTAATTTAGCAACAATCTTGTATTCTTTCCATTTGATAATTGGAGAAAGCTATTATGATTTGGTTCATAAATGAGATCTCTTTTGCGTGTATTGGCGAAAGTGCTCAGCTCCCATTTTGTATCATGATGAAAGGATTCTCGTCTGACTCTGACTGTGATCACTCATAATCTGTATCATTAGTAGTGTTATTAGTTTTATTAATTAATGATATTTTTTTAAAGTGTTTCAGCAGTGCGCTACTACTGGTGCTATAACTGTTTCACTTTTTTTCCTCTTTTTTTGGCCATAATTTTAGTTTTCAGATATGCGAAGTCTTTAAAGCCTATATTCGATGGCTTTGCACATCTAACCTTATGAAGCATGTGGTCATATCTGTCCATCACAACAAGAGAATCTTGTTCTCCTCTGTCAGCTCACAAGCATTGCTTGTGAACAAATCATAGATATGCTTGAGGTTTGACTGATGTTGTATTACTTTATTAAAATGAGTGACTGATTTTGCTTGCACTAAATTTAATTGAACTTCATGGGAAAAAAAAAAACCCTTTAGTTAGTTGTTATCACGCATATGCTCATCATATAAATCCATTAAATGGGCATAAATTTAACTGGATATATCTCCATAATCACTTTTTGCAAGTTGATTTCTGGTGCTAAACATTATTGATTTGCTATTTGTGCCATTAGCGCATGTAACGCCTGAACTGAAAATATAATTAACCACCAAAAAGACCAACAATGCTCATGAAATGTTTTGAGACAAAAGTGTGAATCCAGATATTGATACCTATTTTTCAATATAATAACGTATCATTATATTATTTCATGATTACTTAGCCAGCAGAGGGGCAAAAAAAAAACACGAAAAAAAAGAAGAGGACTGGATTGTGTTTAACTTAGTGACATAATCTGATTATTAAATTTCTCTTTAAAAAATAATTAAAAGGTGAAGGCCGTGATCCAGATCTGACCCACTAGTTAGGCTGGTCAAAATGGATCAAATCACATTAGCCAACACAAAGTTGTTCATACCAATTTGTTGACCAAAGCTGTCTGAAAGTGAACCAACTTTTGCAAGTGGGTTCACTCCAAAATTGGACCAACTCAAAATGGGTCACTTCCATTCGAACGAAAATTGTTTACTGTGTTTACATAAACAATGACTGTTAAATTTGTTGCATGTGCTCTTAGAAACATAGTTAAGATCTTGCATACTTATTTTATAATCGATTCACTTGTCCTATCTAACCACTCAAATTCAAATCTAGAGACAAGATAAGTCAGCAACGTATTGTGATAGAAATTGGAGGTTTTCAAGAAATGCTCAATCTGATTTGGACGTAATTAGGTAATTAGCAAATCTGGTCTCCAAAATTTTTTTGTCAAACAGCTCAAGAGCTCTGTTGAGGATATTTATGAACTTTTGTTTATGTTTTCCATTTAAGTTAAAAGTATTTCCCTAATATGATAATAATGTATACTTAACAAGAAGATTAGCCAAATCTTGAATATGTAGTTGTGAGAAGAAATGGATTTATGCTTAAAAAGCAAAATTTATGAGCTGTCACATGTTTTACCAAAGAGATTGAGAAGCAAATCTTGCCTGGAAGATTTAGCTGCTAGGCTTGTTTTTGTAATGGGTTTTCTTTTTTTCATTTTTTGTGTTGTGACCATGAGTAGTCATTATTTCAGTCCACTTCATTTAGGTACTTAATGGGATTAATGAGTTTTTGTTCACTTTATTCAGCTTTGCACTTCCCCAACAAAATATTCCTGAGAACTTTGATATCTGAATTCAGGTTTCATTTACCCCAAAAGCAGGTCCTGCTAATCCTCTGCATATATTTGTTCCGGTGAAATGAACTGCATGTTGGGTTTTATTATTTTTTAAATGGTTTGTATATTAAAAATAATTTTTATATTTCAGAATATTTTATTGAGATCTATTTGAATAATTTTTTTTATTAAATTCTAAAAATATTTATTAAGTATAAATTTATTATGAATAAACACCTAATATTAATTAAATTATAACTGATGAGATAATAATTAATGTGATACAAAGATCCTTTTTCAAATTATGATCTCAAATCAAATTATTAATCGTAAAATTTTTTTTCTCTTTTAATTATAAAGAAAATTTTGTTGAGCACTATACAACAAATATAATTGTAGAAAGTCGTTAAATTATTGTGTTTTTTTGAAAGCTACCGATTTTTGTGTTCTAATTGCTATAAATTTTTCTTAACATGTATTCAAATAATTTTATGTAATAAATCAAAAGAATTGTATTATACCGTATCAATTTTAATTTATAATTATGTTTATTTATAATTATGTCTAACACTGCAAACTTACAGCTCACCCTCACTGGTCATTCTACTATGCAACAGGATGGAACTATCCTACATTGTAAATATTTTAGAACATAATTAACAATTTGAAACGTGAAAAATAATAAATAACTTCATCATACAACTGCTGCAGGATAGCCTACTTTAAAATGGTTTTCATCTTTTTACTAATTGAACTTAAATGTTTTGAATTTACAATATGTCTCACATTCATCTTTTGTAGTTGAATTATGGGTTTATAATATTTATGACAGCTTACCTATTCAATACTTTTCATCAACCTGACATTTGTTGTCAGATTCAAGGATCACCAAATCAACCAAGACACAGATCATGGTCCATTTGCCATAACTTGATCATCATCTATCAACAACCAGAAAAGCAGAGAAAAGAAAGTAGAAATAATTTAAAAAAAAAAGCTGTTTATGGACCACAAAAAAAGGTAGCAAAAAGGGACACAACTGGTCATTTCCAAAGACTTTGAAGCCCTAAATGGGAAACTCAAGAACTGAAAAACAGATGCCCAAAAAGCATGAGAAGAGACAGCTTGGAGCCTTTTGAGGCCCACAATTGTGTTTTGATTAAGACACTTGCTTAAGGACAAAACTTAGTTTTAAGTCACGAAACGAAACAAAAGGGATAATCATGTTCAGGTCCCTAATTTTTACATTTTCTTAAAAATAGGGCATAATTTAATCTTTTTATATCAAATAAATACCAACTTCTATTGAAATACTACTGATAAAATTATTATTGAACTTTGGTTATCATAATAAGAGCTTGTAACTGAACATTAAAGATCAATCATCCTATTAGTTGGTACTTGACATCTCAAAAGTGGAGGCACAAAGTTTGATTCAATCAATTAATTTGAAGAGTAAAAATTCTTTAAAAATAAATATTGTAGATCATAATATTTAAGATTCAATACTTTTGAGAATATAAATAATAAGACTAAAATATATCAATAAAGAGTAGATATAAATTTAAAATAGACAATATCATATTACATATAAGTTGTTATAAATCTAAATCACTTAAAAAAACTCAACAATGAAAAAATCTATATTATACAAAATGAATAGTTTTCTTATTATCAAAGATCTTAAAAAATATAGGGACCTATATGTTAGTATTTCAGAACAAAATAGATTGAAAAAACAAAATATTTATTAAACCCACAGCACTACACTTTGACTCTCTTTTACATGTAGACCCAACTCACTTTCACCACTCTCATCTCATCAAAGACTTCTTTTTTAACTCTCTCTCTCTCTCTCTCTCTTAAAGTTTCCAATTTTATTGTTTCTTCACTCTCAGCACTCTATCCCACACGTCTCTCACTCTCTTTTATCTCTCTCTACAGTCTTAATTTTTATTGAATGAATGAATGAATAAGTGGGTGCTCTTTCTTTTCTCTCCACTGCAAAAGCTAAGGGGCTCAAAGTTGTGATTTTTAAGCTCTTACAAGGTATAAGTTTCTTTTTGGGTCTCCTTTTCTCTTCACTTTTAACTTGGTCTCCTGATTTTGCTTGGTGGGTTTTTGCTTCCTTGCCCATTCTACTTTGTCTTTTAGCATCTGGGTCTTTGTGTGTGTGCTTTCTCTTTAATGCTCACAGGTGGGGTTTCGATTTTTGAGATCTATAATGACTGAACCTTCTTTAGCTGGTTTGTTCTTATCTTCTGCTCTTTGGGTTTGTGTTGTGTATTCTTTTTAAGCTGTAGAGGAAACCACATTTTGCATGGTATTGATCGATTTCATTTTACTTGATTTACATTTTGATCTACTTTCATCATATTATTGTCTAATTTCTTGGTGTGTGTCTATTGTTTTTTTTTGGGGAGATAATATTTGATCTATGTTGCATGCAGCTGTGAATCTCTGTTTTAGCTATTTCGGTTGGTTTTAGAAAATGGGATTTACAATTTATCCTTGTTAATTAAGTGGCCATTTGGTCTTACTGGAGTACAGGGTTTCAGTACTCCTATTGGCTTGCAATATATAATTTTTTTTTTTGGTTTCATTTGGGAGTTTAGTTATGTTTGCTCTTAAATGGATGCTTTATTCATCTGGGTTTAGGATTTAACAAATGACTTGTCTGGTTTGTGTTTTTTTTCATTAAGTATGCTATTTGTTTGATATGCATAGTGATGACTTTTCCTTTTGGTCCATTTTAGAAGCTATCCTGCTGTAAATGGAGTTGGAGATGAAAATAATTGGTACTACGAATGGAGGGAGCCATTTATTAAAGCTCGGAGAGTAATGGATTTGTACGATCTGATCTACATAACAAGTCAGTGTTCTTTCAATGGCCTCAAAACCTGGTATGAGATGTTCCCCAGAAAAGCAGAGGAAACCTGTTGGTAGTCAACCAGCTGAAGGCAATATTGGTAGGCCTTCACCTTTACAGAATACAAAGGCAAGCAAATCTGAGCCAGTTACCCCCAGAAAGTTGCCTAAAAGTGCCCAGCAAATTGCATCAAAACAAGAATCCTTAGCAACTGCCAAGAACGATAAATCACTGGATTCTTTTAAAGCAGATTCTGTCAATTCTTTAGCTGATAAGGTAGATTCAATTTTAAGCTTTGGTGATCCGAAACAAGTGCCAACTTATGTGGGCCCTGAAGTGAGTGGGACTAAGGACTCACTGGAACAGGGTGGTGAACAAGAGAAGAAAACATCAGAGAATGTGGTTGGCCCAGCTTCAGCTAAAGTCAGCAATGGGACCAACAGTCTTGCAAAGACTAGTGGAAGTGCCAAAATCAGTGATCGAGGTGATTATGTTGATAGCGGGAAGAGCAGTATGTGTAGAGGTAGCACAAGCAGTGATGTGAGTGATGAAAGTACTTGTAGCAGCTTAAGTAGCAGTGTCAACAAACCTCACAAAGCAAATGATGCACGATGGGAAGCCATACAAGCTGTCCGAGCAAAGGATGGCGCTTTGGGTGTGGGCCATTTTAGACTGCTGAAGAAGTTGGGCTGTGGGGATATCGGGAGTGTCTATCTTGCAGAGTTAAGTGGAACAAAATGTTGTTTTGCAATGAAAGTGATGGATAAATCATCTTTGGCAAAACGTAAGAAACTACTTCGTGCCCAAACAGAGAGAGAAATTCTACAATCTCTTGACCACCCCTTCCTTCCTACTTTGTATACCCATTTTGAGACAGACAAATTCTCATGCTTGGTGATGGAGTTCTGCCCTGGCGGCGACCTGCACACACTCCGGCAAAGGCAACCTGGGAAACGTTTCTCTGAGCAAGCAGTAAAGTATGAAACTAATCCCTATAATGTCTATATTATGACAAATGTGATAATTATTATCTGTGCTTGTGGTCATTCTGTTGTTAATCTAATCTTATTAAATATCTCTCGTTATCCACCAGAATATTTTTCTACTGATTTTGTTGCTGTGAGCTTATTTTCAATTTCATGGGAAAACCTACTCGTCTCATTGTGTTACAACAAAAAAGTGATTTGCTTTCAAGCACTTAAGATGAATGCTACAAGAGTGAGGTTAGAAATCTTTTAACTCTCAGTAAACTGATAATTTGGTCTTTGATCCAATTAATAGAAATCATGCCTTTTCTTTCTTGGTGGAGTGCTCTAAGGATGATGGTGGGCAATATTCAGACAAACAAAGTTATTATGGATAGTGATAAGTTGGGCAAAGTTGAGAGTAAACATTTCTGACAATGGTTATTAGTACGTAGAGGGAAGGCATGATACACAATTCCTAAGAAGTAAAAATGCAAATTAATGTATAGGGTATCGGTAATATAATGCGAACTAGCTCTCTTGTTGTATTTCTTCTAGGAAAGAATTAGGTAATAAAAATTGTTCATGATTGTTCGGTGGAGTTATTGTTGAACCCATATCTTTTTGGAGTTCCCAAGGTCTTTTAATTAACCTACCAAAAGCAGTGGTTTCAATAGCACAATTAAAGTTCATGTAATTTGGAGACCTTCGAAGCTGGAATTAGATAATTGTTTTCAAGAAAATATGGGAAATTGTTGAATTAACACGTACTATTTTTATCCTTTGACTTTCCTTATGTAGGTTCTATGTAGCTGAGATTCTCCTTGCTTTGGAATATCTCCATATGCTTGGGATTGTTTACCGTGACCTAAAGCCAGAAAATGTTCTTGTGAGGGAAGATGGACATATAATGCTTTCTGACTTTGATCTTTCCCTCCGATGTGCTGTCAGCCCAACGGTAGTCAGGTCATCAGCCCTTGAGTCTGAATCCTTGCGAAAGAACCCTGTTTATTGTGTTCAACCAGCCTGCATTGAGCCCTCATGTATTCAGCCATCATGTATAGCCCCTACAACTTGTTTTGCCCCTCGATTCTTTTCAAAATCCAAGAAAGCACAGAAGCCTAAGAATGAAATGGGGAACCAAGTGAGTCCATTGCCAGAACTTATTGCTGAGCCAACCAATGCTCGCTCCATGTCTTTCGTGGGAACCCACGAGTACCTGGCTCCAGAAATCATCAAAGGTGAAGGGCATGGCAGTGCTGTTGATTGGTGGACGTTTGGGATCTTTCTGTATGAGCTACTGTTTGGTAAAACTCCTTTCAAGGGATCTGAAAATAGGGCCACGCTGTTCAACGTTGTGGGTCAACCTTTGCGATTTCCAGAATCACCAGTTGTCAGCTTTTCAGCAAGGGATTTGATAAGGGGCTTGTTAGTGAAAGAGCCACAGCATAGGTTGGCCTATAAGCGAGGAGCAACTGAGATCAAACAACATCCCTTCTTTGAAGGTGTGAATTGGGCTTTGATTCGGTGTGCAAGCCCGCCTGAGATTCCAAGACCAGTTGAGATTGAGCAGACCCCGGCCCCAGCATTACCAACAAATGCTAAAGCTGCTGTTGCTGGTAATGCTGATCGTAATAATTATTTGGAGTTCGATTTCTTTTAATTTGCTCTTTTTTGTTGTTAAATGTAGAGTTTCTCAAATGTTGTATGGTGTGAAAATTAGGATTCACATGTTGTAATGATCATATATATGATGTTAACAATTCCAAATTTTAATTTCAGTGCTCTCAATGTTTCAAGCACCTCTCTTGTGGCCTTGATATTTTAAGGTTTTGATGCCTGCAGCATTGCCTTCGCTTTCATCCCTTTTTTTCAGATATGGTCTTGTGTCGCAGAAATTTAATTTGATCCATAACACATTTTAAGTTCCCCTCAAGAGTTTCAGAATCCGTCTTGGTTCACAAGTTAACACAAACTATCTTTCCATTCTTGTTTTGGGCTTGATCAGCTGCTTTTCAAGTTGCTTTATCGACATGAATCATTGAAATGATCAGACTGTTGGTACCTTTAGATTCATAATGAATTACCCAAACTGTGACAACTCTATGCTACAAACAAGTCCCTGGAGCAGCTGACAACATATGAATCTTTTTTCCTTCTGAAGTAAGTTCATTATGAAGTAATTCCTTGATGAAAAGTCTGATAAAGCTCTTTAATGGGGTCATATTATTAATTTAAGACTAAATTTAAAATCTCGCGACTCACATTTGAACATGCATGTCGTTTATCTTCACAAAATCAGGCTTACAAACTGACGGAACAGACAAAGATTCTTTCTCCTGATAGCCAACTGAACTACTGAAGTAACATGCTTCACATGTTGACTCTGTATGGCCATCATCATCTAAGTACAACCAGGCATGGAACACTTCTACTTATGAACACTGAACCACATTTGCCAGATGTCCTACATAGCAACGCAAAAGACAGCTAAGTAATCACTCGGTTGACCTTGTCTTATATGCTCCACCCGTTGGTTAAATTAGTCTTAAGTCAACATTACTAATCTATTCAACTGTTATTGTGAATTGGTGATGTCCACATCGTGTTAGAATTTCTATCTTAGCAGGTTACCCCGCCATTAGTGCTGTATCTTAAAAAGTTTAATGGCCTGTGAAAGTGACAGGGAAACCTCCGATTTTTTTTTAATGATTCCTGCTTTATTGACATTTGTGCACAAATCTTCTACCTTAGAATTATTCAAGCATCCGTTGAGAGTAATTGTTCGCTCTCGTTGTTCCCTTTGTGTAATAATCCACCTGATTGCTTTCTTTCCAAGAGAAAAAAATGCCATTGGGAGAGGTATTTCTTGGCGCATTTTCTTCGGGTTCTGTTTGACAGATTGGCCTCCCTAGAGTTGCTGAAGTTTGCAAACCGAGAGGGCATATATTCGAAGCTTAAGAAGTGGGAAACAGCATTGAAGAAGAACGGGCGCTGCTCATAGATGCAGAGGAGAAACAATTGATATAAAGTGGAATCACACAAACAAGTAATATCACTCAAGTAAATAGTATAAAATAAGTAATTAAAGAGAGAAATGGTAGAAAAAAAATACAAAAATTTACGTGGTTCGACAATTTGCCTATGCTCACGACGGATCAAAATCACTCACTCTTATTATTGAATCACAAGGCACTCATAAAGTATGTATTTTATAAGAAATATCACAAAAATAAACTCTCTCTTACAATTTAAGGATTTTCTCTCACTAAAAACCACAAAGAAAATTTAATCACTAAAATTTTTTGTGCTATCACAAAGATATATTTACAAGCAAATAGAGAACCTTTATATAGGTTTTAAGACGTTCTAAGTTTACCCTAAATGTGTAAGAGTAGTATTAGGGAGTTTTGAAGCAAGTGGGAGACGAAATAACGAAGTCTTAAAATGAGAAATAATTTCTCGCGCCTAGCGCTGCGGCGCTCAGCACCCATCGCTGCAGTGCTGGTGTGCTAGCCTGAGCGCCGCGACTCTCAGGTTCTGGTTTGAGCGCCCATGCCCAGCACGCTCTTCTTCATTTTTTTTGTCTCTTTTTGCGTTTGTCTTTAATTCTCACGCATCCTATGCACTTGGCTTGATCTCCAAATCATATCTTGATGATTTTCAATCAATATTCTCACAAATCTCCTCATTGATTTAAAATCATCCACAAAGCAACTCGATCTCTCATTTTCTCATCTTCGGTTACCCTCATAAAGTAGTGACTTCGGTTAAGTTCTTGCATAAGATAAACTTAATTGAGGACAGTGACTTAGTTAACATATCAGCATGGTTTTTAGATGGCGCTATCTTTTTTAAACTAACTTCACCATTTTGGATAATCTCTCTAATGTAATAGAGCCTCACATCAATGTGTTTTGACCTCTCGTGAAACACTTGATATTTGCTTAGGTGTATAGCACTCTGGCTGTCACAATATACACTGATGTTTACATCTTCATTAGCCAATAGCTCCACACATATGCCTTTCAACCACATAGCCTCTTTAATAGTTTCACCAATAGCTATGTACTCTGCCTCTGTAGTAGATAGTGCAACCATATATTGTAGAACTGATCTCCAACATACACCCAAACACTATGAATACGTAGCTCGTCAACGATCTTCTCTTATCTAGATCATCTGCATAATCTGAGTTTACGTACCCTCTTACCATTTCATTGCTGTCCTTATCCATCTTATACATCAACCCATGATTTGACGTCCTCTTGAGATATCTCAGAATCCACTTCACTGCAAGCCAGTGATCCTTACCCAGATTTTTCATGTATCTACTCACCACACTCACAACCTGTGCTATGTCTGATCTTGTGCAAATCATTGCATACATAATGCTCCCCACAATGCTTGCCTGCGGTATTTTACTCATCTGCAGTTTCTCTTCTTCGGATGTTGGCGATTGTGCTACTGAAAGTTTGAAATGCATGGCTAAAGGAGTGGAGATAGCCTTTGCATTGGACATACCAAACCTCTCTAAGACCTTAAGTATATATCGCTGTTGAGACAAGAAGATAACACCCATTCTTTCTCTCACAATATCCATACCTAAGATCTTTTCTGCTGCTTCTAAATTCTTTATCTCAAACTCGGCACTCAACTATTTATTGAGTTTCTATATTTTTTCTATGTTCTTATATGCGATCAATATATTATTGACATATAGAAGCAAATACATCATCTCATAGCTCAAGCTCATAAAGTACATGCATCCATCATACTTGCTCATACTGAAACCACAAGCCATCATAAACTCATTAAATCTCATATACTACTGTTTAGGTGATTGCTTTAACCCATATAATGACTTCTTCAGTAAATAAGCATGATCCTCTTTTTCGAGCTCTACAAACCCTTACGGCTGTGCCATGTATATTGTTTTTTCAGGCTCTTTATGCAAAAAAGCTATCTTTACATCCATAAGCTCTAGATGTAAAATAAGGTTTGCACACATGGCTAACAGAATTATAATGGATGTGTACTTAACAATTGGAGAGAATATCTCATGAAAGTCAACTCTCTCTCTCCGAGTAAAACCTTGTGCAACTAACCTAACCTTGAATCTTGTAGGCTCTATCCCAGTTATCCCTTCCACCAGCTTTCAGGTATTCTTTTTCTTAAAAGAACTAATCTCTTCTTTCATGGCCTACTGCTATTCATTTTTATTTTCACTCTTCATAGCCTTACCATTTTATTTTAGGCTCATCAAACTCAAGAGTGTAAGGAGAATTAAAGACGTGAGTAACCAAATCTGCTTGAGCATACCTGATTAGTGGGTTAATCATTCTTTTTAGCCTGTCTCTGGCTAGTTCGTACTCTTCAAGTTCTATCTCAGGAGTTATAATCTTTCTTTGGGTGAACTTAGAGGAACTAGCCGGTGTTCTTGGTTCATCTTCAAGGATCTATTTGTTAAAGTGCTGATCTAGAGGATATCATATCTACTTTCAGGCTCTACTTCAACTTCTATTGACTTAGGTGCTAAGTCTTCCTTGGACATATGTTCTTTTTTCTCATTTTCTTAGGAGGCTTTCAACATCGTCATCTCATCGAACGTCACGTCACAGCTTATGATACTCTTTGATGGTGTCAACTCTCTACACCACACCTTGTATCCTTTCACTATTTCGGGATGCCCTATGAATACCAATTTAATAGCTTTATGTTCTAACTTCTACTCCTTAATATAAACAAATAAAAGAAATGATCTGGCAAAGGAGGGGCAATAAAAAATCTTGAGGTGGTCATACTTAGGAGGGTTGCCAGACCATTTCTCTTCTGGTGTCTTGAAGTTTATTGTTGAGGAGGAACTTCTATTGATCAGATAAACTACAGTCATCATAGCTTCTCCCTAGAATGCCTTGAATATCTTCGCATTGATAAGCATGCATCTAACCCTTTCAAATAGGGTCTTATTTATCATCTCAACTATCCCATTTTGCTGTAGTGTTAATCTCACTATTCTATACCTTGCAATCCTATGCTTGGCACAAAACTCATCAAACTCTTTATTGCAAAACTCAAGGTCATTGTCAATCCATAACCTTTTCACCCTTTTTCCAGTTTGATTTTCAACAAAAGTGTTTCAAGTCTTGAATGTATCAAATGCTTGATCTTTACTCTTTAATATATAGACTCACAGCTTCCTTGAATAGTCACCAATCAAACTGAGAAAATATCTAGTACCACTAAAAGTAGCTGTCTGATCTAGTCCCCAAAGATCTGAGTGTATATAGTCAAGAATCCCATTAGTCTTATGCTCGCCGGTACTAAACCTCATTCTATGTGCTTTCACTAGCACACAATACTCACAAAACTCCAATGACTAAAACTTATCCTTACCAAATGCCTTTTGACTAAATAACTCTTTCAGCTTTCTCTCAGCTAGGTGTGCTAGTCTAAGATGCCATAGCTTAGTTTGCATATTCTCATCATCCACAGAGAATAATACAGAACCACTTACAACTTCACCCTTTAGGACATAAACACCATTATGCTTCTTTTATCTCATTACCACTCTGGAACCTCTTAATACTCTCAAAACTCCTCCGTCGATCCTGATGAAACACCAATTCTGGTCTAAAGTCCTTAGCGAGATCAAATTCCTCTTGAGATCAGGAACATGCCTAACTTCTGTCACTCGTCTATCATGGAACCTAAGTCTAATACTACCAATTTCTATCACCTGACAAGTGACGTCATTACCCATTAATACCTTACCACCACTAATAGGCTGAAAATGTATAAATCAAGACTTATATGGGCACATATGAAATGTACAACCAGAATCAAGAACCCATTGTTTAGTATTCTTACAATTACTAGCGACTAGTGTCTCTGCACTGTCGTAGCTATCATCATAGGTAAGTGCAGCATCCGCTTTCTTCTTGTCTTGCACTTTCTTCTCTGGACGGTCCTTTATGAAGTGCTCATCTTTCTTACAGCAATAACATTTCTTAGGAGTTATGGACTTCAATATTGAGCCATTTTCCTTCCATCTCTATGTGAGGACCTTCCTCTTACAGATAAACTTTTTGTATTGCCCTCAATCTATCTTCTCAATAGTTTTGAGTTTAAAGATAATTTCATATCGTTCATCGTTAAACTTTCTTTGCCGTAGAGCAACATATCAACAAAGCTTTCATAACTCTCGGGAAGTGAACTCAGCAGGATAATTTCTTTATCTTCATATTCTATTTTGATGTTGATAGATTCAAGATCAAGAATGATCTTGTTGAAGGTATTTATATAGTCTTTTATCAGTGCCCCTTCTGAAATGGATAATTGATACAACTTCTTTTTTATATGTAATCTGTTGGTCAATGACTTTCGCATATAAAATGAGTTAAGTTTCTTCTAAAGACCAATCACCGTCGTCTCACCTACTACTTTTCTCGGTACTTTATTGCTCAATGATAGAACAATTGTATTGTGAGCTCTTTCTTAAATGTCCATTCTTTCTACTTTAGCCTAAGATGACTTTGGCGTTTTCTCCTCTTCACTAGATGGAGCTACAATCTTCTCTAATGTCGAGCCTAACTGTTGGCTCACCAGCAACGCCTTAACCTTTATCTTCCACAGATTGAAGTCATTTATACTGTTAAATTTATTTACCACATACTTAAGTGTGATCATGTCTACTTGAAACCTTGCTTGGATACCAATTTGTTAAAGTGGAAGCAATTATACAAGCAATAAACCTAAAGTATAAATCGCAGCAAACTAAGCAATTAGGAATCTAGAGAGAGAAAGGCAGAAGAACAACACACAAAATTTATATGGTTCGGTAACTTGCCTACGTCCACGGTGGATTCAGATTATACTATTTTATTAATGCCTCTCAAGGCACTCACAAAGTGTGTCATTTACAAGAAAGACTCATAATCTTTTGTAAATAAGGGGTTTCTCTCATTAAGAATAAAAAAGAATACTTTTGTCACTCAGATCTCACTTAGATGTCACTTAGACGTGTTTACAAATCAATTTAGAGCCTTTATATAGGCTTTAAGATGACCTAGGTTAACCATAAATGTGTGAGAGTCATTTTAGAGAGTTCTGAAATAAGTGGGAAATGAACTCAAAATGAGAAACACTTTTTCTGCATCAGGCGCAGTGGTGCTCACATACTGCATAGGGCACCGCGGTGCCCATTGTCTAGAGCTGCGGCACCCATGCTTAGGCATAGCTATTGGTCTTTCTTTCTCTGTTTGCATTCGTCTTCTATCCTTGCACACCCAGAACACTTAGCCTGCTCTCCAAATCATATCCTAATAATTTTTAAGCAACTTTCTCACATATACTGATCAACATACTTCAACCTAATAGAAATCTAAAAGAACTCGCAATAAGAGGCTATGGTGTATAAGATTTTCATCTTGGTTAGGTGATTCATCCTTCTCCAATATGATGGTTCTTACACTGGAAAGATGTGAAAATTGTTCATCTTTACCTCCACTTGGGTTATTAAGCTCGCTTAAAATCCTATCGGTAAGATCAATTAGAAAATTGAAAAGCATCTTGATGAACACATGAAAATGCATATTTGTTAAGAGATTTAGTCGCCATTTAATGTCACTAATTTTAGTATTTTCTGTATTTTTAGCTTGAAATAAAGTGTTCTCCTTAAATTATGATTAATGAATGTTATTTGGACAGGTTTAGATAAAATAGACATAACTCTCAATGTAGAAATTGAAATAAAAAAATTCTTAAACCTGGTGCAACATGACTCAATCTTACACAAATGTGAAGAATAGTGGAAAAGTCAAATCTATGGGCCAAATATTGAAATACAACAGAATCGGGCTACAACTCCTGCCCAGCTTGACCCAACTCACGTATTTAGACCATATCTCACAAAATATGTACTCAATTGGTATAATTATTAAAGCTGGGAAATGCTGACTTAACTATCAACAACTCGTATGTTGATGGTAAAGTCCAAATCAGCCGTTATCATGGACCAAATTGCATTGCAAGTGGGTAAAATAATTGTTGGCCGAATTCTGATGTATCTTTGGAATTGTGCTCATATCTCATTGGATACTTATCCAATTTGCATGAAATTGGTGCCTATGGAAAGAAGAGTCAAAATTCTACAACTATTATGTCAGCTATAGAAGCTAAACCGGTCATTTACATTATCAAAAATATACTGCAAGTGGATAAACGAGTTATTGGCTTAAAATTATTGAAGATTGATGTCATCCATGACATATGTCCGTTCGTTGCCTATATAAGGAGATTCTTAGGATGTTTTTAATATTAGATAATTCTCTTTTTTTTTTCTCATTAACATGTATTGTAATTTAGGCTAGAGTTCTTGGCAAGGTTAAGAGATGAACTTTTATGTGTAATAAATCTATTTCTATGCTTTGATTCATTGCAAAGAGTTACAAATGTTTATAAGTTTGGTTTTGATTAAACTCTTATCTATTCCATTTTCTATAATCCAGAGATTATAATTCTCATGTCTCATATAAGTTCAGTCATGCTTTTCTTATGTGATTCTTGGTGAACTATAATTGTTACTGATTACATTGTTTTATATGTTAATCTTTTACTGCAATATTGTCAATTTGATATATTGTCGATCTTGGATAACATGTAAGGGCAATAAATGTTTGATATTCAAGTTGATCTTTTACTGCAATATTGTCAAAATGATATATTTTCGATCTTAGATAACTTGTATAAATAAACATGATTTGTGTTAATATTTGCAAGAGAGTTTAGTCATATCAAATGCATGTGCTATCAAATGTGCTATATTTTACATATCTTTCGATTGATTATTTAGATGTAAAACTGTCAATTGAGTTATAAACATTGAATCAAAGTGTAGAGTAGATTTATAAAGCATAATTGTGATTCTCAAAGCCTTGCTTAAATCATCATAAGATATTTTCTTCAATTCATAGACAATTCCATCTCATCAATTAATTTTATCCTTTGCTACCTCTTTAATATTTTACTTCATCAACCTATTTTACCAAGAGCTTACTCGTGGGATCGATACCTCAATCTATACTGCGATAGCCGCGTTATATTTTGAGCGTAAACAAAATTTGGCGCCGTTGCCGGGGAGGTACACTAAGCGAAAGTCGGTTGAAATTCTAAATACTAAAGTGGTAACTTTGTACATTTTTTTTCTTTGTAAAATATTAGTTTTATTTTCTTGTAATTCAACTTATTGTTCATAGTTGGTTCTACCACCTAATTTATTTTATTTTGTAATATTTTACTTAATTAATTTGTTATATTTTATATTATCTTAATGACTGTTTTTACCGCCTAACTTAGTTTATTTTATTTTATTTATTTATCGCACTTTATTTTCTTTTATTTATTATGACACTTTATTTTATTGCACTTTTCTTTTTAATGGCCGATTCTACCGCCTAACTTAATTTATTTATATTTATTTATTGCACTTTATTAATTTATTGTAATTTATTTTCTTTAGTTAATGTATTGTATTTTCTTTTTATTTTAATGGCCGGTTCTACCGCCTAACTTTTTATTTATTTACCTATTGCACTTTTTTTTATTGTACTTTATTTTATTTTATTTATTTGTTGTACTTTACATTTTATTTTTTATTTATTGCACTTTCTTTTCTTTTATTTACTTATTGTACCCTTTTATTTCTTTTATTTATTGTATTTTGTTTTATCGTACTTTACAGTTTATTATCTTTTGTTCATTTATTGTATTTATATTTCATGGTTGGTCTTACCACCTAACCCATTTCTATTTCTTGTTGTGTTTTATTCCACTTCTTAATTTTCCATAAGCATTTCCTTTCTTAAATACAAAAAAAAAAATACAAAAAAAAAAAATTTAGGATGTATGCATCGACCTAGAGACAAATGAGGAAGATTTGTGAGAGAACTAGAACTAGAACCACCCCCACAATTTGTAAGTGAAGAGAATTCACATTCTAGTTCATCTTGTAATTCTAACACAATGAGCCAACACGAAAAAAATTCCGTTAGAACTCTAAAAGATTACTTGCATCCTACTCGCACAGCCACACCATCATGCATTATATTCCCACCTAACACACCACATTCGGATTTTAAACCTGGAATGATACAACTTCTGCCCACTTTTCATGGTCTAGACAATGAAAATCCTTATGTACATGTTATAGAATTTGAAGAGGTAATTGCCACCTTTCATAGCCAACCTGAAGCCATAGACACTGTTAGACTTAAATTTTTCCCTTTTTCCTTGAAAGACAAAGCAAAGAGTTGACTATATCTTTGAGGCCGAGATCTATAGGAACTTGGGCAGAAATGACCTAAGCATTTTTTAATAAATACTTCCCACAACACAAAACCAATGGACTGAAAAGATAAATTTCTTCCTTCTCCCAAAAAGACAGTGAAACCTTATACCAAGCATGGGAAAGGTTTAAAGAATTGCTAAATCTGTGCCCTCACCATGGCTATGAAAATTGGTGTTTGGTTAGTTATTTCTATGAGGGACTCACAATTAGAGAGAGCCAATTTGTTGAGATGATGTGTAATAGGGAGTTCCTTCATAAAGATCCCGAGGAAGCCATAGAATTCCTTAATGACTTAGCCGAAAAAGCCCACACATGGACTGGACCTAGCATTGCTGAAAGCACAAATAGGTCACGACCCAATGAATTTTTTCATCTAAGGGAAGAGGATAACCTCAAAGCCTAATTAGAGGTTTTAACTAGGGAATTAGAGGCCTTGAAAACCAAAGATAGAAGGGTCACCCACACGGTTGCTATAGTTGAGTCATACGATGTCTGTTTTGTCTATGGAGGAGCGGAACACTTAGCTCAGGATTGCCCCACTTATAGTGAGATGAGAGGGATATATGAGAAACAATGTAATGCCCTAGGGATGTACAAGAAGCCTTATTCACCCTACTCTGAAACATATAATCCTAGCTGGAGAAACCATCCAAATTTCAGTTGGAAATCTGACCAACAAGCCAACAACTAGTGGAAACAAGAACAACAAGCACCCAAGTCTTATGTTGCACCTCAATATAATGCACGACCAACTAGGAGTTCTTTAGAGGATACATTACAAGCATTTATGGAGGCACAAAGTAAGACTCATCAAAAATTTGAAACAATTCTTGCACAGGTGGTAGACAAAAACAAAGAAATCAAGAGTCAAATCACAAAGTTAACCAGTGCCTTAACTGTACAAGAGCGAGGTAAGTTTCCATCTCAACCTCAATGCAATCCGAAAGGACAATTCATGGCACAAGCTTTTACTTTTGATGTTCAAAATCTCAAAGAAGTCAATGCCATTACTATTCGAAGTGGTAAGATTGTAAGTAAGCCTACTTCTGAAATTAACACATCTACGAGTAGTAAAGACACTCC
Source organism: Ailanthus altissimus (assembly GCA_946807835.1). Classification (NCBI taxonomy): domain Eukaryota; kingdom Viridiplantae; phylum Streptophyta; class Magnoliopsida; order Sapindales; family Simaroubaceae; genus Ailanthus; species Ailanthus altissimus. The sequence continues at coordinate 26,620,981 of OX327704.1, read as the reverse complement.
CCTTGAAAAAGAGGTCACAGTGGAAAAAGAGTCCGAAAATAAGTTTTCAATCCCAGTACTTTTTCCTCAAGCTCTTCGACCGATTGAAAAAAATTCAGAAATTCAAGGTGAGATTTTAGAACATTTAAAACAAGTTAAGATTAATCTTCCCTTGTTGCATTTGATTAAGCAGGTTTCAACTTATGCCAAAGTCATCAAAGATTTATGCACTATAAAAAAAAATACCATGTGAAGAAAACTGCGTTTTTGGCAGAATAGGTAAGTACAGTGATTAAACAAAAGACACCACCCAAGTATAAAGACCCAGGAGGTCCCACAATCTCCTGTCAAATTGGGACACATGAGTTTGGTCAAGCTTTATTGGACTTAGGAGCAAGTGTAAATTTAATGCCTTATTCCATTTACTTGCAATTGGGACTTGGTGAGATTAAATCAACATCTATAGTCATACAATTAGCTGATCGATCAATCAAGAAACCACGGGGAATAGTAGAAGATGTTTTGTTGCAAATTGATAAATTTTACTACCTTGTTAATTTTCTTGTTTTAGATACTCATTCTGTTGTTAACATGGAGTCAAAAATCCATCTTATTTTGGGGAGACCTTTTCTAGCCATTCCTAACGCTCTTATTAATTGCAGAAATGGTCTAATGAAATTATCTTTTGGGAATATGACTCTTGAGGTGAACATTTTCAATATTGGCAAATAACCACGAGAAGAAGACGAGTGCTATCATTCATATATGATAGACACACTTGTAGCAGATGAAGCTTATAAAAATCATGACTCTGACTCTTTGAAAAACCTTCTTAATTTTGATTTTAAAATTATCAAAATTATCTTTTTGATAATTATCTGCTACAAAATCATGACATGCTAATGCTCTTATTAATTGCAGAAATGGTCTAATGAAATTATCTTTTGGGAATATGACTCTTGAGGTAAACATTTTCAATATTGGCAAATAACCACGAGAAGAAGACGAGTGCTATCATTCATATATGATAGACACACTTGTAGCAGATGAAGCTTATAAAAATCATGACTCTGACTCTTTGAAAAACCTTCTTAATTTTGATTTTGAAGAATTATATTATCCTGAAGTAACAACTGATGTGTTTAGTATTTTTGACTCACAAAATAAAGAGACTCGATTTTGGCAGCCACGCTTGAAGAGTTGCCACGAGAGAGAGAGAGACCAAAATCATCAAACCTCGAGACACCATAAGTTGACCTTTCTCCACTACCCAAAGGTTTGAAACACACATTCTTGGGACCAGGTGATACCTTTTCTATCATCATTTCTTCTGAACTTAGTGCTGAACAAGAAGAAAAATTGATAAAATTGTTAAAAGAACATAAGTCTGCACTAGGTTGGACTATAGCTGATATTAAAGGTATTTCTCCATTGATATGCTCCCATAAAATTCATTTAGAGGAAGGTGCCCAACCTCGTAGAGACCCACAAAGAAGACTTAACCCAACAATGAAAGAAGTAGTGAAGAAAGAGGTCTTGAAACTATTAGATGCGGGTATAATCTACCCAATTTCTGATAGTTAATGAGTAAGTCCAACTCAAGTAGTTCCTAAGAAATCTGGGGTTACTGTTGTTGAAAATGAGAATGGGATACCTGTTCCAACTAGGATAGTAAGTGGTTGGAGAATGTGCATTGATTATAGAAAGCTAAACACAGCTACTAGGAAAGACTATTTTCCATTGCCTTTTATCGACCAAATTTTAGAACGTGTAGCTGGACATCCTTTTTATTGCTTTCTTGATGGTATTCAGGATATTACCAGATTGAGATAGCTATAGAAGATCAAGAAAAAACTACTTTTACATGCCCTTTTAGTACTTATGCTTTTTGTAGAATGCCATTTGGATTATGTAATGCACTAGCTACTTTTTAGCGTTGTATGTTGAGTATTTTCTTTGATATGGTTGAAAAATGCATAGAAGTATTTATGGATGATTTGACTGTTTTTGGTAATTCTTTTGATCTGTGCTTACTTAACTTGAAATCTATTTTGAGTAGGTGTAAAGAAAAAGGACTTGTGCTAAATTGGGAGAAATGTCATTTCATGGTATCTTTAGGAATCGTTTTGGGGCACATTGTATCTGAAAGAAGGATAGAGGTTGACAAGGCAAAAATTGAATTAATCTCTAAATTATCTACACCCAAAATGGTAAAAGATGTTCAATCCTTTCTTGGACACGCTGGCTTTTATAGAAGGTTTATACAAAATTGTTCTGCCATATCCAGACCATTATGTAACCTTTTGCTAAAAGATGCCGAATTTACATGGACAGAAGAGTGTGATGAGGCATTCCGAATACTCATTGCCAAACTCACTACCGCTCCTATCCTGCAATCACCGGATTGGAACCTCCTATTTGAAATTATGTGTGATGCAAGTAATTATGCTGTAGGAGCAGTTCTTGGGCAACGTAGGGAGGGAAAATCTTTTGTTGTTTATTATGCTAGTAGGACTTTGAATGATGCTCAAATGAATTACACTACTACTGAAAAGGAACTACTAGCTGTTGTTTTTGCCTTAGATAAATTTTATTCTTATTTGATTGGTTCACCTATTGTTATTTTTACTGACCACGCAGCCCTCAAGTACCTTCTTTCTAAGAAGGATGCTAAAGCCCGTTTAATTAGGTGGATTCTTCTTTTGCAGGAATTTGATATAACCATAAAAAACAAGAAAGGCGTTGAAAATGTTGTTGCTGATCATCTATCCCGCCTTGAGTTCACTGACTCCACTGATTTGTCACCCATTCGCGATGATTTTTCTGATGAACATCTTTTTGCTATAAGCCAAATACCTTGGTATGCACATATCATAAATTATTTGGTTTGTGGTGAACTACCATCTGACTGGAGTGCACAAGATAAGTATAAGTTCTTGGTTGAGGTACGTAATTTTTATTAGGATGATCCATATCTTTTCAAATACTGTCCTGACCAAATCATGAGACGTTGCATTCCTGAAAGTGAAGTTTCTAGTGTCTTAAATTTTTGCCATAGTGCTGCTTGTGGTGTCCATTTTTCTATGAAGAAGACAGCTGTGAAGATTTTACAGTGTGGTCTTTACTAGCCCACTTTGTTCAAAGATACTAATAATTTTTGTCGTTTCTGTGAAAGATGTCAAAAGTTAGGTGCTTTATCTCGAAGAAATATGATGCCTCTTAACCCTATTCTTGTTATCGAGATATTTGACTGTTGGGGTATCGATTTTATGGGTCATTTTCTCTCATCTTTTGGCTACCTTTATATTCTTTTAGCTGTTGACTATGTATCAAAATGGGTGGAGGCTGTAGCTTGTCGTACTAATGATAATACAATTGTGGTAAAATTCTTAAAAGAAAATGTGTTATCTAGGTACGGTACGCCACGTGTCATCATTAGTGACAAAGGAACACATTTTTGTAATCGTTCTTTTGAAGATTTGATGCGCAGGTATGGTGTTCTTCATAAATTTTCCACTGCATACCATCCACTGACAAATGGACAAGCTGAGCTGGCAAATAGAGAGGTTAAACAAATTTTAGAAAAGACGGTTAACCCGAATCGCAAAGATTGGTCTCTACGCCTTTCTGATGCATTATGGGCATATCGCACTGCATACAAAACCATCTTAGGAATGTCTCCATACTGGCTTATTTATGGGAAAGCTTGCCATTTACATGTTGAGCTAGAGCATAAAGCTTATTGGGCTGTCAAAGCCCTTAACTTTGATTTGAATGCTGCAGGTCTCCAAAGAAAGTTACAATTGTCAGAAATAGAAGAGCTACGAAATGACACATATGAAAACTCCAGAATTTACAAAGCTAAAATGAAAGTAGCTCATGATAAACAGATCTTAAGGAAACACTTTGAGCCAAATCAACGGGTTTATCTTTATGATTCTTGATTGCATTTACACCCTGAAAAGTTGAGATCTCGATGGACTGGTCCATTTATGGTAAAACACGTTTTTCCTAATGGTGCTGTCGAAATAGAGGACCCCACTGATGGACGAACTTTCAAAGTGAATGGACAGCGGCTGAAAAGCTATGTGGAAAAGGTAGACCACTCTATGTACCTAGGCGAGATCCCTCTTGTGGATCCTGCCTATCATGCTTGATCAGGTTCAATCTATTTGTACCATATTTTATCTTTTATCTTTTGACTTTTTATTTTGACTTTTATTTTCTTTCATATTTTATTTTACTTTATTTTATTTTCTTTATTTTTTCTTCAGTGTGATTTTATTTCCCGGTCAAGTGGCGGATACGGTACTCCGTGACTATTAAAGTCGATTTCTCAGTTCCCTAAAAACTGTCCCTCAAACTGTGCATTCATCTCTTTTATTTCTTTCAAAATGGATCGCATTCTTGCCAACCTTAAAAAAATTTTTCCTTCATTGCCTCAAAATGCTCTACTTAAGATTTACAAAGCACGGTGTAAAAGACTAAGGCTATTGATGTTGGGTAATATCCCTGTGGATCTTCGTTGGTTAATTGAAGCCAATGTTCGATTATCTGGTGAATCTGTAAATGATTTTGTTTCTCATATGCCTGGTCTTGGAAAAAGCTCTTATGCCAAAAGTCGATGAGCAAAGAGGTTACAAATCTGTCATAAATGTGCTCGATGGAATTGTAACCGGAGTTGTCATTCTTTAGGATTTGCATCTAGAAATTGAGAAGACAAAATTCAGTTCATTAAGGATGGACTGAGTAAGGAGTCTTTGGATGATATCTTATTGACTCTTGAGACGCATCCATGTGGGCTTGTGCAACGTGAACTTCTCAATTTATGGAACAAATTCAAAAATAAACATCAACGGTATAGTCTCGGGAATCTGACTCTAAAAGACCCCGTTTGCCAATTTATAAGAAAATTGGATGGGAAGCTCCTCGACCCATAGAGGGCGTTTAAACTGTTACTGGACGTAAAACCAGAGGAAGATGTGAGCCACAATCACAACTACTTGTAAATACATGTGTTTTAATTTCAAACTTTATTTTATGAATAGTAGGGCTACTCATGTAGATGTCTTAAATTTAAATCTTTTTGTTCAATAATGCATGTGGGTCATAATGTTTAAATTTTTGTGTTTTATTTTTAACTCTCTTTTGACAAACTATCGGGTTACCATAATCATTGTTATCATTTGGTATTCTATAAATACAACACCTCATTTTCTTCATTTTCATATATTGAGATAAAGGTGAGTGTAGATATGGAGGAGACTCCAGTTCAACACTTTTGAAATATATGTGTATTTTATGGATCTAGTCCTGGGGAGAGTAAAGTGTTTGTAGAAGCAGTAAACAATCTAGGAAAAACATTAGCTGCAAGAAAAATTCATTTGATTTATAGAGGGGGTAACCTTGGGTTAATAGGGTGTGTGTCAACAGTTGCACATTTAGGAGAAAGTCAAGTTTTAGGTATTATTCCTACAGCTTTAGCCGTGAAAAACCTGACCGAAAAAACAATAGGAGAAGAATTACGAGTTTCATCCATGCATGAACGTATAGCTAGAATGCTTTGCAATGCAGACGCTTTTATTACTTTACCAGGTAGTTTTGGTACCTTGGAAGAAATTTTTCAAATTGTGGGCTCAACTGAATATCCACCGAAAATCCATAAGTTTGTTGAATGTTAATAACTATTTTGATTGCTTACTTTTTTTCTTGATTAAGCTGTGGAACAGAATTTTATTTCACATTCGGCGCGACAGATCCTGGTTTCTATTACTGAGGCGGATGAATTGATTAATAAATTACAGGCAGTTACCTACGAACCTGACCCAGCAATAACTCGGATTGATTGGTCAGTGGGCCTTAACAAGCGAAAATTGGATTTGACACTTTGTTTGTAAATTTTTTTTTGTTTGATTTATTTATCAGCATCATCATTTTAGTTTATATTTGCTTAAGTGTCTCTCAGGTTTGTTTCTTTCAAATAACTGACATTTCAGGTAATGTCTCCGATACTTTATCTCTTTTTATTTAAACATTGAGGACAATGTTTCATCTGGTTTGAGGGGAAGATAGTAGACATACGTTGCATTTTACAAAAAAAAATAATAATTATGGTCCGACATTTGATTAAAGTGGCAGAGTAAAGAGTTCATTCTTGAACTCTTGAGACGTATTCTAGGTCAAATTAGAATGGTGGAGTAAGGAGTTTTAGTACTAACTTTTGAAATGTATTTTAACTAACTTTTTGTTGTTTTGTTTTATATTTCATGCATTGTCGTTTACTGCTTGTAGTCTTGGTAATTCTTATATAAAGGAATTTACTTTTCTGCCTAGGTATGATTTCAAAATTGTTTAGGTTGAGTCACTGTTTCTATTTAGGTTACTAAAGAATGATTTCCAAAATATTTTTGAGCACAATGCTAAGCCTTGTGGTAAGATGGATGATTCAATTTATATAGCTAGGAGAATTCTCATGTTTAAGTATATATTTTTCTAATCTCATATATCTTTTGTGAGTAAGTGGAAAGGTTGAGAAAACAGCTTATGAACCTTCATTGATCCTTTGAATTGATTAATTTTTGTTTAGATTGATATTATTTAAATTACAAAATAAGTTGATTGCATTTGTGTATAATATAATTTGGTGAGAAACCTTTGTAATGCTTCATTGTATTTTTCAAAAAAAAAAAAGGAGCAATTCAATTTAATAAAGTCTTCATTCAATTTTAGAAGACAAATATGTTGTAAAGCAGTTTTTTCACCAAGTTATATTTGTATTATTCTCACAAGCCAATTGAAGTTCTAAAGTTGGCGTATGATAGGAATAATTGATTTTTAAACAAATGATTTTCCTATCTTTGGATCAATGTTAGTTTGTATGTCTGTCCTTAAAATTGACTTTTTCTTGAGTGCTTAATTGTTTTTCAACTCCATAAGAGAAGTCCTAACCTTTTAAACTGTCATACACCTGTGAGGATATGAAGTTGAGATTTTTACTTGGAGAAATTCTCAAGACTATATCTATTGTGGTTTGTGGTCAAATGGTTATGGCCTAGTTCACACACACACAAATTTTGGAAGTTGTAATTGAAAAAACCATGATAGCAACAGTGATCTCGAACTGACGTTTTGTTTGAAATGCTTAGGTAGTTTTGCATATTCTATTTACGCTTGAATTGCTAGAGACTAACAATAAGCTGGTTGGGGGCTGTGATGAACACATAAAAATGCATATTTGATAAGAGATTCAGTCGCCATTTAATGTCACTAATTTTAGTATTTTCTGTATTTTTAGCTTGAAATAAAGTGTTCTCCTTAAATTGTAATTAATGAATGTTATTTGGACAGGTTTAGGTAAAATAGACATAACTCTCAATGTAGAAATCAAAATGAAGAAATTCTTAAACCTGGTGTAACATGACTCAATCTTACACAAATGTGAAGAATAGTGGAAAAGCCAAATCCAACATGTTATGGGCCAAATATTGAAATACAACAGAATCGGGTTACAACTCTTGCCCAGCTTGACCCAACTCACGTATTTAGACCGTATCTCACAAAATATGTACTTAATTGGTATAATTATTGAAGTTGAGAAATGCTGACTTAACTATCAATAACTCTTATGTTGATGATAAAGTCCAAATCAACCGTTATCATGGACCAAATCGCATTGCAAGTGGGTAAAATAATTGTTGGCCGAATTCTGATGTATCTTTGGAATTTTACTCATATCTCATTGGATACTCATCCAATATGTATGCAATTGGTGCCTATGGAAAGAAGAGGCAAAATTCTACAACTTTTATGTCGGCTATAGAAGCTAAATCGGTCATTTACATTATCAAAAATATGCTGCAAGTGGATAAACGAGTTATTGGCTTAAAATTATTGAAGATTGATGTCATCCATGACATATGTCCATTCATTGCCTATATAAGGAGATTCTTAGGACGTTTTTAATATTAGATAATTCTCTCTTCTTTTTTCTCTCATTAACATGTATTGTAATTTAGGCTAGAGTTCTTGGCAAGGCTAAGAGATGAACTTTTATGTGTAATAAATCTACTTCTATGCTCTGATTCATTGCAAAGAGTTACAAATATTTGTAAGTTTAGTTTTGATTAAACTCTTATCTATTCCATTTTCTATAATCCAGAGATTATAATTTTCATGTCTCATATAAGTTCAGTCATGCTTTTCTTATGTGATTCTTGGTGAACTATAATTGTTACTGGTTATATTGTTTTATATGTTAATCTTTTACTGCAGTATTGTCAATTTGATATATTGTCGATCTTGGATAACATGTAAGGGTAATAAATATTTGATATTTAAGTTGATCTTTTACTGCAATATTGTCAAAATGATATATTGTCGATCTTAGATTACTTGTATAAATAAACATAATTTGTGTTAATATTTGCAAGAGAGTTTAGTCATATCAAATGCATGTGCTATCAAATGTGCTATATGTTACATATCTTTCGATTGATTGTTTAGATGTAAAACTGTCAATTGAGTTATAAACATCGAATCAAAGTGTAGAGTAGATTTATAAAGCATAATTGTGATTTTCAAAGCCTTGCTTAAATCATCATAAGATATTTTCTTCAATTCATAGACAATTCCATCTCATCAATTAATTTTATCATTTACTACCTCTTTAATATTTTACTTTGTCAACCTATTTTGCCAAAAGCTTCCTCGTGGGATCGACACCTCAATCTATACTGCGATAGCCGCGTTATATTTTGAGCGTAAACACATCTGTTGTTTAAAGCCTTTTCAATCGCTATAGATGCTTTGTTTTGAGGGTGTGGAATAATGAGAGAACTTGGAGACTATCAAAGAAAATGAGCGTGTTGAAATATTCCCTTGTCTCCGTGAGCTTTCCATTTTACAATGCCCCAAACTTTTTGGAAGATTGCTTGATCGTCTGTCATCATTGGAAAAGCTTATGATTCAATCTTGTAAAGAATTAGTAATCTCATTCTCAAGCCCTAAAATGCTCCACAAATTAGATATAAATGGTTGTAAACAAAAAGCATGGAGAAGTCTGGAGGATTCTGGTAAACTTTTGTATTTAAAACAGAAGCTTGATACAAAAGAACTGGAAAATGAATTTGTAACCGAGAAAACAAGGGCTAGAAATTGTCATTTATTCATTTATTGAATTATGATATATAAATATAAGATTGTACACCTAAGATAAGTTCAATCCAAACTAATTTGCAACAACTTATTTACATTTGAATTATACTATAAAAACAAGCATTTGAAATTGACTCAAACTCTAACTAAGTAAACAGAATTCAAAAATAATTTAACTACATTATTTTATAATTGAAAAATATCAAATTTCATTACTCCTCTTTGATATGTTTTTGATTGAACTCCAATTTTACCCCTTAGAAATTTGAACTGAGCTATAGGGAGAGCTTTGGTCAGTATGTTTGCTTGTTAATCTTGTGAATTGCAGTGAACTAATCTTATTTCTTCTGACTTCTCTGCTTCTCAAATTGTATGAAACTTGACCCTTATATGTGTGGTTCGACCATGATTTATTGGATTTTTTGCTCAGGTTATTACTGATTTCTTGTTAACCCAAATAATAATAGCCTCCTATTGGACTAGTTTAAGATCAGATCAGATTTCTTAAGCTATAAGGCTTGATTTGTAGCACTTACAGCGGAGATATACTCAGTCTTAGTTGAAGATTGGGCTACTACTTCTTACTTCTTAGAATTCCAAGAGAACACGGTATTTCTAAATGAAAACAAATATCTAGAAGTGCTTTTAGAACCATCCATACTACCTGTCTAGTCACTATCACAATACCCTTACAATTGTTCACTCTCTTCTTTCTTAAACCACAAACCAAAATCCAATGTTCTTCTAATATACCTCAATACCCTTTTTGCAGCTCCATGATGTTTCTTACTTGATGATTGCATGAACCTAGAAAGAAGAGTGGCTACATATATGATAACTAGTTTGGTAACAGATAAGTACAATAGGTTGCCAATCATACTTCTATATACTGTGACATTTGTTTTCTCTTTATTATCATCTATTTCCAATTTCTCATTTAACACAAGTGGAGTTGTAACAACTTTGGCTTTACTCATGTTAAATTTCTTCAATAGTTCCTCTGCATATTTTTGCTGTGCAATGAGCACATAACTATCATGTTGATAGATCTATATTCCCAGAAAATAGCTCATTAGTCTTAGGTCAAACATTTCAAATTCCACTTTCATTTTTTTTTAATTCTTTAACTATGTGTGTATCTCCTCCTGTAATAAGAAGATCATAAACATAGAGTGAAACTATCGATTCAACTTCAACATCTGACTTTAATATATATATTATGGCTTCATTCATGCTCATTTGGAATCCTTGATTCATTAGATATCCATTAATTCTACTATACTAGGCTCTTGGAGTCTGTTTAAGACCATATAAAGCTTTGTGAAACCTATAGACTCTGTTGTTTTTCACTAGCCACTTTAAATGCCCCAGGTTGATTAACATGGAGTTCTTCTTCTCGTATGCCATTTAAAATGATAGATATTCTACCATAGTTTTGTTGTAAGAATAGAAGTAACCTAATTGTGTCATGCCTTGCCACGGGAGAAAATGTATTTGTATAATCAATTCCATGCTGTTGAGAATACCCTTTCACCACTAATCTAGCTTTAAGTTTGTTGACTGAACCATCAAATATTCAGTTTAGTCTTGTAGATCCATTTGACCCCTATAAATTTTTGGTTATTTAGTGCATCAACCAGTGCCCATATTTTATTCTTTTCTATCATGTTTAACTCCTCTTACATAGCAACCCTCCATTCTTTCAAATTTGTTGCTTCTTCATAGTTTGTTGGATCCAAAGTAGCATAGTTACATTTGTTATAAATGTCTGCTAGTTTCCTTGGCTATCTGATAGAAACTTCTATATCATAATCATTATTTGATATAATTATTTCCTGTTGTTGAGTTACTTCAATAGCATTTTCACTGTTGGTGATTGCAACTCTTTCTTTTTCCAATTCTTAGTGTGCTGCCTCATCAACTTTTATATCCCTACTAACAATAAATTTTCTTGATCTCAAATTGAATACTCGATACCCCTTTGCGATGGAGTTGTATCCTATAAATATCCTTAGTTCGGATTTTTTATCTAATTTTCTTCTCCTATCTTCTGAAACTAGAGTGTAACATATGCTACCAATGATTCTTAAATGCATTACTGCTGGTTTCATTCCTGTCCATGCTTTATATGAAGACTTGCCATTTAAGGCCTTATTAGGCAACAAATTCAGCAGGCAAACTGATGTATTAACAACCTCTGCCCAAAATTTTTTAGGCATATTTTTTTCAAATAATAAACACATAACCATTTCTGTTATAGTCCTCTTCTTCATTTCACAAACTCCATTCTGCTGAAGAGCATATGAAACAATTAATTAATGCTTTATTCCCTCATTGTCATAAAAACTTCTGAATTCTGATGATATATACTCACCACCATTGTCTGATCTTAGCAGTTTAATGTAATGTCTAGTTTGTTTTTCAACCATAGCCTTGGATTTCTTAAACTCAGCTAAGGTTTTTGATTTCTGCTTAATGAAATGCACCTAGCAGAATCTTGAGTAATCATGAATGAAAATCAATAAATATTTACTACCATTCAATGATAATTCACTCATTGGATCATAAATGTCTGAATGAATTAACTAGAGTATTTAAGTTGCTCTCCATATGCTTTCTGTAAATGGCAATTTATGCTGCTTTTCATATTGACAAACTTTACAGATAACATCATTAACAGTAATGGCTGGTAAATGTAAAATAGACTCTTTTTCATGCATAGCCTTCAAAGTTGAGTAGCTAAAATGGCCTAATCTTTTGTGTCACTAAACCTGACTCATCAATAGTGCTTGAATAGACATATAAGTCAGGTTATTTTTAGTCTAGTGGAAACACTTCAACCCTTATTTTGACACTCACCAGTTCACCTTTAGTGGGATAAAAATGGTGTATTTATCACCCTTAAAATTTAGAGCATAGTTTTTGCTCATTAATTGACCCACACTTAATAAATTTTGACTAAGTTTAGGCACAAACAAAACATTAAGAACTAATTTAGTATATGGGGGGGTACAAACTTTAACTGTGCATTTACCTTTGACATCAACCCGAGCTCTATTTTTAACCTTCACCCTAGAGGAGTAGTTCATGTCCAGCTGCTGGAAACTATCTTCATTTGATGCCATATAGTGTGAGCATCCATTGTCAATAAGCCAGACTACCTTAACCTCTTTTGCTGAGCTGCAACTATTTGAGCTTGTTGAGTTTGAGGTTTGCCCTTGTTTTTGTAGACATTTATAATGTGTCTATGCTGATTGCAAATTCTGCATTAGAATCTAGGTTTAAACCAGCAATAATTTTTTGAATGAATCTTCTTTTTGCAGTGTGGAAAAAATGGATATTGCCCTTCTTGCCATTGTTATTATGTTCATCATTCTCATTCTTTTCCTTTTCAAGTTTCTCTGCAGTTTGCTTGATACCCCTTGCATAATTGCTTGCTCGTTTTGCTTTGTTTATTATAGGAAAAGCTTATTCTGTAGATTCTTCAATCCTGATATCTCTTTTTTGCTCAACAGCTTTCAATGAGTTTATCAATTCTGATAAACTTACTTTTGTAAGGTTCTTTGAGTCTTCCAAAGATGAGCTTTTTGCATCAAATCTCTCTAGAACACTAACCATAACTTTTTGCATAATTTACTTACTGTCAGTTCCTCTCCAAGTAACCTAGGTTGATTAACAATCTTAATAAGCTTGTCTTAATACTAATTAATTGTTTCGTTCTCTTGCATTCTCAAAATTTCAAAGGCCTTCCACAAATTCAATGTCTGAATTTGCTTGGTTGTATCACTGCCCTGGAACTCTTCTTTTAGCTTATCCCAGGCTTGTTTTGCAGCATAACAATTCATAATTTTAGTGAAAATTATGTTTGAAACAAATACATATATAACAGACAAGGTCTTGAAATTTTTTAAGCACTCTTTACTATGTTGTTTGATTTGTGCTATGGTGGGATTATGTGGTAATATATGAGGTTCTCTCCCTGTGTCTACTGCATCCCATAGGTCGAATGCTTTGAGATATGCTCTTATTTTGACTGCCTAAATTTAATAGTTCTCTCTTGAAAATGTAAGAGGTGGTGGAGCAATAAAATTGCTGGAGGCTATTTGTTATCTCGGGTTTTGCAAAGATACTGATAAAGATGTTAATGAGTTCGAGAATACTGGTTTTTTTTTTGGTTTCTCTTTTTCTTACTTAATTTACCCTTGAGATCAATAGAGCTATGATATTATGTTAAACTTTTGTATTTAGAACAGAAGCTTGATACAAAAGTAATGGAAAAGTAAATAGATTTGTAATCGAGAAAACAACAGTTGGAAAATTGTCATTTATTCATTTATTGAATTTTGATATATATACAAGATTGTACACTTAAGATAAGTTCAATCCAAACTCACTTGTAACAACTTATTTAAACTTGAATCAGACTCTAAAAACAAGCATTTGAAATTGACTCTAACTCTGAACTTAGTAAAGAGAATTCAAAAAGAACTTAACTACATTATTTTATAATTGAAAAATATCAAAGTTTAACAGATTCCAAGTCACTGAAATCTATGTCTATTTCAAATGTTTTAGCTTTTGGAAATTGGTTGATATAAGGGTTTGGGAAAGTAGAAAGGGTAAAAATTGTAAGGTGTGAAGAGTTTATTGATTTATTGAAGAATGACACTTTTCTTAAAAAGCTACCACAAATGCTGCCCGGCTTCAACTCTGTCAGGAGGCTTTGTAGTGGAAGTTGCAATGCTCTAACTTATTTTGTCACGCCCCAGACCCAAAAGATCTGACATACGACATCACTTACATTCATTCAATAATACTTAAACATTCATTTTAATTTCTTTCAGAATTATAGTAATTGAATTATGACTGGGACAATTAGTAAACCGGAGATACGCAGAGTTTTCTCAGAGATTAACACTCTACTACGTCACCAGTAGCAACTTTATTACCGGAAGCCCAGAATATATTCATTGCAAATTCTTACTTAAAATCAATCCATTACTACACTTGGTGAAACTTAAACTAAATCCAACCACACACAATAAAATAATACATAAGTATTTATTCACTAGGGACAAATCAAATATCTTATCCCACGTGTCCCCAAATGAAACACTTAGCAACCTAACAACTTAGGGAACCCAAGGAACAGCAGAAGCCTTGCCAAATCCGCTAAGCACACATGCACCTTATTTACCTGAAATCACCATAAACTATAATGAGTATAAAACTCAGTAAGCATATTAGTTTTTCATACATCAAATACAAATACATATATGTACACAATGCATATGTATGATATGCTGTGATCAATCAAAATCATAATCTTATCAAATCACATATCATGTAAGCGCTTACACATTCTTTCAAAACACATAATAGGAATACCATCACTCAACTACTACTTAGTAGGATTTACATATCACATATCACATAATGAGCCAAATGTCACTCGTAGGTGACATACCGTATGAGAGGAATAGTACAAGTGAGGTCTTTAAATCACACATATATAATGCTTATGCCCGAAGGTAAAAGCCAAACCCTCACCCTGATCATCGGTGAGTCCTCTCACGTGTACCAATACGCCACCACACGAATGTGATGACTCACACTTCCTTTAGGTACCAATAGGATCCTCCCTACATACGGAACACATAACATATACCAATCCCGAAGGAAAGGCCACACATAAAGGCTCCACAAATCACATAAAATGCCTACTAAGTTAACAGTGAGTTCAAGTACCCTCAAATCACAAAATATTTCTCATGGACATATTACACTTCAAAAGCTTTCTTTGTTAAACGCATCTTATTTTGGAAAGCTCACTTTCAAAAATACATGTATGTCCATGCTCAATGTCAATGCTCACATTCATAAACATATATTCACATTTCATATCAAAATATACTTTGACATATCATAAACATATTCTTAACCCCATTTACAAAATCATACAAAACAATTATTATGTTTATTGTGATTCCAGTAGTAAGTCTAGTATACTTACCTCTTAACACTTTCAGCTACAAGGCTTAAATCTCCTTAACCTATCAATGGAGATTAATCCTTTCATAAGCCTCACAATTCACACAAAATACTTTAAATAGCTTACAAAATTATACACAATGCATTTATCACATCAAATTGGTCTAAATATTTGGTTTCTCAAAACCTGTCATTCTGACCACTTACACTTAACAAAATTTCTAATACATCAAATGATGTCCAATTACTCCAAAATCAGAATATACCATTCTTGACTCATATATCCTTCTTATATATGAATATTATATCAAATTTCCTACACAATCCATTCCATACACACCATCGAATCCAAACTACAAACCTGACAGGATCAAGATACTTACTGAACAGTATTCAATCTCCTAATTTTATAAAATCATATACTAACTCAAAAATTATAAAACTACCACATAATTACTCTTAACACATATCTCAGTCCATGATAAATATTTCACTTCCAAATCACTGCCAAAAGTATTTGAAAACTATTTTATTCTATAACTTTAAAAATCTGTTAATCAAATATTACAATGAGCTGATACACTTTAGAAATTCATAACACTTCAACCACATTGATCTAAATTCTCAATTCCGAGTATATCATATTATACATATAAACTTATCATATTCCACAAATTCATAATTTTTGAAGATCATTCAGTAGGACAAAAATTATTTTTCACTGTACTATACTGTTTACACAGGAAATTTCCAGAATGTCAAGGTCATTTTGGTAAATTCACTATAAATTCAATTTCCAGAATTTTCAATCGATTCAAAGTCTCAGATGATCCTTAACATGTCTAATTTCATATAATCAAAATTCAAAACCAGAATCGAATCACAACAATTTATAAAATTCCTAGATCAAGAGGTTATCCAGCAGAAATTCCACAATTTATCATAATTTATCAAACTATCTTATAGATCATCATCAATTCTCATATGATCTTACGAAATACACAACAAATCCTCAATTATACATATTTTCAGAAATCAAAACTTAAAGGAATTAACTTAATTAATACCAATAAATTGAGAAATACGTATGATATACCTCTTGAAATTCAAAATTCCAATTTCTTCTTCTTTTTCTTCTTCTTCTCCTCTTTCTCTCTCCTCTATTTCTCTCTTCTCTCTCTTAAAATGGGTAGCTCGACCAAAATGAGAGAATTAGAGTTTTTAAAAGTGTATTTTTATACTAAGTGGCTAATTTTTGGTATTTACAAATTTACCCCCAAAACTTTCAAAGTATTACAATTTGGTCCCTAAAATAAATTTAAAGTCTTGCAATTAAACCCAATGCTAATAGTATCACCTTAACCTATACAAACACTACTAATAACAATATATAAATCAAGTAACCAACATACAAATAAAATACGTATATTTATACATTTATAAACACTTATTCTTACCAGTCGTGGATACTGGTTATTACATATTTACCGTTTGAAATTCAGCACAAAAAGTCTTGAAACCATGAAAATTGAATATTGTGATTCTCTAGAATACATTATAAGAGGCCAGCCATCTTTATCTATGAAAGAACTTGATATAAGTTGTTGCAAGAAATTGTAGGGTTTGTTTGATGACAAACATGTAGATGACATCGGTGCATCATCTTCACCTTCTTTTTCACTGATACATAAGGACAGAGTTGATAACCCCAACACATCTCTTCTCGAGTACTTATGTATCAACGAATGCCCATCTTTCATGTGCTTATCATCATCTGGCCAGTTACCAGCATGTTAAGGTTGCTGTATTTTCTGCGTATGACCAGGACAAATAAACTATTTTTAGTTTAGATATTCAAGGAGTTTTAAACTTGAATTAAGATTATGTTATGATAAGATAAGAGTTTTAGTTGCATTTGAGTTCTATTTTTTTCAGTATTTAAATTCATGTAACGTTTGTTAATTTAATAGAAACAACCGAGAACAACATTTTGAGTTGTTAAAGAGTTATTTTCTTTCTCTTAAACACTAAACTTCTTTATACTTCTCAAACGCAACAGTGGTATCAAAACTCTTCTTCTCAAGGGACCCATGAACTATTTTTTTTTACATGTCATTGCCACCAATATTTTCAGGAGATAACTATTAGATTTGGGTTATTAGAATGAAGGCTTTTTTTTACAAGAAAATGACCTATAGGATTTGGTTGAAACATGTGAGATAACACATTTGCCAAAGAATCCCACAGTTGCTCAAATTACAAATCAGAGAGAAGAAAGAAGGAGGATGTTTAAAGCCAAGACTTACATCTACTTTGTTGTCGCAGAAGTGATCTTTACCAAGATTATGACTTGTGAAACAGCCAAGCAAGCATGTGACTTGCTCAAACAGAAGTATCAAGGCAATGACAGGTCAAAGAAAATGCAAGTGCTGAACTTGAGGAGGGAATTTGAAATGCAAAGAATGAAAGAAGCAGAGAAGTTCAATGACTACTCTGATAGGTTACTACAGATTGTTAACAACATTAGGCTGCTTGGAGAAGATATACCAGACAAGAGGGTTGTAGAAAAGATTATTGTGACTCTTTCTTAGAGGTTTGAGTCAAAAATATCTTCTCTTGAAGAGTCAAGAGACTTGTCAACTATAACCCTGCTTGAGTTAATCAATACCTTGCAAGTGTAAGAGCAAAGAAGATCATACAGGATTGAGGAACCTATGGAAGAAGCTCTGCAAGCAAGAGAGCATGGTAAGCACCCTGGTGAGATTAAAAGAAAGAAGTCCTAGAATAAGAGCAATCAGAAGAAAGGAAGAGCAAGCTTAAATGATGATTCTAAACCAAAATTTCCACCTTGTCCTCACTACAATAGAACAAACCATCAAGCTTTAAGTTGCTGGCAAAATCCTGAAGTAGAGTGTAAATCCTGTAAATAGAAGGGTTATATTGTCAGATTCTGTAAGAACAAACAAAAAGAATCTCAACCTATACAAACTCTTGTATAGACAGCTCATCAACAATATGAAGACCAGCTGTTTACGATCACTTGTTATGCAGAAAGAAATTAGTCCAGTGATGCTTGGTTAATTGATAGTGGTTGTACAAACCACATGACCCTTAATGAATCAATCTTCCAAGAATTGGACAGGTCATTAGTATCAAAAGTTGAGATTGGAAATGGCAAGTTAATTGCAATAAAAGGTAAAGGTAGTATCATGATTAAATGCTCATGTAAGAAAAAGATGATACATAATGTATTGTTGGTTCCTGAAATTGATCAAAACTTGTTGAGTGTGGGGCAATTACTTAAGAAAGGGTACTTAGTATTTTTTAAACAAAACAAATGTGAAATTTGACTCTAATGGAGTTATTTTATTTATTATGGGAATGAAATGCAAGAGTTTTTGCTTAGAGTGGTCCAGGTACAGTGCCTATTCTTGTGCCATGAAATATTCAGACTTGTGGCATAAGAAAATGGGGCACTTTCATAATTCTGCCTTAGATCACATGTAAAAGAAAAGAATTATGTTGAGATATGTCAAATGTACTGTTGGTCATAGTGTAAGTTTGTAAAAATAGAGAGGCTATCTCTATATGGTTTTGCAAATAGTGTTAAGGTTGTGCTAAACAATATATTAGAAGACTTGGATGGGTCTTCATCTTCTTTGGTAATGGCAGAAGAGAAGAGTGAAAACCAAACTGAGAAGGATTATGTTATGAATAGTGTTGTAACAGAGGAATCAAGAAGGTTCAAAGACCAAACTAAGGATTCTATTATGAATAGTCCTGATGCGGTGAGAGAATCAAGAGGATCTGAAGACCAAGCTGAAAAGGATTATGTTCTAAAATAGTTCTGTTACAGCTAAGGAATCAAATTCAAAAGAAGTCTACAGCAAACATAGCAAGGAGGAGTGTTAAGGTTGTTGTATTTTTTGTGTATGACTAGGACAAATAAACTATTTTTAGTTTAGATATTCCAAGAGTCGAATTAAGATTATGTTATGATAAGATAAGAGTTTTAGTTGCATTTGAGTTCTATTTTTTTCAGTATTTAAATTCATGTAACCTTTGTTAATTTAATAGGAAGAACCAAGAACAACATTTTGAGTTGTTAAAGAGTTATTTTCTTTTTTTTAAACACTAAACATCCTTATACTTCTTAAACCCAACACAGCAACACTCTTTGATATTGAGATTTGGAATTTTTCGAATCTTACTACCTTGCCATCAGGTCAGTTACCTGCGACACTTATCTTACAATTTGGGACTGATCAAATCTTATGACTTTAATCTCAGGAGGCCAATTTCCTCAGCCATTGAAATCACTCAAAATTCATGAGTGGCCAAGGCTAGGGTCAATTGTTGAGAGGTTTGATAATAACATGTTTGATATGGGATTGTGGAAGTCTTAAATACATTCCTGAGGGCTTGCACATCCTTACCAATCTTCATAAGATTTCCATATGGGATTGTCTAAGTCTTGTTTCTTTTCCACAAGGAGGGATTCCCAACACCAATTTAAATGTTTCAATCCGTAGCTGTGAGAAGCGGAAAGCTCTTCCTGACCGAATGCACAGCCTCAACTCTCTTCAACAATTAGATATACGTCAATGCCCGACTATAGTGTCCTTTCCAGAAGAAGGTTTTCCCACCAACCTTACATCCCTCAGAATTGAAGATCTGAATATCTATGATCCCTTGATTACAAGATGCTTGCACAAGCTCACCTGCCTTAGAGAAGGTTAATTTGTCCGACTCAGATTTGGATTTCCGTAATCTTTTCTGAATGTCAGTACTTTCCTACTCGGATTATGAATACTTATTATACATAACATGGGAGCATTATATGTGCATAATTGATAACCATTGAGGTCAAATTCAATTTTCATGTAAAATAGAAATTTGTGTTGGTTTCTAGGGGAATTTGATTACTGAGAGCTATAATTATTTGATAATTTATTGTGGTTCAATGATACATGCAGTCATCTTACAGCAGTTTTTAATTTTGCATTATATGGAGGTTGGTAAAGCACTCTGTTTATCGATTTTATGAACACTGATTCCTTTTCTTAGAAATTCTAGAATATCACGTCGTTGACTCTTGAAATTGTTCAAGCTTTCACAGAGCAAATCAGTCTCTTGCTTTATATAATTTTTTGTTCTACATCCTTTTTAGAGGTATCTGCTAGAATTTGCCAACAGAAATAATCAACAGAAATCTCCGAATTGTTGCAAATTTAGTTGAAGACTGCAGTTGGATTGTTCTTTTAAGTATTTTGGTGATTGTCAGTTGCTGGCCTACTGCAGTGGTTATCTTCCAAGTTTCCTCTACTGGCTGACTGAGACACTGTTTTCTGCAGTTTTTCCTGAGATGTAAGGTGTTTAAATGTTGGAATCTTGGTTTCTGGAGTGTTATGGGAATGATACTGTGCTAGTTTGGCTCAAATTTGTCCAATTCGTCATCAAGGGGAAAACTCTCTTTCTCTTTGTACAGCATGTGCAACGCAACACTCATTGTCTTTATCAGTAGAGTGAATAACACGAGAAAGATTTTGCATGGAGAAAACGAGAGGGATTGTGCTTGAGTGGACATTACTCTCTAGATTGGGTTTATTTGTATTTGAGTGCAAGACAATTGTGAGGAATGTACAGAGAATTTTTGTGCTCTGCTTTTTCTTTTTCTACTTTGAATAGTAGATTCCAAATTTCCTTAAGCATGACAAGTTGAACCACGTAATTCTCTTGTGTCGTTTGAGCTTATGTTACCATTGATCTTTCCATATTGTGATTTGATCCCATTTATGGAGTCATCATCAGTTATCAACCAACAATAAGATATCAATTAATTTTCAGGACCATTTCGGACACATTTCAAAGCTGAATTAAGTCGAAAGTTCCCTTTATTGCAACTCAAATTGTGCGCTTGTCTTGTCACTCATTTGAAATGGATTGAAAGAGGGAATGTGGCGAGGAGGCAAAGCTAATGACACTTACAAATTCGGTTAATAACTTATTATTATTATTTCTTTAAAAAAAAGAAAAAGAAAATCTGACTTGATGTGATAACTATCTGTTATAATTATGTAGATGGCAAAAATCTTATGATAACTAATAACTTTATGTTTTTCTTGAGTTGAAAAGGAGAGTTTTGAATTTAGAACCTCAATATTAGTAAACATTAGTCAAGCAGTGTAGCTATTACTAAACTAGGATAACATTGAGAAGTTTGGCTATTACTAAATGAGGCTAATGACTATTTATGAAAACAAATGATTGAAATAAATGTGTTGAAAGTGTCCTGCCTGGCAAACTATGAAGACAGATCAGTAATCACACATTCGAACTTTGTCTTCCAATTTCTTCATAGTAATTGCTTTAAATAATAACCCATGAAGTGAAATCCTTAACTCACTGAAACTGTAGGAACCCAATTCCGGAATTTTTAAGGGTTTAACATAAAAAGGTGGAATTTTAACTATATGCAGCTGAGTAATCACACATTCAGATGAGATATCCCTGGAATTACATTGCCATTTTGATATTGCCTACTGATCTACCATTTTGATCTGTTCATGTATTAACTAAAGACCTTATTTCAATCAGGGTTAACTCAATAAGTCAAGTCAATGATACTAATGTATTTAATTGTTATCGTAAATTGGTGATGTCCACATGGTGTTACAACTTCTATAATACGAGTCCACGCGGTTTTATTTTTTTATTTACGAAAATCCATTAATGCTGCATCTTCGAAAGTCAAATGGCGCGTGAAAGTGGAAAGGAAGCCTCCCATTTTCTTATCGATTCATGTCCTTGAGCACAATTAAAAAGAAAAATTTTGTTTTATAGTTTGTTGACATTTATGCACAAATTTTCAACTTTGAAGTTGTTCAAAGCATCCTTCTGAGACACTTTGCTTGCTCTCATTGTTCTCTTTGCAAGTTTACCTATCCGTTTTCTCTGTTTCCACAGGAAAGGGAAAAAAATGCCATTGGGAGAGGTCTTTCTCGGGGCATTCCTTCAGGTTCTGTTTGACAGATTTGCGTCCCCGGACCTGTTGAAGTTTGCAACCCGAGAGGGGATACTCTTGAATTTGAAGAAGTGGGAAACAACTTTGAAGATGATTGAGGCGCTGCTGACTGATGCAGAGGAGAAACAACTGACGGATGGGGCTGTGAAATTGTGGCTGGACGATCTCCAGGACTTGGCATATGATGTTGAAGACATATTGGATGAGTTTGCCACCGAATCTTTGCAATGCAAGTTGAAGGCAAGTGATCAGGAGGCTAACACTAGCAAGGTTCGTAGCCTTATTCCTTATTGCTTCACTGGTTTGAATCCATATGCTATTGTGTTCAATATGGCAATTAGGGGCAGGATCAAGGAGATCACAAGCCGGTTGGATGAAATCTACATGCGGAGAGAGAAACTTGGGTTGAAGGAGATTGCTAACCGGACCTCAAATGCTGCATCCGAAAGGCCTCGGTCTACATCTACGTGGACTGAACCTGCTATTTATGGGAGAGATGAAGATAAAATTAAAATACTTGAAATGGTATTAAGAGCTGAACCAAGCGGTGATGCAAACTTTTCTGTAATACCCATTGTGGGTATAGGAGGGATTGGGAAAACGGCGCTTGCTTGTGAGGTGTTCCATGACAAGGCTGTAGAAGATTTCAACCCCAAAGCATGGATTCGTGTTTCTGATGATTCTGATGTTTTGAGAATCTCCAAGGAAATTCTCAAGTCCATCACTTGTCCCTCATGGTTCTATATGAACAGTTTGGAATGGGTACAGAAAAAACTCAAAGAGGCTGTAGCAGGAAAGAAGTTCATAATTGTCTTGGATGATGTTTGGAAGATGAATCATGGCTTGTGGGAAAGCCTTAAGTCTCCCTTTATGGTCGGAGCTCCTGGAAGCATGATAATTATGACAACACGTGATGAAGGAATTGCAGCAACAGTAGCTGGACCAGAGAAATGGTATAAATTAGAGGTTTTATCAGATCATCATTGCTGGTATTTGTTCAAGAAGCATGCATTTGATGGCAGAGATATTGACGGACATTCAAATTTGGAGATGATTCGTGAGAAAGTCACTGAAAAATGTAGAGGCTTGCCTCTGGCGGCAAGGATACTGGGCGGCCTTCTAAATTTGAATAGAGAGGATGAGTGGGAAAAAATATTGAATAGCAAGATATGGGATTTCACAGATGACAGTGATGTTCTCCCCGTGTTAAAATTAAGCTATCACTTTCTTCCTGCGGATCTGAATAGATGTTTTGCTTATTGTGCAATTCTTCCAAAGGATTACGAATTCGAGAAGAAAGAACTTGTTCTCTTGTGGATGGCAGAGGGTTTGATTCGACAGCCAAGATATGAACAACCACGAAGCAAACAGCAGTTGGAAGATGTGGGCAGTAAGTACTTCAATGATTTATTATCAAGATTCATTTTTCAACATTCAATTGTTGATAGTTCTAAATTTACAATGCATGATCATATCCATGATTTAGCTAGATGGGTTTCTAGAGAAATATGTTTTAGATTGGAGGATGAACTAGGAGCTAACAATCAATCAAAAATATTCAAAAGGGCTCATCATTCTTCTTACACTCGCGGCTATTATGACAGTAAAGATAAATTTGAAGTCTTCAACAAAGTTGAGCATTTGAGGATGTTTTTGCCGGTGAAGAAAGGACTCTTTGATTCAGAGAGTTACATAGCTAATACAGTTCTTTCTGATATGTTGCCAAAGTTAAAAAAATTGCGGGTGTTATCTTTAAAGGATCATTATATCACAGAGCTACCTGATTCAGTTGGGAGATTGAGACATCTTAGGTACCTCAACCTTTCTAACAGTGAGATCAGAAGTTTGCCCGAATCAACAAGTTCCTTGTTCAACTTGCAGATTTTAATATTAAGAGATTGTTCTCGTCTTTTGTTTTTGCCTTCCAATATGAGAAATTTGATTAATCTACAATATCTTGATATTTCGGGTGCAATTCGTTTACGAGAGATGCCGAGGGGAATGAAAGAATTGAAATCTCTCTTGAGATTATCTAACTTCATTGTGGGCAAAACTGTATCAAGTTTGAAGGATTTGAAATACTTGGTCTTTCTTCGCGGAGAACTTAGTGTTTCGAACTTGGAGAACGTGGTTGATTTTCAAGACAAAAGAGAGTTCATATTAAGTGATAAGGAGGAGCTAGCAGTGTTGCTGCTAGAGTGGAGACCTCTGTTTCATTGTTTACGAGATAAGGTAGTAGAAAAAAATCTACTCAACATGCTACAACCTCATAAAAATCTAAAAGAACTCACAATAAGGGGCTATGGTGGCACAAGATTTCCATCTTGGTTAGGTGATCCATCATTCTCCAACATGGTGGCTCTAACGTTGGACAATTGTCAAATTTGTACTTCCCTGCCTTCACTTGGGTTATTAAGCTCACTTAAAACTCTGTTGATAAAACAGAATGCAGTACTGAAACGCATAGGCTCCGAGTTTTATGGAGAGGGTTGCTCGAAGCCTTTTCCATCTCTAGAGACACTCTGTTTTGAAGGTTTGACAAAATGGGAGCATTGGGAGCCTATTAAAGAAAATGAGCATGTCGAGATATTCCCTTGTCTTCGGCACCTTTCAGTTTCATTATGCCCTAAACTTTCTGGAAGGTTGCTTGACCATCCTTCACTGGAGACACTTGTGATTCATTCTTGTCGGGAGTTGATTGTCTCATTCTCAAGTCTTCCCATGCTTCGGAAATTGCATGTAAATGGCTGTAAGCAAATGGCATGGAATAGTCCAATGGATTCCAAGTCACTGAACTGTATGTCTCTTTCAAATGTTTCAGTGATTGGAAATTGGTCAAGGCAAGGATTTCAGAATGTGGAAAGTCTAAAATTCTAGATTGTGAAGAGTTTGTAGATTCGTGGCAGAATGAGACTTTTCTTGAAAAGCCACCACAAGTGCTGCCGAGCTCCAACTCCCTGAAAGAGCTCTGTATTGAAAAATGCAATGCTCTAACATCTTTACCAAATGAAATTCTGCACAAGGGAGGTCTTGAAAGCTTGAAAATCCAAGGTTGTGATTCTCTAGAATATATTATGAGAGGGCAGGCATCTCCGTCTCTGTAAAAGCTTGATATAAGCTATTGCAAGAACTTGCAGTGCTTGTTCAACGACAAATGTGTGGACAATGTGAACAACACCACCAGCACATCTCTTCTCAGGTATTTGCGCGTGAGTTGGTGTCCATCTCTCACGTGCTTATCATCTTCAGGCGAGTTACCAGCAACACTCACTGAACTTGAGATTTGGCATTGTTCAAATATTACTACCTTATCATCAAGAGGTCAGTTACCTGCAGCACTCACTGAACTTGTTATATGGGAATGCTCAAATCTCATGACTTTAGTCTCAGGGGACCAATTCCCAGACGCATTGAGATTTCTCAGGATTGATAATTGTCCAAGGATAGAGTCAATCATAGAGAGGTTTGATAATAACATGTCCCTTGAACGGATTTGGATCTCGAAATGTGCAAGTCTTAGTTCAATCCCAGAGGGCCTACACACTCTTAAGCAAACTTCATTATCTTAACATATGTGGTTGCCCAAATCTTGTTTCTTTCCCAGAAGGAAGGCTCCCCAACAACATTTTAGAAGTTACAATCTATGATTGTGAGAAGTTGAAAGCACTTCCTAAACGTATGCACAGCTTCAACTCTCTTCAAAAATTAGAAATAAGCCAATGCCCAAGTATCTTATCCTTTCCGGAAGAAGGTTTCCCCACAAACCTTACATCTCTTAGAATTGAAGGTCTCAATATCTATAATCCATTGATTAATTGGGGCTTGAGCAGGCTCACCTCTCTAGCGGAACTCGAAATTATTGGATGTCCAGATGTTGTGTCCTTTCTCCCGGAGGACGGGAATGTCACTACCCTCCTCGTTAACAAAGTTGAATATTGAACGATTACCGGACTTAAAGCACCTGCCTTCCGAGAGTTTTCAAGACCTCAACTCTCTTGTATTTTTCAGAATCCGCGATTGCCAAAATGTCATGTCCTTGCCAGGTCTTCCATCCTCACTTTTGGAATTATATATCAAGGATTGTTATTTTCTGAGACTGCGATGCCAGAGAGATAAAGGGGCAGACTGGTGCAAGATCAAAGACATCCCTTGTGTATACATGGATGGAAGATTCATTTACAGTCCAGAGTGGGAGGAATGAGCTCAGTTTGACTTCATAAAAACAAAGGATGCTATCTTATGCTCAACCAAGCAATTGTGTGTTGTTTAATAATATAACAATCATTACGAATTGAATCATTTACATTCACAAATTTAAACTGCTTGAGTCTATAAAAAAAATCTAAATTATTATTTTCTTCTGTAAACAACCATCTTCTGCAATTTGGTTATTTATGTGCACGTCAATGGGTGCATTGCATCAGGAGTACCCATGTTTCTACCGTATAATCAAAAGCATTAAATGTTTCTGGGTGTTTTGTGGGAAATAATGTTCAACACGGTTTAGAATTTCTTTTTTATTTTAAAATGTTTACTTTACACGGTGTTAGGTTTACAAAAAACTATATTTAAAAAAAAAAAAGACGACAAATATTACCAAATACAGTATATATCTCTTCTATCATTATTAGAGCTCTCTCTTCTTATATAAATTAACTCATATTTCATATCATATGTAATAAAAAAAAATTATTAAAATAATATTTAATTAATTAAATAATTTAAAATTTGTAAATTCATAAGACGAGACAAGAAATAACATTACTTAAGTATGAGCTGCACGCAAGGCTTTACATGCAAGGCTTTGCGTGCGACCTTGTCCCAAATATTTTAGGTCTTAAATATTTTAAAATTATAATATAATATTTGATCTATTTGAAAGTGTTGAGAGAGTTTGAAAATAATGTAATTTAAAAATATTTTATTTGAGAATATTGAGAAAGTTTAAAAATAATGTAATTCAAAAATATTTTTTTGTGATTAATAAAATTTAAATTTTAAGTTAGTTGACTATAAAAATTTCTTTATTTTAAAAATAGACTAACATTTTCCAAACATTATCAAAGAAGTGGGTTTGAATATAAATTTAAAAGAAAAGCAATAATAAATAATGGGAATGGAGCAAAGTGATCACAAGGATCCAAAACATCCGTCTTCAGTCGTAGTCTATTGAACAAAAGTTGGTGAGTCCACAAGTTTTTCTTGAGAGTTATGAACCACTTATTCCAGTTGAATGGATAAGTATTTGAGAAAAAAGAGCTCTTGGAATTGAGATCTTTAAACACTAAAACAAAGAGTGTTAAATTTATGACTGAAACTGTAGAAACCCAATTTCACATAATGTGTTAATTAGCACTCATGAGATGAGAAGAAGCCTCTGGCTTTTGTTTATAATAATACATTAAATAATTGCACAAAATGAGTGAATTCATACTTTTAGCTTCATAACCCCTTTTTCTAGTTAGAGAGGACTTATGGAACTTATATAATTTATAAATATATTTTTAACGGGTATTTTAATAATTAAGTAAAAAAATTATTTTTTAATAATTTATTAGGGTATTTTTATGAATGTCCCTGATATTTGGCTTAAAATTAAGAGTATATTTGAGATTTAAAAAATAACCTCTAATGCTTTTACTATTGAGAAATGTTATAAAATATTTCAAAAATTTTACAAAATAATTATTATACCTTTATTTATTATATTCTTAATTTATTTTAGTTATTTTGATACTCTTTTTTTTTACTTGATTACTATTTTTTTACAAATTATTTGTATTTTTTACTCAGTATTATATTTTTTTCTTTTTTACTTTAGTGTTAAAATAAAAAATTTAATAAAATTATAATTATAAATTAAATTTTAAAATAAGTACAATTAATTATATTGTTGGACGTGAATTTTATGAATAAAAATATAAAATTATCCTTTTAACTATATAAATTAATAGATTTCATAATCTATTAAGTAAATGTATAAAATTCTCTTTTATTTTTTTTATTTAACTACCTAAATTAATTATACATTTATATAAGATGGATGATCAAATCATTGAATGATTTTTACATAGTTTATGCCCTGAAATTGAAGAGAAATAGTTATTTTTATTTCTTTTTTTTACTTGATTACTAAACAAAAAATATATATTTGAAAATATATATTATTTATAATTTTTAAAACTTATTTAAAATTTTATTTTATTGTAAACTTCAATTAAGATTAAAATATTTAAAAATTAAATAAATATTAAAAAATAAAAATAAAAATATTTTATTTAATTTTTTATTTTAGTACTCAAATAGAAAAGAAAAAATAGAGTACCAAATTTGAAAAAATATTTTAAATAAATGATAAAAATGAAAATAATAAATATTTTTTTATTTTAACACTCAAATAAAAAAAATAAATTAACACAAAATAAATTAAAAAGATAATAAATAAAGATATAATAATTATTTTATAAAAAATTTAAAATATTCTATAACATTCGATAATAAAAATATTAAAAATTATTTTTTAAATTTTAGAACATTCTAATTTTAAGTCAAATTTTAAAAACACTCATAAGAATAATCCTAATTTATTTATTTTTTAATACAATTTACACACACTCCAACTAGGGGTGGAGATCGAGACAAAGCAGGAGAGACTGGTTTTTCTTAAAAATAAATAAATAGAATAAGGATAAGATGGTCATTTTAAGTTTTTAACTCAAGATCCCGTATAATAAAAAAAATAAAAATTCTTACACGTAAAAGGTTAAAACCATGTGACTTAGCTGCCTGTCAAAGCTTTTCATGATTGTGCCGAGTGAAAAAAAATGTTGCCAAATGCTGATGCTTTTATTTATTTTTTTTGTTTGGTCATTTCCCATGACATTATTGATTATTCTCACTTTATTTCTCCAACATGTTTTGTAAATTCTTCTAAAAAAATGCCAGCATATCTTATTATTTAATTTATGAAAAAAAGATGACAAAGCCAGCTAGGAAGAGGAGACCAAATGTATATATAACATGGCATTCAATGATTAAGAAGAACAAAAAAAATTCAAATAGATTATATTAGTAGCCATTTAGAGAAATACTCTTTAAACTCTCAGTTTTTAAGTTTTGATCCTTATTACAAAATAGCTTATTATTATTAAATTCATTATTTAGATAATTTTTTGTATTATACAATCTATGTCTCTAATTTTTTATACAATAATAAATAAATTATTTCTTAAATAGTACTAAACTTATTTAGACGTGTTGTCAATTAACAACTATTACTTGTCAGGCGAAGAACTTATTTTTTTAAGTCCCACTTTGTTAAAAGTGTTGAAAAATATGAGAAATTGTAGAATTTGTTTTTTAGAATAATATTGGAAGGGTTTATTTCAATTGGTGCAACATTTTAATTATAGAGATGTTGAGTTTAAGTTATAAATAAAGTTAGTTTAATTTCTTCAATTATTTAAAAGAATTGTTTATATTTTTTGGATTGATTACATTTCATTACATTATAATTTATTATATTTCAGAATTACAACTCTCATTTGTTACGATTACATCTCAGAATTACAAACTAACTTATACCTCAAAATTACAAATTAATTGTCTCCATAAATTAGTTTCAAGGAATAAAAAATATTTTGGTAGATTTGAATCCCTAATTTTAAATTAGAGGGTGCATAAACTATATCACTAAAATAAATAATTAATTGGAATGGTTTCATTATTTTATTTATTGGGAGACTAGTTTAAGCCATCTGTTTAAGGGTTTGATATAAAACTAAATGATATGATAATATTGTAATTTTTTTAAAAAAATAAACACAATGGCGATCAAAAGGAGGCAAAACATTAATGGCGATCTATGAACCACTATTACATATTGGTGGAATCCACACGTTTTTTTTAAAAAGAAACCAATACGTCAAAGATGAGTTTGAATAGCACTCTTGTATCAATTAATTTTTCAATAGTATGTAACTAAATAAAAAAATAATCCTTCTATAATATAAATTAATTTTTTAATATGAGTCATTAGTGGTAATATAAATTAAAAAAGCAATAATAATAAATAATTGGAATCGTGATAAATAATGGAGATTTTCAAAAATTAAGATAAACTCATATGAAAAGAAAGTTTCTCCGAAATGTCGGTCTTCAGTCGTAGTCTATGAACCATTATTATTGCAGAAGGTGGTGGAGTCCACACGTTTTGTTTTGTTTTTTTTTTTCAATTGAGAATCTATGTACCACTTTTTCCGCGTTTTGTTTTAAACATTAAAAAACAATTTTAACATGAAACTGTAGACACAATTTCCCATCGTGGGTTTGTTAGAATTCATGAGACGAGAAGGAGCCTCTCTGGTTTTTGTTTATAATAATATATTGGATGATTTTATAAGTTATATTATTTAATTATTATTTAACACTTAAATTTAAATTAATTTATTTTTTCATTTATTTTATTAATTTTACCACTATTCATTGAGTTGACACATCCCGATTAATATAAGAGTAAGCTAAATTATAAAGTTAAAATCTATTTAATTATTAGATTTATTTAATGTGATATAAATACTAAAATAAAATGGAAATTATTTAATTAACGCAAAGCGTCCGAAAGTGAACAATGATTGTTACCTGAGCACTAAAAGGAAATTTTTTAGTTTGGTCTATTAACGTTAATTAAGTAATACAAGACTTTCATACTGAAGTTGTTAAAGCACCCTTGATACTCATTTCCTGTTCTCATAGTTGTTTTTTTGCTGATAATCCATTTGCTTTCTCTGTTTCCACCCCCAAAAAAACGAAGAAATCAACCATGGCTGTAGGGGAGCTCTTTCTCTCTGCACTCATTACGGTGCTGTTTGAGAAATTGGCGTCCACAGAGTTGCTGAACCTTGTAACTGAAGAAGGGATACGTCCAAAGATCGACAATTGGAAAAACACGTTGGAGATGATCAAGAAGCTGCTGATCGACGCGGAGGAGAAACAGCTGCGGCGCGGCTCTGTGAAGGAGTGGCTAGATGATCTACAGGACTTGGCTTATGATGTCGAGGACATACTGGATGAGTTCTCCACTGCAGCTTTAAGTCGAAAGTTGATGGCGGATCGTCAGGCTAACACCAGCAAAATTTGTAGCCTCACTCCCGCTTGGGTCAGTTGTTTGAATCCATCAGTTATCAAGTTTAATATGAGTATGAGGTCAAAGATAAATGAGATCACAAGCCGGCTGGACCAAATCTACATGCGAAGAGAGAGAATAGGATTGGAGGAGATTCCTGGAAGCACATCAAATGTTGCATGGGAAGGGCGACAGTCTACATCGACGCCAACTGAACCTGCTATTTATGGGAGAGATGAAGATAAAGCTAAAATACTTGATATGGTGTTCGATGACGAAGCTCGTGGCACTGCTAAGTTTTGTGTAATACCCATCGTGGGCATGGGTGGGATCGGAAAGACCACGCTTGCTCGTGAGGTGTATAATGACGAGGCAATGAAAGATTTTAAGCCAAAAGCATGGGTTTGTGTATCTGATGACTCTAATGATTTGAGAATCACTAAGGATATTCTTGAATCAGTCACTGGCTCTTCTTGTGATCTAAACACTTTAGATTCAGTGCAGAATAAACTGAAACAAGCAGTTTCTGAAAATAAATTTTTACTTGTCTTGGATGATATTTGGAAGATGAATTTTGACTTGTGGGAACGCCTGAAATCTCCTTTAATGGTTGGAGCGGCCGGAAGCTTGATAATTGTGACAACACGCAGCAAAGAGATTGCGTCAACAATAGCCGGACCGGATAAATATCATCAATTGAAGACTCTCAAGGATGATGATTGCTGGTCTTTGTTAATGAAGCATGCATTTGTAGGCAGAGATATTGGGGCGCACGTAGATTTGGAGTTTATTCGTCAGAAAGTTGTTGACAAATGTCAAGGTTTGCCCTTAGCAGCTAGGACTCTCGGTGGCCTTCTATACTCCAGGAGAAGTGATGAGTGGGAAGATATATTGAGAAACGAAATATGGGGTTTGACAGATAATGGTAACATTCTCCCGGCCTTAAAATTAAGCTATCATTATCTTCCTGCACATCTCAAAAGATGTTTTGCCTATTGCGCAAGTTTTCCAAAAGACTATGAATTCGAGGAGAAGGAACTTGTTCTTTTGTGGATGGGAGAGGGTCTAATTCAACAACCAACAGACAACCAACATTTGGAAGATGTTGGCAGTCAGTATTTTCGTAATTTAGTATCAAGGTCAATTTTTCAACAATCGAGCAATAGAGAATCAAAGTTTACAATGCATGACCTTATCCACGATCTGGCCGAACGGGTTTCTGAAGAAATATGTTTCAGGTTAGAGGATAAATTAGCAGCCAAGATTCAATCAAAAAGACTCGAAAGGGTTCGCCATTTTTCGTATCCTTGGAGCTTATATCAGAGTAAAGATAAATGTGAAGTCTTCAATAAAGTTAAGCATTTAAGGACATTTTTTCCGGTGAGGACTAGCACTAGATTCTCCGAGGGTTGGATAGAGCCTACGGTTTGGGGAGAGCGTTGGGGTTACATAAGTAATGCAGTTCTTGATTTGTTGCCGAAGTTAAAAAGACCGAGGGTGTTATCTTTTGAAGATTACGCCATCACAGAGCTACCAGATTCAATTAGGAGCTTGAGACATCTAAGGTATCTCAATATTGTTAACAGCAAGATCAAAAGTCTTCCCGAGTCAATAAGTTCGCTATTCAATTTACAAATTCTGATATTGCGAAATTGTTCTAGTCTCTTGATGTTACCCTCCAGTATGAGAAATTTGATTAATCTGCAATATCTTGATATCTTGGGTGCAACTTTATTGAGAGAGATGCCGATTGGGATGGAAGATTTGAGATGTCTGTTGAGATTATCTAATTTTATTGTGGGTAAAGAGAGTGGATCAAGTTTGATTGATTTAGCATCCTTGAAGTCTCTTCGCAGAGAACTTAGTATTTCAAATTTAGAGAATGCAGTTGATTTGCAAGACGCAGGAGTGCTCATTTTAAGTGATATGGCGGACCTAGAAGTGTTGCTGTTGGAGTGGGGGCTTGAATTTGATGATTCGCGCAATGAAGTAGCAGAAGGAAATGCACTCAACATGCTGCGACCTCATAAAAATCTAAAACAACTCACAATAAGAGGCTTTGCTGGCACAAGATTTTCCTCTTGGTTGGGTGATCCATCTTTCTCAAAAATTGTAGATCTAAGATTGGAAAGTTGTGTAAATTGTACATCCTTACCTCCACTTGGGCTATTAGGCTCACTGAAAAGCCTTTCAATAGAACGGATGGAGAAATTAAAAAGTATTGGCTTCGAGTTTTACGGAGAGGGTTGCTTAAAGCCTTTTCCGTCTCTAGAAACTCTGTCTTTTACATCTATAGAAGAATGGGAGCACTGGGAGCCTACGCCAGAGAACGAGCATGTTGAAATATTTCCTCGCCTCCGAGAGCTTTCGATTTTATTCTGCCCAAAACTTTCTGGAAGATTACCTGAACATCTTCCTTTGGTGGAAAAACTTGTGATCAGTTCTTGTGCAGAGTTGGCAATCTCGTTATCAAGCTTTCCCTTGCTCCACAAATTACGTATAAATGATTGCAAGCAATTGGCGTTGAGCTCTCCAGTGGATTACAAGTCATTGAACTCTACGTGTCTTTCAAATGTTTCCTTAATGGGAAATTGGCTAAGGCAGGGGTTTCAGAAGGTAGAAAGTCTTCGAATCCTCAATTGCAAAGAGGTTACGGATATGTGGAAGAATAGGAGTTTTCTAGAAAAGCCACCACAAGTGTTGCAGAGCTTCAACTCCCTCAGAAAGCTCTGGATTAGTAGATGCCATGGCCTAACTTCTTTACCCACTGAAATTCAGCTCATGGGGACTCTTGAGAGTTTGAGAATCAGTTCTTGTGAATCTCTAGAATATATTATAAGAGGCCAGCCATCTCCAACTCTGAAAGAGCTTTATACAACTCATTGTGAGAAATTGCAGTGTTTATTTGAGGATAAACACGTGGCTGATATTAGTGCATCACAGTCGACTTCTTCTCTTGTGAAAAACGAGGACAATATTCATGACACCGGCTCATCACTTCTCGAGATTTTGCACGTACAAGGATGTCCATCTCTCACGTGCTTATCATCAACAGGCCAGTTACCAGCGACGCTTA
This sequence comes from Ailanthus altissimus, assembly GCA_946807835.1. Classification (NCBI taxonomy): domain Eukaryota; kingdom Viridiplantae; phylum Streptophyta; class Magnoliopsida; order Sapindales; family Simaroubaceae; genus Ailanthus; species Ailanthus altissimus. Next base: position 26,586,634 of record OX327704.1, on the reverse strand, counting down.
ATGATCTTGATGTTCGTAAATGTTCGAATCTGAAGACTTTAGCGTCCCGAGGTGAATTATTACCCAAGGCATTGAAATCCCTCAAAATTTCCAGTTGTCCAAGACTAGAGTCAGTTGCGGAGAAGTTCTATAATAACACGCCTCTTAAATATATTTTTATCGTCGGTTGTGAAAGTCTTAAAAGTATTCCGGAGGGCCTACACACTCTTAACAAGCTTTATCAGATTTGTGTAATGGATTGTCCAAGTCTTGTTTCCTTCCCAGAAGGAGGGCTTCCCAGCAACAGTGCATTAGTTACTATCTTTGACTGTGAGAAGTTGAAAGCCATTCCCAACCACATGCACAGCCTCAACTCTCTTCGACAGTTAGAAGTACGCAGATGCCCAAGTATTGTGTCTTTTCCAGAAGAAGGTCTTCCCACCTGTCTTACAGACCTTAAAATTGAAGATCTCAACAAAAATATCTATAATCAAATCATTAGCTGGGTCTGGGCCGGGCTCACCTCCCTTACGGTACTCGAAATTACTGGATGTCCAAATGTGGTGTCCTTTCCGCCGGAGGAGATGAGAATTATGTTGCCCTCTTTAACTAGACTTACTATTGGAAAATTCCCCAAACTAAGGTACCTATCTTCCAAAGGTTTCAAAGACCTCAACTCTCTTAAATTGTTGGCTATCTTTGGTTGCCCGAAACTTGAAACCTTGCAAGGTCTCCCATCCTCACTTTTGATACTAAAAATTTATAACTGTCCTTCGGTGAAAAAAAGATGCAAAAGGGGTAAAGGGCCAGACTGGTACAGGATAAAAGACATCCTTCGCGTTGAGATAGATGGAAGATTCATCTACGATTCAGAGTAGAAGAATGAGCTCCATTTGATCTCAGAAACAAAGGAAGAGAAGTATCCCATGCCATTCTTGCTCTATCTCAGGTTTGTTAAATTCTAACACTTGAACCAACATTAGTTATACTTTCACAATAAAAGATTTTGACTAAATGCTTTGCATTTTCCTCCTACTAGAAATTTCTTAAAAACTTTCAGCTCGAAGAGACCGCAGGCTGCTGATGAAAGGTAATATATACAAGGTCAGACAATGAAACTCTTAATTCATTTTGTTAGTGTGATAATTAATTATTTAATGAAGCTTCAATATATCTGTGCCGTAACCTCTTGAGAAGCAAAGTTTCTCTAGTAATTGTAATACAATTTTACCGAGTATGAAAATTAGTTTTTTTTTTTTTTTAAAAAAAGGAAAAGAAAGCTAAAAATTTCCTGGGAGCTGATTCTGTTTATCTTTTGATTCACAGGGCAACACCAATTCCAGAGAGTCCTCTACTTGACAAAATGCAAGAGAATAGTGGTGTATTCAGCCTTAATCTGTATGCAAATAAAACAAGAAAACTAGAAGTGCTGGTAGTACAAAATGAAACTCTGGTGATGACAGGCAGTCTGAGGCAGACATCAAGCACCAGTACTGAAATCGTTTTAGCTTGAAGGGGTAATTTCTGTAAATGCTCATCTGGTTATAAATTTAGTAATTATGCTTGTCAAAAAGCTTTTCCTACACAGATTTTTCACTACTATCAAATGTCATCTCAACAGTTGGAAGAGCATGAACCTAACAGCTTGGAGAGGGTGTCACACTTCTTTCCAAAGTTGTTGTGCCTTCGATCTTGACCCTATATTTGGTCCTCTTAACTCTCCGTTACTTTATGGTACTTGCTCCTCTGCCTTGAATTATCACCAACTCATTTTCATCCAATTTTGCATAACTGTTTCTTCTTATCTTTTCATTTCAATGAATTCGAACTCCTAAACAAGAAATAGCTCGAAGTAGTGTACAAAATTATCTCCAGTTGTATGATCTTCACATATTTTCTCTCTTTGTTTACAGGCAGTCTTAAGGCTAATGTCAACCAGCACTCAGATATACAGATGAGCTTGAACCAAGCTCTGCTGTCTCTGTTTAGGCTTACTTAAAATTTGCATGGGCCAAATCTTGAGCTCTTCTACAAAACCAACCAGTCCTTCTCCAATATTTTCTTTGTATATTGTATTGAAATAATAGGACAGGTAATAATGCTAATTATTGATTGAAACGTGTCATTTTAAGAAATGCATATATGTGTTATAAGCTTTTTAATGCTCTAGTACTTTTCAAAGTTTCATGCTTGCTTCATTCTCCAAAGAATATCTAAGTTAAGGTTGTAGAGGATTGTTTAATTACTGGCTGCTTTGAGTGAAATATCAAAATTTGATTCAACTGTCTGTCTGTGTTTCTTGGGCAGGGAGCTTCTCTTCTTGGTGGAAGACAATGATACACCCTGTTTGGAGGAACTTCAGATGATTTTTAAAATGTCGAGTGTTATTTACAAACCTAGATTTTAAAAGTTCTCTGTATCAGCACAACTCTGGAAATTTTTTGCATTCTAGCCGAAGACTTTCGTTGGAAATTTTGCCGCCGAGTGTGTTTCGGTTATCCTAAGTTGCTGGCATATTGCAGTTCTTTTAATGAGTTTTTGCTGATATTATAAACTTAAGGGTGGACAAAAAAAATTTGTAATTGAAAAATTGAATCGGCCGGTTTGATTTATTTTTTTGCTAAAAAAATCAGTTTAATTATATTTATGAAAAAATTGATCGGTCCAGTTTAGTTCTAGTTAGATTTTTTCAAAAAAAATGACTGAACCGGTTTCATCAATTTTTCTGTTATTATGTTAATAAAAAATTTAAATTGATCTCAAATTAAATAAATTGTAATTATGTTAATATGAAATAGATTAAAAGGAAGGTTAAAAAATGATTTATTAAATTATTTTGACAAATGAATTCAAAAAGCTTACAATTTAAAATAAAAAATTGAAAAAAATTAAAAAAACAGCTCAAATTTTTAAAGACTTATATAATATATAAAACTAAATTTAGTGGTTTATGTAATGTGTAATGAATTTTTTTTTTGATTATATAATATATAATTGGCAACGTAACGTGTAATATATATTAATTTAGTCAACTTAATTTTTTAAAGATATAATAAATAAGAATAAATTTAGTAGCTTATGTTAATGTGTAATGAAATTTTTTTTGATTATATAATATATAATGTGTAATGTAACGTGTAATATATAATAATTTAGTGAACTTAATTTTGTAAAGACTTATATAATATATAAAAATAAATTTAGTGGTTTATGTAATGTGTAATGAATTATTTTTATTATATAATATATAACGTGTAATATATATTAATTTAGTCAACTTAATTTTTTAAACACTTATATAATATATAAAAAGAAATTTAGTGGTTTATGTAATGTATAATAAAAAAATAAAAAAAGAATTAAAATGATAAACTAAATTATTTGGACAAATGAATTAAAAAAGTCCACAATTTAAAATGAATTTTTTTTTAAAAAACAAAGTCAACAAAACCGAACTGAAAAAAATCGATTCTGTCTGATTCGATTTTTTTCCTTAAAAAAATAGGTTTCGGTTTTACTTATTTAAAAAACCAAACCAAATCGGTTCGGTTCAATTTCAAAAAAAAATCAAACCGAATCGGACTGTGCCACCTCTACTTGAACAGGTTGTTGGAGAGATGAGGGAAGGCTCCCAAAGATTCTTGGCAAAACCACCATCGCCTCCTTAAAGTTGTTTTCATAGATACATTATTTTTCTCTCTTTGAATTTTTTTTAAATTATTCTCTTTGTAATACCCTTTTATCACTTTTTAAGACGAAAAGAGTTGTAATGACTATGTGAGCATAGCAAGTGAAGTTAGTGCATTTGTTATTTTATGATGTTCATATTATATAATATTAGCAAGAAGGAAATTTTCATTTCATTAAGGATTTGTTTGTTTCTTAGAATATAAATTTATTACCAAGTTAGATGTTGAGTTTGTTATGAGTTAGATTTTGACCTACATAAACTAATTGAGATTGAACTTAGATACATGTGTTATAAGTTAGAATTAAGAGTTTTTGGGTTCAATTAGACTAGGACCAAACTATATGTTATAATTTGGACTAGGGGCTATTGTGAGGAAATGAGTAAATGCTAGATTGAATTTATAAGTTCAATAAAAGGTAAGATGATAAATTTTTGGGCATTATATAAACTCTATTTTTTAGCAATCCTAGCCACCCATCCAGATTAATCTAGATCTAGTCTTAGAGAGAAAGGGAGAGAAAGAAAAAGAGAAGGAGAAAGAGAAGAAGAGAGAATAAAAAGGATTGGTGTTTAGAGAAGTTTTGAGAACCAAAAGGTATTTTTATAACTTTCTCTCTAATCTTTATATTTGTTATGTGATTTGTGAAGCTAAAATTTTTGGAAACTTAATAAATTGAGAGTTTGATGATGATTTCATGAGACATATTAATTATTGAGGGTGATTAAATAGATAAGATGATGAATTATGACAGACTTGCAAAATTATTGTATGACGATAGATCAGTCCGTAATTTTTATAAAATATTGTGTTTTGATTTTGGATTTACTTTTGTAACCCATGAAATTAGATATTCTAAGGAGCATTTTGAATATGAATCATTGAAAAACTCCATAAACTTGATTTTTAGTGATTTTTCAAAGATATCTAAGAATCCATTGTTTATGCAGTATGATCAGATTTCAAACTAGGTTTGATCTATCAAATGATCTTAAAATATTATGAGTTTTTGGAAAATGACAATTTTCTATGTCTAGTATATCATATCCAAATTTGAAAATTTAAATCATTTGTGTCAAATTGTTATGAATTTATAAAAGAGTAGTCTCAATATTGGATTTTGTTTGATAGATGCTGAAAATGTTGAAAAGAAATCATTTTAAAATACTTCCTCCATGAATTTATCCTTGAATGATGTATTATGAATTAGGATATGTGTAATGAGTAATTTTAAGTTAGTTTTATAATTTTTTTTTATTAAGTATGTGATTTTATAAAATTCAAATACTAAAGACTGCTCAATAAATGTTCTGATTTGATCAAGTTAAGGACTTAGATTTAAGAATTATTATGACTTAGATTTTAAAGGAGATAAAATATGATTTACATAAATTGATAATGGCTTATGTCTCAAGAGATATATTTTGATTCTGTGTAAATGGACCCTGTTTGATGGATAAGAAAAATCGGTTGGATATTAGTGGTCAATACTGGAAGGTTTAAAAAAATTTTAAAATTTAAATTATGATCCAATTTCGGATTTACATTATTTTATGGGTTTAAATTGTTAATTATTATCACTTTTAGGATTTTATAGAGATATGCTTTATGATTTGGGTCAAAGAATACAAAATATGCGTCGAGCTCACAAGTAAGAACACCTAATGGAAGAAACACTTTGTGTTGAACTAGATAGATGCACAAAGAACTTTGTAAGGGGATACTTCAACTTTTTTTTTTAATGATTTTTACTCCAAAGAGCTTTATAGAGAAAACATTTATTTTGTGATTTTGACTCACGATATATTTATACTTGAGATAGTATTTTTCATGTATTAGCAATGATGTTTTTTTTAAGTGGATTGAGATTTAAAGAGTATGAGATATGATTTAATGAAAGTTATAAGTATATATGTTGTATAAAGATATGGTTTTAAAACTACTAGGCTGCACCCTTTCTCCTTTAGATAAGATATGAGATTCAGGCTTTTGAGGCCCATCAGTACACACACATAGGTTTTAGACTGTGTGTATGGACATTTTACTTTTTGGGAGTCAGTTTGCTCTACGCATACGTATGATGAAGATATGAAATGAGTACGTTCAATGTTCTGCCTAAAGGATATTCTGGGTATGATATGGTTTCCCCTTGGGTACTAGTTTAGTGTGGTTTTATATATATAACAGTATATGATATTTTAAAATACCAAATATGTTTAACCATGCTATGCTAAGAAAATGTATGGTAGCAGATTTCAACTATTTATACTTGAGTACACGATTTTATGATGATTTATATTATTTGTGATTCAACTGTTATTTGTACACAGATTTAGAAATGCATTTTTTGGCAAGCACTTTTATACAATGATTTCATATGTTTCAAGTAAAGATCACTTTATGTACTTTAATTATTTGTCGTATGCTTTTAATGACTATTTCTATTTTTAAACCACATCCGCTCACTGGATCAATCGACTCACCTTTTTTATTATATTTTTTTCCATCAGGACATTGCAGGAACTAATCAGCTTAATGGAGATTAACCTTACAAGTTAAGCCACACGATAGTATAAGAAGTCATTTATTTTTGAGTTAGTGTATTTATGTAGTTGTAATAGAGTTCATTGAATTATGATTATTTTGCCTCATATATTTGACGTTAGATGTATAATTTGAGGTATTGATATGATATTGTTTAATTTATGGAAGAAGAGTTTTATTTTTAACATTGGTAAAGGATAATAAGTTAAAGGTTTTAAATGATTATTTGATGATGTATGATGAGCTAAATATGGCAAATGGATAAAGTAAAGTAGACAAGGAAACTTTATTAGATTGTTGGAAAAAAAAACTATTGGTTTTGACGACTAGATCATTTGCTAAAAAGAGATAATTCAGGACTCATTCTAAATTTTTTAGAGAATTCGAGGCGGGTTGTTTCACTCTTTTAGGGAGTTTTTAAGAGAAAATTATTATTAAAAATACCATAAAAAAAAAGTTAAACTCGGCAAAAAAATGATAATAAAGATTGTTTTAATATGTTATTTCAAATTTAGCCAATTTTTTATAAGAGCCAATTGTCTTGTCTCTATCTGAAAGCTTGTATAAATAAGGTGCTTGCCTCTGTATGTACAAGCGAGGAGCAAACATAATTTATGAACGTGTACTCTCATCTTCATTAAAATAGTGAACTTCAATTACTATTTCATGGATGTAGACATATTTAATAAATTATGTAAAATTTGTGTGTTTTTTATTTGTGTTTGTTATTATTGATATTTTTTTATATTGTAGTTGATTATGTTATTCTTCACAACTAGATAGAGGAGATTGGTTTGTTAGAGACTCATATTGACAGGAGCGTCACTTGAAAGAGAACATAGAAGAGAGAATGGCGGAAACACTCTGAAAGTGTTGTCATTAATTCCTAAAATTGTAATACTCATTAACTTCCTTTAAAATTTTTAATATATTAATATTTTCTATTTCAAACTAAGTTCCAAACTCTTAGAATTACATTTTTATGTGATTGATATTATAGAACGAACTTGAAAGTGAAGTGAGAAATGGTTCGGCAAATTTGAATTTAACAATGACATATTGGCTTAGTCTTTAGGAAAGAAGTCAACTATAGGCCATTTCTAAGGTGTCGACAATTATATCATTGCTAGGGATGAGTTCTAGACAGAGAAAAGGAAAAGCATGATGATAAATTAATAAAAATGAGAGCTAAATAAGAGGCTTTAAAGGTCAAGGTCAGAAGAATTAGGAAGACTTTGGAGGGGGTCAGTTCCAACAAGATATGGATTGTGAAGATGTTGGATATAGATGCTGACTTTTCAAATGTAAATCTATTAAATGTAAGTTAAATTAGCCAATCTTTTTCATTAATTCTAATTAACTAATAGCTACTAATGATAATAAGTAATTTGCTTCAGGATGATGAAACCCACCAAGGCCGGGGAAATACCCAAGAGAACACCTAAGCAAATCCATGACAGTTCGAAGTTATCTACTCCCAAAGATTTGGTAAGATGCTTTGTTTGCACAAGTTCATTTGATTATTATTGGTTTATTCTTTACACTATACTTGATTTAACTTGTAGGAACTAAAAATAATTAATTGATAATTTATGTCTACTATTTAGCATATTGTTGAGGGGAGAAATCGCTATTCTCCCTCTTGAGATTAAGTTAAAGTGAAAAACTCTAAATTCAATCTAAAACCCTAATCTCTATATACAGTGAAATAACCTATTTATCAAGTAAAATAGTAAGAATTCAAAGCAGAATATAAAAGTGCATAACACAATCTTATGTGGTTCGGTCAGTTATTTATGTCTATGGTAAATCCAAGAATAATAACCTCTCTTATTAACTTCCTAGAAATTTTACAAGAAAAACCCAATTGAAGAACCCTCAAAGAACCTAATGTTTAGTATACCCTTACTCTACTACGAACAATAAATACCTAAACGATGATTCCACTTTAGTGCACACAAGAATTTAGTATCTACTCAGTTCTTTCATTCTCTTAGAGTCTCTCTTAATACTTAATCTCAGCTAAATAGTTTACAAGTATTTATATAGGGGTTATTCCGTGCCTATTAATCCTATTCCTTGTTGAAATAAGAGTCCACTTATTTTGGAAGTTCAAAACTTTTCAAAACTCAAAATTAGGACCAAAAATGAACTCCTTGTAGCTTTTGGTGCCGCAACGCTGAGCTTTTGGTCTGGGCGCTGCGGCGCTCAGCCCTAGGCACCGCGACGCTTAGCCCTTGTGCCTCCTCCACGCGTTTTCTCATTTTTTTACATCTTCGAGTTCCATTTCACTTTTTTCTTCGTGTTTCACATGTCCTAAACTTCTCCATACGTGTCTCACACATTCTTGACTTCTTATGACTCTCTTCTTTAATATTCATCTCAATTCTTGTTCATACAATATTATCGAATCACTAAATTTTTAACACATATTTTACTATTTTTTTCTAACTTGACTTGTAGTCCGATGCCATCACTCTTCGGAGGAAAAATGATGTCACTCCTAATCTTGTACTACGTTTAGGTGGAATATAACACAAGCAAAGAACTATAACTTTGCTAAATGACTACAACTAGCATTCTTTAAAAATTTTGTTGATAAAAGTCTTATTTTGAAATCAAAACAAGTCAAAGTTTGAGATTGAAATTTTTAAAATTAAGTATAATTCATGGATACAACAATAAGGTTGTGAGTATATCATTTATCTAACACCATTGAGTATGTAAGTACAATTATATTTTACGTAATTTTTTTTCTTTTATTTCAAATAATAATGAAACAAATTTTATTTATTTCTTAGGTCACCGTATAAAAGGCTAAAGGAATCTAACTTGACAAAAAGACTTGGCTTTATCTATTCATTCGTTGTCTACCTCGTAAGAAAGTCAACAAAAAGAACAGTAATCAATCAGTGTTCATGTGTAGTTGATGATTGCCTCTAAACTACAGGATAAAATCAGTTGTGGCTAGTCCTTATGACCCCAAGTATGATCTATTTTGCTTATTACTTCATGTTTTATTGAATTATTTCATTTCTTAATTTATTTTCTTTTAAATTGATATAGTTTTTATTGGGTTCTCGTTATTATTAAATTCAAAGAGAGATTATATATGTAACGACTTCTATGCAATATTGAATAAATAAATTGCTATCTTATAAACCATCATTTCCTTAGCACAACAATATTAAAATAGTAAAATTTAATTCATTTTTCCAATTCCGGGGACATTTGCATTCATTTGGTACAAGAAGGTCATAACAACAAGATATCAACAATTAATATAGATTCAAGCGAAGGTAAAACAAATCCTAATATAAACCTAGTTATTAAATTCCTTTCAAATATTCATCAATTGATTTTAAAAAATAAGTTTACATGCCCCAATTAAACTAAGAACAGTAGAATGTGGTCTTTATGTCATGGGAGATATAATAAATGATCCCAAAGTACTCTTACAAAATATAAGTTCCTCCAAAATCTTTTATTTCTTGTATTTAATTTCTTTTCAGTTCATGGGCAAGAATACGGATACTAAAGAAGAGATTGACGAGGTCCGTGTGGATTGGGCGTCCTTCGTATCTACTAAGCTATAAAGCATATACTAGGTATACAACTTTTGCTCTGCCTAAAATTTTCTTTGTTAGATGTCCAGTTGTCTTCTTTGTATTCCAATTATAAACACTAATTTGAATTTTTTTTTTTCAGTTTAAGGTGGCACTCGAAGTTAAGACATTTTTTTCGTCGTTGGATTCTTTGGTTTTCTGACTTGGATTTTAGAGATGGAAACTTAGAAGGTGGATGTTAGTTTTTTTTACTTCGAAGCTGTCTTAAATTTTGGAAGATTAAACTGGAAGCTGAATCAAATTTTTGATGATTATATTAGAAGCTGAACTTGATATAGGAGCATTTCATGAGGCTGGATCACAATTTGCTTGCTGGATTGTTGTGGACTGTTGATGTGTTAGAAACTTGCTAAATGTAGTACAGACTTGCTGGATTACTCATTGAATTATTGCTGACTATTGATGTATTAGAAACTTGCTAGATGTATTGTAAATTTGCTTGATTGTTCGCTGGATTTTTGTTGACTGTTGGTGTATTAAAAACTTGCTAGATGTATATTACAAACTTGTTGGATTGTTATTGATGGATGATATATATTAGAAACTTGCTAGATTGTATAACAGTTGATTTATTAATGTCTTATTTTATACAACAAATGATTTATTATAAATTTATGGATCTTTAGTTAATTATCTGTTTAGTTACTATATATACATAAATATAAGTTATAAATATAGATACAAATATAAATATAAATTATAAATTAAATACAATATTTATAAATTAAAATTCAAAAAAACGATTTTGCTATTAAAATGAAATCCAAATTTCTATCACAATTTAATTATACAAATCTATTACTGAATTAAGATTTAAAAGAAGTCATTGCTAATGTCACTATATGCAAGTAACGTGACATTATTATTACATCGTTTGCTACGACAACTGTTATATCATATGCCACAACAATTGTCATACCATCAACTATGTGTGCTATAAATTGCCATTTGACATATAAATTGTGATCATGTGGCTCACAAATATTTTTACCGATCTGAAAAGAAATAGATCGCAATTGATCATGTGAATCGTAGAGATGATTAGAAACGGATCAAAAGGAAATGTATAAAGAAATCAAAACCCAATAACAATTAATTTTTTTTTTTAAACTTAGAAGGCTAGTCTCTAGTGACCATATATTAATTTCAATCAATAATTTCTTTGTTTACTAATTTTTTAATACAATAGTATTCACCATCTTAACTTTTTCATTAACTATCTTTATTATCCACCTCTGAGTAATCATTGTTGCTCTTTTAATTTTTAAGGTATCATTTAATTTTCCCTTAACAGTCTATAATACAAGTCTCCCAAGTGTTCATATCACATCAAATAAAATTATTATATATCATATCTCAAATTAATGGTAGCATAAAGATTATTATTTAAGTAATTTATCTCTAAATAGTGCATCCTTATACTGACATACATGTAAAGAAATAATAACCTTAATATTTGAAATTTTAGCTCTAAGTCAAGTTCAATAATATTTGTCCCTTCTACTATGATAATAAACTGTGAAATTTATTACAAACTTAATAACTAGGCCAAGTCTTTGAGGGCTATCAATGTATTGCTAAGATTTTCATCCTATTGTCTTTAAAATCTCAAAGTTGTATATTACTACTAGAATTATTAACAAAATAAAACTAATAAGAATTAAGACTTATATATACTTATCTCATTTCGAAACCTAATAAGTAAACTACAACCGAAGATTCATAAGTATAATCAATAAACTTTTAGTGTTAATAACCTTTGTATAATTGTAGCACTTGCTTATATCAATGATTATCCTCCTTGTAAAATCTCAAATTTAATTAGATAAGATTCTATTGTAAGATTTTATTTGATTCATACTATTCATAATAAGTCATATCATCACAAGAATGCTAAGTCACTTATACCAAAGTATCACATCATTTTATGCCAAAAAATATTTGATGTCTAATAAACAGAGTACTTGGAAATAAACTAGTTCATCTTTCCTTCAACTCACTAACCTCACATTCTTAAGTATATGTGGCTAGCTATACAACTTCAAAAGGTTCATAACAAAACTAAATTATAATCTTCTTGAAGTAAATAAATACTTCAAACTCTTGTGATTAGTATAGGTATACTGTATAAATAATGTCTCTAAGTCTTAGGTGCAAACATTATTGCTATGAGTCCAAGACCATGAGTCATATAATTCAACTCTTATTTCTAAAGTTGTCTAGACGTATAAGTTAAAATTTACATATGTTGCATCATGCACAACTTAGTCCATATCTAGAAGCATTACTATAAACAAAAAAAATCCTTTGATATCTTTATTTCTCTTCATATCTACAAAGCCTTTAGTATCACACATTAGACTAATAGCAAATTCTATTCTTATAAAAGTTTACAAAGTCCTAATTGTGCTCTGGTACCAATTGTAACACTCCAGATTTTTTGCTCGTACAAGACACACGTCAAAAGAGTACTGATTTTATTTCAAAACCAATGTACTGTACTTCTCATTTTTCATAAAAATGCATTGAATCTTTACTTAGTAAGCCAAAAGTTCTCAAAGTCTTTTCATATAATGACAAAGGTAAATTTCTAAAATAAAGTTTCAACTTTTGGATTATACTTATAACTCAAAGAAAGTAAAATTCAAAATTGCTAGATAGATAATTTTCTCATCTTAGGCAGAAGATAGCTCTCTAAATGTCCAATTTCAAGGTAACTCACCAAGTTAAAACTTAATTTGTAAAAATGTTAATGACGAAGGGTGAGTCGTTGACTTGGTAAGTAAAACCATTCATAATATATGAGGGCTACTGTTCGAAAAGTTGCAAGCCTTCTCAAAATATCATCAATAATATCAATAAAAATTTTTAATTTCAAATTTATCAAAGTAAAATTCTTCAATATTATAAGTCGATAAGAAAATCAATTCAATAGTAATTCTTGTAAACTTCACATATCATAAGAACAAAAAGCTTGCTCATGTCATATAGTATTACATATACTCTCGATAACTCGGTCAATATCAGAATCTTATAATGTCACTTGTACCCTTATTGATTTGACCAATTTTAAAAATCTTTTAATGTTACTTGTACCCCTGGTGACCCGATCAATAATCATTTATAAAGGATACCAGCTGGTCCAAATCATATATCATGTCAATCGATCAATATCATATGCTATAGACAATGAGCCAAAACATGTTCTTTAAATTTTAGATTCAGTAATCAATTTCAAATTCAATAATCAATTCATTTCAAATATCGTAGCCTCAATTCTTTTATAATAACATAGCTTGTAATATTTTTTTTGTAAACAGTACCCAATTAACTCAAAATCGAACCCATAATTTTGAGTTATCGTATATAAATCCTTAGTTTTGTAATCTTGTTTAAAGAGATGTTTAAAGCTATAAACTAATTATTAATTTGAAAACTTCAAAAAAATACATAAAATTTAAAGATAATTATATACTTTTAACCAAAATCAATTAATTAAAAAACTGTAAATAAGTTTCAAAAGTAACAATATATCATAAATATCTTACAACATTTTCTATATTTTGAATATCATAATAACAATAATTCTCATATGATAACAAAAGGGATACATTATGAATGAAGTTACTTACATCGATAAAATCCAAATACCTCAAAGAATATCCCTACTTGTCCAAAAACTGCAAGTATTCTACTCATCAAGATAATAATTAATTACCTTTCATAATTATTCTCAAACGAGATATATCTCTTAACCTATGACTCTCCCTCAATTTTTATTTCAGTATCAAACAGTAATGTTCTGAAATTTATATTTTATATTCTGTAAATCGGATTCGTATAAATTTTATATTCATATGTTTGAGACATATAAGGTTTCAATGTATAATTTATTCAGAATATTTAGTTGAGCAAAACTATTAAAGATAAATTAATATTTCTGCTTGATAGAATCTGTCAAACAGTTTCTGTATGTGAACATAGTTCGTAAGTTAGTTTATAAAATATTTTACAATTGCCTCATCGAGGATCCTCTGTATTAGAAATCTGTTCAAACCATGACATTGATCTGAAAAGAAAGTTGTTATCAAACCTCAATAGAGTAAGTCCCGTCATAGGCAGTGAGGCCGTCAAATGAAAAAAGCACACCAACAATGTTTAACAAAAAAAACAAAGACGTGGCACATAGGCCAAACAAATAAAGTGTACTAGCAAGCTTTAATAGTTAAAGCAACAAAGCCTATGTGAAAGATAATGTTTGGTAGAAAAATAGATTTGTCACAAATTTCTAATTGGGTCACAAATTTCTAATGCAGAGGATTCATCGATGAGGCAACTGTAGAGTATAGTTTCTTAAATTTTTATTTAAAATTTTTTAAAAGAGTTCCAGTTAAACTATTCTACATTTAAACTTGCTTTGGGAACTAAAAGAGGCTTAAAAATTTAGAGAAAACATAGTTTTTTTTTTTATATTTCAAATCTTTAAAAATATGTTCAAACCGTGGCATTGATTCGAAAAGAGGGTTGTTATCAGACCTCAGAACCATCAAATGCATGGGACCCATTTAATCAATATGGTTTTAATATTGACAAGCATTACTTCCAAGGATACGATAGTAATGATAATGATTGGTCTTCTTTCAGTCTGTAACCTATGTGAAGAATTTATTTTTCTACCAAAAGTGTACGCTTTGCAGTTGCCTCATCGAGGATCCTTTGCATTAGAAATCTGTTTAAACTATAGCATTGATCCAAAAAGGGGGTTGTTATTAGACCTCAACGTATCAGTTCTCATTTTCCATTGAATGCTGAAATAGGTCAATCATCTATTGATCTAGGATCATATATGTGTGGTTGGAACACAATCTATGTAGGAAAGGGATAGGGTGATGCTGAAGGACTTGGTTTTCCAAAACATATTTGAAGGATTTTGTTTAATCCTTTGAAGGATTTTATTTTGTGCCATTGCATCCTAAGACTGCCAATTCAAGACAGCTTTTGCTAGAGAAACTTGTTCATATGAACCATCAGCTCATCGAGTGTTTGGGTTTTTCACTTTCTATTGTTGGACTGTTTTTACTTCTGAGTGCTGTTGAGGGGTTAATGGAGAAAATTATTCTAAGAAAAACATTCAGATCTGGGAGACTGGTTTTGGTTTGTATTTTAGGTGAAACTATTTAAGTTTGCATGGTGTAAGGGTTTTGATGGGTTCAGATTTCTGTTTGGATATGTGACATAATAGTTAATTTTTCCTGAGGGAAGTCCCAACAATTCGACATTCGGATCACCATCTTGGTATCTTTCTTTTAAAAGTTGTTGGGAACTTTTCTTCTTGTTTTTATTTTTTTCGCTAAGGTAATATTCATCATCAGAGAATGGATCATCAAGGCATAGTTAACACTGGCAATTTATGTCCCAATAACAGTGTTCTGTCTTGGGATCTCAGAATAAATGTATTGGTCCTTTGCCATTAAATACTGAGATGGGTAAACCATTAATTAATCTAGGATCATATGTGTGTGGTTGGAGCATAAACTGTGTAGGAAAAGGATAGGGTAGTGTCGAAGAACCTAGTTTTTCAAAACATATTTCTACTTGTCCATCTTTTTTTGGAAGAAGGAAATGGTTAAAGACTAGATAGGTTTTGGTGTTTGTGTTTGTTTATTTTGTTGCTCATATTTGGTTATCCATAAATCTGGAAGAAGCTTTGTTAGCTCTTCAGTGGATAATTGTCTTGGCACATATGTACAGAATAAGACTTTATTAGACTTAACAGAGAGTAAGAGAGCATCTTGGTTAGTATGGAGTACCAAAATCAAGGGCATGATTTTGTATCTAGTAAACTATCTGGTACTAGAGGGTAGCTATAAAGGTGTTGGCTTCTAGTACGGCTCTTGTGTGAGGAATATGTCTGAAATAGGCATGTAGAAGTTTGTGTATAGAATGATGAGAACGGTTCTAGCATTAAGAGTTATTTGAATAGTTCCTATGCATGCATATTTGTAGGAAGGAAATAAGGTATTAAGAAGGATTATTCTAGCAACTGTTTCAAGGCCTTTTCGGCCATAAAAGGTGAGAGCAAAATGGACAGCACCAAAATATAGGTGAGTGTATACTTGACGGATCCATTGAGGAATTAGATTGTAAGAGAGTTTTATAGGTACTAGATGTTATTTTGTAGTTGCTGGTAAAAGGTGTTGGTCAAATCAGGTAGTCTGGATATATTCTTTAGTTTTTAGGCGTTGTGGGTTGATAAGGTTTTTAACATATAAGGAAAAAGATCTTTGTGGTTGAAGGAAGGCTATATATAGATTTAGAATAGGCAGGTCAGTTATAGGGATGCATTGTTCTTTAGGAAGAAATGTAATTTCATATAGGTGGTCAATCCTAGATAAATCAATGGATCTAAGAAAAAGGGAAAGTGAAAATGTAGAAGAGAAAGGACTTAGAACAAGAAGAGGTAATTGTATGTTAGAGGAAGAGGAAGAAGAAGACTATGAGTGTAAAATAGTTCCCTCTACAAGTTAATATAGATTAGAAAACTAGATTATTTGACTAACAGCTCTGAAATCTACTGCTTTGATACCATTATAAAGGTTAACATCAGCCTCAAGCTTTTTCCCTTTGACTGCTTCTTTGCCTATGACGGGACTTACTTTGTTAAGGTCTCATAACAACCCCATTTTCAGATCAATGCCATGGTTTGAACAGATGAAGCAATTGTAGAGTATACTTTCTTAAATTTTTCTTTAAAAGTTTTTAAAAGAGTTTCAGTTAAACTATTATACATTTAAACTTGCTTTAGGAACTAAAAGAGGATTAGAAATTTATAGAAAATATAGTTTTCTTTTTTATTCCAAATCTCTCTATACCTCTAAATAATGAAGTTAAGCCTCCTTTTATAACGAAGGAAGGCAACTTACAAGTGGACACTTGTCAAACCATAAAGGAAAAACAAACAAAGACGTGGCACACAGGCCAAGCAAAGCAAAAGCACACCAATAAACTTTAGCAAAAAAAATAAAAGAGTTCTTGATAAAACTAAGGTTTTAAATAATCAATTAGATTTATAGAACAATTACTCAAAATATTAATTTAATTATGGTAAATGCACTACTCATAATAAATTAACACTTATTTTCTACTTAACACAATCTCTTTCACATAATCTATTCTTCATAAACCATTTTCTCACACTCCTTACAAAAATATTTTAAACTAAGTATTAACTCCACATAATCATAGAAAAATTATTAAAAAAATTAAAGTAGATAAATAAAAACAAACCTTAAATCAAAATTTCAAATTAACACCAAACTATCTTCTTCATTTGTTTCTCTTCTTCTTCTTCTTATTATTTTTCTTTCCCTTCTCTCCTTCTCTCTTTCTTATTTTTCCTTTATTTTTCAGCTTTGTTTCTTTCTCACTCTCCTCTATTTGCTTTCTCATTTGGATAACACCAAAAATAAACAAAACTCTCTTCCACACTCTTTTTCCATACATATTTCCTATATATTTTAAATTTTATTAATGTCTCACCAAATATGGCCCAACAGTCATTTCATTTTGGCGTATGTCCTACTAATATAATATATATAGTCATCTTTTTCGTTATTGCTTACAACTATTATGTCCACTCTTATTTATCTTTTTCATTATTACTTTCAACTACTATAAAAGCTTGAGTAATGGTATCTATAGAAAACTTAAATAAAAAGCCAACTTTCAAACAATTATTAAAAAAATACAATGAACAGATTTGGAAAAAAAAAAAAAGAAAGGGAAACAGAGTCAGGAGAATTGAATCAAGAATTAGCGTCCATCAACCTGAGATCATGCATAATCTATATGCAAAAAGAAAAAAGAAAGAAAGAAAATATAACATATATCATTCGAGAATCTTCTTTATAGTTCAAAGAAAAGACACCATTAAAGATTAATGGCCATCCTTCTTTCTGCAATGGGACCTGCTTTCTATTGGGATTCGCCACTTGTAGCAGCGTGACGTGACTTGCCAGTAAAACCATATGGAAAATCTAAAAAAATGTATGTCATATTATAACTATAAAGTTTTTTACAAATTTATTCTAAGAATCCCTTATTGAAATATAACTTAAATAAATTTTTAAATATTACTTATCACATATCATGAACCACCTATTAATGATAACAGTATAAAGTTAAGCATAAATGAATTTAATAAATTCACTTTTAAAAAATAATTATTTTTGTAAAAGTAAGAGATAGACCACCACCTTAATTATTGGTGAATTTCTTGTATGCACAAATTTATTGACACACTAAGTTTAAATATTTAAAAGTTTCAATTGTATTCGTAAGACTCCTCCCAACATACAATATCACATATAAAAATATCACACATAATAATTTAAAAGAAAATCATAAATAATAGAAAGGATTTAAATTATACAGAAGGTGTTTATTAAACAAAAATTAAGTTTAAATATTTAAAAAAAAATAAACTTATATCATAAAAGAACTTTATCTTCAAATAAACTTTCATGCATGTTCATGCTTGATACTACTGCTCACATCATAATCACCAAGAAAATTTATATTTTCATACTTGTTAAGGGGAAATCAACTTTAACATTAATTTCTCTCAAAGATTAGCCTTTTGCACTGACTCCTATGTTAGGATTTCTTTGGCGTACATTCTAAATAAATCTTATGTGCGTGTAAAAGACTTAACTAACAAATAATTAAGAACATAAAATATCAATGCATCAATAAAGATAAAGAAAACAAGCCATAAGACACAATATATACATGATTTGATAAAACACCTATGTCCAGGTAGATCAATGATTCAATTTCTTTTATTAATTAGATAATTATGTACCTCATAGAACAACACGATCTTAAGACCTCTTAATATCTCAACTTATAGACCTTTGAGTATCTCCTAAAACATCACGATCTTATAAACCTCTTAGATCTCTCATTCTCCATAAGAGATTTTACCAAGGAATACAAAAATAGCCCGAGCTCTCTCAAAAAGATCTCTCATCACACCTAGCACACTCAATACTTAATGCTTACCTAACTTTTATATTTACATCTTTGATGCTTATGATGCTTGACTTATTCTAAAAGGTTACAAGGAATTATATAATATTTCTCAGTAGCCTAATAAACCTAAACCTATTTGGAATAAGAGTCATTACATGTAAGAGTCCAAAACCCGCTTAAAGAAGTCAAATCTGAGTTAAAAATGGACTTTCCCAAAGTTGGACATCGCGATGCTATAATCGGACACCTCAGTGCTGGTGCGACCTCATTGCACCACTATAGCACTACTTGTTTGGCATTGTAGTGCTACATAGATGTTGCCACTATGCCAGAGTTTCTAGAATTAGAATGGCGGCGTTGCATAGTCAACGCTGTGACATTCTGGCTTGGACTTGGTTCCTCAACTTTTCTTTACCTTCCCTCCTTACTTCAAACTCTCTTTTTTGCTCATTTCTCATACATCTTTCACATACTTGACTTCGTGATGACTCTTTATTTAGTATCTATATTAATTCATACTCATACATGATTGTTGAATAACAAATTCTACCAAATCTCTCATTGATTCAAAATCTCTCTACAAAAAGCTACATAGGATTATCCTTCCTCAATAACCAACACTCTCTAGTATGCCTACAATCAAGTCCCAGACTTAACTGAGGCTTATGACTATGATCGCCAAAGATTCTGAATGTTGATTGTCTAGGGTAGCCTTAATGTTACAATCTCCCATGTCCCTTAGACGCTATGATCACAATCCTTTAATAGTTGAACACTATTACTATCATTTCCACGCATTGTTTTTAACCTTTAGCACACTATTAGATAATTTTGACTACTATCTTATGGTTTGCATTCTCTCAATTGCCTATGTTAAGCCATACACATGTCTCAAGTATATAGCATCCTTTGTACTTCTCACCCATATATTCTTTTTCATCCATTTTACTATTTCTTTTTATCTTCCATGAATATTTCTACTTGTTCTAGCAATCCTAAGCCAACCAAGTTTTTATAAAACCAGGAACAAATCTCACACCTAGTCACTCCCTTACCTTTTCACCATATAATCTTAATCTAATTTCACCAATCCCTTATAATTTATTGAAAAAGTCATATCTTAATCCTTAATGGATCTATCATTAGTAAATAATGATTCTCCACTACTCATATATAAACTATATCCTCGAACATAGTAGTTTATTCATTAGAGACACATTCCTACAGAAGCTTTCATGGTATCAAGGTCTTTGCTTAGTCATCCCACATACTTGCAATTCTACATTCTTTGTTTTTATATTGGTCTTTTCTCCCTGGATGATCCTTTATCAACTGCCGTAGGTACTTTTTAGATATGCCTTTCAATCTTGATTGTTCTTATTTTTTTTATCTTTATTTTGTGTTCAATCTCAATGATTCTTCTAACTTGGTCTTAGATGATGTTGTCTCTTTTCATCACTGGTAGTCTTTCCAAAGGTGATCTTTAACCTTAAACTCTTCATTAAGGTCATCATATTTTCCTCTGTCAGATAATCATCTCTCAATTGTTCTTCATTTTACCAATTTATTGAATGAAATCAACTTTAGTACTAATAACTCTAATACCAGTTTGTTAAGGAAAATCAACCTTAGCATTAATCTCTTGTAGAGATTAGCCTTTTGCACTGACTCTATATTGAGGTTGCTTTAGCATGCACTCTAAATAAACCCTATGCGTGCGTGGAATACTCAACTCACAAATAATAAAGAATATAAAAGATTAACACATCAATAAAAATAAAGAAAATAAATCACAAGACACAAAATTAAATATGACAAAATAAAGATTCATTTAATAATAAAATCATACTTATAACTTTTTAAGGTTTATGCTTGTGGATATAAGACTTTCTAAAATACAATCTCAAAGCATCAAGATAAACAATATGACAAAAGTATTTGTGGATATTATTTTTAAAAATATAAATCTAGAGATAAGTTCACGGTTGAGCAAATAGAGATTTAACGATGATGATCTATATCCTTACTCTTCTAGGTTATAAATGACGGAAGGATTAAATGAGATCATTTTCTCACAAATGCTCCCACCACTTAACTAAAGAATGAGAATAATAATTCATTATTCTCTTTGGTGGCAGAGATGGCTAGCCAACTAACTTGTATAATAGAAATGATAATTTTATTTCATTATCATATTATGCTAATGCCAACTTCCATCATTTCTTATTTTATTTAATATAAAAAGCATGGTCCACTTTTGTGTATATTCTTTGAAACATAAATGGTCCACTATCATTTAATATGTTTCAACTTTTACCTAATAAATTTAATTAAATTAATTATTCAAAACACTTTTGAATAAATAATTTACCACACTAGTTTTTATTAGCAAGGTTAATTAGTAAATTCAAGGTAAAAATAATTAATGGACTAATTTGTGCTACTTATCAATATTTTATTGATTAACAACTCTTATTAACTAATTAAGTGCTGTACTTAATAATTAAGTCTTGACAAATGCACATCCCAAGGGATCCCAAAATAATTATTCAATTTTGCTAAAATTTACTGGATCGAATTATTCAATCTTGTTCGCTACCCCAGTGCCCAATGAGTACACTTCATATTGTGAGACTCTATTGATCCACGCCCGATTTATCATATAGAACTCCTTCATACGTCTGTAGATGATGCTCCACACACACGTTATAGATATTATAAAATAGCGCGTTAGACCATACAAGTTAATGTTATAGCATATTCATATAATCTTTTCATTATTTATATCCTTAAAGAGTAAAGATATAAATCATCATCGTTAGATCTCTATTTACTCAACCGTAAACTTATCTCCAAATTTTTATTTTCAAAAATAATATCCACAAACACTTTTCTGATATTGTTTATCCCCAAGGAATATATTTTTTGAGGTTTATACTTGTACCACAAGACTTTCTGAAATACAATCTCAGAGAATCAGGATACACAACTCACTTATATGAGCTGACGGATCCTATATCTACGCACACCAGACTCTATGAGCATCGAACCATACTCAGTAACACCCAACGGTCAGACCATAAAAGGTTTTGACATATGTGGAACCAAAGTATGATGAATCACTCACAAGTCTACAGCGATGCTTAAATAAAAAAACTACGAATATTACTCAACTCGAAAGATCTTTCATTGATGGCTTTATGTGTATAAATGTGATATAATTATTTAATTTGTATTAATTGAGTGTATTTTATTCACATACTTCCGTTGCGTGTTATAATTTTTTTTTTAAAGTTAAATGTACACTTTTAAATCACACACTCAACTCAACATTATATAGTGTATAAAATTCTCAAATCCGAATCCTCCCTAAATTATGCATGATCATATGCATTCAATTAAATCTTAATAGAAATAGTCTTAATCAAACACAAATCATAACTATTGAAGAAGGATCTAAGCAGGATTCATCAACTTTTTCAAATAACATTGATGAACACTTGAAATTACACATTTAATAAGAGTTTTACATGATTGTTTTGTATTACTAGTGTATTTAATTTTCTTAACTTAAGTATGTTTACAATATTGTACTTAATTATCGTATAACTGTTTTGTAGCAGGTTCGGTAAATTAGGCATAACTTTCTACTTAAAGATTCAATTGAGGTGATTCTTGATCCTGTGCAGAGCTGACTCAACGGGCTAACATATTATATTTCACAAAGCATTGGAAATTCAAGTGTTTAGAGAGTGAAAATTAGCCTAGAACAGAATTGATCTGTAGTACAGGCCCAGTTTGAACAGTTATCAGTATTTGGCCATAACTATAGAAATAAGTATCTAATACGTATGAGATCACTCAATTTGGAAAGATAAGAGACTTATATACAACTTTTATGTTTTGAGTGACAGCTAATTCAGATCACATCAATTCCAAATTGGATAATCAAGTGGGTGCCCAAGTGATAATGAATGCAAATTATTTTGCCACCATTCTTGACTTTCATCAACCAAGTGGTTCCCTCCAAATTTGTCTCGATTTATCCATGTTTTTCTATAAATAGGTGGCTTGTTTATGCCTAAAGAATGTAATTAGAAAGTTAGAATTTAGTTCAAAATACTTTTCCTTTGTATCAATTTCCTTGTACTATTATTTCTCTTGTTTACTATTAAGTCATGTTATTTCTTCTTCCATTTCTTTTCTTTTCATTTAGTTTTATTATGTCCAAATAATTTTGTTTAAGCTAAGGTGAAAGGGTGAAGCTCTTGGCAAGGTAATAAGATATGTTTAATATTTATTCATGAATTTAATGCTTCATTTTTAAGTTATGCAAATTTATATATGATGTATTTATTTTGTTTATAGAATTAATACTCTTTCTTCTAAAGTGGTGATTCTTGATTTATTATTGACAAACTTAATACTTGGCACAATAAATTCTTGAAACCATTTACAAGATTTGGTTTATATAACCTTTCTATTAAAGTGGAAGTCTTGATTTATTATAGACAAATAAAAAGATTGGCATAATAAATACTTGAACCCATTTATAAGATTTGGTGTATAATAATTGAAAGAAATAAATACTAATCAATATATAAATGATAATGAACTTTAATTGTTATATTTTCCGGTTGGAACCTCCTTTGTGTGAGGATTCCAATTGAGTTATAAAAAAATAAAAAGTTAAATATATTCTTACTTCTTATGCCAAGAGTGAATCCCCGTAATCTTAGCTTTTTATTTGAATTGGTTAATTGAAATAATATTTGCAAATATCTTATACTGCATTAATTATCTTTAAAGTGTTTATAATTTGTAATTTTAATTCTACTTCCCTGTGGATCGACCCCGTTCTCATCGGGTTATTTATTACTTTGACAATCCTGCACTTGAGAATAACTTCTATATTCTAGACGTGTCAAACATCATCAACATTAAGTGTAATTTGAGTAGAACTGGAAGTTTAATTCGTTTCATTTGGCCAAGTGTTATATGACCCGTTTATAAGTTAGCAAGTTGGATTCCATCTATCAGATGGATCCAAAATTTTGGGTAGATCCATGTGTTCATGATTTTAGGTATTAAGATTTAAGACTTTGGCAAGCGGGTTTATTTTACTCCCTTTGAACTTAAAAGAAATAGGTCGGATACATGCTAGTGCAAGCTGGATATGCCCAACAATCACAAAACTAAAATCTTAAAGTAATTTTTTAAGTTCTATGCATGATATTTATCTATTAAATTAACTAACCAAGTTAATATTTTAACTTGCCAAAATTGACCCTTTAAATTTGTTTGAATTTTCTTAGCACTTAAATAAGGTCCATACTTATGAATTCAAAAAAACATACTCTTGCCATATTATTAGAACTTATATAAAATATAGGACACTTATTTTTTATAGTGTATTTTATCTAAATTTTTAAAGCTAGAACAAAAACCAAAAATTGAACTTTTCTTATACTGCTCTTAATCTCTGATTGTTAATAAATAAAGCAGTTATCAAAATTACTTGAAATTTTATAGGGCACTTATAAACAGATAAAAGGTTCACTAATAAAATATTCGGGTCTTAATTAACCAAAATATTTTATATGAATCTAACCATGAACATTAAATATGTCATATTAGACATAAAAAAATCACTATATTAAATTTCATAATTTTTCAAGGTGTTTTAGTCAATTAAATAATTCTTGTTGTTTAGTTATATTGCAAAGGGATAGTTTCTAGAATTTGGGGTTAGATTCAAAAATTCACTAAAAATTCAAATCATGGTCTTTTTGAATGAAACAAAATTCTATATAATCCTTTAGATGTTTATTTTCATGTACTATAAAGATATTAGCATAACTTATGATAAAAACTCAAAACAATACTATCATGACCAAAACCTACAAAGCTTTATTGTTTCTTTTATTATCTTATGTAATTATGATTTCTTAAATTAATAGCCCCTAAGTTCATGCCCAATAACCCTAGAAAAATGAAATGAGAGTCTAATCCTTTATTTTCTTATATGTTCTTCACAAAATTACTCTAAAATTGAAGAATAATGTCAAGAATAATTAAATGATTGAACAGTTACCACTTTGATCTCTTAAATTTTACTCAAGAATTCTCTTAACTCTTTTTTTAAAACTTCTAGAGTTGTCTTCTTTAAAAAAAAATGTATTCTATAAATAATGGCAGTTAAACTAATTGTCTATAGCTTAGGTATTTTATTAAGTTATACTGAAATCTTAATCCTAATCATATTTTTACGTAAGACTTAAGCTTTCTTTTCTAAGTTATAAAATAACTAGCCCAAATAAAAAAAAAACAATTTCTTAATTACTCACTCTTTTTTTTCGATCATTGCACCAGAAATTCGCCATAAAGCCAACATTTCTTCAAGTCTGAAAGTGTTATTTGGAGACAATATGCAATTCTAGATTCACATACACTATTATAAAAATATGCTTTTCGTAATAAATTTTTTTTGTCACAAATCATGATTTTTGATATAACGATTCTATCTCCTAAATTTCATTCACATGGGTATGACATAATTGAACTATCACATAATAATGATAAATTATATTTAATTAATTTTTTATAAAAATTTAGTGTAAAAAAATATCTCATGTGGTAGTTGATGTATTATTGTCAAATAGTAATAGAAGTTGAGTTGTCATATAAGATGGTTGTTGGCGTGGCAATCTCCACTTGGAAAGCTGAAGTCTTGTTGATAGTTGACATGGTTGGTCATGCCATATGAGGTGGCCAAATTACTATTACAATTTTATGATAGAATCTGTAACACCTTGTTCCTATACAATATGATATTGTTTGTCGTGGGCTTAGGTTCACATGGTTTTATTCTTGAATTTTTCTAAAAGATCTCATATTGATTGAGAAGGAGCTTTATATGTATAGCGTAAAAACTTTATCTAATTAAGTGATGTGAGATTATAGCACCTGACTCTCATCTTATCCATCTTGATCCTAACTATTTATAGTCTTAAGAATCTTAAATCTCGAATGTTACAATTTATCTTCTTAGTAAACACATAGCCTCCTATGCGCTAGGCCTCTGGGGACACATAGTTGACCCATATAGGCTAGATACTAAGGGCCATATGGCATATGTGAGCTATATATAATTCAAATGCGGGCTTGCTAGCCCACACTATGAGGTAAGTTTGGCTCTGATACTATTTGTGACGTCTCGCTCTTACACAGTATGATATTATTCACAGTATGATATACTTAATCAGTATATAGAACCCTTTATACTGATTAAGAAAGGGTTCTATATATATAGCCCATAAACTTTATCTAATTAAGTGATGTGAGATTCTGACACTTAGCCCTCATCTCATCCATCTTGGTCATGTTATTTATAGCCTTAGAAATATTAGATTACGAGTATTATTTTTTTTTAATAATGCCTCGCTTCCATATAGTATAATATTGTCCGCTTTGGGTCTAGGCTCGAATGGTTTTATTCTTTGGTCTCCCAAAAGGCTTCATAATGATTGAGAATTGGCTCTATATATATAACTCAGAAACTTTACCTAATTAGGCGCTATGAGATTCTAACACCTAACCCGTACCTTATCCATCTTTGCCCTACTATTTATAGCATTTAAAATCTTGAGTGTTACAATCTAACCCCTTTATGAGACACACGGTCTCTTGTGCGTTAGGTTCTTAGGGACATATAGTTGACCTATATAGGCTAGACGCCCTTAGGAGACATATAGTCTCATGTGCGCTAGGCTGCTAGGGACACATGGCTGAACCACGTGGGCCAAATCCCCAAGGGTTACACAACATGTGTATGTTATCTATAACCCAGAATGCTAGCTCGCTGGTAGGTCTGACTTTGATATCATTAGTAAAAGCTCGCTCCACATAGTATGATAATGTTCGCTTTGGGCTTGAGCCTACACGACTTTATTCTTAAATTTATCCAAAAGGCATACTGATTGAGAAGTGACTGTATATATAGTCCAAATTTTTTATCTAATCAAGCGATATAGAATTCTGGCACTTGACCATCACCTCATTCATCTTGGCCATGCTATATATGACCTCAAAAATCTTGGATCTTGGACATTATGGAAATAAACATAAAATTATGACATTTTACATTAATAATATGTAGCTTTTGAAGGTTATAATTAAATATATTTTCTTGTATAGATATGTATAATTTATATTTATATTCTTTAATCAGTAACCTATAATTAAATCAAATAATTTATATTGCTGAAATACTAAATTGATTCATAAAATTTAATTTGAAATAGTTTGAAAAATAGTAGGCACAAATTAAACTACTAATTGATTAGCATAAATTAGAACATACCAAATTAGTACTAAAAATAGTATATTACATCTTAAATTAATTTATCATCTACTATAAACAGTGTATTATATTTTGAATTAGTATTTTTTTTTGGATGTGTCATGTCTTCTAGCAGCTACTAAATCTAAAGCAAGGTGATAGTTGATACTCTCGTATGCATCTTGAAGAAAGTAACTTGTTATAGGATGTGTTCTGCCTTGTGCAATAATTACAGGGCAATACCTAAAGTATCTTGAGAACAAATCTGAATCAATTATGAATAGACCTGAACAATGAGGGAGAGAGAGAGAGAATAAAAACAAAGTAACTTGGAAACAACATAAATACCCATAACAATCTAGATACCTACTTGTGAAGAAATTGAAATATAAACCATAATAATCTACTTCTATAGTGAAATTGAAATGTAATTTTAAACTGTGTAAATTGATAGAGAAGACAAATCTACATACCATGCTGTGAGAATATTGATTGAAAATCATCGGAATATAATTTGGAGAGCAAACCAAGTGTGTAAGGTGCGCACGGATCGAAGACGGATGCGAAAGAAGACAAAAAATGGAGAAGGGCGCACTAGGCGCCGATGCTGCGGCGATCAGGCATGGGCGCCGTGGTGCCTAATCCAGCACCTGAGTGCCAAGGCACCAAGAGACCAGTGCTGCAGTACTCAGAAGGGCGCGCTAGCGCCGGGGCAGTAAGAGCCCAGCACTGCGGTGCTGGAGACGGGAACAATATTTCAAAATAAGGAAACTTCCTTATTTCGTCTCCCACTTGTTTCAGGACTTTGTAATACGACTCCCATACATATAGGGTAAACCTAGGACGTCCCAAAGCCTATATAAAGGCTATCAATTGGCTTGTAAATAATAATCTTTGTGATAGGTTGAGAAATCTTAGTGATCATCAACAATCTTTATGGTTATTTGTGAGAGAAAAGCCATAGAATAAAAGAAAGAGTTTTCTTTGTGATCTTTCTTATAAAATGCATACTTTATGAATGCCTTGTGGTTTATAATAAGAGAAGAGTGTGATCTTGATCTGCCGTAGACGTAGGCAAGTTACTGAACCACGTAAATTCTTTGTGTGTTCTTCTTCTACCCTTTCTCTATTTATTCCTTAATTAACTTGTTCTGCATATATTGCTTTGGTGATTTTACTTGTTTGTGTGCTTCCGCTTCAACAAACTGGTATCAGAGCTTAGTTTTAAGTAGACATGGCCATACCCAAGTATGAGGTAGAGAAATTCAATAGTACGAATAACTTCAATCTGTGGAAGATGAAGGTTAAGGTGTTATTGGTGAGTCAAAGGCTTAGTTTGGCATTAGTAGAGACTGCAGCTCTATTTAGTGATGAAGAAAAGATGCTAGAGTTATCTAAAGCCAAAGCAGAAAGAAGGAACATTCAAGAGAGAGCTTATAGCACAATCATTCTATCATTGAGCAATGAAGTACTAAAGGAAGTAGCAGGTGAGATGACGGCGATAGGTCTTTGGAAGAAGCTTGATTATCTTTATATGAAGAAATCGTTGGCCAATAGATTGCACATAAAGAAGAAGTTGTATCAACTGCCCATGTCAGAAGGGACGCCGATGAAAGATCATATAGATGCCTTCAATAAGATCATCTTTGATCTTGAGTCTATCAACATCAAGATAGAAGATGAAGATAGAGCAATTATCCTGCTAAGCTCACTCCCCAAGAGTTATGAGAACTTTGTTGATACGCTACTTTACGGCAGAAAAAGTTTAACGATGAGTGATATAAAATCATCATTAAACTCAAGTTATTAAGAAAGCAAATATAGGGCAATGCAGAAAGCTTATCTGTAAGAGGAAGGCCCTTATATAGAGATGGGAAGAAAAAAGGCTCAAGATCGAAGTCTAAGACTCTTAGGAAGTGCTATTACTGCAAGAAAGAGGGGCACTTTATAAAGAACTGTCCGGAAAAGAGAGCACAAGACAAGAAGAAAGCGGATGCTGTGTTCGCCTATGATGATAGCTATGATAGCGCAGAGACACTCATTGCTACTGATGGTAAGAATTCTGAACAATGGGTTCTTGATTCTGGTTACACTTTTCACATGTGCCCGCACAAGTCTTGGTTTATAAATTTCCAGCCTATTAATGGAGGTAAGGTCTTAATGGGTAATGACGTTGTATGTCAGATTATGGAAATTGGTAGTGTTAAACTTAGGCTACATGATGAGCGAGTGAGAGAGTTAACAGATGTTAGGTATGTTCCTGACTTAAAGAGAAACTTGATCTCACTAGGGACTCTAGACCAGAATGGGTGTTCCATCAGGATCGATGGAGGGATTTTAAGAGTTTTGAAGGGTTCCATGGTGGTGATGAGAGAAGAGAAGTGCAAAGGTGTTTATGTTCTTAAGGGTGAAGTTGTGAATGATTTTGCACTATTCTCTATAGATGATGAGAGTATGCAAATCAAGTTGTGGCATCTTAGACTAGCACATCTTATCGAGAGAAACCTAAATGAGTTATTTAGTCAAAAGACATTTGGTGAGGATAAGTTCTAGCCCTTAGAGTTTTGTGAGCATTGTGTGTTTGGAAAAGCATATAGGGTGAGGTTCAGTATCGGCGAGCACAAGACTAAGGGGACTCTTGACTATATACACTCGGATCTTGGGGGACTAGCTCAGACAGCTATTTGTGGTGGTGCCAGGTATTTTCTCAGCTTGATTGATGACTATTCAAAGAAGCTGTGGGTCTTGTTGTGTTTAAGACTTAAAAGGTTCTTGTTGAGAATCAGACTGACAAAAGAGTGAAAAGGTTAAAACTGATAATGGCCTCAAATATTGCAATAGAGAGTTTGATGAGTTTTGTACGAAGCATGTGATTGCAAGGCATAGAATGGTAAAATTAACACCACAGCAGAATGGCATAGCTGAGAGGATGAATAGGACCCTACTTGAAAGGGTTAGATGTATGCTTACCAATGCGAAGATGTCCAAGATATTCTAGGGAGAAGCTGTAGTGACTGCAGCTTACTTGATTAATAGAAGTCCCTCCTTAGCAATTGACTTCAAGATGCCAGAAAAGAAATGGTATTGGAATCTTCTGAAGTATGACCACCTTAAAATATTTTGTTGCTCTGCCTTTGTACATGTTAAGGAGGGGAAGTTGGAACTTAGAGCCATCAAAGGGGTATTCATAGGATATCCTGAAGGAGTGAAAGGATATAAGGTGTGGTGTAAAGACTTAACACCACCAAGGAGTATCATAAGCCATAACGTGACGTTCGATGAGATGACGATGCTGAAAACCTTCCAAGAAGATGAGAAAGAAGAATTTGTGCCCAAGAAAGACCCAGTACCTGAGTCAATAGAAGTTGAAGTGGAGACTGAAAGTAGATCTGATATGCCCCCAGATCAACACTTTAACAAGGAAATCCATGAAGATGAATCAAGAACACTGGTAAGTTCCTCCAAGTCCACCCAAAGAAAGACTAGGACTTCTGAGATGAAACTTGAAGAGTACCAGTTAGGCAGAGATAGGCTAAGGAGAACGATTAACCCACCAGTTAGGTATGCACAAGCAGACTTAGTTACTCATACCTTTAATTATGCTTACACTCTTGAGTATGATGAGCTTAGGACATATGGTGAGGCTATGAAGAGTGAAAATAAGACAGAATGGTAGCAGGCCATGGAAGAAGAAATTAATTCTCTTAGGAAGAACAATACTTAGAAGTTGGTGTAAAGATCTCAAAAGAAGCTAGTCGGGTGTAAGTAGGTGTATAAGGTGAAGGAGATGATACCGGGGATTAAGTCTACAAGATTCAAGGCTAGGTTAATAGCATAAGGTTTTACTCAGAGAGATAGTCGATTTTCATGATATATTCTCTCCAGTTGTCAAGCACACATCTATTAGGATTTTGTTATCTATATGTGCAAACCTTAATTTACATCTAGAGCAGATGGATGTAAAGACAGCTTTTCTATATAGAGATCTTGAAGAGACAATATACATGACACAGCCACAAGGGTTCGAGGAGCCCCCAAAAAATGATCATGCTTGTTTGCTAAAGAAGTCATTATACGGGTTAAAGCAATCACCTAGATAGTGGTATAGGAGATTTGATGAGTTTATGATGGCTTGTGGTTTTAGTAGGAGCAAGTATGATGGATGGTGTACTTCAAGAACATAAGTTGTGGGATGATGTATTTGCTTCTATACATCGATGATATGTTGATCGCATGCAAGAATATGGAAGAAATATAGAAGCTCAAGAAGCAGTTGAGTGGCGAGTTTAAAATGAAGGATTTGGGAGCAGCGAAGAGAATTATGGGTATGGATATTGTAAGGGGAAGAAAAGATGTTATCTTCTTGTTGCAACAGCGATATATAGTCAAAATTCTAGAGAAGTTTGGTATGTCCAACACGAAGGCTATCTCTACTCCTTTGGCCATGCATTTCAGACTTTCAGCAGCACAGTCGCTGATATCTGAAGAGGAGAAACTATAGATGAGCAAAGTACCATATGCAAGCGTTGTGGGGAGCATCATGTATGCAATGGTTTCTACAAGACCAAACATAGCACAGGCTATGAGTGTGGTGAGTAGATACATGACGAATTTGGGAAAAGATCACTGGCTTGCAGTAAAGTGGATTTGGAGATATCTTAATGGGATGTCAAATCACGGATTAATATATAAAAGGGATGAGGACAACAATGAAATGGTAAGAGGGTATATAGACTCAGATTATGTAGGTGATCTAGACAAGAGAAGATCGTTAATGAGATATGTATTCATAGTGTTTGGGTGTAATGTGTGTTGGAGATCAGTTTTACAACATGTGGTTGCACTCTCAACCACAGAGGTAAAGTACATAGCTATTGGTGAAGCTATCAAGGAGGCCGTGTGGTTAAAAGGCATATGTACGGAGATATTGGCTAGTGAATATATGAACACTAGTGTGTATTGTGACAGCCAGAGTGCCATACACCTAAGCAAGCATCAAGTGTTCCACGAGAGGTCGAAACACATTGATGTAAGGCTCCATTACATTCGAGAGATTGTCCAAAGTGGTGAAGTTAGTCTAACAAAGATAGCGTCATCTAAAAACCCTGCTAATATATTGACTAAGCCACTGCCCTCGGCTGAGTTCATCTTATGCAAGGACTTAACCGGAGTCACTACTTTGTAAGGGTGATCGAAGATGCGAAAATGAGAGATCGAGTTGCTTTGTGGATGATTTTGAATCAAGGAGGATATTTGTGAGAATATTGATTGAAAATCATTGGGATATGATTTGGAGAGCAAGCCAAGTGCGTAGAGTGCGCACGGATCGAAGACGGACGCGAAATGAGGCAAAAAATGAAGAAGGGCGTACCAGGCGCCAATGTCGCGTCAACCAAGCGTGGGCGCCGCGGCTCCTAATCCAACACTTGAACGCCGCAGTGCCAGGAGACGAGCCCTGCAGTTCTTCGAAAGGCGCACCAGCGCCGCCGTGGTGAGAGCCCAGCGCGGCGGCGCTAGAGACGGGAACAGTATCCCTATATAAAGAAACTTTCTTATTTCATTTTCACTTGTTTCAAGACTCCCTAATACAACTCCTACACGTATAGGGTAAACCTAGGACATCCCAAAGCCTATATAAAGGCTATCAATTGGCTTGTAAACAATAATCTTTATGATAGGTTGAGAAATCTTAGTGATCATTAACAATCTTTGTGGTTGTTTGTGAGAGAACATCTCTAGAGTAAAAGAGAGATTTTTCTTTATGATCATTCTTGTAAAAGGCATACTTTGTGAATGCTTTATAATTTATAATAAGATAAGAGTGTGATCTTGATCCGCCGTTGACGTAGGTAAGTTGCCGAACCACGTAAATTCTTTGTGTGTTCTTCTTCTTACCCTTTTCTATTTATTCCTTAATTAACTTGTTCGGTATATATTGGTTGGGTGATTTTACTTGTTTGTGTGCTTCCGCTTCAACATATGCAATCAATTAACAGAATATTAAAATCATTTATGGGATCTATTCTTGTTATTTTTTTACCATGAAGCTAGTAATAAGTCTATGTACATGTCTAGTATGTATCAAGATGCTGATATATGAAAAACAAAAAGTTTACAACATATATAATTGAAACAACATAATTATTAAGGAAATCCAACCTACTAAAGTTTTCATGAATAATTCAAAAAGGTGATAAATTGATTTCCCAAAGATCTCCAAGACTTCCCTATATATTCTAATGCTATAAATACATAACTTTTACATAAGAAACAAGACTTATGTCAATTATAGTTGAATTTACAAAAGAGTGAGCAAGTTACAAGCTGCCTAAAAAAACTAGGGACAACCTGAAAGGATACAAGTTATCTTTAATTTATTACGCTTAAGAGCTCTCATATAGTCTTATTCAACATCATGAGTATATTTGTTAATTCACTTAATAAAAGAAGTGTAAGAAATTTTCATGGATATAATTGTTTTATTCTATAAGTTCCCTAATTCATCATTGATTAAAAGAGTCCATTTTCTGTTTATCTCAACCACTACAATTCATTCCGCCAGTGATGTATATTTACATTATTCTTTCCAATTTTTTCTTTTTGAATCAAAGTCAGTTAGTCAAGCATATGAAATAACTCAAATGCTGCTATCTTTATTTCTTTTCTTTCTTGTTTCCTCGGTCATGCAAAATCTTGATTTTCATGTTCTGCACATATACTCACCTTTGTCAATCTTGTCAGCTGGATTTGCAGCTTGCATATCTTGTCACTTACTATGAGGAACCCATATCTTATAAGTCCTACTTCTATATCTTTTAACTTACAAGTTTCTCAAAATGCGAAACCAGTGTCATCTTGCATATCTTATACAGAAAAATTAGGTTACTAGGTACCATATAGACACAAATTTGCAAATTATTACTAAGTTAAAGAACCCATTTCATTGATTAGCTAGAATCCTGCTTCTCGCCTCTAGGGCTTGATGATACCATTTGCATCCTTAGAATATGTAGGTGGCTTTTTTCTACTAGCAATCTGGTGTAGACTTTAGCATCAAGGGAAAAAGTTAGTTGTAAGTGTTGATGTGTAAAATAAATTTTTTTCTTTATAATATAATAAACACAGCGGAAGTCAGACCGTCTTGTTCATAATTATATGTATAGGGATAGAAGATTACCTCAATTCTTTGCTATGGCAGATCTTGAATTGAATGGCTGCAATCTTCTCTACTATTCTCAATCTTCAAACTCAACGCATGTGGGTGTATGGATCTTTCTTAATCTCTAAAATTACTAATACCCAAATCTAAGAGAATTGTATTAATTAAATTCTTTTCTCATGTAAGAATACGTAAAAGAATTTTTTCTATATGGTTGTGGTCTCTTTTTTTATTACATACCTCCCATATATATAGAGATCTTCCTTGGGTATTTAGAATTTGATTAGGATTAGAAAATTAGAGTTTGATTAGGATTTGAGCTAGTAGAGGGACTGTAAGACCCATAGGCTTCCCAGCTCCAACTTAAAAGGCCTAGTCCTTATTATCTCATAATACATTAATTCTTCTAAGTTAACCACAGGCTATTCCAATAAAAGTTAAGGGCTGTACTCTAATAACCCATATTATAAAATAAAAGCCTATTTAATTAAAACTCCTTTTAATTAAATTGGGCTTGATCTTTAAACCAATAATAACTACTTAATTAACCCTCTAATTGATGTCCATAATTAATGCTAGGCATTAAAAAATGTCTTACCTCTTTAATTACCTATTTGCCCCTAAGTCATTGAATGCTCTAATGATCATTTTTTATATATCTATATTTGTAAATAAATTTACAAATAAATATTATTATTCAATAAATAATTTATTGAATAAACTATGGTCACAGATTCTAATGATCAAGTACTGCAAACCTTAGGTAGACATTAATTAGTAGATTCCATCTTGCAAATATATGTTCCTACGACTTATAAAATTATATCTCTAAGCTATCGAGGTTTTGACTGTTTATATGGATCTCACTTTGTGATAGCTCAAAAGATATAACACATGAATGTAAGTTCATTACCTGCTCAGGATTAAGATCAATCAAGCTTATTAAAGCTGTTGTGAGTTAAGATCTACGACATTTAGTTAAAGAGATCAAAATTCACAGTAGTCCTATTCAATGTATCATATACATTAGTTTCTTTACTCGATCTCTACTTTGATGATCAAGGTAAATCATCCACTATAAGAAGCAAAAAAAACTACAACCTTATATAATAAAATGGTCCTTTTCATTAATAGTTTGAACATGATTTAATTTATAAAGAATTTGTAATCTATAACTTCTATATTAGCATCATATGCCTAATACATAAATCACATACTTTATAAATATGGGTGTAGTAACCAGTATCCATAACCGGTAAGAATATGTATATTTATATATATAAATATACGTATTTTATTTGTATGTGGGTGATCCTTGATTTATATATTGTTATTAGTAGTGTTTTTATAGGTTAAGGATATACTATTAGTATTGGGTTTATTTGCAAGACTTTGAAATTATTTTAGGGACCAAATTGTTATACTTTGAAAGTTTTGGGGGTGAATTCGTAAATACCAAAAATTAACCACTTAGTATAAAAATACACTTTTAAAAACCCTAATTCTCTCATTTTGGTCGAACTACCCATTTTTAGAGAGAGAAGAGAGAAATAAAGGAGAGAGAAAGAGAAGAAGAAGAAGAAAAAGAAGAAGAAAATGAGAATTTTGGATCTTTAGAGGTATATCACAACTAATTATCAATTTATTGGTGTTAATTAAGTTAATTTCTTTAAGTTTTGATTTCTGGAAATATGTATAATTAAGGATTTGATGTGTATTTCGTTTGATGTTGTGAGAATTGATGATGATCTATAAGATAGTTTGATAAATCATGATGAATTATGGAATTTCTGCTGGATAACCTCTTGATCTAGGAATTTTATAAATTGTTGTAATTCGATTCTGGTTTTGAATTTTGAGTATATGAAATTAGATATGTTTAGGATCATCTGAGACTTTGAATCGACTGAAAATCTCGGAAATTGAATTTGTAGTGAATTTACCAAAATGACCCTGGAATTCTGGAAATTTCCTGTGTAAACAGTATGATACAGTGGAAAATAATTTTTGACCTGCTGAATGATCTTTAAAAATTATGAATTTGTGGAATATGATAATTTTATATGTCTAATATGATATACTCGGAATTGAGAATTTGGATCAATGTGGTTGAAGTGTTATGAATTTCTAAAGTTTATCAGCTCATTGTAGTATTTGATTAACAGATTTTTAAAGTTATGAAATAAAATAGTTTTAAAATACTTTTGGCAGTTATTTGGAAGCCAAATATTTATCATGGACTAAGATATGTGTCAAAAGTAATTATGTGATAGTTTTATAATTTTTTAGTTAGTATATGATTTTATAAAATTGGGAGATTGAATACTGTTCAGTAAGTATCTTGATCCTGTCAGGTTTGTAGTTTGGATTCGATGGTGTGTATGGAATGGATTGTGTAGGAATTTTGATATAATATTCATATATAAGAAGTATATATGAGTCAAGAATGATATATTCTGATTTCGGAGTAATTGGACATCATTTGATGTATTAGAAATTTTTGTTAAGTGTAAGTGGTCAGAATGACAGGTTTTGAGAAACCAAATATTTAGACCAATTTGATGTGATAAATGCATTGTGTATAATTTTTTAAGCTATTTAAAATATTTTGTGTGAATTGTGAGGCTTATAAAAGGATTAATCTCCATTGATAGGTTAAGGAGATTTAAGCCTTGTAGCTGAAAGTGTTAAGAGGTAAGTATACTAGACTTTTTACTGAAATCACAATAAACATAGTAATTGTTTTGTATGATTTTGCAAATGGGGTTAAGAATATGTTTATGTTATGTCAAAGTATATTTTGATATGAAATGTGAATATATGTTTCTGAATGTGAGCATTGACATTGAGCATGGACATAAATGTGTTTTGAAAGTGAGCTTTCCAAAATAAGATGCGTTTAACAAAGAAAGCTTTTGAAGTGTAATATGTCCATGAGAAATATTTTGTGATTTGAGGGTACTTGAACTCACTGTTAACTTAGTAGGCATTTTATGTGATTTGTGGAGCCTTTATGTGTGGCCTTTCCTTCGGGATTGGTATATGTTATGTGTTCCGTATGTAGGGAGGATCCTATTGGTACCTAAAGGAAGTGTGAGTCATCACATTCGTGTGGTGGCGTATTGGTACATGTGAGAGGACTCACCGATGATCAGGGTGAGGGTTTGGCTTTTACCTTCGGGCATAAGCATTATATATGTGTGATTTAAAGACCTCACTTGTACTATTCCTCTCATACGGTATGTCACCTACGAGTGACATTTGGCTCATTATGTGATATGCGATATGTAAGTCCTACTAAGTAGTAGTTGAGTGATGGTATTCCTATTATGTGTTTTGAAAGAATGTGTAAGCGCTTACATGATATGTGATTTGATAAGATTATGATTTTGATTGATCACAGCATATCATACACATGCATTGTGTACATATATGTATTTGTATTTGATATATGAAAAACTAGTATGCTTACTGAGTTTTATACTCATTATAGTTTATGGTGATTTCAGGTAAATAAGGTACATGTGTGCTTAGCGGATTTGGCAAGGCTTCTGCTGTTCCTTGGGTTCCCTAAGTTGCTAGGTTGTTGTGTGTTTCATTTGGGGACACGTGGGATAGGATATTTGGTTTGTCCCTATTGAATAAATACTTATGTATTATTTCATTGTGGATTGGATTTGGTTTAAGTTTTATAAAGTGTGGTTATTGGATGATTTTAAGTAAGAATTTGCAATGGATATATTCTGGGCTCCCGGTAACAAAGTTGCTACTGGTGACGTAGTAGAGTGTTAATCTCTGAGAAAACTCTGCGTATCTCCGGTTTAATAATTGTCCCAGTCATAATTCAATTGCTATAATTCTGAAAGAAATTGAAATGAATGTTTAAATATTGTCAAGAGAAGTTTATATTTATATGTTAGGTTATGGTTGATTTTAGTGTTGAACTTACTAGCAACTTGCTAAGGATTTCTGTGTTGAATGAAAGTTGAAAATTTTGTGTAATATTATTTATGAGTGCACATGCAGTGAATGAATGTAAGTGATGTCGTGTGTCGGATCTTTTGGGTCTGGGGCGTGACAATGGGATCATCAATGTATACTCAATTATATATATGAATAAACTTTATTAATCTAATAAAATATTATTACATATACTTTAAGAGCATAAAATAACATAAAATGTCTAACAGTAAGAACAATCAAATAAAACATAAAATGTTTTTGACATAATTCAGTTGTAAGTATTCCGAATTTTGGAAAGAAGTTAAGACAGTCCAGTGGTTAGCTCCTCATACCTATCCCTTCAGGTCCAATGTTCAAGTCACTTTACCTACCTTTTTAGTTACAATATGAATCTAAAAAACAAGTATTCCAAATGACTTTAGAAATTGTCTAAAAAAAAACCCATGTTCCAAATGACTTCAGAAATTGTCTAAAAAAAAAATTGACTTCAGAAATAACAGTCAATAACTTCACCAACATTATTTTCGAAGCTACAAATGACTTCTCCCTCTAGATCGAACCATTTTCAAGTACAGGTCCATCATTTACAATCTTCCATAGCCTCTTCATCAAACCTATTGCTCTAATATTAATCACACATCAATATTAAGAATCTCTATGTTTTTTAAGCAATAAAGAGTTTTAGAGAATTATATGAACTAGTTCCTATATAAAGCAATTTTTTATTATCTGACCACCGAATAACATTGCCATATTAGCATGCCCTCTCTTCTAAAATTAATCATCCAGAGAGACGATATATTATCCGTGATTTAAGCTGTAAACTGGAAAAGTATTTATATACCAGATTGCAAATTCTTGTCCACTTTTCTATTGGCAGTTCAATAAATTAACCTGGTAAGTTAAAATCAAAATAAGTTAATGATACTGAGAGGGTAGGATTAAACGTAGAGAAATATAAATCTTAATTGCATTTATAATTAAAATGACCTTAGATAGAGTATAAGGATGGCTTAGGATGCTTATTCTATTTAGTTTTATTTTCAGATTAAGCAAAGCTTATTCTTCTTCCTTTGGATTATAGATGAATCTTTTATCTATCTCAACGTAAGGGATGTCTTTTATCTTAGACCAGTCAAATTCTTTACCCCTTTTACATCGTTTTCCCACTAAATATAACACCCTAGGCAAGTTCTATATCAATAAGGCATGAGAAAGATGCTGAGTTTATAAAGGGTGACCCACACTTTAATTGGCAAGACACGTTTTGGGTGAATGACACTTGCATGAAGCCTAAGAACAAAACCGTGCAGGCTTAGGCTCAAAACGGATAATATCTTGTCAGGTTTGGATTGGGTCATGACAGATGGTATCAGAGCCGCTCTCAGTGCGCAGCAGAGCGGTGGTTGAGCAAACCTTAGCGAGGACGCTGAGTCCCTAAAGGGGGAGTGGTATATAAACACCCTAGGCAAATCCTACATCGCTAAGGCATGGGAGAGATGCTGAGTTTATAAGGGGTAACCCATATCTTAATTGGCAAGACGCATTTTGGGTGAAGCACACTTGCGTGAAGCCCAGGAATAAAACCGTGCGGGCTTAGGCTCAAAGTGGATAATATCTTGTCAGGTCTGGGTTAGGTCATGACATATGGTATCAGAGCCATTCCTGGTGCGCAGCAGAGCAGTGGTGGGGCAAATCTCAGCAAGGATGTTAAGTCCCTAAAGGGGAGTGTATATAACACCGTAGACAAATTCCACTTTGCTAAGGCATAGGAGAGATGCTGGGTTTATAAGGAGTGACCTACACCTTAATTGGTAAGATGTGTTTTGGGTGAAGGACGCTTACGTGAAACCAAAGAACAAAATCGTGCGGGCTTAAACCCAAAACGGACAATATCTTACCAGCTCTGGGTTGGGTCATGACACTA
This sequence comes from Ailanthus altissimus, assembly GCA_946807835.1. NCBI lineage: Eukaryota > Viridiplantae > Streptophyta > Magnoliopsida > Sapindales > Simaroubaceae > Ailanthus > Ailanthus altissimus. The sequence continues at coordinate 26,546,373 of OX327704.1, read as the reverse complement.
AAGGACAACCATTAATATAGAATTGCAAAAGTGAAGATGTAAAACCTGGCAAAGACTTGAGCTTTGGGCAATCACGGACTGTCAATGATTCGAGAGAGTAGAGGTCTTGGGAACCCTTGAAAGATAGGTACTTCAGGTTAAGGAAACTTGCAATAGACAGCTTAGTTAAAGAGGAGGGCAAAATCATTCCTATCTACTCTGGTGGAAAGGAGGACACGTTGGGACATCCAACGATATTGAGTTTTTAAGGGAGGAGAACTTGTTCAATCCCCACCGAATAAAAGTATTGTAGACATTTTTATTGAGATGTTCAATTCCAAGTACTGAGAGGCTGATGGGAAAACTTTCTTTTGGAAAAGATATGATACGTGGGCATTGGTTTGTTAATAATTTTCGAAGAGAGTTGAGGCTGTGCATGCATTCCGAAAAGGCTTTCAGTATCTCACAGGGACCAATTGAAACTTTCTAAAATAGTGGTGGGAAGCCCTCTATCTGGGAAGTAAACAAGACTTCAGAAATTCCATTTTTCAATATTATGAAGATTGCCAATAGTGTATAGGCCTTCAGGGATAGATTTAAGATTTTCACAATTCCCAATTAAAAGTGTTTGAAGAGACATGACATTATCAAACCTCTCTGTAATGGACTCTAGCCTTGCACACTTATCAATTCTAAGGGAATTCAATGCCTTTGGGAATTGGCGTCCTGATGATAAGTCGGTGAGATTTGAACAGTTCCAGATCTGAAGATAAGTGAGTATCGCCGGTAGTTTCCCTATTGATGATAAGCACTTGAGAGATGGATAATCTTCAACATACAAATATTCGAGAAAACGTACGCTCGTGGTGTTTACATTCTTCTCGTTCTTCCCTATAGAAGAAGCTAACTACCCTTTAATAATATATTCTAAAGAATCAAAATCTTCAATGATCAAGCTTTCAAGAACTTCCTTGTGCTGAATTTCATTCGGTAAAGATGTCAGAGCATTACAATTCTCACTACAGATCTCTCTGAGGGAGTCAAAGTTTGGCAGCACTTATGGCATTTCAAATCAATATAAGAAATCTTCACATTCTATAATTTTAGACTTTTTACTTCCTGAAATCCTTACTTTAGCCAATTTTCGACTACTTAAACATTTGAGAGAGACATAGACTTCAGTGACTTGGAATCCATTGGATTAGTCCAGACTATTTGTTTGCAACCATCTACATCTAATTTCTAGAGCATGGGAAAACTTAACAATGAAATTTCCAACTCTTTACAATCACTAATCACGAGTTCCTCGAGTGAAGGAAGATGGTCAGGTAATCTTCAAGAAAGTACAGAGTAGAATGAAATGAAAAGCTCTAGAAGACAAGGGAATACCTCATCATCCTCATTCTCTTTTTTAGACTCCCAAAGCTCCCAGTCCTTCATATCCTCAAAATAAAGAGTCTCTAGCGACATAAAAGGCTCGAAGCAATTCTCTCCAAAATTCTCAAAACCTATCCTTTTTAAATTCTTCATCCCACTTTTTGAGAGGTTTCTAAGCGAGCCTAATAATTTGAGTGGAGGTAAGGATGTGAAATTTTCATAATTTTCCAACGTTAGATCCACCATATTGGAGAATGGTAGATCATTTAACCAAGATGGAAACTCGGTGCCACTATATCCATTTATCATGAGTTCTTTCATATTTCTATAAGGTTTTAGTATGTTGTGATAGGATCTGACCCGAGCCCTCCTCAAGAATAGAGGCGGATTCTACGATAACATGGGACTAACATATTCTTTACTCATATATTTGGGCCAAAGAAACTACCTGTCTCAATAAAAGTATACACATGTACTCTAATATACATAAAAATATACAAATACACAGACTGAGACACTTATGCAACTATGCGTATTATAGGCCAACCTTAAAATGTGACAACTTTATCACACTGCATGAATTCCTGTGACAACTTAAAAAAATAAGAAAAAAATAAGAAAAAAGGGTGAACATAATTAAAAAATATTATATACTTTATATGTATTATATACATATAAGTCTGTAAAATAAAATAATCATAAAACTACATACTGAGTAATCAGTAAACTTGTACTGAAAATATGAGTTGTCATAAAATCTGTGCTAAAACTAAAATCATAACATAATACTGGGGATCTAAAAATCTAAAAGCGTAAACTATTATAAAATCTATTATCAAGCTGAATATATGTAACATAGTTCTAAAAACATTTACTACATATATATATATATTGAAAACCACACAAAAGTTGTACCCGGGAAAAAACTGGTCTAACCTGACAGAATAACTCACGCACAGGCAGAGCGGGGGATCTAAGCTGGTTTAACTTTGCGGAATGCTGCATCGCTCAGACAGAGCAAACTAAACTGGTCTAACACATGCGCAAAGTAACTATACTAACGGGGAGGGTACGCATATGATAGTTCAAAAACTACTACTATATAATATCATAACTATAATTATTATGAAATAATTATTTCTGTACTGAACATAATTATAAGCTATAATATAATAAATTCTAAAAATATTTATGAATATACTAATTAACATAAATATTTATCTGTCTAAAATAAATTATAGCTAAATCTGATAGCAAGTAATTAAATCATAATTACTATATTAAAAATATATAAAATATATATATATATATAGTTGTCCACTCACTAAGGTGCGGTAATCCTGAGTTAGGTCTGAATTCTGAGATTTATCCGCTATCGGCACACCTTTATATCATATGGTGTAAAAAATACATCATTAGTATCGATATGTATTATAAATATTGAAATATAAATATTATAATATCGTAAAATTATTACCTGCTAAATCACTGGGCATAAATCTAACTACACAAATTAATTTTTTAAAATTTTCCTTTCTTATTTCTCTTGGCTATTTTTTTATACTTTTTCTTCTTTTTTGTCTCTTCCTTCTTTCTTCTCAGCTTCTTTTTCTTATTTTCTCTTTTTTTTTTTCATTTCTTCTTCGTTTCTTTTCTCTTTTACTTTTTTTTTTCTCTCTTTTCTTTTTCAGTTTTTGCTTCCTCTTCTTAATGAAGCAAAACAAAACGATTATATATATATATATATATACAACGGCCACCGTTTAATTTCTTTATACTTCTTTTTTTGTCATTCAAATGCTTAAAAATCATACACGTGTATGACAATTCCTCCCCCCTTAAAAAATTTTGTCCTCGAAATTTATATATCTCTCTAAAACAAATGAGAATACTAAATTCTCATCTGTTCCTCTCACTTTCATGTAGCCTCTTCCACTATATGATTCCTCTATAAGACTTAACTAGTGAGATAGTCTTATTATGTAGTACTTGCTAGTGGTAGTTCATTATCTGAACAGGTTTCTCGTCATAAGTCAAGTCTGTCCTCAACTAAACTGGCTGAGTATCTAAAATGTGAGAAGGGTTAGGTATATACTTCCGCAACATAGAAACATGCAAACTCAAGCTGTCTACAACGTTTATCTGCATAACTCTTTTGTCTGTCTTGAGCTGCCTTGAGTCTGTCTCTGATAATATTAATCTTCTCACAAGTGGCCTGAATAATCTCTAGACCCAATAATTATCTTTCTCCAACCTTATCCTAGTAAATCAGAGTTCTGCATTTTCTTTCATATAAAGCCTCATACAGCACCATCTAAATGCTAGACTGATAATTATTATTATATACAAACTCCATCAATGGTAAATAATCATCTTAACTACCCTTAAGCTGTAACATACAGGCTCTGAGTATATCCTCTAATATTTGTATAGTTCTTTCTGACTGCCCATATGTTTGAGGGTTTCTATTTGATACGATGGACATTAAAGCCCTATGTAACCGTATAATCTCACTCACATATAAATGAGCCAGCCTATCCAATGAGTATGAAACCTTATAAGGTAGAAAATAAGCAGACTTTGTAAGTAGATCAACAATCACCCAAATACTATCATGACCCCTCCGAGTACGTGAAAGCCTAACGAAAAAGTCCTTGGTGATATGTTCCTACTTTCACTCAAGAATTGGAAGTGGTTGAGATAATCCTGCTAGCCTCTGATGTTCTGCCTTAACTTGCAGACAAATCAGACAGTGAGATACAAACTCTGCAATCTCTCTTTTCATGCCTTGCCACTAGTAATATTCTCTCAGAGTACGATATATTTTAGTGCTGCCAGGATATATAACATAAGCTAAGCTGTGAGCTTCTTCTAAAATCTGCTTCTTTAACTCTGAGTTATTCGAAACACAAAATCTAGTACCCATAACTAATGTCCTTTCAACTTTCAACGTTAAATCAGTCCACATTCCATTCCTTACTTCTTGCTTAAGTTTAACTAAATTAGGATCCTAATCTTACATCTTTCGAATCTGATCAATCAATATAGGCTTAATTGGAAAATATGCTAGAAGGACTCCAAACTCGTCTACAGATAATTCAACCCCCATAGATCTTAACTCAACTAATAATGGAAGATAAATCACTTTCAAATAAGCTATAGAGCTAGAAGACTTCTTGTTGAATGCATCTGCTACTACATTCACCTTACCTAGATGATAGTTAATCATACAATTATAATCTTTTATTAACTCTAACTATCTCCGTTGTCTCAGATTCAGATCTTTCTGTGTGAACAAATACTTTAAACTTTTGTGATCAGTAAAGATTTGACCTGTAACACTATATAAATAATGTCTTTAAATCTTCAAGGTAAATACTATGTTGCCAATTCTAAATTATGGATTGGATAATTCAACTCATGTTTCTTAAGCTGCCTAGAAGCATAAGCTATTACTTTACTATGCTACATCAATACACAACCTAATCCTTATCTAAAAGCATCGCTATAAATTATAAATCCTTCAGTGCCAGATAAAAGAGTGAGAACAAGAGTTGAAGTCAATCTCTTTTTAAGTTCTTGAAACCTACGTTCATATTCATCAGTCCACACAAATTTTACACCTTTTCTGGTTAACTTTGTAAGCAGTGTAGCAATCTTAGAGAAGTTCTTAACAAATCTCAGATAATAACCTACTAGACCGAGAAAACTTTTAATTTCTGTCACATTAGCTGATTGCTTCCAATTTACCATAACTTCAATTTTTTAAGAATCCACATAAATTTCATCTGTTGAGATCACATGGCATAGAAATGTAACTTTATCTAGCCAGAACTGACATTTGCTAACCTTAGCATATAACTGTTTATTCTTCAAAATTTATAACATTATCCTTAAATGCTCTGCATGCTCATCTGTACTCCGTGAATATATAAGAATATCATCAAAAAATACTATAACAAATTGATCAAGATAAGGATAAAATATCTTATTCATAAGGTCCATAAATGCAGCGGTGTAGTAACCACTTATCCACAACTTGAAAGAATAAATATTTGTACTTGTATAACATTCATATTTTATTTATATGTGGATGATACTTAATTTATGTATTATTATTAGTATTGTTTGTATAGATTAAGGACATACTATTAATATTGGGTTTATTTGCAAGACTTTAGATTTATTTTAGGGACCAAATTATAAACTTTAAAAGTTTTAGGGGTTAATTTATAAATACTAAAAGTTAGCCTCTTAGTATAAAAATACACATTTTAAACCCTAATTTACTCATTTTTGGGTCGAGCCACCCCTTTATAGAGAGAAAAGAGAGAAATAGAGGGGAGAGAAAGAGAAGAAGAAGAAGCAAAAGAAGAAGAAATTAGAATTTAGAGTTTTAAGAGGTATTTCATAACTATTTCTCATTTTATTGGTGTTAATTAAGTTAATTCCTTTAAGTTTTAATTTTTAAACAAATGAAAATTTTGGATTTGATGTGAATTTTGTAAGATATATTGAGAATTGATGATTATTATGTAGATAGCTTGATAAATCATGATGAATTACAGAATTTCTACTTGATAGTCTCTTGATTCAAAAATTTTATAAATTGTTGAGCTTCAATTCTGGTTTTAGATTTTGAGAATATAAAACTCGACATGTATAGAATCATTTAAAACTTTGAATTGATTAAAAATTCCAGAAATTGAATTTTTAGTGAATTTACCAAAATGACCCTGAAATTTTGAAAATTTTGTGTTAACAGTATGATGCAGTGACAAACAAGTTTTGATTTGCTGAATGATCTTCAAAAATTACGAATTTTTTCCATATGATAAATTTATATGTCTAATATGATATATTCAAAATTGAGAATTTAGATCAATGTGGTTAAATTGTTATGATTTTATAAAGTGTATCAGCTCATTACAGTATTTGATTAATAGATGTTTAAAGCTATAGAATAAAATAATTTTAAAATACTTTTGATAGGGATTTTGAAGTAAAATATTTATCATGGATTGAAATATATGTCAAGAGTAATTCTATAGTATTTTTATAATTTTTGAGTTAGTATATGATTTTATAAAATTGAGAGACTGAATACTATTAATAAATATCTTGATCCCGCCAGAATAATAGTTTGGATTTGATTTTTTTATAAATGGATTTATGATATAATATTCATAAATAAGGAGGATATATGAGTTAAGAAAGATATATTCTGATTTTGGAGCAATTAGACATTATTTGATGTCTAAGAAAATTTTGTTAAGTGTAAGTAGTCAGAATGACAAGTTTTGAGAAATCAAGTAATTAGACCAATTCGATGTAATAAGTGCAACATGTGTAATTTTGTAAGCAATTTAAAGTATTTTGTGTGAATGTTGAGGCTTATAAAAGGATTAATCTCCATTGATAGGTTAAGGAGAATTAAGCATTATAACCGAAAGTGCTAAGAGGTAAGTATACTAGACTTTTACTGAAATCACAATAAGCATAGTAATTGTCTATGTATGATTTTGTAAATGTGCTTAGAAATATATTTATGTTATACCAAAGTATATTTGATATGAAATATGAAAGACATATATTTATGAATATGAGCATTGACATTGAGCATGAACATACATGTGTTTATGAAAGTGAGCTTTCAAAATGAAAAGTGTTTAACAAAATAGTTTTTAAAGTGAAAAATGTCCATGAGATACGTTTTGTGTTTTGAGGATGCTTGAACTCGCTATTTACATAATAGGCACCTTATGTGATTTGTGGAGCCTTTATGTGTGGCCTTTCCTTCGGGATTGGTATATGTTATGTGTTCCGTATGTAGGAAGGATCTTATTGGTACTTAAAGGAAGATTAAGTCATCACATTCGTGTAGTGGCGTATTGGTGCATGTGAGAGGACTCGCCGATGATCAGGGTGAGGGTTAGGCTCTTACCTTTGGGCATGAGCATTATATATGTGTAATTTAAACCTCACTTATGTTATTCCTTTCATACGGTATATCACCTACGAGTGATATTTGACTTATTATGTGATATGTGATATGAAAGTCCTACTAAGTAGTAGTTGGGTAATGGTATTCCTATTATATATTTTGAAAGAATGTGTAGGCGTTTACCTGACATGTGATTTAATAAGATTATGATTTTGATTTATCACAACATATCATACACATGCATTTTGTATATATATGTATTTGTATTTTGGTATATGAAAAACTAGTATGCTTACTGAGTTTCATACTCATTATAGTTTATGGTGATTTCAGATAAATAAGGTACATATCTGCTTAGCGAATTTGGCAAGGCTTCTGCTGTCCCTTTGGTTCCCTAAGTTGCTAGGTTGCTAAGTGTTTCATTTGTGGACACATAGTTTAAGATATTTGATTTGTCCCTATTGAATAAATACTTATGTGTTATTTTATTAGGTGGTTATATTTGGTTTATGTTTCACCAAGTATGGTCATGGGTTGATTTTTTATTAAATTTATTAACAACTTGATAAGGATTTCTATGTTGAATTCAAGTTTAAAATTTGATGCAATATTAATTATGAGTGTACATTATTGAATGAGTGTAAGTTATGTCATATTTCAGATCTCTTGGGTCTGGGGCATGATAGCTGGAGCATTAGTCAACCCAAATGGCATTATTAAAAACTCATAGTACCCATATCGAGTTCTAAAGGTAGTCTTAGACATATCAGTATCTCTGATCTTTAACTGAGGATACCTTAATTATAAATCGATCCTTGAGAAAACCTTTGCACCCTATAATTGATAAAATAAATCATCAATACGAGGGAGTGGGTAATTGTTGAGTTTATTGACTTTATTTAGCTCCCGATAATCAATGCATAGCCTCAAAGTTTCATCCTTCTTTTTAACAAACAATACTGGTGTTCCCTATGGTGAAACACTAGGTTTGATGAAATCCTTATCTACTAATTCTTGTAATTGAGTCTTCAATTCTTTTAACTTTGAGGGGGCCATTCTATATGGTGCTTTAGAGATACAAGTTGTGCCTAGAACTAAATCAATACCAAAATCAATCTCTCTATCTGATAGTAACCCTGGAAGATCTTTAAGAAATACATCTGAAAAATCTTTGACCACCAGAACATCTTCTAATTTAGCCTTATTGACTCTGGTATCAATTATATGTGCCAAATAGGCTGGACATCATTTTCTAAGTGACCATTTTAGCTGTTATTGTAGATATAACACAGGATGGAAAAACTCGTCGCTCTCCATAAAAAATAATATCAGGTTCTCCATATCTTGTGAATATAACCTCCTTTTGAAAATAGTCTACAGTAACATGATGATTAGCTAACAAATCCATCCCAAGTATTGCATCAAAATCGTGTATATCAAGAGAAATTAAATCTACTACCATCTCACTACTACTCATCTTAATAACACAACCCTGAAATACATTCTCAGCTAATAATGATTCTCTAACCGGTGTGGCTACCACCAAGCTACAATCTAAGGGTTTTAACACTCTATCCACATGCACAGTAAAAATACAGGAAAAAAAAGAATACATAAAACTTGGAACAATTAAAATATGGGCCTCTTAGCCAAAAATAGTCAGCATACCTGTACCAATATATGGGGTAGCTTCTGTTTTTTGCTGAGTCAAAGCAAATACACGTGCCTGGCTATGAGGTCGACCTAGCTGACCCCTCTGTGGATCTCTACTAGCTTCTAAAGCTCAGGCTGTACACCAGTACAAGAGATAGGCTCTCCTGTCTGAGATCCTCTATGTCTCTGAATATTGCCACTGCCACCTTGAAAACCCTCAGAAGTTGTACTCTGTACTAAGCTACTACTTTGAAGAAGATGAGGCAATCTCTCCTCAAATGTCTAATTTTTTTGTAATGATAGCAACCTCTAAAACCTCTTAGACACTGTCCCTCATGACTCCTGCCACAAATGGAACACTAAGGGTACCTTTTCATGCTAGCACTACTTCTTAACTGGCTACCACCCCGAAGCCTCTGACTTTCTATGTTGCTTCTAACAGATAGAGGCACAAAACTCTGGCTAGAACTTTGTATCGATCCCCCTGATAGCATAGGGCGATGACCATACTGTTGTCTACTGGAATATCTTGTATGGGATGTCTCTCCTCCAAGTGCTATACTACTACTTGATCCACCAACTGACCAACTATGGCCTGGTTTCTACTTGAATAATTAGGCTCTGCATGTCTCTACCAAAAGTTTCTCCACTCTAATTATAGCCCTTACTAACTCACTGAAATTACTATGCCCTATAGCTGTAATTGCTGTCCTGATATTGCCTCTAAGACCCTGTTCAAATCTCTTACATTTATCCCTCTTATTCTGTATTATATATAAAGTGAATCTCGATAACTCTATAAATTAATTCTTGTATTCCTCCACTGTTATCAATGCCTATTCTAGCTCAAAGAACTTACTAGCCCGAATGTCTTGGTAAACCATAGGAAAGAATTTAATATTAAATTCTTTACAAAACTTAGCGCAACTAATCACTCTTCCATATCTACGCGATACTGATCTCTACAAGTAGTTTGCTCCACCCTCAAGTAAAAATATAGCAAAGGAATCCCTCTCATCATCAATACATCTGATAACATCAAATATTTGTTGCACTCTGGTCAACCATGACCTTGCATCAGCTAGTTCTGTAGTGCCTAAAACATTTTCTACCCTCAAACTATGAACACGCTCTATTATGTTCTCTCTCCTTGCACAACTCTCGATATTGATACCTTCAAGGGACTTATTATTATCAAATCTCCATGCAATCGACTCTAGCCACGGGCAATATCGAATTTGGAGGAAATTCAATGGCTCGGGTAGTGGGCCTCGTAAGGCTAAAGTCATCAGATTTGAGCAATTCCAGATTCGAAGATAAGTGAGAGCTCGAGGTAACTGACCTGCTGAAGATAAGATAGCAAGATTTGAGCAATTCAAAATCCGAAGATCAGTGAGTGTCGCAGGTAACTGGCCTGTTGTTGATAAGCCCAGGAGAGATGGACACGCTTCCACATGCAAATATTCGAGAATAAATGTGATTGTCTCGCTGATATTGTCCTTGTGCATCACTGAAGAAGAAGATGACGATGAACCAGTATTGTCATCCACGCGTTTGTCGTCGAACAGGTACTTCAATTTCCAGCAACTTTCTATGTGAAGCCTTTTCAGAGATGGAAATGGCTGGCCTCTTGTAATATATTCTAGAGAATTACAATCTTTAATTTTCAAGGATTCAAGACCTTCCAAGCGCTGAAATTCAATGGGCAAAGATGTTAGAGCATTGCAACTTCCACTATGGAGAGCTGTGAGGGAGTTGAAGGCCCCCGGCAGCACTTGTGGTGGCTTTTCTTGAAAAGTCCCCATCTCCATCAAATTCAGAAGCTCTTCATTTTCCTCGATTTGCAGTCTTAAAGTCTCCATCTGCCACGAATACAGAAATGATTGACAGTCAACGATTTCTAGAGCTTCTACTGTTCGAAACCCCTGCCTTAGCCAATATCCGAACACTGAAACATTTGAAAGATACACATACTTCAGTGACTCAGGATCCGTTGGACTAGTCCACCAAAGTTGGTCGCTACCATCTATTACAAATTTGTGGAGCTTGGGAAGGCCTGAAGACGAGATTACAAACTCTTCACAATCACAAATCATTAGTTTCTCCAGTGAAGGAAGATGGTCTGGCAATCTACCAGAAAGTTTTGGGCATCTTAAAATGGAAAGCTCTTGGAGACAAGTGAAAACTTCAACATGCTCGTTCTCTCTCTCAGGCTCCCACTCCTCCCACTCTTTCATATCCTCAAAGTAAAGAGTCTCCAGCGATTGGAAAGGCTTCAAGCATCCCTCTCCATATATCTCAAAACTTATACTTTTTAATTTATTCATCCTTGCTATGTAGAGAGTTTTAAGTGAGACTAATAACCCGAGTGGAGGTAAGGATGTACAATTTTCACAACTTGCCAATCTTAGAATCACCATCTTGGAGAACGATGGGTGACCTAACCAAGATGGAAATCCGTTTCCACCATAGCCTGTTATTGTGAGTTCTTTAAGATTTCTATGAGGTTGGAGCATGTTGATTACATTGTTTTCTGATACCTCATTTCGGGTCTCATCAAATTCAACCCACCATCGTAGTCGCAGTGCATCAGCATATTGAAGCGCCCACTCTAGCAGCAACACTTCAAGGTCCTCCTTATCACTCAAAATTAACTCTCTTGGGTCTTGAATACTGCTGGCATTCTCTAGACTGGAAATATAAAGTTTTCCGCGAAGGGACTTTAAATATTTCAAATCTGTCAAACTTGATCCAGTCTCTTTGCCCACAACAAAATTAGATAACCTCAACAAAGGTTTTAACTCTTTCATTCCAATAGGCATTTCTTTTATCAAAGCTGAACCGGAAATATCAAGATACTGCAGATGAATAAGATGTCTCATATTGGAAGGCAACATTAAGAGATGAGAACAGCTTCTCAATATCAAAATCTGCAAGTTCAACAATGAACTTGTTGACTCAGGTAGACTTTTGATCCGAGTGTCAGAAAGATTGAGGTACTTCAGATGCCTCAATCTTCCAATTGAATTAGGTAGTTCTGTGATGCAATAGTCTCTTAAAGATAGTACTCTCAATTTTTTCAACTTTGGCACTAAATCAGAAAGAACTGTGTAACTTATGTAACAATCAGAATAAAGTTGTTGGTGTATTGGTTGTATTGGCAAGAAAGTTCTTAGGTGCTCAACTTTGAAAAAATCTTCAAATTTACTATTGCAATCAAAATAATTAGGAGTGAATGAAGAATGGCGAGCCCTTCCAAGTCTTTTTGGTTGCAGCTTATTTCTATATTCATCTTCCAATCTGAAACTTGTGTCACCAGAGACCCATTGAGCCAAGTCATTGACAAGATCGTGCATTACAAATTTAGAACTATTTGTGCTTGATTGTTGAAAAATCGATCTTGACAGTAAATCACGAAAATACTCACAAGCTACATCTTCCAACTGCTTCCCGTTTTCTGGTTGTTCAATAAGACTCTCTGCCATCCATAAAAGAACAATTTCCTGCTCCTCAAATTCATAATCCTTTGAAATAATTGCACAATAAGAAAAACATCTCTTGAGGTGTGAAGGAAAATAGTAATAGCTTAATTTTAGTACCGGAAGAATGTCACTTTCAACATCTGAAAAATCCCATATTTTGCTATTCAGTATACCTTCCCACTTATCCATTGTATTGGAGTGCAAAAGGCCACCAAGAGTCTTTGCTGCTAGGGGCAAGCCTTTACAATTTTCAATGACTTTCTTAAGTATTAACTCCAAATTTACACGGGCATCATTAAGTTTGCTTTGAAATGCATGCCTCTGGAACAAAGACCAGCAATGATCATCCGATAGAATCTTTAATTCATAATATTTCTCTGGTCCGGCTACGATTGACGCAATCTCCATGTTGCGTGTTGTCACAATTATCATGCTTCCCGGTGCCCCAGCCATAAAAGGAGCCTTCAGGACTTCCCACAAGCGGTAATTCATCTTCCAAACATCATCTAACACAAGTATGAACTTTTTTTTAGCTATTGCCTCTATCAATTTTATCTGCACTGAATCCAAACTGTTTAGATTACACGAAGAGAGAGTCATTGATTCGAGAATTGCCTTGGAGATTCTCAAAACATCAGAGTCATCAGAGACACAAACCCATCCTTTTGGCTTGTAGTCTTCCACTGCCTTGTCATTGTACACCTCACCAGCAAGGGTCGTCTTTCCAATCCCACCCATACCCACAATGGGTATTACAGAAAAGTTGGCATCACCAATTTGTTTAGCTCTTATCACCATTTTAAGTATAATAGCTTTATCTTCATCTCTTCCAAAAATAGCAGGTTCAACCTGCGTAGATGTAGAAGGTGGCCTTTCCCATGCAGCAACTGATGTCCTTCCAGCAATCTCCTTCAATCCAAGTTTCTTTCTTCGCATACAGATTTCATTCAACCGGCTTGTGATGTCTTTTACTTTGGACCCCATACGCATATCGAACTTAATAGCAGACAGACTCAAACAAGTGAAACAAGAAGGAATGAGGCTGCTAACCTTGCTAGTGCGGCTAGCCTGAGGATCCGCCATCAACTTACGACGCAAAACTTCAGTACCAAACTCATCCAGTATGTCTTCAACATCATAAGCCAAGTCCTGGAGACCATCTAGCCATATTTTCACTGCCCTATCCGTCAGTTGTTTCTCCTCTGCGTCGATGAGCACCGCCTTAATCATCTTCAACCAATCTTCCCACTTCGCCAGCTTTGAATGCACCCCTTCTTCAAATGCTAACTCTAACAACTCGGGACGTCAACCTGTTAAACAGCATCGCAAAGAACCCAGATAGAATGAGCTCTCCCACCGGCATGGTTTCTCTTGTTGAAAGAATTATCAATCAGAAAGGATTGTCACACAGAATGATATCATGCAAAGCAACAGAGACTGGTTTGCTCTATGAAAGCTCAAACAATTTCCAAAGTTAAATTGCTCAAGCAGAAAAAAAAATTCTCAATGTATATATTTGGTCTATCATAAAATCGAGTGGACTTCTTCTATTACTGGTGAGCTGTCACTATCATACTTACAATAATGTTTTCATTTTTGAAAGTTTGGATAAAGATGAAAAAAAAAACGTCACTCACAAAATACTAATTTTTGTTTCTGAGTGTAAAGAACGCTAAGAGCATTCATGAGAGCTGCGCCTAGAGGGCTGCTTACAATAATGACTAAATTAAGGAAATTTAGATATTGTCCCTTTATTGTTTTTTATATTATTCACTTATCTGTGGTTATTTCAAAATGCCGAGAAACTTTTTAGTGATGAGAATATTAGTGTCTTAAAATCATTTATAGAGTGGATTTTGCTAGCCTTTTTTTTTTTAACATTTAAATTACCAGGAATAAATGGGCAATTTGAGAAACAACACCGGATAAATGGTCACTGTCCTTAATTCAAAAAGTCAACTTTTTGAATTAGTTGCTTACTTAGTTTAAACCATAGGATTAGGGCACTTATACCAAATTGAAGTTTAAGTACATCAGCCAGTGATATTAAGAATGTATTTTCAGAGATTTCTGTCAGCTATGAAGATTTTTTTAGACAAGTGCCAAAGTGTGATTAGAGAACTCACTTGATGCTACATTATGTATGACTTGGTCTCCTCTCTCATTTCACAAGCATGCTTGGTGCTAAGATTGATTGTCCTTGCATAATTACTTCCTCAAATAAGCGATTGATAAATTTTAATTTAGTTAAATTTGACCTGTGGAAAAAACTTTTAAGAGACTTGTAGAGCCATTCGGGCCGAAAAGTAAAGCTTCTTATATTTTCAATTTAATTAAATTTATATTTTTTGTGCACTGATTAGGTGCTCTTTTAAGAATATAATTAGTGTGGTTTCCAAGCAACTATCTATACATTGAACGAGACTATGACAAGAGAAAAGAAATGTATTGAGGCAGTGTGAAGGAAATTAACTTAAATGCTTTTGGAGAAAAAAAAATTAGTACTTAAATAAATTGAAAATTAAAAAATAAAATAAAATAGAAGTTCATGGAAACTGAGGAGAAGATGTCATGCACATACATAGACAAAAACCTTATAGCTTACAATGAGAGACAGCCGGCTTTTACGAGAAGTCTTCGCTATATCTATCAGCATTTATCTAAAAAATAATCATCTGAAACAACATCAAGAAAGGCGTATTATTGTTTTAAAAAAAAGAGAAGGCTGAAATCAAAAGTGACGAGAAATGACTAAAAAGTGATAAGCAATATGTTATTTTGATTTAGTTATCTTGTTTTTGGAGTCTTATTTCTCATCCCAATATAAGAAAATGATAGAAATATAATGGGATGTGCGAGAAGATGATTAAAAATCATTTTAAAAATGAGTTGGAGTCAAGTTAATGAAAAAGAGATGTGAATGAAAGTGCAAAGACTCGAAGTGTGCAGTTACACATTTGAATCGAATGAACACCACGACATTCAAAAGGAAACACAATAGCAACAATTCCAATAATTAGCGTAGTGAGTTGTTGAGAAATGCTACAAAGTTATAAGTCAACGCTGCAACGATAATTCCAAAGACAATGCCCCATGATTAAATTTAATACCCTAGCGTTTAGAATTTAATACCTCAATGTTAATATGACTTGTTCTAAGTTTTAGAAGACTCCTAGATGTATTAAAATACTCTATTTGAATCCAACTCGTAATAGGGTTAACTTGGACGTATATAAGCTATATAAAAGGCATATTTTGGCTTGAATATGTATCCTAAATAGAGCAATTATAATCCCTTTTAGAGAGAGAATGAGTTCTTTATGAGTTCTTTTATAAGAGTTCTTTATAATTCTTGTTGATTCAATAAAAGAAGCTCGACGATCCTTATATGAAGAAATCACTAGCAAATCATCTGCTTCTAGAGAAGAAGCTTTATCAATTGTCCATGTTAGAAAGGGCATCGATTAAAGACCACATAGATACATTTAACAAGATTATCATCAATTTGGAAATAATCAATGTGAAGATTAAGGATGAGGATAAAGCAATCATCCTATTAAGTCCACTTCTCCATAGTTATGAGCACTTTGTTGATATGTATTCTATGACAGAGAGAGTTTAACCATAAAGGATGTGAAATCATTGTTAAACTCTAAGCAATTGGAAAAGAAATTAAAAGCCAATGCAAAATGATTAACTGAAACAGGAAGGCCTAAACAAGGAAAAAGAAAGCCAAGAAGGGTTCAACATCAAAGTCTTAAACAAAGAAAAAGAAAGCCAAGAAGGGTTCGGCATCAAAGTCTTAGAGCAAACCCAGAAAGTGATATTACTATAAGAAAGAGGGGCACTTTATAAAGAATTACACTCATAAAAAAGTCAAGGACAAAAAAAAGAAGGCAAATGCTACTATAGCTTATGAGGATAGCTATGATAGCGCAGAGATCCTTATCGCTTCTTATAGTAAGAGTTCTAGTGAGTAGATTTTAGATTCTAGTTGTATATTTCATATTTGTCTGAATAAGTCATTATTTGCTAATTTCCAGCGCATGGATAGTGGTAAAGTGTTAATGAGGAATAAAATAGCTTGTTAAGTGTTAAAGGTTAGTAATATTAGGCTTAGGCTACATAATAGGAAGGTGAAGGAGTTGCTTGGAGTTAAGTATATTCTTGACCTTAAGAGGAACTTGATTTCTCTAGGTATGTTAGACCAAAATAAATGTTCCATTGGAGCTAAAAATAAGATTTTTAAGGTGTTGAGGGGTTCTATGGTTGTGATGAAAGGTGATAAGTACAATGGCATGTATGTGCTTAGATAAGAGACAATGAGTGGTTCCCCATCATTTTTCATTGATGAGAATATACAAACTAAGTTATGGAATCTAAAGTTAGTTCACCAAGGTGAAAAGAACCTAAAGGAGCTATATGATCAAAAGGCTTTTGGTGATGATAAGTTTTAGCCATTAGATTTTTGTAAGCATTGTATACTTGGGAAAGCACATAGGGTAAGATTTAATACTAGAGATTACAAAACAAAAAGGACTCTTATTTATATACACTTGGATCCTTGGGGGCTAGCATAAATAGTTACATATGGTGGAGCGAGGTACTTCCTTAGGTTCATTGATGATTATTCTAGGAAGTTGTAGGTATATGTGTTGAAGAGAGAAAGAACAAGTGTTTGAGACATTCAAAATATGGAAGGCTCTTATTGAGAATTAAACTAGCAAAAAGATAAAGAGACTAAAGACGAACAATGGTCTCGAATATTACAACAAGGAGTATGGTGAATTTTGTGCCAAGTATGAGATTGTAAAGCACAAAATTGTGAGATCAATGTCGCAACATTATTATCTAGTTGAGAGGATGAATAGAACCTTACCCAAGAGAGTTAGATGCATGTTGATAAATGCAAATGTGTCTAAGGGGTTTTGGGGTGAGGCTGTTATTAAGCGAAAAATGGATATATATATTATTTTCTCATTTTAGCTTTAATTATTGTCTTTTTTGAGTAATTGCAATCTATTTATATAAATTTGTATTAAAATTGTAGAACAAGCACCTGAATGTACAAAAGGGAGAGAAAAGCAGCAAAAAGGAGGCCAAAGAGTATAAATTAAGAGACAGAAGTGGAGAATAAAAAAGAACGTAGTTGTTTTCTAAAAGAAAATGAATGTGGCTGATTTCTAAAAGAAAATGCACCAGCATTCATCCATGCATGATGAATGCCATGGTGTTAAACACTGAATGCCCATATATTTCTGGGAATTTGGGGCATGGAGGATGAGCAGCGTAGAAGGCAAAAAGTTTTCAAAATCCCCATTGCCCTAGTGTCAGAAGGTGATGCAGCTTCTTCGCTTTGTCAATGCTCTAGCGCTCATTATGCAACACAATAGTGCCAAAAGACCCCAATGCTACTAACTCTCAATGCCATAATGTTCGTGTATGACAGCTTGCAATGCCTCTGTGTTTAAAAAAACACTACGGCATTACGATTATTTTCTGCACTATATAAAGTAACTCTTTTAGATATTTATCAGATGAACATTTTACCTTCATCTCGTCATTTAATGAACATGTTCTAGGTTAAAAATAATACTTTTTAGCTGCAAAAAAACATATTTCAACTATCATGCACGTGTTTTGTAATTGAGCATATAAATAAATTTAAGCAGTGGCTATTATATATATGTGTGTGTGTGTGTGTGTGTGTGTATTTGTTTTATTTTTGCTTCGTTTAAGAAGAAACAATTGAAACAGAAGAAGAAGAAGCAAAACCGAAAGAGAAAAGAGAGAAAAAGAAAAAGGAAAGAAAAAGATGAATGAAAAACTGAGGGAAAGAAAAGAAAAGAGAAGCAGGAAGAAAGAAAAAAAAGAATTCAGAAGAAGAAATAAAAGAGGAATTTTTAAGAAATCAGTTTGGGTAATTAGAATTATACCTAGTATTTCAGCGAGTAACAGTTTTAGGATGATAGAATATTTATATTTTAATATTTATAATATGTATTGGTACTAATGATATGTTTTACACTCTATAATATAGAAGATGTGTCAATAATGTGTAGATCTCAGAATCTAGACCCAGTTCAAGATTAGCGCACTTTTGTAAGTGGATAATTATATATATTTTATGTGTTTTTAATACAGCAGTTTATAATTTAATTACATGTTATCAAATTTAGCTATGATTTATTTTAGACAGATAAATATTTATGTTAATTAGTATATTCAAAAATATTTTTTAGAATTTATTATAGTATAATTTATAATTATGTTCAGTACAAAAATAATTATTTCAGAATAATTATGGTCATGATATTATATAGTAGTAGTTTTTGAATCACCATATGCATACCCTCCCCTTTAGTGTGGTTGTTTTGTGCATGCGTTAGACCAGTTTAGTTTGCTCTGTCCGAGCAATGCAGCATTCCGTCGGGTTAGACCAACTCAGATCCCCTGCTCTGCCTATGCCTGAGTTATTCCACCAAGTTAGACCAGTTTTTCCTTGAGTACAAGTTTAGTGTGATTTTCAATATATATGTAGTACATATTTTCAGAGTTATGTTACATATATTCAGCTTGATAATAAATTTTATGATAGTTTATGCTTTCAGTTTTCAGATCCCCAGTATTATGTCATGATTTTAGTTTTAGCACATATTTTATGACAGCTCATACTTTCAGTACAAGTTTATTGATTACTCAATATATAGCTTCATGATTATTTTATCTTACAGATTTATATATGTTCAACACATATAAGTATATAATATTTTTAAATTATATCTACTCACTGAGCCATAAGCTCACTCTTTTTTCTATTTTTCTTATTTTTCCTGTTTTTTTCAAGTTGTCACAGGAATTCAGACAGTGTAATACAGTGGTCACATTTTGAAGTTAGCCCACGACACACATAATTGCATAAGTGTCTCAGTCTATATATTTATATATCTTTATGTAAATTAGAGTACCCGTATACACTTTTGCTGAGGCACATAGCCTCGTTGGATCAACTATATGAGTAAATAGTATATTAGTCTCATGTCATCGCATGATCCACCCCAATTCTTAAGGAGGGCTCAGGTCAAGTCTTGTCATCAATAATTGGAATCATTTGGAAAAATGATTAACATCATTAAGGGAGGTTAATACTTGCACAAAAGAAAACATTGAAGCCAAGGCTTGAAAAGATCATCTAAAGTTTATTTCTATATTTGTTAATCTAAACTTGGTTTCATTATGCTATATCTTGTAATTTGTTTTTCTGAACTTCATTATATTGAACTAAATTACTTGTCTAGTATTGTAGTTTTGAACTTAACTATGTGTTTGTAAATACTTCAACTTGGAATGCAAAAATTTGGGTTTTATTCACTTTGTTAGCTCTTAATGCTTATGTTTGATCTGGCCAATCTTATGTATAAACTTTAAATTCATTAAGATAAACTTGAAAAATATATCTCATTGAATACCCTTGCATAAAGTCATGTATGATTGCAGAGTAGCATCTACAAGTTTCAATTAGGATAGGAATATACCTAGTTGGCATGTATGGTTAAGACAACTTGGACTTAATGAATTCCATTTAATCTCAATATCATAGGAATATAGATATTAGGTTAAGTGGGGTATAATCACTTAACCATTAAAAGAGGCTTACGACGAGCCTAGTATTGTGACCAATAATTAGCCAAGGAATTGTTATTCAAAATATATCCATAACAAACACGGGTTAAGGCATAGCTACACCCCCTAAACTTACCTATCATTAAGAGTGTTAAAATTTGTATCTTGATTAGTTAGTTATAAATTTGGTAATTAGTTTTATTTTCAACTAAATCAATTATTTGTATAAAAAATAAGATAATTAATTTTAATACTTGAATAGAGCGAAGTACTAGTCCTAGTGGTATCGACACCCTCATCAGTTATTACTTGGTAGCAATAGCCTACACTTATGCTTAAGATAAACATTCACATCCAACAACACACACACTACAACTGTAATAGCAACAGCCTACTTGATAAATAAAAGTCCTTCCTCATAATAGACTTCAAGACACTAAAAGATAAGTGGTCTGGCAATCCTCATAAGTATGATCATCTTGGGATCTTTGATTGCCCAGCTTTCATACATATGAAACAAGGCAAGTTGAAACCTAGAGCCTTGAAGGGGATATTTATAGTGTATCATAAAAGTGTAAAAGAATACAAGGTATGACGTAATGAATTGAAGCCACCAAAAAGTATTATAAGTAAATATGTGACATTTGATGAGATAGTAATGATTAAATTCAATCAAGAAGAAATGAAGAAATAGTATGTGCCAAATGGAGTTTCATCACCAGAAATAGTTGAGGTTGAGGTTGAAGTGGAACTTAAAAGTAGATCTGAGATGCCCCCGAATCAACACTTTAGCAAGTCAACCCTTGAAGATGAACAAAAGATGCCGATTAGTTCCTCCAAGTCCACCTAAAGACAAACTACAACTTCTAATATGGAACTCAAATAGTATCAAATAGTTAAAGATGGGCTAAAAAGAATGACAAAGCCACCAATACGGTATGTACAAGAAAATTTAATTGCTCATGCTTTTAATTATGCATTCACTATTGAGTTTGATAAGTTTAAAACATATAAGGAGGCTATGAATAGTAAGAATAGTGAAAATGGTAATTGGCCATAGAGGAAGAGATTAGTTCTCTCCTTAAGTATAATACTTGAGAGTTTATAGAGAGACCTCACAATAAGAAAGTAGTTGAGTAAAAGTGAATATACAAGGTTAAGGATGGGATACAAGGGATAGAGCCTACGAAGTTTAATGTTAGGCTAATGGCAACAGCCTTAAACAAAAGGATCTATACTGTTTGTGTTTCTTCTCTCTCTAGAATATGTTAACTCTATGATTTAATATATTATTTTATGATTGAATAAGTAGCCAATTAAGTATGTCTTGTTTATAGTAGCAGAAATCCTAATCCATGTTGAATTATGAATGCATAAATTTCAATCCTTATCAAATTATGAATCTAATTAAATAAATCAAGAATCATAATCTATTTCATAATCATCAACCAAAGGTAAATGATTTAAGTAAAATTCCTCTACTTGTGAAAATCTTTCTTCATGCAAAATAATAATTAATGATTTAAATTTACATAGATTTAAATTTTAATTTGTTTCCACCTCTCCATGGCCTACACAACTAGTTTAGGGGCTCATGGGTTGGCAAGTTCGGTTACTTGGCATATTGGATCTAAATCTGGGCCTTGTTAACTATTCACAAGAAAACACAATGGTATAAGTGCTGGGCTTATTTATTAATGAGACCAATATAAAGGAATCACCAAAAAAGTTGGTTTAAAAATGATATAAAGCTCCTCCAATCAATGTATATCATCTCACTGTGTTATTATATTCCTATAAGATACCTATCCTTTGCATAACTATAATAGATGAGCTATCATATCAAGTGAGATTGATTTTTTTTTTTTTCAAAACCACTCTCATACAATATGATATTACTTGCTTTGGGTTTAGACTCATACAATTTTGTTCTTAAAACTCACCTAAAACGACTTTGTAAGTATTTATATTTATAGAGGTGATTAAACACTCTGGTTATAAATATATATATATATATATATATCTTTTTTAATAAGGTTGAATCTTAGTCATGCTTAATTAAATTAGTCAAGTTAATAATAATACTAATCTTTTGGATTACTAATGCAAATTAGTTATTAATTTACCACTCAACCTAAAAGTTTACGTTGTTAGGTAAAAACTCAATATTAATATTAAAAATAAGTCTTAATAGTCCCCCTCAAATAAAATATAGATGTATTAAAGACAAGTCTTACTAATATTCCTCACGTGAAACATAGACTCGAGTATGTCTAAACCAAAATGGATCCGTCATAGACTGAAACAAATAGATAAATCAAGAAATTAACTGAAAACAAAGGCATTAGGATTCAAACTCAATAACTTGACTCTATACCATATTAGTTTACCACTCAACTTAAAAAGTTAAGTTATTAAGTGAATGTCCAATATTAATATTAAAGACAAATCTTAATATTGGTGATGTACAAATGGCATTAGAACTTAAATTTAGGAGTGCTCCATGCTATTTTGTTGCATGAATTACAAAAATTGAAAGGGTAAAGGACACATAAACTCCCAAAATTTAGCAAAAAAGACTAAAAAACCCCGAAGTTTCAAAAAGGCTATATAGACCCCTGTAGGAAGACGGAAACCTTTTTAATTAATAGACAAAAGGAAAAAATTATTTTTTGATTATCAAATGGATTGAAAGTACCAAAATATCCCTATATGCATTTTAAATGAAAGGAAAAAAAATATGCACTTGATGGGACTTGAACCCAAGACCTTTAGTTCAAAGCTAACCACCTTAACCATTAGGCTACAAACACTTTATCAACCTAAGACTATCAATTTTTAATATATACAATAAAGGTACCTTCTATGTGTTTTAAAATAGAAGTATAAAAACATGCACTTAGTAGAATTCGAGCCTAAGGCATTTTAACAAAAATCTAAAACTTTAGCCATTAGGCTGCAAGCAATTTATAAATTCTAAGTGTATTTATCTTTTATATATACTATAAAGACATCTGGACACTGAATAAAATAATTGAAATTTTAAAATTAGTAAAATAATATAATAAATCTAATTTAAAATCAAATCAAATAAATAAATTTAAAATGAAATTATATAAATTAAATAATTAAATTTAAAATAAATTAAAAAATCAAAAATAAAATTAAGATAATTAAATAAACTAAATTTAAAATGGATTAAATTAATTAATGAAAATTTTTAAATGAATTAAATTAGTTAATTAAATTTGCGAATTAACTAAATAAATTTAATTAAATTTAAACTAATTTTAAAATAAATTAAATAAATTAGATTTAAAATGTATTAAATTTTAAAATGATTTAAATAAACTAAATTAAATCTTGAATAACTAAATTAAATTTTAAAATGAATTAAATAAATAAATTAAATCTAAAATTAAATAAATAAATCAAATTTAAAATTAAATTAAATTAATTAAATTTAAAATGTATTAAATAAATTAAAATTTA
The DNA here is from genome assembly GCA_946807835.1 of Ailanthus altissimus. Classification (NCBI taxonomy): domain Eukaryota; kingdom Viridiplantae; phylum Streptophyta; class Magnoliopsida; order Sapindales; family Simaroubaceae; genus Ailanthus; species Ailanthus altissimus. Next base: position 26,522,823 of record OX327704.1, on the reverse strand, counting down.
AAATTAATTAAATGAATCAAATTTAAAATTAAATTTAATTAATTAATAAAATGAGTTGGTGTTTAGTGGCCACTTGATTGTTTTTTTTAATTTTTTTAATTTTAGTTTATTGAATTTATTTTTATATTTCTTTATTTTTACTTTAAGTTAATTTATTTTATTATTTAATTCATTTTTAAATTTCACCTATTTTATTTTTTGTCCAAATATTTTTATAGTATATATAAAAGATAGATACACTATTAATAAATTGTTTGCAACCTAATAGTCAAAGTGTTAGATATTTGCTCAAACATTTTAGTTAGAGTCTCACTAAATGCATATTTTTATCCTTTTATATAAAAGTACATATAGAGTTCTTTTATTGTATATATAAACAATAGATAGTCTTAGGTCAATAAAGTGTTTGTAACCTAAAGGTTAAGGTGCTTAGTTTGAAGCCAAATGTCTTGTGTTTAAGTTGCACCAAGTGTATATTTTTATCCTTTTATTTTAAAACAACATACAAGATTATTTTAGTACTTTCATCGATTTGACTAGTTAACCATTAATTCAAATAGTTTGTCTTTTGATAAGGGTCTCTATGCTTTTGAAACTTCGATTTTTAGTCTCTTTTACTAAACTTTAAAAGTCTGCGTCCTTTAACAAAAATGAAATTATAACTAAGTTGCATATTAGGAACATATTTATTGATTCATGTTGCTAAGCACAAAAGAAAATATAATGGTGACTCATTATTCTAATGAATCACTTTTTTTGGATTAAAAAAACTATGTAAATACTTACTCAAAATCTCACTTATGAGATTACATTGTGGAAGACATCGTTTTTTTTTCTTTAGAAGAATTTGCTATGATATAACTAATCCATACATAATATTATAAAAAAATGGATATAAATTTTTGGTTGCTACTTTGGTTTGAAAAGGTATCTAAAAATATTAAATTTAGATATTTGTACTCTATTAAGGTATGTGATGAACACTTGAAGTTACACATTTAATAAGAGTTTTACATGATTGTTCTGTATTACTAGTGTATTTAATTTTCTTAACTTAAGTATGTTTGCAATATTGTACTTAATTATCTTATAACTGTTTTGTGGTAGGTTTGGTAAAATGGGCATACTTTTCTACCTAAAGATCCAATTGAGGTGATTCTTGATCCTGTGCACAGCTGACTCAATGGGCTAACATATTGTATTTCACAAAGAATTGTATATTCGAGTGTTTAGAGGGTGAAAATTAGCCTAGAATAGAATTAATCTATAGTACAGGCCCAGTTTGAATAGTTATCAGTATTTGGCCCATAACTATAGAAATACGTATCTAATACGTATGAGATCACTCAATTTGGAAAGATAAGAGACTTATCTACAACTTTTATGTTTTGAGTGACAGATAATTCAGATCACATCAATTCCAAATTGGATAATCAAGTGGGTGCCCTAGTGATAATGAATGCAAATTATCTTGCCACCATTCTTGACTTTCATCAACCAAGTGGTTCCCTCCAAATTTGTCTCGATTTATCCATGTTTTTCTATAAATAGGTGGCTTGTTTATGCCTAAAGGATGTAATTAGAAAGTTAGAATTTAGTTCAAAATACTTTTCCTTTGTATCCATTTCCTTGTACTATTATTTCTCTTGTTTACTATTAAGTCATGTTATTTCTTCTTCCATTTCTTTTCTTTTCATTTAGTTTTATTATATCCAAATAATTTTGTTTAAGCTAAGGTGAAAGGGTGAAGCTCTTGGCAAGGTAATAAGATATGTTTAATATTTATTCATGAATTTAATGCTTCATTTTTAAGTTATGCAAATTTATATATGATGTATTTATTTTGTTTGTGAAATTAATACCCTTTCTTCTAAAGTGGTGATTCTTGATTTATTATTGACAAACTTAATACTTGACACAATAAATTCTTGAAACTATTTACAAGATTTGGTGTATATAACCTTTCTTATAAAGTGGGAGTCTTGATTTATTGTAGACAAATATAAAGATTGGCATAATAAATACTTGAACTCATTTATAAGATTTGGTGTATAATAATTGAAAGAAATAAATACTAATCAATATATAAATGATGATGAACTTTAATTGCTATATTTTTCGGTTGGAACCTCCTTTGTGTGAGGATTTCAATTGAGTTATAAAAAAATAAAAAATTAAATATATTCTTACTTCTTATGTCAAGAGTGAATCCCTATAATCTTAGCTTTTTATTTGAATTGATTAATTGAAATAATATTTGCAAACATCTTATACTGCATTAATTATCTTAAAAGTGTTTATAATTTGGAATTTTAATTCTACTTCCCTGTGGATCGACCCCGTTCTCATCGGGTTATTTATTACTTCGACAATCCTGCACTTGGAAATAACTTATATATTCTGGACGTGTCAGTATGGAACTATGACATATATATTTGGAATAGATTTCATTTTGAGAAAGTTGAAAAAGTATTGTCTTGTTAAACAGTTCTAGACATTTATCCTTTCTCAACATTTTTTTAGATAAAAACTTCATTTTTTTTCTCTTTACGAATGGTAAATATTTCTCAAAATATGGAATGTGAATCAAATTCTCGTTTGAATTCAAATTGAGATACAAATGCAAGGTTTTCACTTTTGAATTAAATAAATTTATATCTAAAAGAGGTTGACAAAAAAATATTAAAAACTCACACATGAAAGTATTACAATGCTATCTCACTTAAACAACACATAAGCCACTCACTAAAAGATAAATATAGTAGAAAATAAAAATATCACATATTTTAAGATATTTTATTAAATTTAAATATAAAAATATGAAATATTCATGTAAAAGGATTAATTTACCTAAACATGATAAGTGGGTTATGTTGGATTGGTACGGCCCACGAAAAATGGGCCATATCCCAACATGACCTATGGACACATAAAGTCTGGTCATGCCATACTAGCATAGTTGGCCCATTAGGCTGTGCCTATGGGCCATTTTCTAATTTTTAAATATTTTTTAAAAAAATAGAAATAAATAAAAAATGTTGTTGCAGGTAGCAGCTTGTAGGCATAGTAGTTTTTTTAAATTACATTGTTTTTTAATTTCTATCGTTGATCAACGGTAAAAATGGGTAACCTTATAAACCCCCTCCTAACCCCCTCACTCTCTCTACACTCTTCACTCTCTCAATCTCTCCAACTCAACTTTAAGCTCTCTCAATTCTTTCATAAATTATTTCAACTCTCTTTAAAAGTTATATTCTCTCAAAATTATTTATTTATTTTTTAATTTTTATTTATTCAATTACATTTTTGTTATCCACACAATGGCAAGTTTCATTCTTAATACTCTAAATGAATTTAAAGATATCTCAATCTCATCAACACAAATTTTTAGTAATCAATCTGTTTTTACAACTAAAAATATTAAAAGTATTAGAAAATCAAAACGAGAGCAAACATCATATATTTAGAATTTTTCACATTAGAGAATCGTATAGATGCAGCTTTTGAAAATAAATTTAAAAAAAGTTATCTATAAGTTTTGTGGTAAGGCTTTAAATGCTAGAACAACTCATGGCACCAGACATTTGAATTGAGATGTCAAGGCCTGTTTTTAGAATATGGTCCAAATGAGCTAACTCAAACTCAACTTGCCCAAGTGCTCCTAGAGAAAGTCCTTTTGAATTCCAGTATAACTACCAATACATAAGTACTAGATTGGCTAGATAAGTTATAGTAAGTGAACAACCTCCCTTATTCGCCAAAGGCGAAAGGTACAAAAAATTTATAATAAAGTACTTCAACCTAACTTCTCTTGTGTTTCTAGAAATACTGTTAAAAATGATATTTTCATCGTATTTGTTCAAAGTAAACAAAAAGTAATAGATGAAATCTCACAATTTCAAAGAGTATTTATGTTACTTCCAATTGTTGGATGGGTGCTAATGATTTAAGGCATATTTGTATTACATTGCATTATATTAATAATGAATAGTTTTTGCATAAAGGAATTATTGATTTTCGTAAATTGGAATATCCATACACAACTAATGTTGTTTTTAATTCTTTAATGAATATTTTTAGAGAATTTCAAACAACTGACAAACTTATTAATATTATTTTTGATAATGCAAGTGCAAATATTCATGCTATATTTGTTTTAAATTCAATTAACACCTACACATGGTTTAATTATTTTTATTTAAGATATTTTGTCATATTCTTAATTTAATTGTTTAAGATAATTTGAATATAATTAGTTCTCAGATTGACAAAATTAGAGAATAAATAAAATATATTACTTCATTATCTGCTAGACACTAAGAATTTAAAACTTTGTTAAGTAATTTTAGATTGGATAGTAAAATGTTCAAACTTGACAAAAAAATTCGTTGGAATGCCACATATTTAATGGTGAAATCTTGTATAGGTTTTAGTGATTATGTTATATATTATTATAATGATAAAATAAAAGAATCTATACTAAATAATGATGATTGAGAAATTGTATTTTATTAAATGAATTTTGTGAAAATATTTAATGAAGCAACATTAGTATGTTCATGTATATATCAACCTTCATCTTTTATTGTTTTGACTCATATATATAATATTAGTTATATTTTTGTTAAATAGAGAGATAATCCTATGTTTTTTTTTTATATTTGCACTATTATAGAGAGTAAATTTTAAAAATATTGAAGAAAAATTTCTATGTTATTTATATGTGCAGCCATAATGGATCCCATTATTAGTTGATCTGGAGTAAAATTTTTAATTTTTGGAATCTCAAAAAATTTAAACTCTGGACTTTGTTATGATTTTGAAAAAATTTATAATTCTATCACACAATTATTTATTTTTTATGAGAATAAATTTAGATCAACTATAGCTACAGAAAAAACACATAAGCAGCCTATTTATGATCAGGTTACTTCAACTATTTTGTTAAAATATAAAAGAAATGTAGGTTATAGTCCTGCTATTTCTACTACGTATGAATTGAAAGAAAATATATTGATACTGACTACTCTTCTATGTTGAGTACACAACCGCAAAGACAATTTGATATTTTGTTAAAGTGAAAACAAACGAAAGGGTTTACCATGTATTAATCATCATAGCTCAAGATCTACTAATATCCTCGATATCCAATGTAGCACTGTAATATACTTTTAATGTAGAGGACAAATATTGGTTGAGAAGCGATCAAGATTGGTATCAGAAACTTTGGAGGTTTTAGTATGTATAAAAGATTAGAAAAACACAGATGATTGAAAGCATAATTGGCAAGAAGAGATTATCAAAGATTTTCAGAACTTTGAGATTTAATCATTAGAATTTAGAAATTGAAATTTGTATTGTAATTATAGTGATGTAATAAGGGTTGAATTTACAAATGATAGATTGTTCAATAGGTGACAACCTAGTTAAGATGTATTATAACTATAGTAATATAAATTTGAACTTTTATTTTAGTTTTTGTATCCTATAATTTTAAATTTATAATAATATTTGAAAAAAACTTTCTTTAATGGAATTGCTATTTAAATTTTGAATTATGAATTTATGAATTATGATTTTAATAGAATTTCAAATTTTCAATCTAATATAAAATATAATCTTAATTGTTATTACAATTATTAATTCTAATTATTATTACAATTAAAATAATTTTAACTAAAATATTTTAAAAAATTTGTAAGAAAAAATAATTATAAATATTAAAAAAATTATTTAAAATATAACAAAATAAAATACTTTAAAAGAATTTAAAAAGGTATAACCCCCAGGTCGTGCCATGCTGAGCCAATGATGGATGGACTGGTGCCATCATATGGCCCATGATGGGCTTATGCCAGCATAACACATTGGGTCGCACATTATAACGTAGCATAGCATGCCTAAATGTGTCAGTGCCATTTTGGCACGACACTGTAATGTGCCAGTGCCAGTGCCATGCTGAAGTATGACATTGTTCATTTGCCACCTCTAAATTTACCTTAAAAAAATATATTTTCTCTCACAACAAAGGGTAATATAAAAACAAAACTTTGGGAGATAAGTGATAAATATAAGAAACAATAGAGGGGAAAGTGGTAATTTCCTTTATTTTATTATTAAAATATTATATAATATTTTATCGTTGTTATAGAGTTACTTTGTTGTTCAGGGTGGCAAAATTCCCTATAGGGTCGATGCCTGCCTTGAATGGAGCAATTTTCAAATTACATTTTTATCATTTTTTTAGGACAAAATAGGTATAGAGAAGCCAACCCATCTCCAAATCAAATTTGGGTTAGGAACGGGGATGGTTTGGTTTCTCCAAATCTAACCTAAAAATTCGATTTAATAGCACAATTAAAAAATTCTTAACAATAGTCTTTGTTCCCTTAAAAATTAAAAAATATTCTTTGTTATTAAAATAAAAATGAGTTCTTCTTATTTAATATTGATAAAATATAAACATTTTAATTTTTTTAATTAAACCTATTTATTTAGTATCATATAGGAAATTAAACCGAAGAACGAAGAAACTTACCTAGTCACATTTGGCCACTTGCTAAGCGTTCCACCATTTATTTATTATTAAACTGACTTTATCACATAAGGCTCTAAATTAAAAGATGAAAAGTTTGTTAGTAGAAATGTTTTATGTTGGTATTTCTTCTTTATGAAATTTTTTAATTACTAGAATTTAAAATTTATGGTAAAACTTTGAATTTTAAGATAATTGTTTTTGGTATATTATAATTATACATGGCGAAAGATTATTTTATAAAATGAAATTTATACAAATTAAAAAGTATTTTAAAGAATTAATTAAAAAAAAAAGAGTATGGAGTACCATGAAATCTCCATTTTCTATTTGGAAATTTTCTACCTCAAACTCAAATTATATAAATCAAGTATGAGACAGATATGAAAAGTCTCACCCTATACAAATATGGAGACGAGGAATATGATTCTCTCCAACACGCCTCAGCGCACAGAGGAAACATGATGAAACCAAAAAAAAATTCTTGAGAAAGATATTTTTGCATGAAAGAGACGGAGTTGATCTTTAACAAATAGTTCGTTGAAACTTCAATTTTCAAAGTTGCTCAAGCACTATTTGAGTTTCATTTCTTGCTCTCTCATAGTTCTCTTTTCGTCATAATACACTACTTGTCTATGTTTCCCTTTAAAAAATGCATGTGGCGGAGCTCTTTCTCAGCGCGTTCCTTTAGGTTTTGTTTGACAGATTGGTGTCCCCAGAGCTGCTGAAGTTTGCAACTGAAGAGGGGTTACATTCGAAGCTCAGGAAGTGGGAAAAAACTTCGAAGATGATAAAGGCGCTATTGATCGATGTAGAGGATAAGTAACTATTGAAGCGGAAGAACACAAAGAAGCAAAATCACCCAAGCAATATATGCAGAATAAGTAATTAAGGAATAAAGAGAGAAAGGGTAGAAGAAGAACACACAAAGAATTACGTGATTCGGCAACTTGTCTACGTTCACGGTGGATCACGATCACACTCTTTTCTTATTATAAATCACAAGGCACTCACAAAGTATGCCTTTTACAAGAAAGATCACAAAGAAAACTCTCTCTCTCTCACTCTAGGGATTTTCTCTCACAAAGAACTATAAAAATTGTTAATAATTACTAAGATCTCTTTCTTGATCACAAAGACATGTTTACAAGCCAATTGAGAGCCTTTATATAGGCTTTGGGAACATCCTAAGTTTACCCTAAACGTATTAGAGTCGTATCAAGGAGCCCTGAAGCAAGTAGGAGATGAAATAAGAAAGTTTCCTAATTTTGGGATACTATTCACACGTCCAGCGCCGCAGTGCTCAGCTCCATCGCCGCAACACTCCTCAACTACTTTAGGGCACTCACGTTCTGGAATGGACGTCACGGCGCCCACGCTTTGGCATCGTTCCCTTCGTCCTTCGCCTCCTTTTGCATCCATCTTCGATCCTTGCGTACCCTACGCACTTGACTTAATCTCCAAATCATATCCTGATGATTTTTAATCAATATTCCCATAAATTCCCTCATTGATTCAAAATCATCCATAAAGTAACTTAATCTCTCATTTCCACATCTTCGGTCACCCTCACAAAGTAGTGACTCCGGTTAAGTCCTTGCATAGGACGAACTTAACCGAGAGCAGTGGCTTAGTCAACATGTCAGCAGGATTTTTAGACGACGCTATCTTCGTTAGATTAACTTCACCACTTTGGACAATCTCTCGAATGTAATGGAGCCTCACATCAATGTGTTTCGACCTCTCATGGAACACTTGATGCTTACTTAGGTGTATGGCACTCTGGCTGTCACAATATACACCGGTGTTCACATCTTTATCAGCCAATACTTTCACGCATATGTCTTTTAATCATACGGCCTCCTTAATAGCTTCACCAATAACTATGTACTCTACCTCTGTGGTAGATAGTGCAACTACATATTGTAAAACTGATCTCCAATATACACTATACCCAAACGCTGTGAATACGTAGCCTGTCAACGATCTTCTATTGTCACGATCACCTGCATAATCTGAGTCTACGTACCCTCTTACCATTTCATTGTTGTCCCCATCCCCCAATATACACTACACCCAAACATTGTGAATATGTAGCCTATCAACGATCTTTTCTTGTCAAGATCACCTGCATAATCTGAGTCTACGTACCCTCTTACCATTTCATTATTGTCCTCATCCCTCTTATACATTAACTCGTGATTCGACGTTTCCATGAGATATCTCAGAATCCACTTCACTACAAGTCAATAATCCTTACCCGAATTTGCCATGTATCTACTCACCACACTCACAGCCTGTGCTATGTCTGATCTTATATAAACCATTGCATACATGATGCTCCCTACAGTGCTTGCATATAGTACTTTACTCATCTGTAATTTCTCCTTTTCAGATATCGGCGATTGTGCTGCTGAAAGTCTGAAACGCATGGCCAAATGAGTAGAAACAGCCTTTGCGTTGGACATACCACATTTCTCTACAATTTTAAGTATATATCGCTATTGGGACAAGAAGATAACATCTCTTCTTTCCCTTACAATATCCATACTCAAAATTCTCTTCGTTGCTCTCAAATCCTTCATTTCAAACTCCCTACTCAACTGCTTCTTGAGCTTCTGTATTTCTTTTATGTTCTTGCATGCGATCAACATATCATCGACGTATAGAAGTAAATACATCATCCCACAACTTATGTTCTTGAAGTACACGCATCCGTCATACTTGCTCCTACTAAAGCCACAAGCCATCATAAACTCATCGAATCTCTTATACAGTCTAGGTGATTGTTTTAATCCATATAATGACTTCTTTAGCAAATAAGCATGATCTTCTTCTCCGAATTTCTCAAACCCTTGCGGTTGTGCCATGTATATCGTTTTTTTAAGCTCTCCATGTAAAAAAGTTGTCTTTACATCCATCTGGTCTAGATGTAAATCAAGGTTTGCACACATGGCTAACAAAATTCTAATAGATGTGTGCTTAACAACTGGAGAGAATATCTGATGAAAATCAACTCCCTCTTTCTGAGTAAAACCTTGTACAACTAACCTAGTCTTTAATCTTGTAGGCTCTATTCCTGGTATCCCCTCCTTCACCTTATACACCTACTTGTACCCGACTAGTTTCTTTTGAGGTCTCTCCACCAACTTGCAGATATTATTCTTCTTAAGAGAACTAATCTCTTCTTCCATGACCTACTGATGCGATATTTCTATATCATAAATTAAGTGCAAGTATACACTATCGTATGCAAGTAATAAAGAGACTAAATAAGTCGGATGTCGAACCCACAGGGATAATTGTTTCTTTTTAACCAATTATTAAAATTATATCTTCCTAATAATTATTCAGATAAATAAAAACCTAAGAATGAATGTAGAAAATATAAAAGTAAAAACACAATGCAAAGAGAATAAGAAGATAGCAATGTAGAGAAAACTTAGGATTAATATTATCCCTCAATATGCTTTTTAATGATTAATCCTCTAATATTTAACTCACTTAGTATTTATTATTGATTAAGACGCTAATGTATTCACAAGCCTCTTCCAAGGTCATGCAAGTATACCCTAATTTACCAAATACCTATATTCCTATGGTACTTGTAATAAATTAAGATTAGGTCTTATTGATCATACATGCCAATTAGGTATATTTCTATCATAAATTGAAACTTGCATATGCAACATTGAATGTTACTCTACAATCATGCATCAAATCACCTAGGTCTAAATATTATGATTCCTCTTCCGAGTTTATCAATAATATTACCAATTCATTCACCATATATTGGCCAGATATATTGAAGCATTAAACACGAGTAATTTAAATAATAAAGAACTAAGTTTATTAAATACTAAAAAGATATAGCAAGTTAAGCGCACATATTGAGTTCAAATATTAACCCTAGAAAATAAGTTAGTTCATAGCTACAAGAGAATCACAGCAATAAAAATAAAAATAAAACATGATGCAATTATTAGCAAACCGATATAGACGTCGAATTGCTCTTAATTGCACTGCCTAGGAACTCTTGATGCCGAAGAACGTCTTGTATCTTTCTCTAAAGTTGCTTCAATTAAGCTCCTATTGCTCTCCAAGACTTGTGCTCTGTATTCTTGGTGCTCTTGGGTCGTCTTGGATTGATTCTTGAAGGCTGGGAACGAGTGGCTTTTTATAGGGATTGATATGAGCTTGAAAATCTCAATTCTCGTCGGACTAGGACTCGCATTACCGCTGGCGCGCTATGCATCTGTCGCTGGGGCGACGCGTGAAAAAACTATTACCGCTGGAGCGATGGTATCTTGGCGATGGGGCGCTGCATGAAAACGGCTTCACTGCTGGCACGGTATGTTGATAGCGTTGGGGCTATGGAGCGTCGCTGGCGCGGTGACTGTCTGCCGCTGGGGCGCTAGACGCGACTTAATCAAGTCATTTTTCTTATTTCGATCACTATTTCAGCGCTGGGGCGACAATACTTGGGGCGCGGGGGCGCTGGACTCATAATTTGAAAACTTTGCATTTTAGTCCCTGTTTTCGCTCCTTTTGCGTTCTTTCTTTAAATTTCGTTCAAGTCCCTATAAATAACAATAATGCACATAAATAGCCATCTATTCTCATAAAATCATAAAATATCAATAATTAAAACATGAGAAAATATATGACAAATTTGCCTTTATCACCTGCTGCCATTCTTTTTTGTTTTCACTCTTTATAGCCTCACCATACGTTCTAGGCTCATCATACTCAAAAGTGTAAGCAAAATTAAATGCATTAGCAACCAAATCTGCTTGTGTATACCTGACTGGTGAGTTAATCGTTCTTCTTAGCTTCTCTCTAGCTAACTGGTACTCTTCAAGTTCCATCTTAGGAGTTCTAATCTTTCATTGGGTGGACTTGGAGGAACACGCCAGCGTTCTTGGCTAATCTTCAAGGATCTCATTATTGAAGTGCTAATCTAGGGGCACATCAGATCCACTTTCAGGCTTCACTTCAACCTCTATTGACTCGGGTGTTGAGTTTTTCTTGGAAACAAGTTCTTCTTTCTCATCTTCTTGGGAGGTTTTTAGCATCGTCATCTCATCGAATGTCACGTCGTGACTTATAATACTCCTTGGTGGTGTCAATTCTTTATACTATACTTTGTATCCTTTTACTCCTTTAGGATATCCTATGAATACCCCTTTGATAGCTCTAGGTTCTAACTTTCCCTTCTTAACATGTACAAAGGCAGGGCAACCAAATATTCTGAGGTGATCATACTTCGAAGAATTGTAAGACCATTTCTCTTCTGGCGCCTTGAAGTCAATTGCTGATGAGGGACTTCTGTTAATCAAATACGCTGCCGTCACTACAGCTTCTCCCCAAAAAGTTTTAAACATCTTTGCATTGGTAAGCATGCACCTAACCCTTTCAAATAGGGTTCTATTCATCCTCTCAACTACGTCATTCTGTTGTGGTGTTGATCTCACCATTCTATGCCTTACAATTTCATGTTTGGCACAAAACCCATCAAACTCTTTGTTGTAAAATTTGAGGCCGTTATCAGTTCTCAACCTCTTCACCTTTTTGCCAATTTAATTCTCAAAAAAAGCTTTTCAAGTCTTGAATACTTCAAACGCTTGATCCTTACTCTTGAACACATAGACCCACAGCTTCCTTGAATAGTCATCAATTAAACTGAGAAAATACTTGGCACTGCCACGAGTAGCTGTCTAAGCTGGTCTCCAAAGATCCGAGTGTATGTAGTCAAGAGTCCCCTTAGTCTTGTACTCACCGGTACTAAATCTCACCCTATATGCTTTCCCAAGCATACAATGCTCATAAAACTCCAAGGGCTGGAACTTATCCTCACCAAAACTCCAAGGGCTGGAACTTATCCTCACCAAACGCCTTTTGACTAAATAACTCCTTTAGGTTTCTCTCGCCTAGGTGTGCCAATCTAAGATGCCACAACTTGGTTTGCATACTCTTATCATCTACAGAGAATCGTACAGAACCACCCACGACTTTACCCTTAAGCACATAAACTCCTTTGTGTTTCTTTCCTTTTATCACCACCATAGAACCTTTCAATACTCTCAAAACTCCTCCGTCGATCCTAATGGAACACCCATTCTAGTCTAAAGTCCCTAGTGAGATCAAGTTTCTCTTCAAGTCAGGAACATACCTAACTTCTGTCAACTCTTTCACTCGCCCATCATACAGCCTAAGTTTAACACTACCAATTCTCATCATCTGACATGTAACGTCATTACCCATTAAGACCTTACCACCACTAATGGGCTAAAAATTTAAAAACCAAGACTTGTGCGGGCATATGTGAAAAGTGCAACTAGAATCAAGAACCCATTATTCAGTGTTCTTACCATCGGTGGCGACGAGTGTCTCTACGCTGTTATAGTTATCATCACAGGCAAGCGTAGCATCCGCTTTCTTCTTGTCTTGTACTCTCTTCTCAGGATAGTCATTTATGAAGTGTCTCTCTTTCTTGCAGTAATAGCACTTCTTATGAGTCCTAGACTTCGATCTTAAGCCTTTTTTATTCTCATCTCTATATGAGGGCCTTCTCTTATAGATAAGCTTTCTGCATTACCCTTAATCTGCTTCCCTAATAACTTTGAGTTTAATGATGATTTCACATCACTCCTTGTTAAATTCTCTCTGTTGTAGAGTAGCGTATCAACAAAAATCTCATAACTCTTAGGGAGTGAACTCAGCAGGATAATTGCTCTATCTTCATCTTTTATCTTGATGTTGATAAACTCAAGATCAAGGATGATCTTATTGAAGGCGTCTATATGACCTTTCATCGGCGTCCCCTTTAACATGGACATTTGATACAGAGAGTCAAGCTTCTTCTAAAGACCAATTGCCGTCGTCTCACCTACTACTTCCCTTAATACTTCATCGCTCAACGATAGAATGATTATGCTATGAGCTCTTTCTTGAATGTCCCTTCTTTTTGCTTCAACTTTAGATGACTCTAGCGTCTTCTATTCATCACTAGATGGAGCTGCAGTCTCCTCTAATGTCGAACCTAGCCTTTAGCTCACCAACAATGCCTTTACCTTCATCTTCCACAGATTATAGTCATTCGTACCGCTGAATTTCTCTACTTTATACTTAAGTGTGACCATGTCTTCTTAAAACCTTGCTCTGATACCATTTTGTTGAAGTGAAAGTGCATAAAGAAGCAAATTCACCCAAGTAAATAAAGTACAGAACAAGTAATTAAGGAATAAAGAGAGAAAAGGTAGAAGAAGAACACACAAGGAATTACCTTGTTCGACAACTTGCCTACATCCACGGTGGATCAAGATCACACTCTTTTCTTATTATGAATCACAAGGCACTAACAAAGTATGCATTTTACAAGAAAGATCACAAAGAAAACTCTCTCTCACTCTAGGAATTTTCTCTCACAAAGAACTATAAAGATTGTTAATGATCACTAAGATCTCTTTCTTGGTCACAAAGACATTTTTACAAGCCAATTGAAAGCCTTTATATAGTCTTTGGGATGTCCTAATTTTACCCTAAATGTGTGGGAGTCGTATTAAAGAGTCCTGAAGCAAGTGAGAGACGAAATAAAAAAGTTTCCTAATTTTGGGATACTGTTCACGTGTCTAGCGCCGTAGCGCTTAACTCCATCGTTACAATACTAGTGCGCGCTCGTCACCTGCACCGCGGCACTCACGTTCTGGAATGGGCACCGCAGTACCCACGCCTACGGCACTCACGCTTGGGCACCTCTCCCTTCGTCCTTCGCCTCCTTTCGTATCTATCTTCGATCCTTGCACACCCTACACACTTAACTTGATCTCTAAATCATATCCTGATGATTTTCAATCAATATTCTCACAGCAACTGACAAACATGACGGTGAAAATCTAGCTAGATGACCTCCAGAACTTGGCTTATGATGTTGAAGACATACTGGATAAGATTGCCACTGAAACTTTGTATCATAAGCTGATGGCGGAACATTAAGTGAGCACTGGCAAGGTTTGTAAACTAATTCCTGCTTGTTTCGCCATCTTGAGTCTGTTTGCTATTAAGTTCAATTTCAGTGTGGGATCCAAGACAAGAGATCACAAGCCACTTAGACGAAATCTGCACGCGAAGAGAGAAACTTGGGTTGAAGGAGATTGCTGGAAGGACATCAGTTGCTGCATGGGAAAGGCCACCCTCTACCTCTGTGTGGACTGAACCTGCTGTATACGGTAGAGAGGAAGATAAAGCCAAAATACTTGAAATGGTGTTGAATGCTGAACCAAATAGGGATGCCAACTTTCGTGTAATGCCCATTGTGGGTATGGGTGGAGTTGTAAAGACAACGCTTGCTTATGAGGTGTACAATGACAGGGCATTGGAAGAGTTCAAGCCTTATGGATGGGTTTGTATCTATGTGGACTCTGATGTTTTGAGAATCTCCAAGGAAATTTTCAAATCAATCATTCGCTTCTCGTGCGATCTAAACAGTTTATATGCCGTACAGAATAAACTAAAAGAGCCAGTCGCAGGAAGAAGGTTTTTACTTGTCCTAGATGATTTTTGGAAGATGAATTATGGCCTTCGGGAAAGCCTAAGTCCCTCTTTATGGTTGGAGCACCTCAAAGCAAGATAATTGTAATGACACGAAGCATAAAGATTGCATCAATAGTAGCTGGACCGAATAAATGCCATGAACTAAAAACTCTCAAACGATCATTGCTGGTATTTGCTCAAGGAACATGCAGGCAAATATAGTGATGAACATCGAAATTAAGTTATTTCATCCAAAAGTTGTGGAGAAGTGTAGAGGATTGCCTCTGGCTGCAAGGACTCTTGGCAGCCTTCTAAACTCGAAGAAAAGGATGAGTGGGAAGACATATTAAATAACAAAATATAGGACTGATCAGATGATGAAAATGATATTCACCCGGTGTTAAAATTAAGCTATTATTATCTTCCTTCACATCTCAAGAGATGTTTTGCCTATTGTGCAATTTTTCCAAAAGATTACAAATTTGAGGATAAGGAACTTGTTCTCTTATGGATGGCAGAAAGTTTGATTCAACAGTCGAGAGACAAACAACAAAGAAACAGGAAGTAGTTGGAAGATGTAGGCAGTAAGTATTTCTATAATTTATTGTCAAGATCCATTTTTCAACAATCAAGCATTGATTATTCTAAATTTACGATGCATGACTTTATTCATGATTTAGCTGAATGGGTTTCTAAAGATATATGTTTTAGTTTGGAGGATGAATTAAGATGCAATGATTAATAAAAAAGATTCGAAAATGCACGTTATTTTTCTTATACTTGTAGCAATTATGAGGGGAAAGATCAATTTGAAGTTTTCTACAAAGTTAATCATTTAAGGACATTTCTACCAACGCATATTAAATATCTTAGTATGGAAAGATACATAGCTAACACAATCATTTCCAATTTGCTGCCCAAGTTAAAAAAGTTGAGGGTATTGTCTTTAAGAAATTATTACATCTCAAAGCTACCCAGTTCAATTGGAAGTTTGAGACACTTATGTTAGGTATATTATGATGTAATATTTAATATTATGCATAAACACAATATGATCAACATCTTTTATCATTTATATTAATCTTCATTATTCAAAGATAATGCTCATTAGGTGTAAAGCAATTCACCTATATTCATGAACATAGGGTGATATTTTTTATGAAAAAATGCCTATAAATCGAATACTTGGTTAGGTCCCTAAATCGTCTAATCTTATTCAAGATATACATATAGCATCAGTGAAGATTGGCAAGGTTTATAAAAGCTTAAACATCTCTCTAGATTGTTCAAAAATAACTTTAATGGTAGAAGATATGTTTAATCCATTTTTTAAATTCCACATTGATCTATATGTTGTTTAAAGCTGTTTCAAGCATGTTAGATCATCTTAAGAAATTCTAACAATCTAAGGTACCTGAACCTTTCCAATAGAAATTAAAAGTTTGCCCGAGGCAACAAGTTCACTTTTCAACTTGCAGATTTTGATATTTTGACATCAATTTTAATTAGAGATATGCCGATGGGAATGAAAGCATTGAAATCACTGTGATTATCTAATTTCATTATGGGCAAAACTAGATCAAGCTTGAAAGATCTAAAATACTTAGTCTTTCTTCAAGGATAACTTAGTATTTCCAGCTTGGAGAATACGATTGATTGTCAAGACACAAGAGAGTTCATTTTAAGTGATAAAAGGATCCAAAAGTGTTATTGCTAGAATAAAAGCCTCTCTCTCATGGTTTCTAGATGAGGTAGTAGAAAAAGATGTACTCAACATGTTGCAACCTCATAAAAATCTTAAAGAACTAATGATAAGAGGCTATTGTGGCACAAGATTTCCATATTGGTTAGGTGATCCATCAGTCTCCAACATGGTTGTTCTAACATTAGAAAGTTGTGCAAATTGTTCATCCTTACCTTCACTCGGGTTATTAGGCACACTTAAAACCCTTTCGTTAAGAATTATGAGGAAATTAAAAGGCATAGGTTTTGAAATATATGGAGAAGGTTTTCAATAGTTTGAGACTCGTTGTCTTGAGAATATATGAAAATTGGAGCTCTATGAGCCTACCAAAGAGAACGAGTATGTTGAAATATTATTTCGTCTCAAAGAGCTTTCCATCTCAAGCTGCCGTAAACTTTCTAGAAGCTTGCCTAATCATCTCCTTTCACTAGAAAAGCTTGTGATCGGTGATTGCAGAGAGTTAGTTATCTCATCCTCAAGCCTTCCCATTCTCCACTAATTAGAGATAGATGGTTGCAAACAAATAGCATGGAGTAATAATATAGAGACCAAGTCACTGAACTCTGTGTCTCATTCAAATGTTTTAGTGATTGGAAATTGGTTAAGGCAAGGATTTCAGATTATAACAAACTAAATAGTGTTTGGTTTGTAAGAAAAGTTGCTAAGAAAATTTAAGAGAAATGAATAACTGGTTCTTTAATATCTAAGAATTGATTACAACTTGTTAACTAAAAATACATAAATGACATCCTGCTATTTAGAGAGAGGGAAAACAAAAAAACAAAAGAGTAGAAAAT
Organism: Ailanthus altissimus; assembly: GCA_946807835.1. Taxonomy (NCBI): domain Eukaryota; kingdom Viridiplantae; phylum Streptophyta; class Magnoliopsida; order Sapindales; family Simaroubaceae; genus Ailanthus; species Ailanthus altissimus. Next base: position 26,505,215 of record OX327704.1, on the reverse strand, counting down.
TACATAAAGAACTTAACAAACAATAACTGACGTGACACTTCTTGTAACTAACTCCAATGTTAATCATACAGTAGTTATAACACCTTGATTACTGATTAATTATAGAGGATCAACTGATCACAACACCATATAATTCATCACTGTACCAAACTAATCACAACACCAAAACTAATCACAGCACCATGTATTCTCAACATTCTCTCACAAGCTCAAGGGGAGGGTTTGGGAGACACCTTAAGCTTGGACTTAAAATACGAGAAATAAACAGCAGATAATGGTTTTGTCATAACATCAGCAATTTGATCTTCACTTGGAATTATATCTTATCTCTAATACTTTATTGACAACTTAGTCTCTGATAAAGTGCATATCAAGCTCTAATGCTTGGTTCTAGCATGAAGAACAGGGTTGTTTGCAAGAGCTTGGGCACTTTGATTATCACACTATAGAATAGCAGTGTAAGAAAGGCTAATATTGAGCTGAGACAACAAGGATTGAATCCAAACTAATTCAGAACAAGCTGAAGCTAGTGATCTATACTCTGCCTTTACACTTGATCGAGCAATAGCTTGTTTCTTCTTAGACGACCATGAAACGAGAATTAAACCAAGATAGATGCTATAGCCTCCTATAGACCTTCTATCATTGAGATCACAAGCTTAATCAGCATCTGAAAATCCTTCTAGAGATAAATTTGAAGACTGAGTAATTTTCAAACTATAAGAGTAAGAGCCTTGAGATATCTAAGAACCCTCTTACAAGCTTACCAATGTTTTAGTTTTGGGGCAGCAAGAAATTGACTTAATTTGTGCATTGAAAATGAAAATGCAGGTCATGTAAGAGTGATATATTGAAAGGCCCCAACAATACTCTTATAAAGTGTGGAATCAGAGAAAAGATCAGCTTCATTTTTCATATTAGCTACATTTTTTGTCCTGTAACTATTGGGATGTCACAACCATGACAATTACTCATATTTACATTTTCTAATAAATCTAATGCATACTTAGATTAAGACAAATGTAAGCCTGTTGTAGTAGGCTTAACTTCTATACCTAAGAAATAATTAAAGATTTCAAGATCCTTTAATGTGAAGACAATATGAAGTTTCTTGATAAAAGCTTCCAAATGACTAAATATAGGTCCAGTGACCAATAGTCATCAACATATAAGAGTACTAAAATGAACTAACCATTTTAATTGAAAAAGAACAAAGAAGTATCAAACTTAGCATTCTTGAAACCTTAATGCCGCAATGTTGTCTTTAATTTGTCAAACCAAGCTTTTGGAACTTGTTTAAGACCATACAAGGCCTTGGTTAACCTACATATATGATGAGGAAATTCTAAATTGACAAAATCTTCAGGATGAGTCATGAAAACAGTCTCATTAAGATCCTCATTCAAGAATACATTATTAATGTCAATTTGCCTTATTTTTCATTTGTTCATGATAGCAAGACTAAGCACTATTCTTATTGTAGAAACCTTGATCACAAGACTGAAAGTCTTATAGTAATCTATCTCAAGTGTTTGTAGAAAGCCTTTAGCCACTAATCTGGTTTTATGCTTTAAAATAGACCCATCTGAGTTGTATTTAACTCTTTATTTGCCTCTTATGCTGGAACTAAAAACCATGTTTTATTTCTTTGTAAGGCTTCAAATTCTTCATTCATAGGCCTTTTCCACTTAGAATCAGATAATGCCTCTTAAACATTGGTAGGTTCAGCAGATAATGACTTTACTTGATTTACAAAAGCCTTTGGCTTGAAAATTCCAGATTTAAATCTTGTTTGCATTGTATGAGAGGGTTGTGTGGTATGTGTGGATTTTTTATAATGTTGTGTTTGTTGTTTTAACTGAGTTGGTTGTGTTTGTTACTATAACTGAGTTGGTTCATATGAAAAAGTATTTAATGACTGTGTTTACTGGTGTAATATTGAATTGTCAATAGCAATAGGAACTGATGCTGATGCAGATTCTATAGCCTGTGAAAAATTAGATATATTGCTGTTAGATGACAAAATTGATGAAGGAATATTAAAGGAAAAAGGATAAGTGTATATATCAGATTTAGATTTTGAAGACTGTGACTCAAAAAGAGATTTATAAGGAAAGCTATTTTTATTAAAAGTTACATAAACTGAAATATACATCTTTCCTGAGGAATGAAGACATTGTAGCCTTTATGTGAGGGGCTATAGCCAAGAAATTGACAAGGTTCAACATGAAAGTTGAGCTTATGGGACTGATATGGCCTAAGGAGTGGAAAACACTTACATCCAAACACCTTTAGAAAGCTATAATCTAGTCGAATATTAAAGAGTTTCTAAAATAGGTAATTTAGCTTGTGCTAGTAAGGTAAGCCTTGCCTTTATAACATGTCTATGTTTTCTCTCCACAACATTATTCTGGTAATGAGTGTGTGGACAGGTTAATCTATGTTTAATACCATTCCCTTATAAAAATTATGCAAAAGCTCTAAACACACCACCCCAGTCAGTTTGTAAGGCTTTGATTGATAGATTAAATTGTTTTTCTACTTGAAGCTTGAAAATCATAATGGCTTTAATAGCATTATATTTTTCTTTCAATGGGAAAAGCCAATAAAACCTAGTGTAATCAACTATAAAACTGCTATAGTAGGTATAACCTTCTCTAGAATGAATAGATGCAGGACCCCATAAGTCAGAGTAAATCAAAGCTAGACATTAATGTGTTTAGATGGAATGAGAAGGAAAACGCAATCTATGTAGCTTTCCCATTTGACAAGGTGTACAAAAATCAATCATTTGTCTTTTATTGATACCAGAAACATTTTTACAACCATTCAATACAAATTTCAGGATATAAGGATTGGGATATCCCAGCCTCATATGCCATACACTGGTATTGTGATTGTTTTGAATATCATAAGACAAAGCTAATTCTACATTGCCAATAAAGGTTTGTATCTAACAGGGGTTGGTTTTACATGATCAGGGGCACAAGTCTGATTCTTATTTATTGAACATAGTGCTTGAGGACGAAAATAAGACAACATGGAAGTAGGTGACCATGATTGAAGATCTTGAGAGTAAGATAAGTTAAGTAGCAACTTATATAAACCATTCACAGCAATACCCTTCAGCATCACTGTTCCTATTCTCTTGTCCTTGATAAGACAAAATTTTGTATGAAATTCAATAAATACATTATTGTTAGCAACTAATCTTGAGACACTCACAAGGTTCTTTGTAATTTTAGGAACATATAGTAAATTTTTCAGTGTAAGTGTTGAGTTGAAACTAGAAATACCAATGTATAAAATTTTCAAACCTAAGCCATTACCAATAAGTAGTTTGTCATTACCTGAGGAGACCTCCTTGGTGCTTATATTATTAGCATCGTAAGTGATATGGTGTGTTACTCATGAATCCAGATACCAATTTAGATCAAATGGACCGTTATCAAAATTTTCTGTTATGCACTAATCATCTTCAACTATAAATCCTTGAGCAGCCATATATGCAGACTTATTTCCACTTACTAATCTTGAATTTTGACCTGCAATGCCATTAACCATTCCTGAACCACCAAATTCTGCTACTTGATCCAATGCCATGTCCATTTCTTGAATTAAAACCACCATTGAAAGCATTGTTCCCAAAACCAGAATAGGCTCTTGGTACATAATCCTTGTTAAATTTATAGTAGCGCTTAGATGCTACATAGCCTTGTTTCTCACAAATTTAGCATATAAGTTTACCATTGGTGAAAAAACCTGACCTTCCTCCTTGAAAGTAACCTTTACTAGAGGTGCCAAGTCTATTCACTTATTGATTATTGTAGAAGTTTACACCAGTACCATAGGAATTTCCAGAAAATCCTCTACTTCTACCAAAATCTGCCGTCTTCTAAATCTAGATATAAAGTTCCACCATATCCACTGTTTCTTCCTCTACCTCTAAAGGCATAATTTGCTTCAAAGTTTTCATTTGCATAGTTTGCATTTACAACATTTGTATTCAGTACGTTTCTATTTTTTGTGCAAGAAGCACTGCATAAGCTTTACTTAGTGTTATAGAACCAGCTCTACTAATGATAATTGCAACTATAGGATCATAATCTGTACCTAGACCAGCAACAAAGTTCCTAATAAAATCATCATCTTCTGTTTGGGATCCAACAGTTGCAAGTTCATCAGTAATACTTTTGATCTTGAGAAAATAATCAGACATTGTCAATGATCTTTTCTGTATTGTTGAAAGTTGTATTTTGAGCTGAGTTACTTTAGCTTTGGATTATGATCTAAATAATTTTTCAATAGCTAACCATAATTCACTACTTAATTTGCTTCTAATTATTAAGCTTAGTATAGTTTTATTGTGTTGATATTGGAGACAAATATTTATTTAGGTGAAGCCAATTTATTTGACTTATACATAAGAGTGGTTGAGCTAATTTATTTGACTTGTGCATAAGTGTTAGTGGTTGAGCCAACTTATTTGACTTATGCATAAGTAATGGTGGTTCAGCCAATTTATTTGACTTGTGCATAAGTGTTGGTGATTGAGCTAACTTATTTGACTTGTGCATAAGTGGTGGTGATTGAGCCAACTTATTTGACTTGTATAGAGGTTGTTGAGCTAATTTATTTGACTTAACATGAAGAAAAAATAAATTGGTGCATGTGGCACCGAAATTGGCAAAGACTTTTTTGTATTATAAAAGCTTATAAATAAGTTCCTTTGAAGATGAGAAAGAACATTATAGTGTAATTTTTTTTCTTATACTTTCACTTTTCTTTCTCTCTTCCATTGCTCTTTCTTAGTATTTTTGGTTTCTAAGAAAAGTTGCAGAGAAAATTTAAGAGAAATGAATAACTGGTTCTTTATTATCTAAGAATTGATTACAACTTGTTAACTAAAAGTACAAGAGTGACATTCTGCTATACAAAGAGAGGGAAAAACATAAAACAAAAGAGTAGAAAATTACATAACAAACAATAGCTGATGTGGCACCTCTTGTAACTAACTCCAGTGCTAATCATACAGTAGTCACAACACCTTAATTACTAATTAATTGTAGTGGATCACAGCACAATATAATTCATCATTGTACCAAACTAATCACAGCACCAGAACTGATCACATCACCATTTATTCTCAACACAGACAGTAGCAAGTCTAAAAATAGTAAATTGTGAAGAACTTGTGTATTCTCATAAGAATGATACTTTTCTCGGAAAGCCACCATAAGAGCTGTCGGGGTTCGAGTTCAACTCCCTCAGAGAGCTTTGTATTGAAAGTTACAATGCTCTGACATGTTTAACCAATGAACTTCAGCGCAAGGAAGGTCTTGAAACCTTGGAGCTCAGAGATTGTGATTCTCTAGAATAGATTATAAGAGGCCGGCTATCTTCATCTCTGACAGGTCTTTACATTAGAAGTTGTTAGAAACTGCAGTGCTGTTGGACAAACAAGTGGATGATATTGGTGCTTCGTCTTCGTCATTGATGAGCAAGGACAATGTAGATAACACCAGCACATCTCTTCTCGAGTTTGTGTTTGTGTACGAATGTTCATCTCTCATGTGCTTGTCATCAACGGGCCAGTTGCCAGCAACACTCACTGATCTTAAGATCTGGAATTGCTCAAATCTCACCACTTTATCATCGTCAGGGCAGTTACCAGCGACACTCACTCATCTTGAGATTTGGAATTGCTCCAATCTCATGACTTTAGGGTCAGGAGGCCAATTCCCCAAGGCATTGTAATCCCTTAGTGTTGCCAAATGTCCAAGGTTTAGAGTCAATCGTGGAGAGATTTGATAATAACAAGTCTCTTGAATGGATTTTTATCTGGAATTGCCGAACTCTTGAATCTATTCCTGACGGCCTTCACACTCTTAGTAATATACGTAATATTAGCATATGGGACTATCCAAGTCTTGTTTCCTTCCCAGAATGAGGGCTTCCCAACAACATTACTGAAGTTTCATTCCATCGTTGTCGAAATTTGATAGCCCTTCCCAAGGGCATGCACAGCCTCAACTATCTTCGCAAATTAGAGATAAGCCGATGCCCAAGTATAGTGTCTTTCCCAGAAGGTGTGCCCACCAGCCTTGCATCGCTTGATATTGAAGGTCTTAATGTTTACAATCCATTGATTGAGTGGGGCTTGGGCAGGCTGACCTCTCTTGCAGAACTCGAAATCGATGGATGCTCAGGTGTTGTGTCCTTTCCGCCAAAGGTGAAGCTTTTCTTCCCCTAATTCCAAAACACAACAATGGACTTACACAATAATGCAATGCGACTACTTAAAATCTGATAAAATTCTCATTTATCTATTAATAATTATTAAGTTAATAAATTAAAAATTATGCTAAAAATTAAATAAAAAATCATGTAAAAATTTTATCTATCTTTAAAATAAACTTTACTGAATTACTAAATTTGAAACTATATTAGTAATTAAAAAATTTTACCTAAACAAGTACTTAAGAGAATAAAGTCATACACTTGGTGTAACTATTAACACACGGACAGAACAAAAATAATAGTTGGTGATATACTTAGCAACATTACATCGTACAAGCAGAGCAATAATTATAACTGATCGTACATACATGTGTAGAGCTATACCCCTAAAGGGTTAAGCGTTCAAAAATATGGTCCAAAGTTTCTGTGTATGCCTGAACAAGTCCCAAAGATCTGTATCCAAATCTGTAACTAAATAGGATAGGATACATGCTAGGTAATTTAAAAACTAATAATTGAAATAAAATTTCTATAATCAATATGTAGCTAAAATTTATTTAGCAATAATTCATGCTAATTAAAAGCAAATAAAAATGAGAATTCTGAAATAATTAGATAATTAAATGAAATGTGTAAATTTGTGAGCTTTAATTTGATCTAATAATACAAATGGGTTATTAAACCCCCTGAGCGTGACTCAGGTGGTCATCAAATTATACAACAGTTGTGGTCACTTAAGTTTAAGTAAGAAGAAAGAAAAAATTTTGGTTAATTAGAATATCTAATTTTTCACTAAACCTTTTAAAAAAAAAAATTGAAATGGGTGGATTTCCCAAACATGAGTCAAAAACCTTATATACCTTAATGAAGAATTTTAAATCATTTTAGAAAATTCATTAGGACAAATTCATTACATTATAATCAAAACTTCCGTCACTAGATTTTATAAATATTTTATAGGCATAAATATATATATATATATATATATATATATATATAATGTGGTTGCTTCTCATGGATGGTCTTTAAGAATTTGGTTTCATGTGAAATTATCTTTTTGGTCCAGAAAAGCAAACTGATAAATCATACACGTTATAAATTTTACTGAACTTATATCTTATGAAATTATTTATGCAGTATAATTGAGAATCATAATTAGACTGAAATAAATAGCTCAAATTAACATACATAGTACAATTATGTATACGAGAATATATATTTATCACTACTTAATCATTTGAGATAATAAAGTAGAAATAAAATGATAAAATTATTTATTGAACAAAACCCATAATAATAGCTACTATACATGGCAGTAAAGTAAGTAAAATAGTTTTTCAAACCATATGCATTTTTATTTTCTTTTTTACTTTGCTGTAGATAATATTTATTATGCAAATGTATTTTACAATCATAAAGAAATAGAGTGCAAATTAAATTACTTCTTAAATTTCAAATCAGAAATTGATAATCATGGTCTATGGAAAAAGTGAAATCATATATAGAAACATCATTAGGCAATTATTCGAATTCGGGAAGGCCGTTTAAAATCCATGTATATATAACCATAGATTTTAGCTTTTACAGTGGCAATAAAACTTTAAAATAGTAACCGAAGATCTGATATAATTTATTATTATGCTAAATAAAATCACACAATCATGGCGGTTTCCAGGATTCGCCGAACAACTTTCTATCTTGTTATACATCTAACATGATTTTACGACTTGGTTTAATAATATATAATAACGACTCCTGTGATAACAAAATCTTACATAATTATTCATCTAAAATACTCAAATTCGTATAAAACTTTCGTAATAAAACAAAGTAGTAGAATTTCAATTAGTCAGAAACATAACAATACGTAAAATAAATATACTATTCCACTCGCAGCTTAAATGGCTCAATCTTTGTTTGCTTCAAATTCTTCTTTTTGCTTCAAGTTATCTTCCTCTCGTAAACGTGAAAATAAAAAAAGTCCAACAAGAAGTCACCAACAAAAAAACATACACTATAAATACGTGTATATTAGTAAGTAGGACTCTTTCTACTACCTCTACAAGACCACGTCTCTCTTTTTTCATCCTCACACTTCCTTCTTTTTCTCAACCTCCTTATAATCCATATATTTTCTACCTACTTTTTTTCAATTTTCTCACACATGTTATCTCCCATCTCACTCTTTTTAAAATAGAAAACGTGCTTCCCAAAACATGCTCTTTTAAATTATAAAGTTGTTCATTTTTTTTTCTTTTTATCTTAAACCATACCATCCCATTATCTATCAAATTCAAAAGCAAAAATAACTGTCCAAAATTTTAAATTTTCAAAATATTTCAAATTTTAGAAAAATACTGATTTTATACTATATGAGTCAGCCAAGTGTTTTTAAGGACTTAGTGCACACGAGGTCATGTATTCTCTAAAGGAGTATTGTAACACTTGAGATCTAAAATTTCTGAGACCATAAATAGCAAAATCAAGATAGATGAAGTGAGAGTTAGGTGCTAGAATTCCACATTGTCAAGTTTTAGGCTACATATGTAGAGGTCATTCTCAAAAAAATACGAGGCCTTTTAGGGAGACTCAAGAACAAAATCATGTTAGCTTAGGCTCAAATCGGATAATATTATATTGTGTAAGAGTGAGTCATTACACTCGTAGTTGCATTATTATTAAACAGTTTTATGATATTAGGCATTCACATATCAGTTTAAATTAGCAAGATCAAAATAGATAAGGTAAGGCGCGTGAGAGTTAGGTGCCAAAATCTTACATCATCTGTTTTTGGGCTATATATGCAAAGCCCCTTCTCAAACACTAAAATGCCTTTTAAGGAGACTTAAGAATAAAATCATGCAAGCTTAAGTTTAAAACAGACAATATCATACTAGGTGCAAGTGAGTCATTACACCTGCAATTACATTATTATTAAATAAATTTATGATATTCAGCCTTCACCTATAAACTTAAACTTTTAGATTAAATAGTTTATGTAATATAGTATGATATTGAGCCTTCACCTATCAAGTTAAGCTTTTAGGTTAAGTAATTTATATAATATAGTATCAGAGTTAAACATCTTTTTGTTCAAACCCTCAAATCTCTATTTTCACTTATCTTTCTCTCTTTCGCTCACTTTCTATATTTTGGTCTCTTGCAATTGATTGGATCTCGGATCTTAAATCTTTGTTTCGGTTGTTTCAAACCCTTTCTCTATTTGAATCTCTTGGGATCCACTAAACCTCAAATAATCCAAAGATTACATGAAAGAGTTGTTAATATGAGATTTTACCTATCAACTTAAGATTTTGAAATTTCTTTTAGAATTTTTATAATCTTTTCCAATGGGAAGCAAGTGGACAATGCGAATCGGGAACCACATACAGACTCTCGTAAAGGCTTTGAGGCTTGAACGAATGTTAGCACTCTGTTGTAAACATAGCTGAAAATAATGTTCTCCTTTCTGGAAGTTAAATGGATCTTCACCTCATTAAATACTCGTTGAATTGCTCTGGCAAAGGTAACAAGAATGAAATAAGATAAGCTCTACTGTAATTATAATTTAAGAACGCTTGGATTTCTTAAACTATTTTATCTTAAGTAAGATTCTGATACAATTTCAGAACTATAAGAATTCTTAATTACAGTAGAGTTCATTATTTTTAAAAATATTTTAATTAGTTTGAGTCTTATTTTAATTTATTTTCTTTTAATATTTTATTAGTTTAATAATTATTATTTGAGTCATATTCTTAATTCAAGAGAAAGCCTTATTTTAGTAGGTTTAGGATAATTAATTATTAGTATAAATATGTGTCTTTTGTAACATTGTAAGAGGCTTGTTATTTTGATTATTCAATTTTAGAATAAACTCTTTGAGTTGTTCTTGTTATTTCTCGACATTTGTTAAATTAACAAGATTTAATGTCTTAAATTTGCGGATATTCTCAAAATTAATGTGAGTTTAGTTTATTTTCTATTCCGGGTATTCTTAAACTAAATGGAATATTGAACTTATATCTTCACTACCCATCCATTATATTAATTTATGCTGCATCAATTTGGTATCATTGTATCTACCTCTATGCTAGATATAAAATGTCTAGGCCAAGAAACATTACCTCAACAAAAAAAAAAAGAGTGAAAAATTTTGAAATTATGGTGTGAAATATTAGTATTAGTTTTGACAAAGATTTAAAATGTGATTTATGATTGTTTCTTCATGATTTGAAAAGGTGTGTAGATTTTTTATTCAAGTATTCAAATAAGAAGTATAAAATTGAAGAGGAAGATTATATGAAGGTTATAAACGATGTTGATGAATTAGATGATAATTAGTCATTCACATTGACATTAATTTCTCAACATCTAGTTATTGACTTTGATCAACCACTAGTATTTGACGAAATTGAGACATATGATGAGCATGTGGAAGAATTTGAGGAACAAGTTTAATTTATTATCAATTATTTTGAGAAGTCGCATGAACATCCTTTAAAAGGGTTTGTTGGAAAAATTAATAATTGACGAGTTTGTTCATCATCATTGTAGTGATTGGATAGATATTATTACAAAGATTGAAAAGTTCAAATTTCAAGGTTTACATCAAAATATTTTTAAAAATCCATTTTAAAATATGCAAAGAATAGTTTGAAGATGAATGCAAGTAAATTTCAAATGTGAATTTTCTCTAAGAGTGGAAGAATGATGCAGTTTCAAAACTATAAGAATTCCAAATCAAATTAGAGTTTATTATTTTTAGGAATGTTTTAATTAGTTTGAGTCATATTTTAATTTTTCCTTTCTTTTTAATGTTTTATTAGTTTAGTAATTATTATTTGAGTTGTATTCCTAATTCAATAAAAAAATTATTTTAATAAATTTAGGATAATTAATTATTAGTATAAATATATCACTTTTATAACATTAAAAAAGGTTTTTTATTTTAATTATTCAATTATAAAATAATTTCTTTGTGTTGTTCTTGTTAATGCTCTAAATTCGTAAATATTCTCATAATCAACGTAATTTAGTTTATTCTTTATTTTGAGCATTCTTAAATTAAATGGAATATTGAACCTATCCCTTCACTACCCAGCCGTTGCATCAGATTCTATGCAAGTGCTTCGCATCCTCTGATCATGATCAGCGAAAATACATAGTCAGTGGTTTCACATCCCTCTTTTCCGGGCATCTCAGGTCAGGCTAGCCTCCTTGTACAAAGCTTCCACTCTCTTAATTGTGACATCTCTCCTGTATGAAAGGCTTATCTTGTCATATTTCAATTTTGAGTCCGGTAATCTTCGTCCTGCAAGCTGATTTATTTACCTTTAGAATCACAGAACAATACAAATTCTGCAGAATCAGGACAATACTGTTCAGTTATTACTGCATTTGGAACCCGGGTTTCAATCTCCATCCATATGTTAAAGTATCAGAAAAATAATGAGTGCTTGCAACAAAAATTGCCACTTATGCTATAACATCTCAGCCCAACATTCCTGAAATGATATTAATGAACAAAAAGATAGAGGAAAATATCATACAGGAATGTTTGTGTGCAGTAGCTTTGAGGTTTAAGCAAATATCGAGATTTTCTCAGACAACTGGTTTGTGTATTGTGCCTGTGCGCAGGAAGCGCTTCTTCTAACAGGACATAAAGCAGAATTTTGGATTTGAAAGACAATTTTAACACTCTACTTAGGCGAGCTTCAGATGATTCATTTCTTAAATTGTTTACGGATTTTGACTCGGAAGTTTTTCATAATGGCAAAACATCTGCAAAATTGTTGCAATTAGTTGAAGACTAATGTTTAGTTATCCCGAGTTCCTGAAGTGCTGCTATCTTTTCATTTTTTTTTTTTTTTTGTTTTTTGATAAATGCCATTTATCCCCTGTAGATTCGTTAATTATCAAAAACTCTCATGATAATACTAAAAATATTATTTGCCATTATAATTGTAATAATTTAAATTAACTTTTAAAAGGTATAATAATCTTTTAATTTTAAAAGTCAATAATTAGTTTTATACAATATTAAACAGTAAAAATACACTATATAAACAATAAAATTAATATATACTATCAAATAATTATTTAATATGAATGTTTGTATTTTTATTAAAATACAAATATTTAATATCAATCATCATATTATTGTAACAAATAAAGAAAAGTTACTAATTGTATAACAATATAAATTTAATTTTTATGCAATATTATTTAATTATTTAAAATTATGTTATACAGTGCTATTTTAATGTTTACACAATACATTATTGTTTGACACTGTATAAACGCAATTATTAATTTTTTAAAATAAAATAACTGTCATACACTTTTAAAATTAATTTATATTATTACATTTATAATGGCAGCCTTTTTAATATATATTATCAACCATTAAAGAGTTTTTTGTAGTTAAATAATTTATTATTGGGTAAATAATAAATTTCTTTTTTTTTTTGAAGTGTTAATTGTTGGAAATTTAGTTTTCGAAGAGTTATTGAAATATTATTGAAGTGTGTTATATTATGGGGTGAACCAGAATTTAAAGAGTTGGTAACTAAACATCAAAGTAAAAAAATAATATGAAGTTAGAATTTAATTATAACATATTCTTAATATTATACTTAAAATTTTGAAGAGTCAAATCATAATAAATTTGTTTTTTAAAAGAAAATTAGTAAAAAGTCATTGAATTTAAAATTTTTCAAAACACGACCCTTTAGGCCTTAATATAGGTCCACCCGAGATTGCCCTTTGGCCCAATTGTATCCAAATTTCCTCGAGAGCATGATATCACTTCTCGTTATATGCTTATGTATTAATTTAATAGTAGTGAGAAGTATTTGAACAATTCTAAAAATTATGTAGAAGATTTAGGGGGTTGAAAATTATTTTACAAAATGGAGGCATTATTTTGAAAGGTATACAAATATTCATAGTAACCCAATGCAATATTGAATGGACTTTATTGCGGATATTAAGTCATACACTTTAATTGAACACCTCAATAACATTAACTAAGTTACAACCTTAATACCCTCTTTTACTCTATTCGCAGCTGAAAATCATAACTCATACTATAAGTAAGAACACATAAGATTAACACATTAATAAAAATAAATAAAACAAACCAATCACAAGATACAAGATATACGTGGTTCAGTCTAAAATTGCCTACGTCTACGGAGGATCTATGATCCAGCTTCTTACTATTAAAATAGATTACTAAGTATCTTCTTACATCATCAATGATCCCACAAGACCCCTTAGTATCTCTCATAGAGACCTTTAAGCATCTACCATTGATCATCATGACTCCCTAAAACCTCTCATTATCTCCTCATAAGAGATTTTTACAAGGAACACAAGAATAGCCCGAGCATCTAAGCCAAAAGGATCTTTGGTGTTTCTCTTTTATTCACTCAAAGAACCTAAAGAAGAAAACACCCCCAAAAGTTATACTCTAGTGCACCACGCACTTAGTGCCTACTTAACTCCTCTATTCTCTCTTATGGTTATAGGGTGTCTTTCGTGCCTACAAACCCTATGCCTTGTTGAAGTAAGAGTCCACTTGTTTTGAAAGTCCAAAATTTTTCAAAACTCAAAATCCCGAACCAAAATGGACATCCTGACATGTCTGGGCACCGTAGCGCTTATCCTTGGGCGCTGCAGCGTTAGCCCTTCTAGCGCCCATTGTCGCGGCGCTAGAGACCCAGCGCTGCGGCACTCAGCCCTGCGCGCCGCAGCGCAGGTCAGCTCCTCGCGATTTCTTCGTTTCCTTAGCATCTTCGAGTTCTGTTTCACTTCCCCCTTCGTGTCCCACACGTCCTAGACTTCTCCATACGTGTCCCACATTCTAGACTTCTTATGACTCTCCACTTTGGTATTCATCTCAATTCTTGTCCAACCAAAATTGTTGAATCACCTGTTTTCCAACAAATCCCCTCCTTGATTCAAAATCTCTCCCCATAAAGCTAATCATCGTCACCCCTCCTTGACCAATGCTCACTAGCATGGTCTATAAGTCAAGTCTCTGACTTAACTAAAGCTCTTGCGACTACGATCTTCAAAGATTCCTGAATGCTAATGTCTAGAGTAATTCAATGTTATGATCTTCCATGTCCCGAAAACACCATGACCATAACCCTTAATGGTGAAAACCCATTCTCGTCATTGCTACCCTTCCCACACATTCTCTTTCAACCCTTGCCACAAAGTGATATATCAAAAGCTGCTTTATGGTCCGTTTCAAATCAACCTTATATTGATCCCATTCTAAGCACTTTTCTACAAGCACATAGCCTCTCTTTATGCTTTATCACTCTCTCGATCCTTTTGCTTCCCCATTTAGTGTTCCTTCTGTATGCCTTCCATGAATCTCCCTATTTCAATCTAGCAGTTCCGAGTCCTTTAGGTCTTCATAAGATGAGGAATGAAATCTCATACCTAGTCCCTCCCTTGTCCTTTTCACTATGTAGTTTCAATCTTATCCTACCAATCCCCTATAACTTTACCATAAGCCATATTACTCTAATTGGCAAATAACGATTCTCCATTACTCATATGCAAACACTACCCTAAATCCCAAAAATAGTTCATTCATTAGACACTAATTCTTCCAGAAGCGCTCATGCAATCAAGGTCTTTGTCTAGTCATCCAACAGACTTACAAATCCACCTTACTTCTATCTTTGTCTTCCTCTTAGGACTATCCCTTTGAGTACCCTAGACACCTTTTGGATCTGCCCTTCAATCTTGATTGTTCTTCTTTTTTCATCTTTATTTTGTGTCCAATTTGAATGATTCTTCTAACTAGGACCTAGATGACATCATCTTCTTGGTAGTCTCTTTTTTAAGAGTAAGCCTTACTCAAAAATAAAAACTCCCCAGTAAGGCCATCATCTTTTCCTCTTTTAGATAATCATCTTCCCTATTGTCCTTCTCTTATATTTGTGAGTCTCCATGGCTGACAATCTTTTGCTCTGCAATCTGACACTGCTGTCTATGCTCTGCAATCTAAACTTCAACCCATGCTTTGGTATCAGTTTGGACTTCAACTCAAGCTCTGATATCAGTTTGTAGCTTCAACCTAGCTCTGATACCAGTTTTTTGCAGATATCAAGCCATGCACTTCAATTGGACACCCCAATGGCATCAACTAAGCCACAACCTTGATACCCCATTTTACTCTATGCGCAGCGGAAAAGCATAACTCACACCATAAGTAAGAACACATAAGATTAACACACTAATAAAGATAAAGAAAATAAACCAATCATAAGACACAAGATATACGTGGTTCGGCCCAAAATTGCCCACGTCCACGGAGGATCCATGATCTAACTTCTTACTATTGAAATAGATCACTAAGTATTTTCTTACATCATCAATGATCCCACAAGACCCCTTAGTATCTCTCATAGATACCTCTAAGCATCTACCTTTGATTATTATGACTCCCTAAGACCTCTCTGTATCTCCTCATAAGAGACTTTTACAAGGAACGCAAGAATAGCCTGAGCATCTAAGCTAAAAATATCTATGGTGTTTCTCTTTTATTCACTCAAAGAACCTAAAGAAGAAAATACCACCAAAGGTTACACCCTAATGCACCATGCACTTAATGCCTACCTAGCTTCTTTATTCTCTCTTATGGTTACATCTTGAAACCTTAGATGCTTGATCTTAAACAAGGGTTTACAAGTGTTTATATAGGGTGTATTTCGTGCCTACAAATCCTATTCCTTATTGGAGTAAGAGTCCACTTATTTTAGAAGTCCAAAACTTTCTAAAACTCGAAATTTCGAACCAAAACGGACATCCTGACGCGTCTAGGCGCCGTGGCGCTCATCCCTGGGCACTGCGGTGCTGGTCTTCTGTATTGAGCGCCGCAGCGCTCAGCCCTGGACGCCGCGGCGCTGGTCAGCTCCTCGTGATTTCTTCATTTTCTTCGCGTCTTCGAGTCCCGTTTCACTTCCCCCTTTGTGTCCCACACGTCCTAGACTTCTCTATACGTGTCCTACATGTTCTAAACTTCTTGTGACTCTCCACTTTGGTATTCATCTCAATTCTTGTCCAATCAAGATTGTTGAATCACCAATTTTCCAACAGAATCAAATACTCGAAGCACTTAAAAGTGCTGAAACTAAATATAACCTCCTAGATATATGATTAGGGATGATAAAATTTAGATTTTATTCAACTTAAATTCGAATTTATTCCTTTTTTATTTCAGAATTTAAATTTAATCCAAATTTTTTCGATTTAAGTTGGATCTAAATTTACATCCAGGTTGAATCTAGGTTAAGCCCAATTTATTTTTTTTTCAAAATTGTTTATTATTTTGATAAATTTTAAACTTTTAAAGTATTTATGTTACAAAACAATTGTTAGATTTGTATTTATAGTTTGTATTATATAATTTAAATTTATAGTTTAATATGTATAATTTGTATAAGTGACACTTATATGTATAATATGCATTTATAGTTTAAAATTTATTTTTTATTATTGTTACAACTTTTTCTTTCAATTTTCTAGGTTAAATTTAAACTTTTGGGATATTTATTTTGTAAAACAATTATTAAATTCATATATATCAAAGATTAAGAATTAATTAAAAAAATTTTAAATAAAAAAAGTCAGATTGAAAAAAAATTCAAATTTTTTTAAGTCGAGTTTTAAGTTTTTCTACATTCGGATCCAAATTCAGATCCAGACTTTTTTGCCATCCCTATATATGATGAGATTTTTCTCCACTCTAACTATATATCCCCTCCATCATGTTTAAGGGACTCTGTCTAACTCCTATAACCTATATGGTAGAAGGACACTTCTCCCTTGTAAGATATTAAAGGTACTCCACTCAACTCGACTCCAACACCTTAAATTGTTGAAAGTGTTACTCCTAACTATTAGGTTAAGCCAAAATGGAGGCATTTGAAAGATAATAATAGATTTTTTACGCTTACACAAATTGAAAGACTAAATAGTTACATTGACTGACATGACCCATCTTGAGCTCTATCTAAAAATTAAGATCTTGTGAAATTATTAATTAACATACTTTATACTCATTACATCTGATATAACGAGATTATGTACTTTAATAAATATATATATATATATAAGTGCACATAAATATATAAACAAGACAATTTATATAACTATGAGTGTTGTAGGCCAACCTCAAAATATAAAAATTTCATACCACACAAGTTTCTGCGATAACTTGAGAAAAATAAAAATAGAGTGAGCTTAAAGCTTAATGAGTTGACATAATTAGAAAATATTATATACTTTATATGTATTGTCAATAATACCCCTCTCTTATTTTGAGCATTATCCATTTACCTCCTTGATATTTTATATTATCTAAAAAAACTCATGTTGTTACAAAGATTCTGTTAAATTCTCTCTTATTATCTTTTATTAATTTACTCTTAGATTATTATTTTTTCATAAATTACTAATGTAATTTTTTTTTTAAAAATATAAAAATAGAATAATAAAAATAATAAAAACCATAACATATTTATATTATGATGGAAGGATAAATATTTTGGTTGTTTTAATTTTTTTAAAAAAAATATTAACTAATTAATTCTTTTAAATACATTAATATTTAATACTTTTGAGACAACAAATATCTTACGGTTTTATTATTTTTATTTTTTTGGTAAATTTATTTTAAAAATTAATTTAAAAAACTATAATTTATTTATTCTTTATAATGAGCATTAAATATTAATGCATTAAAAAATATTAAATATGAATAAAAATAACTAAAATATTCATCCTTCTATCATAACATAAATATATTATGATTTTTATTTTTTTTAAATTACATTAATAATTTATGAAAAAATAGTAATGTAAGGGTAAATTAGTAAAGACAATAAAGGATAATATTTAATAAAATTTTTGTAACAGCAAGTTTTTTTAGATAATATAAAACACTAGAGGTAAGTGGGTAATGTTCAAAATAAGAGGGGTGATATATAGTTTTCCTAAATAATATTATACATATTGTATTTATACAAATTTGTAATATAAAATAATCGTGAAACTATGTACTAAATAATCATAAAACTTGTACTGAAAATACTCTATCTTAAAATCTGTGCTAAAATTAAAAATATACAAGATAATATTGGGAATAATTATATATTGCGTAGATACTGAAAATTACATCAAATTGTACTTGGATTAAATTTGATTTAATCTAACAGAATAACTCACGTACAAATAGAGCGAGAGATTTGATTTGATCTCACCCGACAAAATTTATATATCGCTCAAACAAAGCAAACTAAAATGGCCTAACACATACATAAAACAACTAAACTGAAAGGAGATACATATCCAGTATATAAAAAACTTACTATATAATATCTTAGAAATATAATTATTCTAAATCATTTATGTATTTAACGTAATTATAAACTATGTTATACTAAATTTTAAAAATATTTTAAAATATAGCTAGTTAGCATAAATATTTATCTATATAAATATTAATCATAAATAAAAGAAATCTAATAATATATAAGTAAATCATAAATTATTGCATTGAAAATTTTAAAATATATATATATAAGTATTCACTCATGGGAAGCAAATTAATCTTGAGTTAGATCTAAATTTTAAATTCTATCAGCTGCCAATGATTCTTGAATTATAGAGTACTAAAATATATTATTAAAATTAGTATGCATTATAAATATTAAGACATAAATATTCTAATTGAGTTAGATCTAAATTTTCGAGTCTATCAACTACTAGTATAATTCTTGAATCATAAAATACTAAAATATATTATTAAAATTGGTATGCATTATAAATATTGAGACATAAATACTCTAATATTATAAAATTATTATCTATTGATCATCAAATATAAATTTAATTACTCAAACATATTTTTGATAAGTTTTCTTTATTTTATTTTTCTCTCGGTTCTCTTCCTCCTCATCTTTTTCTTTTTCTCTTTTTTTCTTCTCTGTCTCAATTAGCTTCTGCTTCCTCTCGGTTTCAATGTGAACAAATGAAGCAAATTTGGTTTCTTTTTTAGTTGAATATTAGACGCCCATACCACCGATCAAAAAGCCGCCGCCTGAAAATTATTTTCTTTTCCTAATTCATGACTCTTCCATTTTCCTCATGCCCCACGTATAATTCTCAAGGCCAACGTATGCTACATTGACCAACTCAACGTGTAGTACAATATCCACAAGTAAATAATCGGACCAGGCATTAGATATTTTTTGAATATTTTCTATATATCTTTAGAAACTAGATTTTTGTGGATATAAATTTTGTATTAACAGTTCAAGCACCCTTTAAGACTCATTGCTTGCTCTCATAGTTCTCTTTGCGAGATAATCCGTTTACTTTTCTGTTTCCACTAAAGGAACAAAGAGAGAGAGAGAGAGCAAACATGCCGGCTGCCGAGCTCTTTCTTTCCGCAATAATTACGGTGCTCTTTGAGAGGTTGGCGTCCCCGGAGCTGCTGAAATTTGCGATTCAAGAGGGGATACGTTCGAAGCTGAACAAATGGGAAAGCACGTTGAAGACAATCGAGGCGCTGCTGATGGACGCAGAAGAAAAACAACTGACAGACAGGGCTGCGAAACTCTGGCTAGATGATCTCCGAGATTTGGCTTATGATATTGAGGACGTACTGGATGAGTTTGCTACTGAGGCTTTGCGTCGCAAGTTGAAGGCTGATCGTCGCAAGTTTCCAATTCCTGCTGGTTTCAGCAGATTGAGTGCACCTGCTATTAAATTCAATTTGAGTATGAGATCCAAGATAAAGGAAATCTCAAGTCGGTTAGACGAAATCCATATGCGAAGAGAGATAGTTGGCTTGAAGGATATTGTTGGAAGAACGTCAACTACAGCATGGGAAAGACCACCCTCTACGTCTCTGCAGATTGAACCCGTTGTTTATGGGAGAGATGAAGATAAATATAAAATACTTGAAATGGCGTTAAATGATGAACCGAGCGGTGATGCCCACTTTCGTATAATACCCATTGTGGGTATGGGTGGGATTGGAAAAACAACACTTGCTCGGAAGGTGTACAATGACGAGGCACTGGCAGATTTCAATCCCAAAGCATGGGTTTGTGTCTCCAATGACTCTGATGTTTCGAGGATCTCGAAGGCAATTCTCGAGGTAATCACCCCCAGTTTGTTCAATCTCAGTAGTAACAATTTAGAATTCCTACAGAATGAACTGAAGAAGGCAGTAGCAGGAAAAAGGTGCTTACTTGTTTTGGACGACGTTTGGAACATGAATGATCTAATGTGGGAAAGCCTGATGTCTCCTTTCAAGGCTGGAGCGCCTGGAAGCACCATAATTGTGACAACACGGGACGAAGGAATTGCATCAATAGTGGCCGGACCGGATAAATATTATAAATTGGAGATTTTATCGGATGATCATTGTTGGTCTCTGTTCATGAAGCATGCATTTCAGGGCAGAGATATTGGTGCGCAACAAAATCTGAAGTCAATTCGTCAGAACGTGGTTGAAAAATGTAGAGGTTTGCCTCTAGTAGCGAGAACTCTTGGTGGCCTTCTTCATTCAAAGAAATATGATGAGTGGAAAGATATATTGAATAGCAGATTGTGGGATATATCCGATGAAAATGGCATACTTCCAGTGTTAAAGTTGAGCTATCACCATCTTCCCTCGCATCTCAAGAGATGTTTTGGTTATTGTGCTATTATTCCAAAAGATTATGAATTTGAGGAGAATGAACTTGTTCTTCTATGGATAGCAGAAGGTCTAATTCAAGAACCGAGATATGAACAACCAAGGAGCAACAAGCATTTGGAAGATGTAGGCGGTAAGTATTTTCGCAATTTACTGTCAAGATCAATTTTTCAACATTCAAGTGCAGACAGTTCCAAATTTACAATGCACGACCTTGTACGTGATTTGGCTAGATGGGTTGATCGAGAAATATGTTTTAGGTTGGAGGATGAATCGGGAACTGTGATACAATCAGACAGGATTGGAAGGACTCGCCATTCTTCATACTCCTGTGATGATTTTGAAGCCAAAAGTAAATTTGATGTTTTTCACAAGTTTGAGCACCTGCGGACCTTCTTGCCAATGCAAAAACATCTACGTCCTTCTGGTTGTCACATGTCTAACACAGTTCTTTTTTATTTGCTTCCAAAATTAAAAAAACTGAGGGTCTTATCCTTAACCTTTCTAAGGTTCCTCAACCTTTCTAACAGTGACATCAGAAGTCTGCCCAAGTCGATTAGTTCACTGATTAACTTGCAGATTTTGATACTAAGAGATTGTTCTAGTCTCTGGATGTTGCCTTTCAAAATGAGAAATCTGATTAATCTACAATACCTTGATATTTCGGGTGCAACTCTTATAAGTGAGATGCCGATGGGAATGAAAGAGTTGAAATCTCTGTTGAGATTATCAAATTTTATTGTGGGAAATAAGACTGGATCAAGTTTAAATGATTTGAAATACTTAAATTCTCTTCGTGGAGAACTTAGTATTTCCAGCTTAAACAATGCAGTCCATCTTCAAGAAAAAAGTGAGCTCATTTTGAGTGAGAAGCAGGACCTAGAAGTGTTGCTGCTAGAGTGGGTGCCAGACTGGGCGCTTACGTTTGAAAGTTCACGAAGAAAACTAGTAGAAAATGTACTCAATGTAGAGAATAATAGAGCACAAATGGAACACTTTTATTAATACAACAAACACAAAACTTACAACACAAAATTTAAAAACTCTCAATCTTTCTCACTTACAACACAACACTCACAACTCAACTCTCACACACTCTTTGTTAAGCTTATTATTTGCTCAACTCTCTAATACTCTAAACTCTCAACAATTGATCAAATACTTTATCAACTCTTTATTCTTAATTTGCTTGCTTGCAAAACTAAATGAGGGAGGGGGGTATTTATACTTAGTTTCAACAAACTAAAATCACACAAATAAAATAATGTAAAAATTTAGTAACCACACAAGTTTATAATACTTATCTTCTTAATTATTAACTTAAAATATCTTACCTAATCTAGAAACTTCAAGAATTGGGTTTGTAAATATTTGGGTTTGATGTTGTAATTAATTTAATTTAATTTGATGTTGTAATTTGGTGTTGTAATTTTAACACTTCCCCTCAACACCAACTTCCATTCTTCTGACCATGTTGAGTTGTCTTCGAAACTTTTCAAACTTATCAACACCCAAGCTTTTTGTGAACAAATCAGCCACTTGATCTTCGGTCTTAACATATAGCAACTCAATTTCTTCTTGCAAAACTTTCTCTGGGATAATAATGCACCTCCACATGCTTTGTTCTTGCATGAAAAACTGAATTTTCTGCCAAACAAATTGCTGACCGATTATCACAATATATTGACACTTTATAATTTATTGGCTGATGTAAATCCTCCATCAATTGCATCAACCATGTACTTTCTTGAGCTGCCATTGTTGCTGCTCTATACTCAGCTTTAGTAGTTGACAATGATACAAGTTTGATTTTGCTCAAACGCTATGATTTCTTCTTCCATAGTTTTAATCCATTTAGAGCTCTGTGATGCTTCTTCAAAAGTCTCAGGCTCTTTAACATTTTCCTCTTTCGCCATAGCTGCATTAGCATATTTGGGATTAGGCTTTCGTATTCTTATTGACCTTCGAGGATGAGATTGAGGGGTTGCAGGTTCTGCTCCTTCATATTTGGTCTCCGTTGTTGGTTGTTGATAAATGTCAGTTTGCCAAGGACTTTGAGTTGTCTCTTGCTCAGTGTTGTCATCACTGCTTCCATTATCAAGATCTTCTTGGCTCGGTCGGATTTCAGCAATTTGCTCATCTATCTTTTGTTGTAGTCGTTTTTCTATTTCATTTGAATCTGAAAGCTCCTCTTTTTGTGGCGACCACCATGAAGATGCTTCATCAAACACCACATTCCTTGATGTGTAGCACCGCCCACTAGTAAGGTCACAACATTTCCATCCTTTGAGCTGGTTATCATATCCAACAAAGATACACCTGATTGCCTTCTTGTCAAATTTATTTCTCAGGTGATTTGGCACAAACACATAGCATATACAACCAAATACTCAAAAATGACTCACTGTAGGTTTCATATCCCATAACTTCTCAAATAGTGATATGAACCCTAACCTTGGTTGAGGAAGCCTATTAATCACGTGGGCTGCAGTCTTCATTCCTTCAGCCCAAAATCTTCCTAGTACATTTTTTGCGTGCAACATACTTCTACAAATCTCTGCAAGATGCCACATTCTTCCTTTCTGCAACACCATTTTGTTGTGGCGTGTTGGTACATGTGAACTGATGTCGTATCTTATTTTCTCGAAGATATTGTGAGAACTCATCAGAGGTATATTCTCCTTCATTATCTGTGCGAAGACAATGAATCTTTTTTCCGACTTCTCCTTCAGTTGTCTCTTTAAATTCCTTGAACTTCAAAAAAGTATCTGATTTTTCCTTCATAAAGAAAACCCATACATACCTCAAGAAGTCATTAATAAATGTCACCATGTACCGCATACCACTAATTGATGGCTGCTTGACAGGTCCAAACATATCAGAGTGAACCAACTCCAATGGCTCATTAGCTCTAAACTTTGACTCCTCATATGGTAGTTGATGTGCCTTGCCATACTGACATCCCGCACATACTGTATCCACTCTCACATCAAGTTGAGGTAGACTCTTAAGCATTGCCTTGTTCATCATCACTTTTAGCTTATGATATCTTACATGTCCCAATCGTGCATGCCACAAATCTACTGTCTCATTTTTTCAAGTCTTGTCTACATAAGTTGACTCTGCTGATAGTACATAGACTAACTCTAGTCGTCGTCGTTCCATTGTTGGTGTTTCTGTGATTTTTAAATCTTGGTACACCTTAACATCTTGTGGACCGAATAAGACATAGTATCCAGAAGATGTTAACTGTGATCCTGACAATAGATTCTTTTTCATGCCAGGGACATGATAGACATCTTGAAGTGTTACCTTATTAGGATTGTAACGAGGTGCAAAGACTGTGTTACCGATGTGAGCTATAGGCAATCTTGAGTTGTTGGCTGTCACCACCATGCGACTTCCTTTATACTTAGTCATATCTTACAGCTTTTCTTCATCATCAATCATATGATTTGAACATCCTGAGTCGACGATCCAGTCATTTTTATAGTCAATCCGTCCAGGCATTATCACTGAGAGTGATAGGTCTTCTTCCTCTATGGCAACAGACGCTTCAGCATCCCACTCATCTTCACTTTTTCTTTCTGAGTTCGATGTGGCAGCATTACCCTCAGCAGACCTTTTCTTAGACCAACAATCTTTTGCCATGTGTCCTATTTTTCCACAATTGTAGCATTTTCCTTCAAACTATTTCTTTTAGTTGGATTAACTACCATTGCCGCGAGCCCTCCATACTCCCCCTGTTTGTGAGCTACTTTCTTGGTGATAACTCTTTATCTTGTCATTATCTCTTTTAGATCCTCCACCAGCACGTCATTTAAATCGACCTTTCCTTTTGTCGATGTAGAGTGCTTCTTCATCGCCTTTTAAAGAGATCCCACCCATTTGCTTGGTAATCGCTTCTTGATCAGCAAGCAAAATTTCAAATTCAATGAGAGATGGTTGGGTTGGCCAGTCTTGTACAACAGTAACAAAACTTCTATACTCGGGCCTCAAACCATGGATGATAATTCTTTTCATCCTAGTTTCAGCAATAGCAGCGGCAAGATCTAACTCAGATATTTCACAACACAAGAACTTTACCTTTGTAAAGTATTGGTTGATCGTCATGTTGCATTGTGCAATTGACAACAGTTCATTTTCTAGAAGCTGTAGTCGCATGTTATTTTTCTTTGAAAAGAGTGATGCGAAAGTGTCCCATGCTTCATTTGGCGTCTTGGCCTTCTTTATGTGCTCTAACATTTCTTCTTCAACTGTGGTCTTAATGGCGAACATAGTCTTACCAGTTTTTACCTTTCACTTCTTTAAAGTGGTTTCGTCTGCTGGCTGCTTCACTTCATTCCCGCCAACGACCTCTCAAAGATCTTGACCTTGAAAGTAAGACTCCATCAACGTCGCCCATGTATTGTAATTTTGGTTGTTAAGCTTCTTAATTCCTCTAACGACTTGAAGGTCACCTATCGTGTTGGCAGTACCTCAGTAATACCAAACAAGTTTTGTCAACAAACTTGCAGAGTCATAGACTACTCACGACACACAGAAGCTCACTCACTTACAATTTCTAGAAGTCCTTTCTGATATGGAAGATCAGTCAAAGCTGCAACCACAGAGCATACTCAGAATTCTTAGAAATCCTACAACTTGAGCAGTCCCAGACAGTCCCGCTCTGATACCAATTGTAAAGAATAATATAGCACAAATGGAACACTTTTATTAATACAACAAACACAAAACTTACAACACAAAATTTAGAAACTCTCACTCTTTCTCACTTACAACACAACACTCACAACTCAACTCTCACACACTCTTTGTTGAGCTTATTATTTGCTCAACTCTCTTAACACTCTAAACTCTCAACAATTGATCAAATACTTTATCAACTCTTTATTCTTAACTTGCTTGCTTGCAAAACTAAATGAGGGATTGGGGTATTTATACTTAATTTCAACAAACTAAAACTACACAAATAAAATAATGTAAAAATTTATTAACCACACAAATTTATAATACTTATCTCCTTAATTATTAATTTTAAATATCTTACTTAATCTAGAAACTTCAAGAATTGAGTTTGTAAATATTTGAGGTTAATCTTGAACTTGATGTTGTAATTAATTTAATTTAATTTGATGTTGTAATTTTAACACTCAGTATGCTGCAACCTTGTAGAAATCTAAAAAACCTTACAATAAGAGGGTATGGTGGCTGAGAATTTTCATCTTGGTTAGGTGATCCATCGTTCTTCAACATGGTGGCCCTGACACTGGAAAATTGTGTAAATTGTACATGCTTACCTCCACTCGGGTTATTAGGCTCACTTAGAAGCCTTTCCATCAAAAAGTTGTGGAAGGTATGTCGTATAGGCTTGGAGATTTATGGGGAGGGTTGTTTGATGCCCTTTCAGTAGCTGGAGAGTCTTTCTTTTGAGGATATGCTAACATGGGGGCACTGGGAGCCTTTCAAAGAGAAGGGTTGCTTGGATGTATTCCCTCATCTACAGGAGCTTTCCATTTCAAATTGCCCCAAACTCACTGGCAAATTACCCAGACAGCTTCCTTCACTGGAGAGACTTGTGATTCATGATTGCGGAGAGTTGGCAATCTCGTTCTCAAGCCTTCCCATTATCCGTGAATTAGACATAAAAGTTTGCAAACAAATGGCATGGAGAAGTCCAATGAATTCAAAGTCACTGAAGTCCATGTCTCTTTCAAATGTTTCAATACGGGGAAATTGGTTAAGGCGGCAGGGGTTTCAGAAAGTGGAAGCTCTAGGATTGCTGGACTCAGAAGAGCTAGTCTACTGGGGAAGAATGAGACTTTTCTTCAAAAGCCACCAGAAGTGCTGCCAGGCTTCAACTCCCTCAAAGAGCTCCGTATTGGGAGTTGCAATGCTCTAACATTTTTACCCACTGAAATTCAACACAAGGGAGGCCTTGAGACCTTGAAAATCGAAGATTGCAATTCTCTAGAATACATCATAAGAGGCCAGCCTTCTCCATCTCTGAAAAAGCTTAATATAAGCCGTTGTCAGAAATTGCAATATTTATTCAATGATCAAAAACTAGATGATACCGGTGCGTCGTCGTCGTCTTCTTCAGCGAAGCACAAGCACAATATGGACAATACCAGCACATCTCTTCTCGAGTATTTGAGCGTGGAAAAATGTCCATCCCTCACTTGCTTATCTTCAACCGGCCAGTTACCTGCAGCACTCACCAATCTTGAAATCTTGGATTGCTCAAATCTAATGACTTTAGTATCAGGCCAAATCCCCAAGGCAATGAAGTTCCTCAAACTTCAAGTTTGTTCGAGCCTTGAGTCAATTGCAGAGAGGTTTGACAATAACACGTCTCTTGAATGTATTTGGATCACTGATTGTGGAAGACTTGAATCTGTTCCTGAGGGCCTACACACTCTTAGCAATCTTCAACAGATTATTATATGGAATTGTCAAAATCTTGTTCCCTTCCCAGAAGGAAGGCTTCCCAATACCATTTTAGATGTTTCAATCAGAAGTTGTCCAAATTTTAAAGCCCTTCCGAACTTCATGCACAGCCTCAAGTCTCTTCAAGAATTAGAAATACGACAATGCCCGGGTATCGTGTCATTTCCCGAAGAAGGTTTTCCCACCAGCCTTACATCCCTTGTAATTGAAGATCTACTTATCTCTAATTCATTGATTGAATGGGGATTGCAAAACCTCACCTCCCTTAGAGCACTTGAAATTGTTGGGTCTCCCGATATGGTGTCCTTTCCACCTAATTCTAAGGAAAAGTTTTTGTCCCCTTCTTTAGCTGAGCTGAGTATTGTAAAATTCCCGAACTTGAAATACCTCTCTTTCAAGGGTTTTCAAGACCCCAACTCTCTTCAGTCCTTGACAATCATTGAATGCCCAAGTCTCACGGCCTTGCCGGTTCTTCCATCCTCACTTTTGAGATTAGAAATTGAGCGTTGTCCGTTGCTAAAAAAATGATGCAAATGGAACGAAGGACCAGACTGGTCCAAGATCAGAGACATCTCTTTTGTTGTAATATATGGATGATTCAGCTAG
Organism: Ailanthus altissimus; assembly: GCA_946807835.1. Classification (NCBI taxonomy): domain Eukaryota; kingdom Viridiplantae; phylum Streptophyta; class Magnoliopsida; order Sapindales; family Simaroubaceae; genus Ailanthus; species Ailanthus altissimus. Next base: position 26,477,182 of record OX327704.1, on the reverse strand, counting down.
GATCCATAGGAGGAAGAATCAGCTCTGCTTAATATCAAAAATGAAGACAAAGAAGTATCCTGTGCCATTCTTAAGCTCTATCGCAGGTCAATTTATAACCACCCAATTCAGATTTATACTGCTTTACATTTTAATTCTAGTATGGACTGTCACTTATTTTCCTTTTAAAATAATCAGATATCCGAAGAGGTAATTTGGCTTATCAAGGTCAATTTTTTGAACTGTCAGGTAAATAAATATTTTTGTGTTCAATTTTGGGTTATGTTAGTTGAATTTATTACCTGGTACCTGAAACTCATCTGTAGATTGCTTTTCCAATTCAGTCTAAATCACTTACAAAGAATGTCAACTCTCTGCATGATTAATTTGAGAAGATGGGCTGAATAGCTTGCAAATGCTATTTGGCGATCAGGTAACAAGTACATATAATTCTCAAAAACTCTTTGATCACACGATTTCTACCAGTTAGATATTGAAAAATACAGAAGCTTTCAATTTGTAAGGATTCAGGTTTTCTTAGCAGAATTTACTTTTGAAAAACTTTCAGCTCCTTAGTAGATTTGTAACTAATGGACTTCTATCACACTCATTACAATATGCTACCATGAACAGTTTTATAAAATAAGATTCGCAACATTTTGAGATGATTTCTTTTTTTAATATTTCTGTTTATGTTTCTTTGTTTTGTTTGCTTTCAGAATTATCATATCTTTTTCCAGTGGGAAGCAAGTGCACAATGCGGAGCTCAAATTCTATACAGTTTCCAGTAAGACTTTGAAACTTAAGAAATGCTGGCCCAGGGGCACTGTGGTGTAAAAATGACTAAGATGAAGTTTTCATCTACTTCCTTGAAGTTAACCGCACCTTGAGCACATTGACTCTTTGGACTTTCTGTCTGGAAGGTAATAAGAATGAATTTGTGAAGTTGGTCAAACCCTTTCAGCTTAATAAAGTTTCTTCCTACTAAAGTTGGTCAAACCCTTTCAGCTTAATAAAGTTTCTTCCTACTAAAGTTGGTCAAATTCTTCATTTCAGATGATCAATTCTTATTACTGATGAGTGGACTGAAAGCAGTTGCAGGAGTAAAAGAACTCTCTTATGTCTTCAGGCACCTTCTTAGTTCTCCCCCAACATGATGTAGGTGCATTCAATCCAGCTTCTTAAATTTTGCTTTCATCCATGTTGATAATTATCTCTTTGCTCTTATTCAAGGTGAATGCTTTTTTAGCTACCACCTGCAGCTGCCGATTCTACGCACCTGGTTGCTGGATGCTCTATCTAATGATAGGCTAAAATGCATGTCAATGTTTTCACATCCTCTTTTCCTGACATCTCTGGTCTGGCTCTCCTCTCTTTCTAAAGCTTCCATTATTGTTCAGTTGTGATGTCACAAGCAATCCGATTTCATTAAGTTAGATTCTAGAAATTAAAATTAGTGGAAGTATTCTGATAATGGTTTTTTCCAAAAACAAGAGATATAAAATAAGCTTCAAAATTGATTCATTTATCTTTAGAATCACAGGATAACATTTGGGTACCTGGGTTGAATCTCCAACCATTTGTTAAATATCAGAAACTAATGAGGCTTGTAGCAAATTGCCACTGAAGCTATTACAGGTTAGCCCAAAATCATGAGAATCTCCAACCATTTGTTAAATATCAGAAACTAATGAGGCTTGCAGCAAATTGCCACTGAAGCTATTACAGGTTAGCCCAAAATCATGAGATGATATTAGTGATAGAGGAAATTATTGTACAGGAATGTTTGTCTAGTAGCTTTTAGCAGATATCAGAAATTTTCTAAGACAATTGATTTTTGTCTTGTGAGCAGGAAGCTCTTCTAATAAGACTTGGAGCATAATTTTTGATGTGAAAAAAGACGATTATACATCCTGCTTGGTGGAGATTCAGATGATTTTTAGGCCAATGCTGATAGATGCCTACTTAGACTGTGCTTTAGATGAAGACCAACATTTAGTTATGCTGAGTTGCAGAGCTGCCGCTTTCTTCTGGTTTTTTTGTACAAGGCCTTAACATGTTTAATTGTTGGGATTTTGGTTTCCGGAACGTTATTTGGATGTCATTGAAGTGTTGTAATTCGGCCCAAATTTTTCAGTGATTTAAAATTAATAATTAATTTAATTTTAAATTAAAGACTTTAGCAAGAAGTTTAGTATGTAAAAATCATGTTAAGGAGTATAACAAAAAGTCGAAAGTAAAGTACTGTTTATACAACAAATACTATTCAGGTGATGGATACTGTTTATGCAGGTATTGTTCACGTGATAACTTATGAGTATTTTTTATTTTGATTCAATTAACTTCTTTAAGTGAGATTTGAATTTTTACAAATAAAGATTCTTATTTCAACTAAATTTAAAGTTTTTAAAGTTAGTATTAATACTATATAAATTATTATAACTCTTTATAATTGCTATCAAACATAAAAAGTAACAAGAGAGAGAATAGAGAGCTTAGGGATACCTAATTAATTTGAGTGCACAAGAAAGTGTGGCATAGATTTTTGTGGGTCTTGGATATTTAGGTATTTCTTATAATCTTTTGTGGAATTCTTTGTATATAAAAAGAACTGAAATAAATAAAAGAAGTTAAAATTCTTTATTTACTATAAACGTAGACAATTTTGTCGAACCACGTATATTGTGTTTGCTTTCTTTGGTGTGTGATTATTTTTTCTTTGTTTATATGATCTTTACTTTTCTTAATTATTTATGAACATTAAACTTCTGCGGGCACTAATTATTTTTTGGGCGTACATCAAACATTTATAACAAACTAGCGTCAAAGTAAGATTTTGTTTAATCGTGGCTACTCACAAACATAAAATAAGAAGTTTAATAAGTAAAATGATTTTAATCTATAGAAGATGAAGGTAATACTCTACTAATGCGTTAAGGGTTGGACTCAACCCTTGAGAAAAATCAAGCACTAACTAGTGAAGAAAAGAAGTCGGTAAAATCTAGTAGTTTAGACGAGGAAACCATTCAGAAAAAATCTTATAATACAATAGTATTATCCTTGAACAATGAAATCTTAATGGAGGTGATTAGAGAAAAGACGACAATAGGTCTTTGAAATAAGATGGTTGCATTATACATGATGAAGTCTATAGCAAATCGTTTTTATATAAAGAAGAGGTTATATTAGTTAGTTATGATTAAGAAAACTTCCATGAGCACATTGATGTCTTTAACAAGATTGTCATTGATCTTAAGGATAAATATCAAAATCCAAGTTTGTTGAAAAATTGGTGATTCAACAATCTTGGTTGGATAAGAATTGAGATGGATATCAAAGTAGAGAGTCACAAGAAGTTTAGAATATGTGGGACACGTATGGAGAAGTTTAGGACGTGTGGGACATGAAGGGGGAAGCGAAAAGGGACTCGAAGACAGGAAGGAAGAGAAGAAAACGCGGGAGAAAGTTGCCAGGCTTAAGCGCCGCAGCGCCCAGGACTGAACGCCGCGGCATCCATCACAAAAGCCCAGCGCCGCAGCGCTGGGTCCTTAACGTCGTGGTGATGGGCTCGATTTCGGCCAACGCCACAGCGCCAGAACTCGTAAGGATGTTCATTTTTCATCCAGATTTTGATTTTTGAGAAATTTTGGACTTCCAAAAAAGTGGACTCTTAGTCCAATAAAGAATAGAGTTATTAGGCACGAAATACACCCTATATAAGCACTTGTAAACCCTTTAGTTGAAATTAAGCATTAAGAGAGACTCAAAGAGAGGGGAAGAACTAGGTAGACACTAAGTACTTGTATGCGCTAGGGTGGAACCGTCGTTTAGGTGATCATTGTTCATGGTAGAATAAGGGTTCACTAAACATTAAGTCCTTTTGAGGGTTGTTCTAATTGGGTTTTCCTTGTAAAGTCTCTAGGGAGTTATAATAAGATAGGCTAAGATCTTTGGATCCACTGTGGACGTAGGCAATTAGCCGAACCACGTAAGATTGTGTTGTGCTCTTTTATATTTTGTTTTGGATTCTTGCTATTTTGCTTGGTTAACAGGTTATTCCTGTTGGGATTTGTGCTTACGTGCCATCCCTTTTATGTATAAATATTTGCTTTATGTTTATACATTTATGATTTCAATATATCACTAATTATTTTATTTATAAATATGGTAAGATGCTTGTAACGTTTTAGACATTGTATGATCTGAACGAGTTCAGATCTGATCTAAAGGAGTTTAGATCAGAACTAAGAGTTAGTAAAATCTAAAGAGTTAGAGCCTTGTCTGAAATGGGACAAAGACCTAAGAATATATTAATAATGACATAGTTGCAATGGGTTGCAAATGGTGCTAAGAAATGTTGTTATGCAAATATGTTCTTAAATTTAATGTTCCTGATCTACCTTCACTAATGCGGGTCTGCTAGTGAAGATCTTAATAAATATATAAATCAGTGTATGTCTATATCTAGATAGTCCAGATGGTTAGTCTTAGCAGACCATGAGTTTAGTGGAAACTCGTATAGAGATACAAGTATTCAGTAAGGACTGAATATTGAACAGACTCACAAAGATCTCCAATAGACATCCCATAAAGCCGTCAATGGAGGATCTTTCGAGTTGAGTAGTATTCGTGGTCCTTAGACCTGAGTGCCACGGTGGACTTGTTAGTGATCCATCATACTTTGGTTCCACACATGTTAGATACCTTTCATGGTCTGACTGCTGGGTGTCGCTGGGTATGGTCCGATGCTAATGGAGTCCGGTGTGTACAGATATGGGATCCATCAACTCAATTGGGTGAGTAAAATATCATGCAACTCCAAGATTGTATTTCAGAAAGTCTTATGGCCATAAGCAGACATCCAAGAATTTCTTGGGAAAATAATATCGTGAAGGTGTTTACGGATATTATTTATTGAAATACAAATCTAGAGATAAGTTTATGGTTGAGCACATGGAGACTTGACGGTGTTGATCTATATCTCCGCTCTTCTAGGATATTTATGATGGAAGGATTATACGAATATGTTATAACCTCAACTTGTATGGTCTAATGCGCCGTTTTGTAATATCTGTAACATGTGTGTGGGACATTGTTCACGGACGTGTGAAATAGTTTCATATGACAAATCGGGCATGGACCTAGAGAGTCTCTGTGAGGATACGCACCCAGTTAGCCTGACAAGCCGGGCCATACCGGTCCCAGTGGGCCATCACTGGTCCAGGCCTCCCAAGTGGCCTCCATTCACTCAATCAGCATACCCCCAAGGAATCGAACCCGGGTGGGTTATACCACCTCAAGATGCCTAACGAATCCGTCCTTGTACCACCTGAGCTGGCCAGCTCAAGTGGTACAAGGACGGATTCGTTAGGCATCTTGAGGTGGTATAACCCACCCGGGTTCGATTCCTTGGGGGTATGCTGATTGAGTGAATGGAGGCCACTTGGGAGGCCTGGACCAGTGATGGCCCACTGGGACCGGTATGGCCCGGCTTGTCAGGCTAACTGGGTGCGTATCCTCACATAAAAAGGCGCCTTTTAATGTGAGGATACGCACCCAGTTAGCCTGACAAGCCGGGCCATACCGGTCCCAGTGGGCCATCACTGGTCCAGGCCTCCCAAGTGGCCTCCATTCACACAAATGATCACCCCCAAGGAATCGAACCCGGGTGGGTTATACCACCTCATGTGCCTAACGAATCCGTCCTTGTACCACTTGAGCTGGCCAGCTCAGGTGGTACAAGGACGGATTCGTTAGGCATCTTGAGGTGGTATAACCCACCCGGGTTCGATTCCTTGGGGGTGATCATTTGTGTGAATGGAGGCCACTGTAAGGTCTGGACCAGTGATGGTCCACTGGGACCGGTATGTCCCGGCTTGTCAGACTAAACGGTGTGTATCCTCACATTAAAAGGCGCCTTTTTTGTGAGGATACGCACCCAGTTATCCTGACAAGCCGGGACATACCGGTCCCAGTGGGCCATCACTGGTCCAGGCCTCCCAAGTGGCCTCCATTCACTCAAAGCATACCCCCAAGGAATCGAACCCGGGTGGGTTATACCACCTCAAGTTGCCTAACGAATCCGTCCTTGTACCACTTGAGCTGGCCAGCTCTAGTGGTACAAGGACGGATTCGTTAGGCAACTTGAGGTGGTATAACCCACCCGGGTTCGATTCCTTGGGGGTATGCTTTGAGTGAATGGAGGCCAGCCCAAGTGGTACAAGGACGAACCTCTAAAGGCCTATAAGGCCTCCATGGAGATGGGGGCGGGGGTTCGATTCCTTGGGGGTATGCTTTGAGTAAATGGAGGCCACTTGGGAGGCCTGGACCAGTGATGGCCCACTGGGACCGGTATGTCCCGGCTTATCAGGATAACTGGGTGCGTATCCTCACAAAAAAGGCGCCTTTTTTGTGAGGATACGCACCCAGTTATCCTGATAAGCCGGGACATACCGGTCCCAGTGGGCCATCACTGGTCCAGGCCTCCCAAGTGGCCTCCATTCACTCAAAGCATACCCCCAAGGAATCGAACCCCCGCCCCCATCTCCATGGAGGCCTTATAGGCCTTTAGAGGTTCGTCCTTGTACCACTTGAGCTGGCCAGCCCAAGTGGTACAAGGACGAACCTCTAAAGGCCTATAAGGCCTCCATGGAGATGGGGGCGGGGGTTCGATTCCTTGGGGGTATGCTTTGAGTGAATGGAGGCCACTTGGGAGGCCTGGACCAGTGATGGCCCACTGGGACCGGTATGTCCCGGCTTATCAGGATAACTGGGTGCGTATCCTCACAGTCTCACAATATGAAGTGTACTCGTTGTGCACTGGGGCGGCGAATTGGATTGAATAATTAATCCAACAATTTCCAGCAAAATGAAAAATGTTTCTAGGTTCCTTTTATTATTCACTTGTCAATAATTGAAGGTAAAACACATTATTGGTTTACAAGAGTTGTTAACCAATAAGAAATTGACAAGTGACGTAATCTTGCTCCATAAATAATTTACCATGTATTTACCTATTTACCTTACTTGGTAAATACATATATGGTAAATGTAAATATTCAAAATAGTTTTGAATTATTAATATTTTATATATTAATCAAATTATTATTATTAATTGGAATAAGTGGCAAACACCATTTACTAATAGAGAATGCACTTGTTATTAATAATAAGGAAAGTTTACCACTTTGTAATTCTTAAATGATGTACTAAGGAAGTGGTAAAACCACTTAACATTGATTAAATGCCATTTACTCTCTAGAAATTGATTCAATTGGTTGAATCAAATTAGTGAGTGAAAAATATGATAGATTAATGTTTGTAATGGCAAACATGGTTAAGTGGTGGTGGAGCACTAAGAGAAATCATTCTTTGCACTTAAGAAAGAATTGAAAGAGTTCAATGTGTGCAAGATAGAGTGAAATTCGCTCTAGGAGAAAGAAGAGAGAATTGAGAGCTTTTCCTAAGTGTTTTTCTCAAAGTGTTGAGAGAAAATGCAAAGGCTTATCAAGCTACAACATATAGAGTTGTAAAGAACTATAGAAAACATATAATTCTTCTTATCTCTTGGTAGTAATCATAAGGACAAATTGTTTTAAGTGTTAAAACAATCATTTGCTGGAAATTCAAGGCTGCCATTCTAGCTTCACAATCCCACCAGATTTAGTTGTGAACTAAAATTATGCAAGGGAACACTTCAAGGTGAGCTCAACAAATTGAAGCTTGGAGTTCTTGAAGAATTGTAAAGCTACCTTCATATCCGGGTAGGTTATTTATTTGTTATTCATTTTATATCATGCATGAAATATATATATGAGATATATATGTACTTGAATGATCATACATGCTTGAATATGTTACATATTGTTTAATATGTATGAATACTTCCGTTGCGTATTTAATTTTTGAAATTATATACATCTATACACATCACACACCATATCACACAACAATTCCGCTGCGCAAGGAGGTTAGGGTTTTAAGTTGAATCTTGAGTTCTTCGTTTCAACATAACCTCGAGAGGGAGAAATGCATTTTTTTCCCTCAACAATCCAAGATGAAGATAAGGCTATTATCTTGTTATGCTATCTTCCTGCAAGTTATGAACACTTCGTGGATACACTGGTGAGAAGTATGCTAGTAGATGGATACTTGATTTTGGGTGTAGTTACCATGTGTGTTTGGAAAAATCTTTATTTACCAACTATAAATTCATTAAGGGAAAGAAAATACTAATGGGGAATGACATAACTTATAAAGTTATAGGGATTGGTAATGTTAAAGTAAAGATGCATGATGCGAAGACTATGGAGTTATATAGGGTTAAACATGTTCCTGGAGTTATGAGGAATATTTATTTATAACAGAAATTGAATATTAGAGATAAGAAAGGATCCTTATATGTAATAAGAGGTGAGAAGCATAAGGGGCTATATGTGCTTGTTGACAATGCTATAGGGTCTCAACATGAAGTTGTTGAAGGGATGGTTACCAAGGGTTTAGCATTAAGGATTTGCTCATTGTAGTAATAGGGGTCAAAAGAGAATGTATAGAAAGGATATTGTTAGGTATTGTGATGGTTTCATGAGTGGCATTAAAAATCACAATGGGAATAATATCTAAAGAAAGATGCATTCGTATTTTTGAAAACCAAGATCACGAACTCAAAAAGTGTTAAGTTTGGATAAAGACTTAACTGATGTTAACACTAAGTGATAGAGTGGATGGATCTTGGTAAAGCTTCTTAGAAGGATTTTGAATCAATGAGAGGTTTGTTGAAATTTTTTGTGATTCAAAATTAATGATTAATTTGATTTTGAGTTGGAGACCAATAAAAAGTCAGCAATAAGTCTAATGCATGAAGGTTGTGTTAGGAATAAGCAAAACGAATAGTCAGAAGCAATGTACTATTCACACTGTAGGAATTGTTCACGCAACAATACTATTCACACAATTGATACTTTTCACGAAGGTATTGTTCACGCGACAATTTATGAGTATTTTCTGTTTTAACTCAAATAACTTTTTTAAGTAAGATTTGGACTCCTATAAGTATGGATTTTTATTCCAACTATGTTTAAGATTTTTAAGGTTGATATTAACACTATATAAACCTTTGAAATTCTTTATAATTGATATCAAGCATTAAAAGCAACAACAGAGATAATAGAGAGCTTAGAGTACACTTGAGTGATTTGAGTGTACAAAAAAGTGTGGTATAGATTATTAAGGCTCTTAGGTATTTAGGTATTCCTTATAATCTCTTATATGGTTCTTTGTATACAAAAGAAATAAAATAAAAGAAAAGAAGTAAAGATATTTGATCCACTGTAGATATAAATGATTTTTTCGAATCACGTATATTGGTGTTTGCTTTCTTTGGTGTGTGATTAATTTTCTCTTTGTTTATATGATATTTACTTTTTTTAATTGTTTGTGAATGCGAGACTTTTGTAGGCACTAAAAATGTTTTGAGCATACATCGAAAATTCACAACAATATATATATATATATATATAGATACACACACATGATAACGAATTAAGATAAATTAAGATTTTAATTTAGTTATTTAGTTTAAATTGATTTATTTTTCTTTTTACATAAATTCATATTCTTGTAGTATTTGATTTCTTAAATCTTATTATATTTATTTCTCTGTAGGTTAATCTTTCTTTTTGATTTATTATAAACTCTATATATATTCAAGCATTTATCAATGAGAATACTATTGGGTATTGTATTATTGAGTGTGTGATAATCTGAGTGTATACGTAATTTCAAAAATTATTATATGCGCAGCAGAAGCATGTTACAAAATACACAAATTTTAACAATTTCAACATATATCACATATATGCATAAGTATAACAATTATACAATTTATAAATATGATGAACAATTGTATCACATATATGAACAAGTATAACAATTATACAAAATATATATGATGAACAATATTGTACTAAAAACATAATGTAAAGTACTCACCTAATGAATGTAGCTTTACAAATTCTTCAAACTCTTCAATAATCCATGTGAAGAGCTCACCTTGAAGTATATGTTGAATAATTCTAATCCATAATTTTTTGTGGGATTAAGAAGTTAGAATGGTAGTTTAGTATTTAGAATTTTCAGCACTTGTATTCAAACTCTTTTGAATACAATTTTTGTTTCTTGAATGGAGATGGTAAATATTTTCTATACAACTCTTGTATTAATTAAAAATATTTAACATACAACTCTTGCATATTAATCTTAGAAACAATTTCTACATGATAATTATTTTGAACAACTCTTTGTAAAATAATTATCTTTTCTCCATTTTCATTTCATTCATTTTGGCCATCTATTAAAGAAGGAGATGAAGAGAAGTTTGTTTATTTTTTCAACACTTGAAAGAACAAAACCCAAAACTCTCTCTTACCTCTCTTCTTTGCCATTGCCGAATTCTTCACAAGAATTGAATGAATGAATTCAATTGTTTTGCTAAAATTCATTTTGTTTATTCAACACTTTGATTAAACAATTTGATTAAACAAAATGAAGTGTTCCACCAATTTTATTATTGGTCTCCCACTTAGGATTAATAAAATCAAGCACTAAAATAATGACCACCTAAATTAATCTTTACCTAACAATTATAATTATTATAATTATAATGGGTAATTAAATGGCCAATATCTAGGCCCCTCATTATATTAAAATACAATGTCATGATCTATATATATTATAATATTATCTAATAATATAATAATAATATATAATTTAATAATTCAAAACAATTTTGAATAATTACTTTTTACCTTACTAATTTTTACTACCATAGTTAAATAGTAAAAAGGTAAAATTAAATCATTGAACAAATTTTACCACTTGTCAATATTCTATTAATTAACAACCTTTCTTAATTAATACAATAATGTACTTAACAATTAAGTCTTGACAAATATACAATCCGAGGGATCCCGAAACAATTGTTCTATTTTGCTGAAATTTATTAGATCGAACTATTCAATCCAATCCGCTATCCCAGTGCGCAACGAATACACTTCATATTATGAGACTCTTTAGGTCCACACCTAATTTTTCATATGGAGCTTCTCTATACATCCGTGAACGATGCCCTATACACACGTTACGGATATTACAAATTAGCGTGTTAGACCATGCAAGTTGAGGTTATTGCATATTCGTATAATCCTTCCATCATTTATATCCTTGAATAGCAGAGATATAGATCATCACCGTCAAATCTCTTATTTGCTCAACCATTAACTTATCTTCAGATTTATATTTCATTAAATAATATACACAAACACTTTTGTGATATTATTTATTCCTTCAGAAGATCTTTTCCGAGGTTTATGCTTGAGGCCACAAGACTTTCTGAAATACAATCTCAGAGCATCAGGATATACAACCCACTCATATGAGCTGATGGATCCCATATCTACGCACACCGGACTCCATGAGCATCGGACCATACTTAGCGACACCCAGTGGTTAGACCGTGAAAGGTTTCTGACATGTGTGGAACCAAAACATGGTAGATCACTCACAAGTCCACCGTTGCGCTCAGGTCAAAGGACCACAAATACTACTCAACTCGACAAACTTTCCATTGACGGCTTTATGAGATGTCTATTGGATGATTTCGTGAGTCTGTTCAATATCTAGTCCTTACTGAATACTTGCATCTCTATACGAGCTTTCTAATAAGCTCATGGTTTGCTAAGATTAACCATCTGGACCATCCAGATATAAACATACACTAATTTATATTAATGGGTTCCACCGATAGACCCGCATCGATAAAATTAGATCAGGAACATGATGTTTGAGAACATACTTGCATAATGACATGTCCTAGCACCATCTGTAACTCATTGCAGCTATGTTATTACTAATATATTCTCAGGTCATTGTCCCATTCCAGACAAGGCTCTAACTCCTTAGATTTCGCTAATTCTTATAAACTTACTAACTCTTAGTACCACTAACTCTTAGTACCACTAATTCTTAGTGTTTATAACTATTAGCGTTGCTAACTCTTAGCCCTGGTCTAAACTCCTTTAGACTAGATCCGAACTCCTTTAGATCGTACAATGTCTGAAATGTTACAAGCATCTTACCATTTAATAATAAATAATATTATCGATTTTATTAGAAATAATAATTGTATAAATACTATCGCTATATATTTATACATTATGGGATGGCACGTAAGCACAAATCCTAATAAATACAATTCAATATTTTTTTTCTCTTTAAATCTATACATAGTATCAGAGCCATTTTTTTCCCCTCTACTAATTCGTTGCACAATAGCCAAGCAAAGTCGCGTGCGTGGCTAAGTAAGGATTGATGTGCAACAGACAAAATAAGTTCAAAATTAATTTTTTTTCTCTTTTTTTTTTCTAACTTTTAAGCACTTACTAATTTTTTAACACCATATTTAATTTTCTTTTATCAATACATTTTTTTTCCTGTAAACAGTGTGCATGAACAGTAATTATGAACAATAACCGTTGTCTTGGTTAGTCATTATTCTTTTCCTTCTCTCCTCAACTATGACAACCACAAATAGCCAAATTATTCTTTATAATACACAAGAACCTAGCTAACCATTTGTCATCTTTAACACCAACAACTTCCTTTAAAAAAAAAAAAAAAGAATGTAGGAGTCACATTGTCAAGACATAAAGCCAAGGCATTACAATTACCACTCTACGACAACCCCTTCTTTTTTCGTCTCTACAAATGACTTCAATTTTGTTATGAGATTAAAATCTTATAAACTATCTCTATCCCCTTATATTCAGTTCTGCTATATCATTAAATATAAACTATCTCTCTCTCTCATTATATTCCCAAACAGATCTTTAATTTTTCTACTCTATTTAAGAGTTAACTCCCTTCTAAAGGTTAATCTCATTCTATTTTCAAATAAGACTTTTACTTTTCTGTTTTATTTTAAGAGTTAACTCATTTTCTAAACGGGTCTTTTATTTCTGTTTTATTGTAAGGGCGGCTTCATCCTTTTATTTTATTTATTTATTTTAAGGATTTTTCTTTAATTCTTAAAAAGTTTTTTTTTAATATTACTTCATTCTTCTTTTGTTTTTAAAATCCTTCAATCTCAATAACTTGAACCAGTCTTCAATTTCCTTTCTCATCTTTAATTTCTTCTTTATATATCTCTTCCTCTATAATTTTATTTTTATTTTTGATATTCCTTTCAATAAAGAAAAATCACTAATAATATAAAATCTTATTTACAGTTCATTGCTTACCTTTTTCAATAGTTTCTGTCACAGTTAGTGCAAATGCTACTACAATATCATTTTTCTACATCATTGCCTGCTTTAGCCATTGCAAAACTCTCACCAAATCTCTTATATACACTTAATTTCTTTTTTTGAAAAACAAGATTATACTCGGTCCCCAAACCTTCTCCTCTTGAAGAATAATAATTGACTCTCCTATCGAAGCTCCATCTTGCAAAAGCATAATAAGAAATCAAGATAAATTAATATTTTTATTTAATTATTTAATTTAAATTAACTTATTTTAATTTAATTATTTAATTTAAATTGACTTGTTCTAATTTAGTTATTTTATTTAAATTAACCTATTCTAATTTAGTTATTTGTTTAAATGTATTTTTTTTATTTTAGATAAATTTATATTTAACTTTTTAAGTCTTTTTAAATTTTTTAAGTTTTTATTTTATCTTTTAGGCATACCTCTTTCCTTTTTAATTTATTATAAATTATATATATATTTATGCATTTATCAATAAAAATACAATGCAATTTCTTTTCTCTAAATATCTACAATAATCACTAAATAACTTTGTTAAATTATGAATATCAAATTATAATAGTTAAACTAATCAGACAACAGAAAAAGGTAAAATATTACGTGTTGTACAGTATAATTTTACCATACAGACACTGTTTAATATTCTGTAGCCGCAATATTTGACTTTTTTTATCCACCAAATCAAACTCATTTAATATTAATAACTTAATAAAGTAATAAATTTGTCCTGCAGTATGGTTTGGTGGTAAACCTTATGTAAATTATGTCGAGTTATCAAGATTCCAACCTTGAAAGAGATAGGAGTAAAAATGCTTTAACTGCTAGTCCACTTTTTATTTTTTTATAATAAAAAAAGAAAAAAAAAGTTATAAATATCCGTTTTCTTTTATTAAAATTATGTGTATTAATCTATATTATTATTATTATTATTATTTAATAAAATTATAAATATCCCTATTTTAAAATTTTTATGTGTGTATACAAGTATATTATTATTAATTATTGATGATAATAATTGTACCTATTTACCTTATGTGTAAATAAAAGAATATGAACTTATAGTTTTGGCATCTTTATCTCATTAATATAAGTATTATAGTCGAATTATATAAATTTTTATGTCTTTTCTTTGAGTTGTTATGAAATGTTGATTTTCTCATATTATGGTCGGATCATATTCTTGGGTTTGGCCTTATTAGCTTCTTGTTTGTGCTTCGCTCCATTGACAAAAGCCTTTCTTGGAATCTTAGTAAAGAATATTGATATTGACATCATTTTCAGAATCATTTTTAGGCAGCATTTTGAAGTTGACCCAAATCCAAGTCGAAAATGCAGAACCTTCAAACTGTGTTTTTACTTCTAGACAAATAGACTAACCCAATGACTTCAGTCAGCATTTGAACTTTGAAAGCCCTCAAATTGGAAGATTATAAATTTAGGTAAGTGATTATGCTTTTACAAGAAAAGCAGAACACGCAATTGGGTGTGGAGATTATCTTATCAAAAAATTTACTAAATAAAAATAAAAATAACCCACATGGCCACATGCCTAAAATCACATGGTTCCATGATTATCACATCAAAGCCCTTCAAATAAAGGCCCCACTTAGGTCTTACATTGGAAACTTTATTGGTTCTCTTACACAATTTGTTCTTTTTGCCATGAGGATTGCACGCCGCGTGTTCCATTTATGTGATTTACATTGTTTTAAAATGAAATTAGAATATTTTATTTTATTTTTTTAAATGAAAGGAATTATTTTATTTTTATAAAGTAGATAAAAATGTTACTTTTTTAATTTTAGAGTTTTTATTACAATATTAAAACTTTTTTTCTAGATACATTTTATTTATGTAGAGAGCATTGTTAGTATATGATGATTTTTTGTGGCAATTATATTAATCGTTATTTTTAAATTAATAGGGATGTGAGGTTACAAGATTGTGATTCGAAATTACTTGACAATAATGGTGTTATTTGAAATTGAAAAATATAATGGTTTATTGTTTATTTCGATTGTTGAAATTTTGGTTATTTTTAAAAGTTTACTTGCTTTTGGTGATTTAAATTTTAAATATATATTAGTTGAATCCAATGCACAAGGTATTGTTAAAGATGTATTATCCAATGATTTAGTTCGATCTGAGATTGATTTTATTATTAAAAATATTCATGATTCTCTTGGTTCTTTTTATTATCCTAAGATGTCTTTTATTTAGAGAAATGTAAATTTGATAGTTCACAATTTAGTTAAGTTAGCTCTTGATTTTAAGTCAACGGTTATTTAGAGGAATTCTATCTTAAGGATGATAGACCTTTTTATTTTTTAGAATTCTCATAATTATAATTTAAGTTATTTTGTTTCCGAAAAGAGAAAAAAAAAACTAATGGCAAATTTTCGTTTTGATGTTTTATATCTACCACAATTTTATTAGCATTATATATATATAAAGAAAAAAAAGACCCAATTAATTTAAAACAACAAACGACACAATCGTAATTGATGCTAACTCTCTTCTTATTTAAATTGTAAAAGTTAATAATTTAATCAAGATAATCAAATTTAGGTTTTGGATACTCTATCATCTCAAAATAATAAAATTTTACTGCTTGTATATGTATTTTAATTGAAACTTAAATAAAAAAAAAGTTTTATTAAATAGGAAATTTTTTTATTAAAACTTTATTGGATATATTATTAAGGAGAATCAATAAATTGTGCAATTAATAATTTATAGATTTATTTTGAATATTATCTCCTGTTAAATTATTTGATCACCCAAGAAAAAGATATTCCTCTTTTTAATATTCTTTCTCGTACCAAAATTGTGTCCTCCGTTGAAATACAGTGAACACAATATGCCACGACTTGTCGGTGGGTTATGTGACCCCACACACCTAAGTTGACCCAACCTAATCAAACGGCTATAAATTCATCAAAAATTTATCATCAAAATTGTGCGGTTGTAATTCTCTTGCTTAATCAAATGACAGTGGATGTAATAAAATGTGGGATATTAACACTTTCGCACCCTGAGGTTGATACAAATTACATTTTAATGACGGTTTTAATTTTAATTACATTATCTTCTTTTTTACTTAATTAAAAAGACAAAAATACTTTCTTATATTTTAGTCATTTATTATCTTTCAATTAAATAAAAGAAATAACAATTTAATTAAAGTTAAAATTACTATCGAAGTGTATTTTGTACCAACTTTAGAGGATGATAATGTTAATACTTCAATAGAATTCTTATACAATTTTTTATTTGAAAGATAATAAATACACACAATAATGTAAAAATTTTAAAAAAAAGTCTTCAACAAATAATGGTACAGGAAAAATTTATTGTGTGAATTTTAAACTTTTTTTTAAATATATATTTTTATTTATTTAAAATTTATTATTACACTTTTTATAATATTTATTTTAACTAAAATATAATGTTAAAATTTAATTGAAAAATAGAAATTCACACTTTAAAAAATTACGGACATTCGCATAACAAAAAAATATAAATAATATAAAATAAATTATTTTTTATTAATTAAATAAAAACATAAATATTTCTTTAAAAAAATATTAGCATATATATTAATATTTTTATTATTTATATATAATAATATTTTTTATTTAGAGAGAATGGCAATAGCTATAAATATGATTCTCAATCAACAAAAGTAAAATGTAATGTGTTTATGTAGCTATTACTAAAAAAGCATCTTTCATAACTCAAGTAGTGAATACTTTAGAGAAAAAGAGAGCTATGGAATACAGTATTGTTTTAATATATAAATAAAATTTTATATCACTGTAATGTAAGTAAAATTAAAATTTTAAATTTTTTTTATACCAAAAGAAAATGTTTTATTAGATAATAATATATATTATTTAAATATCTTTCAAATAATGTTTTTCTAAAGAAAAAGTGATGCCCAATGGAGTTATGCCAAAACAAAGGATGCCCAATTTAACACAAGAAAAGATTCTTTCCCGTCATTTTTTTAATATCTTGACTTCGAGATTCCTCTCTATATATACACAAAAATGTTTTTCATCTTCTCTCGAGCTATGGGTGTAATATTTTAAATATTTTCTCATTTCAAGCTCTCAAAAACAGGATACAAAAAATACAGAAAAGATAGAAAATTGCAGGTGTGTTTCATCAAGATTTTGTAGTGAAGTTTACAGCTTTTTTCTTGTAAGTTAATTGGAAAAGCAAAAGAGAATATGGGTGTGGCTCAGCGAGAAGCAATCAAACAGATTAAGGCTTTAATGGAAGATGGTGAGCTTCAAGATTGAATTTTTCTCTTCACATTTGATTTGGTTTCCTGATTTGATCTGTAATAAATAACTTTCTTTTTGCTTCTGGGTTCTGATTTTTGCAGTGGATGAGTCGCTCCAGGAGACCTTTAAGGTTAGTTTCGGCTTGTTTCTGTAAGTTCATTTGATCTGTTTCTCGTTTGGATGCTGAGAAATTAGTTAAAAGGGAGAATATTGAAGTCAAACTTTTGGTTTTTAGCTATTTGGACTCGAAAATTTTGAAGCTTGGAGTTTGACCGAGACTAATTCAATCATTTAGCTTCTTTTTTTTTTTTCTTCGTTATGGATTTGATCTGGGTTTATACTATAGTTGGCTTTTTCATTATTAGTTCTGATCTATTTGTTGTTAGATTAGTCTAAGTTCCGAGGTTTAGTTTTATCGAAGATTAGCTGGTTTACTTTGAATTTCTGCTCTTCTATTGTTCTGTGATTTCTTTCTCTAATTTAAGTGTGATTATGTTCTTGTGTCACTTGAGTTGCAGTTGAGGACAAGGTTTTGCTAATGTCTACGGTCTTTTGTAATATTAACAGGGTCTTCAATATGCAATTGTTGTTTTGTGTTTGCGCTTTTTTTTTTTTGGTTTTTGGACACTTTCACTCCCTGAGATGAAGTAAAAGCTGAGACCTGTGAATCAATCTTGAAGTGGATTGATTTATTCAGAGATTGGGTTTCCTTCCTTTTCTGATTAAATTTCTGTAGATGGCTAAAGTATGTGCTTACCCTGCATGTTTATATGCTTGTGTACACATGTGCATGATCTGCATTAATCAACTTTAACTTTAATGCACCTTGTGATCTCCAGAATGTGCACCAAGGCAATCCGACTGAAACATTTTTGCGGTTCCTCAAAGCGAGGGACTGGAACGTCTCAAAAGCCCATAAAATGGTTAGGTCTATTTACTTAGAGTTAAAGTTTTGCTAATTACAAGTTATATATACTCATTCAAATCACATTTTTTTGTCTTCCTTTAATAATTTCTAACAGTGTTTGATTGTCTCAGCTGACTGATTGTTTGCATTGGAGGATAGACAATGAGATTGACAATATATTGGCGGTGAGTTTATTTTTTCTCGTTTCACATGTATTTGCAGCTTTTTCTTTGGCTTATGATAAATGCAATATAAGGAAAAGAAAAAGGATTTTTTATGGAACACATTTGGAGTTTTACACCAGACATGAAGGATAATGCCTGCAAACTAGTCTTAGTCTTCCTAGTGAGATTCTCAGGGGGGTTGACATGGATATATTCCTGTTAGCATTTTGGTATTACATGCATAAAGAGTGAAAATGGAGAAGTTAAATGATTGAAACCCCCTCATATTGACCACTTTGTTAACAGATTATCACCAAAAGCTTTCTCGTTTCTTGAAATATAAAGTTTAAGATGGTCCATAGTCGTGAGGGTGAAATAACCCTGTGCTTATTGTTGTGATTACTTAGTAATACTATTATTGGTTTTGCATTCTGAATGTGCAGAAACCAATTATCCCAGCTGAATTGTATAGAACGGTGCGAGATTCTCAGCTTGTTGGTTTATCGGGTTACTCAAGAGAGGTAATTGCATGTTAAAAATAAATTATTGGCTCCTTGAAAATTTACAATTGTGCTCCTGCTATAGTTGCTGCCTAATGAGTTTCACTGCTCAAATCCTGTTTTCCTGTGCCGGTTCATTTTGAATAGGTCTACTTCAGCAGTTCTTTACTTCCCCGAGGAATATGATGTCGTATTTATAACCTTTCATGGTGATTAATCACCTAGTACTTCAAACTTATGATTTTTCTTCTTGTTTTTCTTTATAAAAATTACAGGGCCTTCCTGTAATTGCCATTGGTGCTGGGCTAAGCACATTTGACAAAGCTTCTGTAAGGAGCTAGTACTTTTTCTTTCTTTCAATGTATGATATATACAAACTTTTGGTGATACTTAACTATTCTTTTTGTTTTAGGTGAATTATTATGTACAGTCACATATTCAAATGAATGAATATAGGGATCACGTAATATTGGTAAGTGGGTCTATACAAACTTGAATTCACTTGTTCATCTTTCTACTCTATAATATTTCATGGAGTCTAATTTGTATATTTTTTGGTAGCCTTCAGCATCAAAAAAGTATGGACGGCATATCAGCACTTGCGTGAAAGTTTTAGATATGACTGGCTTAAAACTGTCAGCATTGAACCAAATAAAGGTATTGCTTGGTAACATTGTACCGTTGTGTTGCAGAAAGTTCTTGAAAGGTGGGAGGGAAAAGTAAAGTATAAATACCCATAAGCAGAACAAATCAAACTTTTCTTGATTCTCTTCTTGGTGATAGCTGTAGCGTTGAATAAAACTATAAGATGCTTGCTTTGTGAAATCTCTAACAACTTTCTAGAAATTGGATATACATACTTATATAAACATAAAACAGACTTACTTTCCGTGACATGTTTAAGATAATTCTTAGATGTTTGTCTTCTCTCTTTCTCCAAAAGCTTGTTTATACACCCAACTGTATAAAGATTTGTATTTCTTTAAACACATTTAGAAGAAATAAAAAAGAGAGAAACAATTGGCTAATCACTGTTTCAATTTCTTTATTCTTGGAAGTCCAGTGTTCTCACATATTGGTCTATCAATGCAGCTACTGACCGTTATATCTACAATTGATGACTTAAATTATCCAGAGAAGACTGAGACATACTATATTGTCAACGTCCCATATATATTTTCAGCATGTTGGAAGGTTTGTATTTATGGTCATACATAAATTAATATAAACTTCTTCCTCTTTGGTTCCATTCTCATTGCTCCCTGAGAAAAATTAAAAGTCTAATAATCCAGATGCTGGCAGGTTGTAAAGCCTCTTCTGCAAGAGAGAACCCGGAGTAAAGTTCAGGTGCTGCAAGGTAATGGGCGAGATGAGTTGTTGAAGGTGAGGCAGTTTATACTATCATAATTATTTTCCTCTCTTGAATTCATTTGCTGACCTCAAGTTTATTTTTGTATGATACATGAACTCTAAACTGTGGTAAATTAAGGTCATTACTTTTAAGTTGACAAATTGATCATTTGAAATAACTTGTTGGATTCTTTCTCTTAAAGTGTACTTCAAAGTGAAGCTGTTATATCATGGCAGCAACGCTTGGATAGAGCTCAATGAGTAATCAGGTTTTTGACACTGCTGTTTTGCTTTCCTGTCTACAGATAATGGATTATTCATCTCTCCCGCACTTCTGTAAGAAAGAAGGCTCAGGTTCATCCCGACGTAATGGGAATGGAACTATCGAAAATTGTTTCTCCTTAGACCATGCATTCCATCAACGCCTCTACAGTTACATCAAGCAGCAAGCCATGCTTATGGAGACAGTTATACCAATCAGACAGGGTTCATTCCATGTGGATTTCCCTGAGCCAGACCCTGAAGAGACAAAGATTGCCAAGACCATAGAAACTACGTTTCACAGGCTTGGCACTAAGAATGGACTCACTAACTCATTTAATGGCCGCAAAGTTGACGGGTAATTAGATTTTAGATAATACTAATTACACAATTTGTAGCCAATTGACTTCTAAACCTAAATCCTAGCCTATTACTCGTTGATGCTGTTGAGTACGGAGAGGTTTTGTATTTCACATGTAATAGTGTTTTTGCTTGCGTCAGCATGATGCAGGTGGTGTAATAACCAAGTTGTAGCTCACTACTTGTCACCTTCGGGTGAATTAATATGTTCTATTATTGTTAAGAAATGGAGGAAGCGTTGGAGCAAGTGAAAGCTCTTTCTGATTTTTTCTGTCTTGATGATAATGGATTCAATGAATCAAATACAAATACAATGTATCAGGAACCAGGAGCCATGAAGCCCTTCTCGCATCCGCTGTGTCCTCTGACATGTTTTGTTGAAGGAGGAATCTTTCTTCTCTTTGAAATTAAGTTAAAGCGAAGAGTTTAAGTTTAATTTTAAATTTTAATTTTTTTATACAAAATAATTTATATATTAAAAAAAATAATAAAAATTTAAAGTAGAATGTAAAATAATAAAATATAATTTTATATTATTTGATTAATTATTTATATTTATAGTAGATTTAAGAATTTTAATTTTTTTTATTAATTTTATAAAAATTTTATAAAAATAATCAAATAAAAAATTCTTAAAATAATTTAATGTTTAATGTATTTTTATTTTATTACGAATAATAAATACTCAAATGATGATTTCATCTCAATGCACACAAATATTTAGTGTTTACCTGATTTTTTTATTCTCTTAAAGTTTCTTTTAATGTTTAATTTCAACTAAAGGGTTTACAAATGTTTATATAGAAGTTATTTCGTGCCTATTAACCTTATTCTTTGTTGGAGTAAGAGTCCACTTATTTTAAAAATTCAAAACTTTTCAAAATTCAAAATCTGGATCAAAAATAAACTTTCCCTGGCTCTGGCGCTGAGCCTTATCACACCCGACACCGAGTTTCTATTCTGAGCGCTGCGGCACTCAACCTTAACACCTCCTCTTTTTCATTTCCTTCGCGTCTTCGAGTCTCGTTTCTCTTTCCTCTTCATGTCTCACACGTCCTAAAATTCTCTATACATGTCTCATACATTCTAAACTTTTTGTAACTTTCTTCTTTAATATTCATCTCAATTTTTATTCAAACAAAATTGTTGAATCACTAAATCTTCGACATATTTGTTCCTTAAAAAGCCAATTTTTAAATTAATTATGACAAAATCTAAATATTGAACAAATTGTAGGATAACCCCACAAAAGAGGGCAAATCTGTCATACACTTGTTGTATACTACTATTCTGAATATTTTGTTACATGTTTCGAGTAGCGTTGCTCGTTTAATATGTAGCAAAATATAGAATGTGTAACGAAAGATTTGATACATAACAAACACAGGGAAGTGCACCTAATTCAATACAAAAATTACAAACCAAATGTTAAATTTAATTTGATATTTTTTGCATAATCACAAATTCATGTATGTACAGGTACAAACTGCAACTTTGTGAAAGCATACAAAGAAAGAGAAGAAAGACCCTTCGCTAGTAAATTTGCAAATTCGACTAAAGATTATTTTTGAGCCCTTATCCCTTTAATATATCTGGAGGGATCTTTCAGCTGATTCATTAGAAACAATGAAACATTACACAAATCAGTAATACTCAGGATGGGAGAGAAGAAAGCACTTTTGGGCTATTCCATCATTTACGCAACAATCATATTACCCCTTTGGAAGTTTATCTAAATTGTTTGTAGCAACTATAGGCAATGGCAACAGACACAGCAGCACAGACAACTGCGAGAGCTGCATAGGTATCTTCATGCTCCCAGCTCTCAAACCAAGTTGGCATGGTACAAACCTTGCGCGTAAAAGCCCCTTTGCCGCTACTGCTTCTGGAAACTAGTTTCCTGTTGCTTTTCTTTTTTTCAGCTGTTGCCTTCATTGCCCTCTCATCGGCATCTTGATTATCAGGTAAGACCTGGTTCTGACAACAGGAGCTTCCATTTTCCTGGCAACAGCCTACAAACTCAACTTGAGATCTGCAAGAGGCAGATTTTTCTCCATTTGATTGTATCTGTGTCACCTCTCTACTTCTGGTCTCTATGTTGGCCTCACCATTAAGTTGGAGCCTTCGCTCTTGAGAGTTCTTCTGTTCTTCTGATGACAAACCCATTTGACCCCTGAAATCAGCATTTAAATGTTCCATGAAAACCTACTTACTGTATAATGTGAATGGAATCAATACGTGAAAATTGGGGAGGGTATTTTTTAAAATTTTATCGACATGCACAAGTTGAACATCCAGACTACCTATTAATCTGAATGATATACCGACAGCATGACACATCTTCAAATTAAAAGAACCAAAAAGATTTACTGTGAGATCCTAATCTATAGCCAAAACCTATGCTGAAAGTACAGTCACCTCAGCTGCAGTCAGCTCCAGAGTATTACTATGAGATTAATGCATGCAATGAAGAATGCCAGGAAAGCTAAACCACAATTTTGGGAACTTAGAAGCAAGAAATGGAAAAGAATTACCTCCAAAGCCAGTTTAGAATCTCTCCTTTCCCTATATGCTGCTCAAGCAATACAGGTACATCATCTGGCATAACATATCCATACCTACAAAAATTGAATAATAATAAACTCTTCAAATGGCTTAAATTTTCCATCAGCTATATAAGATATTATGCACATAATGATTAGATATACCTAGTGAGGCTAACAAATTATATGAGAACTAAAAGGTGGGCTAAAGCAATCAATGAGCAATCGAAATTTCCCCTTACCAGTGCCCAGTGACTTCACCACTGATATTTGATCCAAAAATAATGACATTTCCAGCATACTTGTGCCCACCGACATGTGAGCATGGGCTAACAGACACTTTACCCTGAAGACCACGAGTTTCTATCTCTTCTTTGAATCTACTGACAAGTGGAGGTCCACAAACTCCACAGCGACGATCTCGGGACCCATGAGAACATACAAATACATACCAACCCTTCAGTGTTTCAGGTGTACCAGGAAGCCATTCACCGTCCTTCACAAGCACTTCTTCGACAAAAGTGTCAACATCAAAATGGGTCAATCTCCTGCATCCTTTGCCAGATCAAAATCAGTATTAAAGTGGAAAATGGAAAATTTGTTGAACAAAGAACCTAAGAAAACCTTTATAGGAAAATTAGTAACTGACCTGTATCTGATCATGTCAGGAAAAATTAACACATCACCATTTGATATTTCAGTTCCATCATGCCCCTCACAGATTGTCAAGCGGGTCTAGAAGAAAAGAGGAAAGTAGCACGATAAGAAGAAGATGGTCAACTCAACAAACAACATGGAAAAAAGAAGCAAGCCTAAGAAAACAAAGATATATCATTGTCAAATAATTCATTCATTATATCTAAGTTAATCATATGTAAGCAAAATCATATTACTCCTTTTTCCCTATGAATTATAGATGCACTGAACATATGACCAAAACTTCCAACAACCGGCTGCCACACAATATCACTTTCAGAATTTAGACACAACCACAGATTATTTAGCCAATAAAATAGCCCAAAAAGTTATCCCAACCACACACGATTATCCAAAGGAAATAAATTCAACAAATTATCCCTTTTCTTTGACTCTAGGAATCACCTTTGGCATTCTCCATGATACACCAGAGGAAACAGTTCTACATACAAATATAGTCAAACAAAGAAATCCATTCATACAAACAATTATAGATGTAAGAAATACAGTCCAGCATTTCCTGAGTTACCAACACTTAAAAATACTAAGAACCAAGTTGATGGTGACTAAAAGCTCCATCATGGTACAAATACTCAAGTTAAAATTCAAATCAGATAATACTAAATCACACAACTAAAGATTCTCCAAAAACAAGTGATTCGTAAAACATCATCCTCCACTTCAACTGGTTAAAACTGAGAATAATGCACATTGAAACTCAGAGCGATGATCATAAAATCACCCCTCAAACGTCAAATGATCTAATAACTTCAAATGACCCACATTAAAGTTTGGATCCTGAAACCAACCAAAACATTAAAGATACAGAACAACCAAACCATTTCTGAAAAAAAAAACCACGAACCACAGAAAACTTACTCTAATCACCAAAATGGGAGCTCTCACACAAAAATCAAAACCAGAGAGCCACCATGGGATCAATAAGCAGACCTCTAAAATCTATATCACTTCCCCAAAACTAAAACCAACCTACAAACAAAACAAACACCTTGAAATCACCACAAACCCACTTCACTTCATGAAAACTAAAATCATCTCGCCAAATTTAAACCCCTCAGAAAAGAACCCGAGAAAGAACCACCAAAGCCCATTGCAATTCACCAAAAACAAAATCAAACTTATCTAATAGCTTGAAAACGACAATTGAAAAAACGATGATAACTCAACCTCAACTCACCAAATCTAGACACAATCATTATCAAAATTGAAGTTGAATCGCTCCTCAAAACGCAACTAACCCACAAAACACCAAGTACCACATAATTTGACTAAAAATAAAACCAACCCATGTGATTAAATCCCAAAAGGAACATCATTTCATTCCATTTCACCGAAAACATGACCAAAAAAAAGAAGCATAATTTTACAAGCAAAATCACATTTTTTGTCACTTTAACTAAAATTACAAACCTCTCTCTTCATATCAGGCTTTCTAGCCCCAACAGTAGCAGAGAGCAGCCTGGGCAAGCGGTCAAACTCCGCCGCCTCGATCCTCGGCGGCCAGACAGATGGGTTCTTGTAGCAGAGGAACACGTGGCGCTCGTACAAGTCCACGGTACCAGCGAGTTGACTCAGCCTGAAATCGGGCCTGGAGAATCCGAACTCAGCGTCTAGATTACTGCTGCTCTCGCTGAGGAAGGTGTCGGTTTGGAAGCTGTTGGAAGCGCTGCTCCCGATGTGGGACCCTCCGGCTGATGGGTCTGTGAGATAGTCTGATACTGTGATTGGCGAAGACGACGTGAAAGATAAGGGCTCGTCTCTGTTGCTTGACATTTTTGTGGGTTTGAGTGAGAATGAGAGTCAGTTCACTTTCAGGCAGTAGCAATAGGGAGTGTAAATGTGTGCTGTTTTTATGGGATGTGTTTGGTTTCTTCTGGTTTTTCATTTTGTTTTCGTTTGAGTGACACGTGTCATAATGGGATGTCTCTGACGGATATTGGTCTCCTCTATAATAAATAGTAATTATAAAAAAATAAAGAGAGAACAAACATAATTTGTTTCCGAGCAACTAAATACATGACGTAATTTTATAATTGAAGTCGTAATTAATCAAATTAACATTTTTATAATATTATTAAAATTATATGATTAATCAAAATAATAATTCATCACAATTTTTTTGAATATCACATAATAATATAAATGATTCGCTCATTAAACTATTTTTTAATAAAAAATTAATAAATTTATTTTTTGGTAAGTGTTTGTGATTATCATCGAGTGTTATTATTATTATTATCTGTTAAAAAATTAAAAAAATTGTTTTTTGGTAAGTATTCACGATTATCATGGAGTGTTATTATTATTATTATTATTATTATCTGTTGCAAAAAAAAAACAGGTGGTACTTGCCCATTTCGTCTAAAAGAAGTCAACCTACAACCTTATCTTTTTAAGCTTGCAACTTTCATTTCTTGATTGTAATGTAATGCTGAGGCTTTTATCCTGTAAACAAAAACAAAAATAAAAATGAAGCAATGAGAAAAGCAATCAAACTTAGGGGTTTCCAGCAACAAGCATAGGGCTAAATTCAATTTCCTAGTCTTTTGCTGTAAAGACTTCGTTTTGGGGGCCATTCAATGATCATTACCCTTTGAGAGCTTCAAAGAGAAGAGCGAATGAGCTATTTGCTGAAAATGCAAGGTAACAACATAGTTCACTTTTTGCTGCAAATTTTCAATCATAACCCTAATAATTTGCTCCATTTACAAGATCACACTGTCAGGAATTTGCTTTCAAGCTCATGTATTGCATCTCATTTTCTCCCCCTCAAACAGTCTAAATAACAGAAATTTGATTCCACTGGTCTCAGATGTACACACAACAAGGGTTTAAACATGTTTCACCCTTTACAGTACAAAATCACACAAGGGTCTAGCAGCGAATCTTACATGGGCTTCTCACCAGGCAGATAAGATGGTGATCCACCTTCAACTTGGCTCTTTTTCCGATGGAAGAGACCACTAATATTAGGAACAAGTGTTTTTTTCGACACAGAAGTCTTGTGTTTTTCCAACTTCCTGATCTCTATAATTTTCTCTGTTGGATTCTGCTTATGAATCCTATAGTGGTGAGGTGATGATTCTGCTGACGTATCTGTTTCAGCAAGAATCCGGGCTGCAGCATCGGCTGCCTTCTTTTGCTCACGCTCACGCCACCTTCGAAGTTCTCCCTCTACTGCCCTCTTGGCTGCTTCAGCCATCTCTGCCTTCTTTAGAGCCACCTCAGTTGCAGCCTTCATATCCTCAATTTCCTTCTGAGTTGCCTCTAACTTCTTCAGGGCCTCATTTTCACTAGCCTTCACAGCTTCCACCTGGGCCATGGCAGCAGCCACTTTCATTTCTGCTAACGTGTCAGATTCCTCAACTTTATGGCTCAAAGACTCAAATTCTTCTCTTGAGATGGTTATACTGGCACCAGACTCGGAAGTCGATGCACGTGCAGCATTAGTTCTCTCTGACAGTGTCTTTATTTGATCAAGGGCCCTTGCCTCAGCTCCTTTTGCTTCTTCAGCTTCTTCAAGAGCAACTCTCAGCTTCTTCTCTGCTTCTTCAAGAGCAATTTTAATGGCTTCAGCTTCCTCCTTCAACTCCTTAGCTTTATTCTTCACCTCTTCTGCTTCTTTTCGTGCACTTTCTGTTTCCAAGGATAGCTGGTGGAGAGTTGAGATCATTTCTTCAGAAGCACCTCTTATTTTGGCTTCCTCTGCGAGGCACGCTTCAAGCTCAGACTTACTCTTCCTGAGTTTGACATGTAAATTCCCAGCAATGGATTCTGTTTCAGCTTCCTTCTCTTTCAGTTCAGAATGCTCGTTCTTCACATTCTCAAGCTCCACCTTAAGAGACTCCACCAAGTATCGCAAGGAGCTTTCCTCTTCGGCTACTTTCTGCAACGACCCCTTTGCATCATCCAACTCTGAAGTCACAATTTTCACAGAATCTAAATCCGAAGCCTTTGCATTTTCCATCTGCTTCTGCAAGGCTGCAATCTCATTCATTGTTTCTGTCACTTGTGTTTCAAGTTGCTGAGCGAGTTCTGGGTCAAACTGATTCTTCAAAGCAAGTAATTTCTTGGCTGAATCCTCCAGCGTCACTTTATACGACTGCCTCTGAACATCCTTTTCAGCAAATACTTTTGCATGCTCTTGCTGGGCTTGAAGAGTTGCAAGCTTTACTTGCCCAATAGAGTCCTGCACAGCTGCGATTTCCTTAGAGATTTCACTAACTCTCTCTATGTTTGCTTTGGCTGAATTTTCTGCCTCTGCTGCAAGATTGAAAGCAGCAACTTTTGCTTCCAAGGTTGCATCACAGTCCTGACAAATTTTCCTTAGCTCTTGCTTCGCTGCATCAAGTTCAGTAATCACATTCATATACCTCTCCCTTTCAGATTCTAAGTCTTGTTTCCTAGTACCATCAGATCCAGAAGGGTTGCTACAATTTGATTCCTCGATCTGCTTTGCCTGATTCTTTGCAGTTTCTGTTGCCTTAATGGTCGACTCCTTGGATTCATTAACAACTTTGAGTTTGTGTGTGAGATCCTCAACAGTTCTTTTTGCTTTTTCAAGCTCACCAAGAGCTTGTGCCTTTGTATCTTCAGCATTCTTTAGTTGTTCCTTTAACTTGTTTAGCTCTTTTTGAGCCAGGTGAAGCTGTGTCTCCTTAGCCAATACTTTCTGCCATTAAAACAAGCAAAAGAACTTATAAAACAGCACCTCAAACTGAAGAGGAGTCAGATATCTACATCTATCGCCATATACAATACAAGAAAACTATCAATAAAGAAATCAACTATTTACTAGAAAGTATAAGGGAGTGATACTTAATTATGAAGACATTCATCAGTCAACAGAAAAAAGAACGAGCAGTACCAGCCAAAGTCAACAGAGCATTCACTTTGGAAACAAAAGCGGACTCGTATTTTTAAAATATAAAACAATCAGCATTAAAATATTACATAGCATTATCAGGAAGGCTGAGCATAACTTTTTGTTTTTCATTCAAACTTCATTTACTATATTCAGAATTCTCTGAAGGCCTTAAAGCTTGTTAAGGTGGTTTTGGACAGCCGTTAGAATTTAGCACGGCTACTGAAAGTTATACAAAAATATAGTTCATTTATGCACCAACCTGGCACACATAGATATAGGCTCTAGAAGCGTAACAAGAGAAGAGAAAAGAAAAGAAGAATACCTCTGCAGAATAAGGTTTTGGCTTCCTGATAGCAGGTTTTTCCCCTGAGAAAGCACCCTCACCAAATAGGGAGACGGCATCTTTAACAGATTGAAATGGTGCACTTGTATCTATCTCTCCCACTTCCGCTTTAGGCAAGTCTGTAGAATTTTGACGTCCCTTTGCCACCATACTGCTTTATTTTTTTATTGTTATTCTTTCTGAGAAACCTACCTGCCGGAAACAAGCAAAGAAGAATTTGGAAATCATTCAAAAAGAAATCAGATATATCATCACCAAAAGTTCAGAAGGCATAAAAGATGCTCAGCAGATAGAAAGACGGTAAACACAAAAATTGGTTTTATTTTTTTATAACAGTTTGAAAGATATACTGCCAAATGTCGGGAAATGAAATGCAGAACCTTAGTTAATGCAAGCGAGAAATGAGGCCTTAGTCTACTCTACAAAAATCAAGAGCTAGCTTATTTCTCTTCCACAAGTATGTGGAATTAATCAAAAAACATAACATCAACACACCAAAAGCACTCCATCAAACAAAACCCAGGACTTAATCTTCATTTCATTTCCAAACTGCAATTTATGCTAGCTTCAATCAACTAAAATTATATTAATAGGGAAAAACCTCACAAAGTCCAAGCTCACGCTGCCCAAAACTTCTCTGAGACCTATACACTGTCAAGTCTGGACGCACTTGAACCCCCTTCATTTACCACAACCATTTCACACTTCCCCAAAACTCAATCAGAATACACTAAACTAACCAGAAACAACAAATCAAGCCTCCTCAAAGCAATAAGCAAAAGATAAATTATCAAATACATAACCAGGAATCTTTCGTGTACATCAATCATGTAGTAGTATGTCGCTGAAGCAAGAAGAATGGAGTTCATACTTACCAATATTTATCACTTCTAGCAAATTGGCCCAAAAACCATCAAACTACAACAAACAACAACAAAAATAAGTTGATCAGAAATTTCCTATGATTTGATCAGAAAAATTCAAGCTCAAACCTTCACTCAGCGACAAACAAAACATAATCAAATATCTATACTTTTTCAACAATAAATAGCAATTCAAGACAGCAACAAAAATTAGATGTCACATCAAAAAAACAAATGAAACCAAGCTACAATACGCAAAACAACAAATAGTCTAAAAAGACTAAATTAAACATATAAAAATAAAGGTAAAAGACAGCTTGAGAAAACGAAAAGAGCAAAGATCTTACCTTTACTTGCTATCCCAGAAAACCCTATCACCATAACCCTAGAAATCATCAGAAGTCAATACACAGGCTGTCTTCACATATTCAAACAATCTTGAGATCATCTTCACCGATCTTCATGCGCTCCTTGAAAACTCAAAAATACTGAAAGAAACAAAAAGAGAAAGAGGAAAATAAAAGATACCCTTTTAATCTTTTCACTCAAAGAACAAAACACACCAGGGGAATTCACAGTTGTGCAAGAATTACAGAGAAAAATCAAAACTTTCTCGGCCAACAGAGTTGTTATCCGGGAAAATTTTTCTGGAATGAAACCAAAATGGAATTTTTTTTTTTTCCCCTTATGCGAAGAAGTGTGTAACAGAGTTGCAATCTAGAGAGAGAACCGGTCTTCTCTGAGGGGGTAGAGAGAGAAAGTTTGAAAATTTGAAAGCTGATCTTATAGACAAATTTTATATCAGCAAAAGAGAGAAAGGGAGAGTTTTTATTTTTTTAGAGAGAGAAAGATGTAACATTCTCTGTTGTACTTTTCGGGGTAGTTGTTGATTTGATTAGAAACTGAAGGGTAGTTTTGTAAACAGAGTACAAATTCAAGAAGCAAGAAGCAAAAGATGAGTTTTTTACAACGGGAAATCTTTCTATTACAATGTAGCCTCTTTGGCTATTTGTTGGAATTAAATGTTATTGATTATAAAATTATGGCAACGGACAACGGCATTTTCAAATTCACTTTAAGTTTTTTTATTTGTTTTAAAAGTTTGAATGAAAATGAGAAATTTAAATAATAAAATAGTAATTCTTATGTACTTTATTTAAATGGTTAGTGATAAAGAGTTTGTAGTCAATTTTTTTTAATAAGTAAAAGTCTTAAATTTGATTTCTCCTTCTCTAAATTAAAAATACAAACAATTATTATCTATTACTTTTATTTAAATTTTGATGATTAGGAATGCACAATAAGTCGAGCCACATTTAGATTGTAAAAATAAATTATTTGATTTATGTTTTTGATATAGTTCAAATGATTGTGAATGTGCATTAAACTCATAACTACCTAAATTTGAATAAAAATAAAATAAAATTTTGATGATTATGAATGAAATATAATTCTCGAGCCACATTTAAATAGTAAAAATATAGCTCAAATAATCGTGAATGTGCATTAAACTCAAAACTACCTAAATTTGAATAAAAATAAAAATTAATGTTTAATAGATGAAATTTCTCATCTAATCTACATCTTTTTTTAAAAAAAAAATCATTTTGAATTTGTTTATGTTTTTATTCTCTTATTCACACTTCCTTTATTTTAAAGAGAAATAAAAAAAATTCATATGAGTTTTAAATTAAACTTTTTATTTGTTAAAATTTTTAGATTATATCATGAATAATTCTATTTTGCATTGATTTGAATAATTTTTTTATTCTAATGCTAATAAAATTATATAATATTAATAAATTTTTTAGTGTCAAATTATGAATTTAAAGCGAAATTTTTGATACAAAAGTATAGTTATTAAGTTAAAACAAATTAGACTAAATATATATACAATAACACCCCGAACAAGTCATTTACAAATGCATTGACAATCTAATTATAGAATTTGTTTCCTTTTTAAAAAATAAAAATAAATTCTAGCTTTGAATCCGTTAATGTCTATTCTATAAAATTTATCATTTCCTAACAAAATGAAGGCTTTAATTGTGTTGGGGATAGTTATGAGTTGTGAGTTATGACTTTGAATTAAGATGTCAATGCAATGTTTTTTTGTCTACAAAGTACAAGCAAGAGAAGCATAAGGGATAAATTTTAGAGAGAGTTAAAAAGTGCTGGGTCAGCAAATGCAAATGCAAATGCAAATGGGCACCGGCCAAAAGACAAAAACAATTGAGTGGTGAGTGGCGACAATGACTGCATAATATGAGAAAAGTGATATGGGTTTTTGGATTGAAATTGGTTTTCCCTTTTGTTCTCTCTCTTTCTATTTCTCTCAAAGTCACACTTAAAAGAGAAATTTCCTTTTTCTTTTTTCTTTTTTCTTTTTGTTTAAAAAAACAAAAATAGTTCTATATGTTATTGTTTTGAATGTGGGGTTTGGAATTGGATATTCTCTCTTGATCTCCCAATGGACCAAAGATATGCATTGCTCATACAATAAGCATATACAAGTCATCTAAAAGTGAATATTTAGAAAATAAATTATTTAATAAAAATTATTTACAATGCACTATCAAATTATATCACATTACTCATTAATTATGAGTCATGTTATTTATAAGAATATTTTTTTTTACATATATAATTATGTTCTAATGAACAACGTAATTTATTATATAATAAAATAATTAGATATATATTATAATTTTTTATTATATTATAAATTATATAAAAATTATAAATTAATCAAATAATATTATATAATAATATTACTCAATTTATGATAAATTATGAAATCTATTATATTATTTATATATATATATAATTTATTGCATATGATTAAAAGTAATTCGCTATTTAATAATAAAGAAGTTGGTTGGTAATCACTTTTCTTTTGTCAAAGAAAGAAAAATCATTATTGTGTCTAATGTAATTGAGTTTGTAAAACAATTTTGTGGATTGTGACCACTTCTTTAATTTTTGAGCCCTTGACTTGTCACTTTTAGGATAATAGATAATCTCAAGAGGACCACCCTAAAAAAAAAAAAACTTAAATGTTACTACAAAATTAATATGTAATTACTTTTGGAATTGAGGCATTATCTTTCTTCTTCTTCTTAATAAGAGTTTATTTTTTGAGACTGGCCCTTCATCTCTTTGAAATTTATTATCGTTTAGCTTTTAATTTGATTTACATTTTTTTCTCTATTTTTTCTTTTAGAAATTGAAAATAAAATATTTTATATTTTATATACACATTAGTATTCTTAAATTTATTACTTTATTAAGCCTTAATATTCAAATTAAATTGTTACAAAAATATTTTAATTTTTTAATGAAAATGGCTAACACACACAATATGATAATCAATATTTGAGATCTCATTTTTTTATTTTATATCAAAAGATATTGTCAGTTATAAAATTATAAATAATTTTTAAGATATTAGATTTTTAAATGATCGATAATAAAGAGTTTATAATATATTGTTTTATAAAATAAAGGTCCCGAGTTGATTCCCCCTCTTTATATAAAATATATATATATATTAAAAACGATTTTCATGAACTCGTCCTAAAATTTTATCTTAAAATTCTGGGCCCATGATTCTAAAATGGGCCTAATGGACTCAAACTTAAACTTTTGGGTTCTTTTTGAGAATATCATCGGACTCACAAAAGTAAGTTGCATGTATGCTAAGTGTCCACAATCTACCAAACTGCCACGTGTTCAAAATTGCAGCTCGACACATCAGCACTGCAAAATTTGAACGTGTCAATTTGCATGATTTTGCCACCGAACTAATAAAAAAGCTTCTCACTGATCCCCCCCTCCATTATTAATTTCTAAACCCAGAAGAACAAAAGGGTTTGATTTTTTTTTTAAAAAAAAAACTATTTTGGCTTTTAATTAATTAAAATCATTTAAGAATCTGAAAATGGAAGGCATTAAAGAAGCATACGATTCTCAGTTTAAGCAAGTTTGTGATTCAGTCCAAGAAGAAGAAGAAGAAGAGGAAGCCAATTATGAGAAGCAATTACAGATGGAGAAGAAGAAAGAGAAAAATGGGCAAGAAGTTGTGATAGAATTTGATAGCCAGAAAAATGAATATCAGATGGTGCAGAGTGTAGATGATGATGGTTCAGGAGATGTAGCTGATCATAAATGCCATGGCATGAAGCAACAAGCTGACCACTTCAAATGTGTGTAATATATATATATTAGAATAGTCTTTTATTTATTTATTTATTTATTGCTTCTTATAAATAGTAGTTTTTAGTTTATCAAAGATTTTCGTTTTTTCTTTCTCAAAGCCTCTAAAATCAAAGTGATTGTTCGTCCAATTGTTAAAAAAATTGAATGGCACGAGAAATTACAATCATTAATTTTTATTTTTATTCAAAAGATAATTGTTGTGGTCATATGCATTCACGATTTTTTTTTTAAGAAAGAAATATATATAGTGGTTTAATTTTTGAGTTTTTTTTAAAAAAATATTATTTATTAAGCTTTTAAAAATTTTAAAATAATTATATTATTTTATCATTAAAAGATACTTAATTGCATCTTAAAGTAAATTGATTAGAGTAAACTTTAAAAATTTTGAATACATTATAAATGAATCAAAAATAAATTAATGACTAAACTATTAATTTTTTTTAAATATATCGTTTGACATAAATAAAATGAATTATATTAATTTGTTCTATATATATATATATATAGTTTCTGTTCATTTTAAAAAAAATTCTTTGAAAATTATATTTCATTGTTAAAACTAATAATTGTCGTGTTATTATTAATTGTGAAATTGATAGTTTAGTTCTTTATTTTTATTAAATTATTTATTTAATTTTTAATATTTTAAAATTTATTAATTACGTTATTTAAAGCGGTTTTTAATTATTTTTAAAATATATATTTATTATTAGTATTTTTATTTTTAAAATATAATCATTTTTATCTTTAAAGAATTTATTTAATAACTTTTAAAATGTCAAGGTTGTCATATACTTGATAATATCAAAAGAGTATTTTTTTTTCTTTTTAATTTTATTTTTTGGGTTAACAGAAAGTTGACTAATTCATTACTCTTGGCCAATAAAGTATATATTAAAGAATCTAAATCTGAGAAAACCTAATTACCAGCTGGCTCAATTATTATATTTTTGGCTCAAATATCACCCATTTTTTTCCCCATAAAAATTAATGGAACCAGCTCCAAATCCAACGCATACACATTCTCTCACGACATCTTATTCACTTCAGAGTTCTAATTTATCTTAAACTATCATTCTAATTACACATTTTCCAATCATGATTGAAATAAAATTATATCAAGAGAATATAAATAATAAATCCCTTGGAAATTCCCCCACTTTGAAATCAAATTAAATTTGTAGTTGAGGAATGCATGTCGTTTTGGAGTATTAAATTCATATATATTATTACATTAGATTGAGGGTGCAAATCAAGATCAGAGAATATTAATATTAATATTCATATATCGTGAGAGAAACATTTGATTCTCACTTTGTATTAATGGTGGATTGCAGGCCATCGGATTTTTAATATAAGAGTCATAATATATAAAATGATAAACCTGGAGAATGAGATGGTCTATCGATTCAAAAGAGTTTGTGGGTATTTTTCAAATTAATACATTATTGTGATAAGACTATATTTGTTTGATATGATTTGTTGTTTTCGATTTGAATAAATACAGATGTGACTATGATTTGTAAAAAAGGGTTTATTTGCGCTAATCAAATTAAGAAACGGTTGTCTTAGAAGATTTCATTTATGTGATCTTTCTTAAGTTAATAGAACTTTGTAAAACCTTCTAAATAAAAATAGAGAAATCTTTTGGTATAAATTTTTATGAAATATATATTTTGCATATATTTAATTTTTTTTTATATGAACGTTCACATTTTTTAGAATGTGGACTCAATTTATATAAAGCTATTTAGTTCAAAAACAATATATATATATATTTTTAAATTACAATAACTAAACAAAATAATGTAAGACCTAAACAACACATACAAATCAAGTCCACAATTTAATATATATATATATTTATATTTATATACTTTTCATGAGAAATCAATAGCATCTATATATCAGCACATCTTTTCTATCCACAAATGTCAATTTTATAAATATTGGATTTTCTGCTATTTAAATTGTGTATTTCTGTTGCTAGTCATTTATCATTCAATTTTTTTAAATATTGAATTTTCTGTTATTTAAATTGCATATTTTCGTTACTTATAGTCATTTATCATTCATTAATGAATGACTGAAAAACTTTTATATAATGTCACTTTAATAATCGAAGCTAGCAAAGCTGGAGCCGCCATGGATGCACTGGTAATTAACTTCAATGCCACCATTAAGTTAATGTACAAGAAATTGATTAGTCGTTAGATTTTTTGTTTATCACTTCTTTTTTTTTTTCATCTAAGTGAAATCTTGCTAGTAACATATAAGAGTATGACAAAATAATAATAATAAAAACGATATTTTCCCAAGAGTGTCACCAGAGATAAAACAAAAACTATGAATTCCATAATTCTCCATCTGGACTATGACATGCATGCAAATAATGTAGAAGCAATAAGAGGCTTGTGTTTCTTCAGTAATTCTTGTGCAGCATCCACAATGTTATGGCAATCTCCCCAAAAACGATCTCTATTCCAATTATAATCCAGTTTTTAATCAGGTAAAGCATAAAAGAATATACGCTTAAGATCAATTAATCTTCAATTATTGAAAAATTTTCAGTTACTTAGATTGTTTGATGTTTTTACCAATATTTTCCTTTTTTTTTTTATTAAGTACTATTGTCCCCCTTCTTTAAGGAGAATAATTGATCATTTTTAAGGAAAAAAAATAAAAATGATAATATTAATACATTATTTTTTTTTTTGAAAAGTAATAATAATACTTACTAAAAAATAAGAAGAGAGAACTAACAAAATTCCCAATTACAAGAGGAGATAACTTACAATTTCCCTCCATTGTATACTTTTTCCTCATAATCTTGTTTTGACTGATTTAGATTGATTTTGTAAGGATTACAAAGGGCAAAGAAACATTGAGCCCAAAATGAATGATAAAAGAAGTGTTGATGAATTGGAAAAGGCCTGAAAATTTATTGCAAGTTCTAGTTGTGAGAATTGGAAGCTCAATGGGGATTGATATATGGGTGTTAAGTAGAAGACATAGTCACTGGGTTGGCGATTCGTTTTTTCCTTATTTTTGTGAAACAAGAAATTTGAAGATAGAAGAAAATTTATTAAACAAGAAATCAACGAAGAAAATTTATTAAACACGAAATCAACTCGATCATTTTTATATGTAAATAATTTAGTGGGCGATATTGACATGTAACGTTGTCTAATTAATTTAGGACTGCAACACTATTCAAGATTTACCACAGGACGGTACCATGTGTTTTTAGCTACTCTCTATATGCCGGGCGACATTGCTCTTCTAAGCGAAATTCTATGCAGACATTCAACTATCTTCATAGTTAATTAATTTTATGCATCTTAAAATGTGCAGCCGTTAGTACTAGTTAACAACTTTATATATTTATTCACACAATAAATTATTATTGTTTATAAATTCATTGCAATTTTTTTCCTAATTACCATACACCCTAGTTACACATTCTTCCTTAAAAACAAATAAAATTTTAATATATTTTTTGTTGGACTCATAACTGGTAAAGTCTAATTTAGTAAAACAGCTCAATTAAATCCTCGCTTAAAAAAAGATTGGATACTCTTATAAAGCCTAAACTTGAAATTGAAAAAAAGACTGAGAGGGTAGAATTAATAAGACTATGAGACTGTCAAATCCAGAAAATAGGCTCGTTGAGGTACGAGTTTGAGAACTTAGAAGAATTTCATTCAAACTCAAGTTCCCTCATATTTTCTAAGCAAGAAATGGACGAAGAATTTGAGTCAGGTTCCAACATTTTTTCCCCTTATTGATTTATCCTATCTTGAATGTTTATCTAAATATTGCATGATTAGATTAAATCACATGATTCATATATCACGTATTTGATCAAAAATGAGATTGCATTTTGTCTCAAGATTAAACCAAATTATAATAGAAGAGTCATAATGAAACTTCTCTTTAAAAAAGATAAACCATTCTAAGAAAGTTTAAGCTACTTCAGTCTTGAAATGAATTAAAGTTCCTCTCATCATAAACTATTTGTATATTGATTGAACTCTATTACGTTGCACTATAAAAAATTACACATCGTGCATTTACATTTATAAAAAAGATAGAGAGAGAAACACATTCAAAAAATAAGTTGAGAAAGCATTGCATAAGTAAGAACTCAAACACTTTTGAGATATTTGAGCAACCTCTTATAACACACATACAAAAACCTCTTGCTTAATAAACATTCTCCACACATAGCATAATCATCTTTTTCTATTATTGACTTGAGTGTCGGAGTGTTTTCTTTTATAGGAGGACGGTTGTAGTAACCAGTATCCATAATCGGTAAGAATATGTATATTTATATATATAAATATACGTATTTTATTTGTATGTGGGTGATCCCTGATTTATATATTGTTATTAGTAGTGTTTTTATAGGTTAAGGATATACTATTAGTATTGGGTTTATTTGCAAGACTTTGGAATTATTTTAGGGACCAAATTGTTATACTTTGAAAGTTTTGGGGGCAAATTTGTAAATACCAAAAATTAGCCTCTTAGTATAAAAATACACTTTTAAACCCTAATTTACCATTTTTAGGTCGAGCTACCCATTTTAAGAGAGAGAAGAGAGAAATAGAGGAGAGAGAAAGAGGAGAAGAAGAAGAAAAAGAAGAAGAAATTGGAATTTTGAATTTCAAGAGGTATATCATACGCATTTCTCAATTTATTAGTATTAATTAAGTTAATTCCTTTAAGTTTTGATTTCTAAAAATATGTATAATTGAGGATTTGTTGTGTATTTCGTAAGATCATATGAGAATTGATGATGATCTATAAGATAGTTTGATAAATCATGATGAATTATGGAATTTCTGCTGGATAACCTTTTGATCTAGGAATTTTATAAATTGTTGTGATTCGATTCTGGTTTTGAATTTTGAGTATATGAAATTAGACATGTTAAGGATCATTTGAGACTTTGAATCGATTGAAAATTCTGGAAATTGAATTTATAGTGAATTTACCAAAATGACCCTGAAATTCTGGAAATTTCCTGTGTAAACAGTATAGTACAGTGAAAAATAATTTTTGTCCTACTGAATGATCTTCAAAAATTATGAATTTGTGGAATATGATAAGTTTATATGTCTAATATGATATACTCGGAATTGAGAATTTAGATCAATGTGGTTGAAGTGTTATGAATTTCTAAAGTGTATCAGCTCATTGCAATATTTGATTAACAGATTTTTAAAGTTATAGAATAAAATAGTTTTAAAATACTTTTGGCAGTGATTTGGAAGTGAAATATTTATCATGGACTGAGATATTGTTAAGAGTAATTATGTGGTAGTTTTATAATTTTTGAGTTAGTATATGATTTTATAAAATTGGGAGATTGAATACTGTTCAGTAAGTATCTTGATCCTATCAGGTTTGTAGTTTGGATTTGATGATGTGTATGAAATGGATTGTGTAGGAATTTTGATATAATATTCATATATAGGAAGGATATATGAGTCAAGATTAATACATTCTGATTTTGGAGTAATTGGACATCATTTGATGTATTAGAAAATTTTGTTAAGTGTAAGTGGTCAGAATGACAAGTTTTGAGAAATCAAGTATTTAGACCAATTTGATGTGTTAAATGCATTGTGTATAATTTTGTAAGCTATTTAAGTATTTGTGTGAATTGTGAGGCTTATGAAAGGATTGATCTCCATTGATAGGTTAAGGAGATTTAAGCCTTGTAGCTGTAAGTGCTAAGAGGTAAGTATACTAGACTTTTTACTGAAATCACAATAAACATAGTAATTGTTTTGTATGATTTTGCAAATGGGCTTAAGAATATGTTTATGTTATGTCAAAGTATATTTTGATATGAAATGTGAATATATGTTTCTGAATGTGAGCATTGACATTGAGCATGGACATACATGTGTTTTTGTAAGTGAGCTTTCAAAATAAGATGTGTTTAATAAAGAAAGCTTTTGAAGTGTAATATGTCCATGAGAAATATTTTGTATTTTGAGGGTACTTGAACTCACTGTTAACTTAGTAAGCATTTTATGTGATTTGTGGAGCCTTTATGTGTGGCCTTTCCTTTGGGATTGGTATATGTTATGTGTTCCGTATGTAGGGAGGATCCTATTGGTACCTAAAGGAAGAGTGAGTCATCACATTCGTGTGGTGGCGTATTGGTGCATGTGAGAGGACTCACCGATGATCAGGGTGAGGGTTTGGCTTTTACCTTCGGGCATAAGCATTATATATGTGTTATTCAAGACCTCACTTGTACTATTCCTCTCATACGGTATGTCACCTACGAGTGACATTTGGCTCATTATGTGATATGTGATATGTAAGTCCTACTAAGTAGTAGTCGAGTAATGGTATTCTTATTATGTGTTTTGAAAGAATGTGTAAGCGCTTACATGATATGTGATTTGATAAGATTATGATTTTGATTGATCACAGCATATCATACATATGCATCGTGTACATATATGTATTTGTATTTGATATATGAAAAACTAGTATGCTTACTGAGTTTTATACTCATTATAGTTTATGGTGATTTCAGGTAAATAAGGTACATGTGTGTATAGCAGATTTGGCAAGGCTTCTGCTGTTCCTTGGGTTCCCTAAGTTGTTAGGTTGCTAAGTGTTTTATTTGGGGACACGTGGGATAAGATATTTGATTTGTCCCTAGTGAATAAATACCTATGTATTATTTTATTGTGTGGTTGGATTTAGTTTAAGTTTCACCAAGTGTAGTAATGGATTGATTTTAAGTAAGAATTTGCAATGAATATATTCTGGGCTTCCGGTAACAAAGTTGCTACTGGTGACGTAGTAGAGTGTTAATCTCTGATAAAACTCTGCGTATCTCCGGTTTACTAATTGTCCCAGTCATAATTCAATTGCTATAATTCTGAAAGAAATTAAAATAAATGCTTAAGTATTATTGAATGAATGTAAGTGATGTCGTGTGTCAGATCTTTTGGGTCTGGGGCGTGACAACGGTCTTGTCCCAGAAAAAAGTTTTAGAAATCCACCAGACACAAATGCACGACCATTATCGAAATTTCTTCAGAAATCCAAGAGCATAAAAGTAAAATTTGAAAGTTCCTAGAAATCAAGAACTTCGCTTTCCATCTGAAGTTGATATGAGGATTCAATTCCTAAACCCTCTTCCACACTAAAAACTGTTCCAATATTACAATATATCAAATTAATTTAGTATGCAGGGTAGCACTATTCTTCTAAGGTTTGTTTTTAGCCAATCTATTTTGGATTCTCTTCAATAAACATTACTCATTTAATGGCTTTGTCTAATCACGTCTCATGTGTGAAACCTGTGGTTCATACCATTTGCATACGTTTTTCACAACCAAAAACGTCTACAGCATATTTGAGGCCCTGAGTTGAAGCATGCAGCACATTCAAAACCTGCTGAATGAATTTTACGAAGAATATGCTGATCAATTCAAAGAACGGCTGCATTATTTTTTGCCTTAGATGGATGTCATCATCAAGCAAGTGGGGCTGTATCTCAAACAGCTAGCATTTGCCATCGATGATTATAGAGAATAATGGAGCACAAATGGAACACTTTTATCAATACAACAAACTCAAAACTTACAAATTTTAGAAATTCTCACTCTCTCACACTTACAACATAACACTCACACACTCTTTGTTGAGCTTATTATTTGCTTAACTCTTTAACACACTAAACTCTAAACAATTGATCAAATACTTGATCAATTCTTTATTCTTAATTTGCTTACTTGCAAAACTAAATGAGAGAGGGGGGTATTTATATTTAGTTTTAACAAACCAAAATCACACAAATAAAATAATATAAAAATTTATTAACCACACAAGTTTATAATATTTATCTCCTTAATTATTAACTTAAAATATCTTACTTAATCTAGAAACTTCAAGAATTAGGCTTGTAAATATTTGGGCTTAATCTTGGGCTTGATGTTGTAATTAATTTAATTTAATTTTGTGTTGTAATTTTAACACTCCCCCTCAACACCAACTTTCATTCTTCTAACTATGTTGAGTTGTCTTTGAAACTTTTCAAATTTATCAATACCCAAGCCTTTTGTGAATAAATCAGTCACTTGATCTTCGGTTTTAACATACAGCAACTCAATTTCTTCTTGCAAAACTTTCTCTCGGATAAAGTGATAATGTACCTCCACATGCTTTGTTCTTGCATGAAAAACTGGATTTTCTGCCAAACAAATTGCTGACCAATTATCACAATATATTGACATTTCATAATCTCTTGGCTGATGTAAATCCTCCATCAATTGCATTAACCATGTACTTTCTTGAGCTGCCATTGCTGCTGCTCTGTACTCAGTTTCAGTAATTGACAATGATACAGTCGGTTGCCTTTTACTGCACCAAGAGACTGTTCCTAAACCAATCTTGAAAAAATACCCAGTGGTCGAACGTCGTGTGTCATGATCTCCAACATAGTCAGTATCACAATAGCCAACTATTTTACGATCTTGGTCTTTCTTATAGAAGAGACCATAATCAATTGTGCCTCTCACATATCTCAATATTCGTCGAGCTTCTTCTAAGTGAGGTTTCTTAGGATTTTACATGTATTGACTTATTACTTCAACTGCATAAGAAATGTCTGGTCGAGTCAATGTCAAATATATAAGACTTCCTACCAGTTGTCGATACATAGTTCCATCTTCTAAATCCTTTCCTTCATGACCGCACAACTTGGCATTGGCTTCTAGCAGTGTTGAGATAGGCCTGCACTCTAGCATCCTAAACTTCTGCAACAAATCTTTGGCATATTTTTGTTGTCCTAGAAAAATCTCTTCTGCTGTCCGACTGACTTCGAGCCCAAGAAAATGTTTAAGTTGTCCAAGCTCTTTCATCTGAAAACGAACTACCAAATTCTCTCTTGTTCGACGAATCTCTTCTTCATCATCTCCAGTGATAATTAAGTCATCCATATATACCAACACAATTGCAAGTTTCTTTTCATTAGCTTTGACGAACAAGCTCGAATTAGCTGGTGCTACAGAGTAACTACCATGTGTTAGAAATTCTCCAATTTTACCATACCACGCCCTTGGAGCTTACTTTAATCCATACAATGCCTTTCTCAATTTACACGCATAATCATG
Source organism: Ailanthus altissimus (assembly GCA_946807835.1). Taxonomy (NCBI): domain Eukaryota; kingdom Viridiplantae; phylum Streptophyta; class Magnoliopsida; order Sapindales; family Simaroubaceae; genus Ailanthus; species Ailanthus altissimus. Next base: position 26,433,334 of record OX327704.1, on the reverse strand, counting down.
ATGAAATTTTCTTTCAAATTCAATTGGTTGAATCATGTAGATCTCCCGATCTAACTCTCCATATAGAAAAGCATTCTTTACATCCATTTGCCACAATATCCAACCTTTGCTAGCTGCTAATGCAAGTAGAACTTGTATTGTGGTGATCTTGGCTACTGGACTAAATGTTTCATCATAGTCTAGTCCATAGATTGACTCTAGTCGTCGTCCTTCCATTGTTGGTGTTCTTGTGATTTTTAAATCTTGGTACACCTTAACATCTTGTGGACCGAACAAGACATAGTGTCCAGAAGATGTTAACTGTGATACTGACAATAGATTCTTTTTCATGCCGGGGACATGATAGACATCTTGAAGTGTTACCTTATTAGGATTGTAACGAGGTGCAAAAACTGTGTTACCGATGTAAGCTATAAGCAATCTTGAGTTGTTGGCTGTCACCACCACGCGACTTCCTTTGTACTTAGTCATATCTTGCAGCTTTTCTTCGTCACCAGTCATATGATTTGAACATCCTGAGTCGACGATCCAATCATTTTCATAGTTAATCCATCCAGGCATTATCACTAAGAGTGATAGGTCTTCTTCCTCTATAGCGACAGACGCTTCAGCATCCCACTCATCTTCACTTTTTCTTTCTGAGTTTGATATGGCAACATTACTCTCAGCAAACCTTTTCTTGGACCAACAATCTTTTGCCATGTGTCTTATTTTTCCACAATTGTAGCATTTTCCTTCAAATTTTTTCTTTTGATTGAACTGACTACTATTGCCGCAAATCCTTCATACTCCCCCTGTCTGTGAGCTGCCTTCTTGGTGATAACTCTTTATCTTGTCATCATCTCTTTTAGATCCTCCACCAGCACGTCGTTTAAATCGACATTTTCTTTTGTCGATGTAAAGTACTTCTTCATCGCCTTTTAAAGAGACCCCGCCCATTTGCTTAGTAATCGCTTCTTAATCAGCAAGCAAATTTTTAAATTCAATGAGATATGGTTGGGTTGGCCAACCTTGTACAACAGTAATAAAACTTCTATACTCGGGCCTCAAACCATGGATGATAATTCTTTTCATCCTAGTTTCAGCAATAGCAGCGGCAGGATCTAACTCAGATATTTCACGACACAAGGACTTTACCTTTGTGAAGTATTGGTTGATCGTCATGTTGCGTTGTACAATTGACAACAGTTCATTTTCTAGAAGCTGTAGTCGCATGTTATTTTTCTTTGAAAAGAGTGTTGCGAAAGTGTCCCATGCTTCATTTGGCGTCTTGGCATTCTTTATGTGCTCTAACATTTCTTCTTCAACTGTGGTCTTAATGGCGAACATAGCCTTACTAGTTTTTACCTTCCACTTCTTTAAAGTGGCTTCATCTGCTGGCTGCTTCACTTCATTCCCGCAAATGACCTCCCAAAGATCTTGGCCTTGAAGGTAAGACTCTATCAATGTCGCTCATGTATTGTAATTTTGGTTATTAAGCTTCTTGATTCCTCCAACGACTTGAAGGTCACCCATCGTGTTTGCAGTACCTCAGTAATACCAAACAAGTTTTGTCAACAAACTTGCAGAGTCACAGACTACTCACGACACACAGAAGCTCACTCACTCACAATTTCTAGAAGTCCTTTCTGATATGGAAGATCAGTCAAAGCTGCAACTACAGAGCATACTCAGAATGCTTAGAAATCCTATAACTTGAGCAGTCCCAGACAGTCCCGCTCTGATACCAATTGTAGAGAATAATGAAGCACAAATGGAACACTTTTATCAATACAACAAACTCAAAACTTACAAATTTTAGAAATTCTCACTCTCTCACACTTACAACACAACACTCACACACTCTTTGTTGAGCTTATTATTTGCTCAACTCTCTAACAGACTAAACTCTAAACAATTGATCAAATACTTGATCAATTTTTTATTCTTAATTTGCTTGCTTGCAAAACTAAATGAGGGAGGGGGGTATTTATACTTAGTTTCAATAAACCAAAACCACACAAATAAAATAATATAAAAATTTATTAACTACACAAGTTTATAATACTTATCTCCTTAATTATTAATTTAAAATATCTTACTTAATGTAGAAATTTCAAGAATTAAGCTTGTAAATATTTAGGCTTAATCTTGAGCTTAATGTTGTAATTAATTTTCAATCATTTTCACCATTGTTGCAAAGTGAGTGGTGAGCCATCATCACCAAATAATGTAGAAAAGTGGGAATGAGTTGGCAGAAAACAAGTGTGGCGTCTACCGAGGTGGATTTAGTTTACAATATCACTGAAAATAACACATTAATTATTGCCTACGCCACGATAGAGGTATGAAATATCACTAAAAATATCTTTAACTAAGAAGTATTATCCTAATTTAAAAACGTTGGGTGACCAAATTCAATCGTTTTAATATGATCATTTCATATCTACACCCTTTTTAAATTTAAAAGGAATTATTGTCTAAAAAAAGCACACATAATTAATCCTTTCGAAGTCAATTTGAAGATAACTAAGTCTCCAAAGAGAATTCTCTAACTAGATTATTGACGTGAAAACTTAAGCGGATGATAACCGATAATTAATAATAAATAATTGAAATATTGCAATAAATTCATTCTTTTAAAGGAATTTTTTAAAAGCATTACATTATAAATTTTGCATCTAAATAAATGACAATAATTACATGCCATACAATTATTAATAATTGAATAACTACAACACTGCAATTGATAACTGTCTCTAACTGCATAGACTTATAACTGGATAACTATAATATTATAACTAATAACAGCATTCTATTGTAACATAATAATAAATAACTGCCTTCTAATAATTAAAAAAAAAAAATTCTCTATCCTCTAACAAAGTTTGAACCTCTGTTTCCTATTCTTTATCAAAATTTGAATTTGAACTTCTACTCTTTTTTTTATTATTAAGATTTAAATTTTAGACCTTAATCTAGTGGTGCATAAACTATCAAATCAAACATTAAGGTGTTTTAAGAGAAATTTTTTGAACAAGTTTTTAGGTAATTAACTGATCATTTTTAAATAAAAAATAATAATAAAGTTAGAATATTAATATTCATTAAAAAAAAAATAGTGAGAATACTAAAATACTCATTGTACTCGTTTATTGAACAAACACATTACTCAGCAAGCATGCCCTTTATCAGCTTTTTGGGCAAATAAAGTTTGTCTTCATTCATTTTTCTGCAACTTTATGGAAAGCATATTTTTACCAACCCATATGCACAGTTCAGTCAACATACAACTCTCTCGAGATCCGATTTGATGTATTTTAATCGTAATCACAAATGTTTTTTTTTCAGCCATCATTTAATACATTGAAGTTAACACTACTTTTTGGATTAAATCCAACGGCTCAGATTTAATTACACTTTAAACTGACAACTAGTGCTGGTGGTTGAAAAGAGATGATAGAAATATCAAAGGCTCCCTTATTTTTGGTTAAATATAAATTCGCCCTCTAAGATTGAACAATTAACAAGAAGCCCCTTCTATAAAATTAATAAATTAAAAATAATACATTAATTGCCAAAACAAATACTAGCACTATACTATTATTGTTCTATTAATTAAAAAATTTAATGTGATATTAATTTTATTTTTTAACATATTTTTCTAATAAATATTAATCTAACCTTTGTTTCATACATAATTCAATATTTATGTTGAAAATATTAGTTAATTTATATTTTTATGTTATTAATTATATATTTTTACAATTAATTTTAATATTTATATTATTAGATAAATAATGTAATCTTTTATACATTCAAAATGTACTAAATATTTATTAATTTAATTTAATATTTATATTATTAGATAAATAAAATACTATAATGGATTTACATTATTACTTTATTATTATTAGATAAACATAATTATAATATTTTCATAAATACTAGATTTCAAAACAATCAATTAATATTTTTATTTATTATGTTTTGGATTTCTAAAGTTTATACAAACTATCAAAGAGTATTTAGTATATAAATTTTTAAAATTATTTAAATCTCAAAAAGCCATGTGTCAGATTGTAATTAGTCAATCAAGAATCTTACTTTGAAACTGTGCATTAAGTATGTATATAGATACATACATACATACAAACAAAAATTAAAATCTTAAATTTGCAAATCCTAAATTCACTAACAATAGAAAATCCAAGTGTCCTATTGATATTTAAGAATTTTTGTTTAAAAAGATATTGTAATAACATTTTTTAAAAAAAATTTACTTTAAGCTTATATTTTTTAATAAGTGTTTCCGATGTTACATTAAAGATCATGAATAGAAATATCACTAAATGTACAAAAGTATCAATAATATCAGTTTCTCTTGTAATATTACTAAATTTGACTATGCCCACAAATAAAAGTTGTTTGTTGAAATATTTTTAGATATTACTTTCTCATTTCATATTTCAAAAATAAAAGAACATTTTATTATTCTTTTCATTATATTTTTAATTATATTAACACATTTTGGACTCAATTAAACTAAGCTCCATAAAGAAAAAGTTAAGTACAAACTGCCTTGCCACCTTTTTAAACTACTCAACTAGTTTTAGAGTAAAAATCTTACTGCCATAAGGCGGTTATAAACCGGCTGATAATTGGCCAGCTAATTTGTGCCGATTGTAAGGTGGTTTTAACCGACAAGTTGGTTTCATAATAAAACCTTACAGCCATAAGGCAATAACAAAAACCGACTAATATCCAATCAATCGATTTGTACCGATTGTAAGGTGGTTTTAACCAACTAGTTAGTTTATTAAGTTGATTATTACGTTAATCCTTTCATAGATTTATTATATTTTGAATTAGAAGTTTAATTAAAAAAATCATTTCAATAAATTAAAAATAAATAATATATTAATTAAAATCTTTTTAGATAATAAAAAAGTTTAAATTTGAGTAAAATTGTGTTAACGCTACCATTAATAATTTATGAATTTATTTATTACATATTTAGTAAAATAGTTAGGATATTGTTATGCCATACGAATATCAATAGCAAGTGTAAATACATTAATTAAAACCTAAAAATATTATTATAAATGGTGTATACCATATAAATATCAATAGAATATTTTAATAATTTGAATTACAATTTACTTCATAAATGAATATGTACATTATTGGTAATATAAAATTTAATGTTATATAATTTAAGTTATTTATTTAAAAGCTTAAATTTATTAAATATTATAATATTATGTGTAATGAAATATATGTTAATAAATTAAATGGTAATTGAGCTAATTGTTTATAAAACCATATAAATAAACTAAAAAATAAAAAATACATAATCTCATTTATGTATAAATCATATAAAACTCTATTTAACAATTTTAAAATATATATAATTGTTACTTAAATCTCTAATATATTATAAAGAAATTCAAATCTCATTTACGTATTTGCACCTCATTAACAAATTTAAGTGGATGAATAATAATAATAATAATAATTTATTTGTGTATTTATTGTTTGAACATTTGTAATAGTACATATGTATCTAAATTACATTTGAAATTCATTTTGAGAGAGTTAAAAATTTTATTGGGAGAGTTGAAAATTTGTGATCTAAACTTTGTCAGTTGAGATTTTGGATTCCTAATGGAGAACTTAATTAATTTATATAAAGATTTGGATATTTGTATTCATAAGTTGGTGACTTGTGGGGAAGGAATATGTAGCTAAATTACGCTTGAAACTAAATTTAAAAGTGTGAGCACTTTGTGCTCTAGACTTGGTGGCTTGATATTTTGAATTCTTAAAGCACAATTTAATCACTTCATATCAAGATTTAAGGACTTGTGTACACAAGTGAAAAATATGTGACAAGATTGTACTTGAAACTCAATTTAATAAAGTGAAAACTTTTAATGCAAGGCTAGAACTTTGTGTTCTAAACTTGGTAAATTCATATTTTTAGACTCCTAAAATACAACTTGATTAGTTTAGATCAAGATTTAGGGACTATATTCATAAGTTGGTCAGTTAAGGGAAAATATATGGTTCGAATATAATTGAAACTCTATTTGACAAAGTGGAAGAGCATGAACTTTATTCTTTAGACTTAGTAAGTTGATATTTTGAATTCCTACAGTACAACTAGGCTACTTCATAGTAAGACATAGGAATTTGTGTTTATAAGTTGATGAGCTCGACAAAATATGTGGCTAGAATACATATGAAACTCTATTTGATGAAGTGGGAATTTGATTCTATAGTCTTGGTGAGTTGATATATTGGATTCCTAAAGCACAACTTGGTTAGTTTAAGTCAAGACTTGGGGATTTGTATTCATTAGTTGATGAGTTGAAAGTGAACATATGGCTAGAATATACTTAAAACTTATTTGACAAAGTAGAAACTTTCAATAAAAAAGTGGAAACTTTGTTTTATTGACTCGATGAGTTGATATTTTGGATTCCTAAAGTACAATTACTTGATTTCTTCATATTAAGATTTACAGACTTGTGTTCATAAGTTGTTGAGTTGGGGAGAAATATAAGGCTAGAATACACTTGAAACTCTATTTGACAAAGTGGGAACTTTTAATAAAAGAGTGGGAACTTAGTTCTCTAAACTTGATGAGTTGATATTTTGGATTCTTAAGTATTACTTAATTAGTTTAAGTCAAGACATGAGACTTATATTCATAAGTTGATGAGTTGAGGAGAAATATATAACAAAAATATACCTGGAACTTTATTTGACAAATTGAGAACTTTTAGTGAAAAAGTGAGAACTTTATTATTAAGATTTGGTGTTTTGATATTTTTTATTCCTATAGTATAACTTGGTTACTTTATATTAAGACTTGAGAACTTGTGTTCATAAGTTGATGAGTTGGAAAAAAATATGTTGCTTATACTTGGAACTCAAATTGACAAAGTGGAAACTTTTAATGTAAGAGTTAAAATTTTCTGTTGTAGACTTGGTAAGTTGATATTTTAGATTCCTAAAGTATAACTTGGTTACTTCATATTAAGACTTGGTGACTTATTCATAAGTTGGTGAGTTAAAAGAAAATATGTGGCTATAATACACTTAAAATTCTATTTGACAAAGTAGAAACTTTATTTTCTAAACTTAGTGAGCTTATATTTTAGTTTCTAAAATATAACTTGGTTAATGTAAGTCAATACTTGAGGACTTTATTCATAAGTTGGTGCGTCGGGGAAAAATATATGACTTGAATAAACTTGGAACTCATTTTGACAAAGTTGAAGTTTTGTTATCTAGACATGGTGAATTGATACTTTACACGAGACTAAATTATAAATTTGTGCAATATATTTGTTTTATTATTTTCATTTCTTCAATTTATGATATAGTTATATTCACAATAATTATTTTAGGTTTTTATCTTTAGTATTATATTTATATTATTATTACAATTTGATTACAGCATTTACTGAATCTTATTATTAGCCACCTTAATCATGAATTTTGTGTTATTTCTTATTTAATTTCTTAAAATTAAAACCACATAATTTCTAAAATAAAAACAACATTTATCACAATAAACCAATAAATTGTTTAAATTATTTTGTATATGTAAATATCTTTTACCATGCATTATGTATTCTTATAATATGTACTTAGTCATCAATGTAGTTCATTGTTATAAGAATACTTAATTCATTTTAATGGGATTGACTGAAAGTCTTTCAAATAAATAATTTAAATGACAAATCTAATTTTAAAAAAGAATAAAATAACAAATAAAAATCAATTCAATATCATAATTTTTTTAATATTTTAAATAGTAAAAAACAATAGATTTTTTTACTATTAAAACTCCATTTTAATGATAGTTGTAGGTTTAATAATATTGCCACCTTCTCCATTGAATTAAAAAGATAAAAAGACCTCATAATTTTGTCACATAAATAATTAAAATATTTTTAAAAAGTGAGAGTATTTTTATCTTTTTAATTAAATAAAGGGATGATAGTATAATTAAATTTAACGTCACCTTGAAATGTAATTTATGCCAACCTTAGGGGGTGACTGTGTTAATATTTCAAGATTAAGGTTCAAAATGGATATTATAAAATATAGATACTATATATAAATATGTCAAATTTGTCAATGATTGCATGTCGTTTTGCAACAATAAATTAACTATAAATATATTTCTGGCGGCAAAGATCAGAAAAAATTAATATTCATATATCACGTGAGAATCATTTGAATGTCACCTTGCAATATTGGACTACACGGCATCGTATTTTTATATAAATCCATAGAAAGAAATTTAAGATATATATTCATTGACTAATAATAATAAGCACTTATATTCTTGCTTGCAAAGTCTGTCTAGTTGTTTGTTTTTTTTTTTGGAATTACAAGTCTCTAGTTGTTATGAGGCAAAAAAACTTTTAAAATCCAAACAAAAGTCAAAGAGTTTTTATTTTTTTAATTGTTATGAGGTGGTTATTGGTGTTATTGATTAAAATTTTTAAAATTTTGATAGAAGTTAAAGAATTTTTATTCTTCAAATTGTTAGAAAGCAATGATTGATGTTAATGATTAAAATTTTCAAAATCTTGATAAACGTCAAAGAATTTTCATTTTTTATTATTTTGTAGGCATTCAGTTATTGTAGTACTTTGAGATTTAAATTTTATAATATAATATTTATATAAAATAATAATAATAATAATGAAAAAAATAACTTTAAATAAATAGCTTATTTTTATGGAATAGCTTCACTAGAATTAGCAATGTAAAATTATCATGTTATTCAATGTTTAAAATGATTAAATTAAAAAAAAAATTACTGCAAGAGAATTTTCAACCATTTATATGCTTTTCAGCATGCATATAATATTATTAGAAGGCAAACATGATTGGATCTATATAGTTCCTAATTCTATTAATTTATATGTAAACAACATTATCAATTGAAACCAAGACAATGACAAGCACCCCGAATGGATATAACTTCAACAGGGCCATTTAATTTTTAAAAATCTTTTTTGGGTCCATGAAAATGAACGATAGATACTTAACTTGAAAAAAAAAAATTTCAGTAACAGCTAATTAATTCTATGTTGGAAGAATTGTCATTTTTATTGTAAGATTAGGTTACAATAAAGAATTCAACCAAGTTCAACTTTAAATTTTAATTTTTTCATGTAGTAGAATAATTAAGATATTAAATAAAAATAATAAAAATATAAAACAGATAATTAAGAGTACAAAACAATCACTTACATAGTTTGACTAATTATCTACGTTCACGGTGGATCTAAAGATCCTAACCTCTCTTATTAAATCTCTAAAGAATTTATAGGAAAACACAATAAAGAACTCTAAAACAGAATTAATGTTTAGAGTATTTTTACTCTCATTTAAACAATGAACACTCAAATAATGATTGCACTTTAACGTATACAAATACCTAGTGTCTATTTAATTTTTTTTTCTCTTAAAGTCTCTCTTAATACTTGATTTCAAACTAAAGGATTTATAAGAATTTATATATGGATGATTTAATGCCTATTAACCATAACCTTAATTAGAATAAGAGTCAACGTGTTTTGTCTAAAACTTTTTAAAACTCAAAAATTCGTAGTAGAAACGAACTTCTCCCGCTCTGGTGCTGCGACTTTTTTCTTTACTTCCTTTCATTTCTTTGAGTTTCATTTCACTTTTCTTTTTGTGTTTTATATGTCTTAAACTTTTTCGTATATATCTCATACATTTTAAATTTTTTATGACTATTCTCTTTAATATTTTTTATAATTCTTACTCAAATAAAATTATTAAATTATCAAATTTATAAATTCTAAAAATTTTAATTTGGTCCGGGACAAGGAGCAATATGTACTTAACCCAACTAACAAACAAAATTAAAGCCATTTATTAGCCTTTGAATGATTATTTGTTTTTTTTGGTTGACATAGCCTTTGAATGATAGTTAATATATATATATATTTTAAAAAATAAATTGTAACCACATATGTATTTACCATACCTCTCATGATAAATCGTTATGTAGCATTCATTTACCAACACATTCTTGCTATCTGTCAATTTCATTTAATATCACTTACAATACACATTATTAGCTTCGTTGCTCTCATATGCTTGATGCCCACAGATACTTCCATTATTATTAGAAAAATTACGAGTTAAATCTTCAAAAATTAATTGAATTATTCAATCAGTTCTTATATATTCTTTTAAGTATTTTAGTTAATTCTTGTTATTAAAAAAAATATTTAAAGTACATTTTTTAAGATAATAAAATAAATTTGATCAAATGTAAGACTGTTTATTATAATTAAATATATTAATTTTTTTTACTGTCTTAAAAAAATATCATTCAAAAGTTACTTTTAAAAAAAAATAATTAAAGTATTTTAATAAATATAAAACTAATTAAATAATTTAACAAAAATTTAAAGACTACACACATTTTCTCTTATTATTTTATATCACTACCTTTTCTTTTAACAATATATATATATATATCTCTCTCTATCTGTGTAAAGACCTGCACAGCTTTTGCTTCATAAGAGTTACTATATTTTGCCCAAGGAACAAGAGAGAGAAAAAGAGATTAACTATGGGTGAAATAAGTGCTGAAGAAGAAGCGCTTCTGCCTCTTTTTGAGACCAAGAAAGCAAAGGGTAGGGGTTGTTACAGGTTATTTGCAGGCACTATTTTTCTGGGAATATGCTCGATATTGCTTTACAGATTAATAAATTTTCCAAGAGAAGGAACAAGAAGAAGATGGGCTTGGATTGGGATGTTCATGGCAGAATTTTTCTTCAGCTTTTACTGGATCATCACTCAGTCTGTTCGTTGGAATGTTACCTATCGTGTGCCTTACAAACCCAGACTCTCACTTAGGTTTTTCCTCTCATCTCTCTCTCTTTAAAATAATTAATATTTTATAATTTCGTTTCTATTTTTATTTTAATTTACTAGTTAATTTTTTTTAAAATTATAATTTCGTTTCTATTATAAATTTATTTAAAACTCAGTCTGTTCGTTGGATTTTTTATTTTTATTTTTTCCTTTGAGACATATAAATTACTTCACATAAACTAACTGATGAGAGAGATTAATTATAACCAAATCATTAATGATAAAATAAAACGAGACCCTTCATTTTTTCTTTTTGTTTTTGACTGTTTGCTCTTGCCCCATCAGTGAGGGTTTCAAGTTAAGCTAAGTCAAGTTTTATTTATTTATTTATTTTTGACTTTTGGTGTTTATTAAATAAAAATCAATAGCACTCGAGTACTTACTTTAGAAAGTCTTTATATATTTTTTGGTATAAGATATTAAAATAACATAATTATTCATCTCTTTTTATTGGAGTTTTAAAATTCAAATAGGATATTTGTTAAAATAGTGTAATAATTCTCCTATTTTAGTAAGACTTAATAATTTGAGTGGAGTATACATAAAAGATCTAAAGTAATATTTCATATAAGATAAATAAATACCATAAATAGACATATGGTGCTGAAAAATTTTGGGTTGTTGTATTTGGGTAATAATTAAAATTATAGACTTAAACTAATTAATTATTTAATAAAAAAGATATTTATGACAAAGTCTTATACTCGAGAAATGATTATAATATTTAATTAATATGAAAGATTTAAAATTTCAAGTAATATTTGGACTCGGTTACATTGTTGCATCTTTACCCCTGTTGAAAAATTGGCGATTCAACCATTTTGGTTGGACAAGAGTTGAGATGAATACTAAAGTGGAGAGTCACAAGAAGTTTAGAACGTGTGGGACACGTATGGAGAAGTTTAGGACGTGTGGGACACGTATGGAGAAGTCTAGAACGTGTAAAACACGAAGGGAAGTGAAAAAGGACTTGAAAACGCGAAGGAAATGAAGAAATCATAGGAGAAGCTGCTAGCGCCGCGGTGCTCAACACAGAAGACTAGCGCAGCAGCGTTGGGTTCCTAGTGCTGCGGGGATGGGCGTGAGAAGGGCTAGCGCCGCAGTGCCCAGGGATGCGTGTCACGGCCCCCAGACGAGCCAGGATGTCCGTTTTGGTTTGGGATTTTGAGTTTTAGACTTTCAAAACAAGTGGACTCTTACTCCAATAAGAAATAGGGTTAGTAGGCGCGAAATACACCCTATATAAATACTTGTAAACCATTGTTTAAGATTAAGCATTTAAGGTTTTAAGATGTAACCATAAGCGAGAATAGAGGAGTTAGGTAGGCACTAAGTGCGTGGTGCACTAGGGTGTAACCTTTGAGGAGTATTTTTTCTTTAAATTCTTTGAGTGAATAAAAGAGAAACAAAATAGATCATTTTGGCTTAGATGCTCGGGCTATTCTTGTGTTCATTGTAAAAATCTCTTATGAGAAGATACTAAGAGGTCTGAGGGAGTTATGGTGATCAAGAGTAGATACTTAGAGGTCTCTACGGGAGATACTAAGGGGTCTTGTGGGATCATTGATGATGTAAGAAGATACTTAGTGATCTATTTTAATAGTAAGAAGCTGGATTATGGATCTTTCGTGGATGTAGAAAATTTTGGGCCGAGCCACGTATATCTTGTGTCTTGTTGATTGGTTTGTTTTTTTTATCTTTATTAGTGTGTTAATCTTATGTGTTCTTTCTTACGGTATCAAGTTATGGTTTTTCGCTGAGCATAAAATAAAAGGGATATCAAAGTTGTGGCTTAATTGGTGCCATAGGGGTGTTAAATTGAAGTGCACGGTGTGATATCCGTAACAAACTGGTATCAAAGCTTGAGTTGAAGTCCAAACTGATATCAAAGCATGGGTTGAAGTCCAAATTGCAGAGCATAGGTAGTAGTGTTAGATTGCAGAGCAAAGATTGTTAGCCATAGGGACTCACAAATATAAGAGAAGAATAATAAGGAAGATGATTATTTGAAAGAGGAAAAGATGATGGCCTTACTGTAGAGTTTTGAAGTAGAGATCATTCTTAAAGAAGACTACCAAGAAGATGGCGTCATCTAGGTCCTAGTTAGAAGAATCATTCAGATTGGACACAAAATAAAGATGGCAAAAGAAGAACAATCAAGATTGAAGAGCAGATCCAAAAGGTGTCTAGGGCACTCAAAAGGATAGTCTTAAGAGAAAGACAAAGATAGAAGGAAGGTGGATTTGCAAGTTTGTTGGATGACTAGGTAAAGACCTTGATTGCATGAGAGCTTCTGGAGGAATAAGTGTCTGATGGAAGAACTATTTTTAGGATCTAGGGTAGTGTTTTCATATGAGTCATGGAGAATTGTTATTTACCAATTGGAGAAATATAGCTTATGGTAAGTTATAGGGGATTAGTAAGATAAGATTGAGACTATATAGTGAAAAAAACAAGGGAGGGACTAGGTATGAGATTTCATTCCTCATCTCATAAAGACCCAGAGGACTCAGGACTGTTAGATCGAAATAGGGAGATTCATGGAAGCCATATGGAAGGAATACTAAATGGGAAGCAAAAGGATCGGGGGAGTGATAAAGCACAGAGGGAGGCTATGTGCTTATAGAAAAGTGCTTAGAATGGGATCAACATATGATTGTTGATTTGAAACAGACCATAAAGCAGCTTTTGATATATCACTTTGTGGCAGGGGTCGAAAGAGAATGTGTGGGAAGAGTAGTAATGGCGAGAATGGGCTTTCACCATTAAGGGTTATGGTCATGCTGTCTTTGGGACATGGAAGATCATAACATTGAACTACTCTAAACATTAGCATTCAGGAATCTTTTGAGACCGTAGTCGTAAGAGCCTTAGTTAAGTCTGAGACTTGACTTATAGACCATGCTAGTGAGCATTGGTCAAGGAGGGGTGATGGTGATTAGCTTCATGGGGAGAGATTTTGAATCAAGGAGGGGATTTATTGAAAAATTGGTGATTCAATAATCTTGGTTGGATAAGAATTGAGATGAATACCAAAGTGGAGTCACAAGAAATTTAGAACGTGTGGGACACGTATGAAGAAGTTTAGGATGTGTGGGACACGAAAAGGGAAGTGAAACGGGACTTGAAAGCGCAAAGGAAATGAAGAAATCGCAGGAGAAGCTGCCAGCGCCACGGCGCCCAGGGCTGAGCGCCGTGGCGCTCAACACTGAAGACCAACGCTGCAGCGTTGGGTCCCCAGCACTGTGGTGATGGGCGCGAGAAGAGCCAACGCCGCAGCGCCCAGGGATGAGTGCCGCAGTGCTCAGACGCGTTAGGATATCTGTTTTGGTTCGGGATTTCGAGTTTTGGAAAGTTTTGAACTTCCAAAACAAGTGGACTCTTACTCCAACAAGGAATAGAGTTAGTAGGCACGAAATAGACCATATATAAACACTTGTAAACCCTTATTAAGATTGAGCATCTAAGGTTTTAAGATATAACTATAAGAGATAATACAGAAGCTAGGTAGGCACTAAGTGCGTGGTGCACTAGGATGTAACCTTTGGGGAGTGTTTTTTCTTTAAGTTCTTTGAGTGAATAAAAGAGAAACACCATAGATCCTTTTGGCTTAGATGCTCGGGCTATTCTTGTGTTTCTTGTAAAAATCTCTTATGAGGAGATACTAAGAGGTCTTAGGGAGTCATGGTAATCAAATGTAGATACTTAGAGGTCTCTATGGAAGATACTAAGGGGTCTTGTGGAATCATTGATGATTTAAAAAGATACTTAGTGATCTATTTCAATAGTAAGAAGTTGGATCATGGATCCTCCATGGACGTAGGAAATTTTGGGTCGAACCACGTATATCTTGTGTCTTGTTGATTGATTTGTTTTCTTTATCTTTATTGGTGTGTTAATCTTATGTGTTATTTCTTACAGTATTAAGTTATGATTTTTCGCTGTGCATAGAATAAAAGGAATATCAAAGTTGCGGTCATAAAAATGTTAAATTGAAATAGACGACGTGATATCCGCAACAACCTCTTTTTATACATGTTAATGTCATTATGACATGATCGAGACTTACATGTGGATCAATATCCACATATTTTCACCAACTTATACATATGACAAATTTGCAATATTTAATCTAATACTCTAATATTTTCAACTTATAAGAATTTTTTTTAAATTTTTTCTATTTATGATTTTTTTTGATATTACAAAGCACTTTGTTTGCCATTTTTTTAAATTTTTCTAAAAAGCATATTACATTTATTTATTTTTTAATCATATCTTATGTTAATTAATTTTTAATTATGCTTACCGACATTGTGAGTTCAGATATGAAAAGAAGTTACCAGGAGTTGACATTTTTGTATGCACGGCGGATCCGACGATAGAGCCACCAACTATAGTGATTAACACCGTGCTATCGGCCATGTCATATAATTATCCTCCAGAAAAATTGAGTGTTTATTTGTCTGACGACGGCGGTTCAGAATTTACATTTTACGCTCTCCTGGAAGCTTCTCATTTCTCCAAGTACTGGATACCCTTCTGCAAAAAATTCAAGGCTGAGCCAAGGTCCCCGGAAGCCTACTTTGCTCAGAAATTTGACGTAACAGACACTGCTCATGCTCAAGAATTGTTAGCTATTAAGGTAAACAAAAAAAAAAAAAGTAATTCAAAAAAACTGATCCTATTATTTTTTTTATATACATATTTATATTTTTAACTTTTTGTGGAAAAGAATTTTTATATATATAAAGGGGGCAACTAGAATTAAAGCAAAAGAGACTAATTGTCAAAATTAAAAATGATACAGAATTAGAGTTTAGTTATACGAGTTTTTTAGTGTCAGATTTGATATCCTGTGGTAGAAAAAATTACAAAAATATTTATTTTAAAAAGTAAAATTATAAAAATTTAAAAATTAACTGATTCTATTTTATTCAAAAACTTATTCTATTATATATATATATATAAACCTTTTTTTAGAAAGGTTAAACCGAATGGGATTAAATATTAAAATTAAAAATTATACAAAATTAGAGTTTAATTATATGAAAGTTTTAGTATCAGATTTAAAATTTTGTAACAGAAAAAAATTATAAAAATACTTAAAATTGAAAAAAATTTATTATTAAGTAAAAAATTTTAAAACTGATAATACAAATCCAACCTTTTATATATATATATATATATATATATATATATAATTTTGTTCTAGTAAGCAATGTAATTTATTATATGATGGATATGTAAACATAAAAATTATGTTAAAGTTATAGATTAATTAAATAGTAATATATGACAATATTACTAATTATATAATAAATTATGTAACTCATTAAATCACATATATTTATATATCTTAAGAAGAATTATCAATTTTCTATCTTAGTTTTTTAACATATTACTGTTTACTATCTATTAAATTTAATAGTTATTGATAAACTTACGGATTGAATTATCAAAATGTTTGTCATCATTGAATTAAGAAAGAGTGATTTGTCCATCATTGTTATTACAATAGGTTGGTGAGTGTTTACTATGAAAAAAATTTGGAGGTCAATTATAATTTGCTTAAAAATGAGGGGGGAAATTTAGCAATTTCCTTTTTTTTTAAAAAAAAAATTAACATTTGCGTTCTTTGGGCTCATGTTAAAGAGTACAGTTGATTTATAACATGTTTTCTTAAGATATGATATATGTGAAGAACATTACTTCTTGATAACACTAACATACAATTAATTTATTAAATTTATGTTTTTCCCATTTGAAGAAACAATACGAAGATATGAAGAAGCGGATTGAATCGGCCATATCAAAAGGAAGCATTCCCAGGGAAACAATGAAACAACACAAGGGATTCTCAGAATGGAATTCTGAAGTAACGAAACAAAATCATCAGTCAATTGTGCAGGTAATTAAATAACTTTTTTTTTTCCTAGTTATAATTTTCAGAATACTATATGCTAAATAAAATTAATATTTTATATATTTAAGTGTAAAATAATTTATTGTTATGAGGTTTTGATGATCAGATTATCATAGATGGACGGGACGCAAATTCTGTAGATAATGAAGGATGCATGTTGCCAAGTTTGGTTTACATGGCAAGGGAGAAAAGGCCAGGATGGCCTCATAATTTCAAAGCCGGAGCCATGAATGCACTGGTAATTAACTTCAGTGATATTGCCATATTTGTTAAATTATTTGGTTAGTTCTTATATATATATATATATATATATATAATATCTTAATAAGTCATTGTTATTGAACAAAATTAAATTTAAAGTATAGTTTTTAAAGCCACACGTAAGATAAATTTGATTAAATATGAGATTATTTATTATGATTAAATATATTAATTTAGTTTATTATTCTTAAAAAGTGTATTTCAGACGTTATTTTTTTAATAATTGAGACTAACAAAGATATTTAAAAAAATTTAAGGACTAATTGAGTAATTCAACAAAACCGACTCTAACGCCATGGGTTCTTAGCTTTTTATTTTCATTTTTCTTTGTTTTGGTCAAACCAAATTCTTACTCTAGTAATTAATTTAGAGTATGATATTAAATAATGTCTTTGCTTGCAGATAAGAGTGTCATCAGAGATAAGCAATGGATCTGTGATTCTCAATCTAGACTGTGACATGTATGCAAATGACGCCGATGCAATAAGAGAGGCCTTGTGTTTCTTCATGGATGAGAAGAGAGGCCATGAAATAGCTTTTGTGCAGCATCCACAATGTTATGACAATCTCACCAAAAATGATCTCTATGCCAACCTTACTCAAGTCGTTAATCAGGTAATAAGCATGCACATAGATAGATTAAAACTATACCTTAGAGTGTAGTTCAATTGATTGTGAATAGGTTTAATGCTCACGACTATCTGAGTAGAAGATTGGCGTTTTGTAGATGAGATTTTCCATCCCATTCATTTTTTCAAAGGAAAAGATAAATTAAAACTATATGAATGCATAAGAAGAAATACTCTTAATTAATTTTGATTTGATTTTCTCATTAATTAATGAAAGGTTGAGCTTGCATCAATTGGCGGCTACGAGGTGGCTCTATACTGCGGCACTGGGTGTTTCCACCGGAGAGAAAGCCTCTCCGGAGCAAAGTATTCTGAGCATTATAGAAGACAAGGAGGCATTGAGGCCAAAAGTAATGAGAAAAGAAGTGTTGATGAATTGGAAAAGGCCTCAAAAACTCTTGCTAGTGTGAATTATGACAAGGGCACTCAATGGGGCACAGAGGTTAGCCATTCTAGTCATGAAATTCCTCTATATATTTAATTAAGGGAAGTTGCTATTTTTTTTTGGAAAACTACTAATTAACTGTCTTATTATTATTATTATTTTAAAATAGTAATTGTAAAAAAAATTATAAGGAAAAGTGGCAGTTTTAATATCTACTATATAGGTGAAGTAAGGTCATGGATTTATTTTGTTCTATAACATTTATTTTTCATTAAAGTGAACTATACAAGGGAACATATTAAAATACAACTTATCGTATACTTAGGGGAATATAGTAAGCTTTGCGCTTCAAAATATGTATACAAATTGTTTTATACCAACTTATCTATATAAACTGATATGGTATGATATGATATGATTGAATGTGTGATTATTTATTTATTTATTATATTAAGTGATTAAATTCATTCATCAAATTAAATTATGCCATGTCAATTTGTATGAATGAGTTTGTATGTATTGTATTACTATAAAATTAAAAGATAAAATAATTTTTTTTAACATGAAATGTGTTGTAAATCAACACAAGGCTATAAAATCACACAAGAACAAAGAATACTACAACAAACAAGAGCGCACACAATCAAGAATCAATGTGTAGTGGTTCAGTTTCAAGAAACATAACCTACATCTACTTTTTGAGTTTAAAACATAAGAGCCTATTCACTATAAATCAATATTACAACCTTAGAAACCATATTCTAATTCACTCTTACAAGATTCGACTGATACAGACCATGAAGATGAAGATCACTAAAAACCCTAGCTTTATTTCACAGCTGCTCTCTTTTGATCTCTCTGAAAAAACAAAAGAATGACTTACTGTGTGTTAAGGATTACACAAGTCAGTATTATATATTAAAATCAAAATGGTAGCATTTTATGCACTTATTCTACGAGTTTATGAAATTGCCCCTAGACTTATACCAAATTACTCTTGGGACCAATATCTTTAACAATCTCTACCTTGGTTTCATGAGACATTCCTTGACTCATTATGAATAAACTCTTAACTTATTCTTCTAGCTCGAATTATCTAACTATGTTCATCCTTTGTTAATGTGAAACAAATCTAAACAGTACTTGAATTTGCTCGCTAGTAGGACCTCGGTACCAATATCTGTTGGGTTCTCCTCTATTGGAATTTTCTATAGTTGAACTCATTCTTTTGCAATCAAATCCCTGATGAAATAATAATTGACTTCAACATGCTTTGTCCTCTTATGGAAACTTGGATTTATGTTGAGATGTATGGCACTCTATTTGTCTAAAAATATAAGTACTATAAGCATTTGTATTTCATTCAACAATCATTTAAAGCCAAAGAGTTTCCTTTATTGGCTCAATAATAGCTATATATTCTACCTGAGTACTGAATAATGCCACCAGAGGTTGAAGTTGAGATTTCCTGCTCACACAATTACCAAAAAGTGTAAAACATAAGTAGTGGTTGAGCTCCCCTTATCTCTATCTCTTGCAAAGTTAGAGTCAATATAGCCAACCAAACTCAACATATTTTCATGTTTCCCATATACCAATTCATATTCTGTGGTACCATTCAGGCATCGCAACAACCACTTAATTCCTAATAAGTGAGCTTTTTAAGGATTGGATATATGCTTAACACACTTACTATTTGAGCCAAATTAGGTCCAATTTATATCACAGTATATATTATTGAACCAAAAATACTAGAATAAGAAATTTTAGATTTTTCATCACTCGTAATAAGACACAGTTCTTTTGAAAACCTAAAATGTGTAATCTGAGATACGTTAACAAGTTTTGAATCATTCATAATAAATGTATTCAAGACCTTTTTAATATATTATTTCTGAGAAATTACAATATGATTTAAAGATCTATTTCTAGATATATCTATCTTTAATATCTTTTTTTTTTCTTTCTAACTTCTAAGTCTTTCATATCAAATTCGTTATTTAAGAGATTTTTTATCTTATTAATTTCATGCTTATCATAACTAGATAATAACATACCATCAATATATAATAAAAGAAATACTTTACATTTTTTTACCAAGACTTTTAAAGTGAAAACATGAATTATAATTTGCTTCTATTAAAGTCTATTTTAGTAACAAAGTGTCAAATCTTTTATACCATTGTCTAGAGATTGTTTTAATCTATTTAAAAATATTTTAAGCAAACAAACTATATTATCTTTATCATTTTTTTCAAACCCCTCAGGTTATGTTGAAAAATTAGCGATTCAACAATTTTGGTTGAACAAGAATTGAGATGAATATCAAAGTGGAGAGTCACAAAAAGTCTAGAACATGTGGGACACGTATGAATAAGTCTTGGACGTATGGGACATGAAGGGGGAAGCAAAACGGGACTCAAAGACGCGAAGGAAGTGAAGAAAATGCAATAGGCGCTGTCAGGGCTAAACGCCGCGACTCTCATGGTTGAGCGCCACAGCGCCTAAGATAGCACCCCAGTGCCGCAGCGCTGGGTCCTTAGTGCCGCGGGGATGAGCGCGTTTTCAGCCAGCACCGCGACATTCATGGACGAGCGCCGCAACACCAAAATGCGTAAGGATGTACGTTTTTCATCCGAATTTTGAGTTTTAGAAAATTTTGGACTTCCAAAACAAATTGACTCTTACTCCAATAAGGAATAGGGTTAGTGGGCACAAAATACATCCTATATAAACACTTGTAAACCTTTTTGTTTAAGATCAAACATCTAAGGTTTTAAGATGTAACCTTAGATGAGTTAGGTAGGCACCAAGTGCGTGGTGCACTAAAGTGTAACCTTTGGGGAGTGTTTTCTTTAGGTTCTTAGGTTCTTAAGTGAATAAAAGAAACACCATATGTTCTTGTGTTCCTTGTAAAAATCTCTTATAAGGAGATATTAAGAGGTCTTGTGGAGTCATGGTAATCAAGGATAGATACTTAGAGGTCTCTATGGGAGATACTAAGGGGTCTTGTGGGATCATTGATGATGTAAGAAGATACTTAGTGATCTATATCAATAATGAGAAGCTGGATCATGGATCCTTCGTGGACGTAGGCAATTTTGGGCCGAACCACGTAATCTTGTGTCTTGTTGATTGATTTGTTTTTTTTATTGATGTGTTAATCTTATGTGTTCTTACTTATAGTGTGAGTTATAGTTTTTCGCTGCACATAGAGTAAAAGGGGTATCAAGGTTGTGGCTTAGTTGATGCCATTAGGGTGTCCAATTGAAGTGCATAACTTGATATCCGCAATAGGTTATTTCATGTAAATAGTTTTATCAAGATCACTATGCAAAAAAACTATTTTTACATCTAATTGGTCCAATTTTCAATTAAAATAAGCAATCAGAGACAATAAAATTCTAATAGTGGTGTATTTAATAACAAGAGAGAAAATTTATTATACTCGAACATTCTTATTTTATGAGAAACCCCTAACTACTAATTTGGCTTTAAAGTAAAAGGGTCAAGAGGAGTTATATCTTCTTTAATCTTTTAAATCCACTTACAATCAATTACCTTTTGATTTTTAGGTCTTGGTACCAGAATCTAAGTTTGGTTATTTTGGAGTGATTTCATTTCTTCAGACATTATAGTTCTTCATTGCTGGAATACTTGTTTTCCATTGCTTCAGTATGTTAGAGTTCTAATTCTTCAATCTAATAAGCTGAAAACAAAGCAAAAACTCTCAAATTATAAGAAGAAAATTTAGAGAAAATTTATACCTCTGTTCTGGTTTTGTCTTTAGCCAGTTGGTAGTCTGTTAAAAAAGAAGCAGAATCACTTGCTTGTGATTCCTCACTATTTTGATCTGGCTTAAGTTTAATTTCATATTTTTTTAAAGGATCCAATTCATTAGCTTCTTCAAGTTTGATGTGGTTGATTACAAGGTAGTATATCTTTATTAAAGGTAACATCTTTGCTGATTATTATCTTGACATCACTAGACTCTCTATCCCATATCCTATAACCTCTCATCCCATCGAGATACCTTAAGAATAGACATTTTAATTACATAGGTCCTAGTTTTTCTCTTATTTACTATGCATAAGCAGCACAACCAAGAGTTACGAGTTTTCTTTAATAATCTATTGCTCTATTAGTCCATAATTCTTCAGATATTTTAAAATTTATAACACTTGATGGGCTTTTATTTATCAAATAAAAAGCTGTCATAATAGCTTCACTATAAAAATATTTTAAAAAGTTAGAACTAATTAAAAGACACTTGACTTTTTCTAACAAAGTCCTATTTATCCTTTTTGCAATCTCATTTTATTGAGGTATATAGGTAACAATTATGTGCCTTAGGATTAAATTTTGATTATAGAAATTTTCAAATTCATGATTATAGAATTCAAGACCAGTATCTGTTCTAAGAATCTTGACCTTCTTACTAATTAGGTTTTCGGTGAGATTTTTTCATTATTTGAATTTATTAAAGGTATATGTTTTAGTTTTAAGTAGATAAACTCATACTTTCCAAGAGTAGTCACTAATTAATGATAGAAAATACCTATTCCCAAATTGAGTGGGTATTTTTGTGAGTCCCCAAAGATCAGAATGGACATAATCAAGAGTACTTTTAGCCTTGTGTGTTCCAAATTTAAAACAAATCCTATGTTGTTTTCTCATATCACAATTTTTACAAAATACTAATTTGTTCAATTTTATACCTTCAATAAGTCCTAATTTACTCAATTTTAAAAAGCTCTGTTCACCTATATGCCCAAATCGTGCGTTACTAAATCAACTGCTTTATTTTTAGTACCAACAATTAAGAATTATTTTCCCTTACTTGCTGCATCAAAAACTAAATCACAAGCTTTTGATAAAAACTGAGTAGTTCTTTTATGCCAAAGTTTGGATTTGTCTAAGTCAAATTTTGACACACTGACTACAGTACTAGTTACTCTTTGCCCTAATAATATATATATATATATAATTATTTTTGTTTCATACCTTTCATGACCTTAAGTTGTCCTCTTTTTGTCTTATAGGTGAATACTTTTTCATCTAAGGTTCTAAAAGTTCAAATTTCTTTTTAAATTTGGTATATATTTTACTTCACTTAAAACTCTGATTATACCATAATGTAATTTAATAGAGATTGAGCTAATTCTCATTATTCTACGGGCTTACTTATCAGCAATGAAGACTCTTCCCCCATCAATTCCTTGGAAATTTTGGAACCATTCAATTTTAAGACACATACGGTATGAACACTACGAGTCTAATATCTAATCATTAGAGTTATCTTCTAAGGACATTGCTAAGGCTTCTAAGCTTTCATAGTCATCACTGGCTATTACAACATCCCCATTTTTGCTACCCACATTTCTTTCTTTTAGTTTCTTTAATCTTTTTATAATATTTTCTTTTTAAATGACGCTCTTTACCATAATTGTTTTTTTGGTCTTGATTTAGACTTAGACATTGATCTGCTTTTATTTTTATTCTTACCATTTTGTCTTTTATTTGGTCTACCTCTGTCATATAACAACTCACTGTTTTCATAATAATTCTTCTTGGACTTAATTTTTAAGTTTCTAGACCTAAGTGTTTTTATACAATCTTTAAAGGTGAGGGTTTCTTTATCATACTTTATAGTTGTCTTAACATCTCTATATATTAATGGTAAAGAGTTTAACAGGATCATTGCCTCATTCTCACCCTTATGGTTTCTCCAGCATTGGTCAACTTAAGACACTATCTTTTAAAATTATCTACATTTTCTTACAAGTTTTTATTAGTGTCCATTTTTAAACCAAACAATATTTCTTTCATATAAATCTTATTGGAAGGCGATTTAGTGAGATAAAGATTTTGGAGTTTACCCCAAAGATCAGCCACAAATGAAGAACATTGTCTGTAGGATGCAGAATTATTGTATTATAGGCCATCTTATTCATCTCCAATTGTTTTTCATCAGTCAAAGTTAGAGGGAGTGTCTATAAATCAGCTATTGTTTTGGATACTTTATATTGTGTGAGTAGTGCTTTGAGCTTCTTCTACCAAATGGTGAAATCACCACTCTCACCAAACTTTTCTATTTTGAATTAAGTAGAACTCATATTGTGTGTTCTATTTATTCTTGAAATTTTGATTTCACCAAATTCTAGCTTTCACTCAACAAAAAAAAAAAAACCCTAAGATTTGAAATCTTAACCCTAGGCTCTAATACCGTCATTGTAATTCAACACAAGGCTATGAAATCACACAATAAAAAATTGATGTACAGTGGTTAACTTTCAAGAAACAAAACCTACGTTAACTTTTGAGCTTAGAATAAAAGAGCCTATCCATTATGAATAAAGAAGAGCCTATCCATTATGAATAAAGATTATAGCCCTAGAAACTATATTCAAAGTCACTCTTACAAGATTCAACTTAATAGAGACCAAGAAGATGAGGAACACTAAGAACCCTAGCTCTATTTCACAGCTGCTCTCTCTCGATCTCTTTGGGAAAACAAAAGAATGACTTAATGTATGTTCAGGGTTACACAAGTCAGTACTTTATACTAAAATCAAAACGGCAACATTTTACTCGCTTATTCTGTGAGTTTACAAAATAGCTCATAGACTTATACCAAATAATTCTTGGGACCAATATCTTTAACAAATTATAATATTTAAACATAGTTGGAATTCAATATGACTTGTAAATATTGCTAACACAGTATTCTTATTACAAAGAAAATAACAACCCTTAACCTTTACATATATCTCTGTATATATAGTAGCAAATAAAATCTAGGATTAATTTTTGCTGAGGAATTGATAATCAAGTTTGAATTTGCAGATAGGATTGATTTATGGGTGTGCAGTAGAAGACATAGTCACTGGCTTGACAATCCAATGCAGAGGTTGGAAATCAATGTATTATCAACCAGAAAGGCCGGCCTTTGTGGGAATTGCTCCAACAACATTAGATAGTGCTCTTGTTCAATACAAGAGATGGTCTGAGGGCCTGTTTCAGATATTTTTGTCCAAGTACTGCCCCTTCACTTATGGCTATGGGAAGATCAAACTTGGTGCCCAAATGGGTTACTGTAATTACCTTTTATGGGCTCCCCTTTCCTTGCCTACACTGTTTTATGTGATTGTTCCTCCTCTTTGCTTGCTCCATGGCATTTCCTTATTCCCTGAGGTTAGTCACTCTCAAAATCTTTTTTAGTAGAAGAATTCTCAGTTCAACTTTCTCTCACACCCAAAATTGGAAAAGAATTTAGTTATATTTAATGAGAAAATTATCAATTTAGTTGTTGAAGTATAATTAAATTACTCAATTGGTCTATATATGTTTTAAAATATTTTAGTTAGTGTCTATCATTAAATATTTAATCTATAAAATGTATTTTTTTAGAACAGTAACATAAATTTGATCATATATGAAATTATTTATCTTAAATGTATTTACTTTGTTGTCGTTCAAACGTTATTTTTTTAACAATAAAAATTAATTGGGGTATTTAAAAAGACCAATTAAATAATTCAACAAAACTTTAAAAACTAAATTAATAATTTTTAATTTCTCCCATCATAAACCAATGAAAACTGAATAATGATTTCCCTTGGAAGTTGATATTATTGGAGGAATTGCCTTTCTCCCTATGAGATTAAGTTAAAGCGAAGAACCTTCAAGTTTAATTTTGAATCCTAATCTATTTGCACAACGGAATAACCTAAATATCAAACAAAAATAGTAAGAACGTAAAGTAGATAATAAAGAGCATGTTGGAGGAATTACCATTCTCCTCGTAAGATTAGGTTAAAGCGAACAACTCTACTTAAGTTTAACCTTGAACCCTAACCTCTTTACGCAGCGGAATAACTTGTATATCAAACAAAAATAACAAGAATTCAAAGAAGAAAATAAAGAGTACAGCACAATCACTTACGTGGTTCGTCCAATTGTCTACGTCTACGGTGGATCTAAGGATCCTAACCTCTTTTATTAATTCATTAGAAATTTTATAAGAAAAATTCAATGAATAACATTCAAAAAGACCTAATATTTAATGTACCCTTACTTTACCATGAGCAATGAACACTAAAATGATAGCTCCACCTTAGCGTACACAAGCACTTAGTATCTACTTAATTCTTCTCTCTTTTAGAGTTTCTCTTGATGCTTGATTTTAACCTAAAAGGGTTTATATAAGGGTTATTTCGTTACTACTAACCCTAATCCTTATTGGAGTAAGAGTTCACTTATTTTAGAAATCCAAAATTTTTCAAAAATAAAAAAACCAAAACAAAAATGGAATCTGCCCAATTTGGTGCCGCGGCGCTGAGTGTGTTGCCCCCAGCCTTACGGCGCTAGGGTTCGAATCTGGGTGCCGTGGCGCTCAGCCTTGTCACCAACTTTGTACTTTTTTTTCGCTTCCTTCATGTTTTCGAGTTCTATTTTCACATCCCCTTTCGTGTCCCATGCATCTTAGACTTTTCCATACGTGTCCTACGCGTTTTAGAATTCTTGTATCTCTCCTATTTGATATTCATCTCATTTCTTGTCCAAACAAAATTGTTGAATCACCAAATCTCCAATAAAGCACAACACAATAACTTATGTGGTTCGGCCAAATTGTCTACATCTACGGTGGATTCAAGGGTTTTAGACTCTCTTATTAACTCCTTAGAAAATTTACAAGAAAGCCTAATGAAGAACTCTAAAAAAGATCTAATGTTTAATGTACCCTTACTCTCTCACGAATAATGAACACCCAAACAACGGTTCCACTTTAGCACACATAAGCACTTAGTGTCTACCTAGTTCTTTCCTCTTTTTGAGTCTATTTTAATGCTTCATTTTTAAACTAAAGGGTTTACATAGGGTTATTTTTTACCTACTAACCTTAATCCTAATTAGAGTAAGAGTCTATGTGTTTTGAAAGTCCAAAACTTTCAAAAATTCATAAATCTAAATTGGAAACTAACTCTCCCCATTCTAGTGCTGCGGTGCTGAGGACCTGGCACTGCGGCGCTGAGTCATGCCGCGGCTAGCGCCGCTGCGCTCAGCCCTGTACAAACCTCCACATTTTTCTCACTTTCTTTCACATCTCGAGTCTTGTTTCGCTTCCCTTTTCGTATCTCGCACGTCTTAGACTTCCTCATATGTGTCCTACACATTTTAGACTTCTTGTGAATTTCCTCTTTAATATTTTTTACAATTTTTATTCAAAAACAATTGTTGAATCACCAAATCTTCAATAGATACACAAGGGATCTAATTTATCTCTAATTCTCTTATTAATTTTATTATAGAAAACTGTCTCAATTTCAAAATTTAATCCAATTTAGTACGTATAGTAGGATTGTTTTAATTATATAAGTGTTTAAATGTTTAGACGGGGATGAGAAATCTCATTACATTTTATTTTTACTCTGGTCACAAATGCAAAACGCATTTACAACCATGTAAGCTATGCTCAGGAGACAACTATAGAATGAATTATTACTTAATTTAATGGCTTTCTAATTATGTCTCAGGTGTCAAGCCGGTGGTTCATACCATTTGCATATGTTTTCATAACCAAGAACATCTACAGCACATTTGAGGCCCTGAGTTGTGGTAGCACATTCAAAATCTGGTGGAATTTACAGAGAATGCTGATCTTCCGAAGGACTACTGCATTCTTTTTCGCGTTCGTCGACGTGATTATCAAGCAACTGGGGCTATCTCAAACAGCATTTGCCATCACAGCCAAAGTGGTGACAGATGATGTGTTAAAGAGATATGAGCAAGAAATCATGGAGTTTGGAAGCTCATCAGTCATGTTCAGCATTAGTGCAACGCTGGCAATGCTGAATCTCTCCAGTTTAATTGGAGGAATCTTGATGATTTTCCTAGATTTCGGAGCATCAGGAAAGTTGATCTCTCAGGTTATTCTTTGTGGGTTAATGGTTTCGGTCAATTTTCCAATCTATGAAGCTCTCTTTATCCGCAACGACAAGGGCAGCATGCCTTTTTCTGTAATGTTCAAGTCCATTGTTTTAGCTACATTGGCATGCTTAATGCCTATATATAAATCATAAGAATTACAAACATATACCATGAACCGTGGCCTGACATAGGGGGATTTCCCAGTCACAGATTTGGTTTGAACTCATGGTCCTTGAGTCGCGTCTCTTATTTTGTTAATTTGTTTTTGGGCTTTTTAGTATTTATAATATCTAGAAAAATTGCTAGTTTAATTTTTGAAGTTTTTCCGAGTTACTCAGTTGGTTCTTATATTTTTGTAAATGTCTTAATTTGTCCATATTTAAAATAATGTTTGAAATGTGATTTTAGGGAAACAAAATACATTGATATGTTAATCATAATAAATAGTTTTATACTTCATCAAATAATTGTCAATCTCTTTCGTTATGCTTCTATTATAATTTCATTTCCTGTATATATTGTGTAAAGATCTTATGAAGTAATTCAAGCAAAGCCTGTACAAAATTCTCTTTTTATAAATATTTTCGTGATATTAAAGCTAGTTTGATAGTGGGCTTGAGAGTCGAGTCGAGTTGAGTGTTTAGATTATATTAAACATTGTGTTATGATGGCTATCGTGAAAAATAATTTTAAAACATATTAAAATAGTTTTTGAGTGTGTTTATAAAATTTAAAAAAAAAAGATAAGAAAAAAAAGAAAGGATTAAGTTTATGATAAGGATATGATTAAAAAACAAATCCACGAAGCTGAATAATTTTATAACAAATTCATAGGAAATTCTTATAACAAATTTATAGGAACGAAAATCTATGATAAAATCATAGAAAAAAA
Organism: Ailanthus altissimus; assembly: GCA_946807835.1. Lineage (NCBI taxonomy): Eukaryota > Viridiplantae > Streptophyta > Magnoliopsida > Sapindales > Simaroubaceae > Ailanthus > Ailanthus altissimus. Next base: position 26,404,388 of record OX327704.1, on the reverse strand, counting down.
TCTATGAAAGATCATTAAAAAAATCTCCACAATAATATCATAGGAAAACTTTATAATAAGATCACAAGAAAGCATGCCATTAAGACTTACAAAATTAAGTTGGGATTTAAAAATTTTTCCATTACCAATTTGAGGAAAGATGATAAGAATTAAAATATATTTTTTTAAAGATAAAAATCAAAGAATATTATTTTAAAGATTAGTTAACGGAATTATTAGTTTGCAAATATGACAACATCAATCAAAATCAAAATATGTAATTTTCAATATTATCAATTAAATTATTATATTTAATGTACTTAGAATTATGTAGTCATTTTTTTTTTCTTTTTTATCTTTAATTTTTTTGGGTATAAATTGGGTCTAGACATATGAATCAAACTTAAGTTTACATTTTTTATTATATTATATATTTTTACGGTACATTATTCCCCTCAAAATTTGTACTTTAAATGCTATTTTTTCAATGATAGAGATTAATCAAAGTTTTTTGAAAAAAATACGTGAACTAATTAAGTAATTTAACTAAACTTCAGAATTAAATTGACAATTTCCCTCTTTCTATTTTATTCTTTAATACATTTCTCTCATTTTGTCAAAGTTAAATAATAAACAAAACCATAAATTATAGCTATGTTATGGTTTTTCTGTACTATAAATGATAAAGATCTTTGAATCTTTGATCTTCCGAATAGGTTTGAATTTTCTTTGTCTTTGCATTTAATTTTTTTTTTTTAGGATTATTTAAAGTGCATCGTTTTTAGGTGAAGAGCTTGATTCCGCAATCCATCCTACATCTAAAATACTGGCTTGTCAACAACCTAATATTCCTCTAGAATCAACATACGAATTTCCACGTTCATTCAACTTTCTATATCATTTATTTTTTTAAACACAAAGTTGTCTTTACTCACCCACTACGTCAATTTTCTTATATATATTGGAGATCTTTGAGTTTATAGAGAGAAGTCTAAGAAGTGTTCTATCTAAAAGACTAATTTAATGAGTAAAATAATCATTTTATTTATAACTTAAGTATCGACTCATTTTTTAATTAATGTGGGAGAATTAACTTATTCAACAATTCCTCTCGAATGCAACACTTGTTCTTTCATTTAATAATGAGTTCATTCACATTCCATCTACCAAGGTCTAGCTTTGCTAACACTTATTAGGCGGCCTTAGGCCTATAAGGAAGAAACTTAAGATCTAGGTGTCCAACCCAAAAGACTAGCCTAGACTATCATACCTATAAAGCCAAGTATAAACTATTTTTCAGTCAATATACGAGAACTAACTCATTCAGTAATCCCTCTGTGAAAAATATAAAAAAATGTATATTTCATTGTATAAGAACTATACAATTAAAGCCTTTATATAGGCTTTAGCCTATTAGAAAATATGAAAATAACAGTATACATGGAAGGAAATAATTACAGGTTATAAAAGGTAAGGATATTATATTATTAATATAATATAATTAATACCATATCAATTACATTAATAGTACATATCACATTAATTACCCTTCTCAAATTCAAGATAGTGAAGTAGAAGTAAGCTTTAGTTTGGAGATTAGAGTTTGAAAACGACTAGGAAAGGGAGATTTGGTGAAAATATTAGCTGGTTAATCTTCAGAAGAGATGGAGTGGAGCATTACTGTTCCCTTAAAATCATGTTACCTAACAAAGTGATAATATATTTTAATGTGTTTAATTCGCTCATAGAAAATATTATTGTGAGCAATTTAATTAGCACTCTGATTATCACAATAAAAAGGTGTAACTTTAGTGTAAGAAATACCCATATCTTCGAGAAGCCAGTAGAGCCAAACAATCTTTTAAGAAGTAGCAACAAGAGCACAGTACTCAGTATTAGTACTAGAGCGAGCAATAGTTGTCTGCTTCTTGCTTTTCTATAAATGAAGAGAATCACCTAAGAAAAGATAAAAACCAGTACTTGATCGTCGATTCATATGATCACTCGCTCAATCTGCATCGGTATAAGCTTGTAGCATAAAAGGGGAATGAGCCAAAAAATGAAGGCTATGAAAAAGTGTACATTTGGGATAACGTAGGATATGAAGAACTATTGCATAATGAGAAGTATGAGGAGCGGTTATAAATTGACTGACAATAAGAACAACAATAGTAATGTCTAAGTTAGTAACGGTGAGATACATCAAACTACCAATTAACTGACGATAGAGGGTGGCATCACTAAGGAGAGTACCATTAGAAGATTTAAGTTTGGTATTAGCTTTTAGAAGAATAGAAACAGTCTTACTGTCGGTCAAGCTAGCTTTAGCAAGTAGAACTAATGCATATTTAGCCTATAAAATATAATATCCAATAGAGTTGGATAGTACTTCAAGGCCAAGGAAATAACAGAGGCTGTCAAGATTTTTCATTTCAAAGTTTTATTGAAGAAAAGCCCTTAAGAGTAGAAATACCAGTAAGATCATCACCCGTGATAATCATGTCATCAACATAAATAAGCAGTAGAACACAACCACAATCTATTCTATGGATGAAAAGGGTTGAGTCATAGGAGTTGGACTGAAAATCATGTTGAAGACTAGTACAACTGAATTTTACAAATCGAGCATGATGAACTTATTTAATACCATATAAAACTCAACAAAGTTTGCAGACCTTACCTTGAGGATGTGGATAACTAAGAAGAAGCTGTGTATAGACTTCTTCAGAAAGATCACTATTAAGAAAGGTATTTTTCACATCTATATGAAATAATATCCAATAATGAACTATAACAATAGCTAACAAACTCCGAACAGAAGTAAGGCGAGCAATAGAGGTAAAAATTTCTTCATAATCAATTCTATATTTTCGAGTAAAGCCTTTTGCAACATGACAAGCTTCATATCATCCAATAGACCCATTAAACTTGGTCTTGATCTTATACACCAATTTACAGCCAATGATAATTTTATTAGATGGAAGAGTAACAAAATCTCAAGTATGTGATATCTCAAGAGTCTGTAATTCTTTCGTCATTACTTGTTGCCAAACAGGGTTAGAGCTAGCTTCAGAATAAGAGTAACATTCATATAACGAAAAAATGGTATAGAAATAATGATAATCACAAAGTTTAATAGAAATTTATTTTACAAGAATAATGAAGAGAAGGTATAGATGAGGCCTCAGAGATGTCTAGAGCAGATCCTTTAGAAAAGGTAAGAGGCTTAGAAGCACGCGTTCTATCAGTAGGTTCACCTGTATTAAACTCAGAAGAAATATCAAAAAATAAGTCAATAGTATTGTTAATAAAGAATTAAGAAGTAAATGGAGACATAGAATGACAGTTTGATACAAATGAGAACATTTTATGTTCGAAAAATATGATATGATGAGAGATATGAAGACGTTTAGATATAAGATCTCAATACCTATAACCTTTATGTTCTATCCCATATCTTAAAAAGAATATAACCGTGTGCGAGGCTCAAGTTTGGTATGTACATATTTTTGAAGTAGAAGAAAATAAACATAATCAAAAACTTTGAATAGAGATGGAGTCCATATAGACGCTCATAAGGTGACATATTCTCTATAATAGGAGAATGAATATGATTGATTATATAGACAATAATTAAGGCAGCTTTACCTCAAAATTGTGTTAGGATTTGTACTTATATGCCATACTATTTTTGTATGAATATTGTAATTTCATATTTATGCAATAAATAAATATTTCATTAAATTGCTAATTACTTTATTAAGGTAAGATACTTACAATATTTCAGATATTGTGTAGATCTGAAGGAGTTTAGATCAGGTCGAAGGAGTTAGAACCTTATTTGAAATAGGATAGAAACTTAGGAATATGCTTGCAATGGCATAATTGCAAAGAGTTGCAAGCATTGATAAGAAATGTTATTGTGTAAGTATATTCTCAAAATATATGTTCATGATCTATTTTCACTGACGCAGAGTTTATCGAGTGGAACTGATTAATACAGATCAGTATATATCTATATCTAGATTGTCCAGATGGTTAATCTTAGCAGACTATGAGCTTAGTCGAAGCTCGTATAAATATACAGGTATTCAACGGGGACTGGATACTGAACAAGACTTAATAAAAACTTAAAATAGATATCCCATAAATCTGTCAGTAGAGAGTATTCTCGAGTTAAGTAGTATTTGTAGTCCTTTAACTTGAGTACCATGATGGGCTTGTAAGTGATCCACTATACTTAGGTTCCACATATGTCAGAGACCTTTTATAGTTTGATTGTTGGGTGTCGCTGGATATGATCCGATGCTTATAGAGTCCAAGATGTGTAGACATGGGATTCGTCAGCTCATATGCGTGAGTCAAATATCCAGATGCTCTAAGGTTGTGTTTCAGGAAGTCTTATGGCCATAAGCATTAAACCCAAAAAATAGTTTTTCATGGTATAAACAATATCACAAAGGAGTTTATGAATATTGTTTATCGGAATACGAATTGAAGAGATAAATTTATGGTTAAACAATAGGAGACTTGACGGTATTGATCCCTGTCTCCGCTCTTCTAAGATATCAATAATGGAGAGATTATACGAATATGAATTAACATTAACTTGTGTGGTTCAACTCACCATTTTTTATTATTCATAACGTGTGTCTATGGGGCATCAGTTATAGACTTACAAAATTTTCTGTGAGACAAAATGAGTATGAACCTAGGGAGTCTCACTATATAAAGTGTACTTATTGAGTACATGAGCAGCGATTGGATTGAATTGTTCAATCCGAAAAGTTTTTAAAAAATATTTATTTATTTCAGGGTCTCTTAAGGAGTAGTTAAAGTTTAAGTGTTAAACTTAAGATTGTGCTAAGTGAGACTTGACACTTTTATCTACCTAGTGTATGCTTCAAATTGTGCCAATAATTTGTATGAGCACTAAATTTGACATTAGTGGATATAGCTACCATTTAAATGAAACAGTTGTTATTTTATTTAAATTAAATTATTCGACCATTTATTTATTTTAGGGTCACTCAGAGTGTATAAGATTAAAATGAGCATAAGAAACAGTAGTACTATTATTAAAAGGCAAAGAGGGTTGTTTTGCTAAATGACAAATCAAACTCTCATCTTTATTATCATAAACAATTCATAAACAGCTACTAGATACTAGAAAACGAATACGACTAATTAAGGTATGACCTAAACGAGAATGCTAAAGATGTAGTGATGATGCTCGAGATGTAGATGCAATATATAAAAAAGATGAAGATGGCAAATGCAAAGAGATGATCTCATATAGATGACCTACTTATGGCTTGTCTCAAGTGTCCGACTTGTCTTTGATATTGCGTACAAAACCTAGAGGCAGTAAATAAAATATTAAGACTAAGTTCACAAATTTAACTAGCAGATAGAAGATTTAATGTAAGTTAAGTATAAGAAAAGTATCAGATAATGAAATACTAGAGCAAGACACATGACTAATGTGACTAATATTCATAAAAGATCCATTAACAGTTTGAATAGAAGGTAAATAGAAAGTAGGAGATTTAAAGGAGAAAAAGGTAGAATTAGAAGTCATATGATTGCAATTATACAAAATCAAAATACCAAGAGTTACTTGAAAGAACAAAAGAAACAGTAATGGAAGTGTTACCAAAGTTTGACAAAAGTTGGCGATGTAAAGATTCATGATCACTGGTTAAGTTGGAAGAGGAACTGAGGGATTGATGCCTTGTAGAAGTAGCACCTTGAGACTGTTTGCTTTTGGGACAATCTTTTTCATAATGATCGGGTTCAATTTTTTTTATTTATGTGTCAGACAAGTGAGAACTACACATCTTGATAAATGGCAATAATAACATGTCTTGGATTGAGTAGAGTTGATAGATTTGTGTTGAGGGGTGACAAGAATAACGTATGTGGAAATTGGTTGATAGTTAACATATTTGTGCTTAGGAGCAGCAAGGACTGTATCTTTGTGGACTTGCTGGAGAGTAGCAAACCTTATTTCTTCAGAGATAAAATCAGCAATAGCCAGATCCAAAATGGGTAGAGGCCTTTGAAAAAGTAGAGAAGTACGAGTAGACTCAAATTTATCTTGCAGATCCATGAGAAATTAAACCAGATGTTAATGATCGGTAGACAATAACAGCTTGAGCATCATCATTATTCTTACAAATTGGTTCTGAAAGAGCCAGTTGGTCTCAAATAAACTACATCTGAGAATGGAAGTTAGTGATAGATTATCCTAATTCTTGTCAAAGGTGATGAAAATTTTACAGTAGTTAATATTAATGAGAGAGATTTGTGGTTGTGTAGCAATGTGTAAGAAAATTCTAAAGCGATTTGGCAGTATAAAACCGACTATAGTAAAGACTGATGGATGAGGTGGATTATTACAAAACCTTGTAATAAGCTGATGATTTTTACTATCCCAATCATCTAGTCTGTCAATAAAACCTCTTGACTCTCATTATCGCACTGCTTGGGCAGAGTAACATCACCAGTGATATAGTGCCAAAGTCTTATGCCTTAAAGAAAGTTACATATAACCTGTGGCCATAAGACATAATTATGTCCATCAAGAATAATGTGAATAAGTTGAGAAATATCAGATTTATCTATCGAAAAATAAAATTTCCCTTTAACTTTCAATAATTATAAGTTGGCATCTAAAATTTTAATAATTGTAATTTAACCCCAATACTTTTAAAAATTATAAAATAACTTCTCATCTTTTAAAAATTATAAACTAACCCCTAAGCCATTTTATAATTGCAAAATAACTCTAAAAATTATTCAAAATGTAGAATTACCCTAAAGGTATAAAAAATTACAATCTGCCCTTAGAATATTAAAAAGTTTGCAAATAGACTCTTATTACAAATAGTGAGCTTAAAGGGCATATGTGGTGTGTTTCGGTCTCTGATCGACGTGTTTTTGATAGCATTTGAATTTTCAGAGACTGTTAATTCTCTTGGATTGGGCGGTGTCAATCACGGCATCGTAGAACTGCTAGAATTTAAAATAGTAATGAATGGTAGCATATGGCTTCAGGCGGTGTGTGAGGGTTGCTTCGATCTCTGTTCAGTGTGTTTCTAACAGTGTTAGTATGACCGACGATGTCTGAGTGTCTTGGGGTGGGCAATGTTAATCACGATGAACTTTTCTATGACTTTCTGGTGAAACTTCAGTGGACTTCTGACAAGTTTCCAAAACATTTTTGGCAATTCTCTGGCTAAGCAAAGAGACAGTGAAAAACTAGAGCTTTAATACTATGTGAAAAATATAAAGAAATATATATTTCACTATATGTAAGAATTATACAATGGAACCTTTATATAAGTTTTAACCTATTACAAAATACAAAAAATAACAATATACATGAAAGGAAATAATTATAGGTTATAAAAGGTAAGGATATTATATTATTAATATAATATATGATATTATAATACCATATCACATTAATATCTCCACCGAAAGAAATCTCTATCGGTGGTGGCCCAACATCGACCCTTTTATTCGATAGTTAGTCTATCCATATTCTAGCTATATGGTCTAACTTTAATACCGCTTGTTGAAGAGGGGAAGAGTAGGAGGGGTTTAGGTTTATAAGGGAGACATAGGATTTAGGCATCCAACTTAAAAGACTAGCCTAGTAGGTGGAATGACCATCTTACATATAAATCCAAATATCAAATGTGAGAGAATCAACTCACTCAACAATATAAAAATATTAAATCTCTTTACTTATAAAACTATTTTTTAAAACGAAATTTATAAAATTAAAAAATAATTATTGAACTAAATATCTTAATTTTAACTTAAATACAATAGCAGAGCTACGTAAGGGCGAGGGTGGTCATGGGCCCCAAGCCTTACAAAATATTTTAAATTAAAAAATAAAATTATTTATGATTATATCCTTAAAATAAACAATTTTAAATTTTAACCCCTATAAATTTTCAACACATACATTATACCCCTATTATATATACTTTGATCCCCTAATTGGTATGCTAACATTTTGGCCAATCCTTTCTATTTATCTAAATACAACTGATCAAGTGATATGTATGACTTATAACCAATTGCAAAATATAATTGGGGCATGCCTCGTTTTCAATTTGTTAAACTTTCTTTTTGCCCTTTCTTTTCTTTTCAACTTTTCAACTATAGGTTACCATTTAGAGATGTTATCATCAATACCTTTGAGGTATGATTTAATTATAATAATACCCACAAATTTAAAAAATCGACGTTACTATCCTTTTTTTTCTTTAAAATAGGCACGAATACCCAATCGTTAGGGATTTGCCATTAAGATTGACAAATTCAAGGGTAATCTTGTCTTTTCACCTTTAAAATTTTAAAATTCACAAAAAATAATAATATAATATAATAAAATTTAAAATGAAAAAGAAAAAAAGAAAGTAATACAACCGACGAAATGGTCAATTGTATTGGCACCTAAATGGACACCTGAACGAGCTATAATAAAAGTCAAAATATTAAAATTTGTGTAAGTCAATCTCGTTAAGCATATAGTGGGTAAAATAATCATTTAACACTGATTGACAGGGAATCTGTTTAACTTAATGAAATATTTCAAATATTTGGGCATTAGTGCCTATTTTGGCAAAAAAAATTAGGTTCAAATGTCGATTTTTTAAACCTACAGGTATTGTTGTAAATTAAGCCTTACCTTAAGGGTATTGACTTTTTTTTATTTATAAATAACCTATATTTTTAGGTAATTTTTTTAACTACAAAGTAATAGGCTAATCTTTATTAGTCAAAAGAATATAAAATAGACACAATTACCCTTGTAGATAAAATATAATAATAAATGATATATTTAAAAATAAAAACTCAAAATCGACTACATGAAAGGAAAACAATCTAAAGAAACACATTCCAGCATTTAGAATAAGTAAATTTCAAGTTTGAAATTGAAAAAAAGATAAGATTATTTCTATTATCATTTATTGTATTTATTTTGTATACATAAGTTGAGATACTGATGTAGTTTTTTAGAGTTGCGCTTATTTTATAAATGTATTAACATTAAAATAAAGTCCTAGAATAATGTGATAAAAACATATACAAATGGAAATTACATATGGTGTTGACGTATGCCAAGAAGCAACTTATTGTGTGCATAATATATGCAGATCATATATATTAGTTAGACGGATACATGATGGTCTCTAGTAATCTAGGAATCGAATTATTGAAAAATTCAAAAGAATAAGTTTACATAATTCAGTTGACTTTATAGACTAAAACAGAGCCAAGCTGACATATGTGAAGAGTTTGGTATTGAGATAATGTATTTCACTATTTGGCAAGCTATAGAATATGCATGTTAGTTGATAGCTAATAATTCAGAGGATTCGTTTAAATTACTTATTGCATACTACTATGTACTGAAATAATAGAGTCTGGATATGGTTACTTATTTTAAAATTGACAATTGAAATCACTTTGAGTAATTCTTTATGGCACTTAGACCATTTATTAAAGATTTTCAATCATCCATTAAACTGGTTATTATACTTGATGGAATATTTTTTAAAGGTGCATACTTGAGTATAATGTTTGTAGTAGTTTGTAATGAGGGAAGCAATTAAAATTTTTCATTAGCATGAGGAATTGTTAATTATAAAAATGATTCCTAGAGGCATGGTTTATTCTAAAACTTTGAGAAGTCCTTAGTGATCTTGAAAATTTTGTATTTATATTTGATTGAAACAATAGTATTAAGAAGGCCATTTGAGAAGTATTTCTTAATAAATATCATAAGGTATGTTTCTATCACTTAAAAGAAAATCTTATTAGAAGAAGAAGAAGAAAGGGGATTTATGGCTTCTTATTTTGTTATTGCGAATGTATATTGCCTTTCTAACTCTTAAGAGCAAATTAAGAAGATGCGAAAGATGAAACCCGAGGCAACAAAATACTTAGGAGAGAACATTGATTTTTCTAAAAGGGTTCAATCAATAGGAGCTTTCAAAAGATATGACATCATAACCACTAATATTATAGAGGGCATTAATGCTATTGCAAAGGATGCACAATCTCTTCTTGTGACAACATTGGTTGAGTGCAACAAGTTAGTGCAAAATTAGTTTTTCTAGAGAGGAGAGGCTGTAAAAGATAAGATTTTTTTTTTAATGAGTTAGGTTCATCATAAGGTTTGGAAGCACAATGATAAGTCCAGTTGTATGATAATTCACCTGATCGATCATTCTTACTTTGTCATGAAGGATGGAAGTAAAATAGAGTAGTGGACATCCGGTAAAGTCATCCAATTGCCAAACCTTGTGCCCATACTATTGCCATATATAGATAAATTACATTACAATATCAGGGTCTTTGTTCACCTTATTACATATTTGAGTGCTTATTTCATACATATAGTGAGCCAATCAATCTGGTTGGTTATCTGTCAAATTGAATAGTTTCAAGCAAGTTGAGAGATGTTGACGTCTAATATCCTATTATATGCCATCAATTAGGAAGGCGTCAAACAAAGCAAATTCCATTACAAGGTGAGAAATCGACTAAAAATGTATGTAGTCGCTGTAAGCAGTATGAACATAATTGATATGCTCTATTATTATTATTTTTTAACTATTTAATGTTGCTTGTATTTGTATAACTTAAATTTAAATTTAATGTGACTTCTTATTAAGTTTATCATTTTGCATAATAAATTGTAATTTATAGTAATTGATATCGTTTGTTGTAATATTTTGTTATTATTTAATGTTATTTGTATTTATAAAACTAAATTTAACATTAATACATGTGAAATTCACGTTTATTTCTCTAACCACTTTAAATATTTTATTGCAAAGTCATAAATATCCAAATCATCCATAATTCTATGGTCATCTTCTAACTAAGAGAAAACTTATCAAAATAAAAATGGTTATAAGGAAAGAATAAGTTACAATAAGAAATATGATCATGGAAAGGGTTTTCATCATACACCATGTGTGTTCAACCTTATGGACATAGAATATTGATTAGTTATATTGTAACATTTTGGAAGAGAGATAACTTCTATTATATTGCTTGATATCACTTCAAGTCTCACTTGATTTGTTTGGTTCTTATAGATAACTGATCCTAGACATCTGCATATTCTAGACATTTGCATATAGCAACAAAAAGAAGTTTATATAATTGCTTGATGTAGTTTTTGATATTATTGGATGTGAAGTTTTTTTGTGTTTGAAAATTATGTTTCCTCTAAAAATAAATAACAAATTAAATTAAAACAAACAAAAAATATAATAGCAAATTCAAATAATAAAAATTAAAATCAAATAATAATTAAATATAATATTAAATTAAAATCATATAAATTATTAGACATGATAATAATTATAGAAAAATGACAATTGGACTCCCCCAGTTATAGTGAAAGTGATATTTACTTACCCTAGTTTCAAAATTACCCATTTACACCATCCGTTATTAACTTTTTTTTGTTAAAATAAATGAAAATAAAGACATTGTAGTCTTTTACTTATAAACGATATATGGCATAATCTAAAAGGCATCGACCAACATTGACCAGTTATTTGACTAGCGTTGATAGCTGATGATAGCTTGTTGACTGCTGACTGATAGTAAAAATTATTAAAATTGATATTATAAAACTCAAAATTTTATTTTCTACACGATGGTAGAATTTGTTTCATTAATGGAGCATTGTAGAGGTGCCAAAAATAGGGAGAATATAATAAGAGACGACATCCATCACTATTCGCTATTAAATAGTAGGGTGGTGGCATGCACTGCCCCTGCCATTAGATAGATCAACGACCAATTTGTACCACCACCGACCTACCATTTGATAGACACCGCCATTTTTTTTCCATTAGCCAATCTGTTAAATAGTGGGGGCGGTGCACACCACTACCCCACTATTTGACAGTGACTACCATCTTATGGTGGTGGACGACGACCATCGTTTGCCATTAAATGGCGGGGTAGTGGCATGTACCATTGTTTAACAGCAAAGTGGCGGTGGCCGACATCCTTCCCACTATATTTTCCCCACTTTTGGCACATTTATAGTGTTTCTTTGATGAAAACAAATTCCATCATCGCGTAGATAACTAAATTTTGAGTCCAACGATATTAATTTTGATAATTTTTACCTTCGATCGTCGGTCCAAGGCCGATCTCTTTTAGTTAACGGTTGGTTGCCGATCAACGTTCGGTCAATATTGATCAACTGTCATTCAAGGGTATTATAGTAATTGTAATATTTTTGTCCATTTTAATAGAAAAAGTTAACAGCGGGGATATAAATTGATAATTTTGATGATAGGGTAGTAAAACTATCACTTTCAATATAATTAAGGGGTCCAAATATTCTTTACCCACAAATTATTTATTAATCAATTGTTTGAACAAATTAATAAAAAAATTTCAATTAATATTGCATAATAAATTAGTTAATATTAAAAAAATAAAAGAACCATTTTCGCGTGTCACGTGGTGCTCACAAAACATAGAGATGATAGGATGTGACCAAGATGCCACGTTGATTGTTGTTTGACTTCGTATGTTTTTCACAAAATCGTATTCTTTAGGGGTGGGCATACATTTAGAAAATCGAACCGAACCGGGTGAACCAAACTGAACCGGACCGGTTCACCCTGAATCGGTTCGGTTTTTGGTTCTTTTAACTTATAAAATGAAATTTTTGGTTTGGTTCTCTGTTCCTAACCAAAGAATCGATAACCGAACCGGTTAACCAAAAATAATTCAAAAAAATTTGAAAATGCCATATGGCATATTTTGATTAGAGGTTGTAAAATATTATAATAGTCATGCCTACACTCAATACATAATATATAAAGGCTAAACTTAAAACCTAACAAATGCTCAAGTCTATGAAATCTCAAATTCGTCCTCTCCTCTCAATTCTCAAATGCAAAAAAACACATTTTTGGCCTCTCATTCTCACCGGTCACCGCGCCGCCATCCATAACTCCATGTTGCTGTCCATCTGCGAGCTGCCACAACCATGGCTTCACTACTCGGGTCGTTTAATTTAAGTTGCTAGACTTGTATGACCACGGCTTCACCGCTCGCCATCCACGACTCTACGTTGCCATCCCATCGCCGTCCACCTACGAGCTGCGATGACCATGGCTTCATCGCTCGGGTCTTTTAATTTAAGTTGCTAGTCTTGTACGACCACAGCTTCACCACTTGCCATCCACGACTCCACTATGCCGTCCACGTTGCTGTCTACTTGCGAGTTACGACGACCACGACCTCACTGCTCGAGTCTTTATCTCTCATTCTCATCCACGCCGCCGTCCAAGCCGTTATCCACACTGCTATGCACACTGTCATTCAACTTTGAGCTGCGATGATCACGGCTTCACCACTCGGGTCTTTTCTCTCATTCTCATCCACGCAGCTGTCCAAGCTGCTATCCACGCTGTCGTCCACCTCTAAGCTGCGACGGTCACTGTTTCAGTGATTCACTGCTTGGGTAACTACCATTTGTCTCATTGTACTCATCCACACCATAGTCCAAGTCACTGTCCACACCGCCGGCCACCTGTGACTTGTGACGGTAACAAAATTATTTTTTCATTTCTCAATTTTTTTTACTTTTTATTTGGACATTTTTTTTACAATTTGTGTTTCAAATATGTTATGTAACTTGTGTTTATATGAATTTTTTTTTAGAATCTATGTTGCAAATGTGTTGTGTTTAAATGTATTAGATAAAATGATAAATATTAGGTGATCAATCTACCGAAGATGGTGATTATTTATTTATTTTTGGATGAAACTTCATGTTTGGTGAATAAGTATGTTTTAAAAGCATGTTGGGCTTAATAGTCATACACTTTGTAGTTGTACTGAAGAAGTTTTCTTTATTTAGTCATTTTATTGATTCTACTCTACCTCATTTCATAAATTATGTATTGTTATATTTTTGTGGTTGAAGAACTAATGGTGTATGATTTTTGTTAATATTGTTATAGTTGAGTTGTGAATTTATTAAGTGTTATGAGTTAGTAACTTATTTGTGTTAATTTAATTTAGGAAGATGGATAAAAGTACTGAACAAGAACAAGAAAGTGTTGACAAACCCAAAAAATCAAGTGGCCATAAAGTTTTCGATAATTGGTCTCATTTTGTGAAGATTGAAAATAATAGAACCAAATGTATCATTGTGGTAAAACTTATACTGCTCATCCTGTTAGAAATGGGACCTCTAATTTAAACAAGCATTTATTAAATTGTACAAAGTATTTGACCACCACCATAGATGAGAGTCAAGGTGGTACTAGTAGTGTTATGTCCGTTACATATAATAAGGAAGATTGTAGGAAAGCTTGTGCCAAAATGGTGATTCTAGATGAGCTGCCATTTAATTTTTTTTAGGGTAGAGAATTTCACTATTTCTACCATGTTGTGTGTCCAAGGTTCGATCCCCCATCTAGAAGAACCCTAGTTAGAGATATATATCAGTTGTACTTCGATGAAAAGATTTTGTTGAAGAGTAATTTTTCTGCAAATAGGGTGAGGGTGTGTATTACTACTGATAATTGGACTTCTATACAAAATATAAACTACATGGTAGTAACTGCTCATTGGATTGATGCGGATTGGGAGTTATCAAAAAGAATTCTAAATTTCTCTCAAATCATAAATCATAAGGGAGAAGCAATTGAAAAATATATTGAGAATGTGTTACGTGATTGGGGTATCCAAAGGGTATTCATAATTACTGTGGATAATGCTAGTGTTAATGATGTGGTAATTAACTACATGAGGAGGAGATTGAAGAGTTGGTAAGTTGATGGGACATTTTTGGATGGGAAATATCTACATTTGCAGTGTGCTGCTCATATCATCAATTTGATTGTTGGTGAGCGATTAAAAGAAATAAGTAATTCAATTGCTAGTATTTGAAATGCAGTCCGATATGTTAGATCATCTCCCATGAGATTAAAAAAATTCAGAAAGTGTGTTGAACATGAAAATATTCAAGGGAAAGGGCTTATGGTTATGGATGTCCCTGCTAGGTGGAACTCCACCTACTTGATGTTGAGTAGTGCCTTGAAATTTTAAATTGCATTCGAGCGTTTAGAATAGGAAGATGGACACTACTGCAACTACTTTAATAATGGTGATGATGGGAAGGGTAAAGCGGGGCCACCCAAATCTGAAGATTAGGAAAATGCTTAAGTCTTTGTTGAATTTTTGAAGACATTTTATGATGCAACTTTGAAGTGTAGTACCTCTTTGTCGCCTATATCTCATTTGTATTTTAGTCAGGTTAGTAAAAATTTATTTCTTTTTCAGTCGCAAATAAATTAATTAAATGTTGAATATATATATTTTAAACTTTTATAATTTGTAATTTTTTTTTAGGTAAGCAAGATTCAACTCCAGCTTTCAGGATTGAGTGAGGAAGGTGATGATGATAATTTGTTGAGAGAATGACCATTAGCATGAAAAAGAAGTTTGATAAATACTCGGGTTCGTTAGATACTATGAATAAATTGTTGAGTATTGTTGTTGTTCTTGATCCCAGATATAAGATAGAGTATGTAAGTTTTGTTATGGGTACTTGTATAAGCCTGTAGTAACCAGTATCCACGACTGGTAAGAATAAGTATTTATAAATGTATAAATATACGTATTTTATTTGTATGTTGGTGATACTTGATTTATATATTGTTATTAGTAGTGTTTGTATAGGTTAAGGTGATACTATTAGCATTGGGTTTAATTACAAGACTTTAGATTTATTTTAGGGACCAAATTGTAATACTTTGAAAGTTTTGGGGGTAAATTTGTAAATACCAAAAATTAGCCACTTAGTATAAAAATACACTTTTAAAACCCTAATTCTCTCATTTTGGTCGAGTTACCTCTTTTAGAGAGAGAGAAGAGAGAAAAAGAGGGGAGAGAAAGAGAAGAAGAAGAAGAAATTGGAATTTTGGAGTTTAAGAGGTATATCACAACTATTTCTCAATTTATTGGTGTTAATTATGTTAATTTATTTAATTTTTGATTTCTGGAAATATGTATAATTGAGTATTTGATGTGTATTTCGTATGATATTTTGAGAATTGATGATGATCTATAAGATAGCTTGATAAATCATGATGGATTGTAGAGTTTCTGATTGATAGTCTCTTGATCCAAGAATTTTATAAATTGTTGTGATTCGATTTTGGTCTTGAATTTTGATTATATGAAATTATACATGTTTAGGGTCATCTGAGACTTTGAATCGATTCAAAATTCCAGAAATTGAATTTTTTGTGAATTTACCAAAATGACCCTGAAATTCTGGAAATTTTCTATATAAACAGTATGATACAGTGAAAAATAATTTTTGTCCCACTGAATGATCTTCAAAAATTCCTAATTTGTGGAATATGATAATTTTATATGTATAATATGATATACTCAGAATTGAGAATTTAGATCAATGTGGTTGAAGTGTTATGATTTTCTAAAATATATCAGCTCATTGTAGTATTTGATTAACAGATTTTTAAAGCTATAGAATAAAATAGTTATAAAATACTTTTGGCAGTGATTTGGAAGTGAAATATTTATCATGAATTGAGATATGTGTTAAGAGTAATTATGTGGTAGTTTTATAATTTTTGAGTTAGTATATGATTTTATAAAATTGAGAGATTGAATACTGTTCAGTAAGTATCTTAATCCTGTCAGGTTAGTAGTTTGGATTCGATGGTATGTATGGAATGGATTGTGTAGAAACTTTGATATAATATTCATATATAAGAAGGATATATGAGTCAAGAATGGTATATTTTGATTTTGGAGTAATTGGACATCATTTGATGTATTAGAAAATTTTGTTAAGTGTAAGTGGTTAGAATGACAGGTTTTGAGAAACCAAGTATTTAGACTAATTTGATGTGATAAATGCATTGTGTATAATTTTGTAAGCTATTTAAAGTATTTTGTGTGAATTGTGAGGCTTATGAAAGGATTAATCTCCATTGATAGGTTAAGGAGATTTAAGCCTTGTAGCTGAAAGTGTTAAGAGGTAAGTATACTAGACTTTTTACTGAAATCACAATAAACATAGTAATTGTTTTGTATGATTTTGCAAATGGGGTTAAGAATATGTTTATGTTATGTCAAAGTATATTTTGATATAAAATGTGAATATATGTTTATGAATGTGAGCATTGACATTGAGCATGGACATACATGTATTTTTGAAAGTGAGCTTTCAAAATAAGATGCGTTTAATAAAGAAAGCTTTTGAAGTGTAATATGTCCATGAGAAATATTTTGTATTTTGAGGGTACTTGAACTCACTGTTAACTTAGTAGGCATTTTATGTGATTTGTGGAGCCTTTATGTGTGGCCTTTCCTTCGGGATTGGTATATGTTATGTGTTCCGTATGTAGGGAGGATCCTATTGGTACCTAAAGGAAGTGTGAGTCATCACATTCGTGTGGTGGCGTATTGGTGCATGTAAGAGGACTCACCGATGATAAGGGTGAGGGTTTGGCTTTTACCTTCGGGCATGAGCATTATATATGTGTAATTTCAAGACCTCACTTGTACTATTCCTCTCATACGGTATGTTACCTACGAGTGACATTTGGCTCATTATGTGATATATGATATGTAAGTCCTACTAAGTAGTAGTTGAGTGATGGTATTCCTATTATGTGTTTTGAAAGAATGTGTAAGCGCTTACATGATATGTGATTTGATAAGATTATGATTTTGATTGATCACAGCATATCATACATATGCATTGTGTACATATATGTATTTGTATTTGATATATGAAAAACTAGTATGCTTACTGAGTTTTATACTCATTATAGTTTATGGTGATTTCAGGTAAATAAGGTACATGTGTGCTTAGCGGATTTGGCAAGGCTTCTGCTGTTCCTTGGGTTTCCTAAGTTGTTAGGTTGCTAAGTGTTTTATTTGGGGACACGTGGGATAAGATATTTGATTTGTCCCTATTGAATAAATACTTATGTATTATTTTATTGTGTGTGGTTGGATTTAGTTTAAGTTTCACCAAGTGTAGTAATGGATTGATTTTAAGTAAGAATTTGCAATGAATATATTATGGGCTTCCGGTAACAAAGTTGCTACTGGTGACGTAGTAGAGTGTTAATCTCTGAGAAAACTCTGCGTATCTCCGGTTTACTAATTGTCCCAGTCATAATTCAATTGCTATAATTCTGAAAGAAATTAAAATGAATGTTTAAGTATTATTGAATGAATGTAAATGATGTCGTGTGTCAGATCTTTTGGGTCTGGGGCGTGACAAAGCCAAATGTAGTTAAGAGTATGCAAGAAGAGATTAAGGAATTATTATTCTCCATGTATAATTTTTACCGTGCCCAATATTGCACTTTATCTGTTAATGTTCCTTTATCCAATATAAACGTAGAAGACAATGACTTGGATGTGAGGAATAAAAGAATGAAATATGATACAGATAAAGCTTTTAAGAGATAAAAGGAAAAATTACAACCAGTTATTGGAAAGTCAGAAGTGAAAATATATTTTCTAAAGCAAAGTGAAGATTCTCATAATCTTTATTTGATATTTTAGGTTGGTGGAGGAATAATTGTACTAAATATCCTATTTTGTCTCTTATTGATAAGGATTTACTTGCAATTTCTATTTTTACAGTGGCTTCTGAGAGTGCATTTAGTACAGGTGGACGTATTCTTGATCCATTTAGAAGTTCATTGACTCCAAAATGGTAGAAGCTCTGATTTGTACCCAGAATTGGCTTCAATCTTCAATTAGAGATAGAGAACTTCATGTTAGCACTGAGGCCTCTGATATCTAAGATTTAGAACTTTATGGGTCAATTCAGTCTGGTAAGTACATTTAAATATTTATCATTTATATAAATTTAAGTTATTAATTTTTTTTACTACTATGTTAATACTTAATATGTTATTGATATGTTATATTTTTATGTTATATAAAGGTGGAGAATTCTGTGCTTACATCATTGGAAATTCGAACATATGTGAATATAAAAGAGAGCTACAGTGATATTGGAGAGTAATGTTATGTTGCTATATCATAAATGTTAAAATTTTGATTATTGTTGTTTAAAAGTTGATTTTTTTTTGTAGACTTTTGATTATGTTGATCTTATTATGAATTTTTAATTGTGTTCATCTTTTTTATGGACTTTTGTTGTTTGTGTTGATATTCTTCTTATAAACTTTTATATTTTACTTGTATTGATATTTTTATAGACATATTAGTTTTTAGAGTTCTTCAATTTTTATGTTATATTGATCTTTTGCTTTTAATTTAAGTTGTTGAATTTTTATTTTTATTTTATATTGTTATACTTTATTGTTAATTGGTTATGTCATAAATTATGTGTTGGTATATTATATAATTGTATTTGTATGTTATAAATTATAATTGTTAAGTCAAAGTATAATTATAATTGCTTTTAATTTAAGTTGCTTTTAATTTTATTTGTGTAATATATCTTATTTTTTATGAGATAGTTTTTCTAGTGGGCTTAATATAGTATTTAAAAAGAGGAGTTGTTAACTAAATAGCCCAATAAAAGTGAAAAAATGATTTTAATGGAGCCCAATTAAAAAAGTTTAAAATAACTATAAAAAAAACTCAAAAAATCTAGAAAATTAGAGTTTAAATGTTGATCCCAACCAAAATTCAACCCGCGAACCGAACCGAGAAACCGAACCAAACCGGTTTGGTTTTCGGTTCTATTCTACAAAAATCGAACAATTTTGTTCGATTTTTGGTTCACCACAAAAACCAAATTGAACCATAAATGCCCACCCCTAGAATTCTTAGCCAAGTTTTGGACAAATTATTTTCCCTCTACCTACTTTTAACTCATTTACATAACAATCTAACCATATTTCACTGATTTTGATCGCAATCTAATTACTTTTACTCATTTTCAACACAAAATATAAATTTTATCTAAAATTAAAAAAAAAACTTACCAATCAACAACCGGTGTAAAAAGATGCCGACCTATACAATGCCACTTTTGAAATCATAGATCCATATAATACTAAATTTAGTGTATTTTTTAAAAGAGAAAATACTGATTTTGAAATATATATATATATATATAACAAGAATAATTGTGTCTATTTTGTAATATTTTGACTAAAAAATATTAGAGACTATTGTTTCGTAGCTAAAACAAATACCTAAAAATTTGAACTATTTCTAAGAAATTCCCCATTTAGATGGAGTCATTTTTCCTTTATTCTTTTCTTTTATTTTCTTTTTTAACTTTAAATTTCCATCTCATCTTATATACAAACACAAAGTAAATAATTTTTCTTTCAAAATTGATATAAAGGGGCTCAAATCTTTTAACTCTTTTACTTGGCCAACCAAACCTGAACTCTTTTTCGTTGCTTGTGCCACACGTCCATTTATTATGTTTATTTTCAACGAAAAGGTTCACTATCCAAGTCATGTGACTCTTAACATGTTGTCTTTTTGCCCATTTTTTTTCTTCTTTTAATATTATAAAATTCTTTTAATGTTGGCCGTTTCGACAGTTGATTTCTCCGGTAGATGAAAAAGAAATTTAACTCAGCTCAATGATTTCACATATTCTCTTCTGGAGCCATCCCTTCATCGTCTAAATGGACATCATCCCTGTCCACAAAGGTGAATAGCCACCTCATTTCTGAGGTAAAGTCTTCTCGGAACAATAATCTTATGGATTATTAAAATGAGTAATAGTAGAAGAATACATTATACCGGTACCTATTCCGCCCCTTCCCTCCCGGTTGTAGAACCATCCCATCAACTTCCTTATTGTTACTAATCGATTTTTTCTTTTTGAAAAGTGTGTTAAAAAATGAAGAATTTTATAAATTTATCTTTTTTAGAATTGGAATAAAAAGATGAAAATAATTGTTCCGTTAGATTAGTTCTCGGTCTATTCTTCCTTAATTTGCTTCCCCCCGCCAAAAAAAAAAAAGAAAGAAAGAACTAAAATAATTTTTTTTTAAAATATGTTGTACAACATTTTGTTTTGTTTTTCACACTTATTTAAAAAATATTAAAAATTAACTTTTACTTTATACATTTTCATAGCATTTTTTTTTTTGAAGTTAAACTGAATGTTGAATACAGTTGAATGGCTAAATTTGACTGTTTTTTTTAACTTAAACTTAGACTCAATTAAATCAAGCTCTATAAAGAAAAAGTCGAATATAATTTGGTTTATTGCCTTCTTAAAAAGGGCAGTCGATTTTACAGTCTTGTTAAGGTTTTAATTTTTGATTCTAACAAGAACAAAATAAAATATAAAATAATTAATTATATATTTATAGGTTATACAAAATAATGCTGCATATATATTTTTGATATTAAAAAATACCAATAATATGTTTGATGTAAATAGTATAATAGAATTTGAATATACAGAGTTCTTTGAGATTTGTTTGTCCTAATAAAACCCACTTCAAAAAAATCATTACCTCATTTAGATGTACACCATAGTCTTCCAAAAAATTTTAATCATGAACTAAAATGAGTAAAAGAATGAGAAAAGCCATAAATGCTTGTAATGATTTATATATTTTTTTTATGGAAGAAAGCCCTTAAATATATGGAGATGCTACATCCTCTCATAGGAAAAAGAAAATGCTCATTTATAAAAAGAGACTATCAATCATGAGTAATTATGTATGGAAAATTATTGACTTACCTCTAAAAACCAAGCTTATTAGTTGCAAATGGATCTTCAAAAAGAAGTTAAGGATTAATAGTTCAATTGCAAAATATAAGGTAAGGTTAGTTGCTAAAGGGTTCATACAAAAAAAAGATTTACATTATTTTTATAATTATACTCGTGTAAATAACATATATTAGAATATTAATTGCACTAGCTGTAATTCATAATTTATACATACATCAAATGGATATTAAAACTGCCTTTCTAAATAAAGATTTGAAAGAGAAAATTTATATAAAACCTACCGAAAGGTTGTGTGAGTCTTATGGAACATAAAGTATACAAACATGTGAAATCATTATATAGTTTAAAACAAGCACCTAAATAATGGCATGAGAATTTTGATAATGCTCTAATATCAAATAATTTTATGATTAATGACTCAGATAAGTGTATATACTTTTTAAAACTTTTGATCTTAAAAACTATCATCATTTATCTATATGTGGATGACATGCTAATATTTAGTCATAGTATAGAAATAATAGATGAAACTAAGAAATTTCTATCAACTAAGTTTAATATAAAAGATATGAAAGAAGCAGATGTAATCCTTGGGATCAAGATAATGAGAACAAGTAATAGTCTCACGTTATCTCAAGAATACTATGTAGATAAATTCTTGAAGAGGTTTAGGTACTCTACTTATAAATCGATGGCAACACCATATGATGCAAGTACTAAATTATATAAGAACATTGGAAAAAATGATAACTAGATCCATTATGCTCAAATAATTGGTAGTCTTAGGTACTTAATGAACATACTAAACCTGATATAGTATATGTTGTAGGGAGATTAAGTGAATATACTCAGAATCCAGGCAAAGAGTATTGAAGTGTCTTGGATAGACTTGCAATATTTAATAGGCACTAAGAATTATGGACTCACATAAAGTAGATTACAACCTGTGTTTGAAGGATTTTATGATGCAAATTGGATTTTTAAATCCAATAAAATTAGGTCTATTAGTGAATTTGTGTTCACCTTGGGAGAAGGTGTTGTGTGTTAGAAATCTACTAAATAGACTTGTATAACTTAATCTACTATGGAGTCAGAATTGATAGCTTTAGAAAAGGCTTGTTCCGAAGCTGAATGATTGAGAGCACTCATATCTAATCTTCACATTAACTCTCACCATCCTACATCTATTTTAAATATATTGTGATTGTCTAGTTACTATAGTTAAAGTAAAGAGTAAAATCTATTGTTAAGGGAGGAAACGCCTTTCTTCCTCTCAAGGTTATGTTGAAGTGAAGAACCCAAGATTCAACCTAGAACCCTAACCTCCTTGCTCAGCGAAATAACCTGTCAATCAAGCAAAAATAACAAGAATCTAAAGCAGAAAACAAAATAGCACAACACAATCTTACGTGGTTCGGCCAATTGCCTACGTCCACGGTGGATCCAAGGATCCTAGCCTCTCCTATTATAACTCCCTAGAGATTTTACAAGGAAAACCTAATGAAGAACCCTCAAAAGGACCTAAACATTTAGTGAACCCTTACTCTACCACGAACAATGATCACCCAAACAACGGTTCCACCCTAGCGCACACAAGCACTTAGTGTCTACCCAGTTCTTACCATCTCTTAGAGTTTCTCTTTAATGCTTGATCTGAAATCAAGGGTTTACAAATGTTTATATAGGGTGTATTTCATGCCTACTAATCCTGTTCCTTATTGGAGTAAGAGTCCACTTATTTTGAAAGTCCAAAACTTTTCAAAACTCAAAATTCGGATGAAAAAAGGACTTTTCCACGCGTTCTGACGCCGCGGCATTCGTTCATCGGTGTCGCGGCACTGGTAGAAATCTCGTCCAGTGCTACAGCGCTGGGTTACTGTCCTGGGCACTGCGACGCTCAGCCCTGTACGCACTTCCCTTGTTTTCTTCGCTTCCTTCACGACTTTGAGTCCCGTTTTCCTTCTCCCTTCGTGTTCCATACGTCCTAAACTTCTCCATACGCGTCCCATACGTTGTAGACTTCTTATAACTCTTCCCTTTGGTATTCATCTCAATTCTTGTCCAACCAAGATTGTTGAATCACTAATTTTTCAACATTTATAATGAGAAAAATACACATATACGTTTAATACATAGTATAATTAAGTAGTTACTAGAATCTGAGATAGTGAGCCTAAATTTTATGATGTTAGAATTAAATTTAGTCAATCTTTTATTAAAACCATTAAAAAGAGGTTAGTAAAACATAAATTGAGGTGGGATGGGACTTCTGACTATAGCATAAGGCAAGAGCGATGGTAACCATATCTATGTGATTGAAGATCCCATGAAGTAAGTTCATAGGTGTAAGAATAAGTCACTTGTTGTCTTTTTGTACTACTAATTATAAATTGAGAGTCCTCCTTAAGACTCGATAGTACTTCTTCAGTGAAAAATTATGAGTTTATAACTCTTAATGCACTCTATAGCCCATTATTGTATGGTGATGTGTTATACTATAGAACAAATTTGGTAGAGTTTCACCTACATAAGTGTGAAATTAGTTTGATTCCTACAAGAGCAAGGTAGACATCTCTAAAGTACTTATGAAATTAGGACAACAAAGGCAATGAAAGTGTCACACTACTAGAAAAATAAGTCGCTAGAAAAATAAGTCACTAGAGAATTTAACGTGAACATTTATTACTTTATTTTACAATAAAGAAATGGAGGTTCATAGAAACTTAGTTTCACCTAATTTCTGTATAAATGCGATTAATTATTCAATAGTTTGTTAATAATTTGGAAAAGCACTAACTCATATACGTTAAATTTTACTTTTGATTTTAGAATTAATTTGTTTATTTTAAAATATATGGGGAATTATTGAACATTTTAAAAGTATTTTAAAATAAACAAAGATACGAAGAATCAAGGAAATGTGAATCAAAGAAAAAAAACACAAACTAGCATTTAGTATAGACTCAATGGCAAAGTGCTAGAGAGTGACCAGTGTTGAATTCAGAACACTCAAGACTACAGTGCTAGAGAAGCAATACCGTAGCGTTAAAGTTTAAATATTCGATTACAGCATCGCGGCGCTGATTGTTGGATGGTGATTGTTAACAAGTTACCGTACCTTTTCGACAATTGTAGTCATTTAAAAAAGTTTGGTATCTCTTCAAAGAGCAACTTTCTCTCTATAAAGACAGACATTTCTCTAATAAATGATGCACACAATTCTTTTTCTTAATCTCGAATTTCTCTTTCACAATTTTTATTTTTCAAAATTTAAAAGTAATTATTTCTTGTCTATAAAAGTTTCATTTGGATATGTATTTTTGTAATTTTTATTTGTCATTGAATTTTAAAAATTATATTGTCAGATTTTTTTAATATTAAGATTGTTATCTTGTGAAGGTAAAAATAGTCTTAAAATTAGTGTCCGACACATTGACAATCATTTTTGTCGTATCCTTTATTTATTTTTTTTCAACACTGAGTTGTGGCATGCAGCACCATTCAAAACCTGGTGATGAAGTTTACAACGAATATGTTGATCAATTCGAAGAACGACTGCATTCTTTTTCGCGTTCGGTGGATGTCATCATCAAGCAACTGGGGCTATATCTCAAACAGCTAGCATTTGCCATCGATCAGTACTGCCAAAGTGGTGACAGATGATGTGTTAAAGAGATCGTGGGAGCAAGAAATCATGTCACTTAGAAAGCTCAACAATCATTTTCACCTTTGTTGCAAAGTGGATGGTGAGCCATCACCAAATAATATAGAAAAGTGGGAATGAGTTGGAAGTAAACAAGTGTGCGTCTACCGAGGTGGATTTAGTTTACAACATCACTAAATTTTTTTAAAATTTTCTTGCTCATTTGAACGCAATCTCTTCCTGGATTCAACCAAGTTCTTCTTGGTCAGGTTTTAAGCTTTTTAAAATAAAATAGGCCATGAGAAAATGGATAAATAACTTTTTAAGTCCGATTACAAGCATAGTATTATTTGTTTTTTTGGTTCTTTTTAAAAAGTCTCGTTCGTAAGTGGGCTTCAAAATTCACAGGACAAATGAGGTTTAAGTCCCCTCGAAAAGTAACAATTAATTAGTCCCATTAAAATCACATAATCTTGTTTTAATTCAAACTATGCGTATATTGTTCAAATTAACCTCCAGCGAAACACACGATAGAGGTATGAAGATATCACTGAAAATACCTTCAAAGAAGAAGTATTATCCTAATTTAAAAACGTTGGAACAAATCCAATCGGTTTAATATTATCATTTCATCTGTCCACCCTTTTAAATTTGAAAGGAATTACTGTAAAAGAAAGCACACATAATCAATCCCTTCCAAGTCAATTGAAGATAATCCAGTCTACAAAGAGAATTCTCTAATTAGATCGTTGACGTGGATGATAACTGATAACTGATAACTAAGAACTAATAATATAATAATTGAAACATTGCAACAAATAACTGATTTTTAATGAGTAGCATCATCCCTTTCAAGGAAATTTATTACATTGCAAAATTTATATTTCAAATAATTATAATAACTACATATCATGCAACTAATATCACAGATTAAAAAGTAGACAATGAAAAATATTAAAAGCTTCCTTATTGTTTGGTTAAATATAAATATATTCTTTAAGATCGAATAATTAATAAAATGCCCCTTATGTGAAATTAATAAATTAAAAATAATATATTATTATAAAAAAATTATTAACACTATATTATTATTGTTATATTAATTAAAACTTAATATGACATTAATATTTTGTATATATTCAATAAGTTCTCAACCGATTGTATAGTAGATAAAAGGGGTGTTAATATTGTTATCTCTTGAGGTTAGTATAAATTATATTTTGGTGACGGTTTTAATTTTAGTTATATTGTTAATTTTTTTAATTAATTAAAAAAATAAAATATCTTCATAATTTTATCATATAAATAATTAAAATATTTTTAAAAAATTAAAATATTTTTATCTTTTTAATAAAATGAAAAAGGTGACGGTGTTAATAAAATCAAAGTCGCCATGTAATTTATGCCAACTTCAACTTCAACTTCACGAGGTGACTGTTACTACACTGAAATAGAGGGTCAAAATGGTTGATGTCAGCCTACTGTTTGGCACATTAAATTTGTGGGTCACCTGATTTGTCTAGCCACAAAACTTACTCTCCGACCATTAAGTTGGGGCTTGATATCTCCACCGCATGGATGCGAATTTGTGTATGTATTATAAATATGTATAATAAAAGGTAAAAAAATATTAATATCCATATCACGTTAGAATCATTTGATTGTCACCTTATAATTAAGGTGAGCATGATTTGATTTGGTTTGATTTTTGTTAAAATTAAAATTAATTAGTTTGGTTTAATTTTTTTAAAATATAAAATTAAAAAAATTAATTTAAGGAAAAAATTCGAACTGATCTTTTTGGTTTAATTTTTCAATTATAGGCTTTTTTTATAATTTTTTTTATTTTTAATTTATTTGTCTTAAAAATTTATTGGATCATTTTCTTATCTAATTTTTGGGTCTATTTTATATTAATATAGTTACAATTTATTTATTTTGAAATAAATTTAAATTTTTTATTTATTAATGATATACTAATTTCTAATAACATCCATAAAATAAAGGGATTATATATAAGTTTATATATCATAAATTAAAATTTTAGATTTTGTATTTACTTTTTGGTTTTATATTATTAATTTAGTGAGAGATTATATGTGGGTAAATTTATATTTGTATTTCAATCATCCAATTATTTAACGCCACGTGATAATTTAAATTAATTTTATTAAAATATTTACTTTTTCGATTTGATTTTTATTTGAAAAAATTGATCGGTTCAATTTTTTCTAAATAAAAATTGACTAATTTTTTTGTTACAAAATAACCAAACCGAACTAGTGAATTCGTACTAGTTTAATTCGATTTTTTAATTTAAATTGCCCACCCTTATTTACAATATTGGACTGCATAGCATCCTATATTTATATAAATCCATAGAAAAAAATTTAAGATATATATATAAATATTCACCGACTAACCACAATAATAATAATAATAATAGGTATCAATTTGTTCCACCTCTGATCTAAGTAGGAGTTTGAATTCTAATAAAAGTTAAGAGAATTTTCTTCTTGATAATTGCATATATTCCATTATTGGCAGGCAATTATTATAATTCTTTGAAGTTTAAAATTTACAATGTAATATTTATATAATAATAATAATAATGAAACAATAACTTTAAATAAATAACAACTTTTTATGAAATAGCTTCACTAATTAGCATGTGATTCAAGGTTTAAAATGATTAAATTAAAAAAAAAATACATGAGAATTTTCAACAATATATATACTTTTCAGTATGCATATGATATTATTATTAAAAGGCAAACATGATTGGATCTATAGTTCCTAATTCTATTAATCTTTATCTTAAACAACATTATCAATTGAAACCAAGACAATGACAAGCACCCCATATAGATATAACTTTCACCAAGGCCATTTAAATTTTAAAAGTCTTTCTTGGGTCCATAAAAATGAACGATAGGGACTTAACCTGAAATAATTGAGACTAAGAAAGTGGAGCTTTCAAATAAATACAAATGCAGCAAGGGTCATTTAATTCTGAGAATTCCATTGGGTCCTTGACAAAGAACAAAACGTACTTAACCCAACTAACGAAATTAAAGCCATTAGTTTCAAGTATCTGGAATCACAAATTTCTTTTCATCTGATCTTTTTTTATAGATAAATTCTGCATCAAATTTACTGAATATTGATATATAATTTTTATTTTAAATTTTTTTATTACATAAAATATAAACTAAAGGTTTTATATAAGTTTCAGTACCAACCACTCTTCTGTAAATTAGTTGGCCTTTGAATGATAGTTTTTTTTTGACATGGCCTTTGAATGATAGTTAATATTTTTTTTTAAAGAAATAAACTGTAACCACATATGTATCATCAATATCAAGAAAGACCGAAAAATCTATACCTCCCAAATGAAATTTGCTTTTGATAATTAATAAATTAGGTGAGGAAAAAGAATAGTGTTCTGATGATGATAAAATCATTATGTTGTATTAGTCTATCGGATTCGAATATTCTAAAGCTAAGCTTTTACTTAATTTTTTATTAATACGTAATTGGTGAAAATTAGTAATTGTTAAAAATAAAATAATAAAAAAATAAATCTTAATACCCATATCTAATACATAACATATATCAAAAGATTGTTAATAATTTAGATAAAATTTAACCACAAGTGTCAATTTCATTTAATATCACTTACAATACACATTATTAATTGAACATGAGTTTTTCGCTTTCCATGTATATATAATTTTTTACTTGCCAACTTAACCTTGTTGCTCTCATATGCTTGATACCCACAAATACTTCCATTATTTTTAGCATATTTGCGAATTGAGTCTTCAAAATTTAATTGAATTTTATGTATTCTTTTAAATATTTTAGTTAGTTCTTATTATTAAGAAAATAATATTTAAAGTGTATTTTTTTAAGATAATAAGATAAATTTGATCAAAAGATTGTTTATTATGATTATATATATATATATTTAGTTTACTTTACTGTCTTCAAAAAATATCATTCAAAGGTTACTTTTTTCAACTAAAAAAAAATTAACCGAAGTATTTCAATAAATATAAAAATTAATTAAATAGCTGCTTAGAAGTATAAATTATCACATTATTATGTTACATCAATATACAACTTAATCTCTGTCTAGAAGCATTATTATAAATTATAAATCCTTCGGTGCCAATTGAAACAGTGAGAACAAGAGTTGAAGTCAATCTTTTTTTAAATTTTTGAAAACTACATTCACATTCATCAGTCCACACAAACATTACATTTTGTTTTGGTTAATTTTGTAAGTGGTGCAGCAATCTTAGAAAAGTTCTTAACAAATCTCCGATAATAACCTATTAGACTAAGAAAATTTTAAATTTCTATCACACTAGCTAGTCATTCCCAATTTACCACAGCTTTAATTTTTTAAAAATTCATATAAATTCCATCTGCTGAGATCACATTTAAAATATTAGGTTGTCAATAATATAATATTTAAATAATTAATAAAAAATTTAGAGTATTATTTAAGAAATATAATATTACTATTTAAATAATAAAATCTCGAATGAATCTAAAAAGCTGGTTTGTGAGATATATGTGGTCTGCCGAGATATATTAAAAAGAAATATAATTAATTATTTTATGTGAGAAAGTTGATTAAAAATCATTGTAATATAAATTAAGGAATAAGTCAAGTTTGTTGGATGCGCAAAGAAGCAAGATGGACATGAAATAAGGTGAATGGAGAAAGTGCAATTGCCCAGGGCAGGGCTCCGCAACACTAAAAGCCCAGTGCCACAAGGAAGCCAGCGCCCCCGGCGTTGGTACTGGAAATAAGTTTTTCATTTTGAACAGTCTCCTAAATTTATTTGAACTCCTTAAAATGACTGTCACACGTTTAAGGTTTACCTAAGTCATCTTAAAGCCTATATAAAGGTCCTCTATTGGCTTGTAAACACATCTTTGTGGTCATAGCATTTTTAATGAGAAAAACTCCTAAGTTACAAGAGAGAATTGTATTATTTGTAATTACTTGAGTTCTTTCTGTTAGGGTCGGTGCTTACGTGCCATCCCAGAATGTACAAATATATATGTATTTATACAAGTGTACATTCTCATTAAATCGCTAATACTCATATATATATTGTATTATGCATATAATGTTACAGACATTGTAGATCTAAATGAGTTCGGATTATATCTAAAAGAGTTTAGATAAGAGCTCATAGTTAGCCACGCTGAGATATATAAATATTAAATATTATCACAGTTAAGTGTTAGCTGGTTATAATACTTAGCATATTCAAGAGTTTGAGCCTTGTCTGTAATGGGATATAGACATGAGAATATACTAGTAACTGCATAATTGTAAGAGTTGCAATCGATTGCTAGGAAATATAAGTTGCGCAAGTATGTTCTCGAATAATTATCCCTGATCTATTTGCCGATGTGGGTCTATCGGTGGATACCTTTATATATATATCAGCATATGTCGTACCTATCGGGTATAGATGGTCGTTCTTGACCGACCGTGAGCTTGGCGCTCGTATTGACATATGGGTATCCAGTTAGGACTGGATATGGGACAAACTCACGAGGGCCTCCGATAGACATTTAATGTAAGCCGTCAATGGAGGGTCATCTCGAGTTGAGTAGTATACATGGTCCTTTGACCTGAGTGCCATGGTGGGCTTGTAAGTAATCCACCACACTTTGGTTCCACGCATGTCACAAACCTTTCATGGTGTGACCGCTGGGTGTCGTTGGGTATGATCCGATGCTTATAGAGTCTGGTGCATACAGATATGGGATCTGTCAGCTCCCATATGAATTTAGATATCCAAATACTTCGAGATTGTATCTCAGAAAGTCTTGTGACCACAAGCAACCATCCCGGAAAACAGTTCTGTCATGGTGGAACAATATGGCAAAGGAGTTTGTGCATATTGTTCAGTAAGATACAAGTCTGGAGATAGGACATGGATGAGCATATAGGAATTTGACGGTGATAATCTATATCCTCGTACATCCAGAATATCATGACGAAAGGACTATACGTATGCATTGTAACCTCAGCTTGTATGGTTCAACGCGCTGATTTGTATATCCGTGACGTGTGCGTGGGGCATTACTCACGGACTCATGGAATAGTTTCATTTGACGAATCAAACGTAGGACTTAGAAAGTTCTGCGATATAAAGTGTACCCGTTGTGCACTAGGGCAGCGTGCCAGATTAAATTTTTTAATCCAGCAATATTTAGCACTTCTACGGGAATGTGTGTGTGTCTTTATTTAAGTGTTAAATACAACAATTAGTTAATAATTATTATTTTCTAATTGTATAAGGACACATAGCAAATTGTGAACCTTCAGTTGAGTTTACCCAAGTGTGAAATTTAGTGAGACCCACTAAGAGGTAAACTTAGTAACTTTTATGAGAAATAAAATGGTCATTTCTCAGTTTGATTATTTAATAGTTAAATAATCAAATTTTTTTCTTTTTATATTATATATAATATATTATTATATTTATATTATATATATATAGAAAAGAAGGTGAAAAAGAGATTGAATTTGGCCAATTCAGCTTAGGGAGAATGGGAGAAGAAATGGAGGGAAAAAAGATGGAAGAAAGAAAGAAGAAGAAAAGAAAAAAAAAATGGAGAGGAAAAATGAAATTGGAGCAATTATGAATTACTTCAAATTCTCTATTTCTTATTCTTTTGGAGAAAAGGATAAAAATATACTCCCTATCATTTTTGGGGATTAAGAGTTAATCTCAGGTTGAATATAGAGCTATTGTTTTAGCTCACCAAGCTTACTGAATTGGTGACTAGAACTGCACGTGAGTTGGCTCCCTGCGGACTCCAGGAAAAATATGTGTATAACATTATACATTTTGGTGAGTTCTCTGACCTTACTAATATATTAATTTGATTAATAAATTAAATTTATTGTAAAATTTATACGTTTCCGCTGCGTTAGGCAATAGACACAATTGCACATGCATACACCCACGTGCCTTAAATTCGCCAATACTTTCTTCTAAAATTTATACTTTGTAAGTGTCTTGTGATTCAATAATAAAATAGTGAAATCTTAATCTCTTGTGGACGTAGGTAAGTTGCCCAACCACATAAATTTTGTATTGTTCTTCTACTTTCTCTCTATAATTTTCTTAATTGCTTGATTGTTGTATTATACATTTTAAATTTATTGCTTGTTTATTGTATTTCCCTTCAGCATTTTATTAACATGCACCACGCGTGTAGTAACCAGTATCCATAACCGGTAAGAATATGTATATTTATATATATAAATATACGTGTTTTATTTGTATGTGGGTGATCCTTGATTTATATATTGTTATTAGTAGTGTTTTTATAGGTTAAGGATATACTATTAGTATTGGGTTTATTTGTAAGACTTTGGAATTATTTTAGGGACCAAATTGTTATACTTTGAAAGTTTTGGGGGTGAATTCGTAAATACCAAAACTTAACCACTTAGTATAAAAATACACTTTTAAAAACCCTAATTCTCTCATTTTGGTCGAGCTACCCATTTTTAGAGAGAGAAGAGAGAAATAAAGGAGAGAGAAAGAGAAGAAAAAGAAGAAGAAATTGGAATTTTGGATCTTTAGAGGTATATCACAACTAATTATCAATTTATTGGTGTTAATTAAGTTAATTTCTTTAAGTTTTGATTTCTGAAAATATGTATAATTAAGGATTTGATGTGTATTTCGTTTGATGTTGTGAGAATTGATGATGATCTATAAGATAGTTTGATAAATCATGATGAATTATGGAATTTCTGCTGGATAACCTCTTGACCTAGGAATTTTATAAATTGTTGTGATTCGATTCTGGTTTTGAATTTTGAGTATATGAAATTAGACATGTTTAGGATCATCTGAGACTTTGAATCGACTGAAAATCTCGGAAATTGAATTTTAATGAATTTACCAAAATGACCCTGGAATTCTGGAAATTTCCTGTGTAAACAGTATGATACAGTGGAAAATAATTTTTGACCTGCTGAATGATCTTTAAAAATTATGAATTTGTGGAATATAATAATTTTATATGTCTAATATGATATACTCGGAATTGAGAATTTGGATCAATGTGGTTGAAGTGTTATGAATTTCTAAAGTGTATCAGCTCATTGTAGTATTTGATTAACAGATTTTTAAAGTTATGAAATAAAATAGTTTTAAAATACTTTTGGAAGTTATTTGGAAGCCAAATATTTATCATGGACTGAGATATGTGTCAAGAGTAATTATGTGGTATTTTTATAATTTTTGAGTTAGTATATGATTTTATAAAATTGGGAGATTGAATACTGTTCAGTAAGTATCTTGATCCTGTCAGGTTTGTAGTTTGGATTCGATGGTGTGTATGGAATGGATTGTGTAGGAATTTTGATATAATATTCATATATAAGAAGTATATATGAGTCAAGAATGATATATTCTGATTTCGGAGTAATTGGACATCATTTGATGTATTAGAAATTTTTGTTAAGTGTAAGTGGTCAGAATGACAGGTTTTGAGAAACCAAATATTTAGACCAATTTGATGTGATAAATGCATTGTGTATAATTTTGTAAGCTATTTAAAGTATTTTGTGTGAATTGTGAGGCTTATGAAAGGATTAATCTCCATTGATAGGTTAAGGAGATTTAAGCCTTGTAGCTGAAAGTGTTAAGAGGTAAGTATACTAGACTTACTACTGGAATCACAATAAACATAATAATTGTTTTGTATGATTTTGTAAATGGGGTTAAGAATATGTTTATGATATGTCAAAGTATATTTTGATATGAAATGTGAATATATGTTTATGAATGTGAGCATTGACATTGAGCATGGACATACATGTGTTTTTTTGAAAGTGAGCTTTCCAAAATAAGATGCGTTTAACAAAGAAAGCTTTTGAAGTGTAATATGTCCATGAGAAATATTTTGTGATTTGAGGGTACTTGAACTCACTGTTAACTTAGTAGGCATTTTATGTGATTTGTGGAGCCTTTATGTGTGGCCTTTCCTTCGGGATTGGTATATGTTATGTGTTCCGTATGTAGGGAGGATCCTATTGGTACCTAAAGGAAGTGTGAGTCATCACATTCGTGTGGTGGCGTATAGGTACATGTGAGAGGACTCACCGATGATCAGGGTGAGGGTTTGGCTTTTACCTTCGGGCATAAGCGTTATATATGTGTGATTTAAAGACCTCACTTGTACTATTCCTCTCATACGGTATGTCACCTACGAGTGACATTTGGCTCATTATGTGATATGTGATATGTAAGTCCTACTAAGTAGTAGTCGAGTAATGGTATTCCTATTATGTGTTTTGAAAGAATGTGTAAGCGCTTACATGATATGCGATTTGATAAGATTATGATTTTGATTGATCACAGCATATCATACATATGCATTGTGTACATATATGTATTTGTATTTGATATATGAAAAATTAGTATGCTTACTGAGTTTTATACTCATTATAGTTTATGGTGATTTCAGGTAAATAAGGTACATGTGTGCTTAGCGGATTTGGCAAGGCTTCTGCTGTTCCTTGGGTTCCCTAAGTTGCTAGGTTGTTGTGTGTTTCATTTGGGGACACGTGGGATAGGATATTTGGTTTGTCCCTATTGAATAAATACTTATGTATTATTTCATTGTGTGTGGATTGGATTTGGTTTAAGTTTTATAAAGTGTGGTTATTGGATGATTTTAAGTAAGAATTTGCAATGGATATATTCTGGGCTCCCGGTAACAAAGTTGCTACTGGTGACGTAGTAGAGTGTTAATCTCTGAGAAAACTCTGCGTATCTCCGGTTTAATAATTGTCCCAGTCATAATTCAATTGCTATAATTCTGAAAGAAATTGAAATGAATGTTTAAATATTGTCAAGAGAAGTTTATATTTATATGTTAGGTTATGTTTGATTTTAGTGTTGAACTTACTAGCAACTTGCTAAGGATTTCTGTGTTGAATGAAAGTTGAAAATTTTGTGTAATATTATTTATGAGTGCACATGCAGTGAATGAATGTAAGTGATGTCGTGTGTCGGATCTTTTGGGTCTGGGGCGTGACAGCTTTTATTGGTATCAGAGCTAAGATATGATTCTGTAGACTTTTAAGTGTCGAGTCAAGGGAACCGAGCAGATGCCAAATCCTTAGGATTGTATTTGTAGCTTTGTTGTGTAAAAGTTTGACATATTCCTTAAATTTTGTATGATTTTGTGAAGATGACACAGTATCCAAGAGCTGCTAAGATTGTTGTTGTTGTGGATAATGGTACCTTGTGGATCTTAATGTTACCATTTAGATTTTCTTTTAAGTTATGACTATTATGCTTAGTAAGAGTGATGTTGAATATCTTATAATGATAATTTGCATGTGATAGAGCAAATTGAGATTATTTTCTCAATGACAAAATATAGAGAAGTAGAGTATTGAAGACATCAATTGAAACAACTTTTATTGAAAAGGAAAACAACAACAATAGCAGCAACAAAAATACAGTAGAGGCTACGGAGTGAGATTTAAGTCTATTTTGCGCTTCTTCTGACTGTCATGAGTAGACCAATCTAACTGATGCAATGTTGGATTAGACAGAGGAATAAAAGACTGTAATTGATCAATTAGTTGATCAACAGTTGGAGCTGAAATAAGAATCCGTCGTGGTAGAAGTGGGATGAATTGTGTTCCCGCTGCATAGTCAAGAAAAGATATCAACCCGTCGTAAAAACTATTAACATTTAACAAACCAATGGGTTTTTGGTGGATTTGTAATTGTGCCCATGAGACAATTTGAAAAATTTCCTCCAAGGTCCCGAAACCTCCTGGTAGAGCTATGAAAGCATCTGCATGCCTAAGCATTTGAGCCATTCGCTCGTGCATAGATGAGACTTGTAACTCATCCCCAGCTGTTTTTCCTACAACATTTTCAATAGCTAGAGGTTTTGGAATGATACCCAAAACTCGACTACCTTTATTGTGTGCAGCTTTTGCCACAGACCCCATTAACCCTCGGTTACCTCCTCCATATACTAAATGTATATTTCGCTCAGCTAATACCTTACCAAGATTTTCTGCAACTTTTGTAAATTCTTCGGTATTCCCAGGGTTGGATCCACAAAAGACACAAATTTTTGTGAATCGACGAGCTGAGGTTTCCTCCATTGTTATGCTCACCCTAATCTTTGAATATTTTTGAGTTTGTATAAGGATGCAATAATAATGTATTTATAGAGAAACAAATTGATAATAGTTGTGGAGCATATGTATAAGTATGTTCAAGTATATATTTTTCTCGATTCTTGTGAGGTAAAACAAAAAAAAAAAGAGAATGAGTTTTACTTTAACATTTTATAAGGGACAATAGGTCGCAAAATCTTGAATAAATATATGTTGATATGTAAGTGTGATAAAAATTGTGTCGGAAGTGTGATAAGTTAGGTAAGATAATTAAGAAAAGTCAATAAAGGCCTATTTCATGGATTTAGGGACTTAGCCATTTTGGCACTAATGGTCGACAATACATCAATGACTTGAAGATTTTTTGAGCTAACAATTGGACTTTGGACATGAGGCCAAATTAACTTTATTAATTATAAGAATTTTTGTGGTCTTAACATTGATTTTTGGCCGATAGATTAAAAGCAGACATAAAGAAAAATAAAGCACACTTGACATAAAGATAAAGCAGTAGTCAGTCTCTCTTTGATGTGATAGAACAACACGGATCTAGTTTCTGTGAAAAACAGAAACAGCAATGTAGGTTAAAATGAGTCTCCCTGGTCGCTTTCATCTGTGTCGTATCCGTAAGAGAGAAACTTATGGAGTTGTTGTTCCCATACATTGAATGAGGGCTCTGGCTGAGTGGAAGGTGGGTCTACCATACCTTGATCTTCTACAGGTGAGCTGGTCTGGATGAGGGATGTGCTGGATTCCCCTTGGATTTGAGTGTCGGTTAGATAAGGTTGGGAGTCTTGAAAGAGGGATAAGTCAAGATTGGGTTGGTGTTGGTCAGATTCTGTCGGGACAACTGGCTGAGATTGGGTAGGTTCTGTCGGGACAGTTAGCTGAGGCCATTGGTGAAGGTTATCCATTGCTTGTCTGTATCTGGCATAATAAGTCATGTTTGGGATATGGTGATGATGAGTAGAGTAATCTGTATTTTTGAGATGTGAAAGATGATATTTTTGTCTTTGTTGGAATTTGAGTATATTGGCAAAATTCAGGTCTTCTGTAAAGTCAGCTTCAACTTGTTCCCAAGGTGCAGCATCTTCTGGGGAGATCCAAACAGACGGAGGAATTATTTGATTTTCCTGAGCAAGAATTCTTTCAAGTTCTCTCTTTTGCTGAATTACTTCTTCAGGCCAGAGCTTAATTGATCCCTTTAGTGAAAGGGTAAATGTGAAGTAATCCTTAACAGTGGGGTAATAATGAATCTCGTGATCTGAAATAATCATACCCTTCCGTTGGAGAAGTAAGACTGACCAAAGATGTTGTCTGGGGACTGCAGCATTTGTGTTGTTTGCAATCATGTATTGAAATTTAGTTATCCACCATGTCTTTGGGTAAAACCATTGGAGAAAAATCAGGGCTGGATGATCTTCATCACATTTTTCTAATTTTTGGAGGGGTCTAAGTAATGGGAATTCCATGGCGATTGTATACAGATCCAACAGGTACCATAACAAGTAAAGGACAGGTTTGGACCATTGGGAAAATGGGAAAAAAGAGTGCAGGTGAAAGAAAGGGTATTCTAAGTTGAACAAAGGGCCACCAAGAACTGTGAGGCCGTGTTCTTGGACTGCTAAGATGGCGTAGTGTCTGATGAATTCTTTGGCACGGGAATGGAGTGTTCTGGTTTTGATTAGGTCTGGAAATTGTGGTGGAGAAAAAGGAACATGAGGAGTTATGATAATGGGATTCATTATGAAGATGGTAAGAAGGTTGGTTTTATTTATTGCTAGAAAAGTGATTATGAGGTTTAGGCTATTTATAGAGTTTTATGAAAGAAAATCAATAATCGTTTTGTTCTTTCCTTTTCCGTGGATGACGTTAAAGGAATAGTTGAAAAATCATATTTGCCATCGCAGTAATTGTGCTAGTGGAATCTTTTCTATTTGAAATCGAGCATATTAGAAAAAGCAGACATGTCAGTCTCAATGAGAAAATGATGTCCAATAAGGTGGACTATTTTTTTTAAAGATTTAGAGTAAGAGATATAATGTTGAGATCTATAGTTTGAGAATCAATTGAACTAAAGGTTTTTATTTTATTTTATTGAAGTTGATTTTTGATCATTTAAGATAATGCCTTCAATATTCTGATTTGAATGACAACTTAGTTGCGTAGAAATGCTACATTTTTTAGAATGATATCAAAGAAGTGAATGATATTATGACGTATGAGTATATGTTGAAAGAATTAAAATTTTCAGAAGAGTTAAAAATTTTATGTAAGAGATTAGTATGGGTATTCTACATCTAGGTTATTCTTTAATGAATGAAAGGTGAAGTGTATAGATACCCATTACATATTGAACGAATAAAAAAAACAAGAATAAAAATATGTGTGTATAATTTTATAAGTCCATAATGTGTGTCATATGTTTATTTTATGGATATATGTTTCGTACTCCTCTCGTATACTCAGCTATGAGCCAACTTAAAGATAATCTAACATATGAATGAGTATTTATTAGGATTTTGGACTACAATGAGCAAATCCTATATACAAGGAAGATTGTTTTGTAAATGTTTTATGAATAAACCATACAGTTGAAAAGGAAAATTGAGAATGAAAAGAAGAAATGAGATCTAAGTATCCTCATCTATGTGCTTAAGTTATGAATTTCGAGGACGAAATTCTTATAAGGAGGGGAGAATTGTAGTAACCAGTATCCATAACCGGTAAGAATATGTATATTTATATATATAAATATACGTGTTTTATTTGTATGTGGGTGATCCTTGATTTATATATTGTTATTAGTAGTGTTTTTATAGGTTAAGGATATACTATTAGTATTGGGTTTATTTGTAAGACTTTGGAATTATTTTAGGGACCAAATTGTTATACTTTGAAAGTTTTGGGGGTGAATTCGTAAATACCAAAACTTAACCACTTAGTATAAAAATACACTTTTAAAAACCCTAATTCTCTCATTTTGGTCGAGCTACCCATTTTTAGAGAGAGAAGAGAGAAATAAAGGAGAGAGAAAGAGAAGAAAAAGAAGAAGAAATTGGAATTTTGGATCTTTAGAGGTATATCACAACTAATTATCAATTTATTGGTGTTAATTAAGTTAATTTCTTTAAGTTTTGATTTCTGAAAATATGTATAATTAAGGATTTGATGTGTATTTCGTTTGATGTTGTGAGAATTGATGATGATCTATAAGATAGTTTGATAAATCATGATGAATTATGGAATTTCTGCTGGATAACCTCTTGACCTAGGAATTTTATAAATTGTTGTGATTCGATTCTGGTTTTGAATTTTGAGTATATGAAATTAGACATGTTTAGGATCATCTGAGACTTTGAATCGACTGAAAATCTCGGAAATTGAATTTTTAGTGAATTTACCAAAATGACCCTGGAATTCTGGAAATTTCCTGTGTAAACAGTATGATACAGTGGAAAATAATTTTTGACCTGCTGAATGATCTTTAAAAATTATGAATTTGTGGAATATAATAATTTTATATGTCTAATATGATATACTCGGAATTGAGAATTTGGATCAATGTGGTTGAAGTGTTATGAATTTCTAAAGTGTATCAGCTCATTGTAGTATTTGATTAACAGATTTTTAAAGTTATGAAATAAAATAGTTTTAAAATACTTTTGGCAGTTATTTGGAAGCCAAATATTTATCATGGACTGAGATATGTGTCAAGAGTAATTATGTGGTATTTTTATAATTTTTGAGTTAGTATATGATTTTATAAAATTGGGAGATTGAATACTGTTCAGTAAGTATCTTGATCCTGTCAGGTTTGTAGTTTGGATTCGATGGTGTGTATGGAATGGATTGTGTAGGAATTTTGATATAATATTCATATATAAGAAGTATATATGAGTCAAGAATGATATATTCTGATTTCGGAGTAATTGGACATCATTTGATGTATTAGAAATTTTTGTTAAGTGTAAGTGGTCAGAATGACAGGTTTTGAGAAACCAAATATTTAGACCAATTTGATGTGATAAATGCATTGTGTATAATTTTGTAAGCTATTTAAAGTATTTTGTGTGAATTGTGAGGCTTATGAAAGGATTAATCTCCATTGATAGGTTAAGGAGATTTAAGCCTTGTAGCTGAAAGTGTTAAGAGGTAAGTATACTAGACTTACTACTGGAATCACAATAAACATAATAATTGTTTTGTATGATTTTGTAAATGGGGTTAAGAATATGTTTATGATATGTCAAAGTATATTTTGATATGAAATGTGAATATATGTTTATGAATGTGAGCATTGACATTGAGCATGGACATACATGTGTTTTTTTGAAAGTGAGCTTTCCAAAATAAGATGCGTTTAACAAAGAAAGCTTTTGAAGTGTAATATGTCCATGAGAAATATTTTGTGATTTGAGGGTACTTGAACTCACTGTTAACTTAGTAGGCATTTTATGTGATTTGTGGAGCCTTTATGTGTGGCCTTTCCTTCGGGATTGGTATATGTTATGTGTTCCGTATGTAGGGAGGATCCTATTGGTACCTAAAGGAAGTGTGAGTCATCACATTCGTGTGGTGGCGTATAGGTACATGTGAGAGGACTCACCGATGATCAGGGTGAGGGTTTGGCTTTTACCTTCGGGCATAAGCGTTATATATGTGTGATTTAAAGACCTCACTTGTACTATTCCTCTCATACGGTATGTCACCTACGAGTGACATTTGGCTCATTATGTGATATGTGATATGTAAGTCCTACTAAGTAGTAGTCGAGTAATGGTATTCCTATTATGTGTTTTGAAAGAATGTGTAAGCGCTTACATGATATGCGATTTGATAAGATTATGATTTTGATTGATCACAGCATATCATACATATGCATTGTGTACATATATGTATTTGTATTTGATATATGAAAAATTAGTATGCTTACTGAGTTTTATACTCATTATAGTTTATGGTGATTTCAGGTAAATAAGGTACATGTGTGCTTAGCGGATTTGGCAAGGCTTCTGCTGTTCCTTGGGTTCCCTAAGTTGCTAGGTTGTTGTGTGTTTCATTTGGGGACACGTGGGATAGGATATTTGGTTTGTCCCTATTGAATAAATACTTATGTATTATTTCATTGTGTGTGGATTGGATTTGGTTTAAGTTTTATAAAGTGTGGTTATTGGATGATTTTAAGTAAGAATTTGCAATGGATATATTCTGGGCTCCCGGTAACAAAGTTGCTACTGGTGACGTAGTAGAGTGTTAATCTCTGAGAAAACTCTGCGTATCTCCGGTTTAATAATTGTCCCAGTCATAATTCAATTGCTATAATTCTGAAAGAAATTGAAATGAATGTTTAAATATTGTCAAGAGAAGTTTATATTTATATGTTAGGTTATGTTTGATTTTAGTGTTGAACTTACTAGCAACTTGCTAAGGATTTCTGTGTTGAATGAAAGTTGAAAATTTTGTGTAATATTATTTATGAGTGCACATGCAGTGAATGAATGTAAGTGATGTCGTGTGTCGGATCTTTTGGGTCTGGGGCGTGACAACGCGTAAAGAAGATAAGCAAATAATCAAAGAGCCAATGTCATATATTGAAGAAAAAAATTGTTGATGGAGGAATCGTCTTTCTCCCTCTTGAGACTAAGTTAAAGCGAAGAACTCCAAGTTCAACTTTAAACCCTAACCTCTTTGCACAATGGAACAGCTTGTTTATCAAGAAAAATAGCAAGAATCCAAAACAGAATATAAAAGAGCACAACACAATCTTACGTGGTTTTGCCAATTTGTAAAAGTCCACGATAGATCTAAGGATTCTAGCCTCTCTTATTAACTCCTTAGAGATTTTACAAGGAAAACCTAATGAAAAACTCTCAAAATGACCTAATGTTTAGTGAACCCTTACTCTATCAAGAGCAATTAACATTCAAACGATAGTTCCACCCTAGCACACACAAGCACTTAGTGTCTACCTAGATCTTCCCCTCTCTTAATGTTTAATCTCAACTAAAGGGTTTACAAGTGTTTATATAGGGGTTATTTCATGCCTACTAACCTTATTCCTTATTGAAATAAGAGTCTAATTATTTTGCAAGTCCAAAACATCCCGAAACTCAAAATTCGAAGCAAAAAAGAAAACTTTTTGGTTCTGGCGCTGCGACGTTGAGGTCCTGGAGATGGGGGGTTGAGCTTTATCACTCTCATTGTCGCGGCGCTGAGGACCCAATGCCGCAACTCTGGGTTTCTATGTTGAGCGCCACAACACTCTACCTTAGTGCCCTCCCGCGGGTTTTCTTCGCGTCTTCGAGTCCTGTTTCGCTTCCCTATTCGTGTCCCACACTTTCTAGACTTCTCCATACGTGTCCCACACATTCTAAACTTCTTATGGCTCTCCTGTTTGGTATTCATCTCAATTCTTGTCTAACGAAGATTGTTAAATCACCAAATTTATAACAAACCATTCCTTTATTTAAAATCTTCCAAATAAGTAGGCTTCTGGATCCGATCCACACCAATACTCTATCACTTAGAGTTGAGTCCAAGTAAGTCTCTACCATGACTTAACTTTTCCCGAGCTAGTAACTTTGGTCTCCAAAGGCATTCGTGCATCTTGCACAGGGTATAGATGCATTGCACTCTTTTTTGACCTTCATCATCACTGTAAGCACGATTTGGATGTCGCCTAGTGGTCTGCATTACCCCAACACCCTATGTTGGGCCACTCATGGCTATCCTAATAAGCATATAGAGCCCCCCCATTGTGCTTCTCACCCTCAAACGTTATAAGTTCTTTCTCTACCCTCAGTTTTCTTTTTTCTACTCTAACCGAATACCCTTCCTCATCAAGGTTGCCTAAGGATATCAAGTTCCTTCTTAGTTTAAGAACATGCCTTACACCATGTAAGTCCCTAGTTTCACCACCTTGCATCCTCAGCCTCATGTCACAAACTCCCATGATCTCACAAGCCATGTTTTTCCCTATTAGAGCTTTACCTCTCTTGGCTTTGTAGTTGGTAAACATCGATCTGTAGGGACACATATGGATGCCCCACCCCAAATCTAGTATCCATTTGCCAGCGTACTTTTTCCTTGAGGCTACTAATGTGTCTACAACTTCGGTATCTTTCTCAGTATCGATTGCAGCCCACCCTCATTGGCCTTTGGATTTCAGATAATCATTCACAAAGTGCCATTCTTTATTACAAAGGAAACACTTATTGGA
Source organism: Ailanthus altissimus (assembly GCA_946807835.1). NCBI lineage: Eukaryota > Viridiplantae > Streptophyta > Magnoliopsida > Sapindales > Simaroubaceae > Ailanthus > Ailanthus altissimus. The sequence goes on along the minus strand of OX327704.1, from coordinate 26,360,578 downwards.
TCTCCTATTTGATTAGTTGCTTTTCCTTCCTTATGCAAGCAATGCTGCTCTATTCTCGGACTCAGATTTCTTTGTTAATTTTTTTAAGTTCAATGATGTCTTGACATCATTCATCGTTAAAGACTCTTTACCATACAGCAGTGTATCCATAAAGCTCTCATAGCTTTTCAACAACAAACTTAACAAGATTATGGCATTGTCTTTATCCTAAGTCTTAATACCTAATTGCTCAAGACTTATGATAATCTTGTTGAACTCGTCAATGTGAGCTCTCAATGAAGATCCCTCGTGCATTGTTAGCTGATGCAGTTTTCTCTTCACAAGAAATCTATTTGCAAGAGACTTCTTCATGTACAATACCTCGAGTCTCTTCCATAGTCCCAAAGCGGTTTCTTCATCATCAACTTCCCTTAATACTTCGTCGCTCAACACTAGGATTATAGTGTTGTGAGCCTTTTTTTGAATTGTATCCCAATCTTTCTGCTAGACTTTGAGGTTGTTGTCCTATCGCTAGTTAAAGAGCTGGCTTCCTCCAAGGCTGAGTCTAGCCCTTCTTTCACTAGTAGAGCCCTAACATTTTTCCTCCAAAGATTGAAGTATTCATCCAATTGAACTTCTCTATTTCTTACTTGATTGCAACTATTGTTTAAATACCTCAGGTGTGTACTATCGAACCTTACTTTTGATACTAGTTTGTTGAGGAAAGATTAGCCCTTCTCCTTCTTGAGACTAGGTTAAAGCGAAGAATCCCAAGTTCAACTTTAAACCTAACCTCTTTACCTATATTTTTGAGATTAGGTTGAGGAAAATTCCCGGCTTTGGCGCCGCGGCGCTAAGGTCCTAGCACTGCAACACTGAGCTTTATCACGCCCATCGCCGCAGTGCTGAGATTCTATGTTGGGCTTCATGACGCTCAACATAGAATCTATAATTACAGATATATTTTTATAATGTGCACTTAAAAAATGCTTTCAATGTATAACTAATATCGTAAATAAAATGAGTGAAAATCAATAAATATATAATTACAGGCATATTTGTATGATATGCACTTCGTACACAAACACGAGAATAAAAACAATGTTACAAAAGTAAAAAAAAAAAAAGAAAGAAAGTCAAATAATTATTATAAAAGTTCATTTATTTTAATTTACATATAAGGGCAGAGCTACATGCTGGCCGAGGGTAACCGTGGCCCAAAGCCATTACAAAATATTTAAATTGAAATAAAGTATTTATGATTATATCCTTAAAATAAACAATTTTCAATTTTAACTTATACATTTTCAACGTATACACTTTTATCCTTTAATTACTTGAGCTTGTCCCAACAGCAAGTTCGGTATATTTTCTTAATCCAAGTCAAGAGTTCAAGCACCTGACAAGTGTATTGTTTTCAATAATCTTATTAGTATAATTTAATATAATATTAATAATATAATATGATATATTACTAATTATAAAAAAACAATTTTAAAAAAAACGTTTAGATCAATCCTTCCTATTAATCGCAATACAACTTATCAAGGCATATTTATAAATAAACAATTACAAATGATAATTGGGACATGCCTCATTGTCAATTTCTTGAACTTTTCTTTTGCCATATTTTTTAACTTTTCAACCATAGGTTACCGTTTAGTTGGAGTCATTTTGCTTTTTTACTTCAAAAATATCCCGTTTAGGGAAGATTAGCCCTTCTCTATTTCTTACTTGATTGCAACCATTGTTTAAATACCTCAGGTGTGTACTATCGAACCTTGCTTTTGATACTAGTTTGTTGAGGGAAGATTAGCCCTTCTCCTTTTTGAGACTAGGTTAAAGCGAAGAATCCCAAGTTCAACTTTAAACCTAACCTCTTTACCTAGCGGAATAACTTATTTATCAAGCAAAATAGTAAGAAACCAAAGAAGAATATAAAAGAGCACAACATAATCTTATGTGGTTCGGCTAATTTGCCTACATCTATGGTGGATCCAAGGATCCTAGCCTCTCTTATTAATTCTCTAGAGATTTTACAAGGAAAACTCAATGAAGAACCCTAAAAAATACCTAATGTTTAGTGAACCCTTACTCTACCACGAGTAATGAACACCTAAACGACGGTTCCACCCTAGTGCACACAAGCACTTAGTGTTTACCTAGTTCTTTTCCCCTCTTAGAGTCTCTCTTAATGCTTAATCTCGATTAAAAGGTTAACAAGTGTTTATATAATAGTTATTTCGTGCCTACTAACTCTATTCTTTGTTAGAGTAAGAGTCCACTTGTTTTGAAAATTCAAAACTTCTCAAAATTTGAAATTCGGAGCAAAAATAGAAAATTCCCGGCTTTGGCGCCGCGGCGCTAAGGTCCTAGCACTGCAACACTGAGCTTTATCACGCCCATCGCCGCAGTGCTGAGATTCTATGTTGGGCTTCATGACGCTCAGCCCTGGTACCCTCCTGCTCGTGTTTTACGCTTCCTTCGCATCTTCGAGTTCCGTTCCGCTTCTCCTTTAGTGTCCACACATCCTAAACTTTTCTATACGTGTCCCATATGTTCTAAATTTTTTGTAACTCTCATATTTTGTATTCATCTCAATTCTTATATAATCAAAATTGTTGAATCACTAAATTTCTAACAAAAATAAAAAATAAAATTTATTTATTTTATCTATAATTACAGATATATTTTTATAATGTGCACTTAAAAAATGCTTTCAATGTATAACTAATATCGTAAATAAAAAGAGTGAAAATCAATAAATATATAATTACAGGCATATCTGTATGATATGCACTTCGTACACAAACACGAGAATAGAAACAATGTTACAAAAGTAAAAAAAAAAAAGTCAAATAATTATTATAAAAGTTCATTTATTTTAATTTACATATAAGGGCAGAGCTACATGCTGGCCGAGGGTAGCCGTGGCCCCAAGCCCTTACAAAATATTTAAATTGAAATAAAGTATTTATGATTATATCCTTAAAATAAACAATTTTCAATTTTAACCTATACATTTTCAACATATACACTTTTATCCTTTAATTACTTGAGCTTGTCCCAACAGCAAGTTCGGTATAGTTTCTTAATCCAAGTCAAGAGTTCAAACATCTGACAAGTGTATTGTTTTCAATAATCTTAGTAGTATAATTTAATATAATATTAATAATATAATATGATGTACTACTAATTGTAAAATATTTATAAAAAAAAAAACATTTAGATCAATCCTTCCTATTAATCGCAATACAACTTATCAAGGCATATTTAAAAATAACCAATTACAAATGATAATTGGGACATGCCTCATTGTCAATTTCTTGAACTTTTCTTTTGCCATCTTTTTTAACTTTTCAACCATAGGTTACCGTTTAGTTGGAGTCATTTTGCTTTTTTACTTCAAATTTTCCTACAACCTACTCCCATCTCATCTTATATATACGGACAAAAAGTAAATAATTTTTCTTTCAAAATTGATATAAAGGGGCTCAATTCTTTTCTCTTTTACTTGGCCAACCAAAACTGAACTCTTTTTTGTTGCTTGTGTCACACATCCATCTTTTTTTTTTTTAAATTGGTAAGGTTCACTATCTATGTCATGTGACTCTTAATATGTTGTCTTTTTGCCATTTTTTTTTCTCTTCTTTTAATGTTGTAATTAAGCAAATTCTAGTAACGTAGGTTGTTTGGATACTAGTAGATTATAAAGAAAATTCCCTCAGTTCAATGATTTCACATAATCTTATCAAGACTAGACCCATTCCCTTTTGTCGTCTAAATTAACTATGAATTGACTGACACCACCCCCAGTCCACAAAGGTTACTACTAGCCACCTCATTGCTGAGGTAAATTCTTCTCGAAACAATTGTTTTTTTTGGATTATTAAATGAATAATAGTAGAACAATCCAGTATCCCTCAGACATGGAAAGAACTAAAAATAATTAAATTTTAGTTGAATGCTCAATATATATAGGTGAATGGTTGAATTTGGCTTATCTAATTTGTTTTCTTATTTAATATTTGAAAATAAATGTTAAATGATTTATAACATCATTATCATTTTCTACTTAAATCAAAAAGTAAAAAAAATTTGCTTTTATATTATATTAAAATTCTTATAAAGTTAGAAAAATAAATAACTTAAATAACTAGATAAACTAAAATTAAATTCAGCATTAAATTAAAAAAAAAACCTCAACTAAACCTCTATAAGTATCTTTGTTTTTAGATAAATTTCTACTTTCGTTCTAAGTTTTTATTAAATTACTCATGACGTTTCTAGTATTTTAAAAATCACCACTTGTGTCTCCTAGAGACAAAAATGATTATGTTTTAGAAATAAAAATAATAACAAAAAATTATATTTCAAGGATAAAAATAATCACAAAAATACCTTAAATGACATAATTGGTAATTTTTAAATATTAGGGATGAAGTACATAATTCAATAAAATACAGGGATTAAACTATTAATTTTTATTATTATTATTATATATCTATAAAAATATTTATAATTACAAAAAATTTTAGTATCAACAAGAATTTACAACAATAACGTTCTTTTTACTTATATTAAGTTATCTTTAAAATAAATTACTTACATTAAGAAAAGAAAAAAATAATATTTTTGTCTTAAGAGTTTGACTTAATTATTAGTTTGGTCCTATGAGTTTTAAAATAATTCAAAATTGTCTCAATTCATTAGCACGATTCTGTTAAATTTGACGTTGGAGGGATAAAATTAAAATTCAATACAAAATTTTAAAATAAACTAACATAAATTGATAAAAAGATATGTAGCATACTTTGATAGATTCAAATTATAATATTTATTATCAAACTTTATTTTTATAATTATACAAATAATTAAAAAAAATTTTAAAAAGCCGTTGCTTCGAATTCATGTTAAATACCCACCAACTTATATCTTAATTAAAAAAACAGAAGTTTGTAAAATGAAGGACATGGTTGCGAATCAAAATTGTATTTAGTGCAAAATGAAGTAACAAAATTTTTTTGTTAGAAAAAAAAGGCAATAATTTTTTTTTTTTAAAAGTAAGAGGTGAGAAATGATAAAGAGAGAAAGGGTAGATGTTTATTACAAGATATTGCAATGTGTTTTTTGATTGGAAAACGAGAGAATAATTTTTATTTTTTTTTAAATGGGAGGGGAGAGATGATGAAGAGAAAAGAATGAATTTTTTCTAAAACAAAAAGTTTTGAATAAATTTGTAAAATATTTAATAGATACTAAGAATTATGGACTTATATATAATATATCACAATCTATGTTAAAAGATTTTTATGATGCAAATTAAAAAAATTTAATCTTATAAAATTAAGTTTATTAGTAAATTTGTGTTCACTTTAGGAGAATGTATTGTGTGTTCGAAATTTACAAAATAAATTTGTATAACTCAATCTACTATAAATTAAAATTAATAATTTTGAAAAGATTTGTGTTCGAAGCTGAATGATTGAAAATATTCTTAATTGATCTTGTCATTAACTCTTACCCACTTATATTTATTTTAAATTTTTATAATTGTTTAATTGTAATAGTTAGAATAAAGAGTAAAATTTATAATAAAATAAATAAATATAAACGTTTAAGGCATAATATAATTAAGTAATTATTAAAATTTAATAGGTGAATTTAAATTTTGTGAGATCGAAGTTAAATTTAGCCGACACTTTATTAAAGTCACTAAATAAGAAGTTATTGGAACATACGTTGAGGGAGAAAGGGACTTTTGTTTATACTCTATAGTATAAGATAAAAATGATAGTAACCCACCTAAATCTCTTTCTGGATTCAATGAATTTTGTTGTCAAGTTTTATGCTTTATAAAGTAAAAAGGCCAAGAGAAAATGGACAAATAACCTTTTTAGTCCGATTATAAGGATGGTGTCTTTTTTTATTTTTTTTAAGTCTCTTTCGTAAGTGGGGCTTCAAAATTCACATGACAAATGAGGTTTAAGTCTCCTCTAAAAGTAACAATTAATTAGTCCGTATTAAAATCACATAATCATGTTTTAATTCAAACTAAGCGTATATTGTTCAAATTAACCTCTACCACAAAAGAGGTACGAAGATATCACTGAAAATACCTTCAAAAAAGAAGTATTATCCTAATTTAAAAATATTAGGAACAAATTTATTGAAGCGAAAGCACATAAACAAGTTAAATAATTCACCCAAATAATATAATAATACAGAACAAGTTATTAAGAAATAAAAGAAAGAAATGGTAGAAGAAGAACACACAAAGAATTACGTGGTTCAGCAACTTGTCTACGTCCACGGCGGATCAAGATCACACTCTTATCTTATTATGAATCACAAAGCAACCACAAAGTATGCCTATTATAAGAAAGATCACAAAGAAAACTCTCTCTTTCTCTCTAGGGATTTTCTCTCACAAAGAACCACTAATAATAATTACTAAGATTATTGTCGATCACCAAGATCTCTCTAAGATCACAAAAATCTCACTAACTTAATCACAAAAGTTGTCAAGATCACTAAGTTGTGTTTACAAGCTAATTGATAGCCTTTATATAGGCCTTGGGACGTCATAGGTATTCCCTATACGTGTGGGAGTCGTATTAGGGAGTCTTAGAGCAAGTGGGAAACGAAATTAGGAAGTTTCCTAATTTTGGGATACTGTTCCCGCGTCCAGCGCTGCAGCGCTAGGATCTCGTCGCTCCAGCGTTGGCGCGCTTCTGCTGCGGCGTTGCCTTCCTGGCGTTGCAGCGCTGAGTGTTCTGTTCTGGCGCCGCGGCGTTGGTCGCATGGTGCGCCTTCTCATTGTTCGCCTCCTTTCGCGTCCGTCTTTGATCCGTGTGCACCCTATACACTTGGCTTGATCCCCAAATCATATTCCAATAATTTTTAATCAATATTCTCACAATCCCTTCATTGATTCAAAATCATTCACAAAGTAAATCGATCTCTCATTTCCGCATCTTCGATCACCCTTACAAAGTAATGACTCCGGTTAAGTCCTTGCATAGGACGAACTTAACCGAGGGTAGTGCCTTAGTCAACATATCAGCAGGGTTTTTAGATGATGCTATCTTTGTCAGACTAACTTTACCACTTTGGACAATCTCACGAATGTAATGGAGCCTCACATCAATGTGTTTCGACCTCTCATGGAACACTTGATGCTTACGTAGGTGTATGGCTCTCTGGCTGTCACAGTATACACTGGTGTTTACATGTTTATGAGCCAATATCTCCGCGCATATGCCTTTTATCCACACGGCCTCCTTTATAGCTTCACCAACAGCTATGTACTCTGCCTCTGTGGTAGAAAGTACAACCACATGTTGTAGAATTGATCTCCAACACACACTACACCCAAACACTGTGAATACGTAGCCCGTCAACGATCTTCTCTTGTCAAGATCACCTGCATAATCTGAGTCTACGTACCCCCTTACCATTTCATTGTTGTCCTTGTCCCTCTTATACACCAACCCGTGATTCGACGTTCCCTTGAGATATCTCAGAATCCACTTTACTGCAAGCCAGTGATCTTTACCCGGATTCGCCATGTATCTACTCACCACACTCACAGCCTGTGCTATGTCTGGTCTTGTGCAAACCATTGCATACATGATGCTCCCCACAGCGCTTGCATACAGTACTTTGCTCATCTGCAGTTTCTCATCCTCGGATGTCGGCGACTGTGCTGCTGACAGTCTGAAATGCGTGGCCAAAGGAGTAGAGACAGCCTTCGCGTTTGACATACCGAACTTCTCCAGAATTTTAACTATATATCGCTGTTGGGACAAGAAGATAACATCTCTTCTTTCCCTCACAATGTCCATACCCAAAATTCTCTTCGCTGCTCCCAAATCCTTTATTTCAAACTCGCCACTTAACTGCTTCTTGAGCTTTTGTATTTCTTCCATATTCTTGCATGCGATCAACATATCATCGACGTATAGAAGCAAATACATCATCCTACAACTCATGTTCTTGAAGTATACGCATCCATCATACTTGCTCCTATTAAAGCCACAAGCCATCATAAACTCATCAAATCTCCTATACCACTGTCTAGGTGATTGCTTTAACCTGTATAACGACTTCTTTAGCAAACAAGCATGATCTTCTTTACCGGGCTCCTTGAACCCTTGCGGCTGTGCCATGTATATTGTTTCTTCAAGCTCTCCATGTAGAAAAGCTGTCTTTACATCCATTTGCTCTAGATGTAAATCAAGGTTTGCACACATAGCTAACAAAATCCTAATAGATGTGTGCTTGACAACTGGAGAGAATATCTCATGAAAATCGACTCCCTCTCTCTGAGTAAAATCTTGTGCTACTAACCTAGCCTTAAATCTCGTAGGCTCAATCCCCGGTATCCCCTCCTTCACCTTATACATCCACTTGCACCCGACTAGCTTCTTTTGAGGTCTCTCCACTAATTTCCAGGCATTATTCTTCCTAAGAGAACAAATTTCTTCTTCCATGGCCTGCTGCCATTCTTTTTTGTTTTCACTCTTCATAGCCTCACCATATGTCCTAGGCTCATCATACTCAAGAGTGTAAGCAGAATTAAAAGCATGAGCAACTAAGTCTGCTTGTGCATACCTGACTGGTGGGTTAATCGTTCTCCTTAGCCTGTCTCTAGCAAGCTGGTACTCTTCAAGTTCCAACTCAGGAGTTCTAGTCTTCTTTTGGGTGGACTTGGAGGAACATGCCGGTGTTCTCGGTTCATCTTCAAGGATTTCCTTGTTGAAGTGTTGATCTGGGGGCATATCAGATCCGTTTTCAGGCGCTACTTCAACTTCTATTGACTCGGGTGCTGAGTTTTCCTTAGTCACAGGTTCTTCTTTCTCATCTACTTGGGAGGTTTTCAACATCGTCATCTCATCGAACGTCACATCACGGCTTATGATACTCCTTAGTGGTGTTAAGTCTTTACACCACACCTTGTATCCTTTTACTCCTTCGGGATATCCTATAAATACCCCTTTGATAGCTCTATGTTCCAACTTCCCCTCCTTAACATGTACAAAGGCGAGACAACCAAATATTCTAAGATGGTCATACTTTGGAGGATTACCAGACCATTTCTCTTCTGGCGTCTTGAAGTCAATTGCTGAGGAGGGACTTCTGTTTATCAAGTAAGCAGCAGTCACTACAGCTTCTCTCCAGAATGTCTTGGACATCTTCGCATTGGTAAGCATGCATCTAACCCTTTCAAGTAGGGTCCTGTTCATCCTCTCAGCTACCCCATTCTGCTGCGGTGTTGATCTTACTGTTCTGTGCCTTGCAATCCCATGCTTGGCACAAAACCCATTAAACTCTCTGTTGTAAAACTCGAGGCCGTTGTCAGTTCTCAACCTCTTTACTCTTTTACCGGTTTGATTCTCAAGAAGAGCCTTCCAAGTCTTGAACACATCAAATACTTGATCTTTGCCCTTCAACACATAGACCCACAGCTTCCTCGAATAGTCATCAATCAAGCTGAGAAAATATCTAGCACCACCACGAGTAGCTATCTGAGCTGGTCCCCAAAGATCCGAGTATATGTAGTCAAGAGTCCCCTTAGTCTTATGCTAGCCGGTACTGAACCTCACTCTATGTGCTTTCCCTAGCACACAATGCTCACAAAACTCTAAGGGCTGGAACTTATCCTCACCAAACGCCTTTTGACTATATAACTCCTTTAGGTTTCTCTCGCCTAAGTGTGCCAGTCTAAGATGCCATAACTTGGTTTGCATACTCTCATCATCTACAGAAAATAGTGCAGAACCACTCACGACTTCACCCTTAAGCATATAAACACCTTTGTGCTTCTCTCCTCTCATCACTACCATGGAACCTCTCAAAACTCTTAAAATCCCTCCGTCGATCTTGATGGAACACCCATTCTGGTCTAAAGTCCCTAGTGAGATCAAGTTTCTCTTCAAGTCAGGAACATACCTAACATTTGTCAACTCTCTCACTCGCCCATCATGCAACCTAAGCTTAACACTACCAATTCTCATCATCTGACATGCAACGTCATTACCCATTAAGACCTTACCACCACTAATAGGCTGAAAATTTGTAAACCAAGACTTGTGCGAGCATATGTGAAAAGTACAACCAGAATCTAAAACCCATTGTTTAGAGTTTATACCATCAGTAGCGACGAGTGTCTCTGCACTGTCATAGCTATCATCATAGGCAAGCGCAGCATCCGCTTTCTTCTTGTCCTGTGCTTTCTTCTCAGGACAGTCCTTTATGAAGTGCCCCTCTTTCTTGCAGCAATAGCACTTCCTAAGAGTCCTAGACTTTGACCTTGGGCCTTTTTTCTTCCCATCTCTATATGAGGGCCTTCCTCTTACAGATAAACTTTCTGCATTACCCTCAGCCTGCTTTCCTAATAACTTTGAGTTTAATGATGATTTCACATCACTCATCGTTAAACTCTCTCTACCGTAGAGTAGCGTATCAACAAAACTCTCATAGCTCTGGGGGAGTGAACTCAGCAGGATAATTGCTCTATCTTCATCTTCTATCTTGATGTTGATAGACTCAAGATCAATGATGATCTTATTGAAGGCGTCTATATGATCTTTCATCGGCGTCCCCTCTGACATGGACAGCTGATACAGCTTCTTCTTTATATGTAGTCTGTTGGCCAACGATTTCCTCATATAAAGAGAGTCAAGCTTCTTCCAAAGATCTATTGCCGTCGTCTCACCTGCTACTTCCCTTTATACTTCATCGCTCAATGATAGAACGATTGTGCTATGAGCTCTTTCTTGAATGTCCCTTCTTTCTGCTTCTGTTCTAGATGACTCTGGCGTCTTCTCTTCATCACTAGATGGAGCTGTAGTCTCCTCTAATGCCGAACCAAGTCTTTGGCTCACCAACAACGCCTTAACCTTCATCTTCCACAGATTGAAGTCATTCGTACCGTTGAATTTCTCTACCTCATACTTGGGTGTGGCCATGTTTGCTTAGAACCAAAGCTCTGATACCAGTTTGTTGAAGCGGAAGCACACAAACAAGCTAAACAATTCACCCAAGTAATATAATAATGCAGAACAAGTTATTAAGAAATAAAATAGAGAAAAGGGTAGAAGAAGAACACACAAAGAATTACGTGGTTCGGCAACTTGCCTACGTCCACGGCGGATCAAGATCACACTCTTATCTTATTATGAATCACAAGGCAACCACAAAGTATGCCTATTATAAGAAAGATCACAAAGAAAACTCTCACTTTCTCTCTAGGGATTTTCTCTCACAAAGAACCACTAAGAATAATCACTAAGATTATTGTTGATCACCAAGATCTCTCTAAAATCACAAAGATCTCACTAACTTGATCACAAAAGTTGTCAAGATCACTAAGTTGTGTTTACAAGCTAATTGATAGCCTTTATATAGGCCTTGGGATGTCCTAGGTATTCCCTATACGTGTGGGAGTCGTATTAGGGAGTCCTAGAGCAAGTGGGAGACGAAATTAGGAAGTTTCCTAATTTCGGGATACTGTTCCTGTGTCCAGCGCTGCAGCGCTGGGATCTCGTCGCTCCAGCGTTGGCGCGCTTCTACTGCGGCGCTGCCTTTCTAGCGCTACGACGCTGAGTGTTCTGTTCTGGCACCGCGGCGCCCACTCCTGGTCGCCGCGGCGCTGGTCGCATGGTGCACCTTCTCATTTTACACCTCCTTTCGCGTCCATTTTCGATCCGTGTACACCCTACACACTTAACTTGATCCTCAAATTATATTTTAATAATTTTTAATTAATATTCTCACAAAATTCAATCGATTTAATACTATCATTTCATCTGTACACCCTTTTAAATTTGAAAGGAATTACTGTAAAAGAAAGCACACGTGATCAATCCCTTCCAAGTCAATTGAAGATAATCCAGTCTACAAAGAGAATTCTCTAATTGGTTTCTTGACGTGGATGATAATTGATAATTGAGAACTAATAACATAATAACTGCAACATTGCAACAAATATTTGATTTTTTAACGAGTATCATCAAAAAAAATTTTATACAAGTATTATATTGTAAATTTCGCATTTCAAAAAATTATAATAACTACGGTGTGCAACTAGTACTGCAGGTTGAAAAGCAGGTGATGAAAAATATCAAAAGCCTTTATTGTTTAGTAAAATATAAAATATACCCTCTAAATTAAAAATAATATATTAATTACCAGAAATTTTATTATGTTATATTAATTAAAAATTAATTTGACATTAATATTTTTATATTTTCAATAATAAAAATATTGAGATTTTATTTATAATTTGCTCTCAACCGTTTGTATGATGGATAAAGAGGATATTAACACTGTAATCCTTGGAGGTTGGTACAAATTATATTTTTATGACCGTTTTAATTTTAATTATGTTACCATTCTTTTTATTTAATTAAAAAAATTAAAATATTTTTATAATTTTATGATATAAATAATTAAAATATTCTTAAAAATAAAAGTAATTTTATCTTTTTAATAAAATAAAAAAGGTGACAGGGTTAATAAAAACAAAGCCGCCATGTAATTTATGCCAACTTCAACTTCAACTTTAACTTCAGGAGGTGATTGTGTTACCATCCTGAAATAGAGGTCGAAATAGCCGATGTCAGCCTAATGTTTGGCACATTAGTGAAATTTATGGGTCTCCTGATTTGTAATGAATTCATGTTGTTTTGCAATATCAAATTAACTATAACTATATTTTTGAACGGCAAACATCAGAAAATTTTAATATCCTTATCACCTTAGAATCATTTGGTTGTCACTTGCAATTAAGGTGGCACGATTTAGCTTGGTTCAACTTTTGTTAAAATCGAATTGAATCGATTTAATTCAGTTTTATCGATTCAATTCAGTTTTAAAAAAGAAATTGATTTAAGAAGAATCGAATCGGATTGAACTTATTTTATCAATTTAGTTTTTTTGATTTTAGACTTTTTTATTTATTAATTATATACTAATTTTTAATAATATTCATAAAATAAAGGGTTATATGTGAGTTTATATATCATAAATTTAAATTTTAAGTATTTTATTTTATCTTATATTGTTAATTTAGTGAAGGATTATATATTGGATAAATTCATATTTGTATTTCAATCTTTCAATTATTTAACGCTACATAAAAAATTTAAATTAATTTTACTAAAATATTTAATTTTTCTAATTTAATTTTTATTTGAAAAAGTCGACCAATTCGATTTGGTTTCAATTTAATTTTTTTTAAATAAAATTGATCAATTTGTTTATTACAAAATAACCAAACTAGTATGTCCGAACTGATTTAATTTGATTTTTTGATTTAAATTGTCCACCCTTACTTACAATATTGAACTACACATCATATAAATTCATAAAACGAAATTTAAGATATATATAAATATTTACCGACTAACCACAATAATAATAATAAAAGCATTAGATGCTTGCTTCAATGATAACATTTATGCAACCTCTAATCTAAGTAAGAGTTTGAATTCTAACAAAGATTAAGAAATTTTTTTTTATTGGTAATTGCATATATTACTTATTGGGAGGTAATTATTACAATTTATTAAGGTTTGAAATTTGCAATGTAATATTTGTATTGAAATAATAATAATTACTATAAATAACGTTAAATAAATAACATATTTTTATGAAATAGCTTCACTAGAATTAGCAATGCAAAATTAGCATGTGATTCAAGGTTTAAAATGATTAAATTAAAAAAAATACTACATGAGAATTTTCAACCACATATATACTTTTCAGTATGCATATGATATTATTATTAAAAGGCAAACATGATTGGATCTATGGTTCCTAATTCTATTAATCTATATCTTAAACAACATTATCAATTGAAACGATGACAATGACAAACACCCCAAATAGATATAACTTTCACCAAGGCCATTTAATTTTTAAAAGTCTTTCTTGGGTGGGTCCAAGAAAATGAACGATAGGGACTTAACCTGAAATAATTGAGACTAAGAAAGTGGAGCTTTCCAATAAATACAAATGCAGCAAAGGCCATTTAATTCTGAGATCCATTGGGTCCATGACAAAGAACAATACGTACTTCAAAATTAAAGCCATTTGTTTCATGTATCTAGAATCACAATTTTCTTTTCATGTGATTTTTTTTATAGATAAATTCTGTATCAAATTTAGTGAATATTGATATATAATTTTTATTTTAAACCTTTTTATTACATAATATGTAAACTAAAGGTTTTATATAAGTTTCAGTACCAACCACTCTTCTGTAAGTTAGTTGGCCTTTGAATGATAGTTTTTTTTTTTTTTTTTTTGACATGGCCTTTGAACGATAGTTAATATTTTTTTTTCAAAGAAATAGACTGACCACATATGCATCCTCAATATCAAGAAAGACCGAAAAATCTATACCTCCCAAATGAAATTTTCTTTTGGTAATTAATAAATTAGGAAGGGAAAAAGAATAGTGATCTGATTCGGATATTTTCTTAAATTAAGTTTTCAGTTAATTTTTAATTAACACGTGATTATTGATAAAAATTAGTGATCGTTACAAATAAAAATAATAAAAGAAAAAATCTTAACTACTCATATCTAATATCTAATATATATTATTAATAATTTAGATAAAATTTAACCACAAGTGTCAATTTCATTTAATATAATTTACGATACACACTATTAATTAATGTTGAGAGAGAAAATGCCCTTCTCTCTCTTAAGATTATGTTGAAGCGAAAAACTTCAAGTTCAACCTAAAATCATAATCTCTTTGCGCAGCAGAATAACTTATTAATCAAGCAAAATACAAAGAATTCAAAGTAGAAAATAAAAGAGCACAACACAATCTTACGTGATTCGGTCAATTGCCTACGTCCACCGTGAATCCAAATATCTTAACCTCTTTTATTAACTTTCTAGAGATTTTACAAGGAAAACTCAATTAGAAGAACTCTCAAAAGGATCTAATGTTTAGTGAACCCTTACTTTATCATGAACAATGATCACTCAAACGACGGTTCCACTCTAGCACACACAAGCACTTAGTATTTATCCAATTCTTCTCATCTCTTAGAGTCTTTTGTAATACTTAATTTGAAATCAAAGGTTTACAAGTGTTTATATAAGGTGTATTTCGTGCCTACAAACCCTATTTCTTATTGAATTAAGAGTTCACTTATTTTAGAAGTCCAAAATTTTTCAAGACTCGAAATCCCAAACCAATACGGATATCTTGATGCGTCTGGGCGCTGCGGTGCTCATCCCTAGGTGCCGCGGCACTGGTCCTTCTTGTGCCTACCGCCGCAACGCTGAGGACCCAGCGTTGGGGTGCTAGGTTTCTGTCCTGGGCCCCGTAGCGCTCAGTCATGGGCGCCGTAGAGCTCAGTCTTGGTGGCATCTCCTGTGTTTTCTTCACTTCTTTCGTGTCTTTGAGTTTCGTTTCGCTTCTCTTTTTATGTCCTACACATCTTAAATTTTTCCGTACATCTCTCACATGTTCTAAACATTTTGTAACTATCTACTTTAATATTTATCTTAATTCTTATCTAACTAAAATTATTAAATCGCTAATTTTCCTAACAATTAAACATAAGTTTTTCCTCTTATGTACATTTTTTCACTTGCCAACTGAGCTTTGTTGCTCTCGTATGCTTGACACCAACAAATACTTCCATTATTACTAGCAAAATTACAAATTGAGTCTTCAAAATTTAATTGAATTATTTAGTGAATTCTTATATATTCTTTTAAATATTTTAGTTAGTCCTTGTTATTAAAAACATAATATTTAAATACATTTTTAAGATAATAAGATAAATTTGATAAAATATGAGACCGTTTATTATGATTAGATATATTAATTTATTTTATTATTTTTAAAAATATCATTTAAGTATTATTTTTTAATAATAAAAATTAACCAAAATATTTAAACAAATATAAAAATTAAATAAATACTTTAATAGATTTTTAAAGACTAAACTGTCATTTTCTCGCATTATTCTATATCACAACCTTTTCTTTTAACTATTATATATGTGTGTGTAAAGACTTGCACAGCTTTGCTTCATAAGACAGACTATATTTTGCCCAAGGAGCAAGAAAGAGAGAAAAAGAGATATAACTATGAGTGAAATAAGTGCTGAAGAAGAAGCACTTCTGCCTCTTTTTGAGACCAAGAAAGCAAAGGGTAGGGTTTGTTACAGGTTATTTGCAGGCACTATTTTTCTGGGAATATGCTCGATATTGCTTTACAGATTAATAAACTTTCCGAGAGAAGGAACAAGAAGAAGATGGGCTTGGATTGGGATGTTCATGGCAGAATTTATGTTCAGCTTTTACTGGATCATCACTCAGTCCGTTCGTTGGAATGTTACCTACCGTTTGCCTTTCAAACACAGACTCTCACTTAGGTTTTTCCTCTCATCTTTCTTTCTCTTTAAGAAGATTAAAATTTTATAATTTTGTTTCTATTTTATTTTAATTTAATCATTATTTTTTTAAAAAAAATAATTACTTACATATTTTTTACTAAAATTTCATTTTTAAAAATATCTGATTATACTTTCAAAATAAAATATAACGGGTTATTTTTTTTAAAGAATCGTTGCCTCTCTTATTTTTTTTAGTATATATACTGCTTCTTCTTGTGGTTCCTAAATTATTTATTATTCCTTTTCGAAATTTTTTAAGAGAAAATGGTACTAAATAATGACCAATTATTCTCCACAAGAGATAATAGATAGTTTTTTTTAAAGTGATATTTAAGAAACAATTAAAGGATGTGGTTTTCTCTTTAAAAAAAAACTTAATAATTAAATAAATAAGAAAAGAAATAAAAATTTAAATTTCTAAAGAAAAAAAATTATCATCGTTACGAGTGGTCAACAGTTAGTGGACTCTTTTGTCTTCTTTATGCTCTGTTGATATCGGATGGTTTCATCTTTTTTTTTTTTAAAAAAAAAACAAATGTTATTTACTCTCTTGTTAAGTTTTTTAACTATTAGTTATTTTATTAGTGTTTTATAATATCCCAAAATCCTTACTATTATAATTATAATAATATAAATTAATTTTAAAGAGGTTTGATAATCTTTTTATTTAAAAAGTCAATAATTATATTTATATAATATCAAATAATAAAAATGTATTGTATAAATAATAAAATTATTATACTCGTATTATAATATTTTTTAAAGATCTTATAATATGAATTATTATTTAATAAAAATTTCATATTTTTATTAAAATATATATATTTAATATCAATTATCATATTAATCTAACAAATAAAAAAATTTAATAAATAAGAGAAAAGTTATTAATTGCAACACAATTTAAGTTTACTGTTTAAATGATATTATTTAATTATTTAAAATTATGTTATACAGTATTAATTTTACTGTTTATATAGTACCTTACCATTGTTTAATATTGTATCGATGTAATTATTAATTTTTTAAGTAAAAAACTATTATACCCTTTAAGTTAATTTATATTATTATAATTATAATAACCAGAAGGTTTTTGGATATTATTAAATATTAGAGAATTTTTAATAGTTAAAGAATTTATAAGGAGGTAAACATAAATTTCTAATTTTTCAACTTATAAATTACTTCGCATAAACTAATGAGAGAGATTAATTATAACTAACGCGGATCAATATCATATATTAATGATAAAAAGAGTTTTTGCTCTTGCCCCATCAGTGAGGGTTCTCAATTTAAGCTAAGGGAAGTTGGAATTAATGTAAGATAACTAGATATCATAAATGGACACATAGTGCTGGAAAATTTTGGCCTGTTGGTATTTGGGTAGTAAAATAGATTATAGATTAAAGTGATTGATTATTTGATGGACAGAGTATTTATGGTAAAAACTTATACTTAAAGGATGATTATAATATTTGGTTGATATAGAGAAAAATATGAAATGAAACCTTAAATATTTTATGTAATATTTGGGCTATGCTACATCTTTACATATTTTCTCCTTTTTATGCATGTTAATGTCAAGATCGACTTACATGTGAATTAATAACCACATATTTTCACCAATTTATACATATCACATTTTTATAATATCTCACCTAATACTTTAATATTTTTAACTTAGTACAAATTTTTAATAGATATATTTTTTTTCTACTTATATTTTTTAGATATTACAAATATTTTTTTGATTTTTTTTAATTTTTTTTCAAAAATAATAAAAAGAGCTCATATTAAGATATGATCTTTATTCAAAATAAAAAAAACCTTTGTAAGTATTGATGTCTTTGTTTCTCCATAAAATTCGTACTTTATACATTTTTAATAATTTCTCTTCAATTTGTTTTTATAAATTTCAAATATTTTTCATAATATCCTTCTCTTAGTTTTATAAATTTCGTCACATCTTTTTCTCACAACATAATTTAAAAAGAAAGATTGCCACTTACGCCCTATATTTTTACTCAACTACCAAAAACCACCCGATGTTTGAAAGTGTCCAAAAAAAAACTCCTACTGTTATGATTGTTTCTTTAAATTCAACTTTGTTTTGATACATTTACCCTCAAAATAAAAATAATATAACAAATAGCACCATGTTGAATGTTTTACAAGATTATTATCATTAAATTAATATGTTCATTAATAATAAAAATCTTCAATTTCAAAATAAAATTTTCATACTTTTTATATTAAAAAATTTATTAGAAAACAAAAGTAAATCATTCATAAATTATTTTATAATACTTAATAAATAATACCAAGAGGCTAATGATGATAAAAGAAAAATAAGAAAAATTCATTTTTGGTGATTGCATATAAAAGAAAAGTTATTTAGGTGATTGATTCTTTCTTGTTTTAGATTTGTAAAATCTGGAGTTAAAAAATATTCATTAAGTATTATCAAATAATTTTATGAATAATTTACTTTTTTTATAATTAACTTGTTCAATATAAAAATTATAAATATTTTATTTTTTGAAAGTTGAAGATTTTTATTACCAATGAACATATTAATTTAGTGAGCGATGATCTTGTAAAACATTCAACATTATACTATTTATATCATTTATGTTTTGAGGGTAAAATAGTAAACTTATAAAAAAAAGTTAGATTTAATGAAACCATCAAAACAACAGGAAGTCTTTGAACATTTTCAAACATCAGAGGAGTTTTGTGGCAATCTCCCATTTAAAAATCCTTATATTTCACTTATTTAAGTTTCCATTATTTATTAATTAATTCGTATTTCTTAATTATTCTTCATTCTATTTATTTAATCATATCTTATGTTAATTATTTTAACTATGCTTACCAACATTGTCAGTTCAGATATGAAGAGAAGTTACCGGGAATTGACATTTTTGTGTGCACAGCGGATCCAACGATGGAGCCACCAACTATGGTGGTTAGCACCGTGCTATCCGTCATGTCGTATAATTATCCTCCGGAAAAATTGAGTGTTTATTTGTCTGACGACGGTGGTTCAGAACTTACATTTTATGCTCTCCTGGAAGCTTCTCATTTCTCCAAGTACTGGATACCCTTCTGCAAAAAATTCAAGGCTGAGCCAAGGTCCCCGGAAGCCTACTTTGCTCAGAAATTTGACGTAACAGACACTGCTCATGCTCAAGAATTATTAGCTATTAAGGTAAAAAAAAAAGTAATTCCAAAAAACTGATCCTATTATATTTTTATATACGTATTTATATTTTTACCTTTTTGTGGGAAAGAATTTTAAATATATGAAGGGGCCAACTAGAATTAAAGCAAAAGGGACTAAATGTCAAAATTAAAAATTATACCCAATTAAAGTTTAGTTATACTAGTGTTTTAGTGTTAGATTTGATATCCTGTGATAGAAAAAATTACAAAATTATTTATTTTAAAGAATAAAATTATAAAAATTTATAAGTTTAAAAACTTTTTAGGGCTAGTAACACAGGTCCAACCCTATATATATATATAGTTTTGTTCAAATAAAAAATATAATTTATTATATGGTGAACACTTAAATATATAAATTATGTTAAAATTATAAATTAATTAAATAATAGCACGTGATAGTATTATTTATTATATGATAAATTAGATAATTCACTAGAACATATATATATATATATATAGATAGATATGTTTGTATAAGAATTATCAATTTTTTATCTTATTTTTTAACAAATTATTGCTTACTTGTCTTTATTTTTTTTAATAAATTGTTGCTTACTCTTATATATATAAATATACATACTACATTTATTAGTTCTTGATAAATATACGGATTGAATTAGCAAACTGTTTGTCATCATTGAATTGAGAAAAGAGTGATTTTTCCATCAATGTTATTACAATAGGTGGGTAAGTGCCAATTATGAAAACCATTTAGAGGTATTTTATAATTTGCTATGAAATGTGGGGGAAATATAGCAATTTCCCTTTTTGTTTTCAAAGATCAAATTTGATATATGCGCTTCTTTGCGATGGGAACAATTTTCCAACTCAAATTTGGTCGGTGGCAGCCAACGGACTTGACAACAAAATTTAATGGCATATAAATTTTGACCAAGAAAATTTTTAACAGCCTATTTTTTTTTACAATTAAAAAAGTGGATGCAGTCTTCATCTTTGATAAGAAATTTTTTCTTTAAATGAAGACTTTTTTGCTATTCATTTATTTATACATAATAAGTTTTTAAAAGTTTAATGCACGGTAAAAGAGGCAACGTGAGAGAGAGATATGAGATAAAAAAAATACACAAAGAAAATAAGAAATAAATATTAATATTAAAATAAAAGAAAAGAAAAAAATAAATAAAATTAAAAAATTTTAACATGAAAAATTTATAAAAAAAAATTATGAGGTGATAATATACCACTCACACAAAATATTCTCTATTATATAAAAATGGATGCACAATATTTTTTTAAATTTATGCAAAACTTGAGGAATACTCAAATTTATGCAAAAATAGGTACATAATATTTCTCTCAAAAAAAATTTCAGCAGTCCATTTTTTTTACAGTAAAAAAAGTTGATGCAGCCTTTATCTTTGACAAGAAATTTCTTTTTTGAATGAAGACTTTCTAGCCATTCATTTATCTATATATTTTAAGCTTTTAAAAGCTTAATGCATAATAAGAGAGTCAATGTTAGAGAGAGAGAGAGATATGAGATGAAAAAAATACACAAAGATAGCAAGAAATAAATATTAATATTGAAATGAAAGAGAAAAATAAATAACATCAGAAATTTTTAACGTGAAAAACCTATAAAGTAAAAAAACCACGAAATAACAGTATACCACTCACACAAAATATTCTCTATTATATAAAAATAGGTACATAATAATTCTCTCAAGTTTATGTAAAACTTGAGGAATATTCACTCAAAATAATACTCAATTATTTTGGCATCGCTCATTATTTCTTCCTGTAAGTATTTTCTCTCACAGAAATACAAAATAATATACACACTCTCTCATTTCTTTTCTTCTCTATTTTTTGTTGTCTTTGTGTGTTTTTTATCTCATATCTCTCTCTCACGTTGCCTTTCTTACCATGCATTAAGCTTTTAAAAGCTTAATATATATATATATATTAAGCTTTTAAAATAATACTCAATTATTTTGGTATCTCTCATTATTTCTTCCTGTAAGTATTTTCTCACACAAAAATACAAAATAATATGCACACTCTCTCATTTCTTTTCTTCTCTATTTTTTGTTGTCTTTGTATGTTTTTCATCTCATATCTCTCTCTCACGTTGCCTCTCTTACCATGCATTAAGCTTTTAAAAGCTTAATATATATATATATATATATGTAAATGGATAAGAAGTCTTTATTAAAAGAAGAAATTCTCTCACAAATATACACATTTTTTTCTTTGCTATAAGAAAAAATGCAGGCTATTGAAAATTTTCTTTGTCAAAATTTGTATGCCACAGAATTTTGTTTGTCAAATTTGTTGGCTACCACTTACCAAAATTAAATTAAAAAATTGTTTTCCATCAATTCTCCCCTTTTCTAACTCAATGAAGGAAAGAATTGATTTATGAACTTTATTATTGGTAACTCATCCTAGCAAACTTTGAACATATATCAAGCTTATGTCAAGGGATTACCTTTGTTAACATATCTGCAGCATTCTTGTCAATGTGGATCTTTTATATCTGGAATAACTTCTTCTTGATTGCTTCATAGATCTAATGATATCTAACATCAATATGCTTTGTTTGATAGTGTAAGTGGCATTTTTTCTTAGATCGATGACGCTCTGACTGTCACAATGAACCACATACCTATCTTGTTTAAATCCAAAATCTTGAAAAAATATTTTTAACCACAACATTTCTTTCTCGGCTTTTGTAATGACAATATACTTTACTTCTGTCATAGATAAGGCGACACATTTTTACAACTTGGACTGCCATGACATAACTTTCCCTATAAAAGTAAACAAATATCCAGATATAGATTTTCTATATTATATAGACTACCTGCCATATCTATATCTGTATAGCCGTTTAAGATTAGTTTTCCATTCATGAAGTACAAACATACTTTCAATTCTTATATATCTAAAAATTCATTCGACAGCTTTCCTAATGTTCTTTTTCTGGATTATCCAAGAATCGACTTATAATTTCAATTGCATGTGCAATATCTGGTCTTGTGCATACTGTTGTATACATCAGATTTCTTACTGTTAAAGAGTAAAGAATAACTGACATCTTATTTTCTTCTTCCTCGAAAGTGGGACATGACTTCTTAGAGAATTTGATTTATGCTCTAAAAGGAAAAGTAATAGATATAGCTTCTTTTATGTTGAACTGTTCAAGTATCCGTTCAACATACTTTTATTATGACAATCATAATAATCGAGATCTTTTCTCTCGGATAATATCTATTTTTAAAATTTGCTTGGCTGGTCCCAAGTCTTTTATATCAAAAACTTTTGACAATTCTTTCTTCAGCTGCTTGATCATTTTGTACATCTTAGCTAATTATTATCATGTCATCAACATATAATAATAAGATGACAAATTTCTCACCAGAAAACTATTTGATGAAGACACACAAATCTTCCACAATTTTTTTATATTCGTGATCCATCATGAATAAGTCAAATTTCATGTACCATTGTCGTGGTGCCCGTTTTAATCCATATAAACTCTTCTTCAGTTTGTAAACTAGATGCTTATTTCCTTTAACTTCGAAGTCATTAGGTTGATGCATGTAAATTTATTCTTCTAAATCACCATAAAGAAATACAGTTTTTACATCTATCTGTTCAATCTCAAGATCTAGACTAACTGCTAATTCTAAGATTACTCTAATTAAAGATGTTTTTACCATCAGAGAGAATATTTCATCAAAGTCAATTCCTTTCATTTGTTCGAAGACTTTAACAACTAATCGAGCTTTATATTTTACTAGATTTTCATGCCCATCATCATTTAATTTGAATACCTATTTGTTCTTCAAGGCCTTTCTACATTTTGAAAGTTTCACTAACTCATAAGTGTTGTTCTTTTTGCGAGAATACATTTCTTCCTTTATGGATTCGATCTATTTGTCTTTACTTTATGAGTTAATCCTTCTTGAAAGGTTTCTAGCTCTCTTTTATTAGTGAGTAGAACATAGTCTGATAATGTGTATCTTGTGGATGGTTTTCGCTCTCTAGTTTATCTTCTAATAGGTTGTTCATTATTCTCCGATTGTTGACCCTGCTCCTCCTGATTGTCAACCTCTTATGCTTGTACTTCAGTATCATCATTAAGTAAGATTTGCATCTAATCAGCTGTTTCTAACTCTTCTTCTTCTGTCATTGATTGTTTAGAAGGACTTAAATCAGTTACGACTTTTCAAGTTCTTGCTCTTTACTGAAATCTTCAAATGTTTGATCCTCATGAAGGACAACATCTCTACTTCTTACCCTTTTCTTCTTTTCTGGATCCCAAAATCTATACCCAAACTCTTCATCTCCGTAGCCAATGAAGATACATGGAGTAGCTTTGTCATCAAGCTTCGATCTTTGCTCATTTGATATGTGTACAAATACCTTGTAACTGAATACTTTCAGATGAGAGTAAGAAACATCTTTTTCGATCTATACTCTTTTTGAAATATCTAACTATAAAGCTATTGATTGAGATATGTTGAGTAAGTAACAAGCGATCTGTACAGTTGTACCCTAAAAAGGCTTTGGTAGTTTGGTTGCTCTAAACATACTTTTCACTTTTTCCATAATTGTGCAATTCATCCATTTAGCTACATCATTGTGTTGAAGAGTTCCAGGAACATTCTTTTCATACTAAATTTTATGTTTGGAACAGTAGTCTCTAAACTCATAGGAAGTGTATTCGCCTCCATTATCTGATCTAAGACAATTCAAAGGTTTCTCTATTTCTTTTTTTACTATAGCATGAAACGTTTAAAAAATATAAAACACATAATCTTTTGTTTTAACAAATACACCCAAACTTTCTTAGAAGCATATTTATAAAGTTACAAAATATTTGGCTCGTTCTAAAGATTCAACTTCTATAAGATTGCATACATAAGAATATACTCTTTCTAATACATTATTTCTTTTAACAGAGAAACTACTAAATGAAATTCTATGTTGTTTTCTAAATAAACAATAATCACATGGGTGAAAGGTATTTGAAATTCTATGCTATTTTCTAAATAAACAATAATCACATGGGTTAAACATAATACCTTTCACCAAAGGAATGAAATTATTCTTGGCAAGAATTTGTAGTTCTTTTTCACTCATATGGCTAAGCCACTTATGCTATAAATTAGATAAAGATTCTACTACTGCATTCATGCTGCTCATGAAAGTTTTTTCATGTGTTTTATACATAAAGCATCAAATCTTTTCTCTTGTAACAATCATCGATCATTTACTAAGTTTCCATTTACCATTACCAAAATAATTTTCATAGCCTTACTCATCCAAAGCACTCACTGAAATTAGAATAAGACGCAATTTTGGAATATGCCACACATCTTTTAGTGTTAATTTACATCCAACATTTGTTTGAATGCAAACATCTCAAATTCCAATGATTTTGCAGCAAGCTAAATTTTTAATCTTTACTAAACCAAAGTCTCATGCTTTATAAGTGGTAAACATTTTATTATTGGGGTTGATGTGAAACAAAGCTCCTAAATCAACCATATATTCAGTTGTATTATAATTGACATGTAAGCATTCGTCAATAAGTAGAGAAACTTCCACTTTCTTTACGATTATTATAGCTTTGTTGTTGTTGTTGTTGTTGTTGTCTTCTTTCTTCTTATGGCTACTTTGTTCCTCTTTTCGCTTTAGTACCCGACAATTTCTTTTTATATGGCCTATTTTTTCACAATGTTAACAAAAAAATGTATTGCCTCTGGATTTTAATCTCCCTCTAAACCTGTCATTATAACTTCTTTTTCCTCGACTTTTGCTTCTCATTCTGTTCTCATTAACAAGGGCTTGTGATTCTTTAACACGTGTCTTATTATACTTTTCAAATAAAATCAAGGTTGTAGAGACAACTTTAAACTCAAGGGTATCTTCTCTATAGGTGAGAGATGTGATAAGATAATCATACGACGAGTGAAGTATTGTGTTTACGCTCAAAATATAACGCGGCTATCGCAGTATAGATTGAGGTGTCGATCCCACGAGGAAGCTCTTGGCAAAATAGGTCAGTGAAGTAAAATATTAAAGCAGTAGCAAAAGGTTAATTGATTTAAACGGATGAGATAGAATTGTCTATGAATTGAGGAAAATGTCTTATGATGATTTAAACAAGGCTTTGAGAATCACAATTATGCTTTATAAATCTACTCTATACTTTGATTCGATATTTATAACTCAACTGAAAGTTTCACATCCCAAACAATCAATCGGAAGGTATGTAATATATAGCACATTTGATAACACACGTATTTGATTTAGTTAAACTCTTTGCAAGCATTAACACACATCATGTTATTTATACAAGTTATCTAAGATCGACAATATATCATTTTGACAATATTGCAGTAAAAGATTAACTTGAATATCAAACATTTATTGCCCTTACATGTTATCCAAGATCGACAATATATCAAATTGACAATACTGCAGTAAAAGATTAACATATAAAACAATATAACCAGTAACAATTATAAATCAACATGAATCACATAAGAAAAGCATGACTGAACATATATGAGACATGAGAATTATAACTTCTGGATTATAGAAAATAAAATAGATAAGAGTTTAATCAAAACCAAACTTACAACATTTATAGCTCTTGACACCGAATCAAAGCATGAAAGTAGATTTACTACACATAAAAGTTCATCTCTTAGCCTTGCTAGGAACTCTAGCCTAAATTACAATACATGTTAATGAGAATAAAAGAAGAGAGAAAATTATCTTTAAAAACGTCCTAAGGGTCTCCTTATATAGGCAATGAATGGACATATGTCATGGATGACATCAATCTTCAATAATTTTAAGTCAATAACTCGTGTATCCACTTGCAGCACGTTTTTGATAATGTAAATGATCAATTCAGCTTCTGCGGCCGACATGAAAGTTGTAGAATTTTGACTCTTCTTTCCATAGGCACTGATTTCATGCAAATTGGATGAGTATCCAATGAGATATGAGCAAAATTCCAAAGATACACCAGAATTCGGCCAACAACCATTTTACCCACTTGCAATGCGATTTGGTCCATGATAACGGCTGATTTGGACTTTACCATAAACATACGAGTTGTTGATAGTTAAGTCATAAATTCACAGCTTCAAGAATTATACCAATTGAGTATGTATTTTGGGAGATACGGTCCAAATACGTGAGTTGGGTCAAGCTGGGTAAGAGTTGTAGTCCGATTCTGTTGTATCTCAATTTTTGGCCCATAACATGTTGGATTTGGCTTTTCCACTATTCTTCAAATTTGTGTAAGATTGAGTCATGTTGCACCAGGTTCAAGAATTTCTTCATTTCGATTTCTACATTGAGAGTTATGTCCAATTTACCTAAACCTGTCCAAATAACATTCATTAATCACAATTTAAGGAGAACACTTTATTTCAAGCTAAAAATACAGAAAATACTAAAATTGGTGACATTAAATGGTGATTGAATCTTTTAACAACATGCATTTTCATGTGTTCATCACAGCCCCCAACCAGCTTATTGCTAGTCTCTAGCAATTCAAGCGTAAATAGAATATGCAAAACTACCTAAGCACTTCAATCAAAACGTCAGTTCGAGATCACTGTTGCTATCATGGTTTTTTCAATTACAACTTCCATAATTTGTGTGTGTGTGAACTAAGCCATAACCATCTAACCACAAACCACAATAGATATAGCCTTGAGAATTTCTCCAAGTAAAAGCCTCAACTCCATATCCTCACATGTGTATGACTGTTTAAAAGGTTAGGACTTCTCTTATGGAGTTGGAAAACAGTTAAGCACTCAAGAAAAAGTCAATTTTAAGGACAGACATATAAACTAACATTGATCCGAAGATAGGAAAATTATTTGTTTAAAAATCAATTATTCATATCATACGTCAACTTTAGAACTTTAATTGGCTGTGAGAATAATACAATTATAACTTGGTGAGAAAACTGTTTTACAAGGTATTTGTCTTCTAAAATTGAATGAAGACTTTATTAAACTGAATTGCTTCTTTTTTTTTTTTTTCTTGTTTTTGGTACTTTTGTGTTTTTTTTTTTTTTTTTTTTTTTTTTTTTTTTTTTTTTTTGAAGAATACAAGGAAGCATTACAAAGGTTTCTCACCAAATTATATTATGCACAAATGTAACCAACTTATCCCTTAATTCAAATAATATCATTCTAAACAAAAATTAACCAATTCAAAGGATCAATGAAAGTTCATAAGCTGTTTTCTCAACCTTTCCACTTACTCACAAAAGATATGCGAGATTAGAAAAATATATACTTAAACATGGGAATTCTCTTGGCTATATAAATTGAATCATCCATCTTACCACAAGGCTTAGCATTGTGCTCAAAAATATTTTAGAAGTCATTCTTTAGTAACCTAGATAGAAATAGTGACTCAACCTAATCAATTCTGAAATCATACTTAGGCAGAAAAGCAAATTCCTTTATACAAGAATTACCAAGACTACAAGCAGTAAACGACAATGCATAAAATATAAAACAAAATAACAAAAAGTTAGTTAAAATGCATTTCAAAAGTTAGTACTAAAACTCCTTACTCTGCCATTCTAATTTGACCTAGAATGCGTCTCAAGAGTTCAAGAATGAACTCTTTACTCTGCCGTTTTAATCAAATGTCAGACCACAATTTTTTTTTTTTTTTTTTTTTTTGCAAAATGCAACGTATGTCTACTATCCTCCCCCCAAACCAGATGAAACATTGTCCTCAATGTTTAAATAGAAAGAGATAAAGTATAGGAGACATTACCTGAAACGCCAGTTATTTGAAAGAAACAAACCTGAGAGACACTTAAGCAAATATAAACTAAAATGATGGTACTGATAAATAAATAAATAAAAAGAAAAATTTACAAACGGAGTGTCAGATCTAATTTTCGCTTGTTAAGGCCCACTGACCAATCGATCCGAGTTATTGCTGGGTCAGGTTCGTAGGTAACTGCCTGTAATTTGTTAATCAATTCATCCGCCTCAGTAGCAGAAACCAGGATCTGTCGCGCCGAATGTGAAATAAAATTCTGTTCCACAGCTTGATCAAGAAAACAAAGTAAGCAATCAAAATAGTTATTAACATTCAACAAACCTATGGGTTTTCGGTGGATATTCAGTTGGGCCCAAGAGACAATTTGAAAAATTTCTTCCAAGGTACCAAAACCACCTGGTAAAGCAATAAAAGCGTCTGCATTGCAAAGCATTCTGGCTATACGTTCATGCATGGATGAGACTTGTAATTCTTCCCCTATTGTTTTCCCGGTCAGGTTTCCCACGGCCAAAGCTGTAGGAATAATACCTAAAACTTGACTTCCTCCTAAATGTGCAGCTGTTGACACACACCCCATTAGCCCAAGGCTACCTCCTCCATAAATCAAATGAATTTTTCTTGCAGCTAATGTTTTTCCTAGATTGTTTGCTGCTTCTACGAACACTTTACTCTCCCCAGGACTAGATCCACAAAATACACATATATTTCGAAATTGTCGAACTTGGGTTTCCTCCATATCTACTCTCACCTTTATCTCAATATATGAAAATGAAGAAACTGAGGTGCTGTATTTATAGAGTGCCAAATGATAACAATGATTATGGTAACCCGACAGTTTGTCAAAAGAGAGTTAAAAATAAAACACAAATATTTAAACATAATGACCCGCATGCATTATTGAACAAAAAGATTTGAATTTAAGACATCTACATGAGTAGCCCTACTATTCATAAAATAAAGTTTGAAATTAAAACACATGTATTTACAAGTAGTTGTGATTGTGGCTCACATCTTCCTCTGGTTTTACGTCCAGTAACGGCTTAAACGCCCTCTATGGGTCGGGGATAGGCTTCCCATCCAATTTTCTTATAAATTGGCAAACAGGGTCTTTTAGAGTCAGATTCCCGAGACTATACCGTTGATGTTCATTTTTGAATTTGTTCCACAAATCGAGAAGTTCACGTTGCACGAGCCCACATGGATGCGTCTCAAGAGTCAATAGGATATCATCCAAAGACTCCTTACTCAGTCCATCCTTAATGAACTGAATTTTGTCTTCTCGATTTCTAGATACGAATCCTAAAGAACGACAACTCCGATTACAATTCCATCGAGCACATTTATGACAGACTTGTAACCTTTTTGCTCGTCGCCTTTTGGCATAAGAGCTTCTTCCAAGACCAGGCATATGAGAAACAAAATCATTTTCAAACTCACCAGACAACCGAACCTTGGCTTCAATTAACCAACGAAGGTCCACAGGGATATTACCCAACATCAATAGCCTTAGTCTTTCACACCGTGCTTTGTAAATCTTAAGTAGAGCATTTTGAGGAAATGAAGGAAAACGTTTTTTAAGGTTGGCAAGAATGCGATCCATTTTGAAAGAAAGAAAAGAGATGAATACACAGTTTGAGGGACAGTTTTTAGGGAACTGAGAAACCGACTTTAATAGTCACGGAGTACCGTATCCGCCACTTGACCGGGAAATAAAATCACACTGAAGAAAAAATAAAAAGAAGAAAATAAAGTAAAATAAAATGTGCAGGAAAATAAAAGCAAAAATACAAAGTCAAAAGATAAAGTATAGACAAAATATAAAATATGGTACAGATAGATTGAACCTGATCAATCACGATAGACAGGATCCACAAGAGGGATCTTGCCTAGGTACATAGAGTCGTTTACCTTTTCCACGTAGCTTTTTAGCCGCTGTCCATTCACTTTGAAAGTCCGTCCATCAGTGGGGTCTTCTATTTCAACAGCACCATTAGGAAAAACACGTCTTACCATAAATGGACCAGTCCATCGAGATCTCAACTTTCCAGGGTGTAAATGCAATCGAGAATCATAAAGATAAACCCGTTGATTTGGCTCAAAGTGTTTCCTTGAGATCTGTTTATCATGAGCTACTTTCATTTTAGCTTTGTAAATTTTGGAGTTGTCATATGCGTCATTTCGTAGCTCTTCTATTTCTGACAATTGTAACTTTCTCTGGAGACCTGCAGCATTCAAATCAAAGTTAAGGGCTTTGACAGCCCAATAAGCTTTATGAGGTTTTCTAGAACTGAAATGTGTTCCTTGGTCACCAATGATGACACGTGGTGTCTCGAGTTTTGATGATTTTGGTTTCTCCCTCTCACATGGCAACTTTTCAATGCCTGGTTTCCAAAATCGAATCCCTTTATCCTGTGAGTCAAAAATACTAAACATATCAGTTATTTCATCAGGATAATACAATTCTTCAATATCAAAATCAAAGAGATTTTCTAAAGAATTAGAGCCATGATTTTTATAAGCTTCCTCCGCTCCAAGTGTGTCTATCATATATGAATGATAGCATTCGTCTTCTTCTCGTGATTGCTTATCAATATGAAAAATGTTCACCTCAAGAGTCATATTCCCAAAAGATAATTTCATTAGACCATTTCTGCAATCAATAAGAGCATTAGCAGTGGCAAGAAAAGGTCTCCCCAAAATAAGAGGGATTTTTGACTCCATGTTAACAACAGAATGAGTATCTAAAACAAGAAAATCAACAGGATAGTAAAATTTGTCAATTTGCAACAAAACATCTTCTACTATTCCCCGTGGTTTCTTGATTGATCGGTCAGCTAATTGTAGGACTACAGATGTTGGTTTAATCTCACCAAGTCCCAACTGCAAGTAAATAGAATAAGGCATTAAATTTACACTTGCTCCTAAGTCCAATAAAGCTTGACCAAACTCATGTGTCCCAATTTGGCAGGAGATTGTGGGACATCCTGGGTCTTTATACTTGGGTGGTGTCTTTTGTTCAATCACTGCACTTACCTGTTCTGCCAAAAATGCAGTTTTTTTCACATGGTGTTTTCTTTTGATAGTGCATAAATCCTTGATGACTTTGGCATAAGTTGGAACCTGCTTAATCAAATGTAACAAGGGAAGATTAATTTTAACTTGTTTCAAATGTTCCAAAATCTCACCTTGAATTTCTGAATTTTTCCCAACCGGTCGAAGAGCTTGAGGAAAAGGCACTGGGATTGAAAACTTACTTTCGGGCTCTTTTTCCATTGTGGCCTCTTTTTCAAGGGGGGCATCTTTACTACTCGTAGATGTGTTAATTTCAGGAGTAGGCTCACTTACAATCTTACCACTTCGAGTAGTAATGGCATTGACTTCTTTGAGATTTTGAACATCAGAAGTAGAAGCTTGTGCCATGAATTGTCCTTTTGGATTGGATTGAGGTTGAGATGGAAACTTACCTCGCTCTTGTACAGTTAAGGCACTGGTCAATTTTGTGATTTGACTCTTGATTTCTTTGTTTTCGTCCACCACCTGTGCAAGAATTGTTTCAAATTTTTGATTAGTCTTACTTTGTGCCTCCATAAATGCTTGTAATGTATCCTCTAAAGAACTCCTAGTTGGTCGTGCATTATATTGAGGTGCAACATAAGACTTGGGTGCTTGTTGTTCTTGTTTCCATTGGTTGTTGGCTTGTTGGTCAGATTTCCAACTGAAATTTGGGTGGTTTCTCCAGCTAGGATTATATGTTTCAGAGTAGGGTGAATAAGGCTTCTTGTACATCCCTAGGGCATTACATTGTTCCTCATATATCCCTCTCATCTCACTATACGTGGGGCAATCCTGAGCTAAGTGTTCTGCTCCTCCACAGACAAAACAGACATCGTGTGACTCAACTCTAGCAACCGTGTGGGTGACCCTTCTATCCTTGGATTTCAAGGCCTCTAACTCCCTAGTTAAGACCTCTAATTGGGCTTTGAGGTTATCCTCTTCCTTAAGATGGAAAACTCCATTGGGTCGTGACCTATTTGTGCTTTCAGCAATGCTAGGTCCAGTCCATGTATGAGCTTTTTCGGCTAAGTCATTAAGGAATTCTATGGCTTCCTCAGGATCTTTGTGAAGGAACTCCCCATTACACATCATCTCAACAAATTGGCGCTCTCTAATTGTGAGTCCCTCATAGAAATAACTAACCAAGCGCCAATTTTCATACCCATGGTGAGGGCACAGATTTAGCAACTCTTTAAACCTTTCCCATGCTTGATATAAGGTTTCACTGTCTTTTTGGGAGAATGAAGAAATTTGTCTTTTCAGGCCATTAGTTTTGTGTTGTGGGAAGTATTTATTGAAAAATGCTTGGGTCATTTCTGCCCAAGTTCCTATAGACCTCGGCCTCAAAGAGTATAGCCAACTCTTTGCTTTGTCTTTCAAAGAAAAAGGGAAAAATTTAAGCCTAACAGTGTCTATGGCTTCAGGTTGGCTATGGAAGGTGGCAATTACTTCTTCAAATTCCCTAACATGTACATAAGGATTTTCACTATCTAGACCATGAAAAGTGGGAAGAAGTTGTATCATTCCAGGTTTAAAATCCGAATGTGGTATGTTAGGTGGAAATATAATGCATGATGGTGTGGCTGTGCGAGTAGGATGTAAGTAATCTTTGAGAGTTCTAACGGGATTTTCTTCGTGTTGGCTCATTGTGTTAGAATTACAAGATGAACTAGAAGGTGAATTCTCTTCACTTACAAATTGTGGGAGTGGTTCTAGTTCTAGTTCTAGTTCTCTCACAAATCTTCCTCGTTTGTCTCTAGGTCGATGCATACATCCTAATTTTTTTTTTTTTTTTAGGAAAGAAATGCTTAAGGAAAATTAAGAAGTGGAATAAACACAACAAGAAATAGAAGTAAGTTAGGTGGTAAGACCAACCATGAAATATAAATACAATAACTAAACAAAAGACTATAAAATACGAAAAAAAGTACAATAAATAAATAATAAAAAGAAAATACAATAAGTAAATAAATAAAAGGTTAGGCGGTAGAACCGGCCATAAAAAGAAAATACAACATATTAACTAAAAAAAATAAATTGCAATAAATATGTAAAAGAAAATGAAAATAAAGTACAATAAAAAAAAGTGCAATAAATAAATAGAGTACAATACGAAATAAAGGAACTAAGTTAGGCGGTAGAACCAGCCACAAAATAAAAAGAAAATACAATAAATTAACTAAAGAAATAAAGTGCAAGAAATAAATAAAAGAAAGTGAACAAAGTTAGGCGGTAAAACCAGCCATTAAAAAAAAAGTGCAATAAATAAACTAAAGAAAATAAACTAATTAGGCGGCAAAACCAGCCATTAAGATAATATAAAATATAACAAATTAACTAAAGAAAACAAAATAAATTAGGTGGTAGAACCAACCATGAATAATAAATAAATCACAACAAAGGAAATAAAACTAAGAGTTTACAAAGAAAAGAAAATATACAAAGTTACCACTTTAGTATTTATAATCGCAACCGACTTTCGCTTAGTGTGCTTCCCCGGCAACGGCGCCAAATTTTTGTTTACGCTCAAAATATAACGCGGCTATCGCAGTATAGATTGAGGTGTCGATCCCACGAGGAAGCTCTTGGCAAAATAGGTCAGTGAAGTAAAATATTAAAGCAGTAGCAAAAGGTTAATTGATTTAAACGGATGAGATAGAATTGTCTATGAATTGAGGAAAATGTCTTATGATGATTTAAACAAGGCTTTGAGAATCACAATTATGCTTTATAAATCTACTCTATACTTTGATTCGATATTTATAACTCAACTGAAAGTTTCACATCCCAAACAATCAATCGGAAGGTATGTAATATATAGCACATTTGATAACACACGTATTTGATTTAGTTAAACTCTTTGCAAGCATTAACACACATCATGTTATTTATACAAGTTATCTAAGATCGACAATATATCATTTTGACAATATTGCAGTAAAAGATTAACTTGAATATCAAACATTTATTGCCCTTACATGTTATCCAAGATCGACAATATATCAAATTGACAATACTGCAGTAAAAGATTAACATATAAAACAATATAACCAGTAACAATTATAAATCAACATGAATCACATAAGAAAAGCATGACTGAACATATATGAGACATGAGAATTATAACTTCTGGATTATAGAAAATAAAATAGATAAGAGTTTAATCAAAACCAAACTTACAACATTTATAGCTCTTGACACCGAATCAAAGCATGAAAGTAGATTTACTACACATAAAAGTTCATCTCTTAGCCTTGCTAGGAACTCTAGCCTAAATTACAATACATGTTAATGAGAATAAAAGAAGAGAGAAAATTATCTTTAAAAACGTCCTAAGGGTCTCCTTATATAGGCAATGAATGGACATATGTCATGGATGACATCAATCTTCAATAATTTTAAGTCAATAACTCGTGTATCCACTT
This sequence comes from Ailanthus altissimus, assembly GCA_946807835.1. Classification (NCBI taxonomy): domain Eukaryota; kingdom Viridiplantae; phylum Streptophyta; class Magnoliopsida; order Sapindales; family Simaroubaceae; genus Ailanthus; species Ailanthus altissimus. Next base: position 26,325,651 of record OX327704.1, on the reverse strand, counting down.
GCAGCACGTTTTTGATAATGTAAATGATCAATTCAGCTTCTGCGGCCGACATGAAAGTTGTAGAATTTTGACTCTTCTTTCCATATGCACTGATTTCATGCAAATTGGATGAGTATCCAATGAGATATGAGCAAAATTCCAAAGATACACCAGAATTCGGCCAACAACCATTTTACCCACTTGCAATGCGATTTGGTCCATGATAACGGCTGATTTGGACTTTACCATAAACATACGAGTTGTTGATAGTTAAGTCATAAATTCACAGCTTCAAGAATTATACCAATTGAGTATGTATTTTGGGAGATACGGTCCAAATACGTGAGTTGGGTCAAGCTGGGTAAGAGTTGTAGTCCGATTCTGTTGTATCTCAATTTTTGGCCCATAACATGTTGGATTTGGCTTTTCCACTATTCTTCAAATTTGTGTAAGATTGAGTCATGTTGCACCAGGTTCAAGAATTTCTTCATTTCGATTTCTACATTGAGAGTTATGTCCAATTTACCTAAACCTGTCCAAATAACATTCATTAATCACAATTTAAGGAGAACACTTTATTTCAAGCTAAAAATACAGAAAATACTAAAATTGGTGACATTAAATGGTGATTGAATCTTTTAACAACATGCATTTTCATGTGTTCATCATATTGCCATCAAAAGTACAACTTTTTTCTCATCTGTAAACTTTAAATTAAACTTTGATAATTGCAAGATTATGCCATTAAAGTTGCTCAAATGATGCATCATATCAGTATTCTCAAGCATCCACATCCTGTATAACTCTTTTCATAAGTGAAACTTATTGGACAGATTCTTTGACATGTACAGCTTCTCCAAAGTCTCTCAGGTTTCTTTGGCTATTTTGCACTCTTTAAACTCATTATTTTACAAAACATTATCTAAGAGATTTAGACGAATTGTACTAGCTGCAACCTCATCCATATCATCCCATTGTTCATCAACAATTGGTATCAGAGCAAGTTAAAAAGTTTTGGCTAGAAAATTGGCAATACTGTAACAAAATATTGTAGCTATTATACATCATTATAGTAGAATACTGTAGCTAACATATTGTATTGTAGTAGACTTAATTACTGTAGCATTTGAGATGGTAGGACAAAAAAATTGAAATCGAGAAGTTCACTGGCAGCAACAATTTTCCACTTTGGCAAATGAGAATGAAAGATCGTTTCATCCAACAAAATGTCTACAAAAACTTTATTAGGCAAAGAAAAAAAGCTTGATAAGATTACTAATGAACAATGGGATAATATGGACGAGGTTGCAACTATTACAATTTGTCTAAATCTCTCAAATAGTGGTTTGTAAAATATTGAGTCTATGGAGTGTAAAACAGCCAAAGAAACCTAAGAAACTTTAGAGAAGTTGTACATGTCAAAGAATTTATCCAACAAGTTTCATTATAGAGTGCAAAATAATTAATGAAACCTAAGAGACTTTGGAGAAGTTGTACATGTTAAAGAATCTGTCTAACAAGTTTCACTTATGGAAGGAGTTATACCAAATGTGAATGCCCGAGAATACTAATATGTTGCATCATTTGAGCAACTTCAATGGTATGACCTTGCAATTATCAAAGTTTAATGTGAAGTTTATCGACGAGGAAAAAGATGTACTTCTTATGGCAACACTTCTTACGTCGTATGATCATCTTATCACAACTCTCACCTGTGAAAAAGATACTTTTGAGTTTGAAGTTGTCTCTGTAGCCTTGATTTCATTTGAAACGTAGAATAAGGCACGTGTTGGAGAATCAGAGGCCCTTGTTACTAAGAATAGAGAAGAAGCAAAAGTTGAGGTTTTGATTAATATTGATTTCATTTTAATATCAATCTTTTTGTTGTGCACACTCTGATCCCAACACTTTAACCTCATGTTAAATAGTATAGTTAATTTATAATATGTTTTCTTAGGATTTGATACTGCAACATGAACCATAATCAAATTTATCAGAAGAATATCACTTCTTTATGACACTAACATGCAATTTATTGAATTTATTTATTTTTTCCCATTTGAAGAAACAATACGAAGATATGAAGAAACGTATTGAATCGGCCATATCAAAGGGAAGCATTTCCAGGGAAACAATGAAACAACACAAGGGATTCTCAGAATGGAATTCTGAAGTAACGAAACAAAATCATCAATCTATTGTGCAGGTAATTGAATAACTTTTTAACCCAGTTATGATCTTCAGAATACTATATATGCTAAAGTAAATTAATATTTTATATATTTAGGTGTAAAATAATTTATTATTATGAGGTTTTGATGATCAGATTATCATAGATGGACGGGACGCAAATTCTGTAGATAATGAAGGATGCCTATTGCCAACTTTGGTTTACATGGCAAGGGAGAAAAGGCCAGGATGGCCTCATAATTTCAAAGCCGGAGCCATGAATGCACTGGTAATTAACTTCATTAGTTATTGGGTTAGTTCATATATATATATATTTTTAAAATATCTTAATTAATCTTTGCTATTGAAAAAAAAAATTACGTTTAAAGTGTATTTTTTAAGGCGGCACGTAAAATAAATTTGATCAAATATGAAATTATTTATTATGATTAGACACATTAATTTATTTTATTATTATTAAAAAGTGCATTTCAGACATTATTTTTTCAACAATTGAGATTGATAGAGGTATTTAAAAAAATTTAGGACTAAGTGAGTAATTCAACAAAACTTACTCTAACGCTATGTGATCTTAGCTTTTCATTTTCATTATTCATTATTTTGGTCAAACAAAATTCTTATTCTAGTGATTGATTTAGAGTATGATTTTATGTAATGTCTTTGCCTGCAGATAAGAGTGTCATCAGAGATAAGCAATGGATCCATAATTCTCAATCTAGACTGTGATATGTATGCAAATGATGCAGATGCATTAAGAGAGGCCTTGTGTTTCTTCATGGATGAGAAGAGAGGCCATGAAATAGCTTTTTTGCAGCATCCACAATGTTATGACAATCTGACCAAAAACGATCTCTACGCCAACCATTTTCAAGTACTTAATCAGGTAATAAGCCTCCACGATGTTAAAATATCTTAATCAGTTGGTTGCAAATACTCTTAACATTTACGACCACCCAAGCTTCCTAAAAAAAGAGCAAGAGTTAGATTTTTCATAAGTGAAGCTATTCAACCCAATCAAAATTTTTATTTTTTTTACTATTAGAATTGTATGCATGCCTAAGAAGAAGTATCCTTAATTAATTTTGTTTTGATTTTCTCATTGATTGTTGAAAGCTTGAGCTAGCGTCAGTTGGCGGCTATGATGCGGCTATGTATTGCGGCACCGGTTGTTTCCACCGGAGAGAAAGCCTCTCCGGAGCAAAGTATTCTGAGCATTATAGAAGACAAGGAGGCATTGGGGCCAAAAGTAATGAGAAAAGAAGTGTTGATGAATTGGAAAAGGCCTCAAAAGCTCTTACTAGCGTGAGTTATGAGAAGGACACTCAATGGGGCAAGGAGGTTAGCCATTCTAGTCAAGAAGTTCACCAATGTTTAATCTTAGGGAAATTGCTATTCCTTTTTCGGAAAACCTATTAATTGCCTGCCTCATTTTGTTTTTGAAAATAGTCAATTATTTTCTTTTAATAATATTTTTCACTGAAAAAAAATCTATTACCCTGTTAAAGAGAGATAAATTGTTATTTTTTTTAAAAAAAGTTTTAATAACGAGAGTGGGGAATTGTTGAAAAAATTAGAGAAAAAAGTAACAATTTATCTGAAATTAAAGGATCTTATTAATATCTACCATATAGGTGAATTAAAGTTATGAATTTTTTTTAATTTTTTTCATTAAAGTCTCCTTACAGGGGAATACATTAAAATAAAAATTATCGTACACTTAGTTAGCGGATATAGTAACCTTACTTCTCAAAATATGCATATAAACTGTTTTATATCAATTCATCTATACAAATTGATGTAGTATGATATGATTGGATACGTGATTTTATTTTTATTTATTATATTAAGTGACTAATTAAATTCATTTATCAAATCGTATTATGCAAATCATTTTGTAAGAATGAATTTGTAAGTGCAATACTATTCTAAAATTAAGAAGACAACAAATTTATTTTTGTAACAATAAATGTAAAATTTATAAACATAAAGTCGAATTGAATAATGAATATGACCTGTAAATATTCAAAACACAATATTTCACATTACAAAAAGAATACCAACCCTTAACCTTTACATATATATCTGTATATATAGTAGCAAAAAAAATCTTGAATAAATTTTTGCTGAGGAATTGATAATCTGGTTCTGAATTTGCAGATGGGATTGATATATGGGTGTGCATCAGAAGACGTAGCTACTGGTTTGACAATCCAATGCAGAGGTTGGAAATCAATGTATTACCAACCAAAAAGGCCGGCCTTTTTGGGAGTTGCTCCAACAACATTAGATATTGCTCTGGTTCAGTTCAAGAGGTGGTCTGAAGGAATGTTTCAGATATTTTTGTCGAAGTATTGCCCCTTCATTTATGGCCATGGCAAGATCAAACTTGTGGCCCAAATGGGTTACTGTAATTACCTTTTATGGGCTCCCATCTCCTTGCCTACACTGTTTTATGTGATTGTTCCTCCTCTTTGCTTGCTTCATGGCATTTCCTTATTCCCCGAGGTTAGTCACTCTCAAAATCTCTTTTAGTAGAAGAATTGACGGGTTCGACTTACTCTCGCACCCAAACGGAAAGAGATTTTATTTATATTTAATGAGAAAATTATCAATTTAATTCTTGAAGTATAATTGATTTAATCAATCGGTCTATATATATTTTTTTAAATATTTTTGTTAGTCTCTATCATTAAAAATATAACATATAGAAAGTAAGATAAATTTAATCAGATATGAGACTATTTATCATGATTAGATATATTAATTTGCTTTGTTACTGTTCAAATATTATTTGTTTATCAACAGAGAAATTTCAAAAACTAAATGAATAATTTTCTTATTTAATATAATAAAAGAAATTCCTCCTGTCATCAACCAATGAAAACTGAATAATGATTTCCCTGAGAAGTTGATACATATGGGATCTAATTATCTTTAAACCTCTTGTTGATGTTACTAAAGAAAACTGTCTCAACTTCAAAATTTAATCCAATTTAGTATACATAGTAGAATTGTTCTAATTATAGATTTTTTTTCAAATGTTTGGTTAGGGATGAAAAATTTCATCTTCTAAAACACCAACTATTGCTTTTTATTTTTACTCGAATTTAGGTGATCACATGAAAAAAGCACATTTACTATAGAATGAATTATTACTCTTTTAATGGTTTTCTAATTATGTCTCAGGTGTCAAGCCTGTGGTTCATACCATTTGCATATGTTTTCATAACCAAGAACATCTATAGCATATTTGAGGCCATCAGTTGTGGCAGCACATTCAAAATCTGGTGGAATTTACAGAGAATGCTGATCTTCCGAAGGACTACTGCATTCTTTTTCGGGTTTGTCGATGTGATTATCAAGCAATTGGGGCTATCTCAAACAGCATTTGCCATCACAGCCAAAGTGGTGACAGATGATGTGTTAAAGAGATACGAGCAAGAAATCATGGAGTTTGGAAGCTCATCAGTCATGTTCAGCATTATTGCAACGCTGGCAATGCTGAATCTCTTCAGTTTAATTGGAGGAATCAGGATGGTTTTCCTAGATTTCGGAGCATCAGGAAAGTTGATCTCTCAAGTTATTCTTTGTGGGTTAATGGTTTTGGTCAATTTTCCAATCTATGAAGCTCTCTTAATCCGCAAGGACAAGGGCAGCATGCCCTTTTCTGTGATGTTCAAATCCATTGTTTTAGCTTCATTGGCATGCTTAATGCCTATATATAAATCATAAGAATCACAAACATATACCATGAACCGTCGCCTGACATAGGGGGATTTCCCAGTCACAGATTTGGTTTGAACTCGTGGTCCTTAAGTCGTGTCTATTATTTTGTTAAAGTTTTTTTTTTTTTTTTGAGTTTTTAGTATTTATTATATCTAGAAAAATTGCTAATTTATTTTTTAAAGTTTTGTCAAATTTCTCGGTCCTTATATTTTTGTAAATATCTTAATTAGTCCATGTTTAAAATAATGTTAGAAATGTGTTTTTAAGGCAGCATAGTAAATTGATACGCTAATCATAATAAATAATTTTATATTTGATCAAATAATTATCAATGCCTTTATTATATTTCTATTATAATTTTCATTACTGGTATTTATTGTGTAAAGATCTTATGCAGTAATGCAAGCAAAGCCTTTACAAAATTCTGTTTTCATAATTTTTTTTGTGATCGCAAAGTTAGTTCAATAGTGGGTTTGAGAGTCGTGTTGAGTGTTTAGATTATAATAATTTTAGTTGTGAAAAATAATTTTAAAATATATTAATTAAGTTTTGAAGGTGTATAAATTTCTTTTTTAAAAAAGAGATAAGATAAAAAGACAAAAATATGAGATTTATGATGGGGGTGTTTTAAAAAAAATCTTGAAGTTGAAAATTTTCATGATAAATTTGTAGAAAATTCTTATGACAAATTCATAGAAAGTAAATTCATGACAAAATCATAAGAAAAAGTTTATGAAGATCATTACAAAGCTTGTACAATAACATTGTAAGAAAACCTTTTATCAAGATTACATGAAAGCCGCTAGGACTTATAAAATTAAGTTGAGAATTTAAAAAAATTTCATCAACAACTTAAAGAAGAAGGATGATAAGAATCAAAGTATATCTTTTAAAAGATAATAATCAAAATATATAGTTTGAAAGATTAGTTGACTGAATTATTAGTTTGCAATATGACAATATCAATTAAAATCAAAGTATGCAATTTTCAATAATATTAGTTAAATTATTATATTTAATGTCGTTAAAATTATGTAATTTATTTTTTATCTTTAATTTCTTGTATAAATTGACTCTTTGTTAGACATATATGAATAAAACTTAAGTTTTATTTATTTTTATTATATATTAAATTTCTATAGTACATTCTGCCCTCAAAATGGGGAATTAAAAAATGGCCCATATTTTTAATTAATTTTTTTAAACTACAAAGTAATAGACTAATTTTTATTAGCTAAAATAGTGTAAAATGGGTAAAATTGTCTTTGGTGAAAAATAAAATATTTAAATAAAAATTCACATAAATGGCTTTCTCTTTTAAATTTATCGAAAGAAATATACGCTGACCATTAACAAATGAAAATCTTGAAAGTAATAGGATGAATGGGGAGAAAAACTAAAAATATAGGGAATCCAAAGAAGTTCTGCAATTTTTTCCTGAAAATACATCGCCCGAGAAATTTGTGCTTGAAAATGCATGTGCGAATTAATTCGTGCATGCGAAATGTCCGAAAAAGAGCCCAAAGAAAAAAAGAAACTTTTTTTTAGCCCTACAGTAGATTTGTGATTTTTATTAACCAAATATTATTTTAGGATCACTTTACCCTCCGTCATAATATTTAGAATTTTTCATAAAAACTATTAACAAATTATAAAAAAAATCGACCTAAAATCAAATAGATTGATAGTTTGGCTTAATGAAATTTTAAAGATTGAAAGTTAAAATGTAAATTTGATAGGTGAAAATTTAAGAAATTGCTTAAATTAATGAGTTTGTAATTTTTTTTATTTATTGATTATTTTGTTAGAAATTAATGAAAATGAGTAGATTTGTAGCAGTATAGATTGCAAATGTGTAGTTGTTGGTGAAATCGGTCAGAAAATTAAAAAAATATTACAAATTTCAGTAAAATAATTTCAAAAAACTTGTAATTTAAGCTACAAAATTAATAAAAAAATATTGTTATTATTTAAATAAATTTAAAAAAATATTCTATAAATTGAAAACAAGCAATAACCAAAAAAGTTGGAAGAAACTCAAAATATCTTGCACGTCATGTAAGGTGCAAGGTAAGGCATCGCACCATGTCTTACGCGTATAGCATGGTGCGAGTTAGGGTCTTGCGCAATGCCTCATGCTTGGGGAGTGACGTGAGACCTTAACTTGCACGGAGGCATTGAGTGAGTTGGGCATGAAGAGGCTGAAAGGGTGCAAAGCCCTATACTTCAACTTTTTTCAATGGTTTTTGCTAAAATTTGCTCATTTTTTATAATTTTTAAATCAAATTTACTAATTTTTAATCTATTCTACTCTATTTACTAATTTAAATTAATTTCAAAGTGTATTGTGGATTAAAATTTAAAATGATTTGTGAGAAAAAGATACAAAATGCTTTCAAGAGTAAAATGGTCTAAAAATCAAATGTGTAGCTAATAAAAATTTATTAATTTGTTTTTGTGGCTAAAATATATTTTGCTTTGAAAAAGTGGCTAGTTCGGAACATTTACCACTAATATATGCATAAATTGATTTGCGAGAGTAATTTACGCATGCATATTAGCATGAGTTGTTGCCACGATTATTTTTGAATTTAATCAATTAAATAAATAAATATTTAAAATAAATAATTAAAATAAAATATTAAATAAATATATATTAAAATATTAAATAAGTATACTAAAAATTTAGTATAAATAATTAAAATATATTAATTAAAAATAAATAAGAATAAAATTAAAATATTTATTTACTTATTCTTGTAAGGATTTAATTAAATTTTAATCTTATAATAAAATAATTAATTACTTCATAAATTAATAAATTGTTTATTTACTTTTTTATATGTTGTTTTAATATAAATAAAAGTAAATAAGACAAATCAAAAGAAAATAAAACAAAATTAAAGAAATAATTAAAAATACATTTTCACTTTCTGTTTTTTCAAGCATTGGGCTTTTTGAATAACTTTAGTTAATTGAATACGAGAGTTAATGCAACATTAATTTTTTAGATCTATTTTTTCAAGCATTGGACTTTTTGAATGACTTTAGTTAATTGAATACGAGAGTTAATGCAACATTAATTTTTTAGAGATAAAAAAAATTATGACAAATTTTTTGTTAAGTTGGGCCTATCGCAATGTTTGAAAAGTATAATGATAAATTCATCTGCATGACTGTTTACTTTGTAAATCATTCTTACTTTATTGTGAACGATAAAAGTAGAAAGAAAATAGTCAAAGTCTTGTAGTTGCCAATTTTTTTTTTTTTTTGACAACTACCTTATGCCATGCTATTACAGTATGCAGACAAATAAAATTATAATATTATAGTATTTGTTTGCTTTATTACACATTGGATTCATTTTTCATACATATAGTGAGCTAGTCAATCTAATTGGCTACTTGTTAGATTGAATAGTTCCAGACGAGTTAAGATATACTTACATCCAACCTCCTATAGCAAACTATAAATTATAAAGGCGTCTGAAGAAGCATATTCCATTGTAAGGTAAAAAATTGATAAAAAAAATATTTGCACTGCTGTAAGTAGCATAGATTTAATTGCAGAGATATCAAAACCCTATTGCTTTTCATAGTAATTGATATGACATGTTAGTATGTATTTTTATACTATTTGATATTACTTGTATTTGTATACTTAATTTTAAATTTGACGTTACTTCTCATGAATTTTTTCATTTTAATATTCTATTATAAATCATACTCTATTGGAAATAAATTTTGTATTTTATCACTTTATTTCATTTACCACTTAAAAATGTCAAGAATGTTTGCAAGCAAATAATAAGTTACAACAAGAATATGATCATAAAAAGATTTTGATATTAAGTTCCAATATATGATAAAACGTTACACTTAAAAATGTTAAGTATGTTTGCAAGAAAATAATGAGTTACAATAAAAAATATGATTATGAACTAATAATTATTTGGTAGTATAATTTTAATATGATAAAAAGTTACCGCTTAAAAGATAAATATTAACATAATTAAACAAATTATTAAACTAATAAAAATACCTTTTTTAACAAATAAAAATAAATTACTAAAATATATTATTTTATTTTAGCCCCCCTTCTCCGATGACCCCTCATTTTCTTTAATTTTAGCCTTCTCGGTTTCCATATCCTTGCCCTTCTTCCCTTTGTTTTGTAGGTTTCATGAACTCGATGTCCCTTACTCACAGTTTCCTTGTCTTTACTCTTATTTTTCCTCGCCCATCCTTTTTATCGGCGTACAGCATCTTCAGCCATCCCATTTGTCGCTGACGTGCCCTCGCTATTTGCACCGCCCTACACGGCCAACCGTGAACCTCTGAAAGGTTAATTGCCCTTTCTCTTCATTGGCGTATAGAGTCTCTGCCTATTCCTATGTCGCTACCGTGATTCCGTATTGTGTGTCGCCCTTAACGGCCAGCCGTGAACCCTTTGGCCCTACGACCATTTCTTCGGCAAGTGCTAACCTCTCCGTGCTTTGCCAGTGCCTCCTTAGTGACCGCAACCCCAGCCCCCCCACCCCCTCCACCCCTTTTCATTGGCATACAGTGTCTCCAACCATCCCTTTTGTAGCTGGTGTGCCTCCACTGTGTGAGTCGTCCCACACGGCCACTCACCATGAACCCTTGAAAGGCTAATCGCCCTCTCTCTTCATTAGCGTATAGAGTCTTTGGCCATTCCTCTGTCGCTATCGTGGTTTCGCATTGTGCGTCGCCCTTAACGACCAGCCGTGAACCCCTTGGCCCCATGACCAGCTCTCCGACAGGTGCTAACCTCTCCATGCTTCGCCAGTGCCTCTCTAGTGACCGCACCCCCCCGGTTGCGGTGTGCACCTAGTTGTCCTAATTCAGAGTCCCCATTCTCATTTTATAAGGTACTAAACGTTGCAATGTATTGTTGTTTGGTGGGGATGTTGTTGTATGGGTTTGGTTGTATTGGGTAGAGGAAAGTTGGAGTTGATTTGGTGAGGTATTCTGTTTCTGAGGGTCTTGCCAATAACACCGACGCCGTCACTGCTGTGCTTACTGTCACTAAGAGAAGTTTTTGTTTTGCCATTCAAAATCTTCTCCATGTTTAAGTTAGTTTAAATTTAGGTAATAATAATTTCTCCATTTTTTAAGGGATCTGTATTTCCCTTTTATGTGAGGTCTGTTTATCCATTTCTTTTGAAAGGTCTGTATTCTTATTTTTCGAAAGGGTTGGTATTCGTTCTTACCCAGTTGTGTATGGCTATTACTCTTTTTTTCAAGAGTAATGTGTTCATTCAAAATATATTTATCTTATCCTGTTATTCCTTTGATCTATGTATCAAAGGTATTTGATGTAATATCTTGACGATATTAATGATATGAAATGAAATAATTTTCTCAAAAGGAAAAAAATTATTTTAGTTCATTTTCTTAAATGTGTATTCATAGTGCATGCATGTGCATTGTATACAAATTTAGTAAAACTCAAATATATGTCTAACAAGCAATTACACAATGAAATTAAACATTTAACCAATAAGCACACTCATAATTAATTCAAAAACAGTATGAATAATAAAAAAATACCCTTGAAGAATTTCCGTGAAGAAATCGATTCGGAGCTGACCTGAAGTAATCCTATTGAACAATTCTAATCCATAACAATACGGTGGGATTACGAGCTAGAATGGTAATATTAGATTGAATTTCCAACATCAAATTCATCCAAAATCAGTTCAACTCTTTGAACATTTCTCTTATTTGGAAAATATGCAAAAAGGGACTTAATTGAACAACATTTCAAAGTTTGGCTTATTAATGACTTAAAAATAGGGACCAAAGTGCAACAATTGTAAACTTTAAAACACTTGGCAAATATGCAATTGACACTTGTCCTTAATGCATCCCATGAAGATAAGTATCACATAACACTTGCCTCTTGACATCCATTTATACCATGCATATGACATGTATCACTCATGTATGAAGCTATTATATCATGTGTCATTTTTTCATTAGTTAACTATTTAACTAATAAATAATTAGTTTAACACTTAAACCATGACACACATATTTTTTTAGAGTTTTTATAATAAATCTTATTTTTTAAAATTCTCCTAAATCGAACTGTTCGACTCAGTCCGCTACCCTAGTGCTCAACAAGTACACTTCATATTGTGAGACTCCCTAAGTTCACACTAGTTTGTCTTACAGAACACTTCTGCAAGTCTGTGAACGATGCCCCACAGACACGTTACAGATATTAGAACGAAGTGTTAAACTATGCAAGTTGAAATCAACCATATCCGTATAATCCTTTCATTACCTATATTCTGAAAGAGTGGGGATTAGATTATGATTGTCAAATCTCTATATGCTCAATCGTGAACTTATCTCTAGATTTGTGTTTCTGTAAAATAATATCGCAAAGGTGTTTACAGATATTATTTAACCCTATAGAAAACTCTTTTTCAGAGTTTTTCGCTTTTTGTCAAAAACACTTCCTAAAATATAATTCTCAGAGCATCATGATATACAACTCACTCATATAAGCTGATGGATCTCATATCTATAAACACTAGACTTAATTAACATTAGACCATATCCAACGACATCCAGCGGTCAAACTATGAAAGGTCTCTAACATGCATAAAATCAAAGTATGATGGATCACTCACAAGCCCACCATAACATTTAGGTTAAAGGATCACAAATACTACTCAACTCAAGAAGACTCTCCATTGACGACTTTTATGGGATGTTTATTGGAGGTCTTTTATGAGTCTGTTTAGTACTCAGTCATCTCTGAATACCTATATGCCTATACAAGCTTCCGCTAAGCCTATGGGCGGAGAGGGACCGTCGAAGAAGGGCTATGGTTACCTGAAATTGGACCATCCGGGGTAGATCTATTATTTAAACAAATCAATCGATCGTGGTCTACTAAGACTAATCATCTGGACAATTCAAATATAAACATACACTAATTCGAAAAGAATATCGATTGACTTGTGTTGACAACCATGGATCAGGAACTATGTTTTGCAAGAACATACTACATATGATATTTATTAGAATTATTTTGCAACTCCTTTCAATTATGTCATTATTAATATATTCTTAAATTATTATCCCTACTTCAGATAAGACTTTTAACTCTTAGATATGCCAATCTCTTAGCGTTAACCCAAATTTCTTTGGATCAGATTTAAACTCTTTTAGATTTACAATATTTGAAAAGTCATAAGCTTCTTACCATATAATTATGTATTATCAACTATTATCGAAATGATTATTTTATTTAGGAATGGCACATACGCACTATCTCCAACATATTTTAATTAAATTTTTTTAAAATTTTCACGTGTCATGTATCATGCCATGTGGTGTGCGTGTGCCTAATAAAATGGGTGCTCGTGCCACCCAATGCCTAATAAAAGGATAGCCAAAATTTGTAGAAACCTCTATTTTTAACCGATTTATTTTTTATTTTCTCCTAGTTTTGACCTATTTACAATACAATACATCAATCTCATATTTATTTTACTTACAATCTAATCTTTTTCACACTTTTTTTTTTTCAGAAACTATAAATTATATTTAAAATTTTTTAAAACTTAAAATTATTAGTCATTTTCTAGATTTAAGATCAACGACCAGTGTTTGTGTACGTCAATCTAGACAATATAATTTCTGAAATTTTTGATTAATACAATGTTTAATTTAGAGTATTTTTTAGAGAAAGAGCGTTGGGTTCAAATTTTTGGTATAGGGTAAAAATATATTCTAAAGATAAAATTGTTTGACTATTAATTCTTAACTATAAAAGATTAAATTTTGCAATTAGAGTTAAAAAAATATATTACCTAATCAAATGAGTTATTTGTAAAAACAATTATTTAAAACTTGTACTTTAAATGCTGTTTTTACAATGATAGAGACTGATCAAAGTTTTTAAAATAATATAAGAACTAACTAAGTAATTTAACTAAACTTCAGAAACTAAATTAACAATTTTCTTCTTTGTATTTTGTTCTTTAATACATTTCTCTCATTTTTGTCAAAGTTAAATAATAAACAAAACCCTAAATTATAACTATGGTAGGATTTTTCTATACTATAAAGGATAGAGATCTTTGAATCTTTGATCTTCCGAATATGTTTGAATTTTTTTGTCTTATTATTTATTTTTTTATTAGGATTATTTAAAGTGCATTTTTTTTATTTTCCATAAATAGTGAAGAGTTTGATTCCCCAAATCCATTCTACATATAAAATATTAGATTATCAATAATACAATATTTAAATAATCAATAAAAAATTAAAATATTATTTAAGAAGCGTACTGTTACTCTTTAAATAATGTGAGTGAATCTGAAGAGCTGGTTGGCATTGACCCTCGGTTGCAGCAAACGGATATCGATTTGGGATATATCAAGATGCAATATAATTAATTATTTTATCTCGTGCTTTAACATGTGGAATAAAAAAAATTGAATCCACATGCACCACGAGCAAAGAAGATCAGCGTATAATTGCTAAATCAAAGAACCAATATCATATATTAAAAAATAAATAAATAAATAAAAGACGAGAGTCAAAAAATTATTTAAAAAAATCATTTATTAAATCTATAATTACAGATATATTTTTATAATGTGCACTTTAAACAATGTATTTAGAAAATCAAGAAATATATAACGTATGATATGCACTTTGGACACACATTGAAAAAAAAAGAAAGAAAGATAGTCAAATAATTATTATAAAAATTCATATATGTAGTTAGAACACAAACAAAAAAGAGTCAAAAAAATTTATTATAAATTTTTTTTGTTTATTCTTATCTACAATTATAGGCAAATATATATATATATATATATTTATGATTATATCCTTAAAATAAACTATTTTATATTTTAACCCCTATAAATTTTTAACATATATATTATATACCCCTATTATATATACTTTTATCCTCTAATTGATATGCTTTAACATTTAGACCAGTTGTGCACTAGAGCATTTCTTTCTGCAGTAAGTTTTGTGCATCATTTTTATTTAAGTTAGGAATTTGAGCCGTAGCAAATGTTAAAACAATATATTTATTTTTCTTTTCTTATGAGAATTTATAATCGAGTGGAGAGTGTTCAAAATTTTAAATATTATTTTTAATGATCTTAGTAATATAATATAATATAATATTAATAATATAGTATAATGTAATGTTAGTAGTATAATATGATATAATATTAATTATAAAGTTGTAATTTTTTTTTTTAAAAAAAAACATTGAGGCCAATCCTTCCTATTTATCTAGTCATATTTATGACTTATAAACATTTACAACTTATAATTGGGACATGCCTCATTATCACTTTTCTTTTGCCCTCCTTTTTTTTTTTTTTTTTTTTTTTTACTTTTCAACTACAGGTTTACCATTTAGTTGGAGTCATTTTTCTTTTTTTACTTATAGCTTTCATACAATCTGCTCCCATCTCATCTTATATACTGACAAAAAGAAAATAATTTTTCTTTCAAAATTGATATAGAGGGGCTCAATTCTTTTCTCTGTTACTTGGCCAAACCAAAACTGAACTCTTTTTTGTTGCTTGTGTCACAGGTCCATTTATTATTTATTTATTTTTTTAATTGATAAGGTTCACAATCTGTGTCATGTGACTTAACATGTTGTCTTTTTGCCCCTTTTTTTTTTCTTCTTTTAATATTGTAATTAAGCAAATTTTTGTAACGTTGCTTTGGGATACTTGATTTCTCCAGCAGATTAGAAGGAAAATTCTCTCAGTTCAATGATTTTACATTTTCTTGTCTAGACTAGAATCATCCCCTTTATCGTCTAAATTAACTATGAACACCCAGTCCACAAAGGTGACTAGCCACCTCATTGCTGAGGTAAATTCTTCTGGGAACAATAATATTTTTGGATTATTTAATGAATAATAGTAGAACAATCCAGTATCCCTCCCAAAAAGAGTAGACAAGGAAAGAACTAAAAATAATTAAAAAAAATAGCATTATTTTTTTTCCCCTTAAAATATGTGTTGAACACTGTTTTGTTTTGTTTTCCATACATTTAAAATAAAAAAATTAAAATTAACTTTTACTCTATATACTTTTTTAGTATTTAATTTTTTGAGTTAACATAACTTATTATATAGTGAACTATTGATAGTAATATTTTATAATATATTATAAACAATATAAAAATTATAAAAAATTATGAATTTATTAAATAATAATATATAATAATATTGCTTACGGTAACATAAACTTTGACTATCTATTAGATTAATTTTCTCTTTCGAGATACATATATATATACATATATATATATGTGTGTGAATGATTAAATTTAGCTGATTTATTTATTTTTAATTTAATAATATTTGAAAATAAATATTCACTTATTTCTAATATCATTATCATTTTCTACATTAAATCAAGAGGTAAAAAAAATTGACTTTTTCTATTATTATTAAAATTCTTATTAAGAAAAACAAACAACTTAAATAACTAGATAAATTAAGACCAAATTTAACATTAAATATATATATATATATAAACCTCGACTAAACTTCTACAAGTATCTTTATTTTTAGAGAAATTTTCACTTCAGTCCCTACATTTTATTAAATTATCTATGATGCCTCTAACATTTTAAACATCATCACTTGTGTCTCTTAGGGATGGAAATGGTAATGTTTTAAAAATAAAAATGGAAACAAAAAGGTGTATTTCAGGAATAAAATAGTAACTAAAATACCCTAAAGGACATCATTGATAATTTTTAAAATATTAGGGACTAAGTATGTAATTTAATAAAAATACAAAAAGTCAATTTTTCTTATTTTTATTGTATATCTATAAAAATTTATCACTTCAAATTTTTTCAAATGTCGATAAGAATTTACAATAATAACGTTGTTTTTACTTATATTAAGTTATCTTTTAAAATAAATTACATTATAAAAGTATATTTATAATTATGAAAATTATTTAAAGAAAAGGAAAATCAATATTTTTGTCCTAAAAATTTGACTTAATTCTCAATTTTGTCCCACAAATTTTAAAAAATTCAAAATTATCTCAGTCCATTAGCATAATTCTGTTAAATTTGATTCTGGAGGGGTAAAATCAAAATTTAACACAAAATTTTAAAATAAGCTAACACAAACTGATAAAAAAATATACATTCATAGCACAATTTAATAGGTTCAAATTTTAATATTAATTATCAAATTTTATTTTATAATTAAACAAATAATTAAAAAATAAAAAAAAATCATTGCTTTGAATTCTTACTCAAAACACTCACCAACTATTATCTTGAATAAGAAAAGAGATGATGAAACTTGAGAAATGAAGAATTTACTTGAAAATCGAAATTGTATTTGGTGCAATGAAGACTTGGAGTTTCTTGACTAGATAATGAGGCAATAAATTTTGTTTGAAAGTGGGAGATGAGGGATGATAAAGAAAATAAAAGTAGGTTTTTTTAAAAAAAAAAAATATAATGTAGTATGTATTTTGTCTAGAGAAAGAGACAATAATTTTTTTTTTTAAAAGTGAAAGGTGATAAATGATGAAGAAAAAAAGAGTGAGCTTTTTTTAAAATAGGTAATAATTTTTTTTTACATAAATATTTTGTAAACATTTGCAAGAATTTTTTTATTTTTCAAATAAAAAATTTGTGACTTTTTAAAATACGATCGAATAAAATTTAATAACAAATTTTATTATGATGCAACTTTATTATGTGATTTTTTATTTATACTTTATTTTGTTTCTTTATTTTGTGTAGTGTCTTTTTGTTCTTATAAAGTACTATTTGTTTATAGGGACGCCATTAAGTTTGCGCATGGATTGACTAAAATGGCATTGAGCTCCGACTCTGAAGTCACTTGGAGGTATGTTGTTCCAAGGGTTCTAGTTTCCATTGTAAGGGAGGACCTTTTTTGTTTGAAAGGCATAACTCTTCATAAATTCGCTGGAAAGATATGAGAGGAATCCTTCCTTATAATGTGCTCAAGAGTGCCTAGAACATTACAAGACCAAGAACCAACTGTTGAGGGGAGCAAACTCATCCTAGCTAATTCATGAACCTATCTGTTGGCACATCTAGGAGTAAAGAGAACTTTTGAATCCTGGAATAACTTCAGGCACCCATGAATCTCCTTAATGATAAGACCAAGATCAGAAAAATCCTCAGCCTTGAAGCCAATATCACTAACAAGAAGGAATGAGTCTTGACTCTACAATTATTGGCTTCGAATGAAATTACCTGACTGCTTGAATCCCCTTCAACAATGCCACTACTTCAGCTTCAGGGACCAAGAATAGACCCTCAGCAGATTCTGAACCAGAAAACCGAAACCAGTTTTATTATGAATCTTATCCGTAGTTGCGTCCAAGTTTATCTTTAACCACCCTGGATCAAGCAAACTCCATTTGACAGCCAAATCACTCTTCACAGGCCGATTCAAAGATTTGAGAGTTTTGGAACTCCAATAGAAAATCTCTAGCCCAACCAACAATATCATTCACCTCCATAAGCTGCCTTCATTAACCACTTTATTTTGCAACCACCATCTCCGCCACAACTCAATACATAGAAGCTCAAGATCAGCCAAAGAAACCTGGTGCATGACTGAAATGAAGAGCTCATAAGTTGAAGTAAAGTGAGAACAAAAAAAAGTTGAAGTGAGAACAAAAATTATTTTCCATAAAGTTACAACATTCTCGGAGCTTATAGAGAGATGGGCAAAGCCAAAGTGCTTTCAGCTCCTCGGTTACATCTGGGGCATTGGTCACAAACAGAAACATGATGCCTTTTCAAGTTTAAAAATGGTGGTATCCGGTTGTGAGATGCCCGCCAGGTAAAAAGTTTCGGAGGAATATTAAGCTTCCATAGAGTTGCTCACCAAGAACTCACCTCCAATTTGGTTAAACGGCTAACCATTTGTTGATGAGAGAGTGTCTAGTTGCCACTTTTGACAGTATAATGCCCATGGCAGTCCTAATGCCAAATTATAAATTATTGTATCCTTTTGATTTTTATGGTGCGGCTGGATCGGAATACGATGGATACTTTATTGGTATTAAATATTAAAGTGAATTTATATATATTAATTAATTATATATTATTAATTTTATTATTTATTAAAATAATTAAATAAAATTTATTTATTATTAGATTTTTAAAACATTACGTATGAAATAGATTTTAATGTATAGAGATTTAATTATTTTATTTTATTTTTATGATGAATCAAAATAAAATAAACTATTATAAATAATAGATTAAGGTTCTTAATTTAAACCCTACGTATTATTTATTCACATCATATAAATGAATGAATGACAACAGCTTTTCTTTCATAAAGAAAAGCTTTAGATGTGGAAGACATCAACTCTAGTTTTTTTGTGTCTTCATGAATTCAGGTACGCTTTCGATTTTTTTTTTTTTTTTATGATTTAACATGAGATTCTGATTATGGGGATTGTTTCACCAATTAAAATTTTTATTCTACAAGTGGTATCAATTTGACTTTGAATAAATTTTGAAAATTTATCAGGTCAATTTCATAAAGCTCATAAGAATTTTACCGAGCCCAAATTTTTATACTCAACATATGGACTAAATCAAGTTAGGATGGACCTAAGCTATTCTTTTTTGGGTTTAGACTATTGGATAAAGTTTATGATTTGGATAATTCGAAAAGGTTAGGATTGACCTGATCTAACCACTTCGGTTATGACCCACTCTGGTTTTGTCCTAACTTTGACTTGATTTGACTTTGATTTTTACCATTTTATTTTTCTTCTTTTTTCTTGCAAACTAATATCTAATATTTTAAAATAAATTAAATTAAAATAAAATACCACCAAAGTGACCTCTTTTATGCAAATTTATTTATTTTGAAATATGTGGATATTATTAAATAACTAAATAATTATATTTAAATTTATACAAAAAATAATCGACCCAAAGAAAAATTATTTTTTGACTAGATAGCAGACACATGTGGCAGTAAATATGTGATAAACTTTAACATTTTTTATGCGTATAATATATCGGTCCAAAAAAATGCATATTATTGACATGATTTATTATCAATATTTACTAACCAATTTTTTTTTAAAGTACCATTTACAAATTGTTATTTTTATCCAAAGACTGAATAGCAATGTTGTACTTGGTATCTTATAATGGCCCATTTTATTATATCTTATGTCATATATGTATATATATGCATGATTAAATGATTATTAATTGTGAGTTTTTTTGTTTGTTCTATACAGTAAATGCTTATTCTATAACTGCCAACTTGAACAACATTCCAATGCTTAACGGCACTAACTTCAGAAAATGAAAAGAGCACATTATCATTGTACTTGGGTGTATGAATTTAGACTATGCAATTCAGACGGAAGAACCTCCCGCCCCTGTTGATAATAGTACTGCTGAACAAATTGCACTTTATGAAAAATGAGAATGTTCTAACTGCACGAGTCTGATGATCATAAAGCATTCTATTCTAGATACTATCATGAGTGCAGTGCCCGATGAAGAAAATGCTAAAAAGTTCCTGAGCCAAATAACAGACCGATTCGCTAGTAATGAAAAGGTCGAAACAAGCACCATTTTGTCTAAGCTTGTTTCAATGCGGTATAAAGGTAAAGGAAACATAAAAGAGTACATTATGAAAATGTCTAATCTTGTTACAAGATTAAGGGCACTAAGGTTAGAGTTATCTAATTACATTCTCGTGCACTTGGTCTTGATCTCTCTTCTTGCACAATACAGCCCTTTTAAGATCAGTTATAACACTAAAAAGGAGAAATGGACTCTTAATGAGCTCATTGCTCAATACGTGCAAGAGGAAGAGAAATTGAAAGAAGAAAAGATATAGAGTTGTTCCAGTGCTTCTTTTATAACTGCCAACTTGAACAACATTCCAGTGCTTAACGGCGCTAACTTTAGAAAATGAAAGGAGCACATTCTCATTGTGTTTTGGTGTATAGATTTAGACTATGCAATTCAGATGGAAGAACCTTCCGTCCCTGTTGATAATAGTACTACTGAACAAATGGCACTTTATGAAAAATGTGAATGTTCTAACTGCACGAGTCTGATGATCATAAAGCACTCTATTCTAGATACTATCATAGGTGCAGTGCCTAAGGAAGAAAATGCTAAAAAGTTCCTGAGCCAAATAGCAGACCGATTCACTAGTAATGAAAAGGTCGAAATAAGCATTATTTTGTCTAAGCTTGTTTCAATGCGGTATAAAGGTAAAGGAAACATAAGAGAGTACATTATGGAAATGTCTAATCTTGTTACAAGATTAAGGGCACTAAGGTTAGAGTTGTCTAATTACATTCTCGTGCACTTTGTCTTGATCTCTCTTCCTGCACAATACAGCCCTTTTAAGATCAGTTATAACGCTCAAAATGAGAAATTGACTCTTAATGAGCTCATTGCTCAATACGTACAAGAGGAAGAGATATTGAAAGAAGAAAAGATAGAGAGTTGTTCCAGTGCTTCTTTTATAACTGCCAACTTGAACAACATTCTAATGCTCAACGGCACTAACTTTAAAAAATGAAAGGAGCACATTCTCATTGTGTTTTGGTGTATAGATTTAGATTATGCAATTCAGATGGAAGAACCTCCCGCCCTTGTTGATAATAATACTGCTTAACAAATGTCACTTTATTAAAATTGGGAATGTTCTAACTGCACGAGTCTGATGATCATAAAACACTCTATTCTAGATACTATCATGAGTGTTGTGCCCGAGGAAGAAAATGCTAAAAAGTTCCTGAGCCAAATAGTAGACCGATTCACTAGTAATGAAAAGGTCAAAACAATCATCATTTTGTCTAAGCTTGTTTCAATGCAGTATAAAGGTAAAGGAAACATAAGAGAGTACATTATGGAAATGTCTAATCTTGTTATAAGATTAAGGGCACTAAAGTTAGAGTTGTCTAATTACATTTCGTGCACTTGGTCTTGATCTCTCTTCCTGCACAATATAGCCCTTTTAAGATCAGTTATAACACTCAAAAGGAGAAATGGACTCTTAATGAGCTCATTGCTCAATACGTGCAAGAGGAAGAGATATTAAAAGAAGAAAAGATATAGAGTTGTTCTAGTGCTTCTTTTATAACTACCAACTTGAACAACATTCCAATGCTTAACGCCAGTAACTTCAAAAAATAAAATGAGCACATTATCATTGTGCTTGGATGTATAAATTTAGACTATGCAATTCAGATGGAAGAACCTTCCGCTCCTGTTGATAGTAGTACTACTGAACAAATGGCACTTTATGAAAAATGTGAATGTTCTAACTGCAAGAGTCTGATGATCATAAAGCACTCTATTCTAGATACTATCATAGGTGTAGTGCCCAAGGAAGAAAAGGCTAAAAAGTTCCTGAGCCAAATAACAGACCGATTTACTAGTAATGAAAAGGTCGAAATAAGCATTATTTTGTCTAAGCTTGTTTCAATGCGGTACAAAGGTAAAGGAAACATAAGAGAGTACATTATGGAAATGTCTAATCTTGTTACAAGATTAAGGGCACCAAGGTTAGAGTTATCTAATTACATTCTCGTGCACTTTGTCTTGATCTCTCTTCCTGCACAATACAGCCCTTTTAAGATCAGTTATAACACGCAAAAGGAGAAATTGACTCTTAATGAGCTCATTGCTCAATACGTGCAAGAGGAAGAGAGATTGAAAGAAGAAAAGATAGAGAGTACTCATTTAGCAACTTCTTCTAATGATAATGCTGCCAACAAGAAAAGGAAATGGAATAATAAAGGGAAAAGAGCTGCAGACATTGGAACTTCATAACCTAAGGTGCAAAAGAAACAGAATGCTGAAATCTCTTATTACTTTTGCAAAAAAGTTGGACATGTGAAAAAGAATTGGTTCAAGTATGCAAAATAGCTTGACAAAAACGGTAAACTTCTCAAGTTTGTTTGTTCAAAAGTAAATTTGGTTTTAGTACCAAGTCATACTTGATGGATAGATATGAGTGCAACTATTCACATAAGTGTGACTATGTAGGGTTGTCTAAGAAGCCGACTGCTAATTGATGCTGAAAGATTCATCTATGTGAGTAATAACAACAAGGCACGTATTGAGGCAATTGAATTATTTAGATTACAATTAGAATCTGATTATTATTTGAATTTAAATGAGACATTTTATGTACCGTCATTTAGATGAAATTTAGTTTTTATTTCTTATTTGGACAAATTCGGTTACTCTTATTCTTTTAAAAATGAAAAGTTTAGTCTCTTTCAGAATTCAAATATTATTTGTACCAGTTCTTTAGCTGATAATTTATATCAATTGAATCTTCATGCCTCACAAATTAATGAAACCTTGCATGTAAGCAATTATGGTATAAAGTGCAAATTAATTAATGAGAATTCTTATCTGTTATTGCATAAACGTTTAGGATACATTTCTAAATAAAGAATTCAAAGGCTTGTATCAGAATAAATATGAATTCTCTTGATTTTTCAAATTTTAAAATATGTATTGAATGCATTAAGGGAAAACAAACAAATGTTAGAAAATTTGGTGCCAACGGGAGTTCAAACGTCTTGGAATTAATTCACACTGATATTTATGGTTCGTTCCGTATGGCTTCCTGGAATGGTCAACAATATTTTATTACTTTCATAGACGATTGTTCTCGTTATGGGTATTTATACTTGATTTATGAGAAGTCTCAATCATTAGATGTTTTCAAAGCCTGTAAAGATGAAGTTGAAAATTAGTTTTGTAAGAAAATTAAAGTCCTTAAATTTGACCATAGTGGTGTGTTCTATGGTAGATATGACGGATTAGGTGAACAACGTCTAAGCCCTTTTACGAGATATTTATAAGAATGTGGCATCGTTCCTCAATACACTATGCCAGGGACTCCAAGTCAAAATGGTGTAGTTGAGAGACGAAATCAGATCTTATCTGATTAGAAGTATGATAAATCATTCTTCTTTAGTAAAATCTCTTTGGGGTAAAGTCTTAAAGACTGCAGTATATATCCTTAATCAAGTTCTAAGTAAAAAAGTAACTAAAACCCCATATGAATTATGGATTGGAAAGAAGCCTAGTATTAGATATTTGCATGTTTAGGGCTGTCCAGCTGAGGCTAGGTCATACAGGCCTAATGAAAAAAAGTTAGACTCAAGAACAATAAGCTGCTACTTTGTTTGATACTTAGAGAGATCGAAGGGTTTCAAGTTTTATGATCCCTCAAGTAGATCCTTTTTCGAGACAGAGAATGCTAAATTCATTGAGGATGTTGAATATAGTGAGAGTGCTAAACTGAGGAACATTATCTTTAAAGATAAATATGTAACTATTCCTAATATTGCAATTGATAATGACTAAGTAATTGCACCTGACATTATACAAGATGCAAATATAGATAATTAAAATATTTATGAGATACCTCATACTAATATTGAAGAACTTGCTCCTACTCATGTAGAGGAGCAATAACAGCAACCTCAATTAGAAGTACCATTAAGGAAATCCACTAGGGAGATGAGATTAGCAATTTCCGATGATTATGTCGTGTATCTTTAAGAATATGAGTTTGATATATGACTGAAAGATAATCCAATAACCTTTAGTCAAGTCAAACAAAATGTGAACTCCTAAAAATGGATAAATGCCATGAAAGATGAGATGAAATCAATACAAGATAATGGCGTTTGGAATCTTGTCGAATTGCCTAAAGGAGCAAAATCAATTGGTTGTATATGAATTTTCAAAATCAAACGAGATTCGAAAGGCAATATCAAAAGATATAAAGCACATTTAGTCGTAAAAGGTTTCACTAAAAAAAAAAAGCATTAATTATAAAGTGACTTTCTCTTCTGTATCATTGAAAGACTCTTTTAGAATTATTATGGTACATTAGATGAATATAAAGACTACATTTTTCAATGGCGACATTGAAGAAACCATATATATGTTACAACAAGAGAACTTTGAATTAAAAGATTCAAAACATTTTGTGTGCAAATTAAAAAAAAACATTTATGGTTTAAAGCAAGCATCTCGTCAATGGTAAAAATTTGATCAAGTGATTACCTCCTTTGATTTTAAGAAAAACACTGTTGATCAATGCATTTATCACAAGATTAATAAGAGCAAATGTATTCTTCTTGTCTTAGATGTGGATGACATTCTACTAGCAAGCAACGATATAGAATTGTTGCACAAAACTAAGAGATTTCTTTCAAATAAATTTGAAATAAAAAATCTTAAGAATGCCTCTTTTGTATTGGCATATAGATTCACTGAGATCGATCTCGTGGTATACTTGGCTTATCACAAAAGGCATATATCGATAAGGTGCTTAATAGATTTGACATGAAGAATTGTGCATCAGGAGACATACCCATTGCTAAAGGTGATAAATTTAGTATGCTTCAATGCCCAAGAAATGAGATTGAGAAAAAAGAGATGCAGAATATCGCTTATGCATCAACAATAAGGAGTCTCATGTATGCTCAAGTTTGTACACATTCAGATATTGCGTATATAGTTGGAATACTTGGCAGATATCTAAGTAAACTAGGAATAGATCACTGGAGAGCCGTCAAAAAAGGTTATGCGGTATCTACAGAGAACAAAAGAGTAATTGCTCACATATTGGATATTCAGACTCCGATTTTGCTGGTTGTCTCGATAGCAGAAGATCCACTTCAGGTTGTCTCTTCCTATTAGCTGGGGGAACTGTGTCATAGAAGAGTGTCAAGCAGTCACTCATAGCTTCATCCACCATGAAAGCAAAGTTTGTAACTTGCTATAAGGCATTAAATTAAGCAATATGGCTGTAAAATTTTATCACTGGGTTACAAATTGTTGATGGCATTGAAAGACCGTTGAGAATAAATTGTGATAATAAAGCCATTGAGTTATATTTTAAGAACAACAGAAGCTCGTCAAAATTGAAGCACATTGACATCAAGTTTTTTGTTGTTAAAGAGAGAGTTCAGAGTCTTCAAGTGTCTATTCAATATATCAGTACAAACTTAATGATTACGGATCCGCTTACTAAAGGTGCACCACATAAGGTGTTTCATAAACATATGGCTCATATAGGTGTGGTTCATCCTGATGATATGTTTCTATAGTGAGAGTTTGTTTCTTAATATTCAACTATAGTTGACATATTTTCTGATCAGAAAAAAAAGTATTACTCTTTGTTTATTTTTTGAAAACTTTGAAATAAAGTTATATTCTTTCAATTGCAGTTTTTTTATAAAGTTTGAAAATTATATTATTAAACTCTTATGAGTTATAAAGTAGAATCAGTTAGAAATATACATGTTAAGGGATTACATTGCATGAAATCTCCATGCTTAATCTATGCCATTAATTATATTGATGTATGTGACCATTGATGGGTCTAGTTACAAGAATGATTACGAAGATCACTTTGATCCTATATTTGTATAATTGATGGACCAGATTGTTTAGAGATGATTTTTATTAAGATAGTAAATATTAAGTTCATAAGGTTATTTGATAATATACAATTATAAAGTGACGTATGTAGTCTAAGTGGGAGATTGTTGGGTATTATATATTAAAGTAGGCCTACATATATCAATTAATTGTACATTGTTGGTTATCTATTTTTTTGCCCATTAAAAATGATCAAATAAAGTTTATTTATTATTAGGCTTTTAAGGCATTACGTATAGCATGAGTTTTAATGTATAGAGACCCAGATATTTTATTTTATTTTTATGATGGATTAAAATAAAATTCTATAAATAATAGGTTAAGGTCCACAGTTTAAATCTTTCGTATTATTCATTCACATCCTATCAGTAAGTGACAACAACTTTTCTCTTATAAAGACAAGATTTAGATATGGAAGGCATCAACCCTAATTTTTCTGCGTCTCTATAGATTCAGGTACATTTCTAATTTTTTTTTTTTTTTATGATTTAACATGAAATCCTGACTATAGTGATCCTTTCAACAATTAAAATTTTTTATCCTACATAACTAATTGATCCACTTTAGAAAAAAGATGATCTAATCTTATTAATGTCCCGGCCACTAGAGTAAAAGATTAAATCCACTACCTTCATGTACACCATTCAAAATATCCACTTGCAATCCGGCACCTCGTTCATTTTAGACCACATCCCCATAAAATACTATGCCAAACATACAAAAAAGAAGTCGTTACTTTAGCATGCAAAAAAAATGTTTGTGAGAAACATTTTTTTTGGTACAGTTAAGATTATCCACCCTGTTTGACAAACATAGCTTTGTTGAAATCCTTTAAGTTCTGAAAACCAAGGCGTCATGCTTTTTTGTTTTAATATATGATTTTCTACGAACAGCAATGGAGCATCGTATTCTCATCTTCTCCCTTAAAAGCTTGCACACATTTTATCGAGACTATTAGTAAGAGCAATAGGTAGGCAAAACAAATTCATAGTGTAAGCAAGAACGGTTTCAATTAAGACTTCTTCACCCACAGCTAAAAAAAAAACTTCTCCTTCTATCCCATTGTAAGAGAAGAATTACTCCCCTAATTTAATTGTCTCAATGTAAAGTCCCATTAAAAAAAAGATAGAAAATAATTTAACCTTTTCAATGATTCCACATTTTTTTTTAATTCAAAACCAAACCTTATTGCTAACTGTTACCATCGCAATCTACCAAAATAATAAGCCACCTTATTACTTATTTTATAGTGTAGAACTCTAAAAAAAAAACTTGGCACTAAATTTTTGTTGAAGTGGAAGCACACAAATAAGTAAAATCACTTAAGAAATATATGCAAAACAAGTAATTAAGGAATAAAGAGAAAAATGATAGAAGAAGAACACACAAAAATTTACATGATTCTGTAACTTGCCTACGTCCACGGTAAATCAAGATCACACTCTTTCTATTATGAATCACTAGGCACTAACAAAGTATGCCTTTTATAAGAAAGATCACTAAAAAACTCTCTCTTGCACTCTACGGATTTTCTCTCACAAAGAACCACAAAGATTTCTTACTTGATCACTTAAATCTCTTTCTTAATCATTTAGATGTGTTTACAAGATAATTGACAGCGTTTATATAGGTTTTAGGCGTTTTAAGTTTACCCTAAATGTGTGAGAGTCATATTAGGGAGTCCTGAAGCAAGTAGGAGATGAAATAAGAAAGTTATCTTATTTCAGGATACTGTTTACCCATCCAGCGCCGTAGCGCTCAGCGCCATTGCGCGGCACTAGTGGATCTTGCGTGAGTGCCGCAGCGCTTGTCGTTTAGCGTCTTGGCACTCATGCTCTGGACTAGGCACTGCAATGCTAGTGCCTGGTCGCCAAGACGCTGGCACCTGGTGCGCCCTTCTTTGTTTTTTTGCCTCCTTTCGCGTCCGTCTTCAATCCTTGCGCACCCTACGTACTTAGCTTGCTTTCCAAATCATATCCCGATGATTTTTAATCAATATTCTCACAAATCCCCTCCTTGATAAAAAAATCATCCACAAAGTAACTCGATCTCTCATTTTCGCATCTTCGGTCACCCTCACAAAGTAGTGACTCTGATTAAGTCCTTGCATATGATGAACTTGACCGAGGTAGTGGCTTAGTCAACATATCAGCAGGGTTTTTAGACGACGCTATATTCGACTAGTTTTACCACTTTGGATAATTTCTCGAATGTAATAGAACCTCACATCAATGTGTTTCGACCTCTCGTGGAACACTTGATGCTTGCTTAGGTGTATGGCACTCTAGCTGTCACAATATACACCGGTGTTCACATCTTTACTAGCCAATACCTCCGCGCATATGCCTTTCAACTACACGACTTTCTTAATAGCTTCAACAACAGTTATGTACTCCGCTTCTGTGTAAATAGTGCAACCATATGTTATAGAACTGATCTCTAACACATACTACACCTAAACACTGTGAATACGTAGCCCGTCAACAATCTTCTCTTGTCTAGATCATCAACATAATCTGAGTCTACGTACCCTTTTACCATTTTACTGTTGTTATCATCCCTCTTATACATTAACCCGTGATTTGACATTCCCTTGAGATATCTCAGAATCCACTTCACTGCAAGCCAGTGATCCTTTCCCAGATTTTCCATGTATCTACTCACAATACTCATAGCCTATGCTATGTTTGGTCTTATGAAAATCATTGCATACATGATGCTCCATATAGCGCTTGCATATGGTACTTTACTCATTTGCAGTTTTTTCTCTTCGGATGTCGACGACTATGCTGCTGAAAGTCTGAAATGCATGGCCAAAGGAGTAGAGACAGCCTTTGCGTTGAAGATACCAAACTTCTCTAGAATTTTGAATATATATCGCTATTGGGACAAGAAGATAACATCTCTTTTTTCCCTCACAATATCCATACCCAAAATTCTCTTTACTGCTCCCAAATTCTTCATTTCAAACTCGCCACTCAACTACTTTTTGAGTTTCTATATTTCTTTCATATTCTTACATGCGATGAACATATCATCAACGTATAGAAGTAAATGCATCATCCCACAACTTATGTTCTTGAAGTACACGCATCCATCATACTTGCTCTTATTAAAGCCACAAGCCATCATAAACTCATCAAATCTCCTATACTACTGTCTAGGTGATTATTTTAACCCGTATAATGAATTCTTTAGCAAATAAGCATGATTTTATTTTCTAGGCTCCTCGAACCCTTACGGTTGTGCCATGTACATTGTCTCTTTAAGCTCTCCATGCAGAAAATCTGTCTTTACATTCATCTGCTCTAAATGTAAATCAAAGTTTGCACACATGGTTAAAAAAATCCTAATAGATGTGTGCTTGACGACTGGAGAGAATATCTCATGAAAATTAATTCCCTTTCTCTGAGTAAAATCTTGTGCAACTAACCTAGCATTGAATCTTATAGGCTCTATCCCCGGTATCCCCTTCTTCACCTTATACACCCGACTAGTTTCTTTTGAGGTATTTCTACCAACTTTCAGGTATTGTTCTTTCTAAGAGAACTAATCTCTTCTTCTACGGTCTGTTGCCATTCTTTCTTGTTTTCACTCTTCATAGCCTCACCATATATCCTAAGCTTATTATACTCAAGAGTGTAAGCAGAATTAAGAGCATGAGTAACTAGATCTACTTGTGCATACCTGACTGGCGGGTTAATTATTCTCTTTAGCCTGTCTCTGGCTAGCTAGTACTCTTCAAGTTCCATCTCAGGAGTCCTAGTCTTTCCTTGGGTAGATTTGAAGGAACTCCCTAGTGTTCTTGGTTCTTCTTCAAAGATCTCCTTGTTGAAGTGCTGATCTGAGGGCATATCAGATCTACTTTTAGGTTCTACTTTAACTTCTATTGACTTAGGTGCTGAGTCTTCTTTGGGCATAAGTTCTTCTTTCTCATCTTCTCGAAAGGTTTTCCGTATTATCGTCTCATCGAATGTCACGTCATGGCTTATGATACTCCTTGGTGGTGTCAAGTCTTTACACCACACCTTATATCCTTTCACTCCTTCGTGATATCCTATGAATACCCTTTAATAGCTCTAGGTTTCAACATCTCCTCCTTAACATGTACAAAGGTAGGGCAGCCAAATATTCTGAGGTGGTCATACTTCGAAGAATTGCCAGACCATTTCTTTTCTGGCGTCTTGAAGTTAATTACTGATGAGGGACATCGTTCATCGTTAAACTCTCTCTATCGTATAGTAGCATATTAACAAAGCTCTCATAACTCTTGATGAGTAAACTCGGTAGGATAATTACTTTATCTTTATCTTCTATCTTGATGTTGATAGACTAAATATCAAGGATGATCTTATTGAAGGCATCTATATGATCTTTCATGGGCATTGATGCGATATTTCTATATCATAAATTAAGTGCAAGTATACACTATCGTATGCAAGTAATAAAGAGACTAAATAAGTCGGATGTCGAACCCACAGGGATAATTCTTTCTTTTTAACCAATTACTAAAATTATATCTTCCTAATAATTATTCAGAAAAATAAAAATCTAAGAATGAATGTAAGAAATATAAAAGCAAAACACAATGCAATGAGATGTAAAGATATAGCAACGTAGAGAGAACCTAGGATTAATATTATCCCTCAATATGTTTCTAATAATTAATCTTCTAATATTTAACTCACTTAGTCTTTATTATTGATCAAGACACTAATGTATTCACAAGCCTCTTCCAAGGTCATGCAAGTATACCCTAATTTACCAAATACCTATATTCCTATGGTACTTGTAATAAATTAAGATTCATTAAGATTAGGTCTTATTGATCATACATGCCAATTAGGTATATTCCTATCCTAAATTGAAACTTGCATATGCAACATTGAATGTTACTCTACAATCATGCATCAAATTACCTAGGTCTAAATATTATGATTCCTCTTCCGAGTTTATCAATAATATTACCAATTCATTCACCATATATTGGCCAGATATATTGAAGCATTAAACACAAGTAATTTAAATAATAAATGACTAAGTTTATTAAATACTAAAAAGATATGGCAATTAAGCACACATATTGAGTTCAAATATTAACCCTAGAAAATAAGTTAGCTCATGGCTACAAGAGAACAGTAGTAGAAATAATTATAAAACATGATACAATCAATCGCAAACCGATATAGACGTCGAATTGCTCTTAATTGCGCTGCCTAGGAACTCTTGATGCCGAAGAACGTCTTGTATCTCTCTCTAAAGATGCTTCAATTAAGCTCCTATTGCTCTCCAAGACTCGTGCTCTGTATTCTTGGTGCTCTTAGGTCGTCTTGGATTCATCCTTGAAGGCTGGGAACGAGTGGCTTTATATAGGGATTGATATGAGCTTGAAAATCTCAATTCTCGTCGGACTAGGACTCGCACTACCGCTGGCGCGCTATGCATCTGTCGCTGGGGCGACGCGTGAAAAAGTCTTCACCGCTGGAGCGGTGGGATTGTGGCGCTGGGGCGCTGCATAAAAACGGCTTCACCGCTGGCGCGGTATATTGATAGCGCTGGGGCGCTGTAACGTCGCTGGCGCGGTGACTCTTCGGCGCTGGAGCGCCAGACGCGACTTAAACAGGTCGTTTTTCTAATTTCGATCACTATTCCAACGCTGGGGCTAAAATACTTGTGGCGCGGGGGCGCTGGACTCATAATTTGAAAACTTTGCATTTTAGTCCCTGTTTTCGCTCCTTTTGCGTTCTTTCTTTAAATTTCGTTCAAGTCCCTATAAATAACAATAATGCACATAAATAGCCATCTATTCTCATAAAACCATAAAATATCGATAATAAAAACATGAGAAAATATATGACAAATTTGCCCTTATCAGGCATCCCTTCTGACATGGATAGCTAATACAGCTTCTTTTTTATATGTAATCTATTGGCCAACGATTTTCACATATAAAGAGAATCAAGCTTCTTCCAAAGACCAATTATCGTCGTCTCACCTGCTACTTCCCTTAGTACTTCATCGCTCAATGACAGAATGATTGTGCTATGAGTTCTTTCTTGAATGTCTCTTCTTTTTGCTTCAGCTTTAGATGACTCTAGCATATTCTCTTCATCACTAGATAGAGCTGTAGTCTCCTTTAATGTCGAGTCTAGTATTTGGTTCACCAATAACGCCTTTATCTTCATCTTTCATAGATTGAAGTTATTCGTACGGTTGAATTTCTCTACCTCATACTTGGGTGTGGCCATATTTATTTAAAACCAAGCTTTGATACCAGTTTGTTGAAGCAAAAGCACACAAACAAGTAAAATCACCTAAACATTATATGCAAAACAAGTAATTAAGGAATAAAGAGAGAAATGGTAGAAGAAGAACATACAGAAAATTACGTGGTTTGGCAATTTGACCACGTCCACGGCGGATCAAGATCACACTTTTTCTATTATGAATCACAAGGCACTCGCAAAATATGCCTTTTACAAGAAAGATCACAAAGAAAACTCTCATGCATTTTAAGGATTTTCTCTCACAAAAACCACAAAGATTTCTTACTTAATCACTTAGATCTCTTTTTTGATCACTTAGATGTGTTTACAAGCCAATTGACAGCATTTATATAAGTTTTAGGACGTCTTAAGTTTACCCTAAATGTGCGGGAGTCATATTAGGGAGTTTTAAAGTAAGTACGAGACGAAATAAGGAAATTTCCTTATTTTAGGATACTGTTTACACCTCCAGCGCCGCGGCGCTCAGCGCCCATCGCCACGATGCTAGTGGATCTTGCATGGGCGCCGCGACGCTCATCACCTAGCGCTGTGGTGCTCATGCTCTTAACTGGGTACTATAGTGCTAGTGCTTGGTCACCACAACGCTGGTGCTTGGTGTCTCCTTCTTTATTTTTTCACCTTCCTTCATTTTCGTTTTCGATCCTTACACACTATACACACTTAATTTACTTTTTAAATTATATCCTAATAATTTTTAATTAATATTCTCACAATTTTTTTTATTAGTTTATTTTAACTAACTACTATTTTCAAATTACCTTAAGGAACACAGCATAATGTGAGCAACTTTGCTCACTAAATCAAAATCAAATAATATATAGGTGGTGATATTTTAACTTAGTATTTTGACAATAACATGAATTTCATATAATCTATCGATTAAAAAAAAACGTTGGAACTATCTTTTGACTTTAATATTTACCATGAACTCTATAACTTAAGATTAGTATCAAAAATTTAAATTAAAATAATTTTAATAATATTTAATATATTTATAATTTTATTTTAATAAGTAATATAATTTATCATATAATGAATTTTTAGATATGTAATATAATTTTGTAGTATATCATTAATAATATAAAAATTATGAATTAATTAAACAACATTACATGATAATGTTACTTCTCATATAATAAGTTACATTGCCAAATAAAAAAATTTCATATATATATATTAAATCTATTTACTTATAAAACCAAAGAAATTATAAAATTAAAAAATAATTATTGAACTAAACATCTTAATTTTAATTTATATATAAGGGCAGAGCTGCATAGGGCGGTGGTCGTGAGCACCAATCCCCACAAAATATTTTAAGTTTAAAGAAATTATTTATGATTATATCTTTTTTTTTAATTTATTTATGATTATATCCTTAAAATAAACATTATGCCCCTGTTGTTTATACTTGTTCCTCTAATTGATATGCTTTAACATTTTGGCCAAGCCTTCCAATTTATCTGCATATAACTTATCAAGTCAGATGAAAGACTTATAACCAATTACGGCTTATAATTGGGGTATGCCTCTTTATCGATTTCATGTACTTTTTTCTAATACAAGAATTACATTTTAAATTATAAATCTCAACTTAAATATTAAATGATGAATACACATTACAACCTAAATATCAAGTAATTATAAATACAATCAACTTTCAATAGAATAAGCTAAAATTGGAAACCGACCTCTAAATAATTGAAGAAATTAAAATTGCCTTAATTTTTATTTGGGTTTGAACCCTTGACCTAAATTAGGGTATGCACAATATCATATTTCATATCGAATAAAAATTAAATAAATTTTAACTATATATAAGCGAGTAGACAACATTATTTAATATACTAATCTTTTTTGTTAATGATAAGAGCTCAGTCTATAATAAGTAGTATTAGAATAAATTCGAATTCTCTTTTATATGTGAGCTCTAAAATCACCACAATAAAAATTATTACATAAGATACGTGTCCCTTATATTTCATAAAAAATAAATAATACAGACCAAATAAAATTATCTCGTATATAGTGAATTCTCTAATCTTAGGAGATGGTAACATGATTAAGTTAACTTTTAAATTTAAATTAGATTATAATAAAAATATCATATAATTAAATAAAAAAATTATATTTTATATCAAATAAAAATTAAATAAATTTTAAATATATAAATAAATAAATAATATTATTTCATAGACTAATCTTTTAATTCAACCACAAAAGTTCAACTCGCAACAACATGCTTTGTCACTTAAGTAAATATCTAGGTATATTAATTTCTTGAACTTTTCTTTTGCTTTTTTCTTTCTTTTCAACTCTAAGTTACTATTTTATTGAAGTCAATTTTTTTATTTAAAATTGATGTAAAAGAGCTCAATTCTTTTAACTTCTTTACTTGGCCAACCAAAACTGAACTCATTTTGTTGATTGTGCCACAAGTCCCTGTACTATGTTTGTTTTTAAGACGAAATGACTTGTCAGTCTCCAATAAATATCATATTTACTTTGTTAGTGTCAATAGTTTTAGTATTTGACCATCATATTTTACTTTTTTATTTTAAATTAAAAATTTTCATTTCCTCTCAATTGTTAAGTTTCATTTTCATTTCCGTCCTAAACCAATCCCCCACCTAATCCACCCTCACCCTCATCCAATCACTTTCCATAAAATCAGCCTCTTAAACTCAAAACCAGCCCCATGAAACCAACCTCTCTAACCCACTTCAATCTTTATTTCTACTAATTTATTTACTTCTCTTAATTCATACTAATTTAATTATTTTTTATATTATTTATTTTTTAATTATATTATATTACGTTAAAATTATATAATCAAAATTATATCACGTTAAAGTTATATTATAATGTGTATTATGCTTTTTTTTTTTTCCCTTTTTTGTTTTCTTTTTTAAGGTTTTAGTGAGTGTAATATAATGTTTTATATTCTTTTTTAGTTTTTTATTCTTTTCTCTTATGTTGTGAATATATACATATATATGTAAAGGCAAATAACAGTATTTTAATATTAAAAATTAATTAGATTTAAATAAAAGTATATTAATATTAAAAATAAATTTAATTTTTTATTATCTTATTCACTGAACTAAAAGTATTTTCATAATTTAATTATTTTAAATTTGTCTTATTTAATTATTAAGAGTATTTTAATATATACATATAAATTTTTTCATATTCAATTAATCAAAGATATTTTTATAATTTTATACTCTTCAACCATGTCAATTGATGTAAACATTAGCCAACACTAACGGCAGAGGTATAGTAAAAGCACCAAAAAAAATATATTAAAATTTTAATTGATCTGTCATAACAGTATGAATTTCTTTTATAATTACTAAAATTATAAGAACTAACAAAGTAAATATAATATTTATTAGTGTCGGAGATTTTGTGATTCAATAATTTTAATTGGATAAAAATTGAGATTAATACCAAAGAGAATAGTCATAAAAATTTAGAATTTGTGAGACACGTATAGAGAAATTTAAGACATGTGGAATACGAAAAGGAAAATGAAACTCAAAGACGCAAAAAAAAATAAAGAAAACCCGTGAGGAGCTATCAGGGCTGAGTGCCGCGGCACTAGGTCACCAGTGCCGTAGCACTGCAGCGCCAGAAGCGGCAAAGAGTTCATTTTTTATCTAAATTTTGAATTTTAGACTTTCAAAACAAATAAACTCTTATTTCAATAAAAAAAATAGAACTAGTAGAGACAAAATAAACTCTATGTAAATTCTTATAAACTATTTCATTAAAATTAAGTATTAAAAGAAATTCTAAGAAAGGAGGAGAATTAAGTTGACATTAAGTAGTAGAGTAAGAATACATTAAACAAAAATTCTTTTAAAGATTTTTTATCAAATTTTTCTTATAAAATTTTTAAAAGATTAATAAGAGAGATTAGAATTTTTAAATTTACTGTGATCGTAAATAATTAATCAAATCATATAAATTTGTATTATATTTTAAATTTTTACTATTTTATTTAATATAAAAATTATTTTACTACACATAAAAATTAAAATTAAAATTAAAATTTAAGTTTAAATTTTTTACTTTAATTTAATTTTTAAAAGAGGAAGACGATTCCTGAGGCTAACAAGCCATTGCTTACTTTCAGTGATAAGGTTCAGTGCAAGTCATGTTGTCTTTTTGCCCTGTCATTTCTTCTTTTAATATTATAACTAAGCAAATGTTTTCAACGTTGGTCGTCGTTTGGATACTTGATTTCTCCAATAGATTTAGTTCAGTGATTTCACATTTTCATGTCTAGAACCATCCCTTTATCGTCTAAGTATTAAATGACGCCACCCCATTCCACAAAAGGTGACAAGCCACCTCATTGCTGAGGTAAATTCTCCTCGAATCAATAGTCATTTGGATTATTAAAATGAATAATAGTAGAACAATCCGGTTTCCTCCCAAAAACAAAAAGTAGACAAAGAAAGAACTAAAATAATTTTTAAAAAAGTTAGCATTATTTTTTTCTTTAAAAATATGATGAACACTGTTTTTTTCTACACTTATTTAAAAATGTTTTAAAAATTAAATTTTACTTTATATATTTTTATAATATTTATATTTTTTAGTTGAATTCAATATTGAATACAACTAAATGACTAGATTTAACTGATATCTATGTTTTTTTTTTTACAAAATATTTAAAAATAATGAAATTATTAGTGATATCATTATCATTTTCTATATTAAGTCAAAAAAATTATCTTTTTTCTATTATATTAAAATTGACTTAAAATTCTCATTAAGTTGAAAAAAATAAACAACTTAAATAATTAAATAAACTAAATTAAACCAAATTCAGCATTAAAGTTTTTTAAAAAAAACCCTCAACTAAATTTATATAAGTATCTTAATTTTTTTTAAAAAAA
Source organism: Ailanthus altissimus (assembly GCA_946807835.1). Taxonomy (NCBI): domain Eukaryota; kingdom Viridiplantae; phylum Streptophyta; class Magnoliopsida; order Sapindales; family Simaroubaceae; genus Ailanthus; species Ailanthus altissimus. The sequence goes on along the minus strand of OX327704.1, from coordinate 26,288,042 downwards.
ATTATCACTTTAATCTCTATATTTTATTGAATTACTTATGACATCTTTAATATTTTAAAAATTATTAATTGCATCTCTTAAAAATAATAATCATATCTCAAAAATGAAAATAGTATTTAAAAGAAAATTTTAAGGACGAAAATAGCAAGCTCTTAAAATATTATGAATGTTCAAGTTAATAATTAAATAAAAATATAGGAACTGTCAATTTTTTGTATTTTTATTGTATATCTATAAGTATATCTATAAAAATATTTATCACTTCAATTTTTTTTTAATGTCACTATGAATTTACAATAATAACGTTCCTTTTACTTATATTAAGTTAGTTTTTAAAATAAATTACATTATAAACTATTTTTATAATTTGGAAAATGATTTTTTTAAAAAAATTTACTGAAAAGTTATTTTGGGAGTACAAGTAACCCCTCCCTAGAAAAAAGAGGATGCAAACGTTGGATTTGGATTCTTGGAAGCAAACACCTTTCGGCTCTGTCTATATATACTTGAAGACACACTCACATACTCCATATAGCCACAGAGCCAAAAGGCAAAACCAAAAAAATATTGGAAAATGGCTAGTGATAATGGGTATTATCCTCTGGCCGAGACAATAAGAGCAAAGGGGAGAGCTTTGTACAGGCTTTTTGCAGTTTCAGTGTCTGTGGCCATATTTCTGATATGGGTTTACAGATTGAGTCACATACCAAGTGAATCAGAAAATGCTGGAAGATGGGTCTGGTTTGGTTTGTTTGCAGCAGAGCTTTGGTTCAGTTTCTACTGGGTCCTGACTCAAGCCGTGAGGTGGAACAGAATCTACAGGCGCACCTTTAAGGACCGGCTCTCTCAAAGGTCTCCTCTTATCATTCTCTCTTGATTTCACTTTTTTACTTGCTTAAAATCTAAGTTGGTGATTGACTATTCATAAAAGGGAAAATAGCAGAAGAACAAATTGTGATCAGATATGAAAAAAATACTATTCACACGTGTTAAAGTTCAGATAAATTCATGTACAGAGGCGATCATAATTTTTTGTATCCATATAGATGATATTTAGTAAAATTATCTACGTTTCAGTGAACAATACCATTAAATAATATTTTATTATTTCTTTTTTAAGTTTAAACAATTAGTTGTTTTACATGAATATTTAAACCTTTTAAAATACAGATGTTCCATTGTTTGGTTAATTTATAAATTATTAAACTTTTTATATAAATAATTAAATATTCATATTTTAACAAAACTGTTGCTTGTTCAATACTATAAAGTTGGTGAAATTTAAAGAAAAGTGTTAGAAAATATATAAAAAAAAATATTAATTTTGTCTCTGATTTAAAAAATATATACTAACTTGATCTCTACCTTTTCTTTATAGTTAATTAATTTTTATAGGAATGAAAATGATCAAGATTCAGGATGAAAATAATAATAAATAGTGGTAAAAAATGCCCTTAAAGGAACCGAGTATTGTAAAAAAAAAAAAAAAGTTAATATATATTAATTAAATCAATTCGAAACTAACTTTTTTCCTTGAATATGTTGATCCACCATAGTTCCAATACCCGTGATATTAAAAAATTTCTCTTACAGGAAAGTTGGTAGAAATATCTTATCATTGTATATTTGTAGTCAATATTTTATTCATAGAAGAGAAGAAAATGGAAAATGATGTTGGGTCAATTTGAAGCTAATGGGTGCGTTGATCAACATCATTATCATCACTTTCTCATCTATTTCCTTGTATTCTAGGACAAACATTTTAACTTTCTTGAGTAACAGATACGAGAATGAACTGCCTGGTGTGGACATATTTGTGTGCACAGCAGACCCCAAGATAGAGCCACCAATGATGGTGATGAACACAGTTTTATCAGCAATGGCATATGATTATCCAAAGCAAAAGCTCAGTGTGTATCTCTCTGATGATGCTGGTTCTGATCTTACTTTCTATGCTTTAATGGAAGCCTCTCATTTCTGCAAATATTGGATTCCCTATTGCAATAAATTCAACGTGGAGCCAAGGTCCCCAGCAGCGTATTTTGCTTCAGGGGCTGAATTACATCATGATGGTAACCAGTCCAAAGATCTTTCAGCTGTCAAGGTCAGTGATTAATATTTTGAACGTTATTAAACAATCAAGAGGCAATATGATTAATTATTTTCTCTAGTGCGACGACTGTGGAATAAAGAAAAGAATTGAATTGACATGCACCACGCGTAAAGAAGACAAGCATATAATTGCTTAATCAAAGAACCAATATCATACATTAAAAAGAAAATAAAAGACAAGAGTCAAAGAATTATTAAAAAATTCATTTGTTTTTATCTATAATTACAGATATATTTTTATGATGTGCACTTAAAACAAAAAAATGCATTAAATGTCGAACTAATATCATTGAAAAAGAGAGAGAGAGACAAATAATTATTAAATTATATCTATGTTGACAGCGACATTTATGACATGACATTTTTTTAAAGAAAAATGTGTGTTATCATTAAATAAAAAAATTAGTAAAAATACACTGACTCATAAAACATGGCATGGAATGTACCATACCATGTCAACATCATTACAAACACCCCGTGTCTCTGTTTGCATAGTTATTTGATGCGTGCTTAAAACACACATTAAGATTAGAACTATCATCATAAAAAAGAGAGTTAAAAATTTTATTTGAAAATTTCATTTATTGTCTAGTAAGATTTCTAACATTTTAGATGAAAAAGAATATTGACTCACAATACATCCATTGCGCCATCAAAATTCTTGGTATTCATTAATTACTTGATAACAATTAAGATCAAACTAATTTTTTTCATCACTGATATTTAGTTAAATATCTACTGGGATTATGTGTAGTAATTTGAGTTTTTTTTTTTCTTAAAAAATTACATCTATTTTTTTAAAAAAAAGTTTGTACTCGAAAGTGTGGAAATGCATCTTACCCATTAATGCGTGACTAAAAAATTATTAGAAAAAAAAAAAAAAAACAAAAACAAAAGCCTACTCACAGTAGAGAGGACCAACAATATGATCGTTGTCAAAATTGAAGGAATGGAGTATCAACCATCTAGCATTAAGTGCTCGGCAATCAAACAAAAGATTATATTAGAAAAGATATAACATGAATTATTAAGTGCAAAAATGTTGTATATGTTCATATTTATACTAGAATTTAATTAGTCTATTATTATTATTAAAGAGCTGATGGTCTCTTTGCAGAGATTATATGAAGAGATGGAGAATAGAATCCAAACGGCAAACAAGCTTGGTACAATTCCTGAAGAAATACGAATGAAACATAAAGGATTTTCTCAGTGGAATTTCTACTCATCTCGATCAGACCATGACACAATTCTTCAAGTAAAATCATCCTCACCAAGTTTCACCTATATGTCAAACTTTTCCAAGTTCAAAAATTTTTGGTTCAAGTTGTTTCATGTTTTATTTTTATTTTTTGGTCTAAAGATTCTGATAGATGGAAGAGATCCTCAAGCTGTTGATATTGAAGGATGCGCTTTACCAACTTTGGTGTACTTGGCTCGTGAGAAGAGACCCAAACATTTTCATAATTTCAAAGCAGGGGCTATGAATGCATTGGTAATAATGTCATTGACAACCCGGATTGTTTGAGTGATTGGTGATATTGTCTAGTTTAAATACCTTGCAAGCACTTCAGATAAACGCTTTTCGGGTGTTAAAGCCCAAAACTAAAAATGTGACAAACTATGTACCCAAAGTCGACAACATTACGTACACTAGACCAGAGTGTTCGACTTTCTTGATTTCATGTTTCAAATTAACCAAAGATTTGATCCTGATAAATTGTAATCTGTTTGGTGATTCTATGGCAGATAAGGGTGTCATCAGAGATTAGCAGCGGACCCATTATTCTTACTCTAGACTGTGATATGTACTCAAACAATTCACAGTCTGTGAGAGATGCTCTTTGCTTCTTTATGGATGAAGAAAAAGGTCATGAGGTTGCCTATGTGCAGTTTCCACAGAACTTTAATAACATTACAAAGAATGATATATACGGTAGTTGTATGCAGGTGATTAGCAATGTGAGTGCTTTTATTTACGTAAACCAGAATCTATTTGTGCCAATTTCATGTTGCTTGATTTATTTGCTTGGAGACTTACATCTTTAATGTGGTTGATGAAGATGGAATTTCACGGCGTGGATGGTTATGGAGGCATTCTATATATTGGAACTGGCTGCTTTCACAGAAGAGAGACTCTTTGTGGAAGGGAATTTAGTAAGGATACGAAGATTGATTTGAAGAGAAAAAATTATTCTCAGAGGGAAGAAAGTTTACAAGTTTTGGAAGAAAAATTAAAGCCTCTTGCAAGTTGTACTTATGAAAGAAACACACAATGGGGAAAAGAGGTGAGTCTAATATAGAGAACAAAGAAAACTATTAGGTGCAGACGTCCCCACATTCTTAAATAGTTATTAAGATATTTAAGCGTTCATATTTTACAATGCATCAATGTCCGCACTAAATAAGTACTCTGAGAAACAGTATGTAATTTGTGTATTTCATTTCCCTGAAAGAAATGCTTGGTTGCAGATGGGTTTGAGATATGGATGCCCAGTTGAAAGTATGATAACAGGGCTAGCAATTCTATGTAAAGGATGGAAATCAGTGTATTTCAATCCAGAAAGGAGAGCATTCTTAGGAGTTGCACCAACCACATTGCTCCAGATGCTTGTGCAGCACAAGAGATGGTCTGAAGGTGATTTCCAGGTTCTGCTATCCAAATACAGTCTGGCTTGGTATGCACATGGAAAGATCAGCTTGGGCCTTCGATTGGGATACTGCTGCTATTGTCTCTGGGCTCCAAACTGCTTGGCAACACTCTATTACTCCATTGTTCCTTCACTTTATCTTCTCAAAGGAATCCCCCTATTTCCACAGGTATATGATCTTTCGTTTTCTCATTTGCAGCCTCAGCTTAGGGACCTAAAATTCATGAATCTTTCATTAATTATCTCAATCGTTTGTGACCATAACTGAAATACATTTGTTAATACAGATCTCAAGCCCTTGGATTATACCATTTGCCTATGTGATATTAGCCAAGTACACATATAGCCTAGCAGACTTTCAATGGTCTGGTGGCACAGTCCTTGGCTGGTGGAATGATCAAAGGATATGGCTTTACAAAAGAACAAGCTCCTACCTCTTTGCCGTCATTGACACCGTTTTAAAGTCTCTTGGTTTTTCTCAATCAGGATTTGTAATTACAAGCAAAGTGGCTGACCAAGAAGTATCACAACGATATGAGAAAGAGATAATGGAGTTTGGAGCTTCCTCTTCAATGTTCACCATATTAGCAACCCTTGCATTGCTCAATCTGTTCTGCCTGGTTGGAGTGTTGAAGAAAGGGATCGTAGATGGGGGCTTTGTCAAACTATATGAAACAATGGCCTTGCAATTTCTTCTATGCGGCGTTTTAGTTCTCATCAATTGGCCAATGTATCAAGCCCTTTTCTTGAGGAAGGACAATGGCAAGATGCCAAGCTCTGTTACAGCTAAATCATTTGTTTTAGCTTTGTCTGTTTGTACTTGTTTCACATGCTTGTATTAATTTGGTGTTTTCATTTCAAAATTTTCTCTTGATGTTATGCAACCTGCGGCCATTATACGAATAAATTTACGGTGTTTCTGTCCTTCGAATAAAAAAAGAAAAGCATTGTTCTTCCCATCGAGCTTAGGCTTTCACAAAGGATTTGTTAAAAGATGGAATTCAATACCCAATTCACGAATATAAGCATCCGGTAGTTTTTTCTTACATTTTCTTTCAAAGATTTCAAGCAACTGGATTTGTACTATTTGTATTTTATTTTTTCTGATGAAAGTTGTTGAGGATGAACCTCATTCTCCTGTATGTATAGGTTGAAATAAAGAATTTAAATTTCAATTTTGAATTTTAAATTTCTTTTTATAAGAATGGATTAAAATAAAGAACTCTAAGTTTAATTTTGAATTTTAATTTTTATGCATAGGAGAATAATTTGTATACCAAGTAAAATACAATTACTTATATAAATCAGTTAATTGCCTATGTTCACGATGGATTCAAAAATCCTAACTTCTCTTATTAACTCTTTAGAGATTTTACAAGAAAAATTCAATAAGAACCTTCAAAAGGACCTAATGTTTAGTATACCTTTACTCTACCAATGAATACTCAAACGACGGTTCCACTCTAACGCACAAAAATACTTAGTGTTTATCCAATTCTTCCCTCTCTTAGAGTCTCTCTTAATGCCTGTTCTCAATTACAGGGTTTACAAGTATTTATATATGGGTTATTTCGTGCCTACTAACCCTATTCCTTATTGGAGTAAGAATCCACTTGTTTTGAAAGTCCTAAACTTTTTAAAACTCAAAATTTGAATTAGAAACAGACTTTTTCCCCTTTCTGGTGCCGTAACACTGAGGTCCTAACGTCGTGGCACTGAGCCTTGACACGTCCAGCGCTGCAGTTCTGGGAACCTAGCACCGCGGCACTGGAGTTTTGTTTTAGGCGCCGTGACGCTGACCCCTGTTCCATGTTCGCATTTTTCTTTGCTTCCTTCACGTCTTCGAGGACTGTTTTGCTTCCCCCTTCATGTCCCACACGTCCTAGATTTCTCCATATGTGTCTCACACGTTCTAAACTTCTTGTGACTCTCCTATTTGATATTCATCTCAATTCTTGTCCAAACAAGATTATTGAATCACCAAATCTCTAACAAAAGTAATACTTTATAACTCAAAAGAGACGCTAGAAGAAGGGCATCTCTTCTATTACAATTAGAGTCTAAAAGCTTGGAATATCATTCAGCCATGCTGCATCAACTCTTGAATAAATAGAAAATTTTACAAGTTCAAGTGCTAATCTTTGAGAAAGTTGATTAAAAATTATTAGAATGTGATTTGAAGAGTAAGCCAAGTGCATTGGGTACGTGAGAAATAAAGATGGATGTGAAATGAGACAAAAGAACGAAGGTGGCACTGCCCAGGCCTAGGCGTCAAAAGCGTCGCAGCGCACTAGGCAAAATGCCCAGCACTACAGTGTTGGTGCATTAATGCATGACGTCGTGGCACCAGAGAGCCAGCGTCGCAGCACTAATGCAAGAATTAAGTTTTCTATTTTAAATCAGTCTCCTAAGTTGTCTAGGACTCCCCAATCTGATTCCCACTCGATTTAGGATTTTTTTAGGTTATCCTAAGCCTAAGGCTCTTTATTAGCTTGTAAACACATATTTATAATTAGAGTAAACTTTGTGATTCTTAGTGAGAGAAGCTCCTAGATTATAAGAGAGATAAATTATATTCTTTATGGATGCAATTTTAGAATGTCCTTTGTATGATTTAGTGTTCTTTCTTGTAAAAGACATATTTGTGATTGTTTTGGTGATTCATAATAAATGAAGTGAGATCTCGATCATCTATGAATATACGTAAATTGTTGAACCATATAAATATTTTGTGTATTTTCTTTCCCTCTTTCTCTCTAGGTTATTCTTAATTGCTTTGTTATTGCATTATACTTGGGATTATTGCTTATGCTTCAGCATACTAATATCAGAGCATGATTCAAAGTAAGACATAGCCGCACCCAAGTATTAGGTAGAGAAAATCAATGGGATGAATGACTTTAATCTACGGAAGCTCAAGTTGAAAGAGTTGTTGATGAGCCAAGGATTAAGCTCGACATTAGAGGAGATTGCAGCTCAGTCTAGTAAAAAATAAGAAGACGTCAAAGTCATCCATAGTTAAAGCAGAAAGAAAAGACATTCAAGAAAGAGTTCACAGTCTTATCGTTCTGTCATTGAGTAATGAATTCTTAAGGGAAGTAGTAGATGAAAGTATAACAATTGATCTTTAGAAGAAGTTTGATTCTCTTTATATGCAAAAATCATTGGCCAACAGGTTGCATATAAAGAAGAAGTTGTATCAGTTATCTATATCAGAGGGGACACCAAGGAAAGACCATATAAATGCCTTCAAGAAGATCATCATTGATCATGAATCTATCAATATAAAGATAGAAGATGAAGATAAGGCGATCACCCTGTTGAGTGCGCTTCCTAGAAGTTATGAGAACTTTGTTGATACATTACTCTGTAGTAGAGAAAGTTTAACGATGAGTGATGTGAAATCATCATTAAACTCGAAGTTATTAGGAAAGTAGATTGAGGGTAATGTAGAAGGTTTATCTACAAGAGAAAAGTTCTCAAATAAAGATGGAAAGAAGAATAACTCAAGATCGAAGTCTAAGATTTATAGGAAGTGCTATTGTTACAAGAAAGACCAACACTTCATAAAAGACTATTCAGAGAAAAAAGTACAAAATAAGAAGAAAACGGATGCTCCTCTAGTCTATAATGATAACTAGAAAGCGTATAGACTTTGGTCATTATTGATGGTAAGAATACTATACATGGTTCTAGATTCTGATTGTATTTTTTACATGTGTCGGCATAAATCATGGTTTATAAATTTTCAACCCATTAGTGGTAGCAAAGTATTAATGGGTAATAATGTTGCTTGTCAAGTAATGAGAATTAGTAGTATCAAACTTAGGAAGTATGATGGACAAGTGAGAAAGTTGTCAGATGTTAGGTATGTTATTAACTTTAAGAGAAACTTGATCTCACTAGGGACTTTAGACCAAAATGAGTATTTCATTATGATTGACAGAGGGATTTTGAAAGTACTAAAGAGTTCTGTGGTTGTAATGAGAGGTGAGAAGCACAAAAGTGTTTATGTGCTGAAAAGAGAAGGTGTTAATGGTTCTACATTATTCTTTGTAGATGATGAGAATATACAAAATAAGTTGTGACATTTTAGACTAATACACCTAGGTGAGAGAAACCCGAAGGTGTTATTTAGTCAAAAGGGGTTTAGTGAGGATAAGTTTCAGCCATTAGAGTTTTATGAACATTGTGTACTAGGGAAAGCACATGGAGTGAGGTTCAATATCGGTGAGTACAAGACTAATAGGACTTTTAACTACATACACTCGAATCTTTGGGGACCAACATAGACAATGACTTATAGTGGCGCTAGCTATTTTCTCAAATTTATTGATCACTATTCAAGGAAGCTGTGGGTGTATTTATTAAAGAGCAAAGATCAAATGTTTGATATGTTCATGATATGAAAGGCTTTTGTTGAAAATCAAATTAACGAAAAGTTAAAGAGGATAAAGACTGACAATGGCCTTAAGTTTTACAACAGAGAGTTTGATAGGTTTTGTGCCAAGTATGAGATTACAAGGCATAGAACAATAAGATCAACACCGTGGCAGAATGACATAGCTAAAAGGATGAATATGACCTTACTTGAAAGGGTTAGACGCATGCTTACCAATGCAAAGATGTCCAAGGTGTTTTGGGGTAAAGCTGTGATGATTGTAGCTTATTTGTTTAATTGAAGTTCGATAGACTTCAAGACCCAAAAGATAAATGGTAGGTAGCCCTCCCAAGTATAATCACTTTAGAATATTTAGTTGCCCAACCTTTGTTCATGTGGAGGAAAATTGGAACCTAGAGCTATCAAGGGGATATTCATAGAGTATCTCAAAGGTGTAAGAGGATACAAAGTGTAGTGTAGAAACTTAACACCACCGAGAAGTATCATTAAGTGTGATGTAACGTTTGATGAGACAGTGATGTTAAAAGACTCATAAGAAGATAAGAAAGAAGAACTTGTACCCAAGGAAGACTCAGCACCCAAATCAATTGATGTTGAAGTAAAGCTTGAGTGTAGATCTGATATGCCCCTAAATAAGCACTTCAATAAAAAGATCTTTAATGTTGAGCCAAAGACACTAGCGAGTTCTTCCACGTCCACCCAAGAAAGACTATGCACAAACAGATATGGTTGCTCATGCATTTAATTCTACTTAAACTATAGAATTTGATGAGCATAGGACATATGGTGAAGTTATAAATAGTAAAAATAGTGATAAATAGCAAAAAGCCATAGAAGAACAAATTACTTCTTTTAGAAAAAAAAAATACGTGGGAGTTAGTGGAGAGACCTTAAAAGAAACTAGTGTGGTACAAGTGGGTGTATAAGGTTAAGGAAGGGATATCAGGAATAGAGCCTACAAGATTCAAGATTTGGCTAGTTGCATAAGGTTTTACTTAGAGAGAGTGAGTAGACTTTTATGAGATTTTCTCTCTAGTCGTTAAGCACATATTGTTAGGGTCAGTGCTTATGTGCCATCCCTGAATGTACATATATTTATGTATTTATATAAGTGTACATTTTCATTAAATCGCTAATACCCATTTATATGGTATTATACATGTAACGTTGTAGACATTGTAGATCTGAAGGAGTTTGGATCAGATCTAAAGGAGTTTAGATAAAGGCTCATAGTCAGCCATGCTGAGAGATATAAATGCTAAATGTTAGCACAGCTAAGTGTTAGCTGGTTATAATACTCAACAGATCTAAGAGTTGTAGCCTTGTCTGTAATGGGACATAGACTTGAGAATATATTAGTAACTGCATAGTTACAAGAGTTGCAATAGGGTGCCAGAAAATGCAAGTTGCGCAAGTATGTTTTTGAATAATTATCTTTGATCTATTTTTGCCGATGCAGGTCTATCGGTAGATACCATTTTATATAGATCAGCATATATCATACCTATAGGGTGTAGATGGTCGTTCCTAACCGACTATGAGCTTGGAGCTCGTATTAACATATAGGTATCCAGTTAGGACTGGATATGTGATAGACTCATGAGGGCCTCTGATAGATATTTAATATAAGTCGTCAACGGAGAGTCCTCTCGAGTTGAGTAGTATACGTGGTCTTTTGACCTGAGTGCCACGATGGGATTATAAGGATCCACTATACTTTGGTTCCACGCATGTCATAGACCTTTCATAGTGTGACCGCTGGGTGTTGTTAGGTATGGTCCGATACTTATGGAGTTCGGTGCATACAGATATGAGATCTGTTAGCTCTCATATGAAGTTTGATATCCAGATGCTTCGATACTATTTCTCAGAAAGTTTTATGGCCACAAGCAATCATCTCGGGAAAGAGTTCCGCCAGGGTGGAACAATATGGCAAAGGAGTTTTCGCATATTGTTCAGTGAGATACAAGTCTGGAGATAAGACGTGGATGACCACTGGGGATTTGATGGTGATAATCTATATCCCCACACATCTAGGATATCATGACAGAAGAACTATACATATGCGTTGTAACCTCAGCACGCGCTGATTTGTATATCTGTGATGTGTGTATGGGGCATTGCTCACAGACTTATAGAATAGTTCTATTTGACGAATCGGGCATAGGACTTAGGGAGTCCCGCGATATGGAGTGTACTTGTTGTGCACTGGAGCAGAATATCGGATTAAATTGTTTAATCCATCAATATTCAGCAATTCCACGAGAATGCATGCGTGTCTGCATTGAAGTGTTAAATACAACAATTAGTTAATAATTATTATTTACTAATTGTATAATGACATGTAGCGTATTGTGGACTCTCAGTTGAGTTTACCTAAGTGTAGGATTTAGTAAGACCCACTAAGGGATAAACTTGATAACTATTCATGAGGGGCAAAATAGTCATTACACACTATAATTATTTAATTGTTAAATAATCATTCTCTCCTTTTTTTTATATTATATAATTTTTTTATATATTATATTATTATTTATATTATATATTATATTATATATATATATATATAAAGGAGAAAGGAAGAGGAGGAGAAGCAAAAGATTTGGCCAAAACGGCCGAGAAAGAAAAGAGAAAGAAATAGAAGAGAAAGAAGAAAGAAAGAAAGAAAGAAAAAGAGGGAAAATGAAATTGTTTCATTTTTCCTATGCTTTCAATTGGAGCAATTATGAATTGCTTTAAATTTTCATTTCTTATCATTTTGAAAAAAAGGATAAAATTACATACCGACCATTTTAGGGATTAAGAGTTAATATTGGGCTGAATATCAGAGTTGCTGTTCTAGCTCACCAAGCCCACCGAGTTGGTGACTAGAACTCCACGCAAGTTGGTCTTCATGCGAACTCTAGAAAAAATGTGTGTATAACGTTATACGTTATGGTGAGTTCTCTAGTTTATTAATATATTTATTTATTATGTTTATTGCAAAATTTACAAGTTTTCGCTGCGTTAGGCAATAGACACAATTGCACATGCATACACCCACGTGCCTTAAATTCGCCAACACATATTCATTAGAATTTTGTTAGCTATGTATGCAAATCTTGATTTACATCTAGAGCATATGGATATAAAGATAACTTTTCTTCATGGAGACTTGAAAAGATTATTTATATGACACAGTCGCAGAGGTTTGTAGAGCCCAAAAAAGAAGAGCATGTTTTTTTACTAAAGAAGTCATTGTATGGGTTGAAGCAAACTCTTAGGTAGTGGTATAGGAGATTCGACGAGTTTATGATGACTTGTAGTTATAATAGGAGCAAGTATGACAGATGCATGTACTTTAAGAGTTTAAGCAATAGGATGATGTATTTATTTCTATATGTGATCGATATGTTGATCACATGTAAGAATATGAAAAAGATACAGAAACTCAAGAAGAATTGAGTGATGAGTTTGAGATAAAAGATTTGGGAACAATGAAGAAGATATTGAGAATGGAAATTGTGAGAGAAAGAAGAGATGTTATCTTCTTATCACAACAATGATATATACTCAAGATCCTAGAAAAGTTTGGTATGTTCAATGCAAAGGTTGTCTCCACTCCTTTGGCCATGCATTTTAAACTTTCAATAGTACAATCGCCGACATCCAAAGAGGAGAAACTGTAGATAAGTAAAGTACCATATGTAAGCACTGTGGAGAGCATTATGTATGTGATGGTTTGCACGAAACTGGACATAGCATAGGCTGTAAGTGTGGTGAGTAGATATATGACAAATCTGAGTAAGGATCACTGGCTTTTAATGAAGCAAATTTTGAGATATCTCAAAGGAACATCGGATTATGGATTAGTTTATAAAAGGGTTAAGTAATGGTAAGAGGATACGTCGACTCATATAAAGTAGGTGATCTAAATAAGAGAAGATCATTGATAAGTTACGTATTCATGGTGTTTTGGTGTACTGTGTGTTGGAGATCAGTTCTACAATATATGGTTGCACTATCTATCATAGAAACGGAGTATATAACTGTTAGACAAGTATTAAGGAGATTGTGTGGTTAAAAAACATATGCACAGAGATAATAGCAATTGAAAAGGTTAACACTAGTATATATTGTGATAACCAATGTTTTATACACCTAAGCAAGCATCAAATGTTTCACGAGAGGTCTAAACACATTGTTGTATGGTTCCATTATATTCGAGAGATTGTTCAAAGTAGCGAAATTAGTCTAATGAAGATTGCATCGTCTAAAAATTCTATTGATATGTTGACTAAGCCATTGCCCTCAATTAACTTTGTCCTATATAAGAATTTAACCGAAGTTACTACTATAAGAGGGTGACCAAAGATGCGGAGATGAGAATGTTAAGTTAATGTATGATTAATTAAGTGTACACGTAATTTTAAAATTTATTATATGCAGCGAAAGTATCACATACAAAATACACTTAATCTAACATAATCATATGCATATATCTTCTATATGTTCATATATAAATTAAATTAGATAACAAATAAGTAAAACTTACCTAGATTGAACATAGCTTATAATTTTTCAAAAATTTCAATTTTTAAGTCTTGAGCTCACCTTGAAGTGTGCTATTGCACAATTCAAATTCACAATAAAATTGGTGGAATTGTAAATCTAAAATAACAAGCCACAAAATTGTTTCAACAACAAGTGTTTATATTTAGAGTGAAAAATAGTATGAATACTTTGTGCTTTTAGTTTTGTTCTTCACAACTCTTTATTTAGAACATTTCTAAAAACAAAAAAAAAAAAAAAAAAACAAAGCCAATTCTCTCTCAACTTTCATTTACGTATTTTGCTTTCACAAATTAAATGAATGAATTTAATTCTCTTCCTAACATATAATGCTATATATGACCTACTAAGAAATATACTTAAGTAAAAATATTAATAACACTCACCATATTGATCCACCACCTTTTGTCGTAGCATGTGATATTATTTGTATAATTTACAGTACAATATAAAATCAAAGCCTACCATTATATATTACCACCAATATATTTTTTTAAAGGCAAATATAATTTAATTACACATTATGTACACTTGTCCTATGTCATGAATACATATACCCCATCTAATATTTAATTAATTATTCAAAACAATTTGAATAATTATTTTTACTTTACTTATTTTTACTAATAAGGTTAAATGGTAAATTCATGGTAAAAATAATTTATGAACTAAATTGTGTTACTTGTCAACATTCTATTGGTTAATAATTATTATTAACTAATTATGTAATGCACTTAATATTTAAGTCTCGACAAGCACATACCTTGAGGAACTTGAAACAAATTTTTTATTTACTGGAATTTCTTTAATCAAATTATTCAATTCAATATGCTGCCATAGTGTACAAGAAGTACACTTCATATTGTGAGACTCTTTAGGTTTATGTCCAATTTGTCATATAAAATTTCTCCATACGTTCGTGAACAATATCTCATACATATGTTACAAATATCACAAAGTGGCGCGTTAGACCATACAAGTTGAGATATAACATATCTGTATAATCCCTTCATCATCTTTACCCTGGTAGAGCAGAGACATAGATCAACACTATTAAGTCTCTATATGCTCGACCATAAACTTATCTTTAGATTCGTATTTCAATAAATAGTATCTACAAACACTTTTGCGATATTATTTATCCCTAGGATAAAACTCTTTTCTTGGGTATTATTGCTTATGACCATAAAATTTTTTGAAACACAATTTTGGAGTATCATGATATATCACTCACCCAATGAGCTGATAGATCTCATATCTATACACACCGAACTCCATGAACATTGGACTATACCCAGTGACACCTAGCGATCAAACTATAAAAAAAGGTTTTGACATGTGTAGAATTAAAGTATGATGGATCACTCATAAGCTCATTATGGTGCTCAAATAAAAGGATCACGAATATTACTCAATTCGAGAATACCTACCATTGATGGTTTTATGGGAGATCCTTATAAGTCTGTTTAGTATCCAGTCCTTACTAAATACTTGTATCTCTATACGAGTTTTCACTAAACTCATAGTCTGCTAAGACTAACTATCTGGATCATCTAGATATAGACACACACTGATTTATATATAATAAGGTCTTTATCGATAGACCCGCATCAGAGAAAATAGATCAGGAACATAATATTTGATAACATAATTGTATAATGACATTTTCAAGTATCGTTTATAACTCTTTGCAACTACGTCATTACTAATATATTTTTAAGTCTTTGTCTTATTTCTGACAAGGCTCTAATTTCATAAATTTTGCTGATTCTTATAACCTATTAATTATTATCAGTTAACTCTTAGCATTTATAACTCTCAACGTTATTAATTCTTAGCACTAATCTAAACTAAATCGGACTTGAACTCTTTCAAATCATATAATGTTTGAAACGTTACAAACATCTTACTATATATTAAATACAAATAGTAATTTTAATGAAATAATGATAATATAAATACAAAAAATAAATATTTATTCATCAAAGAGAATGACACGTAAGTATAAATCTCAATTGAGAGATCTTAGATGCTTTGTGGCTTATTTTGAATCAAGATAGAGATTTGTGAGAAAGTTGATTAAAAAAATCATTAGAATATGATTTGGAGAGCAAGTCAAATGCGTCGGGTACCTGAGAAAAAAGACAGACGTTGCAACGCTAGTGCATTAAGTGCGTGGCACTGCAGCACCAAAGAGCAAGCACCGCAACACCAATGTGGAATCATGTTTCCTGTTTTAAATCAGTCTCCTAAGTTGTCTATGACTCCCCAATCTGATTCCCACCCAGTTTAAAATTTTCTTAGATCCTCCTAAATCTATATAAAAACTCTTTATTGACTTATCAATACATCTTTGTGATTATAGTGAACTTTGTGATTCTTATGAGAGAAACTGCTAAATTACAATAGAGATATATTATATTTTTTGTAAGTACAATTTTAAAATGTCCTTCGTAAGATTTGGCGCTTTCTTATAAAAAGTATATTTTGTAATTATTTTGATAATTTATAATAAAAGAAGTAAAATCTCAATCTATCATAAATATAAATAATTTACTAACCATATAAATATTATGTATATTTATTTTTTATTCTTTCTCTTTAATTTATTCTTAATTCTTTTGTTATTACATTATATACTTAAAATTATTACTTCCGCTTCAACGTAATCTATTCACACCTCTAAGAACATAAAGAATGTTATAATCTTGAAAAGACTCAAATGAGCGCCAAAATTCCAGAAGGTCTAAACCAAGCTTCGAAAGAGCTCCGGACTTAGCTAAGAGGTCATTAACAAGAACTGTTGCATCAGATTCAATTTCTACATAGAACAGAAGCAAATGACCGATTGCTGGTAGACCCTAAGGATTGTAAGCGCGTCTGCCACTAGAACCGAAAGCAAGCCATCTAAAGTCTCTGAACCTAAAATAATCACCTCATCCGAACTGTTACGAGCCACGAAACCAATGCCAACTATGTTATTCACCGAGTCTATACCATTTGCATATGTTTTCATAACCTAGAATGTGCACAGAATATTTGAGGCCCTTATCAATTGTGACAGCATCAAAACCTTGTGGAATTTACAGAGGATGCTGATCATCCGTAGGGCAACTGCATTTTCTTTTTCCTTTTCTTTGGTTCATCGACGTTATTGTCAAATCCTAATAATCATGCTATAACAATAACAAAATCATACGCAATTCTTATAATTTTTCCTTTGTTCATTTTTGCTCTCGTGATGCAAAGAAGACATACTAGTGATTTATTTTGATCAAGTCAAAAAAAGATTGCTTTGAATTAGCCTTCTCTATTGACCTTAAAATACCCCCCAACAAGTGGGTGAGTGGAATAATTTAAACTCTCAACTTAAATACTATTAAACTCTTGAACGATTGTTTTGGGTATTTTAAAAAAAATTTGAACACCCTAATTTATTTTACAGATATTTCTAAAAAATATAAAACATTTCTATCATCTTTTATGAAGAAAATCTTTTCAACTTTGAAAATTATATCTCCAATTTAACCTCTTTTTCTAGGCAACATATTTTCTTTCATTTGAGGGCAATTTTTTTTTTTTTAAGTTTTCTAATTTAATCCTCAATCCCCGTAGAAATCCGCCAATGTCCGGACGGTGACGTAGAACTCAGGGCATAAAAATATCATCAGAAGTACCTCATGTTTTTCTAGAATTAGAAACATCCCCTAGATACTAGGATTCTGACAGATAACCCCCTATCAATTTCACTAGAACCTTGGGTTTTTTTTTTCTTCAAATTCTTATGTACTCAGAAAGGTGAATCCCTACATGAATGGAGTGTTCTCTTTTTTTTTCCAAAAAAAATAAAAATGGAAACAACATTGAAAAAAAAAAATTATGGTACCACAAAGAATTTGTAAAATAGAAATAATTGAAAAAAAATAGAGAACTAAAATAAAATTATATTTATTCATTTCTTATCTTTGCAAGATACAAGACAAGAATATTTATACATAAATATTGTGTAAGAAAGTAAACAATCACACACTAATCGTAACAAACAATTGAACAACCCTTATGATCATGCTATAAAAATTAAAAAAAAAAAACAAACAAACAAATACTATTCTTATAATTTCTACTTTGTTCATTGTTGCTCTGACGATGCAATGAAGACTAATTGTTGATTTGTTTTTTGTAAAGTCAAGAAAGGTTGCTTTGAATTGGCCTCAACATGAACATTATTTCTTTGGTCATTTTTGGCAGCTACGAATCTTTGATTAATAAGTTTTTCATATAAATTATCGTGATGTATATGTAAATATATATATATATATATATATATATATATACAGAGAAAAACAACATTGAACAGATAGACGAAATTGCTTACCTTATTGCACGGCGGTAAGAAAATCCAGCATTTAATATTAATTAAAAATTAATTTTCAATTAAAGTCAATTGTTGCGTTATTTTATGATCAATATTTTTAATTTTTATAAATAATACTCATTAACTTGTTCATATGACTAATAACCAATTATTGGCCTATAACTGAGGCATGCCCCGTTATCAATTTTCTTCAAGTTTATTAATTTTGCTTAACTGGGTTATTTTTTAGTTGAAGTCACTTTATTTTTCTTTAACTTTCTACACAACCTACTCCTATTTCATCTCATACACAAAGACAAATTAAATAATTTGTGCTCCAAAATAATTTGGCTTAAGTGCATGTTGTTAGAATTGGGTCATAGATTATTTCTAGATCAGAATTCAAAAAAATAAAAAAAAAAACTCTTTGGATGACTCAAGTAATTTCTCATTCAAAATCATAATTAACTTTGTCACTATTTTTTTTTTAAAACAAGTATTACATTACAAATTTTACATTCAAAAAATAACAATAACTGTAACTAAATAACTAATTTTGCTTAAGTGCATGTTGTTAGAATTGGGTCATGGATTATTTCTGATCAGATTTCGACAAAAAAAAAAAAACTATTCAATGACTCCAACAATTGCTCATTTAAAATCATAATTAACTTTGTCACCATTTTTTTAAAAATAAGATTTACATTATAAATTTTACATTTCATAGAATAATCATAACTATAATGGAATAATTACTTCCTAACAATTGGAGTAAACTAAAAAATGAATTTGTTTTATTTTTATCAAAATTCGAACCCCTCAAAGGGTGCACGGTTATGCTGTTAAAACAAGCATCTAGATATACTTTGCCACCATTTTGAAAATGTCTATTATACGTCCGAGATACTACATTATCACTTTAAAAACTCAATGATGTTCTATCAAGCATATATTTATTCTGAAAATACCGAACAAATTGTTGCTACAATAGATAAAAAAATACACTTATTATAACATTGTTTTTATATTTGTACTATCTCTGATGTATAATAGAGTTTTTCCACCATCCTAATCCACAACGAAAGTGATGACTGGCCATTTTGAGAAAGTCTATCATACATCGGAGATACCACATCATCGTTACAACAACTCAAAAGTGTTCTGTCAAGTATACATTGATTCTAAAATCACCAAACAAATTAATAGTTGCGGTAAATTAAAAAAAATATATACATATTATATTTTCATTGAATGGTTTTTCCTATCGAATATGATAAACTTTCTTCACCATTTCAGTCCACAACAAAAGTGATGACTGGCCACCTCATTGTTGAGGTAATTTCTTCTGAAAACAAATTGACACCCGGCGGATTACTAAAAACTAAAATTAAAAACAAATGCCCGGCGTTGAATTTGGAAGCAAAAACAAAAACCTTCAAGCTCTAATATATATATATATATATACACAATTGAAGACACCATCATATACAGCCATTAAGCTTCCAGGAAAAATAAAGAAATGGCAAGTGATCATCACGGGTATTTCCCTCTGTTCGAGACAAGAAAAGCAAAGGGGAGAGTTTTGTACAGGCTCTTTGCATTTTCAGTGTCTGTGGCCATATTTCTGATATGGGTTTACAGGTTGAGTCACATACCAAGTGAGTCAGAAAAAATTAGAAGATGGGTCTGGTTTGGCTTGTTTGCTGCTGAGCTCTGGTTCAGTTTTTACTGGGTCCTGACTCAAGCCGTGAGGTGGAACAAAGTCTACAGGCGCACCTTCAAGGACAGGCTCTCTCAAAGGTCTCCTCTTACTCCCTCTATATCTTTTACTGAATACAAACGTCACTAAAATGCTACATTAATTGGATACGAACTTTATATTCTAATATATAAACACAATTTTATTGTATAAAATTATAATTCTCTCTTGATTTTAATTGTTTTTATATGCTCAAATCCAAAATTGTGATTAATTGTTTAAAAAATAAAAAATTACAGAAAAATGAATATTGACTATTAAATGAAAAGTAGTATATACATATAAAAAAATTTAGATAATCTCTTATTACAAGATGATCACGATTTACATATTTATATATATAAGCCCTTGTAAGTAATATTATTTATATTATAGTAAACAATAACAGTGAAATGTAATATACTGTTAAATAATACTTAAATAAATAATCTTTTAGTATGAATCGTTCGCATGTTCTAAAATATAAACGTTTAATTATTTTTATAAATTACTAAAAATTTCATACATAGTTAAATTTCTTACACAAGCAACGACTTTTTTATGCATTAATAAGATTATTGTACGTTTGACTATATATAATTTATAAAGGGGTATTAAGATCGTAATATTTAAGGATGACATAAATTACATTTTAATTATACTATCACCCTTTTATTTTAATTGAAAAGATAAATTATCTTCATAATTTTTTTTTATATAAATAATGATGGTATTTTCGTCTTTTCAAATAAGAGAGGGTAACAGTATAATTAAAACTAACGTTATTATTAAAATATAATTTGTGCTAACATGAGGGGGTGACAGTGTTAATATCCCTCGTGATGTGATAGAATTGGAAGAGAGTGCTGTGCAGCATATGTGGGTCCCACCATGGGTCCCACAAATTAAATATTCCATTTGATGCGGGCATAGTGAATGGCGGCTGAGCACACTTTTGCATGTGTAATACTCCAAAATGAAATAAGAATTTCTAAAGCTCATTTGTTTTCTTTTCTTATTCCATGAATCTCTTGGCGAATTCTTTTCTTTTATATTTAATTTTATTCCAAATAATAAATTCCCAACATACTATCTTTCTTTAAAATTGTGCAAATATTTGCACCTAAAATCTTTGGTTTTGTAAAATATTGTATGATTGGATTGTATATAGGAATGACAATTTGGTTTAAATCTAATAAATCAAAAAATTTGGCTTGGTTTAGATTTGAAAAATTCGAATTTATTTTAGATTTGAATTATTTTAAAAAAATTATAATCCGGACTAAATTTAGATTTTTTATTTTGAAAACTTAGTTCAAATCTAAATTTTATTTTATTTTTAAAAAAGAACTAAATTAATTTCTAAAATTTTTATTTTTTAATATATATATCTAATAATTATTTTACAAAGTATTCTAAAAATTTAAATTTAACTTTAAAAATTAAAAAAAATATATTTAAATTCAGATCCGAATTACCCAGCCCAACCCAAAAAAAAACACAAATTCCAAATTTATAGAAAAAATTATATCCAAATTAGAATATAGAATTTTCCATCCTTAACTGTACACAACAATGTGCTCCATATGAATGATTTTGGGGCTATATATATATATATAATTATGATTAAATGGATGGAGTCACTCACTACTTTATGGTTAACAACTTTACAAAAATCAAATATTAATTTTTCATCGACTTGTGCAATAAACGATGAGCGACTTCACCCACTTAATTAATACTAATATTAATTTTATGATTATATTTTTGTAGTCAAGATCTATTATTGATAAAAGAAAAGAAAATGGTTGAAATAGCTGATGAGGCTAATGGATTATATCTTTTAACTCTTTATCGTCACTTCCTTTTCTCTTTCCACACATTCTAATACAAACTTTAATTTATAAATAAACAGATATGAGAATGAGCTGCCAGGAGTTGACATATTTGTATGCACAGCAGACCCCAAGATAGAGCCACCAATGCTGGTGATCAACACAGTTTTATCAGTAATGGCATATGACTATCCAAAGCAAAAGCTGAGTGTTTATCTCTCTGATGATGCTGGTTCTGATCTTACTTTCTATGCTTTAATGGAAGCCTCTGATTTCAGCAAACACTGGATTCCTTATTGCAAGAAATTCAATGTGGAGCCGAGGTCACCAGCAGCTTATTTTGTCTCTGTGGCTGCATCAAATGGTGATGATAATCAGTCCAAAGAGCTGGCAGCTATCGAGGTCAGTGATTAATATTCTAAATAATTTATCCAATTAAGAAGTGATACTATTTCACATAGTCCAACTGTGGAATAAAAATTTGAATCACGAGTACGACTTGTAAAGAAAGATAAGCTTATTCTGTAAAAAAGAAAGATAAGCTGGTACATATTGCTCAGTCAAAGAACCATTATTATTTGTTTAAAAAAAGAAAAAAGGAAAAATGATGCAGGACATTCTTAATGCAATTACCTAAGAGCACTTAAGATTGAATTAGGCACCTCTCCTAATTTAAGTTTATTTAATTTTAAATTAAGAAAAAAAATATTTAAATCCTTAATATTTTATAAAAGAGATACGTAAATTTTAGTAATTTTTTTAAAAAAAATTCATTGACACTCTTGTCGAATGACAATTTTAATCTATTTTAACAATAAAAGGAGGTATATATATCCCTTTTCCTTTTTCTAAAATTTTAGAGGTTTAGATATTTTTTTTATTAAAATAAATTAAAATTATTACCTAACAATAGTATCGATAAAATTTTTAAAACTATTAAAATTTATATCTCTTTTCTTAAATATTAGGACTTCATGTCTTTTTTTCCTAGATAGTCAAAATCCACATTTTTACTGTTTTTCTTTTTATTATTCACCAATCATATTCTTGTATTTATTTAAGTAAAAACTTAACTTATAATAAAAAAAACCTAACACTTAAAATTAAGGATTATTTATTTTTCAAAATTAGGGTTTAGTTGTTTTTTTTAATGTTTTGAATTGATTTAACTCTATTGAGGGGATTTGCTATTATTTTTGTTTTTGAGATGGGTAGGATAATAAATCATTGCCTCTACACTAAACTCTTCCTCTTGTTCTCTCCTTTGTCTCTGTACTCCCCTGTTCTAATCTTCTATCTTTCTGTTTTTGTGCCCCAAAAAATATTAAAAGAAATCATTTATTTTATCTGTAATTACAAGCATACCTTCATGATGTGCACTTAATTAGAGCATGAATTAATATTAGAACCAATGTCATATAGAAACAAAAAGTTAAAGGAATTATTAAAACTCAATTATTTTATCTATAATTACTAGCATATCTTTTTAACGTACACATTTCATTTTTTTAACTTGACAGAATAGAAAAATTACAAAAAGAATGAAAATTACAAAATTAGAAGATAAAATGAGATTTACCTTAAGAATTTTTATAAATTCTAAACGCAGGCTAATTATACAAAACTAAACATTAATAAAAAGAGAACTAACTAAAAGTATGGATACAAAGGAGGCCAACAAAATTTTTAGACAGAAAAGAGTTAATATTTGAAGGAGTCACATCTCACTAACTAGTCGTTTGAATGTTATTCATAGATTTTAAATTAAATTGTGTAATTACTTTAATAGATGTATTTTTAAGATTATATTACAAGAGAATTGAAGTAAAAATTTTAAGTAAAATAAGAGCATTTTAGATAATTCAACATTTGTTTTTTAAAAAAAATTGAACATCTATTCTTAGAAGTTTAAAATGTTAACTTTTTTCAATAGAGGCAAAATATATTTTCCTAAAAGCTCTTCTCTGATTTGAAACTAAATCCCTCAAAAAAAATCAGGGAGGCTTAAGAGTAGAATCCCAAATCAGCCTGTCATTACAAGGCTTAGCGGGCAAAGTCAAATTGACAATTTGTCTTGGGATATCAGGAAAACAATTACGAGCATAAAGAAGTAAAGACAACAACTACGTTAATTCATAATCACATCTGACACTTTAGATGAAATATTAGACGCCAATATCTTTATGATGTGCACTTAGAGGATACACATTTCCTTTTGTTCAAGGTATTAAAGAGGACAAAGTTCAGAATAAAAGGTCGTTAACTAAATTGAGAGAGTGACTTACCAACAACTTGGTCTCTATTCGGCAACAAAAACAAGACCTTACATCTGAAAAATGATCTGGCATTAATCATTAAGTGCAAAAATGTTGTATAGTTCATATTTATATTAGTATTTAATATCTCTATTATTATTAAAGAGCTGATCTTCTCTGTGTAGAGATTATATGAAGAGATGGAGAATAGAATCCAAACTGCAACCAAGCTCGGAATAATTCCTGAAGAAATACGAATGAAACATAAAGGATTTTCTCAGTGGGATTCCTACTCATCTCGATTTGACCATGACACAATTCTTCAAGTAAATCATCCTATATCTCAAAGCGTTTCCAAGTTAAAGAATTTTTTTTTTTTTTAATTTCTTTTGGGTCGGTAGATATTGATAGATGGAGGAGATCTAGATGCTGTTGATACTGAAGGATGTACATTGCCAACTTTGGTATACTTGGCTCGTGAGAAGAGACCCCAACATTTCCATAATTTCAAAGCAGGAGCTGTGAATGCACTGGTATTGCCATTGATAACCAGCTGACTCTTGAGTGATTATCCCTAAAGCATGATCCATTATTAATAGTTTTAAGATTTATCTTTGATAATGATGTTGAGTCATTGTATACCGCAAAAATTTCTAAGTCAAGCAGTTTCTTCTATAAGGTGTCAAAGTTAATTAGGTCTAATGTTTCCACTTTGTTTTTAATTTTATTTTTTTTTTGTCCTTGTCTCACCAATTTTCTGATTTTCAGTCTCGATCTTTAGAATCTATAGACCTTAAATTTGGATTGAGTTATTTAGCAGTCTATTAAATTTGTACTGTTAATTTTTATTTTTAATATTAATGTTCAACCCTTAATGAATAGTTTAAATTTTTAGGTTAAACAATTTTCCTACCAGGTACTTATGTGGTCATTTATTTTGCAATGTAACTATTATATTGGTCTAATGCAGATAAGGGTGTCATCAGAGATTAGCAACGGGCAGATTATTCTTCCTGTAGACTGTGATATGTACTCAAACAATTCACAAGCCGTGAGAGATGCTCTTTGCTTCTTCATGGATGAAGAAAAGGGTCATGAGTTTGCCTATGTGCAGTTTCCACAGAACTTTAATAATATCACAAAGAATGATATATACGGTAGTTGTCTACGGGTGGTTAGCAATGTGAGTACATATATTTACATGAACCAGAATCTATTTGTCCGAAATTTCATGTTGCTTGATTAGTTTGCTAGGAAATTTATTTACTTAACTTGGTTGATGAAGATGGAATTTCACGGCTTAGATGGTTATGGAGGCATTCTATATATTGGAACTGGCTGCTTTCATCGAAGAGAGACTCTCTGTGGAAGGGAATTCAGAAAGGAAAATAAGATTGATTTGAAGATAATAAAAAATTCTAAGAGGGAAGAAAGTGCACAAGTTTTGGAAGAAAAATTAAAGCCTCTTGCGAGTTGTACTTGTGAAAGAAACACACAATGGGGAAAAGAGGTGAGTCTCATGTAGAGAATAACGAAAATTATCAAGTGCGAAATGTTTAAATATTTTTAAAATAGGGACATCTAATTATCTGTACAAAAAAAATTAACTTTTTAAACTGTAAGTTTAACCATCTATACAGTTAATTAGACTTTCGTAATTTAAAAGATGCAGACATCTACATCGAATAAGGACGCTAGAGTAGAATACGTAATTTGTATATCCATAATGTAGGGAATGCCTTGATTGCAGATGGGCTTGAGATATGGGTGTCCAGCTGAAAGTCTAATAACAGGAACAGCAATTCAATGTAAAGGATGGAAGTCAGTGTATTTCAATCCAGAAAGGAAAGCATTCTTAGGAGTTGCACCAACCGCAGTGTCCCAGATGATCGTGCAACATAAGAGATGGTCTGAAGGTGCTTTTCAGGTTCTGCTATCCAAATACAGTCCTGCTTGGTATGCATATGGAAAGATCAGCTTTGGCCTTCAACTGGGGTATTGCTGCTATTGTCTCTGGGCTCCAAATTGCTTGGCAACACTCTATTACTCCATTATTCCTTCTCTTTATCTTCTCAAAGGAATCCCATTGTTTCCAAAGATATGTTCTCTCTTTTTCTTGTGAATGGCATCAGACTATTTATCTTCTGTTTTTTTTTTTTTTTTGGTGACAAACTGAATTGCATTTACAAATACAGATCACAAGCCCCTGGATTATGCCTTTTGCCTATGTGATATTTTCCAAGTACACATATAGCCTAGCTGAATTTCTGTGGTCAGGCGGCACAGTCCTTGGCTGGTGGAATGATCAAAGGATATGGCTTTACAAAAGAACAAGCTCCTACCTCTTTGCCGTCATTGACACCTTTTCAAAATATCTTGGTTTCTCTCAATCAGGATTTGTAATCACAAGCAAAGTGGCTGACCAAGAAGTATCACAACGATATGAGAAAGAGTTAATGGAGTTTGGAGATTCCTCTTCAATGTTCACAATATTACCAACCCTTGCACTGCTCAATTTGTTCTGCCTGATTGGGTTGCTGAAGAAAGGGATCATAGATGGGGGCATTGTGGAGCTATATGAAACAATGGCCTTGCAAGTTCTTCTATGTGGCGTTTTAGTTCTCATCAACTGGCCTATGTATCAAGGCCTCTTCATAAGAAAGGACAATGGCAAGATTCCAAGCTCTCTTACAACTAAATCACTTGTATTAGCTCTATCTGCTTGTACCTCTTTTACATTGTTGTATTAACTTTTGATGATGCTTAACTTGCTTCTAGCGTACAAATAAAATTACTGTGTTTCTGCCCTTGTAGCATTAGAAAAGTTTATCTCTCAGGTTACTCTTTGTTGGGTTAATGGTTTTGGTCAGTTTCCTAATTTATAAAGCTCCGCTTCATCCGCAAGGACAACGGCTATTTACCCTTTTATTTACAAGTCCATGGTTAATTCTAGTTCTATTGGAATATGCCTAATGCCTATATATGAACTATAAGAAGGGAGATCCTCTTAGGTGTTACTTGGATGTTTGTGAATATGCTTTACACTTACAACATCACACGAGTTTGAGTAAAATTAAATAGTGTAAAGGTTGGTATTTAATCGATGAAAATTTTCATATCTATCTAAATTTTTTACTTTAAAAAATGATTGTGAATATGCTTTGCCTCGTAACCACCCAAATTTATATAAAATTAAGGGACAACAGTTGATATTTAATAGAAAATTTTCATCCTATTCAAACTTTTAAAAAAAATTATAAGGGAGATCATAAAAAAATAGTAATGAATATGCTTTGCACCCTCGACCACTCAAATGTAAATAAAAATTCGTAATAAAAGTTGATATTTAGTGGATGAAATGAAAATTTTCATCCATTTAAATTTTAAAAGAAAATTTAAGAAAAATTATAGGAGGGGAGATTGTCACCATTACAGATTTTTTAAATTACTATTTATATTAATGATTATGAGTCAGTTTTTAAGGAGGAAAATGGTAACTAACAAACTGGAGTAATGGCGTAATATGAAAAACATTAAGAGGTAAGTAACAACTTGAAAATATACACTATATACAGTATTGATTGTATGGTTTCTCTATAAGAAATAGTTTCTTTTGTGGACATTGACTTTCCTTTTTATAATTTAAATCAATAACTTTTGGTGCCAAATTTATGACACAAATAGTTTCTTTCTCTTCGCGAATCCATTATCATTTTTTCCTTTTGGATTGAATCCAATAGCCATGCATCCACCAATTTGGAAATTTTACTAAGAAAATAAGAGCAATACGTATTTGATTCAAATAAGTAAATTGTGGGCTTTGCTGCGCCATCCCATTTGAAATTTTCTGAACGAGTAAATCAAAATTCAAAAGTAGGAGTTCCCACTCTCATTTCCACTTTGTACATTAAACTATATATAACTTTAAATTTGGGGCTTCACGGACCATCATTATTAAAGAAATTTTGAGGATATTTATAGAGTGAAATGTATAATAATTTATATGAAAAATATATATTTTGTGGGAGAGTGAAAAAGAATTTAAATTGAAAATGTTATTTTATTAAAATAGAAAGAATATTACAAAACTATAAGCTTAGAGGGGCTTGGTTATTATTTTACAACCATTGCTCCAATACTTAGCCAAATGTTTCGAGTCGAGCACTTGTTATTAACCTAAAAAATTAGTCTATTAAGTAATGTTGCTTATTCGTCCATATATATCCAAGATCCACCTAATTTTTATTTGATATAGAACATGATATTCTCCCCTTTGCAATCACGTAACGCCTTTGTCATGGTCTTTTTCAAATTCAAAAGTTAACCTGACCCGTATTATCTATTTATCCAACGTTAGAGGACCCATTACCTATGTAGCAATCCTTATTATAGCTCAAAACACAAAATTTTTAAGTCTCACAGAATCTTTGTTGGGTTAATAGTTTTGGTCAATTTTCGAATTTATAAAGCTCTGCTTCATCCGCAAGGACAATGGCTGTTTACCTTTTTATTTACGAGCCCATGTTTAATTTTAGTTCTATTGGAATATGCCTAATGCTTGTATATAAATTATAAGAAGGGAGATCCTTTTGAAGAAATTAAAAATTGAGAGAAAATTTTAAATGAGTCTTATTTCATTAATTTTTGCCAAGGCTAAATTTATATAAAATAATTGAACGACTTGCTTTATAGTATTCTATAAATTTTGGGGTAGATCTCATATATTATTATGTGGTACTAGTACATTTTTATTACCTAAGGAATCATACTAAAATTTTGACAAAATTTCTCATATTTTTTGAAAGTACCTAAATTTGCAACTTAAAAAAATTAATATTTTTATACGCTTCAAGCATGCAACCGTACTTCCAAACTTCTCATCTATTATCCATAACACAAAATTATCACTAATTACATCTATGTAACCCATTCATTTATAAATTCTTAAAATTTAAAGAAGCAGTAACAACATTTATAATATCAAATGTCTGAATAGTTTAATATATATCCAATATCAAATACTTTTATACAATCCAGAATAACAAGAAAAATCAACGAGTCTTGAAGTTTATTAAATAAAAATCATACAAATGTACTAACTCAGAAATAAATGACTTCTTACCTTATCACCTAACTTATCTTCTAAAATTAACTCTATTGAGTTGATTAATTTTTACAATCTCCTAAAAAAGAAAAAATATAATAAAAAAATGAGAGAGTCTTGTAACTAGCAAGTGAATGTATAGTTTTTTTAATATATGAAAAAAGTAATCTCTAAACCATATAGTACAAAATTAAAAAGATAAGTAATCATAAATATAAATTTCTCTTACTATTCTTTTATAAAAATAGAGTGTATAAATTGATTTGTAATTAAAACATATAAAGTTACTAAGTAAAACCATTTATAAAAAAAAATTCATTTCTTAATCTTTGTGTATCAATAATAACTGAAACACAATTAATGATTCATGTCATAAAACTACACACTGAAGTATAAATATCTTAGTCTGTTATTATATCTCTTCTCAATTGACCATTGATATAACACGTAAAAGTATTTGAAATATCATATACTATACTTGTACTGAAAAAACACACTAAACTAGTATACAAGAAAAATCTCGTCATACCCAGAAAGCTCTTCAGACAGAACATTGGACGTATACATCTTTATCTCATCATACATTCTCGTTTTACACATACGCAGAGTAAACTCATATCTTCGTCTTATGCATGCATAAAATAAAATATTTTCAAAGAATAAAGCACCTATACACATGGCTTAAAACTTCTGTATATGTACAGACGAATCTAAAAGACCTGAATCTCATATCTATATCTAACGTGAAAGGATACAATATAATGCTTTCAAAACTATTTTTTTTTAGACAATATATAAGCTTATAACATTACATTATACCATATCTCATAGTCTTTAATTCTCAAAACATTTAAAAATCATTACTACGGATATAAAAAAAATATAATTTTAATATAAACAATTTTAAAGTCAAAACTATAATATATATATAAGTATTCACTCACCATTAATCTTCTTGATTCTTATTCTCTTAACCATATATATATTCAACTTGTAGAATTTACCACACAAGATTTTATTATTTACTCATTTATTAGTTAAGTATAAAAATTTGATCGTACACTTTCTATCAATCAAACCTATCTTTTTTTTTGTTGGGACCTAGAATATGACATTTCATTTGTCAATTCTTTCGTATCTCTTAAAAATTAATAATATGACTTTGCATTGCACACTACCATTATGCTTATCTCCAAAATTTAATCAAATTAAAGGACATGGGTAATTCAAAATTTCTATTTATACTAATAAAAATTAACTATACATCCAACATAGATTAATATAAAGGGCTTGTAAACATTTAATTTACTAAATAATCATCATACTTATTATTAAATCTATTATATCTCTAATTTAATATTTTCATTTAGAATTTTATTTCAACAAAATAAAATTACCCCTAAACCTTAAAACTATTCCAAATAATTGTTAAAGAAATCTCTAAAAAGATATAATACATACATACTGTTGAGATTTGTGCTTGCGTGTCATCCCTTTATGTATGAATATTTGTTCAATATTTATATTAGTATTATTATTTTATTAAATTATTAATTATATTTTATATATGGTAAGATATTTGTAACGTTTCAGACATTGTATAATCTAAAAGAGTTCATATCTAGTCTACACGCATTTAGGTCAGTGTTAAGAATTAATAATACTAAGAGTTATAAATATTAAGAGTTGGCACTCATAAGAGTTATCAGGTTATAAGAGTCAGCGATATCTAAAGAGCTAAAGTCTTGTCTGAAATGAGACAAAGACCTGAGAATATATAAGCAATGACGTAACTGTAAAGAGTTGCAAATAGTGCTAAAAAATATCATTATGCAAATATGGTCTCAAATATTATGTTCTTAATCTATTTTCACTGATGCTAGTCTATCAATGAATACTTTAATTAAAATACAAATCGGTGTATGTCTATATCTAGATGATCCAAATGATTAGTCTTAACAGACTATAAATTTAGTGAAAGCTTGTATAGAGATACAAATATTTAGTAAGGACTAAATACTGAACAGACTCACAAAGACCTCCAATAGACATCTCATAAAGCCGTCAATTGAGAGTCTTTCGAGTTAAATAGTATTCGTGACCCTTTGACCTGAGTGTTACAGTGGACTTGTGAGTGATCCATCATACTTTGGTTCTACACATGCTAGAAACCTTTCATGGTCTAATCGCTACATGTGGCAGGATAAGGTCCGACACTCATGAAGTCTGGTGTGCGTAGATATAAGATTCATCAACTCATTTGAATGAGTAATATATCCTAACGCTTTAAGATTATATTTCACAAAGTCTTATAGCTATAAACGGTAATTCCAGATAAAAGAGTTTAACTCTAGGGATAAATAATATCACAAAAGTGTTTGAGAATATCATTTATTGAAATATAATTCTAGAGATAAGCTTCCGGGCGAGCATATGGAGATTTAACGATGTTGATCTATATCTCTTCTCTACCTGGATACAAATGATGAAGGGATTATACGAATATGTTATAACCTCAACTTATATGGTCTAACGCGCTGCTTTGTAATATCCGTAACATGTGTGGGGGACATCGTTCACAGACGTATAGAGGAGTTTCATATAACAATTAGGGTGCAATATTATGGATTGAACAGTTTTATCCTAGAAATTTCAGCAAATTGAAAATATATTTTAGGGTTCTATATGTTATACACTTGTCTAGACTTGAATGTTAAGTACATCCTTGAATTAGTTGATAAGAGTTGTTAACTAATTAGATGTTAACAAGTGGCATAATTTTGTTCCATAAATTATTTCACCATAAATTCACCTATTAACCATGTTAGTAAAATCAAATAAGGTAAAAAAATTAATTATTTAAATAGTTTTTGAATAATTAAATAAATATTTTTTAAATAAATAATAATATTTATTTAATTATTTATTATTTTAGTTTAGGTGGGAGACATATACCTAATTAGGTATAATTGCTATTAAATATTATTTTTTAGTTTTTTGGCCACTTAATCAATTTTGGGAGCACTTGTGAAGTGCTTAACACACCTAAAAATTATTTTGAATAATTGATTAACAAATGGTAAAGCAAAAAATGTGCATGGTGAGAGGGATTGATAGAGAGTTTGGTTTTTAAGAGTTTTTCTTTAAACAAAGGGTTGTGAAAAAAATTAGAGAAAGAAAAATAAATACCTCTTATTTTTCTTTGAAGAAACAAAAGCCTTGTTGCTAGAAATTCAATTGCTGCTATTTTAGCTTTACAATCCCATTGAATTGTTGTGAACTAAAATTGAACAATAGTACATTTTAAGGTGAGCTCTAAGTTAGAACTAGAAAGAATCCAGAATTGAAATCTTCATCAAAGAACTTCAAATGTATATTTCTATAATCTTAAGTTGTTAATGATTTAAGGTACATGTGTATATGTTAATTACATACTTAATTTCGTTGTGAAATTCGTGTATATGATACATGTATTTAGATTTTCAACATATACACAATCACATGCATACACTCTAGAACACGTTAATTGTCACGCCCCAGACCCAAAAGATCCGACACACGACATCACTCACATTCATTCACTGCATGTGCACTCATAAATAATATTACACAAAATTTTCAACTTTCATTCAACACGGGAATCCTTAGCAAGTTGCTAGTAAGTTCAACACTAAAATCAACCATAACCTAACATATAAATATAAACTTATCTTGACAATATTTAAACATTCATTTCAATTTCTTTCAGAATTATAGCAATTGAATTATGACTGGGACAATTATTAAACCGGAGATACGCAGAGTTTTCTCAGAGATTAACACTCTACTACGTCACCAGTAGCAACTTTGTTACCGGGAGCCCAGAATATATCAATTGCAAATTCTTACTTAAAATCATCCAATAACCACACTTTATAAAACTTAAACCAAATCCAATCCACACACAATGAAATAATACATAAGTATTTATTCAATAGGGACAAATTAAATATCTTACCCCACGTGTCCCCAAATGAAACACTTAGCAACCTAACAACTTAGGGAACCCAAGGAATAGCAGAAGCCTTGCCAAATCTGCTAAGCATACATGTACCTTATTTACCTGAAATCGCCATAAACTATAATGAGTATAAAACTCAGTAAGCATACTAGTTTTTCATATATCAAATACAAATACATATATGTACACAATGCATATGTATGATATGCTGTGATCAATCAAAATCATAATCTTATCAAATAACATATCATGTAAGTGCTTACACATTCTTTCAAAACACATAATAGGAATACCATCACTCAACTACTACTTAGTAGGACTTACATATCACATATCACATAATGAGCCAAATGTCACTCGTAGGTGACATACCGTATGAGAGGAATAGTACAAGTGAGGTCTTGAATAACACATATATAATGCTTATGCCCGAAGGTAAAAGCCAAACCCTCACCCTGATCATCGGTGAGTCCTCTCACATGCACCAATACGCCACCACACGAATGTGATGACTCACACTTCCTTTAGGTACCAATAGGATCCTCCCTACATACGGAACACATAACATATACCAATCCCAAAGGAAATGCCACACATAAAGGCTCCACAATCACATAAAATGCCTACTAAGTTAACAATGAGTTCAAGTACCCTCAAAATACAAAATATTTCTCATGGACATATTACACTTCAAAAGCTTTCTTTATTAAACACATCTTATTTTGAAAGCTCACTTACAAAAACACATGTATGTCCATGCTCAATGTCAATGCTCACATTCAGAAACATATATTCACATTTCATATCAAAATATACTTTGACATAACATAAACATATTCTTAACCCCATTTGCAAAATCATACAAAACAATTACTATGTTTATTGTGATTTCAGTAAAAAGTCTAGTATACTTACCTCTTAACACTTTCAGCTACAAGGCTTAAATCTCCTTAACCTATCAATGGAGATTAATCCTTTCATAAGCCTCACAATTCACACAAAATACTTTAAATAGCTTACAAAATTATACATAATGCATTTATCACATCAAATTGGTCTAAATATTTGGTTTCTCAAAACCTGTCATTCTGACCACTTACACTTAACAAAAATTTCTAATACATCAAATGATGTCCAATTACTCCAAAATCAGAATATACCATTCTTGACTCATATATCCTTCTTATATATGAATATTATATCAAATTTCCTACACAATCCATTCCATACACACCATCGAATCCAAACTACAAACCTGACAGGATCAAGATACTTACTGAACAGTATTCAATCTCTCAATTTTATAAAATCATATACTAACTGAAAAATTATAAAACTACCACATAATTACTCACATATCTCAGTCCATGATAAATATTTCACTTTCAAATCACTGCCAAAAGTATTTTAAAACTATTTTATTCTATAACTTTAAAAATCTGTTAATTAAATATTACAATGAGCTGATACACTTTAGAAATTCATAACACTTCAACCACATTGATCTAAATTCTCAATTCCGAGTATATCATATTAGACATATAAACTTATCATATTCCATAAATTCATAATTTTTGAAGATCATTCAGTAGGACAAAAATTATTTTTC
The DNA here is from genome assembly GCA_946807835.1 of Ailanthus altissimus. Taxonomy (NCBI): domain Eukaryota; kingdom Viridiplantae; phylum Streptophyta; class Magnoliopsida; order Sapindales; family Simaroubaceae; genus Ailanthus; species Ailanthus altissimus. The sequence continues at coordinate 26,253,431 of OX327704.1, read as the reverse complement.
ACTGTACTATACTGTTTACACAGGAAAATTCCAGAATTTCAGGGTCATTTTGGTAAATTCACTATAAATTCAATTTCCAGAATTTTCAATCAATTCAAAGTCTCAGATGATCCTTAACATGTCTAGTTTCATATACTCAAAATTCAAAACCAGAATCGAATCACAACAATTTATAAAATTCTTAGATCAAGAGACTATCAATCAGAAATTTTACAATCCATCATGATTTATCAAACTATCTTATAAATCATCATCAATTCTCAAACTATCATACGAAATACACATCAAATCCTCAATTATACATATTTCCAGAAATCAAAACTTAAAGAAATTAACATAATTAACACCAATAAATTAAGAAATAATTGTGATATACCTCTTAAGATCCAAAAATTCCAATTTCTTCTTCTTCTTCTTCTCTTTCTCTCTCCTCTATTTCTCTCTTCTCTCTCTTAAAAGGGGTAGCTCGACCTAAATGAGAGAATTAGGGTTTTAAAAGTGTATTTTTATACTAAGTGGCTAATTTTTGATATTTACGAATTCACCCCCAAAACTTTCAAAGTATAACAATTTGGTCCCTAAAATAATTCCAAAGTCTTGCAAATAAACCCAATACTAATAGTATATCCTTAACCTATAAAAACACTACTAATAACAATATATAAATCAAGGATCACCCACATACAAATAAAATACGTATATTTATATATATAAATATACATATTCTTACCGGGTATGGATACTGGTTATTACATTAATACATACATATATACATATATCAATTCCATAAACATTTTCTTAATCTAATCATTAACCATACATAAACATATAAAACCTATTTTCTATCAACAATTATAAAAATAATCAAGACACTTATAAATTTAATGTAAAAATATACTCTTAACATAATAAAAGAAAAACCATTCACCATTAAAAGTTTCTCAACTTTTGGCAAAATGAAATACGAGTGTTATAATGATGAATTTAAATAAGAAAATAAATCAAATGATAATAAAGGAAATTAATCGTATTTAGTATTCAAGATACACAATCAATTGAGATAATTAACTGAATCATGCTTAAATTAGCAATTTTTTATTTTGGTAATCCTTGTTATGCTTGTGTCAACCTTGGAATCTCTACTAATTCTTTCATTCTCTCTCAAGCTAGCGAGAAAAACTTTATTAGACTCCAAACTTGTTATAAAGATGTTTGTAAATTTTTTATTTTTGGTTTTCTTATCATAAATAAGAAGAAAGTATTCTTTTAGATCTTTGTCTAAAGAAAATTTTCAACTTTAAATATCTCTTCTAATTGACCATTTATGAAATTAAAATTCATTCCTATCATTAACCATCAAGGAAATTTTTCAAATTTAGAAAGCATTGCTATCATCCACCATCAAGGAAATCTTTTTAACTTTTAAAGGATTTTTTATAGTAGTAGATGAAAATCTTTTTTAATTTCGGAGCCACACATATCATGAGAATTTTAAACTTTGATTATCGTTTTCATTACTTTTATCTCTTATTATCCTCCCAATATACAACTTCTTTCCTTTCCATTATTTTTTAATGCACTATATTAATGGTGGATCAATACAGTGCAACCCTTTAGATCAATACTAGAAAAAATTGTGAGAAAACTTAGTTTGATACTTTAAAAAAAACACAAAATACTCTTTTTTTTTTAACCAAAACTAAATACTTCCTCTACAAATCATCACTCAATTTCTTTTTTTTGTAAGCATGATTAGCAAGAGATGGAAAATAAGCAACATGTGATTGTTGTACAGGCATGTTGTAGTATAGAGCAGATTGCAAGCCCAAAAGATCCCTTGAATTCTAAATCCAAAGTTCAAACGAGTCTTGGATGATATGCTAAAAACCCTTGCCAACTCAAATGAATCTTTTTGTTATTGCGAATGGCAGCTTGTGGTGGTCGGTGACAAGCTATATTTGGTGTTTTATTTGTTTTGCTGTACTAACTAACCACTCTCTAAAACCACTTTTTACGATGACTCATCATCAACATGATAGCTATTCTAAACTAAATAATAGAACTCTCAAAATCACTTTCAAACTTATTCTAATACTATTAAGATATTAAAAATTAAGAGAATATTGTAAATGAGAATCTTACTTTATTAGCCTTTACTAAGGCTCAATTTATACAAAATGATGGATTTAATCAAAAAAATAAGTTAAAGAATAATAAAAATTTTGAATCACATTTAAAATTCAGGATACATAATTACTGAAGGGAAACGCCCTTCTCCTTATGATTACATTTAGTGAAGAACCTTAACAATAAGTTCAACCTTAAACCATAATCTCCTTACGCAGCGAAATTACCAAATACCAAGTAAATATAATAAGAATATAAAGCAGATCAACAAGAACACAACACAATTAATAAAGTGATTCAGCCAATTGTCTATATTCATAGTAGATCTAAGGATCTTAACCTCTCTTATTAACTCTTCTAAAAAAATTATAAGAAAATAATAATGAAGAACCCTTAAAGGATCTATGAATGGCATACCTTTGTACTCCTAAGAATAATGAACACCCAAACAACGGTTGTACTCTAACGCGCACAAGTACTTAAATGTCTACCTAGTTCTTCTCTCTATTAAAGTCTTTGTTAATGCTTCATTCTTGATCTAAAGGGTTTATGATAGTTTATATAGGGTTATAACATGCTTAAAAATCCTAAACCTAGTTAGAATAAGAGTCTGTGTGTTTTAGGAGTTTAAAACCACCTCAAACAAGTTAAACCGAATCCAAAACAGACTTCTCCACATTTGACAACGCAGCACTGGTAAGAATCCTGATCCAGCATCACGACACTGACTTTTCTCCCTCTAGTGCCACGGCGTTAAGGCCTGTACATGCAGTCTTCATTTCTTTGCTTTTTTTGCGCCTCTAAATCTTATTTTGTCTCTCCTTCATGCATTTCACGCATTTTTATTTGCAATGTGACTCTCCCTTTTGGTATTCATCTCAATTCTTACTTAAACAAGATTACTGAATTATCAAATCCAACAAAACCCTTCCTAGATTCAAAATCTCCAAATAAGAAGGCTTTTGGATCCTATCCATATCTTGCATAAGGTATGGATCCATTGCACTCCTTTCTGACCCTTGTCACTTTAGTGAGCACACTTTGGATGTCACCTTGTGGTCTACATTACCCCAATAGCCCATATTGGGCCATTCTTGGCCATCCTTTTAAGCACATAGAATCAATTATTGTGTTTCTCACCCTTAAACCTTATAGATCCTTTTATTGTTAGAAATTGTGTTCACGTGTCATTTCATTGTTGTATGAATATTTTATTTTATAATATTTATACATCTTTTGTTAAATCGCTAATTACAATTATTAAATGGTCCAATGCTTATGACGCTACAAACATTATATGATTTGAAGGAGTTCAGATTTAGTTTAAAAAAGTTTAAATCAATACTAAGAGATAGCAGCACTGAAAACTATAAATACTAAAAAGTCAGCATGTTATAATAATCAGTGAAGTATAAAAGTTAGAACCTTATTTGTAACGATACAAACACCTGAGAGTATATTAATAATAACATAGTTGTAAGAGTTGCAATAGGTGCTAAGAAATATTATTATGTAAGTCTATTATCAAATTATATGTTCCTAGTCTTAATTCACTGATACAGGTCTGTTGGTGGAATCTTTTTGCATATATCAGTGTATATTATACCTAGATGGTTGTTCTTAACTAACCATGGGCTTACTAGAAGTTCATGTAGTATACAGGTGTTCTCAAATTATATGTTCCTAGTCTTAATTCACTGATGCAGGTTTTTCGATGGAATATTTTTGCATAGATCAGTGTATACTATACCTAGATGGTCTAGATGGTTGTTCTTAGCTGACCATGGGCTTACTAGAAGTTCGTATAGTATATAGGTATTCAGTAAGAACTGAGTACTAAACAGACTCAACGAGGACCACAATAGACATCCTATGAAGCCGTCAATGGAAGGTCTTCTCTAGTTGAGTAGTATACGCGATCCTTTAACCTTAGTACCACAGTGGGCTTATAAGTGATCCATTATACTTTGGTTCCACGCATGTCACAGACCTTTTATGATGTGACCGCTAGGTATTGCTGGGTGTGGTTCGATGTGTACAGTTATGGGATCCGTCAACTCACATAGATGAGTTATATAGTCGAATGCTCAGAGACTGTATCTTAAAAACTCTTATGGCCATAAGCAATAAACCCAAAAAATAAATTTTTCATAGAGTTAAACAATATTGCAAAGGTGTTTGCATATATTGTTTATTAAGATACGTGTCTGGAGATAAGTTCACGGATGAGCACATAGGGATTTGACAGTAGTGATCTATATCCCCACTCTTTCAGGATATGATTGGCAAAAGGATTATACATATGCGCTATGACCTCAACTTGTATAGTCTACTACATTGATTTGTAATATTCGTGACATGTGCGTAGGGCATCGATCTCGAACTCATAGAATAGTTCTATTTAACAAATCGAGAGTAGTCCTAAAGAGTCTCACAATATGAAGTGTACTCGTTGTACACTTGGGCAGCGTACCAGATTGAATGGTTTGATCCAATAAATTTCAGCAGACCGAACATTTACTTCAGTCTCCCTTAGGATGTGCATTTGTCAAGCCTTAATTGTTAAATACATCACTGAATTAATTAACAAGAGTTGTTAATCATTATGATATTGACAAATGGCATAATTGGTCCATGATTTAATTTTACCATAAGTTTACCATTTAATCTTGTTGGTAAAAACTAACAAGGTAAAAGTAACTATTTAAAATTATTTTGAATAATTAAATAACATATTAAATTTTATATTATTAGATAATATTAAAATAAGTTAATCATGGTATTGTATTTAATACAATGAGAGGCCTAAATGTTGGCCATTTATTTACCTAATATAGTTAAAGTAATATATTTGTTAGATAGAGATTAATTTAGGTGGCCATTATTCTAGTGCTTGATAAATTAATCTTGAGTGGGAGACCAACAATAATAATGGTGGAGCACTTATTTTTATTTAATCAAATGTTGAATAACAAAAATAAAGAAAAACAAAAACAAATAAATGAGAGCAAAAATTTTGCTAATTTTGGGTAAGTATGAGGGAAATAGGCCAATGCTTATGTGAAAGAGAGAAAAATGAAATTTTGCTAAGTGTTAGAAAATTCTCTCAAGTGTTAAAAGCTTAGAAATACACTTCTTCCTTTCATCTTTATTTTGGCTATTGATGAGTATAATTTTGATACATATTATGACCCCATTTTATCTTAATAATTGTTCATTTTAAAGTAAATTCAGAGTTATTTATGTTTTGATTGTTGATTTTACAAGTTTTGATCATATTGAGATGGGAATAGAAACTAATGGAAGATATAGGGAACAAATTGGAGGCAAAAGAAAACCACTAAAAAATGGGGACCGAAATGACAAAAATGCAAAACTGGTGATGAACGCCCCAGCGTTAAGGTTTACAAAGCCCTGACGTTCTTCTATCATGAAGAATGCCCCTGCATCCGTTAATGAACGCTCCAGCGTTCACGCAACAATGAAGAACGCCTCTGCGAGGAGGATATCAACGCTGGGGCAAAATTTTGGATCTAGATCGCAATGCCCCAGCGTTTACAGTGGAACATCGCAGCGCTACAGACGCCCCCGCGTTGCCTTACCAGAGAGCCCCTGCATTGGACTAATACCGGAGCATTCTTTGTTGAACGCCCCAGCGTTAATGTCCAAGTATAAAAATATTACATTTTGCCCCCTAGAGTAATTTTTTCGAACCCCTTCGAAAAACACCTAAAATTCTCTCAACCCCAACACCTTCCTAACCCAGAAACGATCTTTAATTGATAATCGAACTCTAAAACAACAATCAAACAATATTTGGTGGAGAGATTACACAATATCTTCCCAATCAAGATCATTTTAGAGGGTCAATTCGAGATCAATCCTTGAACTTGTACTTCCTTTGCTTCAATCTTTACTGGTTTGATCCGAATTGATCTGTTTATATCATGTTTATATTTATTGTTGATCTTGATGTTATTATCATGTTGATCTAAGTTTAATTTTTAGGATTATAGCCTTAACCTTAATATGATGGATTGATATATTGAAGACGATTATTATGAACTCAATTCTTGTTCAATTTGTTGGATCTTAATGCCTTTGATATACTGGCCATATGTTGAATGAATTGGTAATGATTAAATAATCTTGGAAAAGGAATTTAATTGTTAAGCCCGAGACAAATTGATACATGATCACAAAGTGGCATTTGTGAGTTTCGATCTAGGATAGGAATATACCTAGATGACATGTATGGTTAATACAACTAATGCTTAATGAATCTTGATCTATTTAATTACCATAGGACTATAGGAGATTAATAGATCTTGGTATAATCACTTGACCATCGGAAGAGGCTCGTGGTGAGATTAGTGTTGTGACCAACAATTGAATTGAGGGAATAATAAATGATGCGTCATTGTTTGGAAAATCATATTAAGTGATAGCTATAATCCTAGATCTTCGTCATATATTGTCAGATCTGTTGTCGAATTTGATTGTTAATTATAGTTGATAACATAGATAATTTTTAGTTTAAAGTTTTATCAAGTAATTCTTAATAATCAATCTTTTGGATAAAAGCGAGAAGATACAATTTTAGTAATTGGTTAGAAATACAACAAATTCCCTGTGGGATCGACACTCTATTCATTCTATATTATGTGTTTCCGATAGCGTGCACTTGCGCTTAATATAGAAATCACACATCAGCTATCCATACTACAAGATAGAAATAATGATTCAAGTGTTGAATCCATTGCTGAAAAAGTTACTATTTTAACTTTCTTAAGCCCACCGTGTTGAGGAACTAAAATTGTAAACGAGTAGTTTTAAGGCAGGTACTTCGGTTCAACGAAAATTTAAAGGCTTGCTAAGGTAACAAATTCTCCATCTTTTTATAGTTTACATTTAAGAGATAACATGTAAAACTTATTTGTGTTTATCATTAGAAAATTAGTATTCGTTCATTCGCTACATATATATATATATATGTGATATGTGTTAAGGTCAGTGCTTACATACCATCCCTGAATGTATATATACTTGTGTATTTATACAAGTGTACATTCTCATTAAATTGCTAATACCCATTTATATTGTACTATGCAATGTAACATTATTGACATTGTATGATCTGAAGGAGATCAGATTAGATCTAAAGGAGTTTAGATAAGGGCTCATAGTTAACTACGCTAAGAGATATAAATGCTAAATATTAGCATAGTTAAGTGTTAGCTAGTTATAATACTCAGTAAAGATTCAAGAGTTTGAGCCTTGTCTGTAATGGGACATAGATCTGGGAATATACTAGTAACTACATAGTTGCAAGAGTTACAATTGGGTGTTAAGAAATTCTAGTTGCTCAAGTATGGACTCAAATAATTATCCTTAATCTATTTCTGCCAATGGGTCTGTCGGTGGATACCTTTATAATATAGATCAACATATGTCGTACCTATAGGGTATAGATGGTTGTTCCTAGCCGACAGTGAGCTTGAAGCTTGTATTGATATATGGGTATCCAGTTAGGACTAGATATATGACAGACTCACGAGGATCTTTGATAGACATCTTGTGTAAGCCGTTAACAGAGGGTCCTCTCGAGTTAAGTAGTATACATGGTCCTTTGACCTGAGTGCCATGATGGGCTTGTAAAGGATCTACCATACTTTGATTCCACGCATGTCATAGTGTCACGCCCCAGACCCAAAAGATCCGACACACGACATCACTTACATTCATTAACTACATGTGCACTCATAAATAATATTACACAAAATTTTCAACTTTCATTCAACACAGAAATCCTTAGCAAGTTGCTAGTAAGTTCAACACTAAAATCAACCATAACTTAAGATATAAATATAAACTTCTCTTGACAATATTTAAACATTCATTTCAATTTCTTTCAGAATTATAGCAATTGAATTATGACTGGGACAATTATTAAACCGGAGATACGCAGAGTTTTCTCAGAGATTAACACTCTACTACGTCACCAGTAGCAACTTTGTTACCGGGAGCCCAGAATATATCCATTGCAAATTCTTACTTAAAATCATCCAATAACCATACTTTATAAAACTTAAACCAAATCCAATCCACACACAATGAAATAATACATAAGTATTTATTCAATAGGGACAAATCAAATATCATATCCCACGTGTCCCCAAATGAAACACTCGGTAACCTAGCAACTTAGAGAACCCAAGGAACAGCAGAAGCCTTGCCAAATCCGCTAAGCACACATGCACCTTATTTACCTGAAATCACCATAAACTATAATGAGTATAAAACTCAGTAAGCATACTAATTTTTCATATATCAAATACAAATATATATATGTACACAATGCATATGTATGATATGCTGTGATCAATCAAAATCATAATCTTATCAAATCACATATCATGTAAACGCTTACACATTCTTTCAAAACACATAATAGGAATACCATTACTCGACTACTACTTAGTAGGACTTACATATCACATATCACATAATGAGCCAAATGTCACTCGTAGGTGACATACCGTATGCGAGCAATAGTACAAGTGAGGTCTTTAAATCACACATATATAACGCTTATGCCCGAAGGTAAAAGCCAAACCCTCACCCTGATCATCGGTGAGTCCTCTCACATGTACCAATACGCCACCACACGAATGTGATGACTCACACTTCCTTTAGGTACCAATAGGATCCTTCCTACATACGGAACACATAACATATACCAATCCCGAAGGAAAGGCCACACATAAAGGCTCCACAATCACATAAAATGCCTACTAAGTTAACAGTGAGTTCAAGTACCCTCAAATCACAAAATATTTCTCATGGACATATTACACTTCAAAAGCTTTCTTTGTTAAACGCATCTTATTTTGAAAGCGCACTTACAAAAATACATGTATGTCCATGCTCAATGTCAATGCTCACATTCAGAAACATATATTCACATTTCATATCAAAATATACTTTGACATAACATAAACATATTCTTAACCCCATTTGCAAAATCATACAAAACAATTACTATATTTATTGTTATTTCAGTAAAAAGTCTAGTATACTTACCTCTTAACACTTTCAGCTACAAGGATTAAATCTCCTTAACCTATCAATGGAGATTAATCCTTTCATAAGCCTCACAATTCACACAAAATACTTTAAATAGCTTACAAAATTATACACAATGCATTTATCACATCAAATTGGTCTAAATATTTGGTTTCTCAAAACCTGTCATTCTGACCACTTACACTTAACAAAAAATTTTAATACATCAAATGATGTCCAATTACTCCAAAATCAGAATATACCATTTTTGACTCATATATCCTTCTTATATATGAATATTATATCAAATTTCCTACACAATCCATTCCATACACACCATCGAATCCAAACTACAAACCTGACAGGATCAAGATACTTACTGAACAGTATTCAATCTCCCAAGTTTATAAAATCATATACTAACTCAAAAATTATAAAACTACCACATAATTACTCTTAACACATATCTCAGTCCATGATAAATATTTCACTTCCAAATCACTGCCAAAAGTATTTTAAAACTATTTTATTCTATAACTTTAAAAATCTGTTAATCAAATATTACAATGAGCTGATACACTTTAAAAATTCATAACACTTCAACCACATTGATCTAAATTCTCAATTCCGAGTATATCATATTAGACATATAAAATTATCATATTCCACAAATTCATAATTTTTTAAGATCATTCAGTAGGACAAAAATTATTTTTCACTGTACTATACTGTTTACACATAAAATTTCCAGAATTTCAGGGTCATTTTGGTAAATTCACTATAAATTCAATTTCCAGAATTTTCAATCGATTCAAAGTCTCAGATGATCCTTAACATGTCTAATTTCATATACGCAAAATGCAAAACCAGAATCGAATTACAAAAATTTATAAAATTCCTGGATCAAGAGACTATCAAGCAGAAATTCCACAATTCATCATAATTTATCAAGCTATCTTATAAATCATCATCAATTCTCACAACATCAAACGAAATACACATCAAATCCTTAATTATACATATTTCCAGAAATCAAAACTTAAAGGAATTAACTTAATTAATACCAATAAATTGAGAAATACGTATGATATACCTCTTGAAATTCAAAATTCCAATTTCTTCTTCTTTTTCTTCTTCTTCTCCTCTTTCTCTCTCCTCTATTTCTCTCTTCTCTCTCTTAAAATGGGTAGCTCGACCTAAAAATGGTAAATTAGGGTTTAAAAGTATATTTTTATACTAAGAGGCTAATTTTTGATATTTACGAATTTGCCCCCAAAACTTTCAAAGTATAACAATTTGGTCCCTAAAATAAATCTAAAGTCATACAAATAAACCCAATACTAATCGTATATCCTTAACCTATAAAAATATTACTAATAACAATATATAATTCAAGTATCACCAACATACAAATAAAATACGTATATTTATACATATATAAATACTTATTCTTACCAGTCGTGGATACTGGTTACTACAATTCTCCCCTCCTTATAAGAATTTCGTCCTCGAAATTCATAACTTAAGCAAATAGATGAGGATACTTAGATCTCATTTCCTCTTCTCGTTCCCAGGTTGCCTCTTTAACTGCATGGTTTCTCCATAAAACCTTTACCAAATCAATCTTCTTAGTACGAAGAATTTGCTCCTTATTGTCCAAAATCCTAATGGGCACTTCTTCATAAGTGAGATCATCCATAAGTTGAAGTGGCTCATAGCTTAACACATGTGAGGAGTTTGAAACATATTTTCGCAACATGGACACATGGAACACATTATGAACTCCTGATAATGATGGAGGAAGGGCAAGTCTATAAGCCACATCACCTATCCTTTCAAGGATTTCAAATGGACCAATGAATCTTGGACTCAACTTTCCTTTCTTGCCAAATCTCATGACTCCTTTCATTGAAGCAACCTTAAGAAATACTTTTTCACCCACCTTAAATTCTAGATCTTTTCTTCTATTGTCTGCATAGCTTTTCTGTCTACTCTGAGCCACTTTCATTCTTTTTCTTATCTTCTCTATAACCTCACAAGTTTGCTGGACAATCTCTGGCCCTAAAATTTTTCTTTCTCCAACTTCATCCCAATGCACAGGAGATCTACATTTTCTTCCATACAAAGCTTCATATGGGGCCATACCAATAGTTGGTTGATAACTATTGTTGTATGCAAACTCCACTAATGAAAGGTGTTTGTCCCAACTACCTTTAAGGTCTAACACACATGCTCTCAACATATCTTCTAGAATTTGAATGGTCCTTTCAGATTGACCATCAGTCTGTGGGTGGAATGTAGTACTGAAGTTCAACTTCGTGCCCATGGCATTATGTAGGCTCTTCCAAAATATTGAAGTAAATCGGGGATCTCTATCAGATACAATTGACACAGGTACTCCATGAAGCCTCACAATTTCATCAACATATAATTGGGCATACCTATCCATGGAATAAGTGGTGCATATTGGAATAAAATGTGCTGATTTTGTTAGCCTATCAATAATCACCCATATGGCATTGTAGCCCTTTTGTGTACTTGGCAACCCAACTACAAAATCCATGGCTATGTGCTCTCATTTCCATTATGGTACCAATAAAGGTTTCAATAACCCAGATGGTCTCTGATGTTCTGCCTTAACTTGCTGACATGTCAAACATTGCTCTATAAATTTTGCAATCTCTCTTTTCATATTAACCCACCAATAAATAGCTCGTAAGTCTCGATACATCTTGGTACCTCCCGGATGGACAGTATATGGTGAACTATGAGCTTCAACCAAGATCTCATTTTTCAACTCATCATTATTAGGCACACAAAGTCTACCTTCAAAATGTAGAGCTCCATCATCAAAAATAGCAAAGTTAGGCCTTTTACCCAATGAAATTTCTTCCATAATTTTCTTCAGATGCACATCATTACCTTGTGCTTCCTTAATTCTCTTAATTAGGGTAGGCTGAATGGACATACTTGCAACATAAGCCCTATCATTAGATCTTACCACTTCAATGCCAAGCTTTTCTAAATCCAACAAAATTTGCTTTTGAGTAGTCAAAAGTGTTGCCATATGTCCTGAAGATTTTCTACTCAAAGCATCTGCTACAACATTAGCTTTTCCCGGATGGTAGTTAATCACACAGTCATAATCTTTGACTAGTTCCAACCATCGACGTTGCCTCATATTTAACTCCTTTTGAGTAAAGAAGTATTTAAGACTTTTGTGATCTGTGTAAATTTTACACCTTTCTCCATAAAGATAATGCCTCCAAATTTTCAGAGCAAAAACTACTGCAGCCAACTCCAAGTCATGAGTAGGGTAATTCTGCTCATAAGTCTTTAGTTGTCGTGAGGCATATGCCACTACCTTTCCATCCTGCATTAATACACACCCAAGCCCTCTCTTGGAAGCATCACTATAAATCACAAATCCAGCAGAAGCAGAAGGGATGGTTAGTATGGGAGCAGATACTAACCGATGCTTGAGTTCTTGAAAACTTTTCTCACATTCTTCTGACCACTGAAACTTGACATTCTTTCTTGTCATTTGAGTTAAAGGTGAAGCTATCTTAGAGAATCCTTCAACAAACCGTCTATAATATCCTGCCAGCCCAAGAAAACTTCAAATTTCCCCCACATTAGTTGGTCTGGACCAATTCACCACTGCTTCAATTTTGCTTGGATCCACTGAAATTCCCTTTGAGGAAACAACATGTCCCAAAAATACCATTCGATCTAGCCAGAATTCACATTTCTTGAATTTTGCATAAAGCTGCTTCTCCCTTAACACTTGTAGGACTTTTCTTAAGTGTTCTTCATGTTCTCCCTTACTCTTAGAGTACACTAGGATGTCATCAATAAACACAATAACAAACCTATCCAAATAATCCTTAAATACTCTATTCATTAGATCCATAAAGGCAGCAGGTGCATTTGTTAACCCAAATGGCATAACAATAAACTCATAATGCCCATATCTGGTACGAAATGCAGTCTTTGGAATGTCTTCTTTCTTGATCTTCAATTGATGATAGCTAGAACGAAGATCAATTTTTGAGAACACACAAGCTCCTTGCAACTGATCGAATAAATCATCGATTCTTGGAAGTGGATATTTATTCTTTACAGTCACACGATTCAACTCTTGATAGTCAATACATAATCTCATTGAACCATCTTTCTTCTTAACAAAAAGAACTGAAGCACCCTAAGGTGAAACACTCGGGCGAATAAACCCCTTCTCAAGCAATTCATATAGCTGTTCCTTCAACTCTTTAAGCTCTACTGGTGCCATACGATAAGGTGTTTTAGATATAGGACTGGTTCCTGGCAGAAGTTCTATAGTGAATTCAATCTCTCGATCTGGTGGAACTCCAGGTAAATCTTCAAGGAATACATCTATAAACTCATTCACCCCTGGAACATCTTGGATTTTCATTTCTTCTTCTTTGTATCCACTACAGTCGCTAAGAAACACTGACAACCCTTGTTAAGACTTTTCCAAGCTTGTAAAGCAGATATTACTTTTGGCAAAGAGCATAACTTAGAACCAATAAAACTAAACTCAGGCTCCCCGGGTGGTTGGAAAACAACTTCTTTCTCAAAGCATTTAACATTAGCATGGTACATAGACAACCAATCCATGCCAAATATAACATCAAAATCATACATATTCAAGATAATCAAATCTGCTTGTAGCACCTTATCTCCTATTTCAATTTTACATGATTTTACCACATTTGTAGCACACATCAAATCTCCTGAAGGAGTTGCAACACATAAATCTACACCCAAAGGTTCTGGCACAACCCCCATATTACTAACAAATGCATGTGACACAAATGAATGGGTAGAACCCGAATCAAAAAGAGCTAAACCATGCTGGCCAGATATGGAAATTGTACCTGTCACCACAGAAGGTGAATCATCTGCTTCTTTTCTGGTAAGAGCATAGACTCTTACTTGAGCTTTCTGATCTTTCTTAAATCCTCCCTGATCATTCTTCATCTCTGGACAATCCTGAATAAAATGACCAATCTTTCTACACTTAAAACAAGCTCCACTTTTCCTGAAACACACCCCTCCATGTGGTCTCCCACATGTATCACATAATGGAAAATCCTTCTTTTCAATGTCATTATTCCTATGCCTCTTCTTTCCTTTCCACCTGTCAAACTTTTTCTGATTATTTTTAACCCAAGGTCTCTTTTCTGATCGATGATAACCCATATGTTTGGACTCAGATGGTGCTGCCAATTCTTCATCCCTTGCTAATATTTCAGCCCTCTGTAATACTGCACTGTAAGTCTGTAGATCAAGGACAGAGAGTAACCTTCTCACTTCTGGTTTAAGACCCATCTGAAACCTCTTGACCTTACGTGCTTCTGTGTCTACTAAGTGGGGAGCAAACCTAGACAACTCCTCAAACTTCCTCTCATATTCTGTTACTGACATTTTGCCCTGAGTAAGGTGGATAAATTCTGCCTCTTTCTCATCTCTTAGGGACTGGGGAAAGTATTTTTCATTAAATACTTCCTTGAATCTTTCCCATGTTATCTTGTTCTTATCAATATTCAGTGTCCGCAAGGTCATCTCCCACCAATGACTGGCTCCCTCCTTAAGCATGTAAGTGGTACAACTTACTTTATGTGAATCTGAACATTCGAGGAGGCTGAATATCTTTTCCAACTCACGGATCCACTCCTCAGCAACCAGCGGGTCTTTTGAGCCTTCAAATGATGGTGGTTGCAATTTTCTGAATTTCTCAATAACATGGAATTTATCATTATGGTCTGCTTTGGGTCGTTGTTGTTGAAGCACATTATTCACTGCTTGAACAATATTTTGGATGGTAGCAGGATTTTCTCCTGAAGTACTCTCATTCACAGTATCAGCACTTCTAGTAATTCTTGGATTACGCCCCATCTTTTCAAAATCACAAAGATAAGTAAGTAAGATATCAAATAAATCAATATACATAAATAAGCACACATACAATCTTAAGGATTTGGCATCGGCTGGGTTCCCTTGACTAGACACATAAAGTCTACAGAATCATATCTTAGCTCTGATACCACTAATAGCTGTCACGCCCCAGACCCAAAAGATCCGACATACGACATCACTTACATTCATTCACTGCATGTGCACTCATAAATAATATTACACAAAATTTTCAACTTTCATTCAACACAGAAATCCTTAGCAAGTTGCTAGTAAGTTCAACACTAAAATCAACCATAACTTAACATATAAATATAAACTTCTCTTGACAATATTTAAACATTCATTTCAATTTCTTTCAGAATTATAGCAATTGAATTATGACTGGGACAATTATTAAACTGGAGATACGCAGAGTTTTCTCAGAGATTAACACTCTACTACGTCACCAGTAGCAACTTTGTTACCGGGAGCCCAGAATATATCCATTGCAAATTCTTACATAAAATCATCCAATAACCACACTTTATAAAACTTAAACCAAATCCAATCCACACACAATGAAATAATACATAAGTATTTATTCAATAGGGACAAATCAAATATTATATCCCACGTGTCCCCAAATGAAACACTCGGTAACCTAACAACTTAGGGAACCCAAGGAATAGCAGAAGCCTTGCCAAATCCGCTAAGCACACATGCACCTTATTTACCTGAAATCACCATAAACTATAATGAGTATAAAACTCAGTAAGCATACTAATTTTTCATATATCAAATACAAATACATATATGTACACAATGCATATGTATGATATGCTGTGATCAATCAAAATCATAATCTTATCAAATCACATATCATGTAAGCGCTTACACATTCTTTCAAAACACATAATAGGAATACCAATACTCGACTACTACTTAGTAGGACTTACATATCACATATCACATAATGAGCCAAATGTCACTCGTAGGTGACATACCGTATGAGAGGAATAGTACAAGTGAGGTCTTTAAATCACACATATATAACGTTTATGCCCGAAGGTAAAAGCCAAACCCTCACCCTGATCATCGGTGAGTCCTCTCACATGTACCAATACGCCACCACACGAATGTGATGACTCACACTTCCTTTAGGTACCAATAGGATCCTCCCTACATACGGAACACATAACATATACCAATCCCGAAGGAAAGGCCACACATAAAGGCTCCACAAATCACATAAAATGCCTACTAAGTTAACAGTGAGTTCAAGTACCCTCAAATCACAAAATATTTCTCATGGACATATTACACTTCAAAAGCTTTCTTTGTTAAACGCATCTTATTTTGAAAGCTCACTTACAAAAATACATGTATGTCCATGCTCAATGTCAATGCTCACATTCAGAAACATATATTCACATTTCATATCAAAATATACTTTGACATAACATAAACATATTCTTAACCCCATTTGCAAAATCATACAAAACAATTACTATGTTTATTGTGATTTCAGTAAAAAGTCTAGTATACTTACCTCTTAACACTTTCAGCTACAAGGCTTAAATCTCCTTAACCTATCAATGGAGATTAATCCTTTCATAAGCCTCACAATTCACACAAAATACTTTAAATAGCTTACAAAATTATACACAATGCATTTATCACATCAAATTGGTCTAAATATTTGGTTTCTCAAAACCTGTCATTCTGACCACTTACACTTAACAAAAATTTCTAATACATCAAATGATGTCCAATTACTTCAAAATCAGAATATACCATTCTTGACTCATATATCCTTCTTATATATGAACATTATATCAAATTTCCTACACAATCCATTCCATACACATCATCAAATCCAAACTACAAACCTGACAGGATCAAGATACTTACTGAACAGTATTCAATCTCCCAATTTTATAAAATCATATACTAACTGAAAAATTATAAAACTACCACATAATTACTCTTAACACATATCTCAGTCCATGATAAATATTTCACTTCCAAATCACTGCCAAAAGTATTTTAAAACTATTTTATTCTATAACTTTAAAAATCTGTTAATCAAATATTACAATGAGCTGATACACTTTAGAAATTCATAACACTTCAACCACATTGATCTAAATTCTCAATTCCGAGTATATCATATTAGACATATAAAATTATCATATTCCACAAATTCATAATTTTTTAAGATCATTCAGTAGGACAAAAATTATTTTTCACTGTACTATACTGTTTACACATAAAATTTCCAGAATTTCAGGGTCATTTTGGTAAATTCACTATAAATTCAATTTCCAGAATTTTCAATCGATTCAAAGTCTCAGATGATCCTTAACATGTCTAATTGCATATACTCAAAATTCAAAACCAGAATCAAATTACAAAAATTTATAAAATTCCTGGATCAAGAGACTATCAAGCAGAAATTCCACAATTCATCATAATTTATCAAGTTATCTTATAGATCATCATCAATTCTCACAACATCAAACGAAATACACATCAAATCCTTAATTATACATATTTCCAGAAATCAAAACTTAAAGGAATTAACTTAATTAATACCAATAAAGTGAGAAATACGTATGATATACCTCTTGAAATTCAAAATTCTAATTTCTTCTTCTTTTTCTTCTTCTTCTCCTCTTTCTCTCTTCTCTCTCTTAAAATGGGTAGCTCGACCTAAAAATGGTAAATTAGGGTTTAAAAGTGTATTTTTATACTAAGAGGCTAATTTTTGGTATTTATGAATTTGCCCCCAAAACTTTCAAAGTATAACAATTTGGTCCCTAAAATAAATCTAAAGTCATACAAAAAAACCCAATACTAATCGTATATCCTTAACCTATAAAAATATTACTAATAACAATATATAATTCAAGTATCACCAACATACAAATAAAATACGTATATTTATACATATATAAATACTTATTCTTACCAGTCGTGGATACTGGTTACTACACATAGACTTTTTATGGTGTGACCGTTGGGTGTCGTTGGGTTTGGTCTGATGCTTATGGAGTCCAGTGTGTACAAATATGGGATCCGTTAGGTCGCATAAGGAGTTTGATATCCAGATGCTTCGAGACTATATCTCGAAAGGTCTTGTGGCCACAAGTATTAATCCTGGGAAAGAGTTTCCGACAGGGTGGAACAATATGGCAAAAGAGTTTGCACATATTATTCAGTGAGATACAAATCTAGAGATAGGACATAGATGAGCACATGAAAATTTGATGGTGATAATCTATATCCTCAGCACATCCAAGATATCATGATGGAAGGACTATACCTATGTGTTGTAACCTCAGCTTGCATAGTTTAACTCGTTGATTTATATATCCGTGACGTGTGCGTGGGGTAATGTTCACGAACTTATAGAATAGTTGTATTTGATGAATCAGGTCTAAACTAGGGAGTCCCGCTATATAGAATGTACTTGTTATGCACTGGGGCAGCGTGCCGGATTAAATTGTTTAATCCAGCAATATTTAGCACTATCATGAAAATGCGTGTGTGTCTATATTTAAGTGTTAAATACAATAATTAATCAATAATTATTATTTACTAATTATATAATAATACGTGACACATTGTGAACTCTCGATAAAATTTACCCAAATATAAAATTTAATAAAACCCGTTAAAGATATACGTAACTTTAAATTAGGGCTTCAATCGCCATCATTATTATTGATTTGGTGTTTATTAATTATACATTTATTTTATACACTCACCTTTCACATGATCTTTCTCTAATTATCATCATGTTTTTAGCAATGGGTATATGTAAACTTTCAATTAAAGCAAGCAAATATTTATCAACTTCCGAGCTAAGTGATCGATCCTATTCAATTATATATGAAACAAGTTATAATAACAGAGCTGTTCTACGTTTGATTTATATAATTTAATCGATATATGTGAGTTATAAATAAAAAGTCCTTTTTTAATACAGTCATCTACATGTTATAAAATTAGTTTGTTATTTTGAAATTAACGTAATGTTGTATAAATTTTTAATTTAAATTTATTTTTATACGTGAGCATGTTATACAAGTGAGTTTATATATGCATGCCAAGATTATGAAAGGTTATAAAATAGGATAAAGGTTTTTGGTTGAATAAATGTATAATAATCACTCCTGAAATAATTATTTCACATTTAATTTTCTTATCCAAAACCAACACTTTTTGTGTAATGGCCACGTCAATGCTGAGGGAAATTTCTGCTCAAAACTACCACCTCAATGGATTATTATAATGAGTAATGGAACAAGTCCAGCTTGGCTCCAAAACAAAAAGCAGATAATAAAGAAACTACGTGAAACCAAAAGCTTCCTCTCTATATATACTTGAAGACACCCTTGTATCTAGACAGCCAAAAAGCTTCGAGGGAGAAAAAAAAGAAAAGAGAAAAAAAAATGGGAAGTGATGGATATTTTCCATTGGTTGAAACCAGAAGGGCAAAGGGAAGATTTGTGTACAGGCTATTTGCAGTTTCAGTGTTCGTGGGCATATTACTGATATGGGTATACAGATTGAGTCACATACCAAATGAACAAGAAAATGGAAGATGGGTCTGGTTTGGCTTGCTTGGAGCTGAGCTGTGGTTTGGTTTTTACTGGGTTTTAACTCAAGCCCTAAGGTGGAACAGAATCTACAGAAGCACCTTCAAGGACAGGCTCTCCCAAAGGTCTCCTCCTACTTTATCCCAAATATTACTTTTCTATTTGTATGATATGTGCACCATTGCTTTACATATACTAATTAATACGACCTATATGGTGGTGGGTGACTTTGGGCCCCTAACCCCATTAAAAATATGTCTTATATATAATAATTTTATATGATAATGTTAATGAAATGTATCTGGTCATCATGTATTGTTGCTAGTTTAGATGCATAGTCCTAAAGGACAAGAAAGTGGTTGAAATTGTCGAGGATATGATGGCATAAAGGTGCTTTTATTTTGTTTTAGCATGACTAAAGCTTTTATTTTATAACAATTGTCTTTAAAATCACAATACTTATACCCAAAAAAAAAAGGAACTGTTAATCTATTTGAAGCTAACACGGCATCTTTCAACATCTTTATTATCACTTTCTTTATCTCTTTCCATATATTTTAATACAAATCTTAACTTTTAAATAAGCAGATATGAGAATGAGCTGCCTGGAGTGGACATATTTGTATGCACAGCAGACCCCAAGATAGAGCCACCAATGCTGGTGATCAACACAGTTTTATCAGTAATGGCATATGGTTATCCAAAGAAAAAGCTCAGTGTTTATCTCTCTGATGATGCTGGTTCTGAACTTACTTTCTATGCTTTAATAGAAGCCTCTAATTTCTGCAAACATTGGATCCCATATTGTAAGAAATTCAATGTGGAGCCAAGGTCCCCAGCAGCTTATTTTGCCTCAATAGCTGAATCACATGGTGATAGTGACCCGTCCAAAGATTTTGCAGCTATCAAGGTCAGTGATTAATATTTCGTAATAATTATCCAATTAAGAAACAAACCATTAATTAATTATTATATTTAGTCCTATCTTTGGAATGAAAAATGAGATCCACATCTGTACCACATGTAAAGAAAGATGAGTATTGAATTTTGTCCACTAAATAATCAATCAGAAAAAAAAAAGTTACACACTTTAAATAATATTTTAAATATTTCAAATAATTATTAAATATTAAAATAATATAATATATAATTTTAAAACTTATACTAATTTATTATTTAATAATTATTTGATATATTATTTTTTAAATAAAATTTAAGATAAGTTGTATAGTATTACTCATGATCCATGTGTTTGATAATAATTAAGAATGTGACTTTAAATTTGGGATGATTTGTGACTAATGATTAAAAGTAAAAATATTTATAAAAGGAAAAAAAAATTGAGTAGTACTACACATATGTAATTAAGATATATATAATTTGTAGCTATTGATTAATATTTCTTAATAATTATTCAATTAAGAAACAAACTATTAATTAATTATTATATTTAGTCCTATCTTTGGAATGAAAAATGGGATCCACATCTCTATCAGATGCAAAGATAGATGAGCATTGAATTGTCAACAAAATAACTAATAAAAAAATAATACTACACACTTTAAATTATATTTTAAATAATAAAATAATATAATAAATAATTTTAAATTTTATATCAGTTCATTACTAATAATTATTTAATATATTATTATTTAAATAAAATTTAAGATACAATGTAGTATTACTCATGATCTACGTGTTTGAAAATAACTAAGAACATACTTTAAATCTCAAATGATCTATGACTAATGATTAAAAGCAAAAACATTTAAAAGAAATTTGAGTAATACTACATATACATAATTAAGATATATATACATTTTGTGTCCCCAACAATGTGTCACCGCCAATGGATGACGATGAGTACCAATTGTTGGGTACCTGATACTTTTTACTTTTATTAATAAATTAGTTTGATAATTGTTGATACATCAAATATTAATACGCTAATTAAAAATATAAATTTTATATTTCAATTATCTATATATAATATTACTTTTAAAAGTTTTAAGGTGTGGGTAGATTGTATCTTTTTTTTCTTTGTGCTTATATTAATATTGATCATTTGTTATCTTAGTAATAATATTGGCACTCTTCTTAAAAAAAAAAAGAGTTTTAAGTGTGGACATCTGCATTTTATTACAACGCGAATCTTTTACTACGAAAAAAAAAGTTGCTTTTAATGAAGACATCTGAACCAAACAAGGGCTACAAAAATGTCATATTTTGATTTATTTCATATTTGTGAAGTCTATGCTTAATAGGTGATCATCTTGTGTTTGTAGAGAGTATATGAAGACATGGAGAACAATATCAAAACAGCAACAGAACTTGGTAGAATCTCTGAAGAAATACGAATGAAATATAAAGGATTCTCTCAGTGGGATTCATACTCATCACGACTTGACCATGACACCATTCTCCAAGTAAGTTTTCTTGGCCTTCACTCCACTGCAGCATTTTGGCTCAACCTATAACTAAACAGTTCCAATTTCATGTTCAAGCTGTTTTGTATTTGTTTATTTATTTATTTATTTTCCATAAACTGAAGATATTAATAGATGGAAGAGATCCACATGCTGTTGATATTGAAGGATGTGCATTGCCAACTTTGGTATACTTGGCTCGTGAGAAGAGACCTCAGCATTTCCACAATTTTAAAGCAGGAGCTATGAATGCATTGGTAATGTCACCTGTTTAAATTTCCTTTAAGCTCTTTAAAAAGTAAACACGTTTTGGATTGCAAAACTCAAAAATAAAACTGTGACACAATAGTGTGGCTAAAGTTGATAATATTTACACTGGGTCGGAGTGTTCCAATCCCATGAATTCATAATTCAAATTAACAAGGAGTTTATTATTATGTGCACAGATAAGGGTGTCATCTAAGATTAGCAATGGAGCCATTATTTTAAATGTAGACTGTGATATGTACTCAAACAATTCAGAGTCTGTGAGAGATGCTCTTTGCTTTTTCATGGATGAAGAAAAGGGCCATGAGGTTGCTTTTGTGCAGTTTCCACAGAACTTTGATAATACTACAAAGAATGACATTTACAGTAGTTCTATGCGGTTGATTGGTGATGTAAGCACATATATATTCCTAAACCAGAACTTTGATGAGATCTTGTTTTTATGTTGGTTAATTTATCTGCTTCCAAGTTTGTAATTATATATTTTGGTTGATCAAGGTGGAATTTCATGGCCTGGATGGCTATGGAGGCCCTCTGTATATTGGAACAGGATGCTTTCACAGAAGAAAGACTCTTTGTGGAAAGGAATCCAGTAAGGAAAATAAGATTGATTTGAAGAAAGAAAATGTTGATTCAGAGAGGTCAGAAGAAAGTGTACATGACTTGGAAGAAAAATCAAAGCCTCTTGCAAGTTGTACTTATGAAACAAACACACAATGGGGAAAAGAGGTCAGTCTTTGTTTCTCAAAATTATGTTTTAGTTGTATATATTTATACAAATATGGTGTATTTTCATTACCCTGAAAGAAATTCTTGATTACAGATGGGTTTGAGATATGGGGTTCCTGTTGAAGATGTGATAACAGGGCTAGCAATTCAATGCAAAGGATGGAAATCAGTGTATTTCAATCCAGAAAGGAAAGCATTCTTAGGAGTTGCACCAACCACATTGCCGCAGACGCTTGTGCAGCACAAGAGATGGTCTGAGGGTGATTTTCAGATTTTGTTATCCAAATATAGTCCTGCTTGGTATGCACATGGAAAGATCAGCTTAGGTCTTCAATTGGGGTATTGCTGTTATTGTCTCTGGGCTCCAAATTGCTTGGCAACACTATTCTACTCTATTGTTCCTTCACTCTATCTTCTCAAAGGAATTCCCTTGTTTCCAAAGATCTCAAGCCTGTGGTTTATACCATTTGCTTTTGTGATATTTGCCAAGTACACATACAACCTAGCAGAATTTCTGTTCTCTGGTGGCACAATCCTTGGCTGGTGGAATGATCAAAGGATATGGCTTTACAAAAGAACAAGCTCCTACTTCTTTGCCTTCATCGACAGCGTTTTAAAGCCTTTTGGATTTTCGGAATCAGCATTTGTTATTACAGCCAAAGTGGCTGACGAAGATGTATCACACCGATATGAGAAAGAGATAATGGAGTTTGGAGCTTCCCCTTCAATGTTCACCATTTTAGCAACACTTGCATTGCTCAATTTATTCTGCCTGATTGGGGTGTTGAAGAAAGGGATCATAGATGGGGGTATTACTAAGCTATATGAGACAATGGCCTTGCAAATTCTTCTATGCGGCGTTTTAGTTCTCATCAACTGGCCTATGTATCAAGGCCTTTTCTTGAGGAAGGACAATGGCAAAATGCCAAGCTCTGTAACAACCAAATCACTTGTATTAGCTTTGTCTGCTTGTACTTGTTTCGCATGCTTGTATTAATTTTTCTCTTCTTTTTTATCTTTGATCAATTTCTTTTTATGGTAGTTATGTAACTTGCAGCTAGCTTACAAATAAAATATTGTACTTCTGCCCTTGGCATAACTTTCTCTAGCCAAGAATGCTTACAAGATTGCTAGTAGCCAACTTTTTTTTTGGTCGTCTTTAATAGAATAAAATAGATTGATGGCTATGTTCAATCATCTATCTACTAAGCAATCTTCATCTTGCCATATCATTGACTTCAAGGGCGGCATTATATCGTCCTTTATCATTAAATCTGTTATTTAGATTTACTAGCATGACTGCTTATCTACTGAAAGCAACTTTACGGTAAGTGTTTGTACAAGTTGCAGGTGCTGAGAGTTGAATTATTCCTTTTATATGGTTCTTGATGAAAGGTCTTATGTACATGTCATGATGACGCACTCAAGCTTAATTTATTTCAAAGATTCTTTAGTGGGCCTTAATAAATAATGCATAGGTAGAAAGTGCTGCTTTCAATTAGTTGAAAAGCTAATACTTCTACTCATACATCACAGAAAAGCATTTTTGAGAGCAAGAAAATGGGAACTCATGGCTATGTTCCTCTGTTTGACACAAAGAAAGCTAAAGGAAGAGTGGTACATAGGCTATTTGCAGTGTCCATTTTTGTGGGTATTTGTTTCATTTTAGTTTACAGACTGAGTCACATACCAAGAGAAGGAGAAAATGGGAGATGGGCATGGATTGGGTTGTTTGGAGCTGAGCTTTGGTTCAGTCTTTATTGGGTCAATACTCAAGCCCTCCGATGGAACTGCATTTACCGACGCACCTTCAAGGACAGGCTATCACAAAGGTCCTCTCTCTCTCTCTATGAAAATTATGTGTAATGTTGTTAGTTTTCAGAAAGATGTAACTCAAGATGAGATTGTTTTCCTTTTTTCTTGAGAATTTGTGTAATTTAAGGTAAGAATTATCCATCCATAGCACAGGATTTCTAAATTGGACTCAACATCCTGAATGGAAATTTTATAGCAGCATTACATTTTGTTTCATACAAATCTGCAGATATAAGAATGACTTGCCCAGTGTGGATATATTTGTATGCACAGCAGACCCCAAGATAGAGCCACAAATGATGGTGATCAACACAGTTTTATCGGTCATGGCATACGATTATCCACTGGAGAAACTTAGTGTCTATCTCTCTGATGATGCTGGTTCTGATCTGACATTCTATGCTCTCTTAGAGGCATCTGACTTTGCTAAACATTGGATACCTTATTGCAAGAAATTCTGTGTGGAGCCAAGGTCACCAGGGGCTTATTTTGTGTCAACTTCTGATCCAAAGGAGGCAGAGGAGGCTAAAGAGTTTGTAGCTATAAAGGTAAACACAAGGCAACCTTAGCAATATGCGTGAATGAAGAATTGGTATTGCTTTTTTACTATTTTTTGTTCTTCAAGATGTAGTGAATTCCCTTCTGTGCAATTTCTTTTGTAGAAATTATATGAAGACATGGAGAATCGAATCATAAGATCAACCAAGCTAGGTCGATTATCTGAAGAAATACAGTCTAAACATAAAGGATTTTCTCAGTGGAATTCATATTGTTCCCCACATGACCATGACACTATGCTTCAAGTATGTGATAGTCTTGCTTAGTTGAACTGAATCCCTTGTTTCTTTTCTAAAATATGAAGTGGTGAATTAATTCTTCAGATAAATTGTTTAAGGGATACCTTCAAGCATATCATCTGTAATGTTGTTTGTCTAAAAATTTTGCAGATATTGATAGATGGAAGTGACCAAAATGCTACGGATATTGAAGGAAGTTCATTGCCAACTTTAGTGTACTTGGCTCGCGAGAAGAGGCCTCAACATCCCCACAATTTCAAGGCTGGAGCCATGAATGCATTGGTAATTTGCATGCATAATTTATGTGAAGAATACACACAAACATAAATTTGCATTTTCACATGTGATATGAGCTCATGATGAAACTAGCAGAGATTTATATAATTTTGTATTCTTGTTTTTTAACAGTTCAAATTATTTTGTTCCACTAAACACATCAATTTTTGTTTGATGGTTTGTTTTGCAGATAAGGGTGTCACAAAAAATTAGCAATGGTCAGTTCATCCTTAATTTAGACTGTGACATGTACTCAAACAATTCAAGTTCTATCCAGGATGCACTTTGCTTTTTCATGGATGAAGAGAAGAGCCATGAGATTGCTTTCGTGCAGTTCCCGCAGAGTTTTGAAAATGTTACTAAGAATGAAATCTACAGTGGTTCACTGCGAAATGGCATGGAGGTCAGTAGATATTCATTAATCAAAATCTAACTGCAACATGTCTCATTTCTATTTCATTATGAAAGTTGAATGTTACTTGATTCAATTTATTTGGTCTTCAAGGTGGAATTTCATGGTATGGATGGAAATGGAGGCCCTCCATATGTTGGAACATGCTGCTTTCACAGAAGAGACACTCTTTCTGGAAGAAAATTTTATAATGAAGGTATAGGAGAATGGAAAAGAGAAGTAGGTGTAGATAAATTAAAGGCTCTTGCAAGCTGTACATATGAGAAAAACACTCAATGGGGAAAGGAGGTCAGTGTCTCTCCTGCTTATTTTGATAAAGATAAAAAACTTGATGACTCTCAAAGTTGAAGCTGATAGAGAATTGACACATAGTGCTTGATGGCAGATGGGCTTAAAATATGGATGTCCCGTTGAGGATGTGATAACAGGGTTATCAATTCAATGTAAAGGATGGAGATCAGTGTATTTCAATCCAGAAAGGAAAGCATTCTTAGGTGTTGCACCAACCACATTGCCGCAGTTGCTTGTGCAGCACAAGAGATGGTCCGAAGGTGACTTTCTGATTTTGCTTTCCAAATACAGCCCTGCTTGGTATGCATATGGAAAGATCAGCTTAGGCCTTCAATTGGGATACTGCGCCTATTGCCTGTGGGCTCCAAATTGCTTTGCAACACTCTATTACTCTACAATCCCTTCACTTTATCTCCTCAAAGGCATATCCTTGTTTCCACAGGTGCATATTCCCTGTTATTTACTCGTTAATTTCCATCAATCTTTAAGCTTAACATGTTCGCGCAAATTCTAAACGTGGTTTTTAAGTTTTGATTCATTATGCTGAACAAAATGCAACAGGAATTGAACTGCTGAATCTAGGATTGTTTCAATAAGTGTAACTACACTTCAATGTACTAAAAACCAAACTTGCTCATTCAATTGAGTGTTACAGTGCGACATTGCTATTAATTATATTTGTGAGAATGTTGATTGAAAATTATCGGAATATAATTTAGAAATCAAGCCAAGTGCGTAGGGTGCGCACGGATCGAAGACGGATGTGAAAGAAAATAAAAAACTAAAAAGAGCACACCAGGCACTAGCGCCGCGGCGATCAGGCGTGGGCGCTACGGCGCCCGGTCTAGAACCTGACTGTCGCAACACCAGGATACCAGCACTGCAGCGCTCAGCAGAAGCGCGCCAGCGCTGCAGCACTAGAAACGGGAACAGTATCCCAAAATAATGAAACTTTCTTATTTCGTCTCCTACTTGCTCTAGGACTCCCTAATACGACTCTCACACATATAGGGTAAACCTAAATCGTCCCAAAACTTATATAAAGGCTATCAATTGGCTTGTAAACACGTCTTTGTGATCAACAAGAAATATTTATAATCTTAGTGATAATTTTTGTAGTTATTTGTAAGAGAAAATTCCTAAAGTGAAAGAGAGTTATCTTTGTGATCTTTTTTGTAAAATGTATACTTTGTAAGTATTTTGTGATTCATGAAAGAGAAGAGTGTGGTCTTGATCTACCGTGAACGTAGACAAGTTGTCAAATCACGTAATTTTTTGTGTGTTCTTCTTCTACCTCTTTCTCTCTTTATTTTTTAATAATTTATTCTGCATCATTATTTATTTGAGTAATCTTACTTCTTTATGTACTTCTACTTTAATAATATATTTATTGTCAATGCAGCTTTCAAGTCCGTGGTTTATGCCATTTGCATATGTGATATCAGTTAAGTACTTAAATAGCCTAGCTGAATTTCTGTGGTCTGGTGGCACAATCCTAGGCTGGTGGAATGACCAAAGGATATGGCTCTACAAAAGAACAAGCTCCTACTTATTTGGCTTCATCGACGCCGTCTTAAAGTCACTAGGATTCTCTCAACCAGCATTTGAAATCACAGCCAAAGTAGCAGATGAAGATGTGTCAGAAAGATACCACAATGAGATAATGGAATTTGGACCCTCTTCCTCATCCCCAATGTTCACAATACTAGCAACAGTTGCATTGCTCAACCTATTTTGCCTTGCTGGGTTGGTGAAGAAAATCACCATTGATGGCGCTGCTGACATCAGATTTGACACATTGGTTTTGCAGATTCTTCTATGTGGGATTCTGGTTTTAATCAACTGGCCATTGTTCCAAGGCCTTTTCTTAAGGAAGGATAAAGGGAAGGTGCCAAGCTCAGTAACAGTTAAATCAGTTGGATTAGCTCTATTTGCTTGTACTTATTTTGTTGTCTTGAAGTAATTTTCTTCACAGTTTCTGCTGATTTTTAAGCTTGTCTTGTGTACTTATTTGTCCTTTTAGATTGTGAAATAAATAATTTTTGGAATAATGTTCTTTATATTATCATTACTACTTTTTTTTATTTGATAAATTCTACTCTGAAAAAAAAAATTTCATAGACATTATTAATATCATCAATCTTTTATATAAATTTTACATAAAAAATTTTATTAATAAGTAAAGATTTTATTTTAATCAATCGATAATGTCTCATTTTTTCTTTGAATTTAAATAGAAAAGAACACAAACACATACTAAAAATAATATTACATATTTTAATTGTATTTTAAATAATGATGTATTAAATAATTATTAAATAATAAAATTATGTAATAATAATTTTAAAATTTATATAATTTTATTATTTAATAATTATTTAATACATTATTATTTAAATGTAATTTAAGATGTATAACACTACTTTTCATATTAAATGTTATAGATAAAAAAAATTTCAAGCCTCTAAGCAGCGGCCACGTGTGGTACAAATATTGTTATGTGAAGCTGATCGCACACAATCATAGCCTCTTTAAGACAGAAGTGTTGAAACAACGTAAGTACAAGCAAGTCCTCTTCACGTTCAATCTTCTCAGTTATCGCGACTTGACAAAACTCAATCAACTCAAAAGGGGTTTTAGATTTTGTTTGTTCATCTTCAAAGGTACAACCTTTTCTCAAATCTCATTTAATTTTAAATTTTTTAGATTTTTCTTTCGTTTAACTATCAGAAGAATGAGGAAATTCTTTTTTTTTTTTTGGGGTTAATTTCTGGTATTCTCGATGAAATTTTTTCGAAACCCATAAATTTTGAAGCTCCTTTGCGTTTTGTACCTTTTCTTAGCAACCAAACAGTGAATCAAATCATACCCATCTTTTGACTTTTAGTTATTTATACATCTGATAGTGTTATGATTCATAAAACACTTTTTTTTATTTGGTTTTTTTTGCATGAAGAATTGAATGTTAGTTTCTAAATTTATGTGGAAAATCCATTGATTTATATTTTAAAACAACTGTGGAGCAATTTTGGATGTGGGCTTTTTTTTCTTGATGGCAAATTCGTTGCAATGAGATGTACAGACTTTCATGTCTTGATCCAATCTTATAACTCACAAAATTTCGCTTCTTTGATTTACAGATGAAAGTAGGGCCGCTGGGGTTTTGTGTTGTTGTGTTATTGGCATTTTTGGTTTGCCCACAAGCAGTTTACGGGATTAGATTTGTGATTGATAGGGAAGAATGCTTCTCTCATAATGTACAATATGAAGGTGATACAGTTCATTCTTCATTTGTTGTCATTAAAGCTGATTCGTCTTGGTATTACAATCATGATGGTGTTGATCTTGTGGTAAGCTCCATCTTTATCACTTTTTTTTTATTTTTTCAATTTGATGTTGCTGCTATATATTAGTTCACTTTTTTATGATAAAGTTGAGTTGGACAATAACTACAGCTTTCTAGTTTTTTTTTTTTTGTTTTTAGAATTGTCTGTCTAGATTAATGTGATCCACATACATGTTCTAGATGGCAATCGACATAAGCTCCCAGATTATAAGCTACACAACATGAAATGATTGAGTGTGAGGTCAAATACAATAAATTTATTCCTTTTGTTTTCAGAAGGTGAAATGGATAATATGTAATTATTGTGTCTCTGTTGATCGAAGTCATTGTGTCCCATTGATGATGGGCACTCGTTATCATGCTTGTTTGCTTCACAACCTTTCATCATGCTTTTGAACTCAGTCAAATACATAACAAGAATATATGTAAACTCATATGCAAAATTTAGTTTGTTGATGGTTGACATGGAGTGGGAACGGATTGTTGAGAGCGAATTTTGTTCCTTATTTTTATATGGTGTACTAGGAGGGTATGGCTTATCTAAGTTCTGGGTGCAAGTGTGTTTGGTATTGTTGATTGTCCCACCCCAAAACTCTTGATGTAGTTTTATTTCTCTATTTGCTGATCTTATTCTTATTTTTATGGACTTTGAACTCAAGTAACCATTTCCAACCGTAGAGGGAATTAGATAAATTACTTTATATTATGTCCCGTCATAAGTATGCTGCTTTATTCCGGGGAGCAAATGGCTGATGTAAGCAAAGAGATCTCAATCAATAGGGCCAGGTATTGTTAACAAGGAATCTAATGTGTTAAACGTGCAATCACCAGATAAATGTAGCAACAAAATGTTTTGATGAACTTCAGATTGTTTGGTAAAAGTTTGAAATGAATTTTTTCAGTCCTGTTTACTGAAATATGTTAAGCTAGTAACAAACCATTTATGTTCTCTTTTTACAGTTTTATGCCAAAGGTATCAGTGAATCATGGAATGTTGTTGAACTTTTGCAGGTGAAGGGACCTAACGGTGACCAGATTCAAGATTTTCGTGATAAAATCAGTGAGAAATTCGAGTTTGTGGCTCAACATAAGGGAGTCCACCGTTTCTGCTTCACAAACAAGTCTCCATATCATGAAACTGTAGACTTTGATGTACATGTTGGCCATTTTTCATACAATGATGAGCATGCAAAAGATGGTAAGCAAGTGCACCTTCTTTATTGTATCATGTTCAGCCTTTGTGAATATAGCAGCCAACTTATGGTAACTGTCATGCATATCTGCAGAGCACTTTAATCCTTTGTTAGAACAGATATCTAAATTGGAGGAAGCGCTTTACAACATTCAATTCGAACAGCATTGGCTTGAGGCTCAGACTGAACGCCAGGCAATAAGTATGTATCTAAACTTGCAGTATCTGTTATATTAAGATGGAAGTGTCCTGTTTGATGATTTTGCTTCAGTGTCCTCTTTTGCGCACTCAATAATATATCACAAGCCAGTTAAGAGCTTAAATTTTTGGAAAAGGAAACATACTCGTAGGATGACTGAGACTTCTCAAGCTAAGTGATCCTTAGAAAAAAATTTAGTTTATCATATTCTCGTATTCTTACTCCACTTAAATCGTTGAGACATCAAGGAGTATGTTTTTAAGTGTCTTGCCACCAAGGACAAGATAATCCTCATGTTGCGAGTGCTATTGAATTCTTGCTTGCATATTCGACCAAAACTATTTTAGTTATTAATTGTCTGTCTTCCTTATCATCTTCTTTTGAATGGAAATGCAGTAAATGAAGCAATGAGTCGAAGGGCGGTTTACAAGGCATTTTGGGAATCCTCAGCTCTTGTTGGTGCCAGTGTTCTCCAAGTATACCTCCTCCGCCGCCTGTTCGAAAGGAAGCTTGGGACGTCCAGAGTTTAGCTTTACCTTGGAGATGAATTGTAGGATTATATAACCCTTGAGTCACCCAGTTGTAGGATTATATGACCTACTGCTGTTTCATGCTTTTGATTCTTTCTTTGTGACTTGCCAGCAGGAAAAAAATGCATACAGAAACTAAATTATACATTTCAAATACTTTTTGTCTTAATGATGATGAATAGATCCATGAATTTTACACACTGTCAATTTACATGTATTGTGCCCTTTAGTAACAACAGTGGCAACTAAAATAGTAAAATGTCTCCTTCAAATCACGCCACAGACTCAGATGAATGGACCTGTAAAAACTTCAACCGTTGTTTAGACTGTATCAAATGATGTACCACAGGCAGCCAGAGTCGGAGAATTGTGGTAACCAGTTTTACACCTGGATATTAACACCCGCCATATTTTGCCAAACTCGCCAATACTGCATCCATGTTGAAACCAAAATAAGTATTTTCCTAGAAAGTTCTTTTACCCCTTAAAATTCTTATCCCTATACCAAGTACTCTTTCTTTGTATCAAGTTAATTGTTGCATCAATCTTTTTAGCTGAATTTTAAGTCTGATCTTCATAAAGAATTTATTTTCAAGGAAATAAGAAAAGGTTTATTTCATAAACAATGTCGATCACCAATATAATAAGCAGAAAGAATATATGTCGCAAACAAAAGCTCTACAGCCCATAGAACAGAGAAGGTAAAGACAAGAAATAGCTTGGCTTATAATAATAACCCACAAAATGAGTATATATAGATACAGTATGTATTTTTCTGCTTTTCCCACCATGACTCAAATTTTACAGCACAAAAACAAATTCCAGCGTGACCCGTCACAGCTCTACAGCTCCTATATTGTTTCAATGGTGGGGCCAGTTACAGATGAACGTACTCTTCCGAGAAGCTCTTAGATCGGCAAGATCTCATCAAGATTGAGTAGATGGGCTTTGGATGCAGCAAAACCACTTTTTCTGAAAAGAGAGCATTCACACAAACACAGAGCCATTAGTATGCAAAGAACTCACAGATTACTGCTCTGGTAAATAATCAAAGAACTTACAGGCTGCGGTTTGCCAGGATCCACTCCTTGCTTAACAGGAGGATCAGCCTTTCCAGGTGACTCAGGTTTGCCACCAGTCTTCTTCTCATCTCTAGCCTTATTAAAGATCACGGTAAATCCTTCAGCAGAAGCAGGATCATTGACATCCCATTCACCAAATTTAGGCAATGGGCGACCCTTGTCCTATTCAGATAAAAAGAAGACACCAAATTACCATTAGTAATCTCATAGATGTTTAACAGAAGGGAAAAGCTATCTGAGGGCATCCAAATGCCGAAAGCAATTTGTCCAGCCAATGGCAGACCAATCTTGTCATCAATTCAAACTCAAATATAGACAAATTGAGGTTGGTCATCTTCAAGTACAAAGCCAAGGACAGAAAGATTGCGTAAGATAAACAAAACTCCGAGAAAATTAGTCTTATTTTCTCGCAGAAAAAATGTTTTCTCATGAGCTTCAAGTAAAAAGTGGGAAGATGTTAACAAAAGTAAATAATAAGCGAATGAAGAGTCTCTTCAGAATACAACTCTTCATCTACAGATAGCACCCAAACCTAAGCTCTAAGTCATTAGTACTCGCTGAAACGAATATTCTATATAATAAAGGTGCAAGAACTTAAAACCAGACAACTACTACCATCTATTGATTAACCAAGTTAATGAAGTAAGAGATTCCTTTAATCATTTGAAAAGATATCACATGACAACATGGATTTCTGATGACTAAGAAGCACCGGTAAAATCAAATTCACAGTCCAAGCACATCTTGTAATAAACAATAATGAAATGTAATTGTACAAATACATATAGAACTAAATATGTATGACCAAATAAGAAAACATAGCATAAACATATAACACAACCTAAGACTAGAAGGGACAACATTTTCAAAGAACCATTGATGAACTATTTCAAACACATCTTCCGAATTACATAAATGAACAATTGCAAGTTTCAAATGATTCCCTAAACCATCATGATGCCATAGTAGTCAAGCATAAGAAAATAATGTAATTCCACCATAAGCCCTTTTTAGATTCTCAGTGACGCCAAACCATTTAATTCATAACTTCAATCTTCTGGTTATGTACTCAAAAACTCAACTTGCCTCTACTATATCACCCACCAATTTAATGTTCCATTACATCATTGACGTCTATACATCTATCTACCAAAAGCTCATGGTACAACAAAATTTCTTGATTCTCATTCACACCAAGACTCTGACAAAAAACAAAACCAAAAAAATTTCATCTCAAGTAACAACCTAACATGTCCCTCAAATCAGATTCTATTGAACTTCTTGATCATGTATTAAATGATCCAAAATCAAAATTTTCCACAAAAAAAAAACGCAAACGAATAAAACACACTTCATTGACTGCAAGATCAAATATAAAGCACCAAAGAGCCCAAAAAAAAAAACTAGCATCAAGCAATCAATTCATCAGAGTAACATCCAAATCAATCAAAGATCACATCAATTAACAACAAACCCATATCACTAAATCACACGTTGAGCTCAAAAAACCAACAAAATCGAAGCTAAATCATTCAGAAATTGAAACAAACAAACAAGTGAAAGCAACCCACAAAACGGGTAGTCACAAAAATGGAAACTTTACAATAAAAAATATTAACTTTGGATCAAAACTAGAAACTTTTAGAGAGAGGGATTACATACCGACATGAATGAAATTCTAGATACAGAGAGAATTTTTCTGGGAAAATTGAAAGAAAGAGAAAATTATAGAGAGAGAGATTTGTAAACAGTGGAATATGGAAAGGGGGGTTATATTTGACGGTGACGTGAAGGTTGGAGAACGACATCGTTTGAGTACAGAGATAACGGAACGGGAACGATGAAGGCAAACGGGGTGAATTTTGAGTTACACGGAGGCAAAATGAATAAAAAGCGAGTGGCTGGCACTGTTTTACCTGTTGGGTTTTACGAGATTTTATTTTTGTTTTTGTTTGTTTTATTATTTTAGTTAATTAATTAATTTTGATTTCTGTTTCTGTTTTTTGTTTTCCTTTTTTTATTTAATTTTTCTGTTTCCCCATTTTTTTAGGCTGTGTTGTACTTTAGTTGATTACAGTACATAGAGAGTACTTTTACATTTTTTTTTGTAATTTGCTCCCTAATTTTTACTATTTTTACAAATAAAGATGGTGTTAATTTTTTTTTATTTTAATCCCAATACCACGGCTAGAGATTTATCGAAATCACTTGATACAATGACAACTAAAACTCGTTCGAAATGTCGCTGCAGCACCAGGGCCTAGAGGCCCCAACATTGTGGCGTCCAACACTTCAAAAAGTTCTAATTAGGAAGTAAAGAAATAAATTTTTATGTATATTAAATATTTTTAATTGGATCGAGATAAATTATATATAAAACAGTATATTCATAAATTATTTAAAGGAGAATGTAATTTTTACTTAATATAATCTTCTAAATACTCCTCAACACAAAAGTGTTTTAAAAAGAAGGAATCAAACTTTATCAGATATGATCTGATTGATATTGAACTTCACTGATCTTTTAAAACATCTATGGGATTGTGTTCTAAAAATCTGTTAGTCACTTATTGTATATAATTCCATCAAAACTTATTCTTTCTACTCTGTATGAAATAGAATAAAAGGAATCGAGTCTTAATTGGTCTTGGCTTGACAGCATCAGAGGCAACCCTCGCACACCAAGCAAGGGTCAGTGAATATTGTTGGCCGCCAAATGTGGCATCACAGTGACACTTTAAAGACCATGCTTAAATTATTTAATTAGTATTTTTTTTTTGTAGAATCAAAAGATCTTAATTTAAATTCCACTCACACCAAAAAAAATATGATCCATGAAAAAAAAATTAAATAAACATAAATAATGATTAATATGGAGAGAGAGAGAGAGGGATCACACGATATTACTATAACATTTTATTAAACAAAAAATAATAATCAAGTATAATAAACCTTTTCATACATCACTATCAAAAATTATTAATGAAAATCTTAAAGACATGGGTATCAATTCTAAAAGATGATGAAGTGATAAGATAGAAGAAAAAAAATTATAAAAGAAAAAGAAGATACTTCTATTAGCAATTAAGGGATTTGTTTAATTCAAGTTGAAGATACAAAATGATTCTCATTCTTGCTATTTTTAGGTGCAAAAGATTACAAATTAAGATGAGCAAAAAAAAGCTAAAATAATTGGCCAAACAAAGAAGGTGTGGCATATATATATATATATATGACATAAAAATGGAAGATTAGAATTTGAAACCTCCACTTATATATTATCGATCTTTTATTATTGAACTATTTTTTTTTTAAATATTATAATAATTTATTAAGCTAATTTTTTTTTTTTTGAATATTACAATAGTTTACTGATATTTATGATCAAAATATTAAAACATACAATGATGATATTTGTTAATATCACCTGTAAATTTAAATTTAAAAAAGATTAAATTCACTTTATTAAAAATTTTTAAAAAAATATACTCTTATTTATATATGAGAAAGGACTCAAACCTTAACTCTCAATAAACTACCCACCACTCGGCCAAAAGATAATGAGCTGCCAATAGACTATTAATACAAATACTGACCGACCAAGTTTGAGTTGTACGAATTTTGTTAGTGACTTGCATTTTGGCAACTTTTTGAATATCAAAGAAGAAACAATCCCAATTGCTCACAATTGAATTAATTAATTAATTCTTTTTTTTTTTAAAGAAAAAATAGGTATCAATGTGAACACAACATTTTTAAGTATATTTTCATTTCATCTACTAATTACAGCCATGTTAGGATCAAAATTTTAATTTGATTAATTAAATGGGTGGTGTTACTATATCCCAACTCAACTAGAATTATTATTATATATAATTTCTTAAGATCATTTTAAGAGGTTTTACCAGTTAAACTAATTGACACCTGCAAATAAAAATAAATAAATAAACAGAGTTAAAAAAACATGATGAGATGAGGATGCTTGAATATAATTTAGATTATAAACCAGTTATTACAAAAGACAATCATAGCAGATGTATCATTGTTATATTTGCTGGATTCTGTCTGCCATGCTGATGGCAATGCAATTATATTTTGTAAGATGTGAAGCCCATGTAGCTCAAATTGGACAGAGATTTGAGACAGGTTATTAATTAGGTCCCTTACATGGGATGGGAGTTGTTTTGCTCCACCTTTGCTGGGTTGCTACACAATCAGAGCTGGCCATTTCCTGAAAATCATGCGGAAAAATATAAATTAGAGAAAAGAATGTAAAGGGTAAGTTTTGTTGCAGACGTATGAAGTTTTGGCACAGGTTTTCACTCGAACTCGAGTATGAAGAGCCATGGATCAACGGTTCTGACATTTTGATAAGCGGGTCATGTGACATGCCCGTTGAAAAATCATTAGCTTGCCATGGATGTTGAAAAATATTGCCTACGCCAAATGTGTGTGCTTAATCCATGAGTTCTACATGCAAAAAGGACAAGGGCTCTCTATATTATAATTTTGTTCCTAATACAGGCAATGAGCAAAATTAATCCAGCATATTCTATTGGATTTGCAGAATCAAAGAAAAAGACAATAAACCAGGCTGCATCTCTGCATCCCACATAGCATTCAGTATTTGGAAGAGAACTAGTAAGTCAACCCATTACGTGTTTGAATATTGCTTGGGGCAATTTAGGCAACCGACTCCACCTGCATTTAGGAGAATGAAAATATGCCAAAAACACCAAATCATTCTAAGTGATGACTCTTTGCTGCACCCATAGCTGCCCACAAATTAATCGACAAACAGCAAGCTAGACCATCAAATATTCTGAAATTTATTGACCATTTAATTACATTCAAAATTGTTTTAACTGTTAGCAAATTACCTGTCACTAACTAATCAGGAATCAGATCAGATAGTCTTGAATAACATTAGTTGTTGCTCAACAGAATCTCCTGCTAATCAAGTAATCATTATTAATTAATATTAGGGGGGAAAAATAAAGAAATTAGAAACATTGAGGCCTTAACCACCAAAGAAACATAAAACCACATTTGGTGAAGCAAAGATGTGGATTGCATACACATAGAGCATCTCTTTAAGCATACCAGAACTTGTAAGCAGGTCCACTACCAATATCAATGCATCAGAAAGCCCTTCAAAATCACAGTTCCGCAATTCACATAATATCCAGCTATGAAGCAGAGACCCTTTCACCTTAAAAAGCAAAATGATAATTGTATACATTAGTAAACAAGAATAGTTTTCAATGAATAAATAAGAAGAAGAAGAAGAAGGTTGTATTGAAGAATACAAGATTTTTGCACAAACCATATCATGAGCATCACAACCTGTTAACACAGTTCCATCCTAGCTTCATATGGCAGTACAGCTCCGAGATCGTATTTATTTTGTGAGTCCAAACCGAATTACATAACTTTTCTACTTCTTTTTTGGCGCTATTTTCTTCTAGTGTGCCTCAAGGACTTCAACTTTCCGAGGGCAACTATCAAGCCCTCATGCAAATGTTGAGCGCTTCCATCACAAACCCAGGATATCATTCCCCTCTCCTGTAAATCCTTTAGAAGAATTTTGCCCTTAACAAGATTATTCTCCTCTCTTTTCTCTTTCATGGAAATGGCCTCAACGAGAATAGTATATGTGGTGGCATGGGGCCAAACATCTTTTTGTTTCATCTCTTCGTATAATTCAAATGCAGTTGCAACATCACCCTTAGCAGAAAGGCCTGAAATGAGAACATTGTAAGCAACCGCATCAAGCTTCACTCCAACGTGTTCCATTTTACCTTTCAACTTCAGAGCCTCTACAAGGTTAGCTTCTTTACAGAACATGTGCATCAGAGTTGTAAAAGTAGCAACGGTTGGAACAAGTCGCATGCTAAGCATGCGATTAAGAACAAGCATTGCTTCTTCAACCTTGCCACAGTGAGCAAGCGCCCTTATCATAGCACTCTCAGCTACACAAGAGGAACTAGCACCAAGTGCCTCCATTTCATCCTTGAGCTTGAACGCCCCCTTTATATCCCCCACCCTACACATACCATTAATTAAAGTAATATACTGTTTGCACTTAGGTATTAAACCCAACTTTGACATTTCATGCAAAACAAAATGGGATTCTTGGAAAGCAGAAATTCTGTTGAGTCCAATGATGATAGCATTGTGTGTATTTATATCAGGAAAAACTCCCAACTTATTAATAATATTAAACAGATCAAAGGCCTTTCCCATCTCACTTTTTTTGCAACACTTCATTATGAGCATGTTAAATGTAGAACAGTCAACTATGGTACCTTCTACTATCATCTTTTTCAAGAATTTAACAGCAATGTCCAACATACCAATCTCACAAAATCCAAGAATGAGGGAATGACATGTTAATTTGTCGGGCAAAAGACCAGTCCTCATCATGATATTGAGTAACATGGAGCACATTAATAAATCCTTTTTCTTCAAATAACCATGCAAGAGAATATTATACGTAGCTAAACTAGGGCGTAGATTTTTGCTCCTCATTGTGTATAAAAAATCATTTGCTTTCATCATCTTTCCCCTCCTTGAGAGTCCATCTATAACTGCATTATGAGCAATGGTATCCAGGTACACACCTTCTTTCTTTGTTTTTTCATAGACATACATAGCAGCCTTCCATTGGTCAGCCTTGAAAAGACCATCAACCAAGCATGTAAACATTACGTTGTTTGGAGAAAAAGTACCTTTTGTCATCACTTTCTCAAAGAAGAGGAGGGCAGAAACAACTTTTCCCTTTCTACATAATCCAGCAAGAAGAATAGTATACGTGTAAGTATCAGGCAGCAGATTGAATTGAACCATCTCATCAAGAAGAACCACTGCATCCCATAAATTCCCAGATTTACATGTCTCAACAAGTATAGTATTGTAGGCAACAGTATCTATAGCAGAAGGAACATGGTGAAGGTTATTCAAGAATAGCTTGGCCTCCTTCAAATTCCCACCTTTGCATAGTCCTTTAAGTAAACTCCCGTATGTGAAAAAACTTGGGTGATGACCTAATTTAACCATTTCATCAAACATAGAGAATGCTTTTAACCCATCTCCCAAGGTTCCATAGCCATCTATAATACAATCAAAAGTAATGGAGTTAGGGACAATGCCAATCTTGCTCATGTGACTCATGAAATCCTCTGCCTCACTAACTTTCCCACCTCTACAAAGAGCAGCAACCAACATATTACAAGTGAAATGATCTGAATTGTGACCACTACAACTCATAACTGCATAGACCTTCAATGCTTCTGTAACATTTCCCATCTTGCAGAAGTTATAGATTAATGTAGAGTATATGATGTAGTTTGGAACAAGTCCAACTCTATACATTTTACATAATACTTCCTTCGCTTTTTCAATCTTCCCAACTTTGCAAAATCCATTTATAAGTACAGAAAAAGTGATAAGATCAGGATTCACTCGATCCTTGAACATCTTATAGAGCACTTGCACAGCTTCATCAAGCAACCCATTTTTGCATAATCCATCAATAATTGATGTATATGCTATACAGCTAACAGCTATTCCATTAGTCCTCATTCTCTCAAGCAAACTCCTTGCCAGGTCAAATTTGGCATGTTTGCAAAACCCACTTAAAAGAGCTCCATAACTGACTTTATTTGGCCTTAATCCCATCTTTTCCATCATAGCAAAAAGTCTGAAAGCTTCTTCAAAATTACCCGTGCTGCAGTGCCCATCTATCAAAGCATTGTAAGTGATACTGTTCGGTGAAAGATTAAGCATTGACATCTCATCAAAAACCCGAATTGCAACCTCAATCTTTCCCTCCTTAACAAACCCATTAATAAGAGTATTATAGGTGACTTTATTAGGACTTATCATTCTCTTCCTCATATTTTTCAACAGTAAATACCCTTTGGCACTTCTATTATTTCTGCACAAATCATCTATAAACATATTATATGTACAAACATCAGCTTCAATACCCTTAGATGCCATATGATCAATCAACTCAAAAGCTGCTTTATACCTCCCCTTCTTACAATACCAGTTAAGCAAAGTATTATAAGTAACTATATTTGGGACATAACCACTCTCTTCCATCTTTCTCAACAAATAACCAGCTTTCTTAAGCTTCCCTTCCACACACAAAACATTTATCAATATATTAAAAGTAGCAACATTAGGACAAATCCTCTTTGCAAGCATTTCCTCAAAAAGCAACCAAACCAAACCAGCTCTACCATCCTTCCTCATAAACCCTAACATCATATTACAAGTATACACTGACGGCTTAAACCCTCTAAAACCCATCAAACAAAAGACCTTCAACGCATCATCAACCATTCCTTCTCTCAAATAAGCCCTCATTAACAGGTCAAAAACCGAAGGGTTTGAATTACAAAGAGGGTATGTACTCATCAGACCATCAAAAACAGACATCGGACCAATACCCATGTGAGCCAACTGCCTCAATATCAACTTGGCATCACCATACATTCTAGCTCTAACAAGTACATGTGCAGTTAAGCACAGAATATGAGTCAAGTGATTGAGTTCCAAACCAGGCTGTTTCATTACCCAGTTGAGGAATTTCACAGCTAACCTCCCATGAACTGGTCTCAATGAAGCCAGCTTGTACTCCATGTGGTTCAGTGACTCCCAACGGTCAATAGTTAGAAGTGTGTATATGCTCTTTTCCATATCTGAACCAGAAAAGAAAAAGTTCCAAACTTTGCAGTTAAAACACACACACTCACAGAGACATAAACAAACAGAAAGAGAGCAGCCCATGCAAATGAATAAAAACTTAAGTACCAGAGGCTTGTGAGTGGTTGTTGAAAGCTGCTTCTGTGTCATGAGCTTCGAAGTTTTTGCCGAGATCATGAGAGGAGGAGCTCATGTAAGAGAAGGTTCTGACTTTGGAGAATTTGTGGGGGAATTTTGAGAGTGTTTTGGTGGTTGAGGAAAGGAAACGGGACATGGGTGAAATCTTTTTTATTTCATTTGTATCAGTGTTTTACAGTCTTTTGGTTCATTTTAAGAGAATTTGGAATAAATAATAAACAACGAAGGAATAAGGGTAATGTCGTCCAACAAAAAGTCTTACATGTTTGGGCCGAGGTTTTTTAAAAGTTGAGCCCAGAGATGTTGTCCACTGACCGAGAGGTTTGGGCTGGATTTTATAAATTGAGCCCAGAATTTATCTATCAATTGGGGTGGTTTAATGCAATTGAGCCTAGAAATTACATCTTCTTTCGACGGAAAAATCTATTTTTCGACCTTCTTGAACCCAAAGAATCGACACAATACTCTTAGGGAGTTGAGAAAATTCTATTCCTATTATTACAAATATACAATTCATAAAGAGATTAAAAAAAATAATAAGTAGAAATAGATCGAATCAATTATTTGTGCATCACCCTAATATCGTGATAAAAATTACATAATATCTTGAGTATTAATACCAATTGATTTTTAAAATGTTTATAAACGTTATATGTTTTTTTTTAAATAATTATTAAATGGATATATTTTTTTTAAATTAAACTTGTACGTAATAAATATTATAATTTTAAAAAAGTTATATTAAAAGTAATCATATAGGTAAAATAAATTTGTTACTTCTTTAATTTTTTAAAACAATATATACGTTATTATAATTGAAATATATCTTCTAAACAATTAAGAAAATAAATATTTCTTTATAATTATTTTAATGATTTAGTAAATTAAGAGAAAAATAAAATAAAAAATAAAAAATCTATGAAAAGATTTTTTTTTCTTTCTTTTTCTTTAATACGTTTACCCTGTAATTATGTTAAGAATTAAGAAAATAAATATTTCTTTATAATTATTTTAATGATTTAGTAAATTAAGAAAAAAATAAAAATAAAAAATCAATGAAAAGATTTTTTTTCTTTCTTTTTCTTTAATACGTTTACCCTGTAATTATGTTAAGTTTATTTATTAATTTCAAACCATACAATTCAATAATGATTCTAACACATTATTTGAGTAAAAATAAACAAATAATATTAAATACTACTTTAAAAAAGAGTAGTATTACTGTATTACTAATAAAAAAATATTTTGAACATTGATTTTTATCACAAAGTTCAGATTGAACGTTCATGTTTATCTGCAGGCATCATTCCTCAAGGTAAAACGAAGGGCAATTGGACTGCAAATCCCATCTCCCTGTTCATTCATTTATCTACCCTATAAAAAAAAGATTACTAAACTTGTGATTCATTTTCAACACGATAAAAACTCAATGTATGTATGAACAATTCAGTACGGGGATGCAATCAAATCTCTTCTATTTCTTAAATGATTTAAATGCCTTTATGCACAAGGCTAAAACCCGACAAAGTTCTAGATAAAAAAAACGACTAATATGAACAAATGATATCACAAACCGTCCATTGACCATCTATGCCCTCTTTTAATCCATGAAATCATTAACAAGAAAAAAAAACATATTCCCAGCTTATTTTGGTTCATAGAGAGCTCCTCTTCATTGAAAGCTGTAACTGTCATTGCCGGGCCAGGAATCCTTCTATAATCTGATTTTGATACTAATGAATTGCGGCTTTCCCCCACCCAAAGTTATAAATATTTCTATCTACCCGAATTGGTAGGCTTCTGCAAGAAATTAAAATGTAGAGCAGTTTTTAGTGACCAGATCTCTATGAAATTTATTCGTGCATGTTAAGGCCAAAAAATAATACACAATACTAAGGGATGAGAACAGATATCTTACTGACATGTACATGGATATCCGGAGCTGGATTTCCGATGCTGCAGGAGCAACACGGATGAAAGAATATTTCAACCAAAGCCAAAACCTTCACTGGCTTCATGTATGGCAAGCAACAAGCGCTCTTTAAGCTGTTCTTTGGAGGAATACTCGGGAAGGTCTAGTTGATTAAAGCTGAAGATAAAAAATAAACATTCGATATGATTGTAGTAAACCATTTGCCTCCCTACAACAAATTACGAAAAAATAGTACAGATCAAGTGATCTTCACTAACCATGTATGAGCCGAAGGTAGCCGCTCTGGTGCTCCATATGCCTTGTGAATCTGAAACTTTTGGGGACCAGATATACCTTGCAATGCTTTGAAACCCTCCAATGGAACCTGAAAACCAGAATAACATGGTGTAATTGGCTTAAAATCAGAACCACAAACAAGAGAACTTGTGGTCCTCTTAATCAATTTGAAGATAAAACACAGCTTTACCAACTATTCAAATACTATTGCATGTCATATCTTGTCCAGAAACTCCAGGGGATATACTTTCTAATACTTGACAGGTGAAGCCTATCAGCTACAGACGATATTGAGAACCATTGTGTGTAGTTCATTAAATTACCTTCGATGTTCCAGTGACAAACTGAAGCAGTCTAGCCATGTCTTCTTTGTTGAAAGCTTTAACAACCTCCCAAAACCACTGAACAACACTGGATGCTGCCGTATAGCCAGTGTACTCCGTATTGGCCCTTAAGTCATCCACTGCATCAGCAATAATATCAATCAGATACTCCAAAGTAATGCAACTAACAAAATAGTAAGCAAATATATAGTTGAGCCAACTCACAATCAATTTCAGGAAGGCCACTGATTAGGAGCTCTAGCTCTTTATCATTAAATATCAAAATAAGTTCTCGTGGAACCATTTCACCGAAACCTTTCAAGAATGCAGTGATTTGAGGACGAATGGCATTTG
This sequence comes from Ailanthus altissimus, assembly GCA_946807835.1. NCBI lineage: Eukaryota > Viridiplantae > Streptophyta > Magnoliopsida > Sapindales > Simaroubaceae > Ailanthus > Ailanthus altissimus. Next base: position 26,208,612 of record OX327704.1, on the reverse strand, counting down.
TTAAGATATGATCAGCAACAAGGTCTACATATTCATGCTTTGTTTCTTCCGTAACTCTTATATTTCTTCCTCCAGGTTTAAGCTCATAATCAGTAACCTTTGTTTAAGCAAGGAAAAAAAAAACCATGTCACAGTTAAATCATTTAGAAACTCTACTTAAGAGGGAGAGAGCAAGAGCGGCTTAAAGATAAAGTTATTAAAAAAAATCATATTCACATACCTCGGTTTTCTCGTAAAGTATATGCTTTTCCTCATCAGCATCCATGCTAAATGTCAGATCAGGAATGTCACTTACATCATTCTGAAATACAGAGTAAAGAGAAAATGTCAGACCTTAAATTTTTTTTTACAAGGTTTCACAGTACAAATGCTAGTTGAAGAGCTAGGGTAATGAACTTCTCAAAAGAAATAGACAATGCTAGAATATTTAAAATTACATCCACTCACCTCCAGCATCCACTTCAAATTCTTGTAGTAATCAGGATCAACAGCCTCTATGTCATGATAAGTCACCTTTACACCAAGAATGTGCCTGTAGAAGGACCTAGTAAAATGAACATCCAAAAGTTGACCATCAAAGAGAGCCTTGGCAACCTGCATAAAAGATCATCAATCAGAAAGACAAATGAACACAAATAATACTAGGGCTCAAAATTTCACTAGTCCAGGAGAACTACCACACAGCCCACAAATTTGAAATAGGAGAGATGCTCGGTTTGGTAGACAGAATTGGGATTTGGCTGAAAAGAAGCATTGTTGCCTACAGTGGTGAAAAGCAATGCTCCTTTGTCAAATATAACTCTTGACAGTACTTGATACCATTCCCTTGTTAGACCCCCGGCATCAATACCCTCTTCACCTTGAAAATGTACATTCAACCTTCCCTTTAAATCTTGAGCAGACCGCATCCTTAATTGATTGTATGAATCCTCTAAAATATATGCCCGCCGAACACTTATTCGCAACGGGCCTGAGAGGTGCTGTTCATGCTGTTGCCTGATTCTTGAGCGGAAATATGCTCTCTTGTTGTCGAAGTCGATCAGCCTGGGGGCCTTCAGCATCATAGAAAGTGATTTCTCCAACAAACTGGGATTCTGCCTGATAAAAGCATTCAAAAGCCGGCGATGCTTCTCAGCGAACCTTGCAAATGTGACTGCACCATCAAGCTTTCTCTGAGAATCATCACTGCAATTTGTGGTCAAGGAAGATGAGCTCCCAGCAGACTCTTTGATTTCTCTTGCAGTTACATTTGCTTGATCTTGCTGGATCATGACTTGATTTGCTTGTAGCTTTTCACACAAAACGAAAAAAGCCTCGATGAAAGGCAGGAGTCTCTGAGTTCCTGCAGGAAGAGGTGATGAAGTGGAGGTCCCTTGTAGATGGTCCCCAACAGTCATATTTGACATGCTTGGACAAAAAGAGCTCTGACCCAGCTGTCGCTCAGTCATTGTAATACAGTCACTCAGTTCTTGCCATAATGATTCCAGTGCAACATTTAAATTCCACATGGTAGCTTGCTCCTCCTGTTCTGCATCACTCTCTTGACCTCCATTCTCACCAACACTAAGTGATGTGAGCGAGCTAAGTGCTTGTAACACGCGCAAAATTGCAGCTCCAGCCATGGAACCAGCGCTTAGACCTAGCATGTGCGTATCTCTCAGAGTCACCAGCTCATTGACAGCTGAATTGCTCAAACTATGAGCCAATTCAGAAAGCGCTGAAGCAAAGAACTTCCGATGGGGTGCAGCAACTGAAGCTAACTTCTTTAGCACCTCACCAGCCAACATATAAACTTTATCTGATAGCCTAAATAAGTTATATAACAAATTAGTCAGTGTATTACCACCTCACTGCATTAGAGTAAAAACAAGGAAAAAATATAAAGAAAATGATAACTATGGGAATAGGAAGTAGATAACCAACTAACACGAATTGCTGGTGATGAGTTGGAAAATTTTCTATGACTTACAAGTGTAGTACATACGACTTTTAGTACATTGAGAGATAAGAATCAGAGCCAAATACATACCCCTCACGACCAAGAAGGCTGCAGAGATTGCACAAATCAGATTGCGGCAGCTGCAAGAAAATATCATATGTATCAATGGTCCTCTTTCCATCTGAAGTAGATGACGTGACACTGGTATGTTTATCCTCTTGACTTGAGGCTGGTTCAGATGAAGGAGGATCTTTCTGAGCATCAGCAGAAGACTCATCTATCAGCGGTTTCTGGGAATTCTCAATTGCTGGCTCAGATTGTGACCGACATTCTAATCTTGATGCTGCTGTATAAACAATCACTTGAAGCAAACCCATGACCTGAACCATAAGGTGTAAATAATAAGTATACATGCAAAAATTATATATAAGAATTTGATGACTGTCACATAACCATACAATTCGAACTTTCAAGGGATATAAGGCCGACCTATTCTACCACTTTAAGAGAAAGGTCCAAAATATTCAAAAAACTGATCCACCCAATGAACTCCTTTACCTGCTCGAGGTGTGCAGTGCTGTGTAAAAATAAGGGTCGATTCAAGAGTTTTAGGAACAGTAATAAAGGAACATCTCCCCTCTGTAAGTTTTGCAGAGATCCAGAAGAAGATTCTCCATCCAGAATTTTCTCCTTCCCTTTACCCTTCGTTTCAGAATATTTTGGACTGGAAGACTCGGGTAAGATAATGGGATCAAAGTAAAACAACATATTTGCAACAGCAGAATGGTTTGTAGCCAAATAAGTCATAATCTCAAGAATTCGACGCAACACCAGAGGAGGGAGACCTGTTAGTAACACCCCAAAAAAAATAGTAATTAAATAAAAAGGAAGATAATATGTTAAAAGCACAGAGATGAAAATAATACCATCCAACAACTGTGACCGGCCATAAACAACATTTGACTGACAACCATAAAGCCTCTGTGAATTAATTCTTGACAATCCACTAACTGAACCTTCAGCCTCGGGTTTAATCATATCAAGCAAAAGACGAACTAAAGTTGCCCTTGTAACACTGTGTGGGCATAGGTTTAACAACAGTCTCTGCAGAAGGCCTTTCCCAAGAGGCTAACAAAATAGGAGAAAACAAGAACACCACGTTAATGATCTTCTAGTAAACAAAGAGGTCATTGCCAAGCAACTTATTGTGTCTACTCAACATTTAGATTGGCATAATTTCTCTTCAATTTAAGTTAAAAAGTACTGAAATATAATCATACTCTGTTTTTGAGCAAAAATTCCAGAAATCTCAATGATTTCCAGCGCTTTGCATTGAAGGAAAGTTGATATAGAGAAGCCCAGATTTTGGCTCTGGATCCAACCCATACATGATACAGTACAGTATTTCCTTTATCAGCATAATACAAATTCAAATCATCGTTTCAACTCTACCACCTCCAACTTTTTTCTATATGCTGATATCTTTTATATGTCAACCATCACTAGAGATCTAAATATTTTTTATGAAGAAGACTTTTGCAGGCATCCCAGTTTGGGAGACTAATGCAAAGTAACCATAAAATAGAATATGGCATTACCTGTGCTAACCGTAGAAGCCTGATCAAGGCTTTCAATGCATTTGCATCCAAAAGTGGCTCCCCTTCAATTTCCTTCACTTTCAAGCTATCTACAATAGCAGAAGCCGCTCTTCGACCAATTGTAACCCCAACACCCCTGTCCATCACTGTCTGCCTATCAAAGCCCAAACCATTTCTTCGACTATTTAGCCTATGGCTTCCTCCAAAGAGACTGCGAGCCTGATAATGACTCATTGCTCGGTCCCTTAACATTTGAGCTTCAGCGAGTAATGGAGAAGGTAAAGCAGACAAGACAGCTTCTGAAGAAGTCAAAAGTACCTGGATGAACGCAACAGCAGAAATGGTTATTGCAATTCGATTAGTAATAAAAAGAAAACTTTTAAAGAGTAAACCTCTTCACGCAGATCAGCAGGAAGAGTAGCAATGATTGAAGCATTGTCCATGTCAACTGGTTGTCCTTCACCCTGCTGTGCCAACCTCTGTGCTCTCTGTTGGGCCAAAACTTCTGCTTGGATATCAGGAGGAAGGGCAGCTAAGAACTCAGGATCAATATCATCTGCTGAAGGCGGGGTATAACTTGGAGGTTGAACAGACTGAGCTTGCTGGGAAGCTAGCACTTCTGCCCGTAAGTCTTCAGGTAGTGCCTCCAGGAAAGTAGGATCAATGGCACTAGCACCAGGACCCTCATTATTTACACTGGTTTGTTCCGTCTGATTAGTGTCCTGAGATTCCAGCGTGATCTGCCTGGATGATGGAGCATCTACACCAGTTTCGGAAGCATGTGTTGGTTGCTCGGTTTGATTCCCTTCACCATCAATACCATTCATATCAACATCAGCATTTGCATTAACTGAAGAAGCATGAACATCACTTGTATTGGGCATCTCCAAACCAGAGTCCACCACCAAATGATTACCGGACTGATCATCCATCCTTGAGCATTCATCCCTAGCCGTAGCTGGAACTGGGACATCATGCAAATTTGTAGACACTTCAGATGCATTCCCATGTTGCAAATCAGCATGACCATCTGGAGCTGAGTTAACAAACTCCAAAATTCCTTCTGCTTGCTCAGCAGCAGTACCATTACTTTCCCCAACTTCCATGTTATCTTGCCCATTAGAAGTAGTGTCTAGAGAAAGTGGTTGAATAACCATAGGTTCATCTTCAACAGTATCAGAATTAACTGGCTCCCCAATTGGGACACTTCCAACTGCTGGATTAGATTGGTTCTCTGTTGTTTCATTACTACCATTTTCTTGCTGCTGACCTTCATTTGGTTGACCACCAATATTTTCAGCCTCTACCACTGTTTGGCCATCAATTGGCAGAGGAACATCTGACAGTTGCCTTTCTTGCAATCCTGAATTCTGGGACTGCCTTTCAACCAGATTGCTGGCAGGAGATACACAGTGCAATTGAGATACAAAATGTTCTTCTACTGCCTGAGCAATAGCAGAAGCTTGAGCACCTGCCTGTGGCTGACCATCATCAGTCCATCGACCATCACCAGTCCCTCTTCTTCCTGATAAGTGCAAAGAGTCTATACCAACAGAATAATCAGTCAAAGGTGGGGGTGCAGTACCACCCAAACGATCACCAAAAAGACTACTTGGTGCATGATCAAATGGAAGAACGGGGGCATCAAACATGTAGAAGTGAGCAACGTCAAAACTACCAGAGGACAGAGCTTCTAAATCCCTAGCTGAGTTCCCACCTGATGACCACATTGAGACCAGGTCCCCTGACTGTGATGGTCTTGAAAGAAGAGGATGTTGAAATCCACTTACTTCTGCAACAGATCGCTCAAAGGAAGACCGACCAGTCTGGCGACGGCGTTCAAAACCTAATGGCCTACTGCGAAGACCAAAAAGATCATCCACATTCACCCCTTCAAATGGTTCGGCAGCAACATCAATTAGACCACTTGCAGCTCCAGGTTGTCCAAGTACCTGCAAATGATCCAGACCATCAAGGGCCTCCCTCCACCGCACCTCTATGACGCGATTCTCATGAAAATCATCATCCTCTTCATCAATCATTTCATCATTATAGTCATCTCCCAAGCCAGTATCATCGTGATCTTCCACATCTGTGTCAGCTGGAGACATCATACCAGCACCATCTTCTGCTATATCCTCATCTTCATCGTCCCCCTCATCATCATCCTCATCGTCCTCACCATCATCTCCCATATCATCGTCCTCATCACCCATATCATCTGCCCTATTCTCAACACGAAAAGTCATCTCAATTTGATCAGTGTTGTTTAACACACCACCTTCTTCCATTTCTTCACGCATGAAATCCACACCGAGCTCCATAGGTGGGTTGGTAGCTCTCACTTCTTCCACTTCTATTCCCATATCTTGCTCACCAGCGGGGTTTGCATTTGTTTCATGGTTTCCTTCACTTCTAGAATTCCCTTGATGCTGTTGTTCAGTGTCTTCTGCATCAGTAACTTGATGCTGATTGCTCCTATTCTGATTATGCTCCATGGTCTCAGCAGCTGAAGCAGTAACCTGATCATGTCTTCCATTTAACCCCATTGATTTTTTCTTGTTTCCCCCTTCAGATTTAAATACTTGCTCGCTGGCATTAACTGCCCTTGTTAAGCTTTCCAGAGCCTTCAGTATAAGGTTTACAGTTTTGGGAGCTTCAGGATAATCCAGATCAATGACTTGAAGAATGCTAGTTAGACATTGAACCATCCTGCCATCAATCATGCTTTTTGCTATGTCAGGAGAGCACCCAGGACCAGGTAAATTGCTGGAAGAGGAATTTTTTGACAAAATAGAACATGCCAAATCAACAAATGCAAAAATCTTTTTGTCAGGCAACAAAGTGCTCTTGATTGAATTGTTCTCTAGATTTGAAAATGCAGATAAGGCTTTTACGAGTTCATTAATAACTCGTTTACGCCCTTCACTGGAACGACCACACAAAACCACCAGAAACCACGAAGCTTTCTCAGACAACTTACCTCTCCATTCATCAGGTCCTGCAGAATTATCAATAGATAGAGGAAGTAGCTGATGCAAAACATGATGAATAATACCACCATGTCCAGAACTATCAAGATGATTGGATCCCCGAAGTAGACACATCTCCAGATCCCGTTTTAGTACGACCCCAACAGCATGAACATACATAAGGAGAATATCACTCAATAATTTGAGGACAAATGTCACTTTAGCAAGCCCAGCAGATCTTTCTGATATAGACTCTGGTTTCCTTGCTTCATCAATCTTTGACTTACCCTTCACCTTGGTAGTAGGTTCTTCCACCTCCATTGAACTGAAGTCACTAACAACATCCTCCTCACTTTTCTGCAAAGGGAATTTCAATATTATATCAAGAAGCTGATCAATCACTTGTGTAAGATTGGCAGGGATCTTTTTGTGGCCTTTCGAACATTTACCCATTCCATCATGACTCTTATTTTCAGAAATCCGAACAGATTCATTAGATGATATTGCAAGTTCACCTAATGATTTGGATTTATCCTTGTCTTTTTCCTTTTCCTTTGACAAAACTACATAGGTCCTCCCTCCCAATGACTCCAACTGACAAATTGCAGTTGCAGCTTTCATAAAAACAACAGGATCTCTAGACATAACAGGTGCCATTGATGTCAAGAACATTCTTGAAAGAATACGCCCAGAATGCCGGCTTGCACTCAAAGTTTGTCGTATCTCCCACTCCATTGCTGTTTGCAGCGTCTGAGGGTCTTCAAGGAGATGGCGAATTATAGCTGATGCAACAGTGTCATATCCAGGGAAAAAACAACTTTGTGGAAGACTAAACAGAGCAGCCAGGCCTCCATTTTCAAGAAATTGCAAAGCCAAGGCATGCGTTTTCGTCAGGCGAGCACATAATTGCAGAACAGCCTGCATGATCATCGCAGGAACGTGCTGTTTTATTAGATCACAAGCAACAAGCAGCACTTTATGACTCTCTTCACTCGTCAAATAACCAGTTGATTTCCCCAATATTTTTTCAAATGGTGAGCTAGATTTTTTCCCATCACCTTCTAAATCTGTTTTCTTTTCTTTGATTGGTGCTGGAGCTGATAAAGATGGATTATCCCCAGATGAGTCAGGCAGAGTCCCAGTCTGAGTTCCTTCCGTCGATTCAGAAAAGATTCCAGGACGGGACTGCAACATGTTATCTAAAATAAGCAACAAAGCACTAATGGATTTTGGGACCACAATTTCATTCCTTGGCTCATTTTTAGCCTTAAAATTCATCAAAATATCTATCACAGCAGGTACAACACCATTCTGAGCAGCAATTTCTCGTGTACATCCGTCCTCAGAAAGAAGCAATGCTATAATGTGTGATATCATACACAATGGACTGGTATCTCTTGAAAAATCCAAGGAACAAAGTTTCAGCTGCTGAATAAAATAAGATAGGACCCGCGGGCGATCTTCCCCTTTGTTCCTATTGCAAAGAGTCACAAGCAAATCTGTCAATGGGAATGCCAATGTATCACCACTCTGAAACAATTTGATGGATGAAGCAAGAATATCATCAACCGGCGGTGCTGCCACTTGACCCTCTTCAGTCAGAACATCCACTGACTTGTCAACACTGTCAACTTTTGTGGTTTCAGATGAATTTCCTAGAGACAGAGCAAGTGCCCGAGCCAGTTCATCATCCTCTTGCACAGGATCCTCAGCATGTGTTAACAGCCACTCCATGGCCATTTCAACACTATTAGTCTCCACCCGTCTCAGCGCCTCCTCTGCTCTTACCCTGGAAAAACCCATATCAACAATGGTGGCAATGGTATTTTCATCAGGAGGTGAGGGCATGAAACGCTGGTTTGTACTTCCTACAATACCACTGCGATTTCGCTTCACATCTCCAACACCAGAGTATACGTGAGTAACAAGTAAAATAACTGAAGCGATGAAACCTGGACTGCAGTTTGGAAAAAGAGGATGGTTCCAAACAGGCAGTATCACATCCAGGACCTGAGATTGCAGCATACGAACAAAGGTTTCTGTGTCCCTTGGAACAGGAAAGAGCCCGATTGATAAACCAACTGCAACTGGCTGAGCAAGCAGCTGAACCTGAGATGCATAGGTTGTAGACAAAAGTAAACCTGAATTAACAAAATACTCAAGCACACGGCAATAGCTTTGCAACGTATCAAGCAGCCATGTACCATGAGTCAATTTACTTCCTTCACTTGCCTTCTGTGGATCAATACCAGATGTTGGAATAGAGAATGGTAGGGTCCATAACAACTGACTAGTAGCTTCAAAAGTGGTGAGCAGATGCTTAAAGGTTCCATGGACATAAAAGTTATTAACCATTGCTGTGTAGCATGTACGCCTTCTGCTGTCAAATGTCAGTGCTGCCATGTCATCCACAACCTTCCCCAGATACTGACACTTCACTGACGGTGAAATATCAAGCCCAGAAGAGGAAGAGGAGGAAGAAGAAGAAGAAGAATACTCAGAGAAACTAAGGGCCTCAAGAAAAGTTTTAGCCAGAGCAGTTCCAAGAGTCTTTGAAGCTGAACTCAGTGACCCTGAATCAGCTCTACGCCGATTTGGTGAGGTGAAACCTTTGACAATAGCTGTGAAGAAAGCACGCAAAGTTGAAGCCAATTTGTTAAGGATTTCCATAACAAGCACATCAGGACTTTTCTTCTTCAGATCCTGTGAAGAAGCCTCCAGTAAACTAGGGGTAACTTCAGAATTCATGTTTAAGGCCTCCAGGTGCCGACTAGTCCTTCCACCCCTAATGCGTGACAACCCATGTCGACTACGACGATGTAAACTTTCACCAGCACGAACAACTGAAAGAAACTCTCTTTCCCCACCCCACAATGACTGTGAACCATTCCTGATAGAAACTGGGTTCATATATCTCACACCTGGGATATTCTCATCATGATCGCTTTCTCTTCCAGCAGCAGCACTAGATAGAGTTGCCTCTGCATTCTCAGCCTCCTGATCATTCCTCTTTTCATCTGCCTTGGTATCATTACACAAAGAAATTTGCCAAATTATTTCTCTATATGCTCTCCCAAGATCTTTTAGAACATCAGCATCTGCAGTGCTCAACTCAGATACAACAGTACTAGTCCCCTTCAACAAAAAATTGGAAAGAGAAAGAAGACCCTCTAGACTAGAAAGATGTCTCAAAATTTTAGTTTGCTTTCCAGATTCAACAGCAGCAAGTTGAGTACCACCTATGGAAATTAATAGCTCATTTGTTGTTTTCAGATGTTCTCTCAAAAATAAGCATACAGATCGAGCCAGAGAAGCAGAATGCTGGGGTGAGAAGTTCTTAAAAGCAACAGAGATACTCTGACCAACTGAAGCTGAAAGAGGCATTAAAGGCAACGTAAATAACTGCAGAACAACATCAATCCCCTTCTTCTCTACAAATATACGACATGTGTCAGCATTCTGAAGAATTGTTTCAAGAAGACGAGCAACATTGCTAACACAATCAGGAAGAAACTGTTCAACATTCGCCAAAGATGCATCCGTAGACACCTCAGCTGTCTGTTCTGAACTACCCATCTTGGAAGATTCCCTATCATCAGTCAGAACCAAGTTCCCCTCTTCAACATCAGTTTCCATGGGAACGGGAGTAGCATCAACTGGAGGATCACTGGACAAGCAAGAAGCATCAACCCCAGATCCAATTTTGATTATGACATTCAAGATCTCAATCACCATATCTACTCCAGGACCACGCAGTGAAGAAGCATGGCGCATAAGTTCATCCAGTCCACTAGAAAGGGATCCCAGCGTATCACCAGCAAGAACACGTGAATAAGTTCTGGAAGTGAAAATTTTGACAAAGCATCTCAACGCATTGCAATCTTGCACAGCCTGAAGACCATTATTGTTCAAGCACAAGGCATCCAAGCACTGAGGTATGCATATTATGACATCTGCAGAACAGAGAACTCCATCCATTATGGCATCCAGAAATGCAGATGGAAGGCCAACTTCCTCTAAGACAGGATAACAAGTAGGATCTTTGTGAATCAAATCACTCATAACAGTTGCCGCAAGTGAAAATACCCCACCACCAAAATCCTTTGCCCTTCTAAAAATTATGCATAAACATTGTGGCAACACACTCTCCTCAGAGCCATAAATACGGGCAGTGTTACCTGGAGCATCAGTTCCAAGAGATATAGCACGTAACAGAACTTTCATAAGGACTCGCCGGTGATACGAAACTAATGCTTCAGAATATAGAGGTCGCATGTTGTCTAGCTCAGTGGAAGAACCTGCAACAATTTGTGAACTGTTTCTGCTGCAATCAGAATCCCTTTTTTGTTTGGAACCATCTTCTACGTAGGACACCTCTACCTTCAGACGAGAGATGGTATCATCTAAACCACCCAAGTCCCTGAACAATGCAGCAGCTGGATTACTGTATTCCATGAATGCTTCCAGAATATGCACAGCTGTGCTGACCAAATGCAAGTGCTGAGGATCTGTGTCTTTGAGAAGAGGTAGGAGAGTAGGAATAAACCCTGCCTCACGCATAGCCGAACAACCCGATGATGATGAAACCAAAACAGTGACGAGAGATAACAATGCGTCGGCAAATTCAACAGACCACTTTGAGGTATTACTAAGAACAGAGTCAATAGTTTTCTGCATGAGGCTGGATAGAATGCCACAATGCCCACCAGTTGTCACAGCAGTCAATACAGTTGGTTGGCGAGATCGATCCTGACAAAGAGCAACCAATGAAAGCAGGCATAGAATCCGAATTTTTTCAGGCACCGCATCTTCATGGCTCAACAATGTCACTAATTCATTAACAAACTCAGGTTCAGAGTTAAAAAAAGAAACTAGGTCATCAGCATCACTGCTTGCTTGAACCAGTACTATGAAGGCATATAAGCGAATGCATGTGTACTGCTGTCGAGCAGCTAAAGAGCTGAAAGCCCTTGCAAACCGCAATCTTGACAAAAGAGAAAATCTCAAATTGGTTGGGACTTTGAACTCTGCCACTAACTTATTTAAAAGCTCCAAATCAGTCTCTGGACAGGTATTGATGTTTGGCAAATGAATAATTTGTAAACCCTGGGTTGACTTTTCTCCAACAGAGAATTCTTCTGATGACTCATTCAATGCATAGAACTCAAAATGCAGGGTACACCCTAAATCATAAGCTATTGGGTCATACGCATCTCGTACAGAACATTCAATTAATCCAAGACCCTCCTCCTTTCCACCCCAACCTTGTGCAAGAGCAAATAACTTTGAATTTAATGAAGCATCTCTAATGGAGTATTTCCCAATAGTTTTCTTTAAAAAAGCAGCCAAAGTCCGCAAACAAGCCTCAACCACATCCGCATCGGTGGAAGCAAGCAGGGATGAAAGATGCTGCTGCAATTACATAATGACCAACAAAAAGAAATCTAAGCAGAGAGATCCAAGAAACAAAGCAAAGGCTAAATACTTTAAATCATTAAAAATGCATGTTGATCAAAGAAATTCATCAGCACTATATAAACAATAGACAAAAGACAGTTATATGACTAGAATAGGTTAAGCACCATAACAGAGTTGAATCCTAACTCACCAAACACGAGCATAAACAAGTAGAGAAGGATTTTTAGGACAGAAAACATACCTCGTAAGAACTATAAAAATGCTTATTTATACAATTCTCCAAAATTATTCTTATTACACGGAGAATTTGAAGAACTGCTTCTCTTGGAAAAGGAGGATCAGAATCCAAAAAGTTATCCTCAACCCGCAAATCTTTTCTAGATTTTATGTGCTTCTCAAAAAATGAATCAAAATGGTTGAAAAGATCAACCCAGTGATGGAAATCTCCCTGCACCAACAAGAAATAAGCATAAATCATATTGCATAACAGGATCAACAGTTAAAGATAAAGGCTATAAAGTCACCTTATCAAACTCCCATTCAAAAGTTTTTAGAGGTTCAACTATATTCTCCAGTGGCACAGCAGTGACATTGTTGATGAAGGTTCTGATCTTGGGAGGCTGATATAAATCGAAGACAAAATAAATAGTTAAAAAAATTGCAAGATTGCCTAATTCCTCGATTCAAATTTTATATCTCACCAAGAATACATGGAAAATAAATAGATCACACAAAAGAATAAGTAACAAAATGCATACAACTATATTTGCACTCGCCAAAGAGTTGAAAATTTTTTGGCTACCTGATTCTGTCTGAAGCATAATAAAGACTTGAAAAGAAGACTTAAAACATAAGCAGCAGTGTCAGCTGCCCATATACCTCAGCTCCATTCCGTTTCTAAACAATTCTTAAGATGTTAATTTGTTAACTATTTTATAAATTGCTAAAAGTTGTAACAAGTATGGCCGTTAATTCTAAAACTATTGCACATCACAGAATTCAATACAAAAGCCATTATCATACCAATTCAATAAGACCTTGAACAATCATAGATACCAATCACAACTTCAAAACGATAAACAAACCCTGAGCAATCAAAAGTGAGTTAACACACTAAATATAAATCCAAAATTCGAACTTATTTAAAAAGCCAACAGAAATGAAAAAATTAACATGTTGAAACACACATGAAAAGGATTAATGAAAAAAGAAAAAAAAAATAGAAATTGACTTTTCACCATTTCAATCAGAACTTCAAGGCCATTCACTTTAACAAGCATCAAAGCATTTAAAACACAACTAAATTACTCAATTAACAAGACAGTAGTTACACACTCAAATAAATTCTTATTTCAAAGTTATTTATAAGCCCCTAAAAAATCAATGAATAACATGTCAAAACAAGCAGAAAAACACTTTTAATATTTTTTTTTTAAAGAATTTACACCATTTCAACCACTGCCAGAGCTATTTAATAATCTCAGTCAGATCATTTCAAAAAATAATAATAATCTCGGTCAGAATGATTTGATGAGATAACTCTAAACATACTCGAAACTAATCTAAATTTGAAATCTTTTGTAAGGATATATAAAATACACAACCCAGCAATCTATCAGCTAAAACAATCAATCTTTTACACAAATTAAAGAATAAAATGTATAAACACACATATAGAGAGAAGAACATTAATACGAGGAAAATAAATTGCCCAACTCAACTAACTAAACAAAAAATCATAAAAATCAGCTAAATTCTACATGAACTGAGCTATAAAATAACCAAAAACAATCGAAAACGTATAAATAAAAACATGTAAAAATACATATACCGATACAACTACGAGTGTAATTACATGTAAATAATTTTTTTTAAAAAAAACGAAATTTTGGGGAACATAAAAAGCAAAACAAAACTGACCACTTCTAACGTCCTCCGTCTCTTGAGCTTCATCGTGAAACAAAAAGCATTGCACGAAGCGGCAACGGAATTGAGAACCGATCAATCCTCAATCAACCGAGAACTGATCGAGAATCGGAAGAAGATAATTTGAAGTGAAAATTGAAGTTAAAAAAAAAAAAAGATAGGGTTTACACTCTGCTCTACAGTATCTGTACTTTTGTGATGTGTACAGTTATGATCGGATGATCGTATGGACAAGAACGATGGTTAAAGAGAGATTGAAAAAGTTTGGATTTCGGATCGAAATTAGGGTTTTGCGATTGAGATTGCAAAGAAGAGAGCGAAATGGTGGAGAGAAATAGAGAAATTTTCCTCTCTTTTTTTTTTCCAAGCGAAGAGAAGCAGCCAACAAGTAAGAGTTTTTGTGTTTGGGTTTGAGGTATTTATAGGGGAGGAGGAAATGAAGAGAAAATTTAAAATTAAAATGAATTATTAGTTTTTACATATTTATTTTCTTAATTACATATATATATATATATTATTTCACCAAAAATAAATGGTATAGTTTACTTCGTTAAATGGATATTATTATATAATAATACACGGTGTGGTGTTATTTGGTACATATTTTTTTTTTTGGGTTAAAGAGATTATACTAAATTGTGGCACGTGCTCGGTCGTTCATTATACAATATGTGATATTGTTAATAAATTTATCACTATATATTATTTATGATTAAATTTTTTTATAACAATTAAATAGAATAAAAAAAATATTGTTGATTTCCTTTAATTTAATTACTTTAAACATCTTTTTAATTTTAAAATTATCTAAAAGACTTTTTTTTAAAATATTTTTCTTCTTAAAATATTTAAAACATAAAATACTTTGATGAGAATTTTTCATATACTAAAAAAAGGTATTTCATATGATTTTAAAATTATGAGATATTTAAAGTAATTTAATCAAACTAAAAAGGTTTAGTAGTCATTTTCTAATAAAATATTATTAATTTATATTTTTATGTAAATAACAAAATAATAAAGAGACTATAGCAGTACATCTAATAAAATTATGAGTTAAAAATTAGGAGTGTTGTCATTTTTTAAAGGGTTTAAATAGTAAAAGAAGTCAATTATTTATTTGTATTAATAATTTAATAATAAAAGGTTAACAGTATATTTACTTAATTATTTTTATTTTAATGAAGATCTTAAATTTAAATTTCTTCTTTCATATAAAAAAAATGGTAAAATGAGTCATATAACTTTTAGTTGGAACTTGCTTAGAAATGAAGCAAGAGTTTTGAAAAAAGATTTTAAGGCTTGTGCATATTACTTATCATTAACAATCCTAGAAAAGGGATGTTACAATTATTTATTAAAAAAAAAAAATCAATGCCACGTCATTTGGGTATAAAATTACAAAATAAAATATAAAAAATACAATTCTAAAATTATATTAGAGAAATTAATTAAAAAAATAAATTTGACAAAGATGAAATTTTTTAAATTAAGTAGTTCAATGGAAACGGATTTGAAGGTAAAATATCAAAATCAACTAAAATTAAAGAAGGTTTTGGAGCAAGATTGTGCTAAAAGTTCTTATGCACATGATTCATATACAAATAGGTGTTACAACAAAATTACTTGTTAGTTTCATTTATTTTATTGCTTCTTTGATTTTTCATATCATATTTTGATTTGTCTAAAACAAAAATAAATAAGTAAAAATCAATTTCATACTTTTAAGGAATTGAAAATATGTCTAATATCAATACCTAGTAATAGCTCTTGGAGTCACAAATTTTAATGAATAATATTAGGCTTACCAAATTAATATATTAAAATTGAAATTTAAAATGATGTTGGTAATCAATTATTAGATTGTAAAATGGGGTAATAAGTAATTTTAAAATCTATACGATTTCATTATTCAATAATTATTTTATACATCATTTGAAATTTTAAATTTAAGATATTAATTTAGAAACCTAACATTACTCAAATTTAATTATTAAGTCAAATATACAATAAATTATCTAGTAAACTTGTAAGTACCAACATTTTGTTTTCTTCAATATTTATACATAATTACCAAATATCTTCACACGGTTTTTATTCTTTTTAGTGTTTTTTTTTAAAGATAAGGGATGGACTAGTGTCTAAAGAATTTTATCCCTTACCTCTTTCAAAGTTCAAATCCTAATAACTTGACAAGGACTTACATAAGAATTTGCAGCTCAATCATACCCCAAACCTTTTGAGTGTCTCTTTGATGGTTTTGGAATTAAATATGAGGAGATAATATTTCTCATATAAAATATTCAACAGTTTCTTACCCAAGCACCAAGTTTTCTTGTTACTTTGGGTAAGCAGATTCCTCAAAAGGGCATCTTTTCAATTTCAATACTGAAAAGGTTTATAGAAAAGTGGAGGGAATTAAAGTAAAAGATTGTTTAATATTCCTTTCTTTAGATTCAATTCATACTTCACTTCTGTCCAAAAAGAAAAAATTCGTACTTCACTTGGGAGCTAAATGAAAACCCACATGAATGGGCAAATGGTCTTCATAGTTTCACTACAAGGCTGCCCACTTGTTTTTTTTTTTTAAATAAATAAATAAAAGAAGGGGGAAAAAAAGCCATTCAGCTTGTAGATTTTTCTGTCAAAATCTGATCTGCCTATCGAAAACTCTCCAATCTTGACTTTTGAAATGGGTATCTACTCATAGCAAAGCATTGTTATTTACACTGAATTGATGGAGGATAGCATTTGGGCAGACCCTACAGTTTCTTTAGTCTGCTTGAGCATAACATTTTTTAACACCAAAAGCCAAAAACACACTTCATTCTTGTCCCTTGAACGAAAATAGATGAATGATGGTATCTGCTTCAGCTTTTCTTATGCTTTCCTCAAGTGCAAACCCATTTCATTGACTACATACTTCTTACACTTGATTAACACTTTGCTTTTGTTTCTCGTCCAGAAGTTTTATCACTCAATCTTGATGTAATCAACCATCAAGATGAGGAATCAGTAGAATTTGCAATCGGGATTGAAGACATCTGAGGACTTTCTTGGTTCCGGCAGAAAAGCACCGACCTTGCATGAGCTTCACACTTTTAACCCATACTGTCGTGTTCACAGGAGGATATGGAATTTTTCAGTCATCATTGTCACTGATTTCATAGACTAAATATTTAGGCATAAGCGAAGGGTAGTTGCGTAACCATTTCCCATTCTTGAATTTGCAAAGTGAAATTGTGGGGCTGGCCTTACAAGCAGAAGTGCTGATGTTCTTTGAGGCTTCAACAAGACGTTTACCAACTTGAGGTCCTCCAGGCTTACTACTTGACATTACGGGCCTTGATTTGGTTAGCAATGCTAAACTCAAAGTCCTTGGGGGAGTTTTGACTGTAAACTGTGGCAAGCTATCTGACTGTATGCCTATGCAAGTATCATCCCCACAGTGAGGAAAGCCAAGCTTACTAACCTGGCTAAGATTTGACAAACATCCTCTGACATAACCTGCAGCAGGTACTGCTTTCAATGCCCTCTCATTAGGGATCTCTACAGACAGGCTAGAATTGCACGCTACTACAGACTCAACTCTCTTATCTTTCTTTCTCTTTCTCTTGGATAGAGGTACAGTTCTTGAAAGCTCTTTTGATACAGCTGTGCTGCCATGGGAACTATCCATCCTCCCCTTTTTACTATTTCTTAAGATGCCATTCTTTTCAGTGCTTGTAATGAGAGAATCAGCGGCATCGCTATCATGAATATGATTCCTGACTATTGCATCTATGCAAGGACATAAACCTGACCCATCCAAATCAAACAAAGCCTTTGCTTCAACATGAAGAAACCGTGTTCCCTTTAGTCCCTGGAAAACATGCTTTATAGGCACTGAATTGGGAAGGTGGTAAAATCTTGACTTATGCTTCACCTACTAGAAAATGATGTTCACAATTTGCAGCATGAACTAATAAAATAAAATCAAAATAAAAGACAAGGAAATATCATCATTTTGATAATTACCAGCAATCCATAAACTTTGATTTCTCCTATTTTTGGGAAACAGCTGAAGTGTCTTGTCTCAAGTTCTTCTACAAAACCATTCTTAATCTGATTACTTTCACATCAGTTAAAGAAAATAAACAAGACAATACACTATAATCTAATGTCTAAACATCAACTGAAGACTTTGAAGATAAAAGGTACAGCTAAAAGACTCTGACCTCTCCTATCATAGTAGGTAAAGACAGAGAACTTTCATGAGAGCGCATGAGAGGTGAGATCATGAACCGACCAAAGACAGGACTGGACATTATTTCATGGAATGTAACAGCCAGCAATCTGATTATATAATAAGAAAACAAATTATAGGTAAGACATGCAACCGGCTATAAAGTTAAGACCATGGCATCCCATGTTCTTTATTTTGTTAATCTTATAACAAATTTTTTTCATTGACATTCTGCAACTTCTTATTCTAAAAGAAAACAATGACCTTAAAACATCTATGACCATAAACATCTATTAAAGTTCAGAGGGAAAATCAGCGACCGGCATATTAGAGCTCTTACTTCCGCTCCCAAACTTCCCATCACCAAGAAGTCATTGTGGCTTAAGGATGTCAAACACCATGTAATCCCCAATGTCACCAAGTCATTAAAAGTTTATTGAAGGACGTGTTCATCTTGTATAGCAAATCAGAATCTAATATTCCATTTAATTGAAAACCGAACAAAGCTTCAAATGACAATTTTATATTTTCTTTCGCCTCTCAAACTTCACATCTTTCATTCATATTCTCCCCACATAAAGTTCCACCACCAGAATAACTTTTGAACGAAATTGAAAGCTTTACCTCATTTCATCTCTATATACTGAATTGTTATTCTCATTAGAGCAGCCATTCTAGCCCAACACATAAAATGCTAATCACCAATAAAGCTTTGGCCTTTAATCAATCAAACGACCAATCAAAAACAGAAAAAAAAAAAAAAAAAACCATTTGGAAACCAGATTCCTGTGAGGAAAGTGAGCGATTTCAATAATAGTATAAATACAATAAGCAATACCCAGATGCCAAAATGTCAAAAAGAACTCACTTTTTAGATTAAAAAGCAAATAATAATGAAAATGTGGGAATAATGGAAGAAGGAGAAAGTAAAAAGAAAGCGCCTGTTCAGAGCTTACTCTTGAAATCTCCAGCAGTGATGTCCGGAGAAACAGCCATGGCAATGTGGGTTCCCAGGTTCGTGTCTGTGAAAACGGCAATCTGTTCCCTTGATGAAGCCATAGGCTTTAGCTTTGCTTTCCCGAGAGCAATAGCTTATGAAGCTATTTTTTTTTTTGTTTCAGAAATAGCCAATTTGAGGACATGTATCATCTTTTCCCAGATTCTTAAAACTATACCCAAAGACAACGCGACGTGACTAAAATGCCCTTATATTTATTTCTTTTTTGCAATTTTGAAATTATTAGCCAAATTTACCAAAAAAACTAATTAATAAAATTACGACAGATTTCCTATAATTTGATTAAAATACATAAAAGGAAATTAATTGTTTCTAAATTCATTAAAAAAAATTTACTATTATTATCTTCTTTTAAATATTTAAAAGTTTCTCATATTTATTTATTATACGTGATAACCAAACATTTAATTGATGATTTTTAAAAAAAATATATAATTAATTATATTTTCAAAAAATATAATTATTACAAAAATTTAGAAATTTGAGAGAAATTATGACATAAGAAATTTGGTTTGTATAATATTATAAAAAAATATTTTAAAAAATAATAATATGAACGGAGATGAGAAATCTCTTTCACGAAATACCAATTCGTACTTTTTTATTTAATTTTTACACAAACTTTTACTTCTATTTTTATACTAACTCAGATGTTTGCATACACAAAATACGAGCATTACTTTTTGTGTAATGTTTATATGCAAAAATTTAAATAAAAGAGTAACGTTAAATATTTTAAATTATATCATAAATTATATTTTAATAAGTGATGTATTAAATAAATATTTAATTATAAAATAATATAAATTTTAAAATTATTTATTATATCTAATATTTATTTAACATATCACTTCTTAAAATATAATTTAGAATATAACTTATACTGCCTAACATTACTCTAAATAAGATTCCACAACTTTGATGTTTATTTTTTTTTATTTTTTAATCCAAATTGACAAAACATAAAAAGAAGCATTATATCTTTTTTATATATAATTTTTATTTTTTAAATTATGTTGACTTTTGTTCAATATTATTCTCACTTGGGCTGGGTTATATAGTTTCTAGTGGTAATTGATTTCCAAGAGAAGGCTCCGACTATGTCCGGATGTCATTATGAATTTTTACGAACGCCTCCTTAAATTAAGGAGTGTCATTGAAAAAATATATGAAAAAATTCGTAAATAATTTTTTTTTGGTGTTAATTTGCAATTTAGCTAACTTTTATGGTTAAAAATAGAGAAAAAGATATTTAGATCTTTAAAAATGGATAATTTACTCAAAATTTAAAATTATCCATCTACACCGTGTTGTTCACTTTTTTTTTTAAATTGAATTAAAAATGTTACAACTACAATATTGTTATTGATTCATAGTTGATCAGTATTGATTGACATTGATTGGTGTTGATTAGTGATTGATGGCGATTCGACTTAAATTTGATATTATTAGACTCAAATTTTTATGATTTAAGCATTAATAAACTTTTTTTAATCAACTGAGCATTATGGAGGTGCAAAAAATGGGAAGGATATGATGAGGTGGGTGATGTCGATCTGTCCAATGGTGAAAGCAATAAATCCCACCACCCTACCGTTTGACGGCGACCATCATCCCATTATGGTGGCTGCAGCTTCTTCCACTATATTCTTCTTACTTTTAGTACATTTACAGAGTGCTTTATTGACGGAAAAAAAAAATCTACCATAATGTTAGCCACAAAAATTTAAATTTGATAATATCAATTTTAATAATTTTTTTTGTTGGAATCTGGTGGTTGACAACAGTTCACTGGCGACTTTGACAAAATCTTTTGTTCAGTTAATAGTCAATATCAATCAATATTGATTAGTGCCATTTACATTATACAAAATGTTATTTATAAATAAAATATTATATTGCCCTTATTACCACCTAGTTTAACAAAAAAATATTAACGATAGAAGGTATAAATATGTAATGTTTAAAATTGGATGAGTAAATTATCAATTTTATTATAACTTAGGAGTTTAAAAATTTCTTTTTTTTTAAAAAATATTAAAAATAGATTGCAAATACCCTTAAATATATTTTTTCTCTATCTCCACTTATATTTTATCTCAAACTCAATTCCTTCTATACTTTGGCAACAATTAAGGGCTTGCATGATGACTAAGTGTTATCAAGAGAGGTAAGTTTTGATTGTAAATAGTATTTGTATGTTATTAAGGTGTTGATGATGGATCAAAAAATAAAAAATGTGGCTTAGAGCTACGAAGTAGGTAAGAAATCACTAGATGCGACAGGTTTATTGCCCATAAAATTCAGCCAACGAGAGAATTTTCTCATGGCGGGTGATTCAAAGGGCAATAAAGTTATCATACTTAAATTTATCACTCAATTGCCTAGTGCGATTAGCCTTTTATCGCGCCAGGCAATTTAGTGCAATAAGCCAATTGTGCTAACTCGTGCGGCATGATTTGTTTTTTTGGTTTTTTTGATTTTTTTCATTTCATAAGTACTATCTTTAATAGAAAGATTTACTTGAGCATGAGGGCTCAGCCTAGTTGGCTGAGCTCCTCCAAGACTCACATTTTCATTTGGGTTCGAATCCCCCTCTCCCCCAGGTGATGCGAAAAATAGAAATATGTTGTAATCTCCTTTAAAAAAAAATAAAAAATAGAAAGATTTACTTATAAGTTCTTCTTAAAAAAATTTTATTTAAAAAATTATAGATTCGTGTGGTTGAATTTTTTAAATAAATTTTTTTAAAGTTAAAATTTTGAAAATAAAACTTCTAGAATTAAGGTTTTAAAAAAAATATTATTGATTGTTTAATTGTTTATTAAAAAAATTATTTTAAAGTAGTAAATCGTTTGATTATACATTGTAAAAGCGTTTATCTATTATTAAATTATAAAAATTAATATTTAATAAAATTTAAATTCCAATATAAATAGTTTAATATTTTTTTACGTAAAATAAAATTTACAATCTAATATTTAAAATTTAAATGTATTTTTACAGACAACACAAATTAATTCATGCTAAAATTTAATTTTGCTATCATTGTCGAAATAATGACTAAAATAATTAGAATTCTAAACATCAATAACTACAAATAGTAGAATTAATATATTACAGTCAACAAAATAATTAAATTATTGTGTTTGGTAAAAAAATTAAAAATAAAATAAAATATTATATATTTATGACTAAAAAAATTTGATAGAGCCTTGTAAAGATATGATAGTTGTAAAAATATAAAAATATAATAATTTTTAATAAAACGTTAAAAGCATATTAGTTGAATAGAGTTTATTTTTATTAAGAGTATATTGTAGAATTAAAAAAATATTATTAAAATATATATATTAATATACAAATATTTAAAAAAACTCAAAAAATTATATTTCTAAAAATTTAAATTAAAAATTTTTATAAGTAGAAGTAAAATAATTTTTTAATCTCAATTTTTTTATCTATTTGTAATTAAACATCATCACAAAAAATTGAAAAAAAATTTTAACATTAAAAATACTCTTTTGATTAATAGAGAAATCTAACCAAATATGATCCGTACCAAACATATCTTTAAACTTAGCTAAATTTTATTTGTGTTTATCTACTTTATCATTCAAAATTTATAAAAGAATAAAAAGGAAAAGACAAAAAAACTCTTCATATGGGATTAAGATTATATTCTACAAGAGCATGAACAAATAATCCAGCCTTGACAGGAGTGTAGTAATCGATATTCCCAAACAGAGGCCATATTAGATTATGTGAATTTACACAAAACAACCCCCACTTTTGGAACCAAAAATTAATCTATCTTCGTATCTACTGTTTGTCATCCGTACAACGAAGAAATATCGGCATGTCCATGGCAGAAGCTGTTTCTTTACCAAGAGTTATCGTCTATTCAAGCACGCCAAGAGGTCGAACTGAGCCACCGAGGAGAACCCACAAGCCCAGAACTTCAGTTTCCACTAACAAAAGAGGTAACTTGAATATCATTCATGTTCTGGTTTGCTCGGGGACAAAAATGCAAGAAAGGAGAAGTTTGTAGCACCATTGAAGTATGTAAATTGCGCTAGAAGAGACTGTTTTAACAACCCATTTGGGGTTATTATATATCCATGCTTGTGGTTTGTTTTTTGTGCTTGTGCGGCTAAAAGAGAAGACTCGCGTGTTCTGGTTACCATGAAAAGTTGGCAAAAAGAAAATTTTAAGACCCCAGCAAGGAAATTGAAAAACTGAGCTTAATGTTAATACTATATGGCTTGGTTGTGTGCTGTTTATTTTTCTAGAAAAAAATAGGAGAATTGAAACTTGAAACCCCAGCTAATACTTTGAAAAATGAGCTTACAATCAGCTTGTATCTCTGTTGAATTTGATGGGTAGTGAAAAGCTATTTTAAGGAATTATTAATGTGGATTTGGATTTACTTGAAGCTAGTGAAAGCCTTACGCTGTTGTGTTTCACTAACACTAGGTACTACACGCAGGAGCCAGAATTTGAATTTGGAGGTTTCTCCCCATAGGGCTGGTAATTAAATCTCTCTCCTGTTCTTTGAGGTTTCCAAGAAGTGGTAGAAAATTTAGGTGTGATTATCTGATGATTTTGTTGTTTTTTTACGTCATTTTTTAATGGTTTTGTATAGTGTCTGCTGTGCGGTTAATGAGAATAGAGCTGGGTGGTGCATTTGCTGACCTTTTAAATGAGAAAGGGAAAGGTTCTGGTGATAATGAGATGGGATATGTTGAGAGAACTCTTAGGTTTCGCACCAAAGATCTGGACGATCGGGATCTTAGATTGGTTCTCTCTCTCTTTCCATATTTGCATTTTGTCACTCCACTATCTTAGTTTTGGGGGTATTTGCCGAAAGAAGATGGAATAAATTTGAATGTAAAATGTTTTTGCTAATAAACTCATTACCTTTTATCAATCTAAACATATAGGTCACAGACGTTGTTGGGGGCACAATTCGTTGGAGGAGATATCTTGACCATTTGATTTGTTCTCTATGCCATGATGAGAAAACGTTTAGAAGCATGGAACCTCTACTTTTACAGGTGTTGTTACTTTAAGTATTTCATGTGGCTTTTTTTGTTTTTTTTTTTCATTTGCAATGTCAATAATGTTGGTTGATTGCCTTCCTATTAAAAAAGGTTGATTACCTTATGACATTTGCTAACAGTGGCATGATGTATGGACTTATCATTTTCAACCTGAATTTATCAGCTTTGTTGTTAGCGGAAGTTGATATTCACCAATACTATTGGAGTTGCATTCTTCTGTAAAAAATTGTGTGAAAATATTATTGGATAAGTATGGGACCTTCACTTATTTGTTTTCTCTTCTTATGTTTTTCAGATTCTTCGAATAGGTTTCTATGAGATTGTGAAGTTAGATATGCCACCATACGCTGTTGTAGATGAGGTAAATGTTTCTCTCTCATAAAGAGGAAAAAAATGCCCTCATTACGTTGGGAAGATAAACTATATGATTTCTTGCTTAGTCACCATGTTTGTTAAATTTTATGACGAGAGGGATTTGAAGTAACATGCCAGTTTTAAAGCACTTTGTAATACATGTGGTTAACATGCTCCTTTCTTTTTCAGACCTACAATTTTGGCCTCTTTCAAAAGTTAGACCAGACAATTTTTTTTTGGCTAATTGCAAGTGTTGTGTATGATTGCAGAATGTTAGACTAGCAAAGGTTGCCCTTAGACCCGGTGCTGGTAACTTGGTCAATGGGATTTTGCGGAAGCTAGTCCTACTTAAGGTTTTCCATTTCCACCGATTATGGTTAATGGAATTACACTTTACAGGTTTGAACTTGTGACCTTTTGGATTTGCAGGAACAAAATTCCCTTCCACTACCAAAATTGGAAGGTGATGATCGTGCTCAAGCTCGTGCTCTTGCCACTATTTATTCTCATCCTGTTGTGAGTTTGTTCTGCTACTGCATATCTTCTGTTGATTATACCAATACGTGATGCTGTTACATAAATTTTTTATTGGGTGTAGAATTGTCTCTACCAGTTTGAGAATTCAAAGCTCAATTTCTCTACTTGGTCAAAAGTTATTGACCAAGGTTTCTTGGTCAGGCAGAGAATGTTTGACCTCAAACCCATATGGTGCTACTTGGTCAAGAATCAAGATTTTTTAACTTAACATAGAAATGTTAAAACTGGTCTCAATCACAAAGCATCCCTAAAAATCTAATGCCCTAATCTGTGTAGATAATGTCTTTCTTTCCTCTTTTTGTAATGATTCCCTTTTGTTATCAAATTTTCTTTATATTATGACCCATGGAATCCTGATATCTGACTAAAAAATTGTCATTCCTGAAACAAAGATTTTTTTTTCCAGTGGATGGTAAGGCGGTGGACAAGGTATCTTGGGCAAGTAGAAGCAATTAAATTGATGGTGTGGAACAACAGTGATCCCAGATTTAGCTTGAGGTTTCTGGCTGAATTTAACTTTCTTTATAAGTAGGATTACATGGATCTCATAACTACTGGGTTCGATATTGTTGACAGGGCAAATGGTGGAAAAGGTGTTACAAGAGCTGACATGGTGATGCAGCTTAATTCGTTGAAGGTGCTTAAAGTTTGTTCTTTTATTTCTTTTCCATTCAGTTTGTGTTCTTAAAGGGTGGAGGTACTGGTTATTGTCCTAGTTCAACTTCTTTTTCTCTTGGATTTCAAATTTAGATACCAATTAATCTTCACTTCTAGATCTTTTTCACTCTAGCATTCAAACACACATAGAGCATTTACTTGCGTTGACCATGCCTCTCTGTTGGAGATATATGCATCCAATTTACTAATTTGCTGCTCTTATGCTGTAGGTCCCGCATGAGCTTTCTTTACATTTGGATGAGTTTATCCGTGTCAAAACAGGATTGCAGGTATCAACAATATACATGTCTTTGAGTTTCTTTAATGCAAGGGCATAAAATCAACTCTGTATTCGTTTATGTTGGTGTCAACTAGAGTTAACTCTGCTGAATCCAACAATGAAATATAAATATGTAATGTAGCTAATTGTTAATAATATGTAATGTAGCCAATTGTTAATGTCTTATGATTTATTCCAGTGTTCTTCACATATCAACACTTTTGATCAGTAGCAGTTATAGCTTCATGAGTGTAACATATAGTTTGCAATTGTGTGGTTTACAATTCATAAAAAATCAATACTAAGTTTATCTTAATGGACTTAAGCTCTTACATTGATGACATTCTTTCTATGGGGGGAAATTTAAAATGCTTCCTAAAGAAGAGCATTGCGAGGATGTGCCTACTGAAGCTGTAATTTATTGACTATTAGTTACGCAATAAAGTGCAGCCAAGGTCTAATTACCTCATTTTCCTTGTTTTAGAATGTCATACAAGCAGGATTATTGAAAGAAGGTCTATGTGCAGTCCAAGATGAGAGTGCAGGTTATCTTTTATCCCTCTTCCACTAAGGCTTTACCTGAACTTGGTCACTTGAGTGCAGTAGGAAGTGATTTTTACTAGATATGCCATCAGCTATTTTTACTTCTTTTGTATTTGGAACCTGTGTCCTCAGTCAAGTTATTAGTTTGATCAAGACAGAGATGCATCTACTATTGTGACTTATCCTAAAATGAAGAACATGTATGCTTTTATGTATTTTTAGGTTATGCTGCAACAACCTCTGTTTATAGTCTCTATTGTAGAGTAAAAGGATGCCCAAAATCTAGCTCTAGATTTTTCCTTTTTAATTGTTTGGATTCGGTATAACAGAAATCTTAAAATATTAATGTAGCATTACTGCAGGTCTGGTAGTTTCTGTTGTGGATCCTCAGCCTGGTGAGAACATTGTTGATTGCTGTGCTGCTCCTGGAGGAAAGACACTTTATATGGCATCCTGTTTGAGTGGCCAAGGTAAATTGTAAGATTTGGAAGAGCAAATCTGCCAGTTTTATGTGACTTCTGGGTTTTTATTTTTTCATAGACATGAGATTTTCAATGCAATACTTAAGTACAGAGCTCTTCCCATGCTAATCCTTGATTAAGCCCACTGAGTTTAACTCAATTATCTGGCTTCGATATCCTTATATTTGATCATATAATTCTGTCTTCTATAATTGTTGTATACATCTTTCTTATCTTGAATTCTGAACCAGTGATAAGCCACATCCTTGTTTCTTTGAATGATTTTACTATAAATGGTTAATGTCTTGTTCGATTGTAGGCATGGTATATGCAATTGACATTAACAAAGGACGGTTGAGAATCCTCGGTGAGACAGCCAAGTTGCACCAAGTTGATAGTGTCATCACCACCATCCATACTGATCTTCGTATATATGTAGTAAGTTATCACTCCGTAGAAAAGTAGAATTTCTAGGAAAATGTAATTTATTATATATTTTTCTCTTTTTGTTAGGACAATAACACAGTGAAGTATGATAAAGTTCTGTTGGATGCTCCATGTTCTGGACTTGGTGTTCTCTCCAAGGTACATGAACACATAACGTCGATTTGGAGCTGGTTTTGACAACATATAGGAATGTCTGTTCCATCTATCTTTGATATCTGTTATTCTCTCCTAAGATTTTGTATTTTAATGAACTAAAGAGGTCTGCCTAATTATTTGTTCTCATTTGACCATTTTGAAGAGGGCAGACTTGCGTTGGAATAGGAAATTGGAGGATATGGAAGAGCTTAAGAATTTGCAAGATGAGCTTCTTGATGCAGCTTCCTTGTGAGACCTCACACGTATCTTTTATGAAAAAAATATAACTTTGACAACACAGTATTGGGAAAAGCTTGCTAAAGCTGCTAGAAATATTTCATTATTAGATGCAAAAGAAAAATATATCTTTTTCTGCTTTTGTCCTTCCTTCAAATATATGATTCCATCTGTCCTCTTAAAATGTTTATTTTGCATTTGTAGACTGGTGAAGCCTGGTGGAGTTTTAGTTTACAGTACCTGCTCTATTGACCCAGAAGAGAATGAGGAGAGGGTTGATGCATTTCTTCTCAGGCATCCTGTAAGAACTCTCTCTCTCTATATATGCATGTGCGTGGTGTGTATATTTGTCTTCTTTCGCTTAGTTTCAGATTTTAGGCTCGTACATTTTAATGAGGTTAATAGTTTCTAATATTGTTGAGGTCTCTGAGGACAAGATTTTCTTTTCATTTGGTACACAGTAGAATACTTGTCTGATCCCAATTAAATTAGTAACTACCATTTTCTCTCTTGCTGCCAGGAATTCTCTATTGATCCTGCCAATAGATTTGTTCCACCTGGTTTTGTAACGGAAGGTGGTTTCTATTTCTCTGACCCAGTGAAACATTCACTGGATGGGGCTTTTGCTGCTCGTCTAGTTCATGCCTTATGATGAAATGTGAGTAATTCAACCCTTGTATTCCTACTTTCAGCATTTGAAATTCTTCACAAACCATTCTTGTGAGCGGTGACACTCAAGTGATTTCAACTTCCCTGTTGCAGATCATCAATCCTCGGAAAATACTATGGAAGATGAACAAGTAGAAACTCGGAGGACAATCTTTAAACAGCTGTCTTTATGTCGACAATGCAGATTTTGTGCTAAAGTGCTTGAGAAATATACCTGCTCAACATTGTTCTGGATACCCATCTGGAAACCGAACCCATATGGACAGTCAAATCTTAAGGGCGGTTCATTTCCCTGGGCTGCAATCAACTCCAAAACCTATGACTAATTACGTCAGACAATTACTTGGGGGGCTGTTAGCCGATGCATTCTGATTATCTTTTACTCAGAAGCACAGGCATTTGTAGCATTGGTTCCTGCAATTATGGGCTGCAGATATTCACTGTTCATAGCCATTTGTACATTCATATACAGCCTTGGGAATATGGTGTTTTTTTTTGTGGCAGTGGCTTGATTAACAAGACATTTATGCCATCTTAATATTATGAATTTATGAATATATAGGAGATAAATTCATTCATATTGTCAATATCACATTGTTTTGTTTCCATATGTTCCTCAAATGAACCATTCTCGGGTTTTTGTAAAAAATTTTATTTAAAAAAAAAACTGTTCTCTGAATCATCTGATACAATGGTATATCTATATGACTATAGTTGCAAATGAGTCTGTTTATTAATTGTAATTTAGACAAAAAGATAAAATATTATTAATAACATTTTAATCTGAACTCTTGTGGTAAAACGTTTTGCGGTAGTATATTTAGAAGCTTAAAGATAAAATTATAAATATTATATTTTTTCAATTAGAGATAAAATTATAAATATTATAATATTCAAATTTAAAAGAATAAAAAATAATTTAGTTGGTTTTATAGTTCATGATGAATGATACTGTTGACGCTGTTTATTTATAATGTATTATAAAATTATTATATGTGTTTAGGTGCCAGTCAAATAGAACAAAACTTGAGTAAATGGGCATTAACGACTTTCTTTTTTCATATACTTCCAAAAAAATCTAAACTTCAAGGCATTATAAAGAGGGGCTTAATTCTCAATAAATACTTTCGAAGGTATTAAAGAGTCCATGGCATCAATTTATGAAAAATTTACATAAATAATTACTATTTTAAAGACCATAATTTTTTATAACTAATTTTTTTTATTAATCTTTATTTAACAAAAAAATAATAAATAAATAAAATTATCTTTGTTAATAACATAATTTAATAACTTTTTGTTTTACAATGTATTTTATTTTTTATGTTTAGTTTGTAAAAAAATATAAATATAAAAATATAATAGTAGTATAGTGTGATAAAATAGAAAATAAATAAAGTGTGTTAATAAAAAAATATAATGAATTAAAAAAAGGAATAAAAAAGAAAAACGCAAAATCCTCACATCTCGTGTCTTGTGCAAGGTGTGGCCTTGCACCATGCCTTGTGCCATGAGGTTTCCCACCTTGCACGAAGTGCAGATTTTTATTTTCTTCATTGTTTTGATTTCATTTATTAAATTTTTACTTCTTAATTGATATTTTTAACTTTTAATTTTTAAAATATTAGTGTCCAAATATTTAATTTATTTATTTTTAAATTCAATAATTTTAAAATATTATGAGTGAATGATAAAGAAAAATTATAAAAAATAGACAAAATAATCTAATTTTGAACTTGATGACTATTAAAAATCAGATTTCAATCTTATAGCTATACAAATATATGAGTTTAAAATATGTAAATTTTCCTATTGCCTTTTAACTACTTTCTTCTCCACATAATCAGATGAGATAAGATCAATTTTACTTAAATATTTTGAGTCTAAATATAATTTTATCTTATTTAAATTTAAAATACTTAATTTTCCTCTAATATATTATTTTTTATCATTTATTTAAATGAAAAATTTACTTTTAATAATCATTTATCATCTTGCCTTTATTATTAACAAAATTACAAAAAATGTAAGAATGGACACCTATAGTAATATAATTAACTAATTAATTTAGACATTTGTCAATATGTAATTGGCTGTATTTTTAAAATAAAATAAACTAATTAATTAATAATTAAAAAAAATTGCCACTATCATAAAAAAACGACAATGGTTGGTCGCCAGTTGCCGTTTTTCGACGATGGTGGGACTTTAAAAAATTTCAAACTTTACATCAATGAACTCTATTTTTTTTCAAATCTATATAGTATTACTCATTTTTTTTATAAAAAAAATAGAAGATGACAAAAATTGGTGGAGAATGGTGACTTGCACCGCCCTCTATTTAATGGAGGGTAGCGGTGGCTGTCGTCTTTCTTCACTAATTTTGACTTTCTTTTAATTTTGTTTTAGGCTAAAAATGACTCACTATTATATAGATAAAAAATAGAGTCTAATGATATAAATTTTATTTTTTTTATCCAAGAATGTCGACAAAGAATAATGGTTGGCCAACATTTTTCGATAACAGTGACAACTCTAATTTAAAATTTTTTAATTTAATTTAATTAATTTAAAAATTATTTAATAAAAATATAAACTAATTACATACTGACATATATCTAAAATAATTAATTATTTTATGACATATATATTTAATTTTTTTTAAAATTATATTAAATTAAATTAATAGATATGATTGTACTATATTAAAAAAAATAAATAGATAAAATTATATTACAATGTATAAAGTATAATTTATTTATATAGTTAGATTATTTTATATATATTTTAACCAGTAAAATTAATGATAAAATTTAACAAATTAAAATAAAATTAAATATTTTTAATTTAATTAACACAAAATTGTCAATTAGTCCAAAGGTAAAATTGTCGTCGGCCCTGATGAAATTATCTCAGTAAAAGAGGGAAAAAAAAATCACCTCGTTGGCTTCCGATGGCTTCCAAAATTCATTTTGTTATTTCTGTTCTTCTTCAGAAACCGCTTCGAAAGGCAAAATCTCATCTTTGTTCAAAAATTCCCATAAACAACTGCTTCATTTTTCCAAAACTGTACCTCAAAACTCGGTGCTCAATGTTGAAGACCAAACCCGGCTTAATAAGTTCCTCAAAGAGAACTGTAAATGAGGTAACATCCATCTCAATGAAGCACGTTATTTTTTCGATTACATGATTCGTATGCAACCCCCTGCTCCCATTTCGCCATTCAATCTTTTGTTTTGTTCTCTGGTTAAGAATAGGCATTATGGCAATGTCCTTCTATTTTATTAGAGATTGGATTCAATTGGGTTGTTACAGAATTGTATTACTTTGAACATTTTGGTTAACTGCTTTTGTAATATGAATCGGGCGAGTGATGCTCTGTGGTTTTTGGGTGTATTTTGAGGAGGGGTTTTAGCATGTTTTCAGTTTTAATTCTCTGATTAAAGGTTTCTGTATAGAAAATAGAATTAAGGATTCGACCCGGTTGTTTAAGAACATGATTGCGTTTGGTTGTAGGCCGGATGTAGTTACATTTGGGACTTTGATCCTTGGGTTGCCCTTGCCCTTAAGTTATATGAAAGAATGATTAATGGGAATGATGCATTTGGTGCCATTTCTAAGCCGAATATCATTTGTGACAGTAGCATTATTCATGGTCTATGTAAAGACGGGTTAGCGGACAAGGCCAAAGAACTATTTTTGGAAATGAACGGTAGGGGAATTAACCCAGATGTGGTTGTATACACCTCTCTACTTCATGTTTTTTGTGGTGAGGGTAACCAGGAGGAGGCTAAAGGTTTGTTTATTGAGATGCTGGATCAAGGTGTGCAGCCTAATGTGGTGGCATTCAATGTGCTGATAGATGACCTTTGCAAAAAGGGGAAGCTGAATGAAGCAGATAAGTTGTTAAAGCTAATGATTCAGGGAGGTCCAGATCCTGACCTAATTACTTACAACTCATTGTTGGATGGATATTGCTTGGTGGGTAGAATTAACGATGCAAGGGAGTTGCTTTCCTTGATGGCAGGTAAATGCTATATTGACGTGTTCAACTATGGTATCTTGATCAATGGATACTGCAACAAATTATTGAGGAAGCTACGAGTCTTTA
This sequence comes from Ailanthus altissimus, assembly GCA_946807835.1. Taxonomy (NCBI): domain Eukaryota; kingdom Viridiplantae; phylum Streptophyta; class Magnoliopsida; order Sapindales; family Simaroubaceae; genus Ailanthus; species Ailanthus altissimus. The sequence continues at coordinate 26,176,022 of OX327704.1, read as the reverse complement.
TCAGACAATGATTTCGGAGGGAGTTAAGCCAATTTTTGTTATTTAGCACCTTGTTGAGTGGCCTTTTTTCAAGCAGGGAAGGTTGGAGAAGCACAAAAACTATTTAACGAGATGGAACTTCATAATGTTACACCTAATACATACATTTACAATGTTTTCATTGATGGGATCTGCAACAATGGTCGTGTTTTGGAGGTTATTGAATTATTTCATACTTAAGTGAAACAGAAGTTTAAAATTACCATTGAGATTTTGGATTGTTTTATTGATGGCATGGGTACATCAGGAAGTTTCGAAGTTGCTTGGAAACTATTTTACAAGTTCTGATAAAGGTCTTGTGCAAATGTTAGAACATACACCATCATGATCCATGCCCTTTGTAAAGAAGGACAATTAGACAAGGCAAATGATTTATTGTCAAGTATGGAAGAAAATGGTTGTGCTCCAAAAGTTGTCACATTTAAGGTGCTTATGCGTGGTTTCTTACAAAAGAATGACGCTCCAAAAATGGTGGAACTTCGTCATAAAATGAAGGAGAGAAATGTGATGTGCAATTTATATACAATTTCTACAGTCTATATTTACTAGTGAAGAATGAGCTATATCGTGAATGTTTCGACTTGCTTCCATTATTTCCTATGGGAGTCAAAAGAAAGTTGAGATGACAAATATTGATGGTAGCATGCATTGTCAATGAAGACATCTATCTGGTAAACAGAGCATCTTTGAAAGTTAAATTCTCCCCAAGGATGTTGTAAAATGCTAAGGCAAGCTACTGGGTTTTCAATTATTATTTTAAGCAACTGTTTTGGTGGAGTTTCACAGTTTATATGTGAAGGAAAGAGCTCTCTCAGTGGTCACTGAGTTTTTCAAAGAAGTTTAATAAGAGAAATGTGATTCATAGAATAATATCTTGCTTTTAAAAATTGTGGTAGTTGATTGGCAGCTCTACTTAAATGTAATATAATTACCTTCGTATGCTTTGGATTTGGCTAATTGTATAATCAGTATGCAAAATATCACTTGAATTCTTGGAGAATGACTTCTTTATGTTGTTAGTAGAGTAATGCTACAATTTCTAATTATCCTAAAATTTTTATTTCCAAGTAATATGTTAAATAATTATCTGACAGTGAAATGATGCAATTTTCCATATAATACAAAAGACTGATGTTATTCAAGAGAATTAGAATGTTTATAGATTTTATTTTTTCATGAAATTATATAGTTTTGGAAAGCATAAAACCCACTTCCCGTAATGAGTCTTGAAATTGAAATTGGGTTGCAATGTCTTAATAACATCTAATATTTGGTATAATATATACAATATTGCAATTAATATAATATGATAACTAATATAATATAACACAGTTTGATGTTTAGCTCGACTGGTCGTAAATGTTTTATGTTCACGACCACTTAAATTTGAGTAAAAATAAAAATAAACTAATGCTTTACATTCATAACCACTCGAGTTAGAATAAAAATATGAGTAAATTAAAAACGACACATTAAGCACTTAATTGCAACATATTATATAAAAAGAAGTTGTCATACTAGGTAAAAAAAATAATTGTTAAAAGAAAATTGTAAGTTTATTAATGAAAAAAATTATGGTTGTTTCAAAAAAAAAGAAAAAAAGAAAAAGAAGGGCAAGTTGTTTCCGGTGATAAAATAAAAATTAATTGAATAGAGAATGAAAGAACCTATAACTTGATATCTTAAAGTTTAATTATTATTATTTGAGAATTATTTATTGTATGAAGATTAATTTTCGTTGAAAGAAAATTTGATTTTGAAGGAAAAAAAATATATTAATAATAATAGATTGATAGAAAAATGAGGTTTTTAAGAAAATGAATTGAGTCCTTTCAAAAACAAAAAATGGTAGATAAGATTTTATTAGTATTTTGTGTAATCTATTTTTAGTTAAATCTTGTTTTAAAAATGCTAAATTGGTTTATCTAACGGTGTGTTTTTAACAACTGTTAAAACAGTAATTAAACGGTGCGTTTTGAAAACTGTTAAAACAACGTCGTTTGTATCCCTCTCTAAAAACTAAAACCTCCCAAAAGGCCATCGCCATTCACCACCATCTCCCGTTTAGCAGAGACGCTACCCCTACCAGATGAAGAAACGATGGTCAATTACAACCCTCTCGCGAGCCTTAACTCACCCCTACAGCTCTTCAGCAACATCAACGGCGGAAATCAATGCGTCGCCGTTTCCGCTAAAACACGTGACGAAGTCTAACTTCGACACGGCGCTGAGCTCGCTGAGCCACCACATCCGAGCCGCCGACTTCGTGGCCATCGACCTCGAAATGACAGGCGTCACCAGCGCGCCGTGGCGCGACTCCTTCGAGTTCGACCGGTTCGACGTTCGCTACCTCAAAGTCAAAGACTCCGCCGAGAAATTCGCCGTCGTTCAGTTCGGCGTTTGCCCCTTCCGCTGGGACCCGCTCAAACAGTCCTTCATCGCCCACCCGTAAGTTACGGTTACAAATGCTTCTATAAAAATTGCATTCAAGTAAAATAACACATTTTTTTTGGGTTTATGTTACGGTGTCGTTGTTGTCAGGCACAATTTCTTTATATTCCCACGGAAAGAGCTACCACTTGATGGCCCTGCTTATGAGTTTCTTTGCCAAACGACGTCGTTGGATTTCTTGGCCAAATACCAGTTTGATTTTAATGCTTGCATTCATGAAGGTACTTCTCAAGTGTTTCAAGTAGTTATTATAAGTTGGTAATTGATGCACATGCTTGTGTTTGTTCATTTAAAAAAAAAAATTAAGCTTTGCTTTGTAAGGAGTAGGTTTGAGTTAATAAAAAAAATAGCATCTTGTATGCATTTTTGGGGATTTTTAAGTAGTAATTATAAGTTGGTAATTGATGCATAAGTTTGTGTTTCTTCACGGGCATTTTCGTTTTTTTTTTTATAAATTTTAAGCTTGCTTTATAAGTGCTAGGTTTTAGCTAAAATATGAATAAGGTGAAAATGGAAAAGAAGAGGACTTCACATGAATTTTTTTTATCCCAAATGTTGATAAATGCTCTTTTAGCTATTTGAAATTTCTTTTGACAGAGGTGAAAGTATGGAGCTGAAAATACTCCCTAGCTTGTTTTAAATTTGCTTTCTATTTGAGAATTCACAATCTTAAATAATCTCAGGTGTATCTTATTTATCCAGAGAACAAGAAGATGAAGCTCTTAAACGTGTGAATTCGATGTACGAGGATGACGAGTTATTGGATTCGTGGCATAGTCTGAAAGAAACTAGAGAAACCCCGTTGGTCAACATTGCGGATGTTCTTTTCACTGAAAGAATGAAGAACAGAATGAAGGAATGGCGTGATGGGTTGTTACGGGATAGCAATGGAGGGTCTGAATTTCAGCCAAGTTTGAATGACTCAAAGCAACAGTTTCAAACCGTTTTCTTCAAGATGCGTCCAGCGATTAGTCTCAGTGGTTTCACTACTCATCAACTTCGGTTGATTCAATTGGTAACATTGTTTTATCTTTGAATCAAATAGTAGCGGTGGTCTTACCCTACTTTTCTATTGTTATATTGTTGTGAGTTGTTGCTCTAAGAATGTGGTGTGGAAGCATCATTGTAGGGGGCTGATGTGGATATTTGTTTTTGGATTAACTGCCTTTTTCCGGGCTTTTGTTTGACTTATTTCTAATAAGTTTACATCATTAATGATCGTCCATTGTGAAGAAATTTCTATTCTTCCACGTACTATATTCCTTTTCTTCTCATAATGGATTTGCCTTTTAGTTACTGGATATATTAGCATCCTAATGAGTAAAACTAATGATTGCAGGTAGCAAGAAAGCATTTCAAAGATCTTGTTTATGTTCGTGTCAGTGCAGAAAATTCTTATTCTCAGCCCCTGATAGTGTATACAGACTCGGAAAATGACAAGAAGATGCTTATAGTAAGAATAATTTTAAGGAAAAATCTGTTTATGTTTTTATACATGTGAATGTTCTAGATTTTCTATATTACATATTTTTTATTTGACATCTGCTCGTGGTTTAAATAGCCTCTAAAAGCCAGTAGACTTAAAAAAATAAGTGAAATTTTGGTATTCAAATAGTCAACATATGATTTTTCCCTGTTATTCTTGCCATCATCTGCATTTTACAACTTGGTATCTCAGTGTGTTAATTTTTCTGCAGAAAGAAGTGAAGGGTGAGCAACACAGAGAAGCAGAGATGAAGATTAAAGCTGCGATTGGGTTCCGCCATGTTATTGACTTGCTTTCCTCAGAGAAGAAGTTGATTGTGGGTCACAATTGCTTCCTTGGTATGAATATCAGTCTTGAGATACATGAAGACAATAATTCATCAAATATATCATTATGTTTTTTCTTGTGACTCAGATATGGCGCACATTTACAGCAAGTTCTTGGGTCCTCTTCCTTTGACTGCTGAAGAATTCATTTCCTCTGTTAACAACTATTTTTCGCACATCATTGATACCAAAATATTGTTGAATTCCAATAATCTACTTCAGCAACGGATGAAGAAATCAAGCACTTCATTATCCTCGGCGTTTTCTGTTTTGTGTCCACAAATTGCTCTTGGCTTTAAAAGCTCTCATCTGGCTCTTCTCCCGTGTCTGAAAGTAGAGGTTGAAGTGGATGACATGAGGTTTGTTTTTCATTTTCTTTATCTGCTATAATCGTGAAGTTGTACTGCTTGGTTACATTGCATGCACTAGCTAGCTGTCTTCTTGTGGTTGAATGAGATTGTACTTGCTTCAGCGAAGAACACGCTGCATCTTACTATAAAAATATCTTATCTGCAGAGGTTAAAATTTGAGGAAGGTTACGATTTCATCAAAATTGAAGCAAATCAGTTATAAATTTCTCCCTGTTACGTAGTCCATATGACTTAATATGAGTTCATCATATGATATTGCTTTAAATGTTGAAGACTTGGATTGTTTATCAAAAGTTCCCGTTCTTTCTGAATTTCATGCATAACTCGTGTGCTAATTTTTTCGTGAAATGAATTAATAATTGTGTATCTCTGCCAGGCATGCATAACTCGTGTGCTAATTTTTTCGTGAAATGAATTAATAATTGCTACTTGTTTGTCATCCAAGACCAAAAGACATCTCAAAAGTTCCTCATTAACACTAGGATTGAACATCTATTTGCAGGTTGTCCAACTGGAACTCTGGAGCCAAGCATGAAGCTGGATATGATGCTTTTATGACAGGGTGTGTATTTGCTCAAGCATGCAGTCACCTTGGCATTGATTTTAAGCTATATTCGTCTGCTGAAAATTTAGCCCACCATGAAAAGCTCCAGCAACACATCAACCTTCTATATCTCAGTTGGACCAATGCAGACATTATTAATCTAAGCACTGGTGATAGGATTTCTGGGTCATTGGGCTCTAGCAAGCACAAAAATCGCCTAAAGATTTCGTTCAAGTGCATTGTTATACTATGGGGATTCCCATCTAAACTTAAGGCGGGGGAAATTAGAGAATGCATCTCTAAAGTCCTTGGTCCAACCTCAGTGACTTTAGTCTATCACGTGGATGAAACTGCAATTTTTGTTCAGTTCAGCAAGGCTGAAATGGTTACCGAATTTCTGCGTGTGAAGGAAAGCTTGGACAAGAGTAATGATCCAATCTCAGTTTTGCATCCTCTTGCAAAATTGTTGGAAGGTGGAAACACCCATGCCGCTAGCTATGAAACTTACAAAGAAATCTGCAGTTCACCCATCTCAAAAGTCTTGTTTGCGGATCAAGCAGAGGCAGCTGGTATCAAATGGAAGACCAAGTTAGTGGAATCCTCCAAGCCAGAGGTTGAGACCCAAGAACATGAAAGTCTTCGAAAAGGAAACTCGGTGAATTCTGATTTCAATTCTGACGAAAGAACTAAGAGTGAAAGTATAGACAATGTAACAAATGAATCATTTCGTGGCCAATTATCATCCGATGAGATCGTTGATTCTTTGTATACAACACAAGTGAAGCAGATTAGAACTGCAAATTTTTGACTTTTGAGACTTAAGAAATTTCCTACTTATTTTTCTGCAAGAGATTGTTGTTGATTCTTTGTATACGGTGGTGGGAAGCACAGAAGAAATACTTCTAGATGTGGTTTCAAAACTAGTTTTTTTTTTGGTCCAACCAAGCATGTTGCATCCACTGTATTGTTATATAAAATATATTAACTATTAAAGTAAAAAGTTATTGTCCAATAATGACTAGTTTGGTCATATAATTAAATGGTTATATGACAATCATATTATATAAATCATATCCTTAGCAAAACAAGACATTACACACTAAGATAGCCCAAGGTCTTAGTAGACGCTTAACTTTTTTCGTTATTATTTATATACACATCAAATGATCAGGTGTAAGTTTGTTTGTTTTTTTTTTCCCTACAATCAAAGGACAGATAGTGTTTTTTTTTTTTAAAGTGATAGTTTAATAATTTTATATTTAAAAATATATAAAAACACTCTCTTTATTAACTTTTTTTTGTTAGTTTAAATAATAATAAGAGAAATATAAATTTATATGTGGCAGTATTGATTGGCACTAGAACGATTTATTGTAGACATTATAGTATTTCAAATTTTATGATTTATTTAATTGTGAGATTATTTTTATTAATAAAATATCGAATGAGTATCAAAATTAATAAAAAAAATTCCAGAATTGTTACTTTTTTTAAAATTAATTTCTAGCTTCTATAATCTTTTATTAGTGAAAATAACCTAAACATTGTGTAGTTTACAATAATTTATAGTTCAATAGTATCTATAATAAATTATTTCGGTGCCAGTCAATGGTCAGTCAACTATTAATTAATAACAATCAATGGTTTTATATAATTACAATCTAACTTAATAAAAAAAATTTAACGGAGGGAATATATTTGTATATTTTCGAAAACAGAATTATTAAATTATCACTCTAAAAATTTTTTGGGGTATATTTGTTCTTTACAAAAAAAAAAAAAAAACTTTTTCACCTTGAAAGTGCTTTCGAGATCATAACTTATTTATAGAAGTCCTCCATTAATAAAATGGTTGAAGAAATCTTGTTTACAAACCTATTTACTTAAGTCCTCCATCAACTAACAACAAATTCCAATTACTACCTACTTCTATTGGCAATGAAAATTTTATTTCTTATGCATTGTTGTAGCTCCTGCACAAAGATTCTGACAAGTGAAATGATTTTTAGACAAATTAAATGATGAAGTTTCATGCACTTCAATAGAGAGTGCAGTAATTACAAAAGCTATTTGTATAAATTTTCCATCAACTAACAACGCATCTTCATTGTTCTAGCTGGCTCCTGCACAAAGACTTAGCTCCTCTTCTATTTTGAACTTTCTTTCAACCATCTTAAGCCATGACTCATAAATCATAACCTGCATGTTGAAGCTCTCAGCCAAATTGTTTCTCTGCATCGACTTTCAACTAAAGGGAATACAATCCAAATGGTTCTTACTATTTTGAGGTTCTACTAATATTTTATTTATTTCTTAAATTTATTTGTCTATCTTTCAATTGCTTGCACTTGAATATTAATAATAAGCATCCATATCCATATAATGATCAGAACAAAGATGAGTAGTACCCTCTTTGCCTTTCTACGATCACAAACACAGAGAAATCTTTCAATGATATGACCTTGCACCATTCCGATTTCAAGCGAGTTCACCATCTGTTAACGGGTAAAAAAAAAAAATCTTTCCAACTATCTTAATTTTAAATAATTCATACATCTACGTTTAACTTTTATGTACATATACATATGTGTATGTAGTGCGCGGATTACATTATTAACTAATATTTACATTAAAATGATAAATAATATTACACTTCTCTTAAATTTCATCTAAAAGATTTTATTCTAAAATGATACGTTGAATAATTATTAAATAATAAAATAATATAATTTTTTAAAATTATTATTTTATTATTTAATAATTATTTTATACATTATTTAAGATAAAAAAATACATATATATATACTTAAATGCATATTTTTTTTATTAAAATTAAGATAATTCGAAATATTTTTTCGCCCGTTCCCGATGTTGAACTCAGCTTAAAATGGGATGTTGCAAGGTCATATTGTAGAAAATTTGTCTTTGATACTTGGCTATGAAACGCCACTCGTCTGTAATCATCCTGGGAGTAAGCGTGTGATAGTATCATGATGAAGCTTTTTATAAAAGGAACCGGACCGGGCCATTGTCTTTTGACCCCACCGTCTTATTCTAACCCAGAAAATGGAAAATAGAAACTATTTAGAGAGGTAAAGAGTTTGTCCATCACTTTCTTAATTTTTTTTTTCTATTTTAAAATATCTTGTTATTATTTAATTAATATATCCATTGAATGATAAGTATATCTCAAAGGTCTTTTTTTATTCAAAAAAAAAAAAACAATAATAAAAGAAGTGATTTTTCACCTTAAAAGTAGTACATAGCATTATTTTAGAATGTCCAGCATTATTTTTTGTCTTTATAAATTTTAATAAAAGAGAAATGGAAGAGACATTTTAAATTTTAATGCCGACAATACAAACAATGCTAGCTTTTTGTATTTACATTGCAATACTAGTTTTTTTGCTAATTATTTTTTTTGCATTTATCAAAACAAAGTATTTACACTTTATAATTAAATAACATTCATTTTTTTTTGTCAAAAAATATTTTGTATTTAATATACAGTAAATCATCATTATATTTGATATTTGATGGTTATGATCTTTGGACCAAACCCATTTTCAAGTCATTAATTATTTAAGGAAAAACAACATTTATACTCTTTAGAAATTGCAATTTTTAAAGAGTATAAATATTGTTTTCCCTTAAATAATTAACGACTTGAAAATAGAGCAATTTTTGACAAGACAAATATATTGCTTATCATTTTTTTTAACTTTTATTTCTAATTATTTCTAAAGTGTAATTAGTCGTTTCTAATCAATTAAAAAAAAAATAGTAAAAAGTTAGAAGATGTAAGAATAATGGAGAAGATACTTTACTGGTTAGATTCAAAATTTAAGCATATAGTTGTAACAATTGAAGAAACTAAAGACTTGAAAAAAATGGCAATCGAGAGATTAATGGGATCATTGAAAGCATATGAAGAAAAGCACAAGAATAAGCAAGAAATCACAGAGCAACTCTTGAAAATGCAAGTCAAGGAGAAAGAAGAAATTTTTGGCAATGAAAGAAGCCAATGTGGAAGAGGTCGTAGTCGCAGAATAAATCGTATATGTAGACGAGGTTGAAATTACAATAACAATAATAGAAGAGGAGAAAGTTCAAGTAGAGGTCGTGGAAGAAGACACTTAAACCATGGTATGACAAGTCTCAAGTTCAATGCTACAATTGTCAAAAGTACGGACATTATGCCTCCGAATGCAAAACGTCCAACAACAAAGTTGAAGGAAGAGAAAAATATGTCGAGAAAGTGGATCAAGGAGATGCTACTTCATTGCTAGCATATAAAGACAACGCTGCAGGACAAGACATCGTGTGGTATCTTGACACAAGCGCTAGCAATCATATGTGTGAAAAAAGAAACATGTTTGTGGAACTTCATGAAACTGTGAGTGAAAATGTCTCTTTTGGAGATGAACCAAAAATACCAGTGAAAGGCAAAGGTAATATTTTAATCCGCTTGAAAGACAGAAAGCACAAATTCATCTCTAATGTTTATTATGTTCCTAACATGAAAAATAATATCTTAAGTTTGGGGCAACTCTTAGAGAAAGGCTATGATATTTATATCAAAGAAAATAGTCTTTCTATAAGAGATAATAACAATAATTTAATAGCGAAGGTCCCAATGACAAAAAAATGAATGTTCCTTTTAAACATTCAAAATGATGCTGCGAAGTGTTTGAAGGCCTACTACAAAGACACAACTTGCTTTAACATCTTTGATTTGGACATCTTAATTTTGAAGGATTAGAGTTATTATCCAAGAAAGATATGGTAAGAGGTCTGCCTCTCATCAGTCATCTCGATTAACTATGTGAAGGATGTTTATTCGAAAAGCAATTCAGAAAAAAACTTTCCAAAAAAGTTAAACATAAGAGCTCATATGCCACTCGAGCTTATACACACGGATGTGTGTGGTCCAATTAAACCAACCTCTCATGGTAATAGTAATTATTTCATTCTCTTTATTGATAATTTTTCAAGAAAAACTTGGGTGTACTTGTTGAAGAAAAAATCAGAAGCATTTGAAACTTTCAAGAAATTTAAAGCTGTTGTAGAGAAAGAAAGTAGACATGAGATCAAAGCCATGAGATTCGATCGAGGAGGAGAATTCATTTTCAAAGAGTTTCAAGCTTACTGTGAAGATAATGGGATACTCGACCTTTTACAGTTCTGAGATCCCGCCAACAAAATAGAGTGGCTGAGAGAAAGAATTGTACCATCCTCGATATGGCACGTAGCATGCTTAAAAGGAAGAGAATCCCGAAGGAGTTTTGGGCTGAAGCTATAACAATTGATGTGTACTTATTAAATCGAGCTCCAACAAGAAGTATATGAGGAAAGACACTACAAGAAGCTTGGAGTGGGAGAAAGCCTATTGTCTCTCATTTAAGGGTTTTTGAAAGTATAGCTTATGTACATATACTGGACAAGAAAAGAAACTTAATTGGTGCTATAGTAGCTAAGCACATGCATATGCTGTCGTATCAAGTAGTATATGATTTAAGTGTAGATATCAATCCCACAGAGACTATGGATCTATTTTTATCAATTAAGTACTAAAATTATACAAACTTTATTTTTATTCAGAAAACTAAGTAATCAAACTAAAAAACTTAACCTAAATAACAAATAAACAAAATGTTGAATTCACAAATAAAGATAATTTAGGGGTTTGGCTCATCCTATAGTATTTCATTAGATTCATTAACCTTTTAGTTAATCCTTAATACCAATTGTTGGCTTAGGCACTAATCTTATCACAAGCCTTTGTCGATGGTCGATTAACTATGTTACACATTCTAACAATTATCTAGATGTATATGGTAATCAAATTAGAATGTAATTCATTAAGATCAAGTCTAAATCATGTCATACATGCCATCTAGGTATATGTCTATCCTACATAGAACTCATAGTTGTTACCCTATGATCATGCATCAAATTATCATAGGCTAAACACATGAATCCATCTGTCGAGTTCATTATGGTTCCTCAATCATTCAAGATATTGATCCGGTATCAAGAAAGCATTATACTCAGATATAATGAATCAATTATATGTATTAAGTTCATAAAATTAAGAGTTAATTAAATTCAACTACATATTAGGTTTGCATAGTCTAACCTTAGATAAAATAAGTTTAGCTCATAACAAATCTAAAAGTATCAAACCAATCCACGAATAACAGTAAGAACAATAATATAATGATAGCTTGAATCTTCAATCTTAAACTTGAATCAAGATTTTTTGGCTTTGATATCTCAATTTTGTGTGTATATTGTTTCTTTTCATTTTTTGTCTCTTTAAAGTCTGTGTTTTAGCCATTAAAAGAGTGTTTTTATAGGATAAGAAACCTTATGGTTGAAGGCTTTTGAATCCAAGTCAAAATAAGACTTTTGAGAAGGGGTGTTATATGTCGAACGGGCATTATAGCGTCAGGGTTGGGCACTGCATCGCCTATGTCTCTTCCTTGGGTGCTGCGATGCCCAATCCTAGGTTTAGGTGCTTTTATATTTTGATAGCAACATCTTCGATTCTCGTTCGATTTGTCTCCCATTTGTTTCTAAATGTCACATTTTTTGTCGTGCACCTATTTATGAAAAAAAAGAAGAAGCTAAAACTCATAATTTAAGGCAAAATACGAAAGTTGGAGCGCTAAATATACTAGTGCATGTACGCCCCTATTAATGACCATCTAGAAAGTTCTAATAATGAACTTAAAAGAAGTAAGAAAATGATGAATACTACTAATTTTGGTAATGACTTCTATGTTTCTTATGAAAGATGACCTTAAAACATATAGTAAGGTTATGACATTTGCATTATGCTCTTTTATGGAGAAAGGTAATTAATGATGAAATCAGCTAAAGCACGAGTAAAGCAATATAAAGCAAGATTTGTTGCCAAAGAGTTTAGACAAAAGAAATACTTAGATTATTTTGATACTTATACTCTTGTAACTAGAATTACATCCGATTGGATTTTGATTTCATTAGCTACATTATATGATTTGCTTGTACATCAAATGGATGTAAAGACAACCTTTCTAAATGGAGATTTAGAATGGAAAATTTACATGGAACAACCTAAAGGTTGTGCTAGTATTGGACTGAGCATAAAGTATCTAAATTAGTAAAGTCCTTATATGACTTGAATAGGCACCAAAACAGTGGCATGAGAAGTTTGACCATACTCTAGTATCAAATGGTTTTATGAAAAATGATTCCGATAAATGTGTGTACTATAAAACTTTTGATACTAAGGATTATGTCATGATATGTCTTTGTGTGGATGACATGCTAATATTCAATTTTAGTATGAAAGTAATAAATAAGACTAAGAAGATTTATCAACTAAATTTAATATAAAAGATATGGGGGAGGCTGATCTCATTCTTGGAATAAAGAAAATGAGAATATATAATAGTTTCACTTTATCTTAAGAATACTATGTTGATAAGTTTCTAAAGAGGCAATATCGTATGATGCTAGTGTTAAACTTTGAAAGAATATTGAGTATAATGATAATTAGACCTGATATGCACAAATTATTGGTAGTCTTATGTATTTGATAAATAATAATGGCCATGATATAGCACATGCTGTAAGGAGACTGAGTAGATATACTCAAAATTTAGAAAAAAATCATCGGAATTCCTAGGATAGAATTGTAAAATTCTTGATAGGCACTAAAATATATGTGTTTTCATATGGTAGATCATAACTTGTGATAGAAGGTTATTGTGATTCTAATCGGTTCTCTGAATTTAATAAAATCAAGTCTACTAGTAGATATGTGTTCACCTTGGGTGGGTGAGCCATATGTTGGAAATTAATTAAATAGACTTGTATAACACAATCTACCATGAAATCAAAATTGATAGCTTTAGAAAAAAAACTTATTCTAAGGCTGAGCGGTTAAGAGCACTTATGAAAAGATCTTCCCATTAATTTTCACCATTTTATATCAATTTTAGTAAATTGTGATTATCTAGCCGCCATTGCTAGAGGAAATAGTAAGATATATAATAGAAAAAGTAGACATATTAGTCTAAGACATGACATTATTAAGTAACTAGTATAATCTGGGGTGATGAGCATAGTACGTATGAAATCAAAGATGAATTTGGCCGATTCACTGATTAAGCCACTAAATAGAAGATTAGTAGAACAACATTAAGAGAGATGAGACTCTTACCTAGAGCATGAAACAAGAGTGATAGTAACCTTAACTATATAATTGACGATCCCATTAAAGTAGCTTCATAAAGATAAGAATAAGTCACTCATTATCTTATTGTACTACCGATTGTATTTATAAGTCCCTTCCTATAGCGAGGTAATGTATTTGGAGTTGAAAAAGGGTGAGTAATACTCTTAATGAAGTTTATACCCCTTTATAGCTCGGTGGTGTATTAAATTTACAGAACACACTTGATAGAATGTCACCTATATGAGTGTGAAATTGAGTCAATTTCTATGAGTGCTAAGCAGGTATCTCTAGAGCACTTATGAAACTAGGACAACACAAGACCATTAATAGTGCTAAACTGCAGATAAAGACAAGCTAATAGAGAATTTAACTTGATCGTTTAATTTTATATTTTACACTCAAAGGAATAAAGGTTGACAAAAGTACGGTTATTTAATTAGTGGTTGGATCATAGCTTGGAAGAGCACAAATTCATATAAGTTAAATTCTACTTTGATTTGTAGTTGCTTTAATTACATTAGTTTATTTGAAATATGTAAAGGATTGTTGGTATTGATGAGTGTATTTTTAATAAACCAATGTAAATCAAAGCATTAGAATAGAGAGAAAAAACAAAAAAGAGAAACAAAAAAAAAAAGATCGAAAAGGTGCCTAAGCCAGAATTGGATTGGGCATCACAATACCGGCATCTAGGCGAAGCTACACCAAGCTAGGCTTTTTGAATTTTGTCTCGTTGAGCCCTACAACACTAATAGGTGAGTGATGCGGTGCTAGGAGCTGGGGTTGTGACTCTCGAAAGAGTCATCTACCTCTTTCAATAAATGTGACATTTTAATGAGGTGTTGTATCTCTATAGAATGACATTTTATCTCTATAAATACTACTAGTACATCCCATTTGAATAATCTAATATCTCTTCTTCATCTTTGATTATAATTCTCTCTACATATTAATTAAACTCAAAATTTTACTTGTTGTCCAAAAAATTTACATTTGGTATGTTCATTTTGTAAACTCTAATTGTCATTAAGAACTATATTACCATCCAAATCCTATTATACCTTAATAATCATTATTGTGGAGATAGAAATTTTTTTGAGAATAATGCCTAACATTTTTTGACATTTTTTACTTGTTGTATCCTTTTGTTTGTAAACATATTTCTCCTACAAAGATCATGTAATGAGGATTTTTCAATAAATCCTCATGTAATGTGACACTTAATATGATGATTTATTATATGAACCCTCATCAAATTTCATCTAGGTTAAAAAAAAGACTTATGTTCAATATCAAACAAAACGCATCGAAAACCAAACTTGTTTCTTGCAAATCAAACTAGAATTGAAACAAAAAAATAAAGTACAAGAAAATGACTGTGAGGTTAAAAGGAAATTTATCAGTTTGCTCCCTAATAAAATTAGCAATTACTACTTTTCTACCTAATAAATTTATAATATCCATAAACTCTCTTTTGGGTGCATAATCGAATTTTTTTTGAAAAGAAATGTAGCAAAAAAAGTGAGCGGTATATATAAATTTCACTAAACAATAAACTAATAAACTTTCCAAAGGTTTAAAAAATTACTCTTCTATTTGTGGAATATTAGACAGAAATTGTCAATTACCTTCTTACTATTCTATACTTTTTCCAATTTTTTTTCTTTATTTTTTAATGATTATTAATATAAATTTTTAGTAAGGTTGGCAAAGTAGCTCAGAAACTTAAACACCTAGACCAAACTGGATTCATTGATTCGATCTAGTCTTTCCATGAGGAAAGTAATTGTTTGGTTGTCTTTTAAGGTTCGTAAATAAACTAGTTCAATTTCAATTTATTAAGTAAAATACCTAATCAAGTCTGAGGCACCTCTAAAATTGACATTAATAAGGTTACCTTAAGTCTTCTAAATTCTTTATATGGTTCATAGGTCAAGTACAAAAGTTTTTCAAGTTTGGACTCTAATGAGTCTAGCTCGGGCTTGGGCCTTGGAAATCCAAGTGAAATAATATTAAAAAAATTTAAATTGTTTGAAATTGCCGTATTTATTAGGGGTGGGTACGGTCCGATTTTTTGCGAAATCGAACCGAACCGATCCGGTTTAATTTTTTTAATAAGAAAAATCGAACTGGATCGAACCGGTTTTTTCTGTTCGGTCTGATTCGATTTTTCCCCTTTTTTTATTTTAAATTATGAATTTTTTTTAATTGATAACATAATAATAAAAATTTATAATTTTGTAACATATAATGTTAATATCTCAACACATTTACATATTTTATATAGATTATGATATCATTTTAATGTTTTTTTTCACCTTTTGCTCAAATAATAAATGAGAGATTTGAAAATATTTGGTTTTGGGAGTTTTCCAGTTTCACCCTTGTAAAATTCATATATACCCATTTTCACTATATTGGGGTCAACCTTATTATCTACTTTTATCATATTACCCTGACCCATTAACCCTTTTCTTAAAATAAAAACGTAGCATAATTATTATAAAATTTGAATGCTCAAACATATGACTCAATAACAATTTACTAAAGTGAAGTCATTGAAACTATAACAAGAAAAGAAAAATGAATGCAAATAAAAGTCATGATGTTAAACATTACATAATAGTCCACAGATAATTGTGCAATTATTTTGTTTTAAAATGTTTATAAATAAAAAATATTTTAAATAATTTTCAAGTTTTTTCTGTTGGAAAAATTTTAAAATTTTCCCATAAATTTATCCTTTACTGTTTTATTATTTCCCACCGTTTGATGAAAATAACTTATGCCTTAACAGTATATATATAATTATGTGATGATTGAGGCTAGTTACTTAAAAGATAGAATGTGATGGTCAATAACAACTCAAGCCTCAAGTTTAGTATAAACACTTATAAATGGTAGGGTGTGTAACTACATAATACTTAATTTAAATTATCTTTAATAAAAAAAAGAATTATAGTTATTAAAATAAATTGAGTTTAAATGGGTGAAATGTTTTTCAAAGATAAAACACAAACCCAATCCATTCTCATTTAACTTTTGACATATTGATGTGATAAAGTTAGACCAAACAAGTATTTTTTTTCCATGTTATTTGTGTCATGTTAACAGGTAGTTTCAACTTTTGTCAAACATTGTTTTTTAGTATTGATTAATTACACCCAAGGAAGGGATTTATGGCTGTTATGAATTTATTAAGGGAGAAAGTGGTAATTACATAATCAATTTAGGGGGGCTCCTTTGAAGTTGGCATCAATCAAATTACCTAAAGTTTTTTAGGCTCTTTTAAGTGATTCGTGGGATGAGTCCAGAAGTTTTTTAGGCTTGGGCTCTGTGAGGTTCGTGGGCCGAGCCCAGAAGTTTCACAGCCTGAGCCTCCGTAATACATGGGCAACAACACTTTAAATATTAAGAAAAGTTAAAGCGTTTAGAATTGTTATTAAAATATGTATATATATACTGAGGTGATTTATTTTCTTGATTTTAAACTTTTTATTTCTTTGTAATTCAATTTGTTTATTAAAATATTATTAATTTCTTAAAAAAAAAGTAAATGGATGATGAAAGTAATGGTGTTATTAATGTAAGGTAAATTAGTAAAAGGATAATAAAAGTTTAGATTTAGCAAAATTTTTGTAACACAAATGATTTTTTTAAGTAATATGGAATATCAGAAGAGTAAGTGGGTAATACTCAATATAAAAATAGGGTAATTGGTCACAGTCTGATAATGGTTGGGTCTGTCACTTCTTAATAGGTAGGGAGACTTAGCAATCTAAACCCATTTGAAAGTTTCATATCTCCAAACGTATCTGTCAACAAATATTTTTTTTTTCTCTCTCTCTTCAAACTTTATCTTCAAGAGGTGGTTCAGTATACATCTACTCTTGGCAGTTATTCTCGCACCTCCCAATCTGCTCTGAGTCCCCAACTTAAGACATATCATTTTTTTTGTACATAACTTTATATTCCTCATTTTTCTTTTCTTATAAGATCAAAGAGGACCTCTAATCTTTTCTTTCTGACTTGTTAATTAAGGCTCTCTTGAGCATTCAAATATTAGAGGTTTGATTTTCCCTTTATACATCTCTTATCTCTATCTTTTCATTCATTTTATGTTTTTTTAACACCTCAATCATCAATTGCCTTAACTCTTCTCTTTCCTCCCCCAACATCTGTAACTCCTCTTGAACTTTTCTCAACAAGGAGGTATAAGGTGGATCTTATGTATACATGTGGGTGTATGCATGTGCAATTATGTCTATTGCCTAAATATGTATCTTATACATATTCTACGCGGCAGAAGCATATAAATTGTAATAAATATAATAAATAAATATATTAATTACATTAATAAATAAATATACAATAAGTAAAGGCTGAGAACTCACCTCAATGTGTAACGTTATACACGTAATTCCTCAGAGTCTGCATGTACACCAACTCGCGGATAGTTCTAGTCACCAACACGGTGGGCTTGGTGAGTTAGAACAGCAGCCCTATACGCAGCACGGGATTAACTCTTAATCTCCAAAATGGTCGATGTCTATTTTTATTATTTTCTCCAAAAGAATAAAAAATAAAGAATTTGAAGCAATTCACAATTGCTCTAATTAGAAGCATAAAGAAAATGAAACAATTTCATTTTTTTTTTTACTCTATTCTTCTTTTCTTTTTTCCTTCCTTTCTCCATTTCTATTTCTTTCTCTCGGCCAAATGGCCACACATACTCTAAACTCACTTTTTCTCTCTCTTTTTTTATATATATATATAAAATAATATAAATATAATATATTATAATATAATATATTATATAATATAATAAGAGAGAAATTTTGATTATTTAACTATTAAATAATCAAAATGAGAAATGACCATTTTGCCCATCATAAATAATTATCAAGTCTATCCTTAGTGGGTCCCACTAAATTTCACACTTGAGTAAACTCAACTGAAGGTCTACAATATGCCACATGTCCTTATACAATTAGTAAATAATAATTATTGACTAATTATTATATTTAACACTTAAATACAGACACGCACGTATTCCCATGGTAGTGCTAAATATTACTGAATTAAACAATTTAATCCAATATGCTGCCTCAGTGCACAACGAGTACACTCCATATCGAGAGACTCTTTAGGTCCACGTTCAATTCGTCAAATGAAACTATTCCATGAGTCCGTGAGCAATGCCCCACGCACAGATCACGGATATACGAATCAGCACATTGAACTATGCAAGTTGAGGTGACAACGTATACGCATAGTCCTTCCGTCATGATATCTTGGATGTCGGGGATATAGATTATCACCATTAATTCCTTAGTGCTCACCATGTCTTATCTCCAGACTTGTATCTCACTGAACAATATGCGCAAACTCTTTAGCCATATTGTTCTACCCTAGCGAAACTCTTTCCTGGGATTGATACTTATGGCCACAAGACTTTCTGAGATACAGTCTCAAAGCATCTGAATATCGAACTCCCTACACAAGTTGATGGATCCCATATCTATACACGCCGGACTTCATAAGCATCGAACCATACTCAGTGACACCCAACGGTTACACCATGATAGGTCTGTGACATGTGTGGAACCAAAGCATGATGGATCACTTACAAGCCCACCGTGGTACTCAGGTCAAAGGACCACGTATACTACTCAACTCAAGAGGACCCTTTATTGACGGCTTATATAGGATGTCTATCAGAGGCCCTTGTGAGTCTGTCACATATCTAGTCCTAACTAGATACCCATATGTCAATACGAGCTCCAAACTCAAGATCGGTTAGGAATAACCATCTATACCATATAGGTACGACATATGCTGATCTATATTAATATAGGTATTCACTGATAGACCCGTATCGGCAGAAATAGATCAAGGACAATTATTCAAGAACATACTTACGCAACTAGTATTTTCTAGCACCCGATTGCAACTCTTGTAACTATGCAGTTACTAGTATATTTTCAGATCTATGTCTCATTACAGACAAGGCTCCAACTCTTGAATTTGCTGAGTATTATAACCAGCTAACACTTAGCTATGCTAATATTTAACATTTATATTTCTCAGCGTGGCTTACTACGAGTCCTTATCTAAACTCCTTTAGATCTGATCTAAACTCCTTTAGATCTGATCTGAACTCTTTCAGATCGAACAATGTCTGTAACGTTACATGCATAGTACCATATTAATGGGTATTAACAATTTAATGAAAATATACACTTGTATAAATACACAAGTATATATATATTTTGGGACGGCTCGTAAGCACCGACCTCAACAGGAAGTTCCAGGTAAATTGGCTACGTTTGGTAGAATGACTTATTAGGTTCCACTTCTACCTAGGTTAACAACTTGCTGTTGTCCAATGAGTTAGTTCCTGCTATTTGATGATTGATTTGCCATTCTTTCATTTTTTAGTCGACGCTCGGCAAATATTTTTGTTCTATTTTTCACAGAAGGTGCTAAAAATTATTGTTAAAAAAAATGGCTTTCTCAATCTAACAAATTTTAAATTTATTTAATTATAGATATAGAACTTTGGGCATTGTCTAACTTGGGTTGCGGTCCAATCGATGAAAAAATTGAGACCTTACAAAAGAAATGCAATTTAGGACAAGCTATCTCTAATGCTCATTAAACCCAAATCTCTACATTAAGAACATAAAAAAATCCAATTCAAATCGATCATACGTTTTGCTCATATTTAACTTCACAGCTAAAAAACTTTTTTTTTTCTTATCCTTTTTTTCATAAAGAATAAAGCAACTCAAAGCGGACCATTATATTATTCGTGGTTAAACAATTTATAAAGAGGAAATAATATTTGGTAATAGAGACTTCATTCGAATTTCCATGCATTTTGCCACTACCTTATAAAGAACATTGCATAAGTTTATTGGCTAGAATTTCGCAACACGAGATGGTGAAGACAACTTCAGATCAAGAAAATATTAGTTTGATTAACATCCCCTAATAATCATTCTTTATATTAAAACCTCCAAACAAAACTGAGTAACATCAGATCTAACAACATCCTAAAATATTTGGAAAAATGTTGCATGATATCTATCCAGTTAAGAGCCTTAAAATGTCCTTTAGAGAAAGCAACAACTCATCCTTCATCTACTGTAAAAGGAGCATTCTAAAAATCTTTCAAAGTTGAAGAAATTTTGGAATTTATCCCATCACATACCTCCGTGAGCATATTTCCTTGAGTCTTAGTCAAAGTAAAAAAGGCTCAAAAAATAATATGAGAAAATCTATAAAATATCCTATGGCTCATCACAACAAACCCTAAGTGTTTCAAAAAGACCAGTAATAACCTACTTCACTCAACACCTGTTACCCTTGAGACTAAATAATTTAGTATTATTATCACCGAAAGCTAACCAATCAACCCTTGCCTTCCGAAACTAATAAAGTTCTTCCCTCTCTAATAAAACCTAAAGTTCTTTTTCCAGATTTATAACCCTTAACATATCCATCATTGTTGAACCACCCTCTAATAGCTCATTTATTTCTATGTGGATTCGTCTAATCCTAGCTGGAATTGACCCTTCATTACAATGCCAGGCTATCAAAGAATTAACGCATTTTCTTAACTTATCAGTAATACTCGAATCTCCACATCAAATCCATTGGTCATTTTCAGCCTTTCTACACTAATCATCTCTCAGCCATATGGGTTCAAACATAAACTTGCTACGTTTTCCCCAATAATTCTCTCCATGAAATTATTCTGGAGAGGATAACATGACATGAACTACTCGATGATCACAAAAATAAAAATATCTATTGAAGACCATTGCCTTCAAAAAGATCAATCTCTATTCATTTTTTATAGGCAAAGTCGACAATGTGAGAAATTTATTAATAAAAAAATGGTACAAAGAAGGGAGAGCTAAAATACCTTACCCTTGGCAAAAACTCATGAAAGATACAAAAATGTCCAATAAAAGAATGACGCTAAAACCTCTCCAACATAAAGTAATACTAATAGAACCTATAACTAGCAATTTCATTTGCATCCTTAAATAGCATAGAACTAATACCTAAAGGGGTCGTAACCATTACGTAAAACTATCAATTTGTAACCCTAAATTCACTAGTTTATCTGTATTGCATTGTTCTCTCCAAAGGTATAATTAAATCTAAATTGCAACCAAATATAAACTTCATTTTTTTCCTTAAAA
Organism: Ailanthus altissimus; assembly: GCA_946807835.1. Lineage (NCBI taxonomy): Eukaryota > Viridiplantae > Streptophyta > Magnoliopsida > Sapindales > Simaroubaceae > Ailanthus > Ailanthus altissimus. Next base: position 26,154,362 of record OX327704.1, on the reverse strand, counting down.
CAAATATAAATGGATGTAAAATAAATTAAATATACTATTTCACTCACAATTCAGATGGCTCAATTCAGATTTGCTTCTATTTCTTCTACTTGACCAAACTTAGCTTCCCTTCCTTACGTGAAAACAAAAGAACTTAAGAATGAGAAACCATCCTGAAAGATAAATAGAGCAAGGAAATATCACTTTCTCAAGTGCAAATCTTTCCATTACCTTAAAAAAAAAACCACATCTCTAAGTGGAATGAAGAGATTATAATCCCTGAAAAATGGCTAAAAATGAGGATTCAATTTGATAGTTTATATTACCCTCTAAAAAATGTGTGGCTTCCCAAGAAGATTCTCCAATATACAGAGGATGGCTAAGATTTGGCTCGACCAACTAGCATAAGTACCATTTGTTAGAATTCATGCATTAAGGGGGTTAGGACAACTCCTACAAGCAAAATAACTATAGGAAAAACTCCATTTTTCACTAGCTTTTGGCTGTGAAGCCATAATTCTTACTAAAGTTAGAACACCAACACACAGGGTGCTACATATTTTAGAAGCCACCAACAATGAGTTAATCAGAGGGCACATAGACTCAGTCGAACAATTAGGGAGAAAGCCCAAATCCAAGCTACTGCTTATCAACAAAAGGAGGCAAGATAATACAACAAAAAGGTGCGAGCTCATGAATTATGTAAGGTGACCTTGTGCTGAGAAGAGTTATCCTCAACACCAAGAACCCAACAGATGGAGTCCTCGACCTAGCCTAAGAAAGGCCCTACAAAGTTATCAAAAGAGTAAATGAGCCTATAAGCTTAAAGGAACGAATGGGAAAGTAGTAACGAAGCATGGAACGTCGAGCTACTGAAAAGGTATTATCCTTAAGACTTGTATACGACTATGTCTGATCCTTTCCAAAAATAAATGTTCTATGTTATGTGATTCCAAGAATTGAGAAATTGAATAAAATCCAACTAATGAATTAATTTTCCTTGCACAACTACAAGACTAAATAGTTGATCGTGCCATATTTTGTAACATGAAGATCTACATAGAAGGGTTCATGCTTTTTAAGGTAGTTCCTGAGAGAGTGCGGCACTCAAAAGGGTTACCCAAGATCAGTCAAACTATTTTTTACAAATAATATAATTATTAACACATTTTATTTTTTTAAATTAACTTAAGAATAATTAGAAAATGAAAAGATGTTATAATAAATTTCTAAAAAAACCAATTTTTTTTTAAATTTTTAAAGAGCTTTTAGAAATATTTTTCCTTGAGTTCCATTATTAGGCCCTTTTTTTTATAGATTTTGTGACCAATATATTTAGGCTTTTCATATGAAACATGTCTCTAAGCTTAAAGTACATTTAAAAAAATAAAAATAAAACAGGCTCTTGGTACTTAGGTTCTAAATTCTTGGAGAAATAATTATTAAATAAGATAAACATGCCAAGAAATTAATATTGATAGAACCAAGAGTGGGCGTGTATCCCAGTTCCGACCCGACCAAGACCGTCTCGTAACAGGGACAGAACAAAGACAAAAAATTGAGTCCCGGTGTCCCAGTTCGGTTCTGGTCATTCTTGAACTGAACTGATTTTTTTTTTGTTTTTAAACGTAATCAAAACGGCACCATTTCTGAATGTTAAAATGGTGCCATTTTAATAAGCAAAAAAAAAAAAAGAATCGATATATCAGATATCGAAAACATATTTCATTTTCATTTCAAAAGCTTCACAAAATTTTTGGCGTTGTTTACTAGTCTTCCACCGTTACTGCCGCTGCTATTCCGCTATTCTACCATTGCTGCTGTAGCCATTTTGCCACTGTTGCCTACTGCCGTTCTGTCACTACTGCCGCTTGCCGCTGCGTGACCTGCACTGCTGCCTACCACCGTTCTGCCACTGCGTGACCTACGTTGTGGTCTGCTGCTATTCTACCAGTGCTATTTCGTGTCCGTGCGTTGCTGTACCATTCTGCTATTCCCCATCCGTTGTTCTGCGCTGCCACCGTTGCTATTCTGTAGGTGCTATTTCACATTCGCACGTTGTTGTGCCATTCTGCTATTTCGCATCCGTCGTTTTACGCTACCACTTGCTGCCGTTGCTGCCATCTTCCACACTCGCCACTGGTCACCTGCCACTTACCGCCGTTGCTGTTGTCTGTGTTCATTGAGGAATGTGATATTTTTAAATCCTATATTAAATTTTCAGTTTCAAGTATAATTTTTATCAATTAATCTTTGTGATATGTTATGCTTTATGATAACTTAATAAGGGTTTGTTTTTTTGGGCTTTTTGTTTAGATGGTTATATTCTTTTAAGAATTGGTTTAATTCTCGAGAAATTACAAAATCGTTTAGGTTCTAAAATATTTAACTTCATGTATTTTACATTCTGTGGCTTGCATTGTGGGAAAGAAGACCTTTGTTTGCATTCTGATTAATATTTACATGTTACATTAATTTATTTTTGCGTGAAAGATTCAAATTAATCTTGGTTGATCGTTGTGTATTATTATACTATTATATTACAGATGAGTCGTGATTCAACTTTAAAAAATATTATGAATATTAGGGGATCTCATTATGACAATACGCAATACAACGTCGACGACGCAGATGCATTGTTGCCTCTATATCCTAATACTAAAAAGAGAACAAGATCATTGGTGTGGTGTCACTTTATCTCATGTAAGGACATAACGGATAAGTCACAATGCAATTACTTTGAAAAATTATATACGTGTAATTCAACAAAAGATGGAATAAATGGTATGCGAAAACACTTACGGGTATGTAAGAATGTTCCACGTTCATTGTTGGATGATAGATAAACAATATTTAGTAGAAAACCCACAGGAGGAGAAGAGACAAATAGTAGTAATGTTGTGCCTAGAGGATGGAGTCAAGAAGCATGTTGAGATGCAACTGTAAAAATGATGATTATATTTGAATTGCCATCTAGTTTTGTAGAGAATGATGGGTACCAATATTTTTGCAGTGTAATATGTCATCTCTTTGATGTTCCATCACATAGAACTATAACCAGAGACGTAGCAGAACTATTTATTGAGGAGAAAGCCATGTTAAAGAGTCTATTTAGTGTAACTCTGTAACAAGTGAGCTTAACAATTGATCTTTGGACTTTCGTTTTTAATCAAAGCTATATAGTTGATACTGCCCGCTTTATATATTCAGATTGAAAGTTGCATAGGAGAATTTTGAGTTTCTCTCCAATGTCATCCCATAAAGGGGATGACATTGGTAAGCAACTTGAATCTTATTTGTTGAATTGGGGTATAGAGAAAGTGTTTACCGTTATAGTTAATAATGCAAGTGCAAATGACGTGCCGTCAATTATTTTAAGAAGAGACTAAAGAGTTGGAAAGATGAAGCACTAATATTGAATGGTGAGTTTATGCATGTGCATTGTTGTGCGCATATTTTGAATTTAATTATGACTGATGGGTTAAAGGATTTACATAAGAGCATTATTTTTATACGTAATGCTGTGAAATATATGAGATCTTCAATAGCAAGAGTTCAAAGTTTTATGAAGAGAGAGAATTAATTATAAAGGGAGTGTAATATTAGATGTGCCAACGAGGTGGAATTCTACTTATTTGATATTGGCGACTGCATTAAAATTTGCAAAGGTGTTTTATTGAATGGCAGAAGAGGATGAGTCATTGGGAGTTATTTTCTAGAGGATGAAAATAGAAAGAAGAGATGTAGACCACCAATTATTGCGGATTAAGAGAATGCTAAACAGTTTGTGAGGTTTCTAAAAATTTTGTATGATGTCACGTTAAAATTTAGTGCTTGACATCTAACATTTGTTTCAGCGAGATTTGTAAGATTAATTCCAATTTAGCAAAATTAAGTCGGAGTGAAAATGTCTCTTTACGGGTCATGGCTAATAAGATGCAAGCAAAATATGATAAATATTGAGAATCTATGGAGAAAATAAATAAATTGTTGATAATTGCTACAGTGTTTGATCCAAGATGCAATTTGCTGGATTTTGTTTTGGGTTTTTATATGGTGATAACAACGCCAGAGTCAAATACATGAAGAGAATAAGTAAAGAATTATTGTATAAGCTTGACGAAGCCTATAATACATCGTATTGTAGAGCAGTTGGTGGGCCAAGTAGTAGTGTTGGTAGTGTTGGTGGGTCTGTGAGTGGAGTTAGGAGTAGCACTAGCATGTATGGGTCACAGTCACAACAGTCTGGTCCATTAATTTTATATTCAAACGTAATACAATTTGATGTGGGGATGATGACCCTTGGGCAAAATTCGTGGGGTGTGTAGATGACGAAATGGATTTAACTGAATCCAATAAAGTGGATAGATACCTGATGGAGAAAGTTGAGAATCCCAAAAATCAAAGTTTTGATTTTTGAGTTGGTGGAAGGTAAATTCTTCGAGGTATCTAGTGTTGGCATAGATACTTAGGGATATAATTGATATTACTGTATCTATTGTGGCCTCTAAGTCGACTTTTAGTACCAAGGGACGTATTTTAGATTCATTCCACAGCTCATTAACTCCAAAGATGGTTGAGAGTTTGATATGTACACAAAATTGGATTAGAGCTTCACTTTTACTAAATAGATTGAAGAAAGAAGAATTTTTGGAAGATATTGAATTTTATGATAAAGTCTAAGCAGGTAAAAAAAATATTATTCTACTATTTTATTATTTGTCTTTTTGAATTTTTCATATTATTTCTTAATGTGTTATGTTTTTATAATGCAAAAATTATTTTCTTATTTCTTTCATGTAGAATTTGCACTTGTTATGCAATTGCCACCTCTACGTTATTAAATTGACCAAAAGGTTACTTACGTTATTTGTGAGTAATTCAATTTTAAGGTAATTATTCAATAGTTCAATTAAATTAATAAATATGAGTAATTAAGTTTTATATTGTAATTTGTAATATTTAATGTTTGTTATACTTTTGTTTTGCAGATTAATGAAGAATGCAAATTTTGATGACATTTTTGTATTGTAATTTGTAATATTTAATATTTGTTATACTTATGAACTTAATGTATTTATTACCTAAATGTTGCACTTTATTTTTATTTTATGAAGATGTTGGCAACTTGGCTTGGTTTATATTAGCCATTGAAATTAATTTGGACCTATTGGTTTGGTTGACAATGGGCCATTGTAAAAGGCATTATGGTATGAATGAATTGATTTGATATGGTGAATATTGAAGTGCCAATTTTGTGTAGGTATATGCTTATGACAATGTTTAATTTTTAGGGGAGGTTCTACCGAAATTTTTTATTCAGATAATAAAAGTTAACATAATTAAAATTGAAATTAGATTTAAATTTAAATTTGAATTTGCTAAATCGAAATTATAATATTTGTGATTTAACGTAATAGACGTTCAAATTGGAATTATAATGTAATAGACATTAAAATCTATTAAAATTAAAATTAATAATTATATTAATGATAGGAAATCAAGTAATAAAAAAAATATTAAAGTTTAAAAGAATACAAAACTACATTTTTAGGTTAAAAATAAAAATTTGTAGCAATGAGGATCATGAATTACAAATTAACCCAAAATATTTAAATGAATTTATAAAATTTATAAATTTAAAAAAAATTAGGGACATGGGTGAAATTTGCCCATGTCTCGGTCCGACCTGTGTCCCGACCTGACCCAACCCAACCCGAATTAGTTCGGGAAAAATATTCCCGTTCGGGATAGATTTATCTGTCCTGAACGAGACCCGGGATCGGTCGGGTTAATCCTGAACCCGATCCGATCCCGAGTTGCCCACCCATAGATAGCGCTTTACTCAGATTCGATTCTCGTTGATTGCACCTATTTTATATATATAAAAGACCAATAATAATCAATCATGCTTCTAATTGCACTTTGTAAGGATGTGATGCCTTGTTGTATCTTGTTCGGATAGTAGTTTACGTGTAAGAAAATTTAAAATTGATACAAATTAAGTACAATCAATTAAAAATGAAAAACCCTTAAATGTTAGCACCACGGCACCGCTACGGCACCGATCTAGCATTGCAGCCCCACCAAGGCTATGCCATGATGGCACTAAGGTTGTTTTGTGGCGCCAAATTTCTCCCAAGCCTAGTGCTAAAGCCTAAAAAACTTTCTTTGTGCATTTGGAGCCATTTCTTACTTCTAGCTGTTCAATACATTCTTTACCACATGTCAGCTTTTTATTGGTCTCAAAATCATATTTAAACATAATTTTAAATCACTCTATTCTAACAAAGTTTCGCCGCTTACTTTTGCTATTTCAAATTTGTTGCTTATTAATAACAGAATTTCCGCTTATTATTATTATTTTTCTGTTTTTTGCTTTTGATTACTTCGTCTTCGTTCAAGATGTTATATATTCATGTACATCCCTCTTCATATTATTGTTTCTTTTTCCATTGCTCCATCTGCTTGTCTTGCATCAATCAACAAACTCATTACAATACCTATGGTTTTGAATTTCGATTAGTACTATATTAATTAACATCGACAAACAATATTTAAATTTAAAAAAATATTATTTGAGGCAATATTTTTATTTTTGAAAAATTAAAAGAAAAAGATGAGAAAGAAAAGAAGAAGAAAGAGAGAGATGAGAATCATGTATGCCTGTTCATCAATCTTTTATATTTACATTTTTTTTAAAAAATTATTTTATTTTATTCTCTTATTCTTAAACTGACATTATCTTTAATTCTAATTTTAAATTAAAATACATATATATATATTTAAAAATACATTTTTATCCTTAAGAAGTAATTTCTACACAAACACGTTATAACAACACGGACTAACATGATATATATTAAAAAAATAAAAACTATGTCGCTATATATTAATTAAATTATGGCCCAAAATGGCATTTTTTCTAACATGCAAAATTCAATTTTGTTCTGCAATGGGAAAGAAAAGAGGCTTAGGAAGTCTTAAGTGTCTATCTAAATACTCTTCTAAGAGATATATTTGCATCCTTTTCAAGAGATGCATTATTTTAAATAAATATTTATTTTTGGTAACTTGACAAAATAAGAAATTTTATTTATAAAATTAGAAGGTGGGAGAATGATAATACAAGGGGGACATAGTGCGTCTTACCCTGAAAAATACTAATGATACAAGAGCAAATATTCAATTGAAAATAATGAGGAAAGAAACTAAAATTATTGAAACTTATGATTAGACAGGTCATTTGTATCCATAAAAAAGAGGAATATTTTTGAAAGAGGTCACGACCACCACATAAAATTATAATAAAAAAAGAAAAGATCCAGAGCGTTAAAATAATCTTAATGAGATAATTCAATTTAAGATAAGTTGGGTTTATCTCAAAATGTACCTAATTTATTTGTTAATGGCTTGAACTCTTGAACTCTTGAATACACAGAGAAGAAAAAAAGGATCGTTCACTTTTTCTTTTTTTCTTTTTTTTGAAAAAAAGATCATTTCAGTTTTCAATCACAATTTTATTTGCACCAAGGGTATAATTTAAGGTTCTTTTAGTTTCTATTTTGTAACAATAATTTTCTTTTTTTACCAAAATTTATATGACAACTAAATTTTCAGAAGCAAATTCAGAAACCGTTCCATCTATGATGATCGGATTGAATTTGAACACCCCAAATTTTACTAAATTTAAAAATACTACATATTTTTAAATATATGTAATAATATTCTTAATGTAGAAATATAACAACTCCATTTGACCACATTAATATGGAATATAAATTTTGTAACAACCCCGTAATAATAAAAATAATTAATTTCGTGGCATACAATATTAATAAAAATCATATTTATGCCATATCACTTATCAAATCATTTTACCAAATAATTTTTTTTTGTAATTATCGTTTTAAGAGAAAAGACCTAAAATAGAGTGTTCACACTTTAAAAACAACATTCATTTTTCTTTTGTCAAAAAAATATTTGTATTTACATTACAATGACAGCTTTTTTGCCAAAACAATTTTTGCATTTATATTTTCAAAAGCAAAGACTTAAAACAAAATGTTTACAATTTAAAATAACTCTTTCTTTTTGTCAAAAAATATTTTGTATTTAAGATTATTCGGACCAAAATATATAACTATATATCTTTTTAAGAGCTAAGACCTAAAACAAAGTGTTCAGATTTTGAAATAGCATCCATGTTTTTGTTTGGTCTAAAATTATTATTTCGTATTTACATAACAATGATAGCTTTTTCTTTTAAAAGACATTTTGAATTTATCTTTTTAATGTTCACACTTAAAACAATGAGTTCGCACTTCAAAATAGCATGAATACACTATTTCGACACTTTTTGACAATATGGCATCAATTCTTATATAAAGGGTTCTCAATATAAGGTCCCTCGCTCAAATTCTTGAACAAAATGTTCTCAATATAAAATCTCTCAACCAAGTTATATATGAAGTGTTCTCCATATAAAATCTCTCCATTGAGCCTAATAAAAAAAAATGAAACTCAACACTCTTCTAACTATATTTTTTGAAGTCTATGTGATGCTCTTGGTCTTGGTTTCTACGGCTCAATTGAGTCCACATTTTTATGACCAAACATGTCCAAATGTGTTCAGCATAGTAAGTGGTTATTCAGCACATTGACTGGACTCAATGGCGAAATTTGAAAAAATTGTCGAAAGATCAATTGAGCCATAGAAACCAAGACCAAGAGCATCACATAGACTTTAGAAAATATAGTTAGAATATACATATGAGATGAGAGAAGCACAAAGATATTTATGTACTTAAGGGAGAAGTCGTGAGTGATTTTGTATTATTCTCCTGTAGATGATGAAACTATGCAAACCAAGTTATGGCATCTTAGAATGGGACACGTAGACGAGAGAAACCTGAAGGAGTTATTTAGTCAAAAGGCATTTGGTGAGGATTCTTGACTACATACACTTGGATCTTTGGGGACAAGCTCAGACAGCTACTCGTGGTGGTGCCAAGTATTTTCTCAGTTTAATCGATGACTATTTAAAGAAACTATGAGTCTATGTGTTGAAGAGTAAAGATCAAGCATTTGAAGTGTTCAAAACTTGGAAGGCTTTTGTTGAGAATCAGACTTGCAAAAGAGTGAAGAGGTTGAGAATTGACAACGGCCTTGAATTTTACAATAAAGAGTTTGATGTGTTTTGTACCAAGTATGGGATTGCAAGGCATAGAACAGAGAGATCAACACCATAACAGAATGGCGTAGTTGAGAGGATGAATAGAACCCTACTTGAAAGGGTTAGATGCATGCTTACTAATGCAAAGATGTCCAAGGTATTTTTCGGAGAAACTGTAGTGATTACAGCTTATTTGATTAATAGAAGTCCCTCATCAGCAATTGACTTCAAGACGCCAGAAGAGAAAAGGTCTGGCATTCTTTCAAAATATGACCACCTCAGAATTTTTGAATGCCTTGCCTTTGTACATGTTAATGAGGGAAAGTTGAAACCTAAAGTTATCAAAAGGGTATTCATAAGATATCCCGAAGGAGTGAAAGAATACAAAGCGTGGTATAAAGACTTGACACCACTAAGGAGTATCATAAACCATGATGTGACATTCGATGGGACGATGATGCTGAAAGCTTCCCAAGAAAATGAGAGAATAACCTGTGCCTAAGGAAGGCTCAGCACCTGAGTTAATAGAAGTTAAAGTAGAGCTTGATAGTAGATCTGATATGCCCCCAGATTAGTACTTCAACAAGAAGATCCTTAAAGAAGAACCAAGAACACCAAAAATTTTCTCCAAGTCCACCCAAAGAAAGACTAGGACTTCTGAGATAGAACTAAAAGAGTACCAGCTAGTCAAAGATAGGCTAAGGAGAACGATTAACCTACTAGTCAAGTATCCACAAGCAAATCCAGTTGCTCATGCTTTTAATTCTACTTACACTCTTGAGTATGATGAGCCTAGAACATATGGAGACACCATGAAGAGTGAAAACAAGAAAGAATGACAACAGGCCATGGAAGAAGAAATTAGTTCTCTTAAAAAAAATAATACTTAAAAGTTGGTGGAGAGACCTCAAAAAAAACTAGTTGGGTGCAAGTGGTTGTATAAGGTGAAGGATGGGATACCGGGGATAAAGCCTACAAGATTCAAGGCTAGGTTAATTGCATAAGGTTTTACTCAGAGAGAGGGGGTTGATTTTCATGAGATATTCTCTCCAGTCGTCAAGCACACATCTATTAGGATTTTGTTAGCCATGTATGCAAACCTTAATTTACATTTAGAGCAGATAAATGTAAAGATAACTTTCTGCATGGAGATTTTGAAGAGATGATATACATGGCACAGTTGTAAGGGTTCGAGGAGCTTGGGAAATATGATCATGCTTGTTTGATAAAGAAGTCGTTATATGGGTTAAAGCAATCACCTAGACAATGGTATAGGAGATTTGATGAATTTATGATGGCTTGTGATTTTAATAGCACAGGCTGTGAGTATGGTGAGTAGATACATTGCAAATTCGGGTAAAGATCACTGGTTTGTAGTAAATTAGATTCTAAGATATCTCAATGGAATGTCAAATCACGGGTTTATGTATAAGAGAGATGAGGACAACAATAAAATGGTAAGAGGGTATGTAGACTCATATTATGCAGGTGATTTAGACAAGAGAAGATCGTTGATAGACTACGTATTTACAGTGTTTGAGTGTAGTGTGTGTTGAAGATCAGTTCTACAACATGTGGTTACACTATCTACCACAGAGGTGGAGTACATAGTTGTTGGTGAAAATATTAAGGAGGCTGTATGGTTGAAAAATATATGTGTAGAGGTATTGGCTAATGAAGATGCGAACACTGGTGTATATTATGACAGTTAAAGTGTCATACACCTAAGCAAGCATCAAGTGTTCCATGAAAGGTCGAAACACATTAATGTGTGGCTCCATTATATTAGAGATATTATCCAAAGTGGTAAAGTTAGTCTAACAAAGATAACGTCATCTGAAAATCCTGCTGACATGTTGATTAAGCCACTACCCTTGGTTAAGTTCATCCTATGCAAGGACTTAACCATAGTCACTACTTTATAAGGGTTACCGAAGATGCGAAAATAAGAGATCGAGTAGCTTTGTGGATAATTTTGAATCAATAAGGGAATTTGTGAGAATATTGATTGAAAATCATTGTGATATGATTTGGAGATCAAGTCAAGTGCATAAAGTATACAAGGATCGAAGACGAATGTAAAAGGAGGAGAAAAGTAAAGAAGGGCGTGCAAGCGCCAGCGCCAGCGCCAACATAAGCGCTGCAGCACCAACATAAGAGCTGCAGCGCCAGGCGAGATTTACTAGTACCACGGTGATAGGCGCTGAAAGGGAAAATCTTAGTGATTATCAAAAAAAATCTTTGTGATTAAACCTTCTTTGTGATTCTTAGTGAGAGAAAATCTTTATACTGCAAGATAGAGTTTTATTTCTTTATGATCTTTCTTATAAAAAGCATACTTTATGAGTTCCTTGAGATTTAATATAAAGAGAGTGATCTTGATCCACCGTGGATGTAGGCAAGTTGCCAAATTACGTAATTTTTGTGTGTTCTTCTTCTACCCTTTCTCTCTTTATTCCTTTAATTGCTTGTTCTACATTATTATTTGCTTTGGTGATTTGTTTGTTTGTGTGCATCCACTTCAACAATATCTACTGAACTCCTAGGGCTAATAAATACATTGTTAACTTTTATGCCTGCTACCTGTATAGCCATAACAAGTACATCATCGTGTGTATAACTTACTTCTTATAATCTTGCTCAGTAAACATAATAGAGACTTCTTGCAATTGTGGTTTTTTTTCCATTAGGATGTTATAAATGACCAGATGTCCTACCATCAAGTACCACAAATAATTCTTCCTCTATCTATTTAAATCTTTTACCAGCATTAGTCCTTCAATTATAATCATAGTAGCATTCTAAGCTAACTAATTGGGGCAGTTAGTGGGTTGGCTTTTGTGTTGTTGATTTGTTTAAAACTCCCCTAAATGCCCATTCTTTGGTAAGGTGTGACACGTCCAGAATATAAGAGATATTCTCAAGTGTAGGATTGTCGAAGTAATAAATAACCCGATGAGAATGGGGTCGATCCACAGGGAAGTAGAATTAAAATTACAAATTATAAACACTTTAAAGATAATTAATGCAGTATAAGATGTTTGCAAATATTATTTCAATTAACCAATTCAAATAAAAAGCTAAGGTTACGGGGATTCACTCTTGGCATAAGAAGTAAGAATATATTTAACTTTTTATTTTTTTATAACTCAATTGGAATCCTCACACAAAGGAGGTTCCAACCGGAAAATATAGCAATTAAAGTTCATCATCATTTATATATTGATTAGTATTTATTTCTTTCAATTATTATACACCAAATCTTATAAATGGGTTCAAGTATTTATTATGCCAATCTTTATATTTATCTATAATAAATCAAGACTCCCACTTTACAAGAAAGGTTATATACACCAAATCTTATAAATAATTTTAAGAATTTATTGTGCTAAGTATTAAGTTTGTCAATAATAAATCAAGAATCACCACTTTAGAAGAAAGGGTATTAATTCTACAAACAAAATAAATACATCATATATAAGTTTGCATAACTTAAAAATGAAGCATTAAATTCATGAATAAATATTAAACATATCTTATTACCTTCACCCTTTCACCTTAGCTTAAAGAAAATTATTTGGACATAATAAAACTAAAGAAAACGAAAAGAAATGGAAGAAGAAATAACATGATTTAATAGTAAACAAAAGAAATAAATTTACAAAGAAATGGATACAAAGGACAAGTATTTTGAACTAAATTCTAACTTTTTAATTACATTCTTTAGGTATAAACAAGCCACCTATTTATAGAAAAACATGGATAAATCGAGACAAATTTGGAGGGAACCACTTAGTTGATGAAAGTCAAGAATGGTGGCAAAATAATTTGTATTCATTATCACTTGGGCACCCATTTGATTATCCAATTTGGAATTGATGTGATCCGAATTAACTGTCACTCAAAACATCAAAGTTGTAGATAATTCTCTTATCTTTCTAAATTGAGTAATCTCATATGTATTAGATACGTATTTCTATAGTTATGGGCCAAATACTGATAACTGTTCAAATTGGGCCTGTACTGCAGATCAGTTTTGTTCTAGGCCATTTTTTACCCTCTAAACATTCGAATTTCCAATATTTTGTGAAATACAATATATTAGCTCATTGAGTCAGCTCTCTACAAGATCAAGAATCACCTCAATTAGATCTTTAGGTAGAAAGTTATGACCATTTTACCGAACCTATCACAAAATAGTTAAAAGATAATTAAGTACAATATTGTAAACATACTTAAGTTAAGAAAATTAAATACACTAGTAATACAAAACAATCATGTGAAACTCTTATTAAATGTGTAATTTCAAGTTTTCATCAAGGTGTACACCTATCTTTTTAGATCAAGGCACCCACTAGTGGCATGTCCTAAACTCTAATGAAATTCACATTGGCTTTTTAGATTTGTTCTTTGTTCTACCTATTTTCCTTTATAAGTGGTCCTAGAGAGCAAACATCTATTTTTTTTATAACCATATAGATATTCTTTAGTGGGGAAGCCAAGGGAGAAAATCACCGATTTGAACATCCTTGCGTTGTGCCTCAACAAGGAGATTCTAGGAAAATTGGCTATGTTTGGTAGAAAGGCTCATTGGGTTCCATTTTTGCCTAGGTTAACAACTTGCTAATGTCCAATGAGTTAGTTCCAGCTATTTGATGATTGATTTTCCATCCTTCAGGTTTTTTAATGGACACTTGGCAAATCTTTTTGTTCTTTTTCTCACAAACAGTGCTAAAATCTGTAGTAAAAAAAATGCCTTTTTTGGACTAATGAGTTTTAAATTTATTTAATTATAAATATAGAACTTTAGACCTTGTCTAACTTGGGCTGTGGTCCAATCGATCAAAAGTTTAGACCTTACAGGAGTAATGCAATAAGGATAAGCTATCACTAATGCTCATTAAACATAATCTCTATATTAAGAACATCAAAAAAATTCAATTCAAATCGATCATCCGCTTTGCTCATATTTAACTTCAAAGATAGAAAATAATTTTTTCTTATCCTTTTGTTTCATAAAGAATGAACCAACTCAAAGTTGACTATTATATTATTCGTGGGTAGATAACCAGGCACAAAAACAATTTATAAAGAAGATATAATATTTGGTAACAGAGACTTCATTCGAATTACCATGGATTTTGCCACCACCTTATAGAGAACATTGCACAAGCTTATTGACTAGAATTTCGCAACACGAGATGGTAAAGACAACTTCAGATCAACAAACTATTAGTTTGATTAACATCCTCTAATAATCATTCTTTATTTAAAACCTCCAAACAAAACTGAGTAACATCAGATCTAACAACATCCCAAAATATTTGGAAAAATGTTGCATGATACTTTTCCAGTTAAGAGCTTTAAAATGTCCCTTAAAGAAAACTGCAACCCATACTTTATCTACTGTAAAAGGAGCATTCTAAAAATCATTCAAAGTCGAAGAAATTTTGAAATTTAACCCATCACATGCCTTCACAAACATATTTCCTTGAGGCTTAGTTAAAGTAAAAAAGGCTTAAAAAATATTATGGGAAAATCTACAAAATATCCTACGGCTCATCACACCAAATCCTATTTGTTTCGAAAAGGACAGTAATAACCTACTTCACTCAACACCCGTTACCTTTTAGACTAAATAATTTAGTATTCTTATCACCCAAAGCTAATCAATCAACCTCTACCTTCTAGAAGTAATAAAGTTCTTCCCTCTCTAATAAAAAACTAAAGTTCTTTCTCCAGATTTCTAACCCTTAACATATCCATCATTGTTAAACCACCCTCTACTAGATCATTTATTTCTTTATGGATTCGCTTAATCCTGGTTGGAATTAACCCCTCGTTTAAACAATGCTAGGCTATCAAGGAATCAACATATTTCCTTAACTTATCATTAATACTCGACTCTCCACATCGAATCCATTAGTCATTTTCAACCTTACTACACTCATCCTCTCTCAACCATATAGGTTTAAACATAAACCTGCTACGTCTTCCCCAATAATTCTCTCCATGAAATTATTTTGGAGGTGATAACATGACATGAAGTGCTCAATGATAATAAGAATTAAAATATCTATTGAAGACCATTGCCTTTGAAAAGATCAATCTCCATTCATTTTGTATAGGCAAAGTCGACAATGTGAGAAATCTATTAATAAAAAATATTACAAAGAAGAGAGGGCTAAAATAACTTACCCTTAGCAAAAACTCGTGAAAGATACAAAATTGTCCAATAGAAGAATGAAGCTAAAACATTACCAAAATAAAGTAATATTAATAGAACCTATAACTAGTCATTTCATTTGCATCCTTAAATAGTATAGAACTAATATTTAAAGGGGTCGTAACCATTATATAAAACTATCAATTTGTAACCCCAGATTTATAGGTTTATCTGCCATTGCATTGTTCTCTCCAAAGGTATGATTAAATCTAAATTGCAACCAAATATAAACTTCATTTTTTTCCTTAAAAAAATATAAATGGATGTAAAATAAATTAAATATACTATTCCACTCACAATTCAAATGGCTCAATTCTAATATGCGTCAATTTCTTCTACTTGACTAAACTTAGCTTCCCTTCCTCATGTGAAAACAAAAGAATAGAAGAATTAGAAATCATTCTAAAAGGTAAATAGAGCAAGGAAATTTCACTTTCTCAAGTACAAATCTTTCCATTACCTTAAAAAAAAACCACATTTTCAAGTGGAATGAAGAGATTATAACCCCTGGCACACAGTTGGAAATAAGGGTTTAGTTTCATAGTTTATATTACAATCTAAAAAATGTGTGTCTTCCCATGAAGGTTCTTGATGTATGCTATACTAGTTAAGCGTAAGCGCACACTATCGTATCGAGTAATATAAGTTTTTAAGTTCAAATATCGATCTCACAGGGACTATGTGATCTAATTCTTCAACAATTACTAAAATTATATCTACTTAACTTTTATTCAAAAAAATCAAAATCTGAAACTGAATTTATTAACCTAATTCTATCAAATTAAACTAAACCTAAATTGTCACGCCCCAGACCCAAAAGATCTGACACACGACATCACTTACATTCATTCAATAATACTTAAACATTCATTTTAATTTCTTTCAGAATTATAGCAATTGAATTATGACTGGGACAATTAGTAAACCGGAGATACGCAGAGTTTTTTCAGAGATTAACACTCTACTACGTCACCAGTAGCAACTTTGTTACCGGAAGCCCAGAATATATTCATTGTAAATTCTTACTTAAAATCAATCCATTATTATACTTGGTGAAACTTAAACTAAGTCCAACCACACACAATAAAATAATACATAGGTATTTATTCACTAGGGACAAATCAAATATCTTATCCCACGTGTCCCCAAATGAAACACTTAGCAACCTAACAACTTAGGGAACCCAAGGAACAGCAGAAGCTTTGCCAAATCCGCTAAGCACACATGTACCTTATTTACCTGAAATCACCATAAACTATAATGAGTATAAAACTCAGTAAGCATACTAGTTTTTCATATATCAAATACAAATACATATATGTACACAATGCATATGTATGATATGCTGTGATCAATCAAAATCATAATCTTATCAAATCACATATCATGTAAGCGCTTACACATTCTTTCAAAACACATAATAGGAATACCATCACTCAACTACTACTTAGTAGGACTTACATATCACATATCACATAATGAGCCAAATGTCACTCGTAGGTGACATACCGTATGAGAGGAATAGTACAAGTGAGGCCTTTAAATTACACATATATAATGCTCATGCCCGAAGGTAAAAGCCAAACCCTCACCCTGATCATCGGTGAGTCCTCTCACATGTACCAATACGCCACCACACGAATGTGATGACTCACACTTCCTTTAGGTACCAATAGGATCCTCTCTACATACGGAACACATAACATATACCAATCCCGAAGGAAAGGCCACACATAAAGGCTCCACAAATCACATAAAATGCCTACTAAGTTAACAGTGAGTTCAAGTACCCTCAAATCACAAAATATTTCTCATGGACATATTACACTTCAAAAGCTTTCTTTGTTAAACATATCTTATTTTGAAAGCTCACTTTCAAAAAACACATGTATGTTCATGCTCAATGTCAATGCTCACATTCATAAACATATATTCATATTTCATATCAAAATATACTTTGACATAGCATAAACATATTCTTAACCACATTTACAAAATCATTCATAACACTTACTATGTTTATTGTGATTCCAGTAAAAAGTCTAGTATACTTACCTCTTAACACTTTCAGCTACAAGGCTTAAATCTCCTTAACCTATCAATGGAGATTAATCCTTTCATAAGCCTTACAATTCACACAAAATACCTTAAATAGCTTACAAAATTATATACAATACATTTATCACATCAAATTGGTCTAAATATTTGGTTTCTCAAAACCTGTCATTCTGACCACTTACACTTAACAAAAATTTCTAATACATCAAATGATGTCCAATTACTCCGAAATCAGAATATATAATTCTTGACTCATATATACTTCATATATATGAATATTATATCATAATTCCTACACAATCCATTCCATACACACCATCGAATCCAAACTACAAACCTGACAGGATCAAGATACTTACTGAACAGTATTCAATCTCCCAATTTTATAAAATCATATACTAACTCAAAAATTATAAAACTACCACATAATTACTCTTAACACATATCTAAGTCCATGATAAATAGTTCTCTTCCAAATCACTGCCAAAAATATTTTAAAACTATTTTATTCCATAGCTTTAAAAATCTGTTAATCAAATACTGTAATGAGCGGATATACTTTAGAAAATCATAACATTTCAACCACATTGATCTAAATTCTCAATTCCGATTATATCATATTAGACATATAAATTTATCATATTCCACAAATTCGTAATTTTTGAAGATCATTCAGTAGGACAAACATTGTTCGTCACTGTATTATACTGTTCACATAGGAAATTTCCAGAATTTCAGGGTCATTTTGGTAAATTCACAACAAATTCAATTTCTGGAATTTTGAATCGATTCAAAGTCTCAGATGATCCTTAACATGTCTAATTTCATATACTCAAAATTCAAAACCAGAATCGAATCACAACAATTTATAAAATTCCTAGATCAAGAGGTTATCCAGCAGAAATTCCATAATTCATCATGATTTATCAAACTATCTTATAGATCATCATCAATTCTCATATGATCTTACGAAATACACAACAAATCCTCAATTATACATATTTTCAGAAATCAAAACTTAAAGGAATTAACTTAATTAACACCAATAAACTGAGAAATAGTTGTGATATACCTCTTAAAATCCAAAATTCCAATTTCTTCTTCTTTTTCTTCTCCTTCTTCTCTTTCTTCTCTTTCTCTCCCCTCTTTTCTCTCTTCTCTCTCTCTAAAAGAGGTAGCTCGACCAAAATGAGAGAATTAGGGTTTTAAAAGTGTATTTTTATACTAAGTGGCTAATTTTTAGTATTTATAAATTTACCCCCAAAACTTTCAAAGTATTACAATTTGGTCCCTAAAATAATTCCAAAGTCTTGCAAATAAACCCAATACTAATAGTATATCCTTAACCTATAAAAACACTACTAATAACAATATATAAATCAAGGATCACCCACATACAAATAAAATACGTATATTTATATATATAAATATACATATTCTTACCGGTTATGGATACTGATTACTACATAAATAGCAAACAAACAAGAGATATAAATTCACTAAAAAATAATAATCTAGAGTATAAACTCATTCCTTGATATTTTATTGGATTCATTAACCATTTAGTTCATCCCTTAATATAAATTGTTAGTTTAGACATGAATCTTATCACTAGCCTCTATTGATGGTCGAGTGACTATATTACACATTCTAACAATCGCTTATATGTCTATGGTAAGCAAATTAGAATGTAATTCATTAAGATAAAGCCCAAATTATACCATACATACCACCTAGGTATATGTCTATTTTAGATGGAACTCATAGTTGTTACCCTATAATCATGCAACAAACTATCGTAGGCTAAACACATGAATTCTTTTGTCAAGTTCATCATTGTTCCTCAATCATTCATTTTATTGGCCAGATATAATGAAAGTCATAAACACAAGATAGAATGAATCAATTTCAATAATTAAGTTCATAAACTAAGAATCAATGAAATCCAATTACATATGAGGTTTACATAGTCTAACCCTAAAATAATAAATTTAGTTCATCACTAAACCAAAAGCGGCAAACCAATCTATGAAGAATAGTAAGAACATAATGATAAGAAAAGAGAAGAAGAACTAATCAAAGAGACGTCTTGGGTTGTTTCTCTCTCAATCTTGACTTGAAGCTTGAATTTTGATCTTGAATATTGATTTCTTGGATTTGATATTTAATTTTGTGTTGTAAATTCTTTCTTTACGTTTTTGCCTCTCTAAAGTCTGTGTATTTGACCTCAAAAGAGTATTTTTGTTTGTATGAGAGACCCTAAAGGTGAGGGGCTTCGAATTCACATTGAAATATGAGAGTTGAGAGGAAATTTTATATGTCGCACGGGTACCGTGGCGCCAAGACCTAAAAAGACGACTGTGGAAAGCTTTGTCGGGTGCCGCGGCACTAGGTTGTGGCCTTCCTAGCGCTCAATCTCTAGGCGCTGCGGCACCTTGCCTTAGTACTCTTTTCATATTTTAAGCGTAACTTCTTCATTTAACTTCCAATTCACCTCCCGTTTGTTTCTATGCATCACATTTTTTATCATCCATCTATTTATGATCTAAAAAAAATAATTAAATAGACAAATATTTATTATTTAGAGTAAAATATAAAAGTTGAGTACAAATCATACTAGTGCTTCTACGCCCCTGTCAAATACCTCAAACTTAAGACTTTACTCATCCTTGAGCAAAATAAAGAAAAACATTCATAATTTATTCATGACTTAAAAATAAAACCTAAAAACTAAAAATAAGCTTTTGTTGATTAAACAATCATTATCATAGTCTCAAATTAAGACTGTTAACAATAACACAAGACTCTTCAGAAATTAATAAATAACTTTCAACAATTCTCATACCATTGATCCAATAGTTCATTCTCTCTTGTAAATGATCACTTGTGCGTGTGTGAAATAAGTAAGTAATTAGTTAAATAGAACATAGATTTACTCAATACTTAAGAAATACATGAATATGATATCTCGGCAGATTTTCAATTATAACACTACTATAAGCTTGTTTTTCGTACTACTCTTTACTAATGTAGAAATACACATGTTTAGAGATCTATTTAGGACTTTAATTAACTTGTAATGTAAGGCTAAGGTAAAGGTAGGTTATAAATATATATATATATATATATATATATAAAGTGCAAATAATACAATTAACACTTACACTTAGAAACTTCTTGATTTCTTCTCTTTCTTGATTATTCATCTCTTCCCCCAAACTTATATTATTCCCATTTTTCTTTTAATCAAACTTTTATAAAGAAAATTTTCTTTTTCTCAAACTAGGAGTATTATGCATTTAAACAATTTTTTTCTTTTTTTTTATGCACCCCAAACTTACATTGATATGCACTTTCAAGACTTATTGCTTTTTATTGCAATAGCCTTATTTCATACATTTACAACATTTTTCAGTTTAAGAATATTTCTAAGTAAACTCAAGATTTATGGTGCTACCGGTTGATTTTAGGATAGTAAATTCAAAGTCTTTAGACTTGTAATGTGGTTAAAAAAAAAAGATAATTAGGCTTAAACGGGGTGACTAGGGATAAATATACATATAAGGTAAACTCGAAAAAGCTCAAACGGTCCAAACATGGCCTAATGTCATTTCTCTAAGCATGTGAATTCACGACACTTAGAAGCAGCGATACTTCGGTCCAACAAAAAAATTCACATTTCTTAAATTTCGTTTAAGTTGTTTATCCCTCAACATTTGTAACATCTTTTTAAAATATTTTCATATTATTCCTTATTTTGAGATCCGATTACCAAAGCCCGCACTTAAAATTTTCAATATATAAACATCAGCAAGACAACTAAATGTGTGGCTTCCGGGATCGAACAGATTATTGGTGTATAAACCTTTACTTAGAACACCAAATATGCAAACAACCCTAGTACTACTAATCTGTTATCAATTGCACAAAGACAATTATGAACACAATAGCAACTACTGGATTATTTAAGCGGAAGCAATACCCATCATATATGTATTAGGAAACAAAACACTAAGCCCCAATATCGAATTTGATAGCCAAACACCTAACCACACTAATATATTGCAATACACCACAATATATCACAAGTATGAAGCAACTCAACGAATTAGAAGATCAATCACATAGATAATACGTAGAAATAGCAGAAAATACCAACATACCACAACACAAAGTATCGTGGTTCAGCCAAATACACCTACATCCACGGTGGATCAAGGATCCGAGTCTCTATTGATTCTTGGGATTATAATGATTACAAGTGAAAGATTTGGAGCTTAATTGATCAAAATACACACTTGAACAGTGTATTTTCTTTGTATTTCGGCCCCCTTTCTTTTCCCTCACTTCATCTTTGTCAAACCCTAAAAATAGAAGGAGTATATATAGAATAGCAAGAGTGCTGCGGCGCTCAAACCAATGCTGCAGCGTGGGCAACTTATGCCCATTCTAGAAGTGACGCCCCGGCCAATGCCTTCCAATGCTGCAGCGCTCACACCTGGGAATTTTTCCCCTGTTTTCTGCACTTTTCAGGCACTATTCTATTGAGTTTTTGAACCCTTTCGACTATTTTTTGGGCTTCATTTCAACTTCAAATTTGTCCTCGAATTGGTCATCGATTCAATGCCAATCAACACATGATTTTGAATCACCAATTCAACAAATCCCTTCCTTGATTCAAAATCCTCAAAAAGGCTAATTGGGATCCATCCACAACATCACACGCTCAATTACTTAGTGGTGATCCAATTAAGTCACTCAGACTTAACTCTTTTGTCTTTAGTGATTTAGGCCTCCACAGGTACGAATATTTCAAATGTAAGTTAGTTTGATTGTGATCTCTCTGGCAACTCATGACACATAGACCACAATGCCTTGGTGCCTGCAACTTATGCTTGCCAACAACTCCCTTACTAGCCATTCCCTTTCGGCCTTCACCACTTCGGTGAGTATCATTAAGATGTTGCCTCTCTCTATACCCCTCCTCAACAGCAACACATGCAAAGGAGTCGAAATACAATCTCTCAACAACACATGCTGACTTACTCTCGGACTGCACTCTCTCAACAACACATGTTGAATCTAACTTGGCATACTCATCAATAACACATGTTCTTACAGCATTTCCAACAAGCACAAATAGACCATTGCGCTTCTCACCCTGCATAACAGTAACCATCCATCTTGCTTCTGTTAGTAATTCATTTTCAGCTTTAAATGAACATCCCACTTGATCTAGCATACCTAGAAAAATCAAGTTCCTTTTAAGACTAAGAACATATCTTACATTCTGCACTTTCTTAATTTTCCCATCATGCAATTTCATCATCACACTACCAATTTGCATAACTTTACAAGTTATATCACCGCCCACCAATATATTACCATCAATGAAGCAATAATTGGCAAATAAGGACCTGTCATGACAAATGTGAAAACTACAATTAGAGTTAAGTATCCTTTCACCAGCCATTTTACCATTCAAAGCCACTAATGCCTCTGCAATTTCGTAGTCGTTACATAGGCTATTGCAGCATCAGTTTCTAGTTTTTTTCCTTGCATTTTGGCTATTCTCTCAGGACAATCCCTTATCAAGTACCCTTCCTTTCTACAAAAGTAACACTTCCTAGATTTCCATCCAAGTTTCGATCCTAAACCACTTTTCTGCCATGCATTTCTACCAACGGTCTTTCCCATTGCAGCCAATTTAGCTGCACTACTTGAAGACTCTGATCTTCGGGTCAATTTATTGGAATTCAATGAAGCTTTAACATCTAAAATTGTTAAAGTCTCTCTGCCATACATAAGTGTATCCACAAAATGTTCATAACTCAGAGGTAGTGAACTCAACAAGATTAATGCTTTGTCTTCCTTACTGATCTTTACATCTATGGTTTCAAAATCAATGATAATCTTGTTGAAAACATTAATGTGATCTTTAATTGAAGTCCCCCCAGCCATAGACAACTAAAATAACCTCTTCTTGACATATAGACGATTAGCTAACGACTTCGTCATATACAAACTGTCAAGCTTCTTCCAAAGACCAATAACAGTTTTCTCTTTACCAACCTCCCTCAACACTTCATCACCCAATGACAGAATTATCTCACTCCGAGCTTTTCTATCGATCATTTGCGGATCAAGATCACTCGAAGATGTTGTAGGCTTCTCACTTAGACTAGAGGTATCCTCTAGGGCTAATTCAAGTCCTAGACACTCTAACATAGCTATTATCTTAACCTTCCACAAATTAAAATCATTGCACCGAATAAATTTATCAACATCATACTTTCAGGATGCCATAATTATATCAAATTCGTACAATATGCTCTGATACCAGTTTGTTGGTGTATAAACCTTCACTTAGAACACCAAATATATAAACAACCCTAATACTATTAAGTTGTTATCAATTACACAAAGACAATTTCAAACACAATATCAACTATTGGATTATTTAAGTGGAAACAATACCCAGCATATATGTATTAAGAAACAAAACACTAAGCCCCAATATCGAATTTGATAGCCAAACACCTAACCACACTAATATATTGCAATACACCACAATATATCACAAGTATGAAGCAACTCAACGAATTAGAAGATCAATCACATAGATAATACGTAGAAATAGCAGAAAATACCAATATACCACAACACAAAGTATACGTGGTTCGGCCAAATACGCCTACGTCCACGGTGGATCAAGGATCTGAGCCTCTTTATTGATTCTGGGGATTATAAATATTACAAGTAAAAGATTTAGAGCTCAATTAATCAAAATACACACTTGAAAAGTGTATTTTCTTTATATTTCAGCCCCCTCTCTTTTTCCTCACTTCTTCTCTATCAAACTCTAAAAATAGAAGAAGTATATATAGAATAGCACGAGTGCTGCGGCGCTCAAACCAATGCCGCGGTGTGGACAATTTATGCCCATTCTGGAAGTGGCGACCCGGCCAATGCCTTGGTCAGCGCCGAGACCTTGGCTAATGCCTTCTAATGCTGCAACGCTCACACTTGAGAATTTTTCTCCTGTTTTCTACACTTTCCAAGCACTATTTTATTGAGTTTTCGACCTCTTTCAATTATTTTTTCGACTTCATTTCAACTTTAAATTTGTCTCTGAATTAATCTTTTAATGTCAATCAACACATAATTTTAAATCACCAATTTAACACAAACTTCAAGTTTTTCACCAATTTTAAGAATACGAAAGTGCTGCACCTAAATCTTCAATATACAAATATCAGTAACACACTTAGTGCGTGGGTTTTCGAAAAATTTTCAATATTAAAGATGTTGCTGAAGTGCTGAACTTTTCTCATAAATTTATTAATCAGAAAAGAAAAAAAAAATTCAACAAAATTACAAAACAGATGACAATGATTTATAATGATAATTGTTTTTATTGAATATCATCAACTTCAATCTCCTTAATTTACCTCCTTTTCTACTGCTAAGGAATGATTTACTTCCTTTTCATATATGCTTGTCATTTTCACCACTAAAGGATTCGGCATGTGGAAACTTAGAAAAATATTAGTACATCCAAAATTAGAGACAGAAGCAAGATTTGAGTTTTAGGGCGGTGCAAATCATAAGAATTAGTAAACTTTATTATAATTTTAAGGGTTGTTGACGGTGTATAAATTTTTGAATTTTGAATTTTTTTTTTAATTGATCAATTATAAATGACTTTCCTATTAAAAAATAAATAAAATAAAATAATGAACATATATTATATTATTGATAAAAATATGAGTGTAAAAAGACTATGAGCAATTTTATTGACTTCTCTACGAATGTAAAAAGAAATTATAAGAGCTGAAATATTGCAAGCAGCCAAAATTTCTTGAAAAGTAACACCCATTTTTTAGGGGAAAATTGTTTTAGCTATAAATCGTTGATGGCCATTGCAGCATCTGCCTCCATTTCTATTGAAAAATAACTTAGTGATGGAGCTGCTTGTAACTCTTTAAGGATGCAAACATTCGGCTCCTGCAAGGAGGACTTCAACATTGTGGTTTACAATTAAAAAGAAGAAAAAAAAAAAGGAAAGAGGTGTATTAAGATAAAATATGGGGGCTAAATAGCACTACTGAACTGGTAAAGATGATCGACCCAGCGGACCGGCCCGGCCCATTCCAAACCGATCCGTTTCTCCGAAAAATTCAAAATCCCAAACGCGCTCGTCACAGAATCAAATCTCCACCATCGATCACAAGGAATTCCCTCGCTTTGAGAAACACACATCGTCTGGATTTCGAATATCGCATGGACAAAACGTGAAGAAGAAGACGAAGACGAAGACGAAGACGAAGAAGAAGCAAGCAACGGAAGCGAAATGGTGACGATAGAGAAGCTGTTCGTGCAGATCTTCGAGAGGAAGAAGCGGATCATCGAGCAGGTCAAACACCAGGCTCTCCTCTTCGACCAACAACTCGCCTCCCATTGTCTTCTCAAAGGAATTGTCCCTCCTCCTTGGCTCTTCGACTCTGCCCCTAACGGTAATTTCACTCTCTCTTATTCAACCTCTTCACATTGTTGTTCTTGTTGTTGTTTCTGCTCTGGATTTTCGATTTATTGGCTAAATTTGTTTGTTTTTGATCTAATATGTTCTCAATTTCTTTCTCTTTTTTTTTTTGGGTTAAAATTTAGAGTTTTGTGCTCAGATTAGTGTGTGACTTTGAAAATCGGGAGCTAAATTTCAAATTTTTTTCCGTTCTTAAATGAATAATTAGTATGCGAAGCATTTTCGGGATCTTGAATGCAGCGTTTATGTTCAGAGGTTTAAGTTTCTTTGGAATATAAACTTTTAAGGCATTGTTTGGTTAGTGTTTAGGAAGTTAAAATTTGCTTAAGAGATGGTAATAAATACCCCCGCTTACCAAACGAGGGGCAAGGGCTTCCCTTCATCTCTGATTCACCACCCTGGGGGATTGTTAAAGGGGGCTTTGGGGTGATGCAGCCTAAGGTTAAAAAGAAAATATCCCTGGTTCGGATATCTCAGGGTCTCCTTAAACAAGGCCGGTTCCCACCCGCTCAAAAATCCCCCATTTCCCAGGTATGGAGCCATTGTTGCATCAGGTATAGTGTGGTGTCGGAGGTCAGGTTAATCCAGGCTAGGGCAACTGCATTTTCGTACAGGTTCTCCCTGAACGGCTTTTGTTTGTTATAGCAAATTTCTCAAAATAATAAAAGAAAAAAAAAAAAAGATTAGTCACTCAAAGTTCCAATCTTGTTCATGGTTTATAGCCCTGGGAAAAGTTCTTGTTATCTGCAAATTGACTTAGAGTATTCTTATTACTTATTCATTTTGTTTGTGTATTTGAGCAATATGAAATCTTATGCTTTTAATGCCGACTAATGTGGAAATTGATAATTCAATTACATGTCTCTTGCACTTTTATTGATTGGAAGGAAAATTATTATTTTATTATTTATTTTTTTGGTGATGTAATGACAGAGTTGAACAAGGAGGAACTTATTTCAGGGCTCTTAAACCCTTTCCCACCATTAGCAGTTCCTTATTCAAGCAGTTACTGCTCATTCTACAACAAGCCTGTTGTGACAGCTGATAAAGGGGATGTACCTGGTAGCTTTTGCGCTGAATTTCACACTTCAAATAAAGGTTTGGATGCGGGAGATCGATTGTCTGTTTCCCCACAGCTTCCTGTGAATGATGTTGGAGGTGCCTCAGTTCAGAAGCCAAGCCCTAGAGCTGCTAAATCTCTGCTGGATCAGAATGATGCAAGACTGGCGGAATTTTTCACAGAAGTTTGCACTTTAAATAAAGCTTTTGATGCAGGGGATCGATTGTCTGTTTCGCTGCAGCTTCCTGTAAATGATGTTGGGGATGCCTTGAATAGTATTCAGATGCCGGATTCTGGTGCTGTGAAATCTCTGACAGATCAGAGGGATGAAAGAGTGTCAGATATTTCTCCACAGTCAGCTTGTTCATTGAAAAACTCTCAAAGATCCAAGTCTAGGCAAAGGGCTCTTGAGCTTCATAATAGTAAAAAATCAGTTAGAAATAATTTACAAGATGGGAGTAGTGCCAGCATTTGGGCTGGTGGAGTTACAGGTTCTGAGATTGCTACCCTAAAGCATGACGATGTGCAAGAGTTGGAATGGGTTGAACCTTTTGATATTAGTAAGGAAAGCTGTAAAGTGGAAGAAGCACAAGTGAGCAATTCCCATGGCAAGGAACATGGTATGGTTTTCACATGTTTTATGTTGTCAGTTCTGTCTTCAGTCAGTTTTGTCTTCAGTAAATTTCTTGTCGTGGTTTGTTCATCATTCAAAAGTATTTTTCTTAAAAGCAATCTTTTTTTTCCTCTGAAAAGCATGATATGGTGCTGTTTCATATGCCAATGAAACAATATAGTGGAGATTGCATCTTTGATTTATTCCATTTCATTGTCTGTTATTCAAACATATAAAGCAGTCCAGTGTGGCATTTAAAAATTTCTAGCTCTCGTTTGATGACCGCAATAATGCAAAAAGTAAAAATAAAAATAAAAATACATGAAAAAAATGAAGAACTTGTTGGGCATGGCTTCAAAGTAAAGCAGTGACTCACTGGACCCAAACATTACTGTGAGAATACATCACAATATGTGTCTTCTTCCAGTATAAGTGGTAAGAGTCTTATCTCTTGGGCTTCATCTAACAAGCTTCAGTGTCACTGCAGAGTCTTGTGAGGAGGAGCTTATCTCGGAATCCCTACTCCCAGGTCCACAACCTGCGACTTCCCATTCCAGCAGTGAATGTGTTCCCTACAGTGAACCAGCTATTATACCTGAAAATGAAGAGTTACCTGATGGTCTTAATATTGATGTTAATGCTTCAGGCAAAGGGTTTGTTGCAGCAGATGCACTGTCTGACTTGCATCAGTTTCCAGTAAATGACACTGGATGTGATTCTAATGTTGTGCTCAACATGGATTCTGGTGTTGCATCTCCACAAGATCAGAGAAATTCAGGAATGTCAGGCATTAACCTTGAGCTACTTCAATCCTTGGTGAGGGTTCAAAGATCAAAGTCGAGGCAACGGGCTCTAGAGGCTCGTAGTAGTGCAAAAGCTGATAAAAGTTGTTTATTACTTGAGAATGATATTTGTGTATATTCCAGTGTAGATATTGGGCCTGGGATTGCTTCCCTACAGTCTGACCTAGTTCATAAGTCGGAATTGGTAAAAAATGCTGATGTTAAAAATGAAAGCTGTGAGGTGGAAGAAGCAAAAGTATATGATATCCTGAGCAAGGATAAGAGTAGCAAAATATATTCTAGCAGGATTACAAGATCTCAAAGTTTGCTCCTGCAATCTAGCTCTATGAGGGAATCCTCAAATGAGGGTAGCCTTACTCTTGCTCAAAGATCTTATAGGAGTGGTGATAATGCATGTTGTCCTGAATCAATTGAACATCAGACTAAAGCAAATTCTACCATCTTTGGAAGAGGTCTGAGCTCTGGCAAGGTGGGTTCATTGCCTCAGCTGAAGCAAATAAAGGATGGAGGTAAACTAGTTGAGGCAGTGTATGCTTTTCCAAGTTTGAGGGTAAGGCCATATCTATATATTAACAATTATCTTTGTCCACAAAAACTTTATTCTTTAGAAGAAAATTTAGGGGCTAATGCAAATGCCATTACTTTTGTTTACCTCAGGAGGGTGATGTTGTTCAGTCAAATGTAAGAAGTCCAGTTGACAAAATCCGTCATGAGGATCATCACATGATTGAAGGATCTAAAATGTCCCCAGTTGGAATTTCTTCTCTACAACCTGAACATGTTCATGAGTTGGAATTGATCGAGCATGTTGACATGTGTCATGAAAGCTCCACAGTGGAAGAAGCAAAAGTTGGTGATTCCCAGAGCAAGGGAAATGGTAGCAATGCTTATTCTAGTGGGATTACAAGATATCAAAATTCTAGCCAACAGGTCAGTTCTATAACGGACTTCTTGAACATTAGCCAACAAGCCGTATCTGCTTCTCCAAGTATGAAGGTAAAGCAATATCAGTATATTAAAAACTATTTTTTATTAAAAAAAGTTGTATTCTTTGTAAGATAACTTAGGGCCTGATCCAAAATGCCATTACTTTTTTTTTCTCAGGATGATGATGTTGTTCAGTCAAATGTAAATAAAAGTCCAGTTGACAAAAAGGATCACATGGAACAGCACATGACCAGAGGATCTAAAACATCTCCTGCTGGAATTTTTTCCCGACAACCTGAACATGTCCATGAGTTGATATTGATCGAGCATGTTAACATGTCTCATGAAAGCTCTAAAGTGGAAGAAGCAAAAGTTGGTGATTTCCAGACCAAGGAAAATGGTAGCAATGCTTATTCTGGTAGGATTACAAGATCTCAAAGTTCTAACCAACAAGTCACTTGTACAAGGGACTCTTTGAATATTGATAACTCATTTAATTCCGTGAGGTCTAATGGCAAAATTAAGAATGTTGGTTCCAAATCAAGACAGCAAAACAGACAGAAGTCTGTACTTTCAGGTAAAAAAATTAGCAAGAGTGCAGAGGATTCTCAGCCTCAGCATAAGCGAAGAAAGGTTGATGTTCAACACAGAGGTGACTTGATTTCTGCTTCATCAAGCCCGAGGGTAAAGCCACTTGTCACAGTGATTTTATGAGTAGAAACTTAAATTTTGTAGAAGATGACACTAAACCTGTGAAAAATCTCTATACCTTTCTGTTTCTCAGGAAGGTCATGCGCAATCAGGCATCAACAAGAGCCCTACTGTTGAAATGCGTCGGAATGGTGGTTGCAACACGATGGGGAAATCTCAATCTGCACTCCAGCTGCAGGTTGATGAGGTACTAGATCTCCTGCTGTATTTAAAGGCCTTTTAGATCATCCACAACAAAGTTTTGACAAAAGTTCCAGTGATGTGTTCTTGTGAAGGCCACATAGATGTCAAGAAGGATATTGAGCAGATCAGATAACATATATTCACAGATACATTTTCATTTTGCCTTGTCCTGAGTAATGTTTGATGAAATATAGTCTCTTTTTTTTTTCTAAAAAAAAAAAGAGTTTTGGATGGGGATGAGAAACCTCACCCATGAAATACCAATCTTTACCCCCTATTTTTACTTAAACTCGAGTGACTGTGAACGTAAAGAGTATTCATGAGAGAAACTTCACCCACGAAACACCAACCCTTACCCCTTAGTTTTACTTAAACTCGGGTGACCGTGACTGTAAAGCGTATTCATGACCATTCAAGCTACAACCAGGGGCAGATGAAATATGGTCTTGTTTAATTATTAAAATACTCCATTTTGAACCCACTTTAGAAGTATTGGCTCTTTTTTGTAAGTATCATCCTTTTGCTTTGAAGCATTAAGGTACTTTAGTTCATTGTTTAATCAAGGGTGTAACTTGATGAATTAAAAGATGATAATCAATCTGGTTACTATGGACGAGGGATTTTGGTATGTTCATTTGGTCTAAATATTTATAAGACGAAGGGCTTGTAAACTGTTGTTATTTTGCAATCCAGTATTAACTAGGTTCTATATGCTGATTAATTGTGTATACATTATTGATGCTAAACTTTGTTCATTGAACAGTCTTGCAAGAAAGAACTTTGTTCATTTAACAGTAGCAGCTTACAGGTCTGGGACATGTTAACACCTGCTTGTTTTAATTTTTCTGACTGACAGGAACAGCTTAGCTTGGAAGAGAGGGATACAGGTGCAAATTGTACCCCTTCTTCTCTCGTAGAGGAAGAGTCGGAAGTGCCCTTAATTTCAAGTTTTGTCGATCAGGCTACTGGAGATTCTAAAGATTCATCAAATGTAGAAGCAGGAGTGGCAAATACAAGAAGCAATATCCTTGATACAAATAAGCAGTGCACAAAAGGAGAGAATGAAGTCCAATTGCATCTTGATGATAATATTGAACTGGGAAATACAGAAGACCTGTGTTCTGAAAGAAGCATGCGAGAAGAAAATGGCAAATTGTCATACTGTTCAGTTGGTTCTTCACAAAGAGAATCGGTGGATTTGATAGGCACTCATCAAATTATACCTGAATTTGAGGGGTTCATTATGCAAACAGATGATGATCACCCAAACATTGCTGGAGAGGGTATTAGCTTTGACAAATTGGACTTTCCAAAAACTACAATAGAACGTGCTAGTGTACTGGAGCAGCTCTGCAAATCTGCTAGCATGCAAACCCCATCATCCCATTTTTCAACTACAAATAAATTATACCGAGTGCAAAATTTATACCAGTCAGTTCCAAATGGGCTTTTAGAGTGCATTGACCTAAGGAGCAATCCTTCCATAAATGATAATATTGTTGAGCAACTTAAGACTATTTATAGGTGTTTTAATGAGGAAGCAAACTGTGCTTTTCAAGGAAGGTCCTATTCTGATTGCTTGCCATTTTCTGGTGCTCCATCAGCCTGGGATATGAAGAAACCTTTTGGATCACCAGTTGGGAAACTCTGGAAGAGAATCAAATCAAACTCCACAAGTTCAGAGAAGGGAGGCAGCTTAAATCTGGAGCTTCCCAGCATTAATGAGGAAAATGAGAACACAGATGAGTTGGCTGATGCATTTCGAGAAGGAATCAGTTCAGAAGTTGCATCATCGGTTGGGGAACTCTGTGATGGAACTGCATCAAGCTCTCCATGTTCAGAGAACCGAGGTAGCTTAAATCCAGAGCTTCCCTTCATTAGTGAAGAGAATGAGCACACAGATGAGGTGGCTGGTATTCATCATGAAGGCATCAGTTCTGAAGGGATTCCTTCTTCAGTCAAAAGAGAACCACTTGCTGACATTACTGAGAATCCTAACCTTCCCGCATCTGTTTCAGAAGCTGGGTTATTTGCTGCTAGAAGTAGTATAGAATCTGTCAAAACCGAATACAGTTTCACAGGCACTTATAATAGGACAAAGAAGAAGCTTGGACACCATACCAGTAATAAGAAAAGACTTCCAAGTAAAGTGAGCCATAGTATATCGCTAGGAGAAAATGGCATAAATAGGGTGTATGAATCAGTTCATAATAGGTTCAGTAAGCCAAAATTATCTCAAAAACCCACTTTGAGAAAAGGAGGCCCAAGTTTTGCAGATTCTAAGCGTAATAACATTGTATCGAATGTCACTTCCTTTATCCCACTTGTTCAACAAAAACAAGCACCTGCAATTATCACGGGTAATTTTATATTTTTTTCTTGATGACATATTGCTATTACAAGTTTATTTCAGCAATATTATGGTTTTGCAATACAGATAAATAGAGATACTTAGTGTCTTTGTATTCTTCCAGATGGTAGTTTACTTTGTTTTGCCTTTTTCTGACAGCTCTAATGAAGTTAAAAACTAAAAGTTGTATGGTGTTTTGGAAGATAGGTGCACCAAGTATTTGAATTTTGTTGCAACAAGATTGTTATTAGTTATCTGATTGGATAACACACTTAGAATTTTCTATCTTTTGTTTTTAATGGTTGCCTTGGTGTCTGATCTTTGAAAATGCACTATCTTTTAGGGAAGAGGGATGTTAAAGTAAAGGCACTAGAAGCAGCTGAGGCTGCAAAGCGTCTTGCACAGGAGAAAGAGAATGAGCGTAAAACCAAGAAGGAGGCCTTGAAACTTGAGCGAGCGAGACAAGAGCAGGAAAATCTGAAACAACGGGAGCTGGAGAAGAAAAAGAAAGAAGAGGAACGAAAGAAGAAAGAGGCTGGTATGGCTGCAAGAAAGAGACAAAGGGAAGAAGAAGAAAGGAAAGAGAAGGAACAAAAACGAAAGCGTGTGATGGATGCTTTAAAGCAGCAGCGAGAAAATGGGGAAAGGTTACGTGCAAAGAAAGAGAAGGAAGTGAAATGCGTAGCTGTGGTAAGATCACTTAAGCTCTGAAGTTCAATAATTCTCTCTCCTCTGCTTGCCATTTCAGGAGTAGAATTAATTTCTGGGTCTGCTACAGGATGAACAATTAAATGTGATGCGGGTATCTGTGGACAAAACAGGGAAGGTCAATAAAAAGGAAAAAGAAATCGGAGATGAAAATGCTGGAAAGATGCTCAATTCTGAACCTAAGGTGACAGTGGTTTCAACAAGTGATGCTAGAGAAACAAGCACTGTCATTGAAGTTTGTGAGGCTTCAACTGCTTGTGGTGATAATTTGAAGGTAAAATATTTGCAAGAAGCATTTGCATCACTTCTTTCAGTGAAGTTCTCAATATTATCTCAGATTTATTATGTTTATTGGTTACACATTTAACTCGGAGGCAACATAAATGAATTGCAATCTGATTTCCTCTTTTCGTTACAAAGGAAAAGGAGAATCTTAGAACTTCTCTTTATGATGACCCCTTGCGTGCCACCAAGTAATGCTAACCATGTGCCACTAAGTAATGCTAACCATCTTTATCCCCGAGTCATCCTACTTTTTAACTAATGGTTAGCACAAAATGATTATCATTTTTTTTTAGCTTGAATAATGAAATCTCTTAACTTCTACAGTATTTCCCTTTCTTTTTGTTAATTTTATGGGGAAACATTTGTGCCAATAGCAGAGTGTTATTTTTTCTATTCTCTGCTACAACAGCAATACTCTAATTAAATTAAAACCTTCTCAGAATATTTTGCTTAACAAATGATTATTATATATTTTGCACTGCTCATGCTGAGACCTTCTTTTCCCTTTTAGGTAACAAGCATTTTGAACAAAGCAAAAGGAAACAACCTTGGTATTGATCAAATTCAAGAACCATCATATGATATATCTCCATATAAAGGTTCAGACGATGAAGATGAGGAAGAGGATGACATATGGAAAACTAAATTTGTTCCTAAGTGGGCCAGGTATGCGACTAAAATTGGTTACTGCACTGAAATATTGCAGTCCAACTTTTAAAGCAGATGCAGCAATGTTAACCATTGCGTATGCGACTTTCCTTTTTTGTGTTTTGCACTTAAAACAGTCTCAAAGGATGTTTGTTAGCGAGAACCGTAATATTGCATGCCTTTGAGGCCTGGACCTCTTCTGCAATTAAACATATCATAAATCTGTGCTTTCTTTCTGCAGTAAAAGTGCTGTGGCTCTGGTTATTTCATCCCAGCAAAGTCTAAACCCGGAATTGATTTTTCCCCCAAAAAGTTTTCGCAGTATATCTGAAGGTAAGTGCTTGTACGTCCTGTAAAACAACATAATAAGCTATGCTGCTGGACTGAGTTAGAAATTTTTTACTTGTTTTGTAGTTCTCTTACCTCGGAGATTACAGCAGCCAAAATAGGGGGGCTAGGAGTATCATCAGCTTACGTCGATTCACATAATACTTAATGTTCAGTCAATTGAGATAGAGCACTTATTGTTTCGAGGTATGCTTTTGTTGGAAGTGTGACATAAACATGATTATTTGTATTTAGTTATTATTAAAAATAAGTCATAGAAGTCATTCATTTAATTTTATATTTATAATTTTAATCGCTTTAATTTAAATATCATAAATTTTTTTTATTATTATATATAACATTAAATTTAACATATAATAGTTATATTTAAAAAATTAGTTTAAATATAACAATTTAAATTAGTCATTACTTTGAATAAAGACAACTTTGAATAATGATAGAAACTTCATTTAACAAACTATAGGTGTGGTTTATTTATGCATTGTATACGATAATTTTATCTAAATCATTTTGTGTTGCATATAGAAAATGAAATCTTTTTATGTAATATTATTTATATAAGATTGGATCATGATAAAATTAATTCTTTGTTAATTTTTATTAATAAAGATAATTTATTTTATTATATTATAATTATATATTGAAGATTAACAGAATTTATTTTATTATATTATAATTATATTGATTAATCTTAGTCTTGAGTGATTAATGAACTCTTATTCATTAAGTTATATTTATTAATTTATAAAGAAAAAATTGCAAAATATTTTTAGTCAATTATTAAATATTTTATAAATATAACAAAACAAATGACAAAAATATTTTTTGTAAAAATAGAATCTACTATTTTTTATAAGAAGTTAGATAAATTATTTTCTTGATCATGGTCTTGGACATATTAAATTCAATTTTCTTTAAGAGTTAAAGAAAATAATTTATAATTTTTAAAATTAAATATTCAAAATAGAATCAATGTAATTCAATCATAAATATGTAATTAGAAAAGTTAACGAATAATCAATCTAATTATGAATAATTGTGGAGGTTTGAACCATATAAAATGATTATTGAATAGATAAAAATAATTATTTATTTATAAAATTAAGAATTCAATTTTATAATTTTAGTGGAGTAATATAAAATTAACAAATAGAATCATATTGATTAAAAAAATTTAATCAAATAATTTAATTTATTAAAATTTAATTTTATAAATCCATCATATTTTTAGACTGGCTCTATAAAATATTGAAATGAATTATAGATTAATTCTTGAATCTAAAATATTAATTTGCTTAAATTTAATTAATTAGGTTTAATTATTTTTTTTTTTGTCGGCCCAAATTTTATTTGATTAAACCTATTGAGCCTAATCCATAGTTGTTATGGAACTAAATAAATAATTGGATTGTTTAAATTATTTAGATAATTTGGATAATGTTGAATTATCTAATTAAATTAAAAATAATATTAAATATTATCTTAGTTCTTATCATGTAAGGATTTATCTATTTTAATTATCTAGGATTTATCTATTTTAAGTGAAATAAGTATTTATGAAAAAAAAAAAATATAGGTACACTTTTAAAAGAAGTTTTGAGACTTTCTCTTTTTGTGTGTTCCAAAATTTTTGAGCTAAAAATTTTTTCAGAGAAAAAAATTAAAAAAACACAAAAAGAATTAGATTCTCCGCAATTAAAGTAGTTCATTTGTCGCTGTTATGAATTCGCTTGTAAACCTTTAGATTGTTGAACAGGGCTCCACCAAGCTGAATAAACGACTTCCAAATCGAGGCAGAGTTGGTTAATAATAATAAGTACCACAGCCTGGGCAGTAACACAAAATATAAATACTATTGTTTCTTAAAAGGAGTTAAACAAAATAATTAGTTAGTTACTTCAAAATATAATGCAAATATTTTATCAATGAAATTGATTAAACGTTGAAGAATAATTATATGGTGATGCAACATTTTCCCAAGCTTCTATCTATCATACACACATTTGACACATGCAAACACTTAGTTTTTCACGGTTAATCTCAATGTCAAACATACTAATAAAGACAAGTCATCCAAGAAAAAAGGGGCTTATTTTCGTTTAGCCGACTTTAGTTTTAGATTATTATATATTCACATCCAACAAGAGGGCATAAACCTAACAGCATGGGAGAGACAGTTGGGTACTTCTCAAATCTGTTAGTAGCCTTAAGTTCTATGTGATCTTTAAGCTAGAGAGTAAGTAAATGATAGATTGTACACAATGAAAAAAAAATTAAGCAGCAAAAGTTAATTCAGATGTAACTTTTGGTTCACTAGAAATAAATAGATACATGCTATTTGATAAAGAATTATGAATACAGAATTTAAGTGCATGTGCTCAAAAACTAAATTAGCACTAGAGAACTTACAGTAGATAAACAGCAAGCTCAACAATGTTTTATGGAAATCTTGTTGTCTCCAGAATCAGGCGAACAGATCATGGATAGTTACATTCTTGAGGACCATACCTCAACAAAAATTATATTTTATGTCAGTTTCCTCTTTGATTTTGAAGATGATATAAAGGAAGCAAGTCGAGACATTTACGATATATTTTCATCCTTAGTAAGTAAATCTATAACTATGGAAAATGTGGACACATCTAGCATCACATTTCTCTCTGCCATTTTGGGCAGAAGTTCAACCACTTTTTTGTGTCATTAGTTTGCTAGAAACTGTGCGTATCATATGATGTGACTGCATTTGGAGCGCAACCCTTTTTATCCATATCTAATAACATATCAATTGCCTTTTCTAGTTGTCTTTCCTTACAATGGCCATCAATCATGATTTTATATGTTACCACATCCAGTGCCAAGCTATAACAAGAGAGATTGTGAAATAACTACCAAGCAGTTTCCATCCTTACTGCTTTACAAAATCCATCAATAATGCAACTACAATATCAATGTTAAAACCAAACTTTTCTTTTCTTTTCTAAATTATCAAACAGATCAAATGCTGCGAATGACAACCATTCTTACAGAGACCATTAATAAGAACAATATATGTTGTTGAATTTGGTGCAACTTCATTAATTTTCATCTCATTAAAGAGATAATATGCATATTCAACTTTATGTGCCCGAAAAAGGCAAGCTAACAGCGTGGTATACATAATTATTATTGTCTTTTGATACCAATTCCCTGTAAAGACTCATGGCTTCCTTTATTTTCTCCTTGCAATAACAGTTGATCAAATTACTATAACTAACAACAATAGGTCTACAACCCTTGCTCTCATTGAAGCAAATAGCTTCCTTGCACCATCCATTCTATCAACCAAGCAAAATCCATCCAACGAGGAGCTAAAAGTAATTGTATTAGGATCCACACCTCTTTTAATCATCAGTTTTAACAGTATATTTGAGTCAACTATCTTCCCATTTTTGCAAAGTTCATCTATATTACACTAAAAGCCTCGCTGCACACCTTGATCTATCATCTCAAAAAACAAACCTTTAGCATCTTCCCAATCCCCGGCACAACACAAACCAAACCATGAATTAGGGAGTTGTAAACAACCACATCTGGATTAATTACCCTATACTTCATTTCTAAAAACAGTTCCTTTGCCTTGTCTACAAACCCCTCTTTACAAAGACCATAAATGATACTACCATAAGAAACAACATCAGGCTTACAAATAACATTACCTAATTCATCATTCCCGTTAACAATTTTTTCATGCAACTAAAGAGCAAGAATAGTATTACCTCTTCGACACAACCCATCATTCAAGGTATTGTATGTAAATAACATTAAGCCTATCACCAACTGCAATCATTCCCTTGAGAAACTTAATTACAACTTAATTGCATTTGGTTGTAGGCCTGATGTTATTACATACAAAATCCTTTAATCAAAGCAGTAAAAGTCACATCATTCGGGCAATAACCCATCCTCGGCATCTGCCCAAAAACCAGAAAACCATCAGAAACTCGACACATCTTTCAGAAGCAATTAAGCAAAACAAAAAACAAAAAAGATTAACAGTAACGAAAT
The DNA here is from genome assembly GCA_946807835.1 of Ailanthus altissimus. Taxonomy (NCBI): domain Eukaryota; kingdom Viridiplantae; phylum Streptophyta; class Magnoliopsida; order Sapindales; family Simaroubaceae; genus Ailanthus; species Ailanthus altissimus. The sequence goes on along the minus strand of OX327704.1, from coordinate 26,115,702 downwards.
CCGGCACCAACCCAGTTGAATTCAATTTCTTGTAAAGCAAACAACACTCACAAAATGCTTATTCTCAGCCATGGCAGAAAACAATATATTGAATGACAAAAACGGGAGTAAAAGGTTTGAGAGAAATCATGTAATAAATAAATAAACTCGAGAACTTCGTTCAAAGCGAAGTTACCTGATCTTCACTTCTCTTTGAGGAATTTCTTAAGTGAAAATTCTTGAAAGTTGAAACCGTTTGTTGAGGCGTCTCTTGGGTTTCTGTTAGCTTGTTGATCAATTTATAATTCTGCATTATTAAAACCCTAATCGGATCCAATTGGGAAAAAAAATAAATTAATTGTAAAAAAATCTGCATTCGTGTAAGTGAATACAATTTATTTACTTTTTATTTATTTTTATGTATAATAATATAATATTATTGTTTTTAGAGGTTTAAGTTTCTTATAATGATTATGAAATTACAAAACACTCCATGAAACTATCAAGTTTGTTCATTTGCCCCCTTAAGTTTCATTTTAGTACGAATACCCCCTTATTGTAATTTTTTACGTCAACTTTTTCTTTTAATGAATACATAATAATGAAAATACCCTACAATTGAATCAAATAATAATAAAATATATATATTTTAATATCAAATAAGGACTTGATCTAATATTGAATCTCATTTTATGTATTTCAAACATTAAACAGATTAATTTTATTAATAATAATAATAAATTTTTGTTGTTATTTTAATATTATCAAATGTCTTCTCTCTAGGCATAATTCAGATGGTTGTGAATATTTTTTACACTTGGTATCATTTGAGTTCGAGTAAAATTAAAAAAATGAACTTTAGTGTATAGTGATTGAGTTTTCTTTTTTTTTTAAAAAAAAAAAATATTTTCAAATATTCTTCTTGTAGAAACATATTGTTAAATCTTAAGTAAAAATTTCTAAAGAAAAATTTTATCAACCTAAAATCTTGATATTTTCAATATTTAAAATAAAATTTGAAATTAGTCATAAAAACAATTATCAAATGTCCTTTTCGTAAACAAAATTATATGAAGATGTATAAAACACATTTTATGTTGAAAATTTTCATAATAATATTTAATTTGGTCAAATTAAAAATAGAAAATCTCAAGTGAAAACTTCTAAGTTCTAAAGAGAAATTTTTATCAACCTAGAATCTTGGTATTTTTAGTGTTTTAAAAAAAAAATTAAATTTTTCATAAAATTCAACAAAACCCTAAAATTTTTATAAAATTTAAACAAATTTTAAGCTAATTTTGATTGGTTTAACTATTTGATTCATTCTAAAAATAAAATAAAAAAGCGCACTTGTTCTTATGTTTTCACTTTTTTAAAAAAAAAACCTTATTTTAAAGACATTAATAAAAGTGTTTTTGAATTTATAATAATATTAATTTCATATTAAAAAAATATGTATTTTTAAAAACATTATTTTGAAAAAGATATATCTTTTTTAAGTCTAAAATGAAAATGGGGATTAATTGTTATTCATTTGATAACAAATATCATAGTATATACAAGAGTAATGCATTTACATATTAATTTTGTATTTTTATTATGACATGATTAATTAAAAAGTCGATAAATACTAACACGTGATGCTTATTGATTGGTGTTAAACTACACGAAATACAAAATTAGAATACAAAGGAAAAATATTAAAGACAAAGAAGAAGCTATTGCATTAATACTGAACCTACCAGGATCAACAAAAGCTTCATTCTTACTCCCTCAATTTAAGCTTTACCAGAATGATTGTATCTAATTGACTCAAATTTTCATTCCAAAAAAGATTTGTTAATCTTTCTTTTATTTCAAAAAAAACAATCTCAACTTTCTCTTTACATAAATTAAAAACTCATCTTCCTAAGCTAGCATGTTAGCCGAATTAGTTAACACCTCAAAGCTCACATCTCCCGTTAGGTTGGGGTCTAATTCTCTATTAATTTGTGTGCATATATTATAAACATGTATATAAAAAAAAACTCATCTTTCTCTTACACCGAAAAGAGATCTCCTCTCTCTCTTAAGTGAAAAATAGATCATCTCATTTTCTTTATTCATCTTTATTATAAAAAAGTTTTCTTCTAAATTTAATTTTACAGTGAATTTTTCGTTATAATTTTTTTGTCACCTAGATCTTGTTAATCTATGGTGGTTTTTGTGATTTTTAACCTAGATTCATATATACGGCGGTGTTTGTTCATATAAATTTTTTTTTATGGTGGTTTTTGATTTTTTTTTAAAATAAATTTTTTCTCACCTAGATCATGTTGATCTATGGTAGTTTTTGTGATCTTTCACCTAAATTTGTGTGATATTAGGTCTTTTTTGAGTGTTTATTATTAAAATTTAAAATATATCAAATTACAAAGGTTTAATTTTTATAATAAATGTGCTTTATTACCATCTAAAAAGATTACTCTTTGTGGTTAAAAAAGAAAGGAAGAGCACTGGAGGTGTCTTCTTTATACTCGAAGCTTGAATGTGTACAATAGACAATGAGAAAAATATTCTTATACACAAAATTCCACTCTTTATACTTTAGTGTAATTGTTATATCTTTTTTGACACTTAATTATTTTTGAAAAATTCTGTAATAATTTATCTTTGTATCAAAATTTTCATGATATATCTAATTGTAATATTATATTTTGATTAATTAAATTATGTTTCCTTTCAAAAAAAAAAAATTGCAATATAGTTTTAGATTTCAGAATATATATACATATTCCAACTTTGCTAATGAATTACAAGCCTAAAATTCAAATTTGACAATATTTTATTATCTTTATTGAACAAAAGATGTATGAGTAAAACTTAAATTAAATTTAAGATTTGACTGTAATATTGTAAAAGAATACATTTATAACGTATTATAAATTTATTAAATAATAATATATAATAATATTATTTATTATATAATAAATTACGTAATTTATTTAATTAATTTTTTAAATAAATATATTTTATATAATTTATAATCTTAGTAACGGCTCTATTACGTGTGGGGAGTGATTTCCCTTTTTGAATTATGGAAAACGAATTTGGACCGATCAACGTGCAAATGGGCTCTCTCTCTCTTTGCTGTCAACTATTGAAATTATCCAAAAGTTCTCACTTCACCGAAATCACTTTCTAATTCCTATGTTGCCGTTAAGATTCCAAAACTAGAAAAATAAAATAAAACAAAAACTAGGGTTTCATTTTCAGTAGCTTCAAAAGAAACGTCATCATTCGTAGTTAAAAAAAGTGTCATTAAAAGCAACCGTTTGTGAATCACTTATTTTGATGATCTAATGATAAAAAAATTATTTTATATGAAGTATTTATTTAAAAATAATGTTAAATAATTATTTAGTAATAAAATAATAAAATAAATAATATTAAATTTTATATTATTTTATAATTATTTAACATATAAATTTTAAATATAATTTAAAATATATAACATTATTTTTTGTTTAAATTATTTAATAATAAAAATTTTAAAATACATTATTCTCCCTTAAAGTGAAAATGCTAATCCAAAACTCCCTCTTTCTCCATATATAAAAAAAAAAAGTAACAACTTGTGAAATTTGGTGCCCTAAAAGATTCCTATCACATGGGTTATAGTTTTTGGGAGTTTTGGGGCAGTGGGTCAATGTGTACGTGGCAGCAAAATTATTGGGGACTTAAATGACAAAAAAAAAAAAGAAGAGAGACGAAGCAAAGCCCCTTAAAAACGGTCATATTAGAAATGATGTAACAAGGGAAAGTCTCAAAATGTGACCCACAACATCTGGTCCTTTATATCAAATCCCCAAAATTTCCTTACCAATCAAAAACCCACATGCCAAAACACGATGTCGTTTTACTGCCTTCTTCTTGGTAACCGCTATGTTGCCTCCCATTAACTCAACCGCTTGAACCCCATTTTCCCTCCCGTAGAATTCCCACCAACCACCACATTTTCTCTCATGCAATCAAATCAATCATCAAGAAAGTGAGAAACTTTCTTTTTCCATCAAATTCCCTCAGTTCTTGAATAAAAGAAATAACACCCCCCATTTGTGTTTTTTTTTTATTTGGAAAATTTTGATCAAATTTTACCCAACAAAGCAATATTATCATGCCTCCAAGAAGGCGGCTACTTGCTTTCTTCTTCATCTTGTTCTTTAACAACTACTTCTCTTTTGTCTTAGCAAGTAATGTAATCTTCAATTTCACTTCTTTCAATCTCCGGAACATCACTCTCCTAGGCGACTCTTATCTCCGGAACGGCGTTATAGGCCTTACAAGAGAGCTTGGCGTCCCTTCTTCAAGCTCAGGCAGCCTCATTTACAACAACCCGGTTCCGTTTTTTGACCAAGAAACCAACACCACAGCTTCTTTTGCCACAAGATTCACTTTTTCAATCAGTAATGCGAATCCGAGCTCTTCCGGCGACGGTTTGGCCTTTTTTATATCTCCTGAAAATCAGCTCCTCGGTAGTCCAGGCGGGTATCTTGGCCTAGTTAATTCTTCACAGTTGACTAAGAACAAGTTTGTGGCTGTTGAGTTTGATACACGGCTTGATGCTCATTTCAATGATCCTGACGACAACCATGTTGGTTTGGATATTGATAGTCTTGATTCTGTGAAAACTGGTGATCCAATCTTGGAAGAGATTGATTTAAAGAGTGGGAATTTGATCACAGCTTGGATTGATTACAAGAATAATTTGAGGGTCTTGAAAGTTTTTATGAGTTACAGGAGTTTGAAGCCTGAAAAGCCTGTGTTAACTGTGAATATTGACCTTTCTGGGTATCTGGAAGAGGTTATGTATGTGGGATTTTCGGCTTCAACAGAAGGGAGCACTGAACTTCACATGATTGAGAGTTGGAGTTTCCAAACTTCTGGGTTCCAGCCAGTGAGATCAAAATCGCATCCTCATAATGTGTCTGATAATTCAGTGATTGTGAAACCTGGGATTCCTATATCGAATTCGACTAATAAACACCATAACAAGGTTGGTTTAGGTCTTGGGATTGCCGGTCCAGCTTTCTTTTGTCTAGTTCTTGCAGTTTTTGGTTACATTTCTGTCAAGAAATGGAAGGGTATGAGAACAGGAATTTGCTTAAGACCAGATCTTGTGGCAGGACCAAGGGAGTTCAGTTACAAAGAGCTGCATCTAGCCACAAGAGGGTTTCATCCAACCAGAATCTTAGGCCGCGGAGCATTTGGGAATGTTTACAAGGCCTTTTTTGCTTCTTCTGGTTCGATTGCTGCAGTGAAAAGATCAAAACACTCCCATGAAGGTAAATCTGAATTTATTGCGGAGTTGTCAATTATCGCTTGCTTGAGACACAAAAATTTGGTTCAGCTCCTAGGTTGGTGTTCAGAGAAGGGTGAATTGTTGCTTGTTTACGAGTTCATGCCCAACGGGAGCCTTGATAAGGTGCTATACGAAGATTCTGAGAATGGTGTATTGTTGAGTTGGCATCATAGGTTAAACATTGTGATTGGTTTAGCTTCTGCTCTAACATACTTGCATCAAGAGTGTGAACAGCAAGTCATTCACAGAGACATCAAAGCTAGTAACGTAATGCTGGATGTGAATTTCAATGCAAGGCTAGGTGATTTCGGATTGGCAAGGCTCATGGATCACGATAAGAGTCCGGTTTCTACGCTCACAGCAGGAACTATGGGGTACCTTGCTCCTGAGTATCTGCAGTATGGGACAGCAACTGAGAAAACTGATGTTTTTAGCTACGGTGTTGTTGTCCTCGAAGTGGCTTGTGGGAGGAGGCCAATTGAGCGAGAACCAGATAGTCAAAGAATGGTGAATCTGGTTGATTGGGTATGGGGATTGCATGCTGAGGGAAGGATCATTGAAGCAGCTGATATAAGGTTGAAAGGGGAGTTCAATGAGGAAGAAATGAAGAAGCTTTTGCTCGTGGGATTGAGTTGCGCAAACCCAGATAGCACAGAGAGACCTTCAATGAGAAGAGTACTTCAGATCCTAAACAAAGAGGCAGAACCTGTAGCCGTGCCGAAGTTGAAGCCGTGTCTCACATTCTCAAGTGTATCCTTGACTCTAGAGGACATTGTTTCAGATGATGAATAGAGTGTGTGAGATTGCGGTTGATTGAAGTAACATTCCATGTTCTTTGTTCTGCAAACCTTATTGATTGTTTGATTTTTTGATTCTTTCACATTTGTCCACTTCTATTGTAGTATTGTTAGTTTGTATTTCAGCAATTAGAGACTGTAGCAGTTCAGTGGCCTGAGTTCAAAAAAAAACTATTGAACTATGTGGTCTCTGATGTATTTTTGACTGAAGTTGATTACTGGTAACGTTTTAATGTGTATTTTGGTCTCAGCCACAGCTCATTCAAAGTAACAAGTTTCACAGGGCACTATCTTTATATTCCTCTGAGCAATTCAAGATTTCAGACTGATTTTACAAGTGATTCTAGATCCCAAAGTTAATATAAGCAAACAACAATTGAAGCCCTTTGTAGTTCTTATTAAATAGGGTTTCTTTTTAAAGGTGCAATGCATTGCCAGCAGAAACAGTCTTACAAATGAATGCCTTTTGGCTTTTACACATAATAACATATGCGATTATTATACATAGCTTGAAAATAATAATCAGTTGTCGTTTGAGTTCAGATACAAACGGCTCTCTCTGATATAATCAATCACTTCATCTACTGTTAGATACTTTATTGACAACCCTCTTGAGACGCATTCTCTGTAATACAAGAACAAGGAAAATCATATAACCCCTCAACATTCATATGCCAGTTCATATCAGTACTACTCCATGTATTGCCAAGTGTGGGTAATGCTCACCTTACTCTTGTTGAACTAATTTGATTTGGTACAAGCTCATCCACGACCTTGATGTTACCCTGAAAAAGAATGTGTAAAGCAATTAAAACTATAATCTGCAAAACCACTGAAAAGCTCCTGCAAAACAGTGCTGAATTCTGTAAACTTCAAGTGGTGAAACAGTTAACATTTGGAATTGTAGACCAATAACACTTTTTACATGAAATGCCTAGTAACCACATGACCTAAGATTTCTTTTCCAAATGACCAGGAATCAATTATGTCAATTCATGAATTATGACCATAACTAAGACTTGGTCCACTCTGTTGCCTTGAGATGCAAAATACATAGCACTAGAACATCAATAATATTTCAGACCAACGACAGCTTGAACAATTATCAAATACACCAAATAACACGCTGGTATATCAAAAAGCCTACTCACCCTTTTTTCATTCAAAACCTCATTGTCAGAGATGATTTTCTCAACGTCTTGTCCCTCTCTGCGTATGCAAACCACACCAAAATCCCTGCATATGGACCTTACCTGAAACAGCAATAACAAGTCATAAGGTTGAAATTATCTGCAAGAACTACTTGATATGAAAATAATAACTCTTTCTCTCTGTTAACTTTCAGTAAACCATTAAAGAATGTATTTTCCAACTCATAAATACAATACTTATATGGACAATAGAAGAACCTCTACCGCAAATTCTTCACCACCAACTTAAGTGGATAAACTACCACATTCTTATGAATTAGTTGTTGTAATGACCCATTAAGCTTAAGCACCTGCAGCATAGAAACCAAGATAAGGAACAAGTAAATACCTGCTCAGGAATCCAAAATCCAGGAATGCTGAACGATTGGATTAAATCAGAACCACAGACAAGCATGACCTTGAGGGACTCTGCAAGAAGCATACTAAGCCAAGTTAAATTTGATATCTTATAACAATGTCAATAACACAAGTTAAATTTGATATCTTTTTTTGCAGCTAGAACTCTTGCAACCCAAATGCTCATGTGGAAAACAAGGGGGGGAAAGGAGTAATTCTGCCTCTTACCCCTTGATACCAGTCCAGCCTCACTCAAAGAATTCTTCACTCTAGTCAGAACTGTCAAAGTGCGCTGATAGCTATCCTGGTTTGCCTGTGAAAGAACTTCAAAACTTTAATATTTACAATAAACTACAGAATCATGATAATATCAGAGGCCAAACTATTAATTAACAATGACAATAAATTGAAACAGAACTTGATAATACTAAAGATGTATAACTTAAATATCATGAATTTGCATAATGAAGCGAGGCAGCAAAAAGGAGACCAAGCACCTCCCAAGGATCAACCATTATGAAGTCAGAACTTTTGCAGGAAAGACTACACAACTTTATACGATGCTCAGCAGATATAAGGCCCTGTACCATGCCACAACTTCATTAAACCACATTCATATATGCCATTGAATTAGGGACAAATTCAACCAAGTAACTCAAAATGATGCAATGTAGCAACTATTAGACATGGTCATACTGGGATTTATTAACTATCAACACCCTACTAACTTAAAGAGAACATAAACAACAGTGGAGAAGAATGAATTATCTATATGCAAGGTACATACCCTTTTCTTGTACGCATCATTAACAGGCGACATGTAGCCTCCAATAACACAATAACCCTCCAAATTCAGTGCATCTCTAGCCAGTTCTAAGCACAAAATTTGAAAAATCTATTACAAATATAACCATATTCTCCAACTGAACACTAAACACTAGTATGACCCTGGCATAGCATAAGCCCAATTAAATGAAATGGGTAAGCGCAAAATATCAAGGGTAAATGAGAAGAACTCACCAAACATACGTAAGTGCATAAAAGTAGGAGGATTGAAACTCCCAGTTGCAACTAAAACAACATAAGTTTTGTCCCTGATTATAGATAATTGTAAGTAGAATGATTGTTATACATCATCAACATATAAAAAACATTATCTTTAACAGTAACATACAAATATGATACTTAGTTGAGATGTAACTTACTGGGTGATTGATTCTAAGGATAATTTATCCAATGGCAGTGGTACATCCATGGCACCTAAAAGAAACCAAGTCTACGTAATTGAGTAAAAAAATAATAATTTTAAAAACACATCTTTAGCATGGTTTTGTCCTATAATAAGATTAAACATTTATATATAATCAACTCACCGTTGAGAAATTCAAAGTCTTTTTGCAGGCTTATGGGAGCAAGAACCACCACTGAACAGCCTTTTGAACGAGCTTCAATTCAGCAACCAGCCACTTAAAAAATTAAAAATAAAAATCTATGAAGCATAACACTAAATCACTGATGGATTGAAAATATGAATTTGGAATTAATCAATAAGAACCCATTTCTTGTTAATGGAGAATGGAGCGTGAAAGACAAGGTGAGTCCATTTAAAAGACTTTGACTTGCACTCGTTCTAAAACGAAGACAAAAGCTTCTTCACAAATGCTTTGATTTTGCTGAAATTCTACGCGGAATATCTTCAGATGCCCGTAATAAATGAAGTTTGGGTCTTCCGAGTTTTGAAACAGAGAAGAATTTGGATAGTTAAAAAAAAAATTAAAAAAGAAGGTGTAAATTTTTTTGTCCTTCAAGAGTTGGTTTAGATCAAGACGCAGAAAAGTGAAGAACTAAAACCAGTTTAACTGTTTGGTTTTATTAAGGATAATTCTGACTTTTCACTAAAAATTTAGAATACTATTGGAACTTTCACAAGTTTGGGATAATTTTGTTCATAGAGAAAATGTCAGCTACCCTACAATTTTTGTAATTATCACTTTGAGATAATTTTAGTAATATCCTACGTAAATTATATATTTGAAATAATCTCTGTTTATTTCGAAAATAAACACCGATGTCTAATTGTTAGTACTTTATTGAGCATAAGAGCTTAATTAAATTAGTTGAGCCCTTAAAAGTTTCATATTTTTACTTAAATTCGAATCTCTTTTTTTTTTAAATACGTGTAAAAATATATATATGTAATATCTAAAAAAAAAAATTGTTAATATTTTATTAATTAAAATTAACACTCGACCAGCAAAAGACTTAAAGTCTCTATTTTATCCTAAATTTAAACTGATTTTTTAAATTTAATTTTTTCACTTGTTTTTTTAAAAAAAATTTCTCCATTTTATTTTATCCATCTTTTTTAACACTTCATCTTTAATTTTTTTTAAATAATTATAAAATAAATTAACAAAAATTATTTACAAAATTATATTCAAATTAAAGAGAAAAAAAATCATCAATATTATCTTAACAAAAATTTATTCAAACTAAAGAAGAAAAAAAATCAACATCAACTCAAAAATAAATCATCAATATCATTTCAACATCTAAAAAAATCAACACTGTCTCAATATTTTGATCATCAACATCATCTCAGCATCTCAAAATCAGTTCATAAAATAAAATTAAAGAAAAAGATTGCATTTAAGATTTTTTTTTTTAAAAAGCAACAGAAGCAAGGCTGTGCAGCCACCAAGCAAAAGCCGATGTGTGGCCAAGAGAGGAGAGATAAAAGAGAAGATTTGAAAAAGAAAATAAAATTAGAGTTTTCTAATTTAGAGTTTCTCATTTTACTATTATTCTATTATTTTAGTGATTGTTTTTACAATATTATCTTTAGATTAATTATTACATTTACTTTATTATTCATTGATTGTTAAAATTAATGAAATATTTTTTAACAGTTGGGCATTGATATTTATTTTTAAAATAATAATTATTCTAAATAATAGACCTTAATTCAAAGATATTATTGAAATAATCCCTATTACTTTTCTCCTTAAATTCTCAAAAATATTTTCCCTATTGAGATAATTAATAGGAGAAACTTAAAAAAAGGTAATAATAATTAGGGAATAACATGATTTACAAAGAATGATAATTCATTAAAAAAATAATGATAATTAAAAAAATAACTCAAGGAATTAAGTGTAATTTATCAATATAAAACGATGTTAATTCCCTTTTCTAAGAGCTAATAGATGCATTCACTCGAAGAAAATGTATTCAACCCCTTATTTATCGAATATAGAATAAGCCTATCGAGTATATATAAATAATGAGTAATATTATATAGAAAAAACAAAATTATACAAATTTATTTATAGTAGCTGATGTGGAATAATAAGATAATTAAGTTGTTATCACATTGTTTATTTTATTTATTATTTGTTATTCTATGTCATATAATATGAATGAATTTATATAATTATTTTGTGCATGTAATATTACAATAATTTTGGATATTGATAAATATAATTAAAAATCTATTATTTTTATCTCGAATTATGAGATGTTGAATATTGGTTAATATAAGTCAATAGGATTTATTAGGGATAGGTTAATTCTATAGGGGTATTTTAGTAATTCTATATATATAAGAAAATAAAACGGTGCGTTTTATGTTTATATATATATGGTCATCATTTGTAACCCTAGAGGATCATCTCATTTTCTTCATAGCTTCTCGATACAATTAGAAAACAGAAAGCAAAATTGGGGCTTTAGGTTTCTAGGTCTCTTCGTCTTTTTGCTTCTGTTTTTTCTTGAGTCAATTTGTAATGAGTGTTTAGTGCTTAAAGATTGGGCTGTAATCATTTTGATATAGTGGATAAAGCTCTCTGTTCTGAGCTCGAGAGTGGATGTAGGTTTCTTTCGAAACCGAACCACTATAAACCTTGTTCTTACTTGATTCTTGGTGTGTGATTGTATTGGTCGATTCTTGAATAGGTAGCCGAGATAGTTTTATAATAGTGGTATCAGAGTCAGGATTGGTTCGAATCTAAATCCTAGGGTTAGGGTTTGTTCTATCTAGGCTAAATTTGGGGGAAAACTAAATTTTGTGTGTAATCGGTTAAAAATACGATGAATTTTTCAAAATTGGACCTTGAAAGGCTCGATGGGAGTGGTGATTTCACTCCGTGGTAGAAGAAACTAAAGGCCTTACTCACTCAACAGAAGGTTTCAAAGGCATTTGTGGATCCCGAAACATTACCTTCGACCTTGATAGAAGAACAGAGACTGGAGATGAACGAGATGGCATACAGTACGATGATCCTGCATCTAGCAGACAATGTTCTTCGGCAGGTAACAGAAGAGACCTCTGCGATCGGTCTCTGGGGTAAGCTTGAATCTCTTTTTCTTACTAAATCTCTTTCCAATAAGATTTATTTGAAAGAAATATTGTTTGGGTATAGAATGGATACTAATAAAAACTTAGAAGACAATTTTGATGACTTTAAAAGATTGTGTCTTGAAATATCTAATACTGGTGAGAATATAGGAGATGAAAATGAGGCTATTATTCTGTTGAATTCCTTACCTACTACATTTAAAGATGTAAGAACTGTTATTAAGTATGGTAGGAAAACCCTCACCCTTGATGACTGTATAAAGGCACTAAGGTCTAGGGATTTAGAACTTAGGACAGAAAAGTCCAATTCTGAAATAGGGATTTATTGTATGCAAGAGGAAGACCCGATAAGAAAGATAATAGAAAATGCAGAAATAAGAGTAAATCTAAGTCCAAGTCTAAGACTGGACAAAAGAGATGTTATTTCTATGATAAAGAAGGTCATATCAGAAGAAACTGTTATGAAAGATTAAAGAAAATAAAAGAAAGAAATAACAATAATAAAAATAGTGATGCTGCAGTAGCCAGTGATGGCTATGAAAGCTCAGAAGCCTTAACAGTATCAGTAGAAGATAACATTACTGAATGAGTATTAGATTCCCGTTGTTCATACCATATATGTCCAAATCTAGGGTGGTTCCAAAATTTTTAGGAAATAGATGAGGGTAAAATTTTAATAGGTAATAATCAAGCATGTAGGATAAAGGGAGTTGGTTCTATCTCTCTTAAACTATATGATGGTATCATTATGGTTCTTAATGATGTTAAGTACGTTCCAGATTTAAAAAGAAATCTGATTTCATTAGGAACTTTAGATGAAAAAGGATACACATATAAAGCTGAAAATGGTCAACTTAAGATCATGAAAGGATCTTTAGCTGTCATAAAATGTGTGAAACAAAAGGGTCTATATATGCGGTTAGGGGAAACTATAATAGGTACTACTGCCAGTGTGACTAAAACTGAGTTAGAAAAGCCAGAATTGTGGCATAGAAGGCTTGAAAATATTGGAGAACAAGGTCTTTTAAAATTAAATGAATTTGGACAAATTGATAAAATAAAACTGACCAAGATGTCTTTCTGTGAAAACTATATAATAGGAAAGCAACATAGGATCAGTTTTAAATCTGGGACACAAATCAAAACAAAATTTTGACTATGTCCATGCTGATTTATGGGGTCCTACAAGGACTCCTACTCATGGTGGCAGTAGATATTTCTTGTTTTTAATTGATGATTACTCTAGAAAGTTTTGGGTCTATTTGCTTAAAACAAAAAATGAAACCTTTGATAAATTTAGAGAATGGAAGAAACTCATTAAAAACTAGTCCAATAAGAAATTAAAAGTTTTAAGAACTGACAATGGACTTGAATTCTGTAATAATAAGTTTGAGAATTTTTTGAAAACAACATGGAATAGTTAGACATAGAACTGTATCATATACCCCTCAACAGAATGGGGTTGCTGAGAGAATGAATAGGACCTTGTTGGAAAAGGTCAGATGTCTCTTGATCAGTTTTGGATTATCAAAACCTTTCTAGGGTAAAGTTGTTATGACAGCTTGTTACTTAATAAATCGAAGTCCTTCTAGTGCTATAAGTTTTAGGATTCCTGAAGAAGTATGGACTAATAAGACAATGAGTTACAAGCACCTTCGAATCTTTGGTTGCACAGCCTATATACACCAAAGTAAGATAAGTTAGATTCTATATCAATTAAATGTGTTTTTCTGGGTTATCCAGATGAGGTGAAGGGATATAGATTGTGGAATAAAGATGCTGGTGGTATGAAAATGATAATAAGTAAAGATGTTACTTTTAATAAAAATGAACTGCCATGTTTAAAGTTGTTACAGGAAAGTTCAGGTACAATAAGTCAATTTCAACCAATAGACAACAACTTTGAGACAGAATGAGCTCATATTAAGGTGAAGTCTCTAGAGTTAGATGAAGATGAAAACTCTGAAAATTCAAGTAACATTGTTTCAGAACCAAATTCAGATCAGAACAATGAAGAAACAGAAACTACACTTCCCTAGTTGACTATTAACTAGCTAGGGACAAAACCAGAAGGGAGGTAAAACTTCCCTCTAAATTTTCATCTTATGATCTAACTATATTTGCTTTGGTTTCAGCTTTGAAAATTGATGAGTCAGAACCCTTTACCTACATTGAAGTTATGGAAAGTAAAACTCTGTACATTGGAAGAAAGCAATGTCTGAGGAAATGCTGTCACTACAGAAAAACCAAACCTGGGTTCTTGTACAAAAATCCGAAAATCAAAAGGTAGTTGATTGTAAATGGATCTATAAGATCAAAGAAAGTATAACTCCTCTTGACCCTATAACTTTTAAAGTAAGGTTAGTTGCTAGAGGTTTCTCACAAAAACAAGGAATAGATTATAATGAGATTTTTTCCCTGTTGTTAAATACACCACTATTAGAATTGTTTTGTCTTTAATGGCTTATTTTGATTGGGAATTAGACCAACTTGATGTAAAAACTGCCTTCTTGCACAGTGAAATAGCCTTAGGGATTTGAGATAGGTGATAAAAATAATCTAGTTTGTTTATTGAAAAAATTCTTATATAGCCTAAAACAGTTTCCTAGACAATGGTACAAGAGGTTTGATAACTTTATTACTAAGATAGGATTTTTTAAGAGTAAGTATAACTCTTGTTTTTATTATAAAGGTCTTGGTAAAAGTTATCAAGTATTTCTGTTATTATATGTAGATGGTATGCTATTGTCTAGTCCTAATAAAAGCGAAATTAGGAGAATTAAAACTCTTTTAAATGGATAATTTAACATGAAGGATTTGAGTATGACAAAAAGAATATTAGGCATGAATATATCCAGAAACAGATCCTTAAACCAAATTGTATTATCTCAGAAACAGTATATTAAGAAAGTCCTTGATAAATTCTCAATGAAAGACTCTAAATCTGTTAAGGTACCTCAAGTTGCACATTTTAACTTCTCAAAGAAATAATGTCCTATAACTGTAGAGAAAAAAATCAGAAATGTTAAAATTTCCTTATTCTAATTATGTGGGTTCAATTATGTATACAATGATTTGTACCAGACTTGATCTTGCTCATGCTATTAGTGTATTGAGTAGGTATATGTCAAATCCTAGTAAGTCTTATTGGTTAGGGATTAAATGGTTACTTAGATATCTAAATGGTACTTATGATAATGGTTTGGTGTATAGTAAGCATGAAAATAAAATGAATCTGGTTGGATATGTTGACTCTGACTTTGCAGGAGACAAAGATAAGAGGAGATCCACTACAGCTTATGTTTTGACTCTATGTGGTAATTGCATAAGTTGGAAATCTCAACTTCAACCTTTAGTAGCTTTGTCAAGTACAGAAGCTGAATATGTGGCAATAACAGAGGCTGTAAAAGAAGCCATTTGGCTTCAAGGATTATTGGATGAAATTAACATGCTTACTGAACCTGTTGTTATTTTTTTAGATAATCAGAGTGCTATTCATCTAAGTAAGAATCCAGTATTCCATGAGAGGACAAGGCCCGTTGAAGTGAAGTACCATTTCATCAGAGATATAATCTCGAAAGAGAAATTGAATCTGTTACCAACTGAAGAAAACAATGAGCAAATTCAAATACTGTTTGAATTTGCTACATATTGACAGAGGATGAAGCTGATGGAAAACTCAAGCTAGGATAAACAAGATCAGAGTATTATTCACTATTGTAAGTTACAGGTATTGACTTATAAAACCAAGGTGAAGAATGTTGAATATTGGTTAATATAAGTCAATAGGATTTATTAGGGATATGTTAATTCTATAGGGATATTTTAGTAATTCTATATATATAAGAAAATAAAACAATGCATTTTATGTTTATATATATATGGTCATCATTTGTAACCCTAGAGGATCATCTCATTTTTTTCGTAGCTTCTCGATACAGTTAGACAGAAAACAGAAAGCGAAATTGGGGCTTTAGGTTTCTAGGTCTCTTCGTCTTCTTGCTTCTGTTTTTTCTTAAGTCAGTTTGTAATTGATAAGGCGTAATTGTATAAACTATTTTATCTTCCTAACTTGATATTTGTTCAATTTATCTCAATAATTGGGCTATTTATGCGTATTAATGTTGTTTTATAGGTTGAAGCATTATCGGAGCAAAAATACCGGAAAACGGACGCAAATCGGAGCATTAGAGATAAAAATACGAAGGAGGCACTGTTGCTACAGTAACACTGTAGCTACAGTACACTGCTACACTGTACTGTAGCAACAGTGCAGCGCCGCAGCGCTGGATTTCAGCGCCGCGGCGCCAATTGCAGAAAGTGAGCGCCGCGGCGCCAATTGCAGAAAGTGAGCGCCGCAGCGCTGAAATCCAGCGCCGCGGCGCTGAATTCTGGGCACTCCTAAGGGCAGTTTTGTCCTCTTTTTGCAACCCTACCTATATAAACACCCATTGTTTAGCCAAAGAGGAGAGAGGAGAGTAGAGGCACGAAATTGAAAGGAGGAGAAGGCTTGAGCTCGAATTAAAGGAGAAGAAATGATGTCTCCAAGGTTTCATGTGCATCATTGAAGACAATTGAAGAATTGAAACCTTGGAGACATCCCAAATTCGGTTTTTCCTTTCCTTTTCCTTGTTTTTATCCTTTGTTGTCATTTCAATTATGAATATTAGTTTTAATGAGATGTATCTATGGATGGTTGGATAATTATAGTTATGGTTGGATTTTCATGTGATTAAACTTGATTCCAATGATTGATGTAGTTTTATTAATATTATGTTTGGATGATTTAGTATAAATTCGTGTAATTCATTTATGTTTCTTTATGCTTAATGCTTCCAATTGATTGATAAATGAATTGGTTGTTGTGAATGTATGGATTTATGCTTGAAAGAGATTGATCCATTTATAGGATTTGGGAGAAACATAGCTTTAGGTTGCTATTGAGTTGAAAGGCCAATAACACCTAGGTAATCTTCATGATCTTCCTTAGGATTTGCATGAGGTGCACTCCAAGTGTTTGATTAAATGCGTGACAGGCGCAAACTCTTTGGGGTGTGCTATTATGCCTAGGGTTACATGTGGTGCTCTCCGTTTTAAAGTGTTTGATAAGCGTGACAGGCCAAACTCTTTAGGGTGTATCATTATGTCTAGAATTTCATTTGATGAAGTGACAGTGATAATGAAATTAATCCTTGGGGTAGTCATTTAAGGGTAGCTTAATGCGTGTATATATAACAGGTTAGATAGACATATCAACTTGACTATGTATGCATAGTATCTCATTCGAACTCGAAAGATGGAATGAGATTAGTCTTAAGCCCTTGATTAATGAATTGAACAAATTTGCTAAAGAAGAAGAACATAGGAAGAATAGAATGAAATCAATGTTTAGGATCCCATTTATATAGAATTCGCCATATCGCAAGATTATCATTCTGTTGTAGATTGTAGGTTCTAGGCCTTAAAGGAACTTTATTGAACTTTATGTGTTGAAGTTGTTATGTGATTAATAGTTATCTTGTGTTATTCGTTTATGCTTTTTATGCGCTTCATGCTTCTAATTGCATTGAAAAATGGATTGGATGAATTAAACATTTGGGTTATGTGCTTGACAAAGTTTAATCCATATGTCGATCTTAAAAAGCATAGCTTTGAGTTTGTTAAGTTGAGAGACTAATGAACTTAGGTAATCATCATGATCTTCCTTAGGATTTGTATGAGGTGCATTCCAAGTGTTTGATTAAATGCGTGACAGGCGCAAACTCTTTGGGGTGTGCTATTATGCCTAGGGTTACATGTGGTGCTCTCCGTTTTAAAGTGTTTGATAAGCGTGACAGGCCAAACTCTTTAGGGTGTGTCATTATGTCTAGAATTTCATTTGATGAAGTGACAGTGATAATGAAATTAATCCTTGGGGTAGTCATTTATGGGTTGCGTAATGCATGTCTATGTAAACAAGTTAGATAGACATATCAACTTGAATATATATGCATAGTATCTCATTCGCACTCGAAAGATGGAATGAGATTAATCATACACCCTGGATTAATGAATGCATAAATTGGTTGTTGATTACTAATGACAAAGACCATAGGAACAATATAGAGAAATCAAGTCTCTAGAGCCCCATTGCCATAGATATCTCTTTTCCTTTATTTATCTAGCTAATTAGATTTTAGTTGCTTTTAATTCAATAACTCACCCTGCCATTTAGATTAGCCTAAATAAAGTTAGGTTGCCAACATCGTAGTACTTAGCATTAATTTAGGACACAATCCTCGTGGGAACGATACTCTACACATCACTTTATTACTTGTTGCGATACGTGCACTTGCGTTAGTTTGTGTTATAGAAATCACACAACAGTAATGAGTGTTTAATGCTTAAAGATTAAGCTGTAATCGTCTTGATATAGTAGATAAAACTCTTTGTTCTGAGCTCGAGAGTGAATGTAGATTTCTTTCGAAATCGAACCGCTATAAACCTTATTCTTACTTGATTCTTAGTATGTGATTATATTGGTCGATTCTTGAATAGATAGCCGACATAATTTTATAACATGAGACTTTAGATTCAGTAATGGAAAAGAAAATGTTCTTGAAAATCATATGTTGTATTGTCTTCAAAATTGTTAGTTGTGAAACACAAATACAAAAAGGAAGAGAAATGTATACATACATATATTAATGTTATACTTCTCAACTTTACTTTTAATATTTTTTATTTAAATTATATGTCAAACAACTATTAATAATAAAATAAAATAATGAATAATTCTAAAAATTATAAAAATTAATCATCCTATAAATATTTAATATACCGATCGAGATAAAAAAAATTTAAAATTAAAAAATTGAGAAGTACAGTACTATTCATATATAAATCAGCTAAGTTATAGAAAACTTACTTGAGATTTATACCTATAATTATCGATTAGAAAAATAAATAAGAAAAAGTGAAGGAATAACAATATTATATTCTTAATTATATATTTTCATTGATACAAAGTTATTTGAAATTTGTTTAACATTTAAAATAAGCATTTGAAATTTGTTCAGTCACGTGCTGTAAATTTTATAATCTTTAAGCACAATTATTACATTTCAATATCTCTAACACATAATGCATTCCTTCCACACACAAAAAAAAAAAGAAAAGAAATACATAATGCATGAAAGAATTAATAAAAGACTTCTTTTTCTAAAAATTTGAATTTAAAATCACTTTCTTGCTAATTCTTGTATTATCATTATTATTTTTTTACTAGGGAATATATCTATCTCTCACATTTTATTTAAGTTTAACAAAATTTTATCTAAAAAAGGTATACAAATAATTTTAAAATATTGAAGGAAATTAAATATAAAACTTTATTAGACACCTTGTAAGAAATTGAAATCGTAAAATATAGAGCTTGCAGTAGACAACAATGAATCATAGCTAAACATATAATTATTTCAATAATTGCAAAGAATCTCAAACAAATAAGCTATTTCATTGATAACCCTTGATTTGCAGTCAGCTACGTGATTAGCCATCGATTCAAATCTTCATCAATCTTTTCTAACCACAACTTGTAGGTATTGGGTAATTGTTCTGTTAAGAGCAAGAGTAATCTTTTAGACAATTAAGCATGCAAAAATAGAAGGAAACAAATTTAAAAAGAAAAAGAATGCAGTATTAGGAGATAACTTCCAACGGAGAATGGAGTAGCCAATCAATTTCAAGCTATTTTGAAGCATCCTAAAACTATATATTTGATTGAGTAAATATGTAAAAATACACTAAATAACACAAAAATTAAAGAAAAGAAAATTAGTAAAAAAAAAAAAATAGTCAAGTCAATAAAGGCCTTCAAGTATTTACGGGCAATTGTAGTTGGTGACAGAATCGAAAGATAAAAATCTCTAAACAAAAAATTTTATGATTATGAGATTTGTCATTCTTGGCTAGTTCACCATTTGAGAGCAGATCTAACAATAATCAAAATTCATTAATTTTTTTTTTCTTAAAGAAAACATTTCTACAATATTAGTGTAAATTAATGCTCAAACAATAGACTAACAGTTAGATTATAATTTATCCCATAATTTGCAGTCAGCTATTTCAATGACAACCCTTTAAAATAATAATACTAATAATAATCTTTAACATCCTTGTGAGGAACTTTATGCATACCAAGAGATACTACTTAACTTCTTTTTTTTTAATAAAAAATTCATTCCAAATTAGCTAAAAATACAATTTTGAGAGTTCTCAAAAACAAATGACTCTGGCATTCTTGGAACAAAATACTCCAAATGACCACCGACTCATAATAAATTGCTAACTTAACTAACTGATAAGCTACCATATTTATTTATACCTAAGAGTAAAAGACACCTCAGAAAAAAATAAAAGATTTAAAACAATCATAAATATCCTTAAAAATGAAACCAATCTCAAAACGAGCCAAATCATTAGCCAAGATATGTAAAATGAGTCATATAAAAACAGGATATTCTTGAAAAAGAAAATCATTGATAGCCTCCAAAATAGGAATGCATTCTTCAACGGATGCATGTTCACAAACAAGAGGAGGAGGGTCATGATCTTCTACTTGTTTGATCCAAATCATCACAAGTTTTTTTTTTTATAATTTCTTCTTCGGTTAAAATCATCAACTTTGTTATTGTTATCAATCCCTTTTCCTTCTTATGATGAAGGTTTTTGTCTGCTCTAGAGTCAAGGACTTCAGTTTCAGTCTTTAAAAACTCTCTTTTTGTTGTTGAAATTTGGAGAGGATTGAGTGGAGTTAGTTGTAGTAGTAGTACTAATTGTGCTGTTGAAAATTTCACCAAGCACATGATAATGATAATAGTCACGACCTGCCTTCTCTTTGAAATGATTTTGCCAAAGGATCTAAAATTTTCGGGAAGCAGTGTGATAATGGCGAAATCTCCTTCCCCGAAATTGTTCTGCAAAAGTAATCTCCTGTACAAATTCGAGAGGAAGGACCGATATTAGTCGACTACAATGCATGCCCTAATTACAACCACATCCGAACTTGGTTATTAATTAAAAAAAAAAAATTAAGGATGATGAAATTTTGTCTACATATACCTCAATATAAGACTGCCATGAATTAATTGCTAGTCTTCGGATCCCAACCAAGTGCCCTTATGAGCTTTTAGTTTTGTAAATTCATGATACAACTTCATATTTGAAACATAACTATTTTTATTCCGAAGAGATTCAAGTAATAACTTTTAAAATGTCGTAAACGTCTTAAATAATTTAATAAAAACGTAACTAAAGTAACAATTTTCCGTAATGCGCCAATCACAAGATTGACAACAATTAGTAATGGGAGGCAAACGTGAAATCAACTGGCTAGCACAGTCTTACTTGGAGAGAAACCATTACATTACATCTTTAATATCTCATACTTAATTTAATTCTTCATTTAGCAAACACCCATGTACTTTCATTCTACTCTACGGCTTTAAAGTCACAACATAATATACCTTTATACCAAACGAACTCTTATTAATTTGCTACTTCAAGATTTTTTTTATATTAACACCCAACTATGCAAGAAAATGAAAGCACATATAGAATATGTAGGCTGATAAATTATTGCTTGCATTTTTGGTCCAACTCTGAATCAATGTACTGAACTTAACCAAATCGGAGAAGATGAATCAACCAAACCATGGCAATTCTCGGTTGCTAAGTTGAAGCCACTCTTGCGGCTATCGTGCCCATCATCAATAAAGTGTGTATGCCATTTGATCTGATTAAGTAAATCTATTAAACAAGGTCCTAAACAAATATGCATTCGATTCTATCAGGCCCTAAACAAGGTCTCACTGCTTCTCAAATCAAGCGATTGAATCACTTAGTTGGTAAATGAATCAAAGCCAATTGTAATCATTAAAATCAATGTATGGTTTTTAAAAAAGAAAAAAAAAAAGAACTTGGACCCGAGTTGGCTGATCTTCCTTTGTTGATGAATAGATCATCTCTGTGAGGATTAATTCTTTATTCTTCATCGATGGCGTATAAGTTATACATTGTTGTAACACATGAGAGTTAGTAATAATAATATTGCAAATAAAATAAGCTAATAGAGGAATGTCACCTGCCTATAAAACAAATACCCTTTTGTACAAGGTGCTTTGCAAATCACATAACATTTTGGTGTGAGTAGAGGTTGAATCATCGGCTGTTAATTAACCGATTTTAGTGAATGGATGAAAATGGATCATGGTAAATTAAGAATGATATCTAATCGATGTTTTCAAGAACATATAATTATATAAGTATATGTGTATGATACAAGATATTGATGAAATAAGAAGAAGAGAGAGCACACTCCCAGCAAAAAGCAAAGACTCTCTGTCATCGACCCTCCATCACCATTCATGTACGTACATGCATTGAGATGATTACTTTGATCAGTTTCAAATTCGAAATGAATTGAAAGAAACTAAAAGAAGATAGAAATGGAAAAATGAGAGGAATGTTAATTCCAAGCTTTGGAACTATAAAACAAAGTGAAAAATGGATTGGACCTGGAATTGGAATATTTATTGCCCTTCTACATATATGGTTTGATTATTTTATTATCGGCCAATGCCATTGCCTGTAAGCTCTAATTCGTTGAAATAAAAGTATACAAATAAGTAATATCACCCAATAAAATAATATAAAATAAAAATTAAAAAATTAAAAAGAGAGAAAGAAAAAAAAAGAATACACAAAAATTTACGTGATTCATTAATTTATTTACGTTCATGGTGAATTAAGATCACTCATTTTTATTATTAAATCACAGACACTCACAAAGTATGCATTTTATTATAAAAAAAATTCATAAAAAATACTCTCTCTTACAATTTAAGAATTTCTCTCACAAAGTATGTTTAATCACAAAGATTTTCAAGTTATCATTAAAATGTGTTTACAAACCAATAGAGAGTTTTTATATAAGTTTTAAGACGTCCTAAATTTACCCTAAATATGTAAGAGTTGTATTACGAAGTCTTAAAATAAGTGGGAGACAAAACAAATCAAAATAAAACGAGAAAGCTATCATCGGACTGAGAGCTGCAGCGCCCAGCTCTCATCGCCGCAGCTCTGGGCTGCCCGCTTGGGCGCCGCAAAACTAGTCACCTAGGGCCGCAGCTCTCAAATTCTGTTCTGGACGCCGAGGCATCCATACTTAAACTACGCCTCTTTATTTTTCACCTCCTTTCACATCCATCTTTAATCTTCACATACTCTAAACACTTAATATACTCTCTAAATTATATCATAATAATTTTCTAACACTACCCTTACACTAACATAGCAATGAATAAATATTAGTTGGCCTTATTCAATAGTGTCACATTTATAATGCCAAGATAAGGGTTATAATGGAACCCTACGACAATGATTGGCTATTTTTTTTTCTCGTGTGATCTTGGCTTTTGATAGTGACACGTGGCATGCATGCATGTAAGGTCTGAGGTTTTGTATCTGGTGATAGTAGTGGTGGTGGTCCACTTAGGGTTAGGTCGACCTCCGATCAAATTAAGTTTGGTAAAATTAATTATAAAAATATATATTATATCGTGATTTTACTTTTAATTATATTAGAACAACAAATAGCTAAATCCAATTTAGTTATTTAAATTAACTAACAATTAAGTTGCGGTGATGAAAATGATTTGAGCACAAGCTCTTTCTGGTCGTCAACAAAAAATCACTATTACAAAGTAATTACTAGGATTAAGAGAAAATTGTAAAAGTTGATCAACATTTTGATCTCCGTTTGGAATACTATTACAAATTCTTCTTTACCTAATTAAGCTCTCAGGGAAAAACTTTTGAAGTCATCAATATAATTTTTATAAGTTGAAGGATCACAATTGTTGGATCAATTGATTGATCAAACCCTAGATTGTAAAGCTGAAGCGCATACAACAAAAAATTAAATATCAAAAGAAAATTTCTAGACATTTATATTAAATTTTTTTTCCTCCCCAACTTTTGAATTGTTTCAAAATTTTGAGAGGACAATGTATGATAAAATCATTAAAAAAAAAACCCACCAATACCATTCCTCTCTTTAGTTTCAATTGTTATATTATCATAAATAATAATTCTTTATTTCAAATTCAATTTGCTCAAATCATTTGAACTGAGTAAATGGATCAAACCAAGGCATGTTATTATTATTATTATCCCAAGAGGAGGATCCACCACCAGAACTCGACCCGTCCCTAAAGTACCGGCCAACTGACGGATCATAAAACCTTTGTTGGAGGCCCGTGTTAAAAACGGGCACAACGAGCCCAGAGCTCCCAATCGGCCTATAATCCCCAACTTCGCGCCTTAAAATGGGCTCCCTTGTGGGCCCAAGTCCACTTGGCCTCGCTCTCTTGATATCGGTTCAAGACGAGAGAGGGGCTCTGTGTAATCTTCCTCCAGTGAACTATGGTCCTCTTCCTCTTAACCGATGGATTTCCTCTTACCATAGCCACCAAGAGTTCTATTAAAGCCACTACTAAAATTATTGCCACCAGTGTTTCCACTCCTAAAACCTCCACTGTTATTATAACCAGAATTGAAACCTCCTTTCTTTTGCCCTTTTTGAACATAATTGGCTGCAAAATTCTGACTATGACTCTTGTTTTCAGCGTTATGCAAAATTCTTATTTCTTGTGTTAACAACATTGAATAGGCCTCGTTCAAACTTAATACATCCAAGCTTGCTAGCTAGCTAGCTATCAATACAATAGCAGAATCATATTCTGAGCCTATTCCAGAAATTAGATAGTCAATAAACTCTTCATCTTCAATGGGACATCCTGCTGTTGTTTTTTTATTAGCCAATGATGAATCCATCTTCACGTTCCATAGCTTTATTTATTAGCTTCTTTCTGATCACACACACTCAGATAAATATTTTGCTTTTTTTTTTCTCTTTCTATTTTAAGGCTCTAAAGGCTTTTGCATTTGTGTTTGTGTGCATGAAATTTATATGGAGAGAGTTGGGGGGCTCACCGTCACCGGCGTTTTAATCAAGGCATGCAACCAGTATTGCCGGTGATGACAGAGCCTTCGATTGGAGAAAGAGGATGACTGCTTTTACCGGAAGTAGAAGGTGGCAATTGTTTTTGTTTTTTTTAAAAAAAAAATTCAAATACTTACAAAGAGCCTTGTTTAATGATAACATAAACTGTGAAATTTTTTAGACTTTTGAGCGAGAGGGGTAATTTTTTTTTTTTATTTGATGCGGAATCTTACCATATTTGAAATGGGTTTTAAATTTTAATCATATGTAATTACTTTATCTTAAAGTTACTAGTAAATTACTTATTTATTTTATTAGGAGGTTAAATTAAATACATGAATACCATTATTGAATTATAGTGACTTTTTAAAATTAATTGTAATATTATTTGAGATTTGTAATAATATTTTTTAAAATACGATGGCTGAAATTATGAATTATTAGTTATTATTTGAATAATTGATTCGACTTCTTTATAATTCTATTATAAATATTGAGTGAGAGTTGAGGGCTTTCTTATTATTGTAAATTTTTACATATTTTAAGAGAAAATTAAAGTATCATATATCAATAACTTAAATTATATTTTTGTGATTTATTATTCAATAATTTTTTTTTTTTTGATTCACTGAATAAAGCAATAAAATTGACACCTCATCATTCATAGTTTTCAAATTACAAGACTTTTAATTTACCAGTTTAGATTTTGTCATAATCAGCTTTTTATGGCACGTGTTAAACATAACAGTTAAAATTGTATCACACTTAATGATAATATCTATTATTAATTTTCTAAGTTTATATAATAATTGAAAAAAATATATAAAACTATTCTAATAAAATAATGATAAACAATAACATGCTCAAAGTTAAGATTACTTAACTAAATAAAATAGGATTTACACTAAAAATGAGTTCAAAATTCTATGGCATGTAGACCAACTTATTAAGGATGTGCCTTTTCAAGTTCATTTTAGTTTTTTTAAATAAATAATACAAATAACCTAAATTTATATTTTTTTTTTGGTTTGATTTTACTCTCGATTTTTAGTTTATTTTTTTTAGTTCGATGCCTTAGTTTTATAGTAAACCAAAAATTGATCCAAATTGAACAGATTTTCAAAAATAAAATCAAAATAAATCAATGTTTTTTAAAAAAAAAATTAAATTAAATTTATTTGTGAGAAATTTTGTCCACTTTTTTTGACCAAAAATTTAAACATTTTTCACTTATAATTTAGTTCCATCTAGTTACTTAGTACTGAAAAAGGCATCATAATTATTCTGCATAAAGTAAAGTAATTAATTTTTCTGTCTCTACCTATTTATTGTAAAGCTGCATTTTTTTCCCAATTTATATAAAGTTGTAATCAATTTATTTAATAAAATAAGATATTTAAAAGAATAATAATGTTACACTTTTCAAATGAATCTCAATTTTTTTTACATAATAAATACATTATTTAATAATAACGTGATATCTTATTTAAGATTAAAAAATATAACATTACTTTATTTAAAATCTCATTTTTTACATGCATACATTAATTAATTGGCCATTTGACACATCCCGCTTTTAACACAATAATTTTTCGTAACTCAAAATAATAAAAAAAATCAGATTCAATTTATTAGAATTTGAATTAATTTATAATAATTTAATAGCTTGATCGTAATAATCTTTATCAAATTAGTTTAATTTTTATATTGTTTAAATTTGTGAATATAAATTAATGTTTAAAATAAATAAATAAATTTAAATAAAAACAAAGAAATAAGAAAAGATGAACAATTCACTTTCTACATAGAAATTTCTCATTCCCATCCGTCAAATATATTAAAAAAATAAAACAGAGAATGGCGGGTTAAAAATTAGTAACGGATGAGAGATTGGAAAGACCTTCCCACCCTTGCTCTGCCATTGCTACTAGGGATTTCCCACGAAGCTATACAAGTGCTTTTTGAATTGAAAAGCAGAAAATTAAACACCCATCAAAGGGTTTTTTCTTTTTTTCCCTAAGAGATTTTAGAATATTGAGATGAAAGTAATTTTTTTAAAAAAATTATTATTTTTCTAAAAAATTTATAGCAGAGCATAATAAAGAGAGAAATAGCTAGATTCACTTATACTATTTCTTTTTTACTTTCTTTGTTCGTTACAATGACATACTATGAGTGCTATTTATACAGTATCTAATTACAAATGATTGAGATATAATTTTGGCGGGAATCATTTAACCATCTAACAAATTATGTTATCAGGTCTAACAGTTTTTAACTACATGCTGACTTGGCAATCCTAACAGTTCATGCATATCTCATTCACGGCATTCACGGCACTCTCTTTTATCCCCCCTTAAGCGCAACGAGCGGGTGTAGACGTTGAGCTTGGAACGTAGCAGCAGGAAATGGGTAATAGGCAAAGCCTTTGTAAAGATATCAGCAGTCTGGTAAGCAGTGTGGACATACCGGATATCTAATTGTCCAGCGAGCACCTTATCCCAGACAAAGTGAACATTGACTTCGATATGTTTGGTGCGACTGTGAAAGACAGGGTTAGCGACTAAGGAGGTGGCCCCTTGGTTATCGCACCAAACAATATGAGGGGATGTAATAGGGATACAAAGTTCAGCAAAGAGGGATTGTAACCAGGTGAGTTCAGCTGCCATTTGGGCCAGGGCGCGATATTCAGATTCAGTGCTGGATCGAGCAATGGCCCTTTGCTTTCTAGAGCTCCAAGAGATGAGATTTCCAGCTAAGAACACACAGTAGCCCCCATAGGACTTCCGATCGGTGGAGTTTGAGGCCCAATCAACATCGGAGAACGCTTCAAAAGTAAGATGTTGACCGGGAGAGAATAACAACCCAAAGTGTTTGGTGTGCTGCAGATACCGGAGGAGTCTCTTGCAGTACTGCCAGTGAGTGACAGAGGGGGAAGACAGGAACTGACTGAGTTTATTGACAGAGAAAGCTATCTCAGGTCAAGTCAGTGTGACATACTGGAGGGCGCCGATAGTACTGCGATACAGGGTAGCATCAGAAAAAGGTCCATCAATGGTAGTTGATAACTTCAGTCCAGTGCTCATTGGTGTGGGACATCCTTTGGCATTGGACATGTTGGTTCGTTTGAGCAGATCATCAATATATTTAGTCTGAAAGAGGTGCATATGAGTGCCAGACCTGAGAACTTCAATGGCCAGAAAATAGCTGATGTCCCCAAGTTCTTTAATAGCAAATTCATGGTGTAGCTGGTCGATCACTCATTGAACAGCTACTGCATCTGCTCCTGTGACTAGTATATTATCAACATAGACTAATACAATGAGAGGGGAAGTGACAGTATGATTGATGAATATAGAAGTGTCGAATTTGACATTATGAAAACCCCACTTCACTAAGGCTATTCTGAGCTTCTCATACCATACTCTCGGGGCTTGTTTTAAGCCATATAAAGCCTTTATGAGTTTGCATACATATGTGGGTTGAGCAGTGGAAACAAAGCCCTCTGGTTGTGTCATATACACTGTTTCTGTAAGCAGCCCATTTAAAAAGGCATTATTGACATCAATATGCTTGATGACCCAACCTTTTGTGATAGCAAGACTGAGAATGACTCGTATGGTGCTGGCTTTGACCACTGGACTGAAAGTTTCTGAAAAATCTATCCTGGCAGTTTGATGATAGCCTTTAGCTACTAATTGGGCTTTATATCTGGCTATGCTTCCATTGGGGTTCCGTTTGATCTTGTAAATCCATTTGTTGCCAACAACCTTATAATGTGGTGAATATGGAACTAAGATCCAGGTGTGGTTGTTCATGAGGGCTGTATATTCTTTATTTATGGCTTTCTGCCAATGAGAATGTTGTAATGCTTCTGTGACTGTAACTAAAACAGTATCCTTTACTTCTGTGAGCAGAATTTTAGGTTTATAGATGCCATGCTTGGATCTTGTCACTATAGGATGGCTATTGGTTGTGTTGACAGTTCTCACTGTTGGTGTTGTGTCTGTATGTGATAAGGTAAAAGTGGGAGAGGGAGGTGAATGTGGTTGTATAGTTGGCTCAGCTGAAGTATGGCAAGGAGAAGAATGGTTACTGATATTACCTGATGAAGAGGAGAATTCCCTTGCTGCAGAGGTGGGTGCTGCTACTGGACTTGGATCATTGGGCTGACCGGTATGAAGATGTGAACTGTGTGGGAGAGTGAAGGTATAAAAGGGGTTGTCATTAGATAAGGGACAACTGTCTTCATTTGCACTGCTGTTATGGGGAGTTAATAGGTTAGCAAATGAAGTATTAGTGAGAAAAGGAAACTTATTTTCATCAAATGTAACATGTCTGGTTACATATATGTGACCTTTTTTAGTTAAACATTTGTAGCCTTTGTGTTGGGAGCTATATCCTAAGAAGATACATTTTTCTGTATGAAATTGAAGTTTATGATTGGAATAAGGTCTCAGAAATGGATAACAACAGCAACCAAACACCTTTATGAACTTGTAATCAGGTTTGTAGTTGAAAATTAATTCATATAGAGACTTATAATGTAATAAAGGCATTCTATTGATAAGGAAGACAGCAGTAGCGAAAGCATCCCACCAGTATGTGATAGGAGTGTGACTTTAAGCTAGCAATGTGAGACCAGTCTCCACAATATGTCTATGCTTTTGCTCCACTCTTTTATTCTGATGGTGAGTGTATGGGCAGGAAAATCTGTGGTGAATACCATGTGTTGATAGGAAGTTTATGAAGGTTTTATACTCTCCACCATTATCAGATTGTAGGGTCTTGATTTTTCTGTCAAGAAGCTTCTCAATGTGGTTTTTGAAGTGTTTGAAAGTTGACAAAGTTTCAGATTTTTGTTTTAATGGATAGACCCAGGTGAACCTACTAAAATCATCTACATAGCTCACATAATATCTGAAACCATCACCCGATAATGTGTGTGCAGGTCCCCATATATCTGTATGTATAAGTTCTAGTGGTTGTTTTGTCTTTGTTTCTGAGTTATAAAGTGCTGCCTATGGTTCTTGCCATATTGACATGCAGTGCAAAATGAAATATTATTGTTAACAGAAGTTTGTATCTTACAGTCAGAAAGTATGTGGTTAAGTACATCAAGACTTGGATGACCATATCTTTTATGGTAGACATCCATTGCTTTCTGTTCATTATTTGACTGTGACACTTGTAGGCTGATATCCTCATGTCCTTTTTCAAGAACTGAGTTATTTATCTTACAATCATCAAATAGAGAAACTATATTGTTCTGAATTTTCTTGGTCTTTAGGTTGGCTATGTAGGTTGTGCAGTCAGCATTAGAGGTTGAGGTGAGCTGATACAGTCCAGCCTTAGCAGTGCCTCTGAAAAGAGCTTTCCCCTTCACATCCTTGATAACATAGCAAGATTTAGTAAATTCAATAGTTAGATTAAGATCTAATGTGATTTTTGATATGCTGATCGGGTTTTTCTTCATTTGAGGTACATGTAGTACATTATTGAGTTTCAATTTTTGAGTGTGTGACCAGGTATATCCAGAAAGCAATCACCAACATGAAATTTTTTTAATTTATTACCATTGCCAGCAATAATATTCTTCATACCTGAGTAGTCTCTGGCTACAGACATATTGTTGAGGCTGTTTGTCACATGATTTGTAGCACCGCTATCTGGATACCAGTTCATGTCATTAGTTTCTTCATCTGCTGGTGCTGATACAAAACTTGTTGGAAGGGTCTGGTTTTGTAGCACTCGGTATTCATAGCTTGCATCTGAGGTGGATTTGGTGCAAAATCCTCTTTAAACCTGTGCCAGCATTTCAATGTTCCATGTCCTGGCTTTAAACAGATCTGACACATGATTTTTGAAGTGTTTTTGCCTCTTCCAGCATTAAAAGGTTTGCCTCTTCCTCTGCCTTGGCTAGTATGAAACAATTGACTTGTTGCATTTGCAGCACCAATGTTTGCATCAAAACCTGATTTGTTATTATAACCAGATTTGAATTTTTGTTTTCCTACAGTGTGTGCAATGTTTGCTGACATGTGATTTCCAGATACTGCATTAAATAGTTCAATTCTTCCTTCTTGACTCATCAAAATGGAGTAAATTTCGACTAAAGAGAGTTCATCAGACCTAATTGAAACAAGTAATGCCACTGGATCATACTCTGATCCAAGGCCAACAAGCAGATATGATATAAGATCTTGATTGGCCACTGGTTTACCAGCCATTGCCAGATTGTCTGCTATACTTTTTACCTTCATGAAGTAGTCATTTATCGATAAATTTATTTTCCTAATAGTCTGAAGTTGCGCTCTAAGCTTTGTGAGCTTGGCAAAGGATTGACTACCAAACATCAATTCCAAATGTTTCCAGATTTCATACGATGTTTTACACTGGATCACTGAGCTAAGCACAGAATCTGTCATCGATCCAAACAGCCAGCTCATGATTAATGAGTCTTGCTTCCTCTATGTCAAGTAAAGAGGATTTGATTCTGGCGTTGAACCTAGATCTGGTGCATCTTGAACTATGAACTGTTCTGGACACAATCTTTCTCTTATCAGTATTTTTTCCAGATCATTTCCACGAGCACAGGCTAGGACATGTGATTTCCACATCAAGAAGTTATTGCAATCTAGCTTGATTATTTTTGAAAAAGTGTAATTGTTTGTTTGGTTGATGAAAAGATTGTTCAATTAAGTATTTAAGAACGATGTATGAGATTAATTTGCATTTGATGAAGTCGACATTGGCTTTCATACCATGAGAGATTTTAGAATATTGAGATGAAAGTAGTTTTTCTAAAAAAAATGTTATTTTCCTGGAAAATCTATGGCAGAGCAGAACAAAGAGAGAGATAGCTGGATTCACTTCTGCTATTTCTTTTTCACTTTCTTCATTCGTTACAATGACACACTATGAGTGCTATTTATATAGCATCTAATTACAAAGGATTTGAGATGTAATTTTGGCAGGAATCATTCAACCATCTAACAAATTTTATTATCAGGTCTAACAGTTTTTAACTACATGCTGACTTGACAATCCTAACAGTTCATGCATATCTCATTCACGGCACTCCCTTTCATTCCCAAGCAGAACACTCTATAGGCACTTTTTAGTTACAAGGGAAGATAATATATAAGAGGGACAGCAAAGCAAATTAAGAAATGTGATTATCACTTACATATACATTGAATAGATTATAGTAACAAGCAGCTCTTAAGAATTCTGTTGAATCTAGTTGTCATGCGGCTATACTAACCATAGCTGGAGAGACCGAGGCGTAATATCTAACAAAATTCACCCAGTCCTACTGTGAGGTGAGTTTTTCATCCATTCAGATGAACAATAAACATATGTACAAACACTGAATCTAAAGCCTAGACTTTATCCTCTTGATTTACGCTTACGGCTATTTGATCGCTTCTTGGATGTTCCCGTACCATTCATGCTTTCCTTCTTGAATTTCAGATCACCATTACTCAGATAATGAGATTCAAAAGCTTTAATGTTGGTCACGATGGCATAGACAGTAACCTCGCTTTTGGGAGATGAAATGACCTTCCTCTCGATAACTGCATTCTGCCCACAGCAGAAATCTTGAATTGTCGTCTCTCTTAGCTTTTGCAATATGCTATCCTTATCTTCAAAACACTTAGTTTCAACCTGCAAAGTGATGAGGTGCAATTTTGTCAGGCTTCCACTAAAAAACTAGCCGCTATTTCTTTGGTCCCACCTAGAACAAATGAACAATTGGTGATTAATTTGGTGATTATAGTACGATAACTTTTCTCACCTTAAAATCAAAAGGGATGTTAATTTGCATGCAAGAACATCCACAACCATGGCTAAAGTTGAGATTCAACACAATATCAAATGCTTCATTTGTAACAGTTCTCCTGGTGGACATAGAGAAAATGTGAGAAGTTTGAAGAAAATGCATGCCATGACATCGACATCTCACCGCATGTCCTTAAGAACAGTAAATCTAAAAATGTAATAATTCAATTGTATAAGGTCAACCATTCTTGAGGTTGAAGTGCATCATTCAAGCTCGGTTGAAATTTCAACCACATCTTCATAGATGCTAAGCGGCTTGGGCAAAATCCAATTTGAAGTGAGACTAAAACTTTTCAAAACAACTAATCACAGCATCTAAAAACAACATATATCATGTGCATTATAAAATGATTAGTGGAATGTTACCAAGATGTTAACTCCTGTAATTTTGACTGAAGTCCATATTTGACATGGAACCTAAAGACTGACACAAGCTTTTCTGACTTTGATCACTAATCTAATTAACATTAGACTCTTTAGATGGAATTTCTTTTTTGGAAAATACATTTACACATTTGCACGTTTCCTGAGAAAATTGACAAATTTAACACCTCTATCGTAGTTAAATATTACACATTGCTGCATTGGATAGGATTGGACTTACCGTTTCAGCTGAAATGGCTGCTTATCAAGATTAGCTTCTTTATACTTTTGCTTGTCTGAGAAGGAAATCTGAGTTGCAACCAAAGCAAAAAGTTGGAAGAATAGGTTAGACAATAACAAATGAACTAGCTAGGGCTAATTCTCATTTGAAACAGGCATCATGAACAATATAGCAAACTAACGTAGGCAGTAACTAAAGCCACAAACGTGACTTTCTATAACAGCAAATCCACTAAAAACAAACCAAAACCCCGTATTCATGGAAGAAAGTGCAAGAGTCATTCCCATCAAATCGTACAGTTCTTTGATTTTCATTAAGGGCAAACTAAAATGACTTATCAATGAAAACACGAGCATGCAACCCTTAACCAAGTATTCGAATAAACTGCAAAAACTGATTTACTAAAGCCCACTGCAAACTAACTTTTGGAATAAGAGAAAACAGTCATTGAGTGATATCAAATGACTTTGCACATTGATTGTAACAATAAATCAGTATAACGGTGTCAGAAAGAAAATTCACCTCAATGGACTTGATGAATGGCAATGGTGCATTTTGTCCATGAACACTTGCCACCCGAAGAGTCCAGTTCACAAATTTTTTATCTGTAATACAAAGTGAATGGACCATGTGAGACAGCCACAAACCAAAGCCACTATTGCTGGACACTACAAGCAAATCTATGGTGGATGTTTCAGCCTGCCAACAAACTGGGCTCACTTCATTTCAGTAACGTGAGATGCATGTAAAGCTTAATTTGTGAGATGAATGTAAAGCTTCATTTAAAGTTTTTAAATCTTCTCACAGTACAGAGACATGGTTAAAGGAGGCATTTTCATTCTTAAGGAACAGGCTTTGGACTCATCAAAGCAGTCAGCCAAAGGAGAAGCTTTACTGCTCGACCGAATGATAATCAAGATCGCATTGTTAATCCAAGTAAACAAATATGTCCAGTGGATGGTTTAGGAATATTAGTCTTACATATATTTGGTATAAAAGTCAATGAAATAAAACAACAGTCCAACGATAATAGTAATGCATAGCCACATACGTATAATATGTATGTACATTTATCATTCAGTGTATCCTGGAGAGAGTAAATGATTTAGTGAGGACAAGCCCAGCAAAAGATACCTGCACTCAAGGATTGGATTACAATGATCTGGAAAAGGTCAATCCTGATATACGGAGGAATACGCAAATTAAGCATGTCCATGACTCCTGCAATAACCTGTTCTAGTTCAAATTAATAAAGCATAAATGGCCAAGGACAGTTGTGTGAACACACACTTCAGGTAAAAGTATATGGGAAAAAGTAAAAAACACAGTACCTTATCTACAAGCCCATGGATCAGCAAACTTGCTTTCTTGTCCTTTGGGGTTTTCTGTAAAATTCAACACAACACAATAAAGATAACAAGAATAGTGATGAAGAAGAAGGTATGTAAGTCAATAGTCTTACAAAAATTATGGCAGGGAAGCGACCATTCAATATAGCATTACTTATAAAACCACAGCATTTTTTATGACTTTAATGTGTAAATAGTATAGTTTCTCATTGTGTTCAGATAATTTCTATAATAAAGGTATTTATGAACGACATTCTCAATGGTCAAAGTTTATTTTGTATAATTTCTAAGCAAGCTGTAAACATAATCAATAAAAACGAATACCTGAAGATTCACAATTACAATCTTTCCCCCACTACGGAGACATTTAAGAGGCAGATTGCATGCAGGAGTTATCTGCAAACTGCACAGAGCAATAATTCTCATGAATAAAGAAGGTACATCATAAACACACAAAAGGAATATGCGATTGTCTTTAGTATGTTGCACATTTATGTGTTAAGGTACCATAAAATAACCACTCTTTGGAGGAGAAGTAAAAGTCTTGAGACGTGAAGTGCAAGTGCACAGGTAATGAGTGGGTACTTAATGCAAAAGATTCTGAACATTAAACCTTATTAAAGGTCCCTGTTTTGATTGGATCCATACTGAGTAATGACAAAGAGAGAGCATGAGATCAGGTTATCATGTTATCATGTTAATTGTGAGGGGAGCATCAAACATGATCTTTTGTAAGGCCTTTTCAAGGCCTTGTCATGATGGATAAACAAAAAGAGAAGATGCTAAATGGGTTTGAGAAATCTATCTTGAATGGTTTGCATAATTGCAGTCAAATAGAAAAAGGACCACACTAAACAAACTTGACCAGGGAAACTTGCTACCTAGTACCAAGACACAGTACAACATCAGCCATTCTGCAGTGCTTTTCTGCTGGATTCATCTCCTTTGGCGGCAGTGCATCCTGCACAGAGGGGGGAGAGAGAAAGAAAGAGAGATTTTCAGCACAACTTATTTTGATTTTGAAGGATTTCAATGATATGAATAAGACCACAAGCCAGCTATCCTTCCCAAGGAGTTAGAACAGATAAATATTTTCCTGTCAAAGCAAAGATTCAACCAGTAAAGTATTAAAATATACCTCCCAGTCAAGAACTGTATCCTTAAGTTTAGCTCCGCATTTTGGATTGGAGCAACGTCGTGACGTCTCCTTTAATCCAATTGTTTCCACCTCAAAGTCACGCATATACCTTCAAAGGTTTAAATAAAATTACACTTTTGGATATGAAGGCATAAGTATATGAAAGAAAATACTAAGATTATAAACAAGAGATTGTTCACTAAAACTAAAATATCAACATGATCCTGCAGGAATGAGGCCTCAAAAAGAGTTACCTAAGGATAAGTTACACATTATATTTAGAGCAGAGGCTTCAAATAAAGATCATGTCTTACTCGCTTCCACATGAAGGGCAAGCCTCCATGAAGGAATTCCCATGCAATTCTGCAAGTTTCTCCCTTGGGATTCCAGACCGAAGATGAAGGCCATCAACATTCTAGCATTTAGAAGTGACAAAATAATACAATCAAAGTCTGAAACTAAGCTGCTATGTCTATATGTTAGAAGAATTGATAACCCGTTTATGGCAACAATTAAGGAATGGTAGATTTCACCCCAACTCGGTGAAAACCCTGAATGAAAAAATGATGTTGACAGCAGGTAGTGATTGACACCAGCATCAAATTTGACAAACAGGAATCGGGTGGAATAAACAATAGAAAATGCAACAAACACTACTTAACCATCATCAAACTAGATGTGCTTGCTAGATGTATTAAGTACAGGAGAGAGGGCTAAAAAATGGAATAGCAACTACCTACCTGACTAATAACAAACTTTAAATAATACAATCAAAGTCTGAAACTAAGCTGCTATGTCTATATGTTAGAAGAATTGATAACCCGTTTATGGCAACAATTAAGGAATGGTAGATTTCACCCCAACTCGGTGAAAACCCTGAATGAAAAAATGATGTTGACAGCAGGTAGTGATTGACACCAGCATCAAATTTGACAAACAGGAATCGGGTGGAATAAACAATGGAAAATGCAACAAACACTACTTAACCATCATCAAACTAGATGTGCTTGCTAGATGTATTAAGTACAGGAGAGAGGGCTAAAAAATGGAATAGCAACTACCTACCTGACTAATAAGAAACTTTAAAATGCCAGCCTTCTCTAATTCAACCAAAGCCATATGAGTCATGCCTGGCATTGCACGATGAAATGGTAGCGATGCTTCAGGTAAGGGTTTCCCTTCACGCTACATTCAATAAATGCAAATAGGAAAGATTATCAAAAGAAATTTGCAAAATAATTATTAGTTTGTTTACTGCTAATGCAAGCCATAGTAGTGCACAAATAGCTGGTAACAGAAACTGATATACTCTGAAATTCCAGAAACGGCGTCAAAAGAATATGGCAGTACACCATTATGTCAACTGCTTATTTCATGAATAATTCCCTTAAAAGATAAATAAAAGTGCCAATAATTTCATAGTCAAATATTAATAACCGTTTCAGTGTACAGATCTATACTTCAATGATTTTCTATTGGTTGCCCATGTCAGATGCCACCATTGATGTTGCTCTTGAATGTTTTTCAACTCCCTATCTCCCATACTTAGGAAAGAAATTATTTCATCAGAAGAGGAGCTCCCTAACAGCCTCTAAAATGCTTCCTCAGTACCAAATCACAATCCCTGAAGTGAAACTCAAAATACAGAGCCTGGGCATTACTTTTCACTTTCCATGTTTTCGTTCATATTATATAGGAGGAGGCTTCCTACACCATCCTCCCTTCTTGAAAATATTTTGTTTAACAAGTGAATTATCTCACCCCTCAAAGTTCACAATATTCACCTGTAGTGTCCAAATTCCCTTGGGACCTCGAAAATCAGGTATACCACAAGAAGTTGATATTCCTGCACCTGTAAACACCACTAGATGCTTACTCTGCAAATACAAACAAACAACTTAGACAGGCTGATTGGGATGAATCACAGACAAATATTAATACACCAATAACAAGATGTCAAGTTACAGTAGGTACAAACCTTTTGTATCAATTTGGCAAGTTGTTCAATCTGCCATCGCAAAAATGAAAGCAAGTTGAGGTTAGTGTAACAAGCAGACACATGTTATAATCTTATCATTCTTAACCTAAAATTACTTCATCAAGTTCTTCATCAAAATGGATAGTATATGCTACAGAGCTAAATTAAATATCATGACTGTACATTGTCAAACTCAATTAAATGGAGAACTCTACTCGTTCAAATAGAACATAAACTATGATGGCTTCACCCACTTCCTCAACCCACTATTTTTTTTTCCATCTTTATGTTCTATCTCAACCTCTGTATTTCAGCGCAGATGGCCAAGAGATATGAGTGTAAAACTGGTCAAAAACAAGAGTTGCATCTAAAAACCCTAGCTATCTGTCACAGTTAATTTGAAGGGCATAACCATTTGATGCAATCAATCTCAGCTCCATGTAGAACAATAGTGATCCCACATTGCAGTAAAATTCAATCTCAAGCAAACCTGCCAAAATTCCTTTTCTTCAACAATAAAAGAAATAAAGCTTAGTTCACTCCATTGCCATTCGTCAAATACCACTCATCATCTCTCAGCTCAACTCATTTCCCAGCATAATCACATAAGAAACAGAACATTGCACATTCCCGTCAACTTATATGTGACTAATCAACATTTGTTCAATAAACACACCACAACTTGCCAAGAAACAGTGTAAACAAATCCCAAAAACAAGCACTAACCCCACTAATATCAATTCAAGCACCAAACAACAAACAAAACTCACTTCTACTCAACACAAATGCCATTTCCCATATACCAGATCCCATCAAACAACATATAAAACCCAAAAACAAAGTCTCAGAGCGAACTTATGCTATATGTTAGCAGTACTCTAACCAAATATACACATAAAAAGAAAAAAAAAATTTAAAAAAAAAACTAAGGAGCATTGATTGGAACTATTGCCCAAACAATAAAATCATAAAAACAAACAAAAACAACAACCCAAGTGCCAAAATGGAGTCAAATAAAAGAAAAGGCCTCACTTTTTCTTGCAGGTCTTGAGGTGGGTCGAAATATTCAGCCATTCCAACGTTGCCCACATCTTCTATATACGAAAGCTTCTCTGCATAGCCTAAAGACATGGCTTTGAGAGAGAGAGACTCTTTTTTGCTTAATTGTCCTTTCTGTTCTTTCTTCTTTGTTCTGCTTTTTCTTATTGCTCAAAAAGCACTTATTAGAAGCGAGAACTCGAGTTGTTTGCTTCTTTTAAGGAGACCCCAAATGCCAAAATCACATTCAGCTTCACCTGCATACAATGGGAAAAGGCATTTTTATTCATCAATGAAATCAATTTCATGTCCCATTCTTTATTTTACTAAATTCTAATTTTGATCTTTAATTTAGTTTTAGTTTTCATTATAAACCCTAATTATGAATTAAAAAGAATAAGTAATTACCTTTTTCCTTTTAAAAAAAAATATTGTTGGGTTGTGTAATTGAAATGAAATTGTATGATATATATTAATCCAAAATGAAATTTTAATAAAAAATAAAAAAAGATTATGCATTTTTGTTTGGTTTTTAATTATTTTTTATTAGTTGTTTTTTTCAAATTTTGTTATTTTAAAAATCTTTTCGATGAAGAAAAATCAGAAATATCAAAATATATGTGATGTATTGTGAAAGAGATAGAGATGGGAGTGGATTTGCTCCAATTATTGTGAAAATTAGGGTCTAATTAATTAATTTTTTAAAATATGTATAATTAGGAGTTTTTGTTTTTACTAAGGGTGTGGTCTAATATTTGTTAAACCTTTGTGTTATATTATCGCCTTAAGTTCGACTCTAAAAAAGTAAGGAGATAAAAACAAATTTATACTTGCACACCTCTTACTTTTAATAAAAATAAAAACTAAAAGATTTTTTGAGTATACTCAATTAATTGTTCTTATCTAGAATTTACTTTTGTATTTATTGGTCATTAACTTTAGTAATGTGAACCAAAGAAAAAAGAAATTTATGTGATTTGAGTAATTCCTTGTGGTTTCTACTTTCTAGACAATGACTTAACAAAAGTTTTTACTAGTAATCATGATTCTTGTGAATTGCTAATCTTAGTAATTACTTAGCATTGAAGCATTAGATTAGTGGATGGTTTTTATAATACAATGTGTAAGGTGTGTTATTTAAATAAAAAAAAATTGTGTAAGGTGTGGGAAAAAAAATTAAAAAGAAAAAGTGAGAAGTGATAAGAAAGTGATAACATTAATTAAATGGATTTATTAAGATAAATTAATTGATTTAAGTTAATTAAATTAGATATCAAATCAATACATAAGTATTTATATTTTTATTGAATATAACAAGATTATTGAATCAAATAAGAAAATTAGTGAAATTATTTCAAGGAGAAACATATGGCAAGATTGGTGTAATTGTAAGAAAATTAAGTGGCAACGTGAATTCTCCAATGCCTGGCAAAATTGACTTTAAAAGTTTAATGACAAAGACAAAAAAGAAAAGAAAATTTCAAATTAGCAAATGCTTTTATCATCATTACAATGGTGACTCTATGGTTTGGAAATAGTGTGCATGGCTTACCATTTTTCATGTTTGCATATAAGAAAGCAGAAATTGTGGTAGGGTAAGCCATGACCAATTGTCACATGTCATTATGAATGAAATGTTGTCGTTTTATTTGGGGACAATAATGTTCTAATATCACCTTTCCTTTTCTTTCTTTTTTTTATGGGACTATTAAACAAATTTTCAATTTTAAATTTCATGTGTTTATTTTATTTTATTTTTCTTTCTTTAAATAGCATGTAATGAAAGTTAATGCTTCAAACATCATTGCAAATCAATTCTTCCATTAAATATATAATAATAATAATAATAATACTATTTTTATATAATAAAAATATAAAATTTGTATATTAATTAACGTAAAATTTAAGTTTACCACTTTATTGGTCCAGTAATTTGGTGTCAGCATTTTTAATGTCGAGATGTTGGATTCGAACCAATATCTTTGGGTTGATTTGTAATAAGTATTAGTAGGAGAGTTGATTTGTAAATGAGTATTAATATTATAAGTACGAGTATTATGAATAGATATTATAATGAGTATAAGTATAGAGATATGATTATAACGAGTACTATTTTAAAAATGATTAATATAAATTTAATGTGTTTATTATTAATCAGTATTATATAATTATTATATTAATAATAAATAAAAAGTCAACTATCTGTAAATAATAGTCACCGATTAATTAAGAGGTAAATTTTATATCTCAATTAACTATGTAATTGTAATATTACTCAAAATATATATATATATATAATTGTGTAATTTAATACTTCTTACTACTAATCCTAAAGAATTATGTTTAATTTTGTTATTTATAATTATTTATAAATTTTAGTTATTTCAAGATTTGTATCATACAATTAGATAACCAAAGTACTAAATCTCAACAGCATCTTGATTATGTAGTATATTCACATCATTTTCCAACTTTATAATCCGAAAAAATATATATATATTTTTTTAAAGAAAATCCAATGACAGGATATATTCAATAAGAAAGACACAAATGGGTCATCTACTAATTTTTTTCTTCTAATTATGACCATTTATTTATATAATAGTTTTTTTGTAAGCGAATATTATATATATTGTTGTTTTAATTGAAAGAAAGTAACATTTACATTAAAAAAACAATAATAATAAATAATGAAATATTTAATTAAGGACAGAGAGACAAAATTTAAATTTAAGATGTGGACAAACAAATATTAAAAATAAAAATTAAATTAAATTACAGTTTAATTATATTAAATTTTAGTAGAAATTTTAAAAAAAAATCCATCATTAAAATATTTATTTTAAAGAGGTATGACCTATCTAAAGCCGTAATACAGGTCCGCCCCTAGAGAGTAGCCAATAAGTTGCAGTCATTCCACTTGTTAGAGTCAAAATTTGACATGATGTGTTAAATGTGAAAGAGAATTAAATTTGTAAATTATAATTATTATTTTTAATTAATCAATGTAAATCAAGGGCATAATAGTCTTTGTACAGACTAACCCCCTGTATATAAGTAGAGGCCCAATTGTACTACTCAGGAGATCACACGCTTCAATACAACATTAGCTATTCCAATTCCAAGTCATTTTTCTATTTACTTCTTCATAATTCTCTACACTTTCTTGTAATTCAAACAATATACTTAAAAAGAAAACAAATGGTGTAATTCAATTCATATTATTTTTTTTATCAACTTTTGAAGTATACAAACCTATTTTAGTCACGTGTTTGACAAAGCGTGTTGAGACAGAGTTAAAATTTAAAAGAGATAAATGTTAAAATTAAAAATTATATTAAAATAAAATTTTAATTATATGAGATTTTAAAATTTTTAACGACTTAAAATTTTGAAGAATAAATTATAAAAATATTTATTTTAAAAAATAATACGTGTAAAATTACATTATTAATTTTTTTTCAAAAAAAATTAAAGCTTAAGGACCATAGCCCCGATGAAGCTCCGTCCTACATGACGACGATATATATATTAGAAAATGACTGTAAATCATAAAATTTGGTCTGGAAATATATTACAATTCTTGTAAACTAATTGAAAATGTGAAAATTTTACTAACCCTACAAGGCCGAAACGTTCATTTTTTTTAATTAAAGCTCAACTTAAAACTTAAATTAAGATGATTTTTTTAAAAATAAATAAAACACTGAATTTCAATTTAGAAAACCAGTGTCCAAATTTTAACAAGTTACGGTCATCTACCGTGAGACTCATTTTATGCGTATATAATGGATCCATGCAAATAAGTTTCAGATTTTGCTTCAACATGAACCTGACAGGTGGTCTGCCATGCGGCACAAAATCCGGATTGCAGAAGCAAAAATGATGAAAGCAAAGATCGATCATCAAGAGGAGGCCACTGATTTAAAATTTTCAAGTCTCAGAGAAAATAAAGGCATATTAACCATCTTCTTCAAAGTTCACCCACGATCATCACTTCTTATTATATTAATTTGGTAAAAAGATGGCTCCAGCAAATCTTGTTTTGCTTCTAGCATTTTGGCCACTAATCTTTGTTCATCATTTCCATTTTGCATGTTCATCGTCGAGGCAGGTGGTTTCCAAAAACGATGTGTTGCCTTCACAAAGTAGTAGTAGTAGTACTACTACTGCTTGTGTGAACTGCACAATTTGCCCATATCCTTGCCACAATCTCTCGCCACCGCCTCCGCCGCCGTTTTCAGGCTACCCTTTGTACGGAGCTCCACCGCCACCTCCTCCATCTTCTTCTTCAGGGTTTCCTTCATATGGAGCTCCGCTGCCGCCTCAAGCTGAAGGCAACTGCCCTCCTGGTCAAGTTCAGTGCTGCCACTACCCCCCTCCGAATCCTTACACCTACTTGCCGAGTGATGCTCATTCTCTTTGCCCTAATTTTCCCACTATGATCACTTTCATTTCCATTATCATGTTACTAGCTTCCTTTGCTGCTTTGTTCTAGTCTTTATACTCGCATGCTGAATATTTACATGTGAATTAGTATGTGTAAGCCTTGTTAAGTATTACTTTGTAATGCTCTAATTCGTAGTAGTGGAAATATATATTTAATAAATATTTGATAGTTATTAACGTTGATTCACTTACTCTTATCCAATGATTAATATTTCTACTCTGCAGCAATTATGGTTTCAAAGTTGCAGCACCATGATATCAGAAGTCATGACCCTAATATTTGTAACAACTATTTCATGTGTAAAACAGAGAGATTAAAGGAGTTGATGGTGCTCTCAGTTCTAAAATGATTCATATTTGTATTTGTTTATGTGTGTGTGTGTGTGTGTGTGTGTGAGAGAGAGAGAGAGAGAGAGAGAGAATTCGGTGGCTTAAATCATTGTCTTATATGGGGGTCATTCATGCGGTTCCTTTGACTTCGATCCAAAATTCCAAATTGGGTTTTTGTCTCGTGTCCTGAAAAAATGACAGGCAGCTTGATTTGAATTTGTTCGAATCGAAAGATGAAAACTTATCCTTTCACATGCATTGCATGATGCAGAAATTTATGTGCTTCAATACAGCAGCTGTTGTACCTCTACAATCTGCTAATTTTTTTTTGTTGTGATTTTTAAATTTTCAGTTGCATGCTTCAATTTAAAGCCTCTTTAAAGAGCTTATAAAAAAATTTACAGACGCTACCCTTTAAAGGCAGATCAAATGAATAACAGCTTCTGTGTACCGTTCGAATGGCAGCTAGTGAGACAAAGGGGCATTTCATTTCTGCCGCAGAAACAGTTTTTGTATATTCTCTTTATCTCAGGCACTGTAGAGAAAATGGTCAATTGCATTTGTGTCGATTGTCCTATCTGCTGTTTCTTCCCTTTCTCAATACCTTAATCCTTTCCTGTGAGTGCCTTTTGATCTGCTTTTGACAAAAGTGTCGTCCATCTCACCTTTTTTTTCTTATCTACTTATCCCAAATTTAAGGATACATTCACATACCCTGTCCCAGATGATTAATCTTACTGTTGATCAAATCACTTGGAAAAAGAAAAGTTGCATTTGTAAGACAATTGATAAGTAATCAAATTCTTTTTGATGACTTAATTGATTGGCGTTGTTGATTTTGATGACCAGCATGTTAAATTGTAAGCTGAGAATATTCCATGAGCGATAGAAATTTCCATAGAGACATTGAAGCAAGGACTAGTTAGTTTAGTTGACTAAGATTTTGCTTTATTCCAGTGACCATGTGATCCTGAGTTGTAAAGATGTGACAAGGGTTGAGATTCACAACAAATTGCAAGCAAACTCCACGCTACGCACATGGC
The DNA here is from genome assembly GCA_946807835.1 of Ailanthus altissimus. NCBI lineage: Eukaryota > Viridiplantae > Streptophyta > Magnoliopsida > Sapindales > Simaroubaceae > Ailanthus > Ailanthus altissimus. Next base: position 26,070,862 of record OX327704.1, on the reverse strand, counting down.
CAAAATTGATTGTCAAAGATAATAATCTGCTTGTGTATGTTAAACTTGATGAGATGGAAGAAGGTTGTTTTTTAATATATATATATATATATATATATATAGAGAGAGAGAGAGAGAGAGAGAGAAAATGATATAGCTTACTTGGCGAGCAACTACATATATATGCTGTCTAATTAATTTATAACTTTTATACTATTTATGATTTACTGCATAATCGTATTGTATTACATGTTCAAAATACTCACTATATAGTGAACTGCGTTGCTACTAAAACAAAACTACAGCTGTGTATATATATCAAGATTTCAAGCAATGACAAATAATGTAGCATGTCAAGAAATTTTGAAAACCTAAATGAAACTCAAATTAAGAGAGGATTCTAATTCATTTGCCAAACTGGTATTTCTAAGAAAAAAAAACATTAAGAAACAAAAGTGCTTCTTATATAAGCACTTATAAATGCATTCTAAAACAGCACACCCTTGACCTTGTAGCATAGGTAAATGCCTTATTAGCATTTGAAGATGGGGCCTAATACAGAAAAACAGTTTTCTTAAACTGGAAAAGAGAACAGAAAAGTTCCCACTCAGTAATGTAGACAAATGAGCTCCAATGCTAAAATTTGGTGTGTGATGTAGAAAGTTCAATGCAAATTTCATCATTCATGTCAAGAAAATGACATGCTTACCTTGCCACAGTAGAAAAAGTAGTGATCACAAGCTAGATCTCATTTCTTTTTTTTTTTTTTAATTCATCTACAGGAAAGACCCTAAAAGTGCAACAAAAATGAGTTTCTAAAAGATTACAATAGTAAGGGAGACAAGGGAATTATATGAATGTCAACAATTAATCTATGCAAAGGCCAGAAAATGAAGATTGGATGGAACAATTATATGATATTAAATAGTCAAATCTTTTATCGTGTATGAGAATGACAATAACAAATTAAGAGTATATAAGTAGATGTACAGCCTTTTGTCACAAATAGCTTACATCCACCAGAAAACATAATCACATTCTTACAAAATCCTCCTCCAACAGAAAAAACCACACTAGAAAAAAACAATATCAAAATGGAAGATTAAAAAAAATAATAAAACAAAAATAAAAACACATTCATATGAGTATTCACTAACAAAGTAAGCGCATGTAGGACTCACTTATTCCTCCAAATCTAACAAAAAAAAAGGGAAACGAAAGAAAAAAACGACTAACCAAAATAAAGAACTTACAGCAGTAGAAATCCTAAACACAAGCTCAAAACCATGGCAAGAAATCTTGCAACACCAACCTGCACGCCAGCATTTTCATCAGCAGTCGAATCTGAATCTGCCGAATCATCATCCGGGGAATCAGCTGGGGAATCAGCATCAGCCTCGGAGTCAGGGGCTGGGGCAGCCTTGTGCTTCTTATGAGGCTTTGGGGCATCAGCAGCCACCTCCGGGGCAGGTGCCGGGGCTGGAGTTGGGGCAGCCTTAAACAACTCCTTAGGCATCAAAACCTTGTCAGTAGTGTAAATTGCCACTGGCTGCTCATCCAACAAAGTCCCAACGATTTTCACAGTATTGATCTTGGTCTTTAGCGTCACTTCTTCACCTTGGTTTTGCACTGTGAAATCAAACTTCCTCCCTCCGTCAGTAGCCAATGTGTTCATCAACCCATTGTTGGATTTCAACATGGACAGAGATTGGTAAACCGGCACAGCCAAGAATTCAAGGAATGAAGTCTTGTCAGCAGCACTCAAATTCTTGTACTTGGGGAAAAATGCCTTGAATGCATCATCAAGTGGGCAAAACACAGTCAATCCTCCTTCTACATTGCCCTGTAATCAAAACAACAGTTCCATCTCTACTATCAGAATTACAATCCCGTAACCATCAATATGTCTCAAACAAAACCCAGATCTACAAAAATGCTTCAAACTCATAAACAACAGATTTGATTTGGCGAGCAAATTAGCCGCCTTATAATGAGCAACTGAACACACTGGCGCAGTTCTATAACATACAAAATAAGTAAATTAACTCCATAAGGCCACCATGACAACGTCGCCCACTAAATCATTTCCCCATAAACAATACTAAAATTACTTAAATTAACTAAAAATTACAAAAGAAAAAAACACCACTCACCATCACTAAAGACCAAGTTTATTTTTTTTAAAGCCATTTTAATGTAGCTAATCTTGTATGATTTGTACAATATAACTCTTCTAAGCATTTCTTGAAAAATTCCAAAAACAAAAGAAAAGGCAAAAAAAAGATGGAACTTTAGATTCATATGCTAACCTGGTAAGTTTTGGAAGCCTCGTTATTAGCCAAAAGAGCATCAGCAAACTGCTTACAACCATGAGCCGACATGACTCCGGTGAGATTCAGCTCACTGGGCCCCGGCGTCGGCGCCTCAGCCACGTCGGACGACAGGACCTTACTGATCTGAATCACAGAGATATTGTATGGCTTCTCCTCAATCGCCTTAACGAAAAATGCGTCGAGATTTCCGCCGTTATCCTCGGCGCCGAAGCCCACCTTCCCGCCTTTCAAGTCCGTTATATTAACGAACCCAGACGACCCCGGGGCCGAGCCGGTGGCCTGGAACATGGTGGCGGCCAACGCAGTGCCGTTGGTGATCTGGTGGAGCTTCTTGGCACCGAAGTAGTCGAGAAGGACGTGGAGGGAGAGGACGTTCTTGATGGTGTTGATGGAGGGGTGCTTGGAGAGGAGCTCCGACATGCCGTCGTTGTCGATGGCACAGACGGTGATGGTGGTGCGGCGGTTGATCTCGGCGGCGAGGTGGGTCACGGTGAGGTAGTGGTTGAAGGTGGAGAAGGACGGGTGGGCCGCGAGCATACGCGTGATGTTGTGCGCGTGGGAGAGCGTGGCGGCGGCGGAGAGGAGGAGGAGGAGAGGGGGGAGGAGCTTTAGTTGATGCATTGTCGTTTTGAGGAGAGAGGAAGTGGAGGAGAGAGAAAGTAGGGGAGGCGGTGTTAGCGAATTGCAATTGAGTGCTCTGAATGGAGTGTTGAGAGTTTAAAAGTTGGAAGTGAAGAGTACAGAGATGTGCTGATGGAAATTGGGTTTAGATTTGGGGAAAAATTACAAAGCGTGCCACTGTGTTTTAAGTAAAAATGAAGAAAATTTTAGAGTCAAAAGGGAGTTTAAAAATTACAAGTGAAGAGAAATTTTCTTTTTTTATAAAAAAAATATTACAATTTTGAAACATTACATAAAAAATATATATATAAAACCTCCTTCATAATAAATAATTACTTGCCAAATATTGCAAGTGTGCAAATGTATTATGAGAAAATTTACCTATTTTATCAATTGAACCAACTAATAAATTTATTGAATATGTATAATTACTTATAAATTATTTTTTTATAATAAAAAAGTATATCGAAATGTAAAATATTAAAATTAAACAAATAATGTGTATATATATGTGTATTTTAAAATTTTGTTTGTGAACTTGTATTTTTGTTTTTAAATGGTAGAAGGAGAGATTGATAGTTTTAGCATAATGATATGCTAAATATGTAAATTTGATGTTAGGGTTTATGTAATATGGAAGTGAATAATTTTTGTGAAGAATTAATAATAAATAGAAAAAAAAATAAAGAAACTTTTTGTTTGGAGTTCATCTAATAATTGCAATGGTTTGATCCAAGGCCTTTTTGGCATCATCAATTATAAAATCACTAAACTTTTTGTTGGGCATTATGTTGTCTAAGATGGTGCTTTGAACTTCTTAAAAATAGTGATTTGTTTGACCATTTCAATTATAGCACTTAATCATCATTATTTAGTAAGTGCTTATTAACATTTAAAAATATTATTTTACCTTAATATAAAATAATATTTTAAAAATAATCTTGAACTTAGTTCAATTAATGGTGAATCGTAAATTTATTTAGCGTTAACAACTATTTGAATTTGAGATAAAATATAATATAAAAATTAATTTTTCATGTATTTAGAGTGAGGTTTGAAAAGTTTTGAAAATCATTTAAAATAAATAAATAATCATTTTTTATGTTATTAAATTATGGTAAATAATTCTTCCAATTCTTGAAGGAATGAGTAAAGGTAAATAAATTCGAGCAAAGAGAGGGAGTTGAAACAGATCACGTGGCTGAGAATAACTTGATGAGAAATCAAAGCACTAAAGTGCAAGATAAAAGGTGTAGGACACGAAATACCAGATTTGCAATTGCAAGTTTAGAATATGATCCATGAAATGAAATCTTTTCACCTTTTTGTACTTCGTCGTTTTTCCTTTTCTTTTTTTTTTTTTGGTAAAATAAAATATTAATTAATTATTAAATCACTAATAATCACACTGTAAAGTGAAAAGATTACGAAGTCCTTTCTTCAGAAGAGAGATTTTATACGGAGGGACCCATTTTTCTTACAAATGAATCCCCTTTCTCCGATGATGATCACCAATCATTAGCCGTCCATTTTGTTGACCACTAAAAAAACAGAGAGTCAAACATTATAACTCGTCAGAAATAGTATAAGAATAGTTTTTTCAATATATATACGAAAAATAATTTAGTGACTTTGTTGTTCGCTACAAATAAATAATATTGTCATGTGGTAGAATTAACTTAATACATAATTTATAATATATTATAAAATTATTGTCACATATTTAGATGTTTATTATATAATAAATTACGTTATTTATTATAATAAAATTATATAGTACGGATAAAAAAATATTCAAAAATATTAATATAAAAAGTAAGGTAACTATTCTCTTAAATAATTGTATTTAAAATTAAACATTTGAGCATATTATTATGGATTGTAACAAATTTAATCTAAGTAATTTTTAAAAATTATTGATTTAAAATGTTAAAAACAACAAATATTAACTTTTAAAAAATGTTAATAAAACTTTTCATAAAAAAAATATATTTTTATATTTATCAAGAATTTGTTCTCGATTTTTTCATTTGAATCAAAAATTGTACATTAGTTTGTAAAATATAAAAAAAAAATTATATATTTGTACATATTTGTAACCAAATTTTTTATCTTGAATTTCAATCTCACTTATATATACGAAAAAGCAACTCAAGAATTTAAAGTGAATGGGTTAGGAAGTTAAAGTTAAAAATTATATTATATTAAAATTTTATTATATAAAAATTTTAATATTAGACTTTAAATTTTAGGAGACCAATAACAAACAAAATTATTTTAAAGAGTAAAATATGCTATTAATTTTTTAAAAAAAAATGAAGACCTTGGAGGGCCACGATCCCCTAGATATCAATGGAGCTTTGCATATTTATATACATATATGTAATCTCACTTATATTTAATATAATATATTTTTTATCGTTTGTGCATGTTCCTCCAAGATTTGGAGAACATGCAATTGTATTTTGTTTTATGTAAATAATATTTATATCTTTTTTTTCATGTAAATTAATAAATCGTATATTTTTGTTTAAGAATAAATATTAAATACAGTTTATTTGATGACTAGGCGCCGAGCTGGCAGTGTCGGCTTGAGAGACAACAAAGGCGGGGCCATCTGTCGGGGGTATTTTCGTAGTTAAGTTGAAAAATGGAGGGCAATTCGAAGAGAAAACTAGGACCTTGTGTTAAGTTTTTCTTAGTAAAATTTGTGGGGTCCAGTACTGCCGCGCGCTACGTGCTCCAAACAGTGCCAGGCTGGCGTTGAACAAGAAGAAAGTAGCCACGTGGACGGTAGTGATCGGCCATGTGACGCCAGCAGGATCAGCCACCGACAAGAATTTCGTGGCTTGGTTGGAAGCACGATATGTCTTTGGACGGTTAAGATTCTTCCTCTTCTAACGCTCAAAACTTTACTGATTAAATTTGCATGAACCGATGAACTCTTTTTTGTAACACGCACGTTATTGAACTGAAAAGCATTTTAAAATTAATGAGAATGGACTGGACATTGACGAGACTAAACCTTATAATATACTATCGAGTTTTTTTTTTTAAATCTTTTTTAAGTACTAATATTATAAAAAATATATTATAACGAAAGAATATAAAAATAAAATATTATATTTATACAGGCATATGGATAGAGTCATAATTTAAATTAAAAATTATATTAAATTAATTATATTAACATCTTAGTTTTAAACTTGAAATTTTAAGAGGGCATACCACAGAAACATATATTTTAGAGAGTAAGACACATATTAATGCGCCCCACAAAGGAGAAAAGACATTATATTTAACATTAATGCTTAACGAATATAGAATCTGCACAGAAGAGAGAATAGAATACATTGACATATACTCAAACACATTAACTTCACACAGGAGAAAATAACACATATCATACACTAAATAAGTAAACGTTATAAAAGAGAAATACATACCCCACAAAATTTTCATAAAAAATAGAACATATATTTTGTATTGGAGAAACGAAGAACATACATTGATACATGTTCAAACACATAACCTCTATAAATTAAAAAAATATATATATTTATATTAAAAAAATAGACCTTATAAAAAAGAAACACAGATCCTCACAAAATGAGAGAATAATAAATATTTATACTAAAAAAATATATCTTATTAAAAAAAATACAGATTTACAAATGAGGAAAGATGTTATATTTACATATTGATATACGCTCAAATAAACAGACCTCAAAAAAAAAAAAGAACACATGCTAAAAATCTCACCAAAAAAAAAAGATATTACATTTACACATTGACGCGTGTTGAACATGTAAACCCCACAAATGAAAAAATAACAGACTAACACGTGTTGAACACGTAAACCCCACAAAGGAGGAAAGAACACATTGACTTATGCTCTAACACGCATAAACCACAAAGAAATAAGAACACACTCTCAACACTATAGAAGTAGATTTTATGAGAAGATAACATAGAGGAAAAGTAAATACGAAGAGAAAATATTACATTTAAACATTGACACATGTTGAACACACAAGCTTTACAAATGATAGAAGAACATATACCCCACATTAAAAAAGTAAACTTTATGATAGAGGAACGTAAATAAAATAAGTACAAAGAGCGAATATATTATATTCATACACTTGATGAATATCAATTATACAGACCCACAAAAAAGAAAATAACACATATCTCGTATTAAGAAAATATATTTTATAAAAAAATAATACAAAACTCACAAAAAGAGAGAAGAATACATATCCAACAAAAAAAAAACGTATTTTATACTAAAAAAATAGATTTTATAAAATAAAAATAAAGACATTACATAAAAAATGAAGTATACCTTATTAAAAAAGGAACACATACCTCATTAATAATAAAAAAAAAAGACCTTTAAAAAAATTATTTATCATCTTAACATTCACGACTCGAAATTTATATCGCATAATTAGCATGGTACACACTTAACCATTGGATCATTATATGATGGTAACGTCAGTCATTGTATAATAATCTACTTGATTATGTATCATAATTTTTTAATATATTTTAAATAATATTAAAATTACAAATTAATCAAATAGGGAAACATCGCTCACCAAAATATTTTGGAAAGTCATTATAAATAGCAACGATAATTATAAAATTAATTAGAAGACTCAAATCAAACACAACGTCTTTTACAGCTAATTCTCGTTATGATATGATAATTGCTAGCTCTGATATAAAAATTTATTCCTTAAAATTCAATCTTTGTCTGCATGGGCAACAGCATGGCCAATGGAGATTAATTTTTTATTATATATATGTTACTATATTCAATCTTTATTATTTTTTTTCTTTCCAAGTAATAAAACGAATATTTAAAATATCAATTAAATATTATCTGTATCCACTTCACCTTATCAAAGCTAGAAGAATGAAAATGCATTTTCTTTAACATAAAATGAGCTGTTGTTAGTTGTTACCTTTGACTATTATTTAATTAACACAAGAATTTAATTCCTTGTTTGATTGATTACACATATAAATGGGTTGTTCTTCAATTAGGGTTTTGTGAACAAATATATAATATTTAGACTGGGATTGCGTGTGTATATTTAATCCCGAATTTCAACCAGAAGATTCGAAAATGTAGAAATGTAAAGTTATATATAAAAAATATATATATTTAAAATTTGTATTAATTTAAAGTGTGGATTGGAAATTATAAAAAGATTTTAGACATTTTGTGTCTTTTTTTTTTATGGGGTCTATTTTTTTTAATAGAGATATGAGTAATTTTCTTTTTTTATAAGGTATGTATAAAAATGACAAGTGGGTTATGTTGTATTAGCGTCGTCGATGAAAATTTTGACACGATTTACCGGCAATTCTGACTTATTTGCTAACTCTAAATATATATTTAGATATACATTAATATACAAATGTAATGTCTTATTTCATTTTTTTTTTAATTATAGAATTAATAATTCTATTGAGATTTTAGACATTTCGATGCTCTTCCATTTTTTCATATTATGAAAGTAGTAGAAGGCCCCTAGCCAAAAGTTATTTATTTATTTTATTTTATTGGTTTATAATAAAGTCGATGTTAATGCAATTTTGGGATGATTATTGATTGATGTGTTACTCCCATGTGTCTGTTGCATTTTTTGTGGGCACATAAATGAAGTTTCCAGTTAGTGGTTCGGGGATTATTAATTAAAAAAAACAAGTGGTTAAGATTAGATTTTGTTTCACGAGGATAACTAATACACTGGGTTATTGTTTAATTAATTAAAGTGATTAATATTCGATTAGGGTTTGGTTCATTTTAGGTCATTAACTATATGATTTTGAATTATCTTAATACATTTCATCGAGTACTATTCTTAGGGTTTATTCGATTGGTATTGTTGTGTTTCATTTAATTTTTGAAGGTTAATAGTTAAAGTATTTAATAAATATTTATTTAACATTCACCTATATATGTATATTAAATTTGTTAAGGGATGATAAAATTTAAATTCGAATTTAATCTCATCCTTACAATTAAAATGTTTAATAAATACTAATGTTAATTATTAAATGTTAATAAATGTTTATTTACTTTTATTTAATAATACTTTTATTAGATAATAGTTATTATTTTAAAGCAAAAATACAATAAATTGTTAATGATATTCTCTCGAGGATGAAATCTTATTTAGAATTAAGACTTATCGTCGAAGAAATTTTTACATCGAACAATTTATTGTTAAGGATCTCAATCCCAATTCTCAAGCTGCAAGTTAATGAAATATTATTCTTTTGCTAAAAAAAGAGGCTGCTTATTCTTTAATTAATTTAATATTCAATGATAAGATTACTTGGAATCTGGTATTTGGCTTTAATTAGTGCCTTGATTTCTGATCGTTAGATGCTAATTAGTAATTAACCACCCCTATTCCATGTTCTTGTTCTGTTTCAATTTCTTTAATCAAAATATTATTACATCCCAATTAGATAATTATCTTATATATTGAGTATTAATTTATAACTTTGATTATTAATTTATCATTGAAATTCGTTTCATTGACGAAAACACTTTCCAGGGAGTTGTTCAAAGCACCGCTAATGGGACAAAATTGTTTTTTAAAATTTAATGGATAAAAGGCTTTTGAACTCTTATGGTGGGATGAAAATGATAATTTACTTATTTTAATTTTAAAATTATTTATTTATACTCTTAGTTGTTAATTTTTTTAATTAAAATTGATAAAATTAAAGATAATATAATTTTTTATTTATAAAAGATACATAACACAATTTAAAATGATTGATTAAAATTGATCGATCATTTAACTGACATTAATCAATATCGGTCCGGCGTTAAACATCGATTATCGATCGTTGATCGACGACTGATGGTAAAAATTATCAAAATTGACATCATTAAATTCAATTTTTTGTGATCTACACAATAATATAATTTTTTCATCAATAGAGTACTTTAGAGCTGCAAAAAATAAAAAAATCATGGTGGGTGATGGCGGCCACCACTGTTCATCGTCAAATGGTGGGGCGGTGGCTTGTACCACCTCCACCGTTGGACAAATCAACCGTCGATCTGTTTAATGGTGGGGGCAGTGCATGCCATCGCACCCATCGTTTAGCAGCGACCACCATCTCATGGTGGTAAACAATGGCCATCGCCGTTCACCGTTGAAAGGCAGGGCGGTGGTGTGCACCGCCCTAATATTTAGTGACGATCACCATCCCACGGTGGTGGATAGCGGCCACCCCCGTTCGCTGTTGAACTGACCGCCATCCCTTCCACTATATTCGTCCTACTTTTGGCACCTTTACGGTGCTCTATTGATAAAATAAATTCTATCATCGTATAGATTACGAAATTTTGAGTTCGATAATATTTATTTTTGATAATTTTTACCATTTGTCGCGGTCAATACCGGTTAATATTGATCTATTATCAGTCAATGAGAATCAAAGGTATTATAGTCATTGTAACATCGCCATCCATTTTAACAGAAATAATTAGGCTAAAAGACAATTTTGTCCCACGAGCTTAGTTTAATTCTCAATTTTGTCCCACTAATTTTAAAAAATTCAAAATTATCCCAAGTCGTTAATAGGATTCCATTAAATTTGACAAAAAATTTAATTTTTCTTTGCAATTATATTTTTACCCTTTATTGACAGCTCGTAATTTATTTTGTCCTTATCCAATATTAATTTTGAACACATGGTATAATCTCATCTATTCATTTAATATAAAAATTAAATTAAATTAAATAATTTATGTTTAATTATTGTATTAAATAAAATAAATTTTTTTTTCTCTCTCTTTTCCTAATTATTATCCTAATTTTTTATAATCATACACAGCAAAACACATTGTCTTTGCCATTCACGAAGCCAAACTCCATTCATGTTTTCTTGTCAGAAAATTCTCCATTTATTAATTTTTAATATCAATTAAAATTTCATTCATCAAGTTTAATATTTGAGGATAAGGAGGGAGCATAAGCAAAAAAATAATAATAATAGAAAAGAAAGAGGCATGACAAAGTATAAATTCAAAATCATACAATAAATTTGCATAATAGAAAAGTTTAGTATTTAATTTTACTGAATATGATTTCAAAAATCTCAAATTTTCAGTTTAAGAAAAGAAAAAATAAAAATATTCGTTCAAATCTTTAAAAAGATTTTGTACCCAAAAAAATATTATTGCCTATTTTTTCAGCCAAGAAACACACTGCATTGTGTTTTAAAAAAGACCCACCATTTCTCTTTTCATCATTTCTTATCTCTCTTTATCATCTATTATCACTTCCCATTTTCAAAAAAAAAATTCTCTTTTGCCAGTTAAAAAACACACTACATTATCTTTAAAAAATGACCCACATTTTCTCTCTTCATCTTCTCTTATCTCTCTTCATCATCTCTAATTTTCCACTTCAAAAAATAAAAAAATAAAAAAATTACTGCCTCTTTTTCCAACCAAGAAACTTCGTGTCTTCATTTTGCATCCAACACAATTTTGATTTTCGAGCAAGTTCCTTATTTCTCAAATTTCATCATCTATTTTCTTACTCAAAATATCAGTAGTTGGGTATTTAATAGTGAATTAAAGCATTCTTTTATTACTTTTTAATTATTTGTTTAATTATAAAATAAATTCTTAACAAATAAATCGGAAACTGTCATATATGCTAATAGAGAGGACAAAATTCTTTCATGCTACCCTGTGTAACTATCATTAAATCTGTGACAGCAGGTTGCTGTAGTATGGCCTGGTTTACCACAGATTTGGCATACTGGTCTTGGATTGGTGTTATTATTGTTGGTTTTGTTTTTGTTACTGTATGCATTCTTGTCACTGGGTGGTTTGCCTCTTCCTCTGCCTCTGAAATTGTTGCTTCTTCCTCCAATATTTCTTTTCTGCCCTCATTGAATTCGACCAGAATTAATGCTGCCTTTGACCGAGTTGGCTTGTATGTCAACGTTTGAATGGGCAATGAGTTGATCTGTGCTGCTCTCATGGTTAAGTAACATGGTAAAGACTTTCTAAAGTGAGAGTAGTTCATTTCTAGAAGTGATATTGACTATTATTTAGATAAAATCTGAGTCAAACCCAGCTAAGATGTAAAGAACCAAATCATCATCATGAATTTGATTTCTTGCAGCAACAAGATAGTCAGCTAAAGTTTTTCATTTTAGAGAAGTAATCACTTACTGATAATCCACCCTTTTTAGTGGCTTGAAGCTGCATCCTCAACTGCAGTATTCTAGCTTTTGATTGTGAAGAGTATAAACTTTCAATGGCAGTCCAAAGTTCATGTGATGTTGTGCAATTAATCACAATTCCAATTATTCATTCTGGCATAGTTGACAAAAGCCAACTTATGAGCAATTGTACTTGTTTCATCTAGAGAGCATGGCCGGATTAGGGTTTATGATGATATTATTCTGCTCATTAGTTGTGAGGGTAAAGGGTTCAAGCTTTTGGCTATTCCTATTAATAAAATCTTCAAGTCCATGATCACGAATGGCTGGCAATATTTGGGATTTCTAGATCAGGTAGTTATGTCTGTCTAATTTAAGACTAGCAAGGTTGTTTGATAAAGTAGTGATGCTAGTCTGGCTTATGAGATTGTTTAGTGATGCATTGGCTTGGTTGATCATCTGTGAGTTTGCTGATTGTTCTGAGATAGCTATAGAATCGAGCAACACTCTGATACCAAGAGAAAAATCTTAAAGGACAGAGAAATTATCCTTTTATATTCTGTTGTTATTGTGTACATTATATTACAAATGTATTTATACTAGACGGTAATAAGAGTTTTCTCACTATAAAACCATAAATCCTTATCAGCATACTCTTCAGAGATAACTACCTTATCTAATCAAAGTTTGATAACAGTAACGTGTTATACAGAAAGTCTAGCTTTATCAAATATTGATTAGATAGAACTAATCCATAAGATGTTCATTTGATCCCATGATTATTCTCTAAGAAAGACCAATATCAGTGAAGTGAACATCATTGGGACTTTGCTAGATGAGATGCCTCTAGCAATTTATGCTACTGATAAAGTTTTGTTGCCTAAAGAGTTGTTCTTTTAAGGCAAAACCATCTCTGGCACTAGCGCTAGTGTTGGAAGTAGTGGCTGAGGTTGATGTGATGCCCTAAAAGTTTAGAAACACAACTACTTCTGGTTATTCTTTTGTGATTTTGCATTTTTATTATTTTTACTCTAATTTTTTTAAGTATCAATATTTTGTTTTTATGAGAATAATTGATCAAATTTAAGAGAGAATGAGAATGAAATTGTGATATTGGTACTTACAAAAAAATTGGGCCAAAAAAATAATAAAAATGTAAAATTATAATGAATAATTGATAATTTTTCATTATTATACGAGAAATTGACAATTTAGTTATTGTATTTTTATTAAATTATTTTTTAAATTTTTAATATTTTAAATTTTACCAATAAGGTTATTCATGAGCGTTTTTACTATTATTTTTATCATAAAATTTACTTTTAAATTAGCATTTTTATTTTTGAAATATGATCATTTTCATTTTTAAAGACATAATTAATAATTTTTAAAATATCAAGGATGCCATAAATAATTCAATAAAAATGTAAGGATTAAAGTGACAAATTTTCTTATTATATTAATAAGACATTACGTTAATACATGCAACTCTCTTTTAAGTCAATTTCCTATAATCTATTTGTTGGTTTTTTTTTTTTTTATAATTTAACTTTGAAGCAACTATATTCTATTTGTTGAATTTAACATGAGTTGTGCTGCTTTCACGATTAAATACTTGACCTTACGGGATTACAGGTTATGAATTCAAATGGGTTGTGCTTTAATTAGGGTTTGTCAATAATATATTATAGGGAATATGAATGTGTATTCAATCCCAATTAAGATGTCAATTCATTAATATAATACTGAAAAGAAATTTTTCAATAGTTTTCAAGACTAATTAAGTAAATAGGATTTTTTTTAATTGTTTTGTCTAATTAAGAATTTTCATCATTTCTTATAATTTTATTTTTTTTGGCTTTAAGAATTTTGCATTTTTCGTCTTTTTTTAAGGGGATGGCATATAACATTTTTTTTACGCACCATTTAAGAGAAGAGGGGATCAAATCCAAGTGGGGGGGGGGGGGGGGGGGGGTGAGCTTTAGAAGAGTTCAGCCAACTTAACTGAACCTTCATGCTCGCATTTTTTGCCCTTAATAAAGTTTTCAAATATTTTATATTTGAATTTCCTTGCATAAAATTAAAAAATATTATTATTTTTTTAAAAGGATTATGCATTACTTAAACAAGAAGAAGAGGTTCACAGTTCTCGAAAACAAATTGTTCAATTTGAGATGGGACTGAAGCCATCCAGACAAAATCAAATGAACAAGAAAGAGCATATTTTGCTAGTACATGGGCCACCCAATTAGTTTATTACTGAACGCTTCGGTTATTTTACAAGGTAATTGCAAATTCTTTGGAGGCACATAGAAAGCTAACCCTTGTCTTTTTGGGCCTTGATTTTATGGGCTGGCTTGGGCTGATTTTGTTGACAAATTGTGGGATTTTGGGCTCATGGACTCGTGGGCCTCTAAAGAAAAAGTGAAAAAGAGTGGGCTAATTGGGTAATTTTATTATGCGGAAATTAAGCAACCCACAGATTTCAAATTAATATCGCAATATTTTTATCTAAGTAATTTGTCAGTAAATAATTGATAAGAATTAATGATTCATTATTCTAAACTTATTAATATTTACCGTTCAATAAATTATATAATTTTTAAACACATACCAAGATTAAATTGGACGCAAGTTATAAATTAATTAGACAACATCACATAACAATATTATTCATTATATAATAAATTATGTAATTTATTAAATTATTTTATTTTGTATATACTATCTTCCAAAGTAATGGTTTTCGTTTTTCTTTTGTTACACAAAAGTGAAAAAGTATTTTCAAGATATTAAATTAGAATACAAAGTTCTGGATCAACAAATTGAAAGATATGTTGATGACGTAAATGCTACTTTTGTAACATGGTAATTAAGTTTTCAATTCCAGAAAATATCACTAATTTCTCTGGTAAATACACACAAACAACTATAACTCTAGATATAATAACTTGTTTCACCATATCATCATTCGCTGTTCTTGGTATTTCAAGAGAGGGACTGTTTAAAAATTTTACAAGAGGTAAATTCCAAGAGGGTTTGATTTATAAGGTGTAGTCCAGTACAAAGAAATGGCAGAAGCAGAAGCTGGAGCCAGTGGACACCAGGACTGACAATATCTCTCAATGTGCTAAGTTACAATGCCATACATGTTACTGGTGAAAAGAAGAGACAAGATGAGAGCTTCCCTGATCAAAATTCACCCAACATGAACTAAAATTTAAATTATATAACTTTAATTCCATTAGGAACTTCAATCCAACAATAAATTTAAGACACTGTTAAACTATATCAACAAACAAGAAATTTAAATGAACTATTCAAAGAACTTGTCTATCTGCTGCATCAGCAACAATTGGCAATCTGGGCACTTGACCTAACAAACAAGAAGAGGACCCAGTACTATCCAAACTCATCAACAAATCCAACCCAATCCCTTCCCTCAAATTAAAACTCCTCTCAAAAAGATCAGGGAATATCAACAAAACATCAAGCATAATGGCTTGCATGGTATTGAACCTGACATATCTACTGAAATTACTGTTCCTTACGACCACAAAGTACAAGGTCAAAAACACCAAGAACCCGTTAAAGGGAAAGCTTTTAAAGACTTTGATGGCTGGCATAAGTGGTTGAATGAGGACTTGGATTGGTGCAAATTGGGTATGATATATTTGCCATATTGAATGCCATCAAAGAAAGGGTAAAAGTAACAGACAGCTGAGATTATGCAGTTTGGGTAGGCAGCTGAGTTGTTGCTGCTGTTCCTGGTATTAAAGAATAATTCTGAAATTATTTTAAAATAATTTTTTTATATTTTTTTATCATTCATATATATATATATATATATGTTATTAATGTAAAATATTATTTTTTTATGTATGTTACTTTTTTATTATGTAATAAGGTTACAGGATATATAAAGACTCCATTGTACAGCTTTATTTTTTACAGTAAAATATATTCTCTTTACATTTTTGACATAGTATCAGAGTTTTGATTTTTTCATTGTCATTTTGTTTAGTTAGAGATTTATCGAAATTTTTTTAAAACCCGACGGAATCTATTGAAATTTTTCAAAAAGTTGCCGAAAAATTTTGAAATCTTATCGTTTTAGTCACCGCCCATCTCAAATTACTCAGAATTCTCTGGCCGTTTCAACGCCATCGACGACGCATCGATCTGAGGTCGAAAACCTCCGGACGTGCCGCTAAAAAGCCACTCCTCGTACATCTCATTATGCATCAGTTCTTCATATCTTACGTTATCTCAAAGGTACACTTTTTCACGATTTTCATTTTTCGGCTCACTCTCCTCTTATATTACGAGCTTATGTTGATGCGGATTGGGCGGGTGATCCTACGAATCGTAGATCAACTACTGAATTTTATCTTTTCTTAAGTGATTCTCTTCTTTCATGGAAAAGTAAGAAACAGACAGCTGTTGCTCGCTCGAGTACTGAAGTTGAATACCGTGCTCTTGCAGATACTACCCAAGAAATTGTCTAGCTCCGCTGGCTTCTTGAAGATATGGGTATTTCTCGTACTGGAGCTGCACCTCTTTACTGTGATAATCAAAATACTATTTAAATTGCCCACAATGATGTGTTTTATGAGCGGACTAAACATATTGAAACATATTGTCACTTTGTTCGGCAACACTTTTCTCAAGGCACTATCATGCTCCACTCCATCTCATCTGAGAAGCAACCTGCTGATATTTTTACTAAATCTCTTCTTCCACACCGTTTTCATGCTTTAGTCTCCAAACTCAAACTTGTTTCTACTGCGCCATCTTGAGTTTGAGGGGGAGGATTAAGGAATAATTCTGGAATTATTCTAAAATAATTTTGGAATAATTTCTTTATACCCTCCTATCATATATATATGTTATTAATGTAAAATATTATTTTCTTATGTATGTTACTTTCTTATTATGTAATAAGGTTATAGCCTATATAAATACTCTATTATACAATTTTATTTTTTACAGAAAAATATATTCTTTTTATATTTTTAATGTCTAAATTGAGCAGTTATTACAGTTAATTTTGTTTTGACTGTGGTTTAGGTTTTTGGATTAATTTGTTAGTTGAAGTGAAGAAAGATGAATTGGGGTTTTTGAAAAAAGGGGAGTGAATTTGAGTTTTGTTTAAGAGAGTGAGATGAATTTGTGGTGAGTGAACGAGATTGGATATGGTCATGGTTTTTGTGCGAGAGAAAACTGAGGAGAAGGAAAATGAGTGAAGAGTGCTGTTACTTTGTTATGGGCAAAGAAAGAAAATCTTATACAAGAAAATGAAAGGAAAAAAAGATCAAAATTGAAAATTGAAAATTTTAAAAATTATATAAATATATATATGAAGTTTTGTTTGAGTAGAGAATCAGTAATTTATTATTTAGTGAGTACTTCAATTTATGGTATAATTTTTTAATATATTATAAATAATATAAAAATTATGAATTAATTAAACAACGTGTTGTTTACCATATAATTTATTAAATTATTTTATATATATATTAAAATAAAAATAATATAAATTAAATTAATTATAATCCAGCTGCCATGTCAATTTTAAGCATAAATGACTATGTAGTTCCATATTAGAAATAAATTACTCTCAATTAGAAAAGAAGTGCTCATAAAAACTTGAATTCTAAACTTAGGTAAGTGTAAATTATAAATTACTCTTTGTGTGTAAAGAAAATGTATTGTTTAGTTGTTAATATTAAGGTCATTAAAAAGTTTGAATATTTTATATTTGTGTTAATAGTCTAACGATAAAAAAAAATAGTATAATTATTTTTATTTTAATGAAAGTTTTAAGTTTAAATTCCTCTCTTCTATGAAAAAAAAAAAAGAATATCTCATACTAAAAAATTTAAAAAAAGAATTAAAATTTAAAAATTAAAGTATTTAAGAACCTTGGCATATAAAATAAATAATATTATTTTTCTTTTCATTATCATCATCATCGTGACATATTTAAGTAGAGATATGTGGATTCAATTTGGACCAAGACATAATTACAAGGGTTTAAATTCAATATAACTAAAATTAGGGGGCGTCTCATCAATTTAGCCAAAACTAAAACTTTTTATTTTAAGTTAAACAAGGGGCTTTTTTGTGTGGACTATTATGCTATTATCTTTCTCATTTAATTATACTTCTTTTCTCTCATAACAAAACACTCCTCACACTCAAATCTCATATTATTAAAAAATTTAAAGAAAAAAAAACAGTGTAAAATACTCAATGAATACAAGACACCAAAGTTGAAAAAGAAAGTGTAATGAAATTCTTTAAGCAGTGAAGGAACATTGCACGTTGTGCGTACACATAAGAAGCTCAACAACATGTTGTGGAGCATACTTAATATTGTGTTTGATAAAATGTTGAGCATAATAAATATGACATAAATTGAGCTTGTTTTACACACCCTCTCATTTATAGGCACATTGCACTCAACCAACATGTTGAGTACGCTTAATATTGTATTTGACAAAATGTCGAGAACAATTTAATTCATATATATCAAGCATAATGAGTGTTCTTCCCTCTGAAAATTAGTCAAGGGTTAGCCTAAGAATGATGAGTCTATCCAGCTTCAAGGAAAATGACCCAAGTGATAGTTGCAATTTAGGTAGTATTCAACAAGTTGTTTGGGACTTCTATAATGAACACCCTGAATAAGTTTAACTTCGAAGTGACAAAATCTTAGTTCCATGTTAAATTTTTTCCTTTTTATTTAATAAGATTTTGAGAATTATTGGAATAAGTTAAAGCGTGCCACTTATAACAAAAAGTGACCATAATCTCTGAAATATGTCATATATAAGGTAAGTGATCATTACTTCGAAATCTTAGTCACCATAAATATATTGTCAACCAAAGTGAAAATAGCCTAATTTTCTGCTTATGATCTCTAAAGTTAATATGAACAAGAACTCAATTATAAATAAGAGGTTAAAACAATAATAAGGGGTAATTATACCTTTTCTAAACTAAACACTTTACAAATTTTGTTCATCTTTTAAAATTATTGACTTAAACATCGAAATATTTTTGTCAGAGTCATTATTAACAAAATCTTAACGAGACTTTTTTTTATTTGCATGAAAATCATAGCAGGTAAGTTTATAATCAGCACAATATAGTTCAATAAACCTATACTCACTCTCTAAGAAATAAATTCAAAATTTATTGATAAAAACAAAAAAAAAAATTCCGGTCAACAAGTGTAATATTGAACTTGCTCAACACACCTTCTCATTTATTTGCTCAACAATATGTTGTTGAGCACGCCTAATATTGTGTTTGGCAAAATATTGAGCACAATTTGCTTCACATTTTGTAGAGCATAACGAGTGTAATATTGAACTTGCTCTACTCACCCTCTCATTTATACACACAACAAGCTCAACAATATGTTGTCGAGCATCAAACGTCAATCATATGGGGATGCTTTTGCTTTGCTTCTCTGGTACAATTCGATTTATCAACTCCAAGCTTCTGACAGAAATGCTTAAAATGCATATGATTGACTTGATTTTTCCATTTGAATAAAAAGGAGAGAGAACTAGAGAAGCAAAGCAAAAGCATCCCCATAACCCAATCCCCCATTGAAATGGGCAGAGCAAGCTTTATGTACAACATGTACTATGACAATGAAACTTCATTGTTATTTAGTAATTCTACCCACTTTTACAACTTACTTCCCCTATAAAGTTTGTACACATTTAAGGAAGAAAAAAGAAAAAAAAAAAAAGATAGTTGGTCTTCTAAAATTTAGTCAAAGAAACATTTAAGCTTCTATAATTTTAAAAATATTTAACGCAACCTTTTCTTATTAATGAATTTCATCCTTTTGAATGTCTGAAAATTCGTAAATTATTCATTTACTGTTATATCCAAATGACATTAACAAAAAAAAAAACACAATTATGCATCAGGTAAAATTAAAACAAACCATCCAAATAAACAGAATTTATGAGAAATCTCTTTAGGAATATTTAAACTTACAAAGATTTCAGGCCTCTTTGACTAAACTTTTGAGGTCAACTATCCTTTTAACTTTCGACTAGTGCTGTGCCATCAGTACAAACACATTTAAGGCTACTGCATATACAAATACAAGCCACAGTCACCAAACTTTTCGGTCACCACTTGCCTTTGCCCGATGCAATGCGGACAACCCCTGCACTTCATCAAGGCCACATCAATTTCACATCACAGGCAGCAATGGGCATTTCCAATTTTTTTTTTTTCAATACAAAACTAGCTCCAGTAACAATCACATAAACCAGTTTAAACGGTGTTACCTAATTTGTGTGTCTACTTTTATAGTTGTTTCATCATTTCCTCGAGATCCTTGTTATTATTACTGCTTTTCTCCTGTGTTTTGGATGATGCTAGTCATCAATGAGCATGGAATTAAAGTTTTTGGGTACTAGATCTAAGTTTTTGAGCTTCGTTTAAGCATTTTAGTATAAGTAGCTTAGCACAGTTATCAACTTAGATGTTGCGGTCTAGCAGGCCTTTTTTTGGCTCTCTATCAGAATGTCAAGCTTCTTTCTCCTCTGCTTAGTCTCATTTTTGTGTTCCATTTTAACATTCTCAGAAGCAACTGAATGGTAAGTATGCGGATTTGTTTTTAGCTTTATGAGCTCGAATTAGTAATTGAACTGAACTTGTCTTAGCATATGCTTGGAAATTTTGACAATAATGAAACAAGCAGGAGCAGAACAAGAAGGCAACTGGGAACAGAAGAATCATGCAGAACTGGAAACCCCATTGATGATTGCTGGAGATGTGATACTGAATGGGAAACTAAAAGAAAAGTTCTAGCTGATTGTGCAGTTGGATTTGGGCGCAATGCTGTTGGAGGTCGAGATGGTGAAATTTACACAGTCAACACTGCAGATGATGATCCAGAAGACCCAATTCCGGGCTCTCTTCGGTATGCCGTAATCCGGGAAGAACCCCTTTGGATAATCTTTGATCATGATATGGTCCTCAAATTGAAGGCAGAACTAGTCATGAACTCATACAAGACCATTGATGGCAGAGGGTTTAATGTTCAAATCTCAAACGGACCATGCATATCCATTTACAATGTAAGTAACATCATCATACATAACATTTACATACATGACTGTGTGCCAGCACGAGAAGGAAAGGTGATGGACTCACCAAACCATTATCAACTCAGAGGCAAATCAGATGGAGATGGGATATCGATATTCGGATCCAGAGACATCTGGATTGATCATTGTACCTTGGCTAATTGCCATGATGGACTCATTGACATTGTTTATGGCTCCACAGCCATTACAGTCTCAAACAACTACATGTTCCATCACAATGAAGTCATGCTAATGGGTCACAGTGATGATTTCGATGCTGACAAGAATATGCAGATCACCATTGCCTTCAACTTTTTCGGAGAAGGCCTTGTTCAAAGAATCCCCAGGTAACCAATACAACTTTCTTTTGTAATAATAGAACACTCAAAGAGCATAATAAGTAATCCGTTTTTACTTACAATATTCTGATACATTGTTGCAGGTGCAGACATGGGTATTTTCACATTGTGAACAATATATACACTGGCTGGGAAATGTATGCAATTGGTGGAAGTGCAAATCCAACAATCAATAGCCAAGGAAATGTCTTCATAGCATCAAACAATATATTTGCCAAAGAGGCAAGTCTTTTAGATCCCATATCAATAATAAGTTTTGTTATTAGAATATGCAAAAGTTCACCCCTCGTCAATAGACTCTGTAAAAAAGCTTGTGTGTGTTGTCTTTTCTTCATTCATTTGCTTGCCTTTTCTCATTTCAGGTGACAAAACATGAACTCTCACCAGAAGAAGATGATGAATGGAAGAATTGGAATTGGAGATCAGAAGGTGATTTGATGCTTAATGGTGCTTTTTTTACACCTTCCGGTCAAGAAACAGCTGCAAGTTACACGAAAGCATCAAGCATGCTTGCAAGACCTGCTGCTTCACTTTTAACTAGTTCTCCTCCGTCTTCCGGAGCACTCAGTTGCCAGAAAAATCAACAATGCTAGAAAATTTGTAACAATCCACTGACTTGTCACATTAGTTACAGTTCATGGTTTTATGTTATAAGTTGAAAATTGTTGTTTTTAAGTTGGCATTTTAACCAGTGCTTGAAATTGAAGTTTATGCAAGTGTTACAATGACAAAAAAATTGTAATAATAAAACAAATATTTATCATTCAGCAAAAAAATTTCATATCATAGCAATCAAATTCTTGATATAACAAAACAGTTGGACAAAAAAAAATATTGATGTAATGTGGGAAAAAGAAAAATTAGTACATGTCTAGATGGCTAAGGCAGCTCCAATTGCCAAGGCACTCAAAATGACCTGAACCTCATACATTGACCGGGTACCCGACTCGTCATTAGCCGTAGCCGGACCCTCTGCCGTTTCCGGCGCCAAACTCCCTGTAGCAGGCACCGGCGGGCTACTGCTGGAAGGAAACACACCCGGGGCCTCTGCCGGAGTAGCGGAACTCGCCGGAATGCTTGTGGGTGTCTCTGCTGCCGGTGCAACAGCCGGACCCCCCACGGTTGGTGGAGCCCCGACGGGAGTGGAGGCCGGAGAATTCGCCGGAGGGGTTGCCACCGGAGCCAGAACCGATGAAGGAGGACTTTCCGGGGATTGAACCGGGGGGCTAGACGAAGGTGGGGGAGTCGCCGGAGATTGCGTAGGTGGCGGAGGCTGCTGCACCGGAGCGCTGACAGGCGATCGAGTTGGGGAGATGTTCGGCAGCGATGTGGACGGAGATTGTGAAGGGGAACCGGCGCTAGGAGTATGACTCACTGGAGAACTCGCCGGAGTTTTGAAAGAAGACGGGGGAGTCGCCGGAGATTGCGCGGGTGGCAGAGGCTGCAGCACCGGAGCGCTGACCGGCGATCGAGTCGGGGAGATTTTCGGCGTCAATGTGGACGGAGATTGCGAAGGGGAACCGGCGCTAGGAGTATGACTCACCGGAGTTTTGGCGGGTGATGGAGCAGGCGCATTGTCTGCTTGTACATTGCCGGAATCCGACAACAAGAAGACAAAAAGAGCAAGTACAACAAATCTATGCATTGTAACACTCGTTATGAAATCTGAAGTGGGTTATTAATGATTTTTTGTTTTGATTTGTTGTTGTGTTGTGTTTTTGCTTTCTATTTTTCGAGTGAGAGATCGTGAGAGCGTGTGTTATATATAACTGTTTTTCAAAAGTGCAAAACGTTGCGAATTTGGTTCTTTGTTGTAAGAAAAAATGTGACCGTTGAGATTGTGCGTGGGGTACTGTGACCGACTATAGCCGGTGAAGTAGCCGTTACTTGTCAGGACATATCTGGGTGGGACCGGTCATGTTTGTCCGGTTTCAATGACGTGGTGTGTGGGTTTGGAATCTCATTAAAAAAATAATTTTCTAAATTAAAACAAAAACCTTTTTTTGTGTTAAAGTTAATAATTAGGGTCATTTCAAAAAAGTTAATAATTAGAAAAAAAAATTGGACTCTAATATGTAAATTTTTATCATTTCAAAAATTGATGGATATCTTATTAGGTAACGTTTTTTTTTATTTATTTTAACAAAAAAAATAAAATCTGGACTTTAAGATTTTAGAACAATAGACACGTAAATCCTCATTTATCATTAAAATATATAAAAATTGTTACCTAACATTTTGATAATGGTGTTTCTAAAATTATTAAAATTTATATATATATATATTTTAAAACGTTAGAAATTTAAATGTTATTTTTTCTAATAATTATAATGTGAGTGAAAATTTAAATCTAATTAAACTTATCCGATTAAATCAATGTAGGTTTGTATTTCAACTAATAATTTAATATAATAAAATATTTTATAAGTATATATAAAAAATGGAATTGAGTCTAATTCGCAACAAAGATTATGGGAATATGTTTTTTTTAAAGAATGTGTAGCTTTGGTTTAGACATTAAATTTGAATACTGATGAATGAGATTGCAGTTTAAATAATAAAAATAAATAATAATATATTATTTTTTTCTATCCTCTCAATTTTTTTTCTATTTTAAGGATTTATTGCCACGTACCATTAATAAATTTGAATGGCAAAGATTTTATTTTAATTATTTAAATTAATAAACTCATTAAACTCTAATACTTCAAATAATAATAATAATAATAATTAATTTTAAATTTTACAACTAAATATTCAGTTGTCCATACAAAATTAATGTCTATACGACTTGAAATATTATAAAGTAACAAACTTCTATACATTTATTAAAAATTTGATAATTTAATAATTTTATTTGAGTAAGAATTATGAAAAATATAAAAAATGAGAGTTATGAGAAGTTTAAAATGTGTGGGATACACACGAGAAAATCTATGACATATGGGACATGAAAAGTGAAGCAAAACAAGACTTAAAAACCTGAATGAAGTAAGAAAAATGCAGGAGCTGGTACAGAGCTGAGCGTCGTGGTGCCATGGCTGGACGCCGCGGCACCCAAAGCAGCAAGCCAGTGATGCGGTGCCAAGTCCTCGGCGTTGTGGTTCCAGTGTTGGTAGAGTCAATTTGAGATCCTAATTTTTGAGTTTCGATAAGTTTTGGACTTTTAAAACATATGGACTCTTTATTTCAATTATGATTAAAACTAGTAGGCACAAAAAAACTTCTAAATAAACATTTGTAAATCTTTAGGTTGAAATTAAGTATTAAAAGAAATTATAAGAGATGGAATAACTAAGTAGACATTAAGTACTTGTGTGCACTAGGGTGAAACTATTATTTGGGTGTTCATTACTCGTGGAAGAGTAAGGGTATACTAAACATTAGATCACTTTGATGATTTTTTATTAAAATTTTCTTGTAAATTCCATATAAAGTTAATAAGAGATTATGATTCTTAAATCTATGATGAATGTAGGCAATTTAACCGAATCACGTAAATAATTATATTATACTCTTTATTATCTGTTTTGAGTTATTATTATTTTTATTTTATATTTAAGTTATTTCGTTACGTAAAAAAATTAAAATTTAAAATTAAACTTAATTATAATTTTTTACTTTAACATAATCTTACAGAAGAATAACGATTCTTTCAATACAATTAAATAAAAAAAACAATTTAAGTTCATTTACAATCTAAAAAAAAATGTACTAAGACTCGAAAAAGTTTCAACCTCCCTCTCTCTCTCTCTCTCTTTTAAAACAAATTTATTTTTGGCATATAAAATTTGTTAAATTTACAGTGGCCCGTAACAAAATATTAACAATCAAATATTAATATAATATATTTAGAGATAGTTTTAAATATTGGCATAGAAAGAGAATTTATTTAACTTAATTATATTATTTGTCTAAAACATAAATTTATTTTTAAACATTTTGATTAATTAAAATATAAAGTCCTCTTAATTTAATCAAAGTGTCTAAAGTCTCCATGTTTTCTTTAAAATAATTTACAGACTCCATCCGTTAATGTTTATCAATTTTTTTGACAAAAATTTTTTATAACAGGCCAAAATTATAATTTTTCTCTTATATCATTACATGTGTATTTAAATAAATATTAATTAATTTAAAAAGTCAATTTTATCTTTATTTATTTATTAAAAAAATAAAAAATACCCTCACCTTTTTCTTCAATCTCTACTCTTCTTTTTCACTCTAAAAAAAACTGTTCTTCTCTCTCCAAAAACCAAAAATTTGAAGCTCCGAAAAATAATTTATGAGTTTTATAATATTTTATTTATGTATACAAAATGAATTCAGCCATGATGTGGTTTGTGCATCCAAGAGAATGACACTTGATGTCATGACTCACGAGTTCAGTTAATTCCCACTCGTGCTACTATTTCCTACTCAACGTTTCAATGTTCAGATTCAAAATTTCAGATTCAAATCCACTTGCTGTCTTCTCTTTTTCTCTTTCTATTTTTGAAAAAAGAAAAATTCCATTTTGTAAAAGTACTTAATGATGAGCCTCTGATTGTGGAATTCTCTTTTGCTGATCTTGTTTCGGCCTCCTTGATAATCAACAATGACTCATATCCTTTGTTTCTTTTATTCTCTATTATATTTTTAATAATATTTCTTTATTATAATTATCATTTTGTGGATTTGTGATATGTCGTATGTTTTTTTTTTCTTTTAACTGAAGCGAACGCGATAATTAAAGGGATCGAGATCGTGAAAGGGCTCAAGCCCGGGCAGGCGGCAAACCGACGCAACCTAAGAATGACGAGTTAACCTCGGAGCATTGCCGTGAAAGGGACGCCAAAGCCTTGCAGGTGGTCGGAGGAAACAACAATGCCCGTGGCAAAAAAAACAGTAAGTGCTAATCATTGCGAGTGGGAGTTGGCTAAGGTCCTAAGTCTCACATTTTTATTTGAGTTCAAATCTCCTTCTTTTTAAATGATGCGCATTGTAATATATATATTTATGTAATTCCTACAAAAAGAAAAATCTATCTAATATGGCTGAATTCATTTTGTATGCATAAATAAAATATTATGAAACTCATAAATTGTTTAATAGAGCTTTTAATTTTTAATTTTTGTAGAGGGAAGAATAATTTTTTTTTAAGAGAGAATAATAGAGGTTGAAAAAGAAGGTAAGAGTATTTTTAAATTTTTTGTAAATAAATAAGAAGAAAATAATTTTTTTAACTAATTAAATATTTTTTAAATGCGATACAGAGTAAAATTATAATTTTAAATTGTTAAAAAAGATTATGTTAAATAAAATAATAAACACCAACGAACGAGAATCTTTAAAATAATTTAAAAAATAAATAAATATTTAAATTAAATTAAATGAGTCCATCATTATTTTTTCTTATGATGAATTTAAATAATTTCACATTATATATATATATATATACACACACAAAATATCAAACAAATTAAAATGATCTTAAGACTGTTATAGTTATGGTCGTCGCTCACCAAGACTTCGGTCGTCGACTCCCCTATCAAAAAATCACCAATTTCTTTGACCTTCTGATATTAGGTAGTAGGCAAGTGTCTACTCTCATATACGATCTTAAGAATTTGTGGAGCCTTATATTTGTAATAAACAGTCGCTTGAATAATTTTTTTTCTTTTATCTCATATTATGACATAAATAAACAATTCTTATTAATTCAACATCGGTGCAATAAAGCTAATCTCCTAATATGCTGAGCAGGGTAACACTAAATTCCTTACTTTCTTAAAGAGAAAAGATATCAACCAATGAAGTGTGAAATGACCAAAAGGTGCCCCCCCCCTAAGAGGCTTCTCCAATCCATGGTTTGGGTACCTAATCCAGAATCCAATGGACCTTGGCCCACGGAACTAAAGGGAAAATCAAAACACTGGAGCCCACCGCATCTCTCTTTTGACACGTAAGAAACAATGTGAATAATTCTGTAACTTCACGTAATCAAACAATGGAGAAATCTAGGCGATCACTTCCCCAAAATAAAATTAGATAATTATTTGTTTTTTGGGAAACAAAATCATCTCTAAATTCGATGTGACGTAAGTTAAATTCTAACAACAAATCTTGAACATGATTCCAAAATTCCTATTAATTTTCCCTATTATATTTTGTTTCATAATAGATGTAACTACTAAGGTTTAAGAGTATTAAAAATATATATATTTAATTAAATACTCAAAGGTAAAATTAAAATTTAAAATAAGAAGAAGTCAAATGTTGAAGATAAATTTTTTATTAAATTAGTATTTAATTACATTAAAATTTTAGTGTCAAATTTAAAATATTGAAAGATTAAATTATAAAAATAATTATTTTAAATAATAAAAATTGTAAAAATTTATTATTAATTTTTTTATAAAAAATATATTAGAGTCTATGACTCCTCAAACTTAAAAAGCTCCGCCAAAATCTAATTTTATAAACAATATAATAGTATGAGAAAATAAATCACAAAAAAAACTCTTCCTCATAATTTTCTTTAATAGCTTACAAAAATGATAAAAACTTATGTCAAATAATTTTCTTTGATATAAAAAATATATAGTTTTTTTTAAAGACTATTAAATTAGTTGTACATTGATATGTGGTTTCTTTTAATCAAAGATTCAACAAAGTGGATTTAAAAATTCAAATAAATGAGTTATTAAATAATTAATAAATAAATTAAATTATTTCACATCATATAATTAGATGAAATGATATATAATTTTCTACAATCATGTGTAATTATTTTGCAATTTGATTCCACTACCATTCATTCACCAAACGGTGCGCTTTGGCCCACCATCATCCAATCACAATTCCAATGAAAACAACAGACGTGCGCAGAGCAGACCACATACGGCTCACGTTAGCCACCGCAGCAACTGCAACAAAATTACTAGGTTATTTCATAAAAAGAAAAAACAAAAAGTAAAATCAAATCTCAACACAAGTTTCCAGATTAGGGTTTTCTCGTCTCTTCTTTTTCCTCTTTGTCTCTTACGCTTAACATTGCAAAATCTCTGGTAAGATCTATAACACCCAAAGTTCGTTAATTTTCTTTTTAATTTGTATTTATTTTTGTTTCGCGAAGTCACTGGCAACATGTGTTTGTTTCCGATTATTTTCTAAACCTTAAATAGAAAAGGATTTTTTTTAACATTTAAAGAAAGAAAATGGATGGAGGAGGAGGAGAAGGAGGGGATCAGATGGATCAATTCCATCGTAACGAAGCGATCTCGGCCGTTGCCGATGAGGGTTTTTTAGGGGAAGAGGATGACGATTACGAGGATTTGTATAACGATGTGAACGTCGGCGAAGGGTTTCTTCAAACCCTGAGGAAAAACGACGATGTTTCAGGTTTTAATAACAATACTAATACTAATACTAATAGTAATGCAGAAGAGGAGAAAAAAGTGAACGTGATATCTAATCCGGGTGCTAATGTTGTTGTTGGGGAGAGTAGTAATGTTAATTTGCCTAGGGTTTCTGGTGGCAGTTTTGGTAATAATGGTGATAATCAGAATTTAGGGTTTAGTGGGTCTACCGGGCCTGGTGGTGGATTGGGTGGAAGGAACAGCGGTGGTGGTGGTGGTGTGCTTAGGGTTGAGTTAGGGCAAGGAAAAGTGAAGAGTGAAGTGGAAGAGCAAGTTGTGAGTCATGGTGGTGGACCTGGTGGTAATAATAATAATAATAATAATAATAATAATAATAATAATAATAATAGTGCTAGTGGGATTTATGGTGGCAATGTTGGTGGCGGTGGTGTTGTTGTTCAAGGAGGTATGGGGCAGCAACTGCATGGAGGAGGTGGCGGTGGCAGTGTGGGTCATGAGGGTTTCATGAGACAAGGGGTTGGAGTTGGTGGTGGTGGGAATGTGAATAACAGTGGTGGAAATAGTAATAGCATTGTTGTTGGGAATGCTGGTGGTGGGGTTGGTGGCGGAGGCGGGACGATATTGTTTGTGGGTGACTTGCATTGGTGGACAACTGATGCAGAGTTGGAAGTGGAGTTATGCAAGTATGGGCCGGTGAAGGAGGTGAAGTTTTTTGATGAGAAGGCAAGTGGGAAGTCAAAAGGATATTGCCAAGTCGAGTTTTATGACCCGGCCGCAGCCACTGCTTGTAAGGAGAATATGAATGGGCATGTGTTTAATGGGCGGCCATGTGTGGTTGCATTTGCGTCACCTTACAGTGTTAAGAAGATGGGAGAGGCTCAGGTTAATAGGAATCAGCAGATGTCACAAGCTGCTGGTGGGCAAGGTAGGGGGAGAGCCAATGATGCAGGGGGTAAGACTGGGGGAAGTAATATTGTAACTGGTGGGAATTATCAAGGTGGAGACAACAATAGAGGTGGTTATGGGAGAGGAAATTGGGGGAGAGGCAATATGCAAGGGATGGGAAACAGAGGGCCAGCTGGCCCCAGGGGAAGGGGACCTGGTGGGGTTGGTGGGAGAGGTATAATGGGGAATGGTGGAAATGGGTTTGGGCAGGGTATTAGTGCAGCCCCTCCTATGATGCATCCACAGTCAATGGGATTTGATCCAGGGTTTGGCGTACCTATGGGGAGGATGGCCGGTTATGGAGGCTTTCCTGGTGCTCCAACTCCATTTTCTGGTGTTCTGCCATCATTCCCTGCTGTTGGAGGTATTGGTTTGCCTGGTGTAGCTCCACATCTGAATCCCGCATTTTTTAATAACCGGATGCCAATGAATGGAATGGGTGGTATGATGCCAGGAGGTGGTGTTGAGGGTCCTAATATGGGAATGTGGTCAGATCCGAGTATGGGTGGATGGGGTGGTGATGAACAGGGTGGTGGCAGAGCCGGGGAGTCTAGTTACGGTGAGGAAGCTGCATCTGATCATCAATATGGTGAGGTGAGTCATGATAGAGGAGGTTGGCAAAATCCTATGAAGGAAAAAGATAGAACTTCAGAAAGGGACTGGTCTGGTTCCTCTGAGAGAAGGTACCGTGATGATAGAGAGCCGGGGTATGATAGGGACATGTCTAGAGATAAAGATATGGGGCATGATAATGACTGGGCAGAAAGGCAGCATCGCGATGACAGAGATGTTGGTCGAGACAGGGAGCGTGATAGGGACCGAGAACGTTCTAGAGATCGGGACCGTGACCGTGACCGTGATAGGGAGCGAGATCGAGACAGGGAGAGGGAACGATTTAGGGATGATAGAGACAGATATGCAGATCATCATAGGTACAGAGACCGTGAACCAGAGCATGATGATGACTGGGACAGGGGACGGTCATCAAGGACTCATAGCAAGTCACGTTTATCTCAGGAGGATGAACATCGCTCAAGATCAAGGGATGCTGATTATGGAAAGAGGCGGCGGCTTACATCGGAATAACTACCTTTGATGCTAATTATTTTGTGGACTTTCTTTTTTGGAAGGAAAAACTAAAGATGGACAACTTGGATTCTTCATGCTTATTTGAAATCTCTTTTAATGGTGCTTTTGGGTCCTTCATTGGTTGAACAGTCCTTCTCAGGTCGTCACCTGCAATTTCTTGATTGCTTCACCTCTAGAAGTTTGGTTTAATACTCTCATGAAAGAAGTAAGGTCTCAGATCTTGAAAATTGGAGTTTTGATTCTCTTAATGTTTTCTCGTCCACTTTTTTTCTTAATGGAAAAGTGTTCAAAGACCTTTCTGAAGGTCTTATATCTATCTTGTTGTGTGCATACTGTTCTTTATATTCTGCTGCTTTTGCATGAGTAGATGACTGGCACATACTTTAATAAAATTTTGCTTCTCTTTAGAATCTCTATCCTCTGGTGAATTTCTTAAAGATCCTTAAATGTTTCATAAGGTTTTCAATAGTGTCATTCATGCTAGGATCCTTATAGTTTTGCCACCAATCTTCTTTCTAGTGTTTCGTCAATTACCATCAATTCTATATCTATACATCAATATTTTAAGTGGCTTGCTCGTTTTTGAACTTCCATGCATTTACACACTCCAATGCTGCTGCTAGAGGCTATAGTGCAAGAAAATGTTCACCTGGTAGGATGAAAACCTATTATCTGTTCTTTATATTCTGCTGCTTTTGCATGAGTAGATGACTGGCACATACTTTAATAAAATTTTGCTTCTCTTTAGAATCTCTATCCTCTGGTGAATTTCTTAAAGATCCTTAAATGTTTCATAAGGTTTTCAATAGTGTCATTCATGCTAGGATCCTTATAGTTTTGCCACCAATCTTCTTTCTAGTGTTTCGTCAATTACCATCAATTCTATATCTATACATCAATATTTTAAGTGGCTTGCTCTCTTGTTTTTGAACTTCCATGCATTTACACACTCCAATGCTGCTGCTAGAGGCTATAGTGCAAGAAAATGTTCACCTGGTAGGATGAAAACCTATTATGGCTTGCACATGTGATATGCATGTGGTCAATATGCTCAGAGAAAAGATCACTAAAGATGTAAAGGACGTATAATTGATGTGTAGTCTGATTATTGTTATGGAATCATTTTTTGCTGCACCATTTTCCTTTATTATCATTGGCTATTGATGTCTGAGAGTATATCCTTTAGCTGAAGGTGGTTGCTGTGATCTAACATCCAACTTTATGCAAATTGTTTAGTGTTAATGATAGACTTAGACTACTGTTTCATAGATACTGTTGCTCTTTTATAAGCCAATTTTTGCTATTACCCTCTTTTGTTTTTGACCGTGTTCAGAACTGGATTTCAGTTTGCCGGTTACTCACTCATTTCTTCTTTCATAGCTTGAAGGATATGTGATCATGAGAAGTGAAGCTGTTCAGCAGAAGTCTGTTTCCATAGACATGAAGAGGATCTCATCCTTCTATTTGAGAGAGACAATGCATGATTTTTCCTCTCTTGCCAAAATTGATGTTGAAGATGAACTTTTGCTTTAAGTTTCTAGCTTATCGTTGCATTTATGTTTTAGCATTTAACACTTGATGATGAGATCAATGTTGTGGATGATGTTTATGGCTTGAACTTGTAGTTTGGATGGTAGTAGATTTCTTTAGAAATAACTGTTTGAATGTAATGTACTAGGATTTAGCACAGAAGATGTTGTTGATGTGCCTTCTCTACTTGGGTAGTTGTTGTATCATTTTAACACCCCCCATTTTGCTAGTTTCTCGGTATACCACAATGTTAACCAGTTGATTTTTTGTTAAGGAGATGTAGAAAATCTGATCACTGGTGCAATCCCAAAATTTTTTAGCCCTTCGCTAATTGTACACAATGTTACCTTGTATATATTGAAAATTAGTTGCTCAGATTTCTATAATGTGCCTTCTGTTTTGTTTTCTTTCAGTTTCTTTATCTTGTATTGTATCCCTTCAGTGGTTTTCGAAATTCTCTCCCCTCTTTTTCCCTTTTCAGTTTCTTTGTGCCGCCATGGATGTGATTGGCTGATAGCCATATTTGGTTTGCTTTGCAACTTCATTCTTCGAGCCATTTTGGAAAAATAAAGATCAATGAATACAGAGTAATTGGACTTTTCTGTTCATGTGATGATTGCTTGTGGTTTTTACCTGGTCTGTCATCCTCATAAGATGCTGAAAGTTTCAGATTTTTCTGCTTTTTCAACTGGGTTCTTTTGTTCTTATCATCTCTTATCCGAAAATGCAAGTTCAGGCTCTACTTCAATCCACTATGATCCTTTTATTTTGGCTATTTCTCAGGTTGACAATAGGGTTCTTGTCATCTCCTAATCACTTTTGAGAGCATCTTTTTTCATTTTTCTTCACTGGTATTGAAGTCTTTGATCAGGGTCAGTTTCGACATTTTGGGTGAACTTGTTTTCATGCTTAGCCATGCAATTTGATTTCATTTTTGGTTCTCTGATGGAAGAGTCAACTCTCGTTTCTTAAGAAACAGACAAACTCAACCCCATCGTATTCATTGAACAACAGTCTAGCTATGCAGTTGATTGACAGATCATTTTATGCGTCTATGTTTGATTTAACGAGTGACATATTATGGTGATATTGTTTGGTTATTTATGACTTTAATATTATTGAAGAAGAGCTATGAAATCGGACAATATGTCTAATTGGTTACTGTTTATGGGGCAAGGCTTCGCTTTCTCTCTCTCTCTCTCTCTCTATAAATATAAATGATCTAATAATGCTGCTCATATTATAGTAACACTATCACGCGGTATATGCAAAAGAATTAGATAATATGTATGTATATCTTAATAAATGATATTGCTCATATTATGATGAGTGTTACATAGGGATTTCAATTTAGTTTGAATTCAGATTCAAATTTTAAAAAAATTTGGAAACTCGGTTTGGATTTGATACATCCAAAATAAATTGAATTTTTTTTGGGTGATGTAGATTTGAGTTGGACTCAAATTTTTGTTAGAAATTCAATTTTTGTCTTTTTCTTAAAAATTTTTATTAATTTATAAAAAAATTAATATTTAATATATAAATTTAATAATTATTTACAAAATAAATACCAAAAAATTTAAATTTTACTTTAAAAAAAATTGGATTTAAGTTCAAATTCAACCGGGTTCAAAAAAATTAAAGTAAAACTTAAGTTCCATATTTATGTAAAAAACTTCGAATTCCAATTGAAATTTTGTTATCCTTAATAATCACATAATGTTATCTAATTATCTCACGGCTTAAACACCATTTAAAATGTGCTATAAAAACATGACAATATGGTCAATAAGTTGCGTATCATCACCGTCATCGGATTAAAATTATATATGTACACTTTCTAACAATTCGATGGGTCATTGAGCCGGTGATGAAAGCCATTATATAAAATAAAACCTTGTTAATGATTTTAATTAGTAGGGTTTTCTTTCATGGAAGTCATAATGTTGTCTCCCACGTCTCCTCTGCTTAATTTTCTTGCTGCTGGCTGCTGGCTGCTGGCTGCTGGTTGCTGGTTGCTGGTACTAGAAAAGTAAATGGTGCTGCATCCTATTTGAATTGAAACAAATTCTCTACCCTTTCTGTGGTGCGTTGAGGAAATTTCAGGGGAAGTGACTTGCCTTTCCCAATACCCACGAAAGCAAAGACTTGTTTGTTGACATAAGATTTCATGGACACAAAACACTTCGTGAAAGAGCGTATAGAAAGAAACAAATAGCCGTCTTGAGACTTATCGTCTACCATTTATATCCCACCATTAAATGATATCTAAGAAAAAATAGATAAAATTTTATATTGGTTAAAAATGAAGAGAATTAAGAGTTTATAAAAAGTGAAATATATTTTTATTAGTACGAAGTCTTTTTAGTAGAGTTTAAGAATAAAATTACGAGAACTTAAGTTTAAAGTGAACAATATTATACCAATGTAAAGATATGCGTGATTATTGAACAATAAAATGGTGATGCTAGTATGCCCCGGGTTTGTGATGGGTTCGTGGTTGTACTTTATGGAGAGGCAGTGGTATGTTTTGGGACTTTACACAAGGCGTGTTCTTCTAACGCATTGAAAATGAGTAACAGACTGTTAAGAGAATATATGAAATATTGTTTGAGGGGAGACTGAGTGATCCTTCATTTGAGAGGATGATTGTTAAGAAAAAATAAACAAAATTCCACATTGACTAGAAATGAGAAGAGTCATAAGTTTATAAAGAGTGAATTATATTTTTATTAGTACAAGACTTTTTAAATAGAGCCCAAGAATAAAACAATAAGAGCTTAAATTTAAAATAAATAATATCATACTAATGTAAAAATATGTGTGATTATTGGACTCTCGATAGATAAAAAAATTTTCAAGTCTTTAGAGACCTATAAGAACATGTCAAAATTATCGCATAACCAAAAATGATATTATGAGTACCTTAGTTAATAAATAGATTTGTATCGTGATTTCATAATGCATTTTAAATAGTAAGTCAAAATTATCGCATGCCCGAAAATGATATTGTAAGTACCTTAATTAACAGGTAGATTTATATCGTAATTTCATAATGCATTTTAAATAATAATCAAATAAATATATAATTATGTAAGATTATATTGGCTCCTTATAGACAGTGTCAAAATTATAAATTAATTAAATAAGTCACATAATTTATAAAATAAGTTACAATTTTCAGTATTATTTTTTATGAGATAGTTTAAATACAAATGAGAAATACGAAGCTAAATCCAAATGGCATTCTTTAAGTGATGGTTTAGTATAAGTTAAATCTAATATTTCACTCGGAACAAAATCTTTAGACCATAATAAAAGTAGAATTTTCACTAAAATGTAAATGCACACAAACAATCTCTTTGTCTTTCTTGTGACCCATTTACAGTCAAAAGAAGTGCTCACAAAACCTAATCCTACAAACACACACACATTATTCAACCTGCCCCAGTAGTAGTCTACACAAAGTCCACGCAAAAGCACTTTCAATTAATTACATGAATAATGTTACTTTTTTTATAAATAATATTTCAAAATTTTTTATTTAAAAAAATATATTAAATAATAATTATTTTATTATTTAATAATTATTTAATGCGATAATTTAAAATAAAAAATTCGGAATACATGCAAATGTAACATTACTCTAATCACACGAACCAAAACAAAATTAACTATTGATCTAGCTCACAATCAAAGCCAAAAGTGCTGGAGAACATTGCTTCTCAACCGTACACGTGTCCACTATGATCACATATAGCCCACCCCACTAATAGAAAAAATTTCCACTTCACTACCTGGGCCTACTACCCAAGTTAGTAGTAGCAGTAGTAGTAGGCCCACCGTTACTCATACCCATCTGATGAAACCCACCAGAGCCATACACGTGTCCTTGATTAATCCCACCACCACCACCACCACCACCTCCCATCATCACCATCCCAAGGCCATATCGATACTCCCCAATCCCTCCGCCGCCGCCAACAACAACAGCACCAGGAGGCACGTCCTTGTCACGCGTCACCTTATCCCCTTCCATTTCCCTAAACCTTTGCAAATAAACCTTGAGAGGCTCCACATAGTCCTCAAACCCTAAAGTGGTCATTGCCCACAAGAGATCATCTCCATTGATGGTCTTTCTCTTCTCTCTTTGGCACTTGTCCGAGGCCTCCCCGGTGACAAAGCTTATGAACTCCGAGACGCATTCTTGAACACACTCTTTAGCATCTTTTGATATCTTGGCATTTGCTGGCAGGGCCTTCTTCATGATTCTGCTCACGTTCGCTATTGGCAGGAACCTGTCTTGCTCCCTTGGTGATAGCTCGCTGTTATTTGCTGCGTTTGATGCTTGAGCCCTCTCTCTTTCACCTCCTGAATCATTATCTGAGTCTGCCATTTCATAAACAAAAAAATGAAACAACAGTTTGAAGTTTCTTTTTAGTCTTTGTTGAGCTTATGTGGGAGTCTTAGTTTTGATAAAGGGTACTTGAATTTCAATTTGGTTCGTTTAGTTTTGCTTCCAAAGAACCTTTAAAGGACTTAAAATGGTGAGCTTTTGTTGTGGAAAAAATTCTCTTTTTCTGAATTTCAAGAGGGTTTAAGGTTCCTAGTTCTTAAAAAAATTCGCTACTTATTAAAAATTGAGGGTTTTAGAGTTATTTCATGATTAAAGAGTAAAATTTTTTTATGGTTTTGAGTTTCAAAAATTGGGCTTTGAGCAAAAACTAGAAGAAGAGAAGTGGTTCTAATTGTTGCATGAAAGCATGTGAAAGCAAAAATCAAGAAGCCATATATGAATCAACAAGGCTCCAAGAAACGAGAGTATGAACAATCTTTCACAAAGCAAAGCTCTTTTATTAACTTTTACAGGACCCAAAAAAGCAAAAGGTTGAATAGAAGATGAAACTATCAGGATTCTGTAATTCTACTACTACTTGCATGAGAACATGTAACACAAAAGCAAATAAGAGCCATGAACAAAGCTTCAAAAAAAACATAAAAAAAAGAAAAAGAAAAACCCACTTGACTTTCAGAGAGTTTAAGGGAAATAAAAAATAAAAAAAATGATCGAAGCTTTGAAGATGAAACTGATGAAAAGGATTGAAAATAAAAAAAGGGTTACTAAAGATTGAAATGTTGAGTCATTTTGATTGGATTAAAAGAGATTTTTGAATGGGAAAAATCAAAGCTTTTTCGCACAGAGAGACAGAGAGAGAGAGAAGTTTACGAGTGACCCGAAAGAGCGAATGAGTTTATTTGGGTGCCGTTGGATCCAGGGGGTTTAATAAACAATTGGAGATTGGACACGTGGACGATAGTGGACCGTTGTTTGTCGATAACAGAGTGTTTGCACGGACGGCTTTTCAGCCATTCGATTGGTCGCATTTCTGGATTATCTGGTCCATTGATTTTGGTATCTCGCACGTGGTCGGTGTGACTTGGAATTTTTTTTTAATTGATTTGTCCTTTTTTTTTCCTCATTTAATTTTACAATGTCTTTTGTAATTTATTAAGTATCAAAATTGTGATTTAATAGAATAATATTTGTTTTTTTTAAAAGAAATTCTTACAATAACACTCATTTTTTTTAAAATGAAAGTGCAAAAAATATATTAAATAATATAAAATAAACCCAAAAAAAATGATTTTATGGTATAATATCTTTAATAATATTAGAAATTTCTCAATATTGCACATAATAAAAGATTCCCATTTTATTCTTAATCTTTAACTCATGTGTTTAGTGTGCTTTACCTTGAAGCATCTTTCACTTTCATGTTTTTGGATAATTTTTTCAATTGTTTTTTTCATAATATAGAAATTAGAAATAGAGAGCTACTATTTATCTTACCTTAATTATTTATACTTTTTTTATTAAAAAAAAGAAAATAAATTTACTTATCATTTTTATTTGGAATTATGATCCATGGCTGATGGCACCATATTTTTTATATAATATCTTACGCAATTTTTAGATTGTTAGATCTATAGGCAAAATTAGAATTTAAGATGAAAATTTAAATGTCAAAATTAAAAATTATATTGAATTAAAATTTATTTTATATGAAGATTTTAGTGCTAAATTTGAAGGATGGGTGATCACAAAAATATCTATTTTAAATAATAAAAATTATAAAAATATATATATTGAAATTAAAAAAAAAAGGGTTTAAAAGGCTATAAGGTCAACATATGATTAAATCAATACGCATTTAATGACTCATATCAAATTTTAAATGTATATTAATTCATCTGTCCAATATTATATTTGAACTATTAAATATACATTGATATAACTATTTAAAAGTTATATAAGATATTTTGTCAAATATATGGTTCATTGAATGTGCCTCTTTTATGCAACATGTGGGTAGTACTATATTTAATTTCTTGTTTCTTCACATTTATAGTGGACACATACAATGACTTGCCCAATAGGTAACTAAAGATGGAGCCAAAGCTAACATTAAAAAGTGCTTATGTGCTTATTAAATAAGTGATTACATGTACCTCCATGTCTTAATATTGTCACCCACCCCTTAGATTGTGACCATTCTTATGTATTTTTTGGGTCATCCTTTTTTCTTTAAAAACGTATAGCACATTGACTTTTATAATTTTTTTAAAAAAATTCTTAAATCTCATGATGTACACAACTTAATTTATGATCCTTTTCTTCTTCTTAATCTAACATTTTTTTTAATTAAAAATTTACCAAAACTTAATTCAAAATAAAATTTTAGTAACAAACCCAATAGTTTTAATTTATAAAAA
Organism: Ailanthus altissimus; assembly: GCA_946807835.1. Classification (NCBI taxonomy): domain Eukaryota; kingdom Viridiplantae; phylum Streptophyta; class Magnoliopsida; order Sapindales; family Simaroubaceae; genus Ailanthus; species Ailanthus altissimus. The sequence goes on along the minus strand of OX327704.1, from coordinate 26,031,527 downwards.
GTTCATTCTGTTTTAAAATAATAAAAGAAATTTTACCAAGAAGCCATCACTTGTGACAATCCAAATTATGATTAATCATCACAAAATGAAAATCAAGAAGCCATCACTAAAGATAAATTATCAACTAATCACATGTGACATCCACTTAATCTTGAATTTAGATTGACTAGATAGGTCAATTGAGTGCTCCACTACTTAAAAGTGGAGCTATTTGTCTTTTAACTTCAAGATATTGACATTTTATATCATTTGTTACAACATTGTTCAACATCGTTCAACATCCAACATTGAAAACATAATTGTAACATATAATGTTGCATTATAACATCTTATACAAATTTTTATATAATTAAAAACAAAATGACAACTTATATTATTGTAAATGTAATTTATATACAAACATACGGGGAGGGAGAGTGTTTCATTTTAACAAGTAATATTGTTCATTATGCGATTTATACCTGCATAAGCGTCACTCACTATATTATGACAATATCGCCCACTGAATCATTTTTATGCAATGAGATACTGTCAATTACCATAATATAAGCAATGTCACTTGCCATAATATAGAAAAATAATCTAGTGAATTACATAATTTATCATATATTGAATAACATTGTTATAACACTTTCATAACTTCAACATTAATCATAATATGCTAAAGAACCGCTGTGTGTCAAATTGCTCATTATATTTATATTGTTTACTAAAACAAAACTCAACACACACACATATTTATATGAGACAAAAAATTTTAAAATTATATTTTTGACATAATATCTTACATAAGTTTTAAACCGTTAAATCAATACATATTTAATAACTTAAACACAAGCAGACATATGTAATTAATGCATTAAATTTAATACACATTTAAAATTTAATCTAAACTATTAAATGTGTATTAATCTAACGGTCTAAAAATGATATACGATGCTATATTAAAAATATGATACCATATTCCTAACTTCTTCATATATATATATATATATATATATATATATATATATATATATAGAGAGAGAGAGAGAGAGAGAGAGAGAGAGAGAGAGAGAGAGATGATATGATACCCAGTGCTATAAATTTATATTAATATTATAATTGAACACCCTTGTTTATATGAATATAACAATTTTTTCTTTTATTGTTTTGTTTTCAAGCTTTTACAATTTTTTTTTTCTGGTGGGCCAATTCTTGTATAATTAATAGTCAAGAACCCTAAGCTATAAAAGTTGTGCTTTCAAAAAATTGAAATTGAACTTTTTAATATGTATATGAAAAAAAAAATAGTAGTCCAAAGTAGTCAAAAAAGTTTGTGCTCTTAAATCTTTAATTGATTGATTAAAACAAAACCCTTCAAATTGGTGTGGTGTGTATCATCCATTTTAACTTATTTTTGAACAACTTGGATGTTGTGATCTTTGTGATCAAACCCAACCATTTAAAATGCTTTACTTTTCATGCTAAGAGAGGGAGAAAAGTGATTTTTTTCTTTTTTGTCTTAGTACCTACCAAGCAATAAACTTTAAGATGGGGAAAAAGTATAAATTGGTAAAAAGGTATTCTAACAATTTTTTTTTTAAAAAAATAAAATAAAATGAAACAAATCTAAAAACTATACGTCATTTGCAATCGGATGGCAAATGGTTTTTGATACCTACATGCCAACTGCAATTGACCACACATTATCTACATAGAAGAAGAGGGTGGCGAACGTGCATAACCTCTTACATAGAGACAGGGGCGGACCTCCATTAATGCTTAGTCATCTTCCTGCTGGAGTGACCTTTCTACTTTCTGTGCTTAACCTGCCATTTGATGTCAATGAAAATTGGTCCTTAAAACACGTTGCTAATATGCGTAGTTTCAACACCAAAACACTCCCAAATGTTGTATGAATACACTAGTTCGTAGATACAATCAAAATCTAAGTATCTCTAAACCTGCCGACAGAACACATGATGGACAACAGAAAATTCTGAGTAAAGATCGATCCCTACCATATTTCCATATCAATTGCAACTTTAAATGAATATAAAGCAATACCACTGCACAGAACAGAGAAAATAACCAAATACTAGACAGAGAACCATGTCATGCTCATGCAAAAACTAAAGCAATGTTCAGCAAAACCAGGTCTGACATACAACTCAGCAAAATGAGTGACTGCTTTCATCAATGGGTCACCTTTGGCATCGTATTATTGCCCTCAAATGCAACAATGACAAACATAATATGCTGTGAGATTAATGAGGCACCCAGAAAACAGACAAATATCATCCAACAATAGGTCCCATAGATCTGCTGTTCATGCATTGGAAATTAATGCTTGATAAAAACATACCTGAATGGTAACACTACCAAAGATTTTTGGTGGCCCAGGTTGGATAATTATAAAACCAGATTGAATATCCAAGTCTTTTGTACTCCACAAAAGGTCAGAAGATTCCTACAGAACACAGATTACGTTATTGTATACACAACAAACTACAATCCTATGGCATGGCTCGAGTACATCCACTGCCTCTGGTTTCCGCTAATCTCTAGTTTTACTTGCCGGCAAAATAACACTAACAATAAATTACAGCTGGCTTTAGTTGGTACAAACTAAAAATTACAGGAGGGTACAACTAAAAGTCAAAGGAGAGACCAAAAGGAATACAAATAGCTACAACATGTTCAGGCAGTTATTTTCCATCTCGTCAGGTTTCAACCTTATGGCCAGCAGCCTGGGTCTCATCTTTGTCGGCGTCCCCTTCCCCATCGTCATCATCTGCCTCATCAGCTAGTTTAGTGAGCTCTTCCTGGATCATGAGCTTTATAGATGACTTTCTTGCAGTGAGATCCATGTCAAATTGTTGAGCTGAAAAGTGGTAGAATTTCCCATTAGGCAAAGAATAGTTTGAATGGGATTTTCTCATTCCATGCATCACAAGGTTTCTATTGCCTGGGATTGCTTCTAATCACGAGCAGCAATTTATTCATCATTGTTTGTCATCATGTACAACACACGCAATCTTGTTATCAAATTTATGGCCTTCATCAGTAATTCTCAGATCATTCAAGTAGTGAAAAATGTAGACCTTTGTGGATGACCAAGAAAGTAAATGAATTCTTGATGTTTATTTTGCAGTTTAGTGTTATATACCACATGAAGGGTTACAGAATATCTTCAGTACACTTGAAAACTAATGCTTATTTAAAAAAACCAAGTATAATATCACCAAAAAAAAATTTGGAGCTCAGGCCATCAAGTGGTATCATTTGATGATAGGAAAATCTGAAAAGTTGTAAATCAACACAAACAATATAGGTGACAAGTGCATACCTAATTGCTTCAGAATGTCAGTGAATGTAGCCTGAAAAATTAAAAAAAAAAATACAACTTAGAGAATTAAGATACAAGACCGGGAATGACTGCACTTGGAACCATTCAAAGTTTTCCAAATTAAGTTTGGGAAAATTCCCAATTCGATTGCCAAGCTCTTTTATAGGAAATGCAGATGGAAATTTGCGATCCAACAAAATGAAACCGCTAACAAATTTCCACCACATTTCTTTTCCAACATCTTCACAATTAACTTTGAGCAACAAGAATATGTAGTTTTATGACAAATTGCACTATAGTGGATCAAATCTTACAGTATTGAAGTCCACTTCTTTTAGGATTCTGCAGATTGCATCTCTTAGCTCCTCATCAGTTGGCTTCAATTTCTCCCCTTGAGCTTTTTCCTTCCCTTTTGCTGCTTTTTTCCCTTGAATTAACAAAGAGCAATTTTTAGCATAATGGTGTTTAGGAAAAACTTGATAACACTGAAACATTTTGGTCTATAGCTTGATTAAGGGGAAAAATAAACAGACAGTGATAGAGGACTCAGAAGTCACTATTTTACCAGGTTTTTCCTTGGGGGTAGATTTAGTTGGAGTTGAAGTCTTTTCCTTGGCGACCTTTTCATTTTTCTTCTTTCTAGAGAATACTTTTGGACTTGCATCACTGTCTTCATCAGCCTTGGAGTGTTTAGCTGATACTTTCTTTGGGGTTCTTTTTGGTGGTGGACTGGCCTTAGTTGAAACTCTGATTTTCTTGGTCTTAGATTTTCCACCAGACTGCCTCCTAGTACTTAATGCTTTTGAACTTCGTTTGCGCTTTCTCACGTCTTCTTCAGATTCCTCCTCAGATTCATCTTTCTCCTCACTTTCAGATTCTTCAGGCATCTCATCATCATATTTTTCGGGAACACCATTTTCCTTTTCCTCTTCTTCACTTTCTTCCTTTTCCTTTTCCTCTTCTTTTTCCTCTTCTTCTTCTTCTTCGGACTCGTCATCAGTTTCAGGAGGGCTCTTCTCTTTTGAGGCATTTTCAGCCTTTCTTCGACTCTATTAAACATCCAATTAAATAAAATAAAAAATTACAGACTACTCATCAAGAAAATAAAAGCCCAAAAATGAGCAGCAACTTTGGAAACTAACAAATTGATTTCCATAAGCCTCCAAATATGATGACTTGGATACACCATCTGCTTAAATGTAGTTAAACTAGAAGCTCACAAGAGAGTATTTCAGCCATCACACTTTTTCCATGAGAATCACAACTGATCTTTCTGATTTCAATCGAAATAAAATAAATAATACCTTAGCTGAACGTTTAGAAGGTGTGCTCCCAGATGTTGATGCACTTTGTTTTGATGTCCGCTTGCGCTTTTTGCTCTGATTGGACTGAGTTACAAATACAATGGTGAGATAAAAGATAAGGCGGCCAACAATATAATAGCTATATGTACCATCAAAATTGCTATATTGTTATTAAAATAATCAGACCTCTTTCTCTGCAAGCAGCTCAGTAGTTGTAGCATGAGGAGCCACCAAAAAGTCAATCAGGGCTGTGACAATATCTTCCTGCACAAGCATTTTAATCTCATTAAGCAGGCATCACTTGATAAATTTAACTTCTTATATTCAGGTTGAGAAGCCAAATTGATAATCCTTCTGCTCTAGAATGAAACTTTGTGAAGCAGGTTCATAGTTGAAAGCAGAAAATGCAGGTAACTCAAACGAATGGGTTGGTGAGTCCTTTCTCGGTCCTAAATTTTCTGTGCACATGTTTATATTCACAATTGTACATAAACAGATAAATTAAACAGATTTACAATGAAAGGGTTCTTCTATATGAAACAAACTGAAGAGATAGTTGCCACTTTCCAGAACTTGAGACAGTATTACAGCATAATATATATATATATATAAACAGTCTACATCAAAGCAGCGGCAGCAAATAAACTTACCTTCCTCCTAGTGGTCTTGGAAACTGGAATGTCTAGAACATCACAGAATTCCAGCAACTTCTCTTTGTTACACTTGTCAAATTTTTCTTTCACTTTGATCTTTTGTTTTTCCTGCAGGAATGCAAAATCAAAATAAAGTGCATAAATCAAAATTTTCACTCTGAAACCATCACATGGCAAACCAAGCTGCAAACAATGAGTGAGAAGACAATCTACTTAAAGCCCTGACATATGCTATATGCAGATAATGTATGTAGACAGGATCCATTCTAATATTTAAAAATGCAATTCTTTTTACCTCATGATCATGCCAGACAAAGCCAGAGAAACGAGATATGTTGCTTTTGATCTGAAATGCCTGCATGGGCAAGGAACAGATAACATAAAGCAAAATTAGCACACCCAAAAAAGGCATATGACATAAACCCCCAAACCCTCTTTATACACATAGTTTGTATGCAGTGTGTGCATTCATCCATGATCTATAATCTACTAAATCCTCATCACCAACTACATTGGGCAGGAATATGATCAGAAAATGAAAAATAGGCAACTAAAACACAGCTTTCAGATTACCTTCCCTCTCCTTCCGAAGAGAATTGTATGAAGCAGTCTGAAGGTGTCATCAGTCTTCCTTCGAGACAACTTAAATGCCACTGAAGCAGAAACCACATTGATTGGACAAATAATTCATTCACTGTTCCCAATTGATATGAATACGCACATGGAGGATAAACTTGACTAAAACAAGTTCATCCAGAAAGTTTCATCTTTCATCTAACGATCGAGTCATAAACTTAAATCAATCTTACAAATCCATTATTTAGATAAGGGTTACAAGATAATCATTTAGATTTTCCAAAGAAGTTAATAGCAGAAAAGAATGTGCAACAACATAGAACAAACGAATGCAAAGATGAAATATTAGACATACCATTAGGAATATCTTTCAATGGGGTACCACGGCCCTGCAAATTCCATGTAAGAGTATAAATCAAATGAATCCTGATATAGCATAAAATTCAAATTAAACAAAATACTGAATTTAGAAACATAATTAGAAAAGAAAACCTTTTCAATATGGAGTTCCCTTGAGTTATCTTTTTCAATAATCGCCACAAGCCTTTCAACAGATTTCCGCTCCCTCACAGGGCGATCAACAACAGGAGTCCTTTGCTCTGGCTCTTTCTTCTCTTCCACTATCTTGGACTTCTTTTCCTTGACTTTCTCCCTGCCCTTCTTCCCTTTAATACGCTTTGCAGACCCTTTCACCTTCTTAGTCTCTTCTGCCTTCTGTTCTCCATTCTCATTCTCATTCTCTTTCACATCTTCTTTGTTCCCCTCCTTTTCATCAGCCACTTCTTTTTCATTTGCCCCATTCTCTTCTTCCACTGCTTCAGTTTTAGGTTCCTCCTTTTCTTTATCTTCCCCGGTATCCTTCTCTTCTTTTGTTTCCTCCTCTTTTTTGGTCTCTTTATCCTTGTTGACTTCTGAATCCACATCCATTTTCTCATTCTCAGATTGCTCAGCTTTCTTATCTTCTTCCATTTCTTTCACTGCATCAGCTTCCTTCACCTCTTTTTCCTCAGTCACAGCTTCGGCTGGTTTCTCCGACAGGCTAGTTTTCCCATTTTCTGTTGCCTCAGGAACTTCTGTCTTTGTTTCTCCCTCACCCATAATTAACTCAAATCAAAATAAACTGTTCAAACTTCTCAGTTTCTTCCACAACCCAATGCCACTAAATGAACTGCACAAAAGATATCACTTCTCATTCAAATTTATATCCAGACAATAGAACAATTTAAACATTAACATATAACAAATTCTGAAAATTATTAACCTAAATATTCTTCTCAGCATAAAAAAAAAATCAAATTCCTTTCCTCAAACATAAATAATTTATAAAATGCAAATGAAACAAGATCTACAGAAGCTTGAGCAAGCTCTCAAACAGACCCAAATCATAAATTGAATAAAATCCCTCCATTAGGTTGCTGAGAAAATAAAACAAAGATCAACTAGTGACTCAAATCTTAGGGTTTGTCATATCACTTCCCTAAATTCAACTAAAATACACTAAACATTACCATATCAAGGTAAATCTAGAAAAGAAAAAAAAAAGTTCCCCTTTTTCACACCAAAAAAAAAACCTCACTTTCTAAATTCAAACCCCAAAATATTTCTCGAATTCCCTCATTTCCCAGCAACAAACACAGGCACCACATCAGTTCCCCAAAAACCAGCAACGAGAGCCACAAACACACCAAAAGCCCTATCTTTGGTTGCTAAAGAAATCATTCAACGCCATATTAAGCTCAATTTCTTACAAAGTTGGTACCTTTTCTCGAAATTCAGCTAGAATAAGCCAAAACAACGCCATACTACGCTCAATTTCGTAAAAAGCTTCAAATTTTCACCGTTTTAATATATATATTTTTTAAAAAAACCTCACTTCCAAAATTCAAACCTCAAACTTCTTACCAAGTTCCCACATTTTCTCAGTAGCCAAACACAGCCCGCACATCAATTTAACCAACAAAAAAAATACGAACACATCGAAACCGTAATCTCTAAAACACAAAACAAAAATAAATAAATAAATAAAATTACCCCAAAAAAAATATAGAATCGTCAATTAATAATTGAAAACTGATAATGAATAATCAAAACATGAAATTCATAAAAAAAACTTACAGAGAATTATTAAAACTCAAATCTCGAAACAGAGAAGACTCTGAACTCTCTTACTGGTCTTTCAGCGTTTGACATTTTTTGTTTTTTATTTTATTTTTTATTTATTAATAAATAAAATTGGGTGTGTAATTTTGTGATTTTATTTATATTGCGGACTTGAAATTCGGATTTGAGAAGCAGTTAAGTGCCACGTAGGATGGGGGGAGGTGCGGGAAAGGAATTCAACGGATGAGATTTGAGAACGAGGGTGTCCAGGGAAATCGACGGCTGTCGTTTGATATTCGTTCTGAGTTTTCAATTTTACGTCTTGACTTGAGGCATCTGCCGTGGTGGTGGGATGAAGAAGTGGTGGGGCCCACTAAAAGTATTTGGAAGCTTTAGTTGAATTTTTTTTTTGTTGTTTTTTTAAAAAATTGTCATTTTATATTTTTGTAAATAATTATTAAAATTATTTTAAAATATTTAATATAAAAGTATTGTGTTTTAAGTGTTTATTTATGTTTATGCTTTTGTTATAAATTACAAGCAATTTCTTTTTTTTAAAAAAAATTTGAGTTTATTTGCATGAAATTTTTATAATTTCTAAAGTTGGATTTTGTCATTTTTTAAATTAGACTTTCTTTGATTCCTTTGACACAATTTAAAGTGATAACTTATTATTTCTAAAAGAAAAGAAAAACAAATTGTTTATTTAATGATCTAGAAATGAGGATGGTGGTATAAAAAAATACCTTGATTAATTATTAATTAGAGATCATAGTCTCAATTAATTGTAGAGGGAAATTTGCAAGAGGATAAAGTAACATGTAAATATTTTGAGGGGATTTAATATTGTCACCCTCTAAGGTTGGTATAAATTATATTTTTATGATAGTTTTAATTTTAATTATATTATCATTTTTTTATTTAATCGAAAAGATAAAAATATAATTATTTTTTAAAATTATTTAAAAAGATAATATAAGAATTTTTTTATTTTTTTAATTAAATAAAATAATAATAATAATAGGCTTAAAATGTAATTTGTACCAAATTCATGTGTGATAGTGTTAATAAACCATATTTTAAATAATGTCGCTTCCTATCAATCAAATCTATGTGTCCAATCTTTTTTAAAATGAAAGTATCCAAATTCAAAACAAAAAAACCCCACTTAATTATGATTGAAATTTACACCTAATTGCATTTCTCTCTATGCCCTTACCTTCAAGGGTTCAACTCCTCATAATAACCAATAAGTTTAGTTTATTTCCTTTAATTTATAAATGTAATGTATGTAAGTTTAATTGTAAGCAGTTTCATATATGTAAGTTCAGTTGTAATTCAGTTGTTAACAATTTTTAGGTATGTGAATTCAGTTGTAAGTAATTTTTATTAATAAATATTTGTAATGATATTGAAATGTACACTATTTATTAATATAAAAAATTAATTATGGATTGAGATTTGAAAACATATGATAGTGGTGTGATAAAGAAAGAGATAGACTCCATTGTGGGTGGGATTCCATTCCCATGGCAAAAGCATCAAGGGCAAAATTTTTACCCCAACTCTTTTTCATATATCCTCTAATGTGAAAAAAAAGAGCTAGAAAGTGAAAGTTTGAGAAATTGAAGCTTTTGTTTGAAAGAGGACCATTGGCTAGAGAAAAAACCATCAAGCTTTTATAGGAAAAGCTAAGTTGATAAAGTTAAAAGAGCAAACAGTGTTCATCATGTATCAACATGGAAAAGGGAAAAAAAAAAGAACAAACCAATTGAAACCTAAAGCTAAGCCTAGTTCATAAGATCAAACCTATGGACATGATCAAAATTTGTAAAGAGCATATGTGTTGACCTTGTAGAACATTAATGCTTATGCTTCAATTTCAAACCTTGAACATTTGATAGAGCCCATAGAAATGTCAATTTCAATCAAATTTTCTTCTTCATTGATCACCTCATTAGTGTCTGCTAAGAGCTCCATTAGGCCTTGTTGCCTAATAAATGGTTCAGGCAAGCAATCAGGCAAGTTTGAGTGCAGTTTCTGCTTTGACTCTTCACTCAAATTACAAGTGGAATCACTTCCTGGGATAGCAATTTCGATGAGGCTATCATCATCATCTTCAGAGACTGAATCAGTACTGGATATCACTTCATTTTGACCACCCACATTGTTGCACCTCATCCAATCAAGCTCAAAGTTCTCACTTGAAACTGAGTCATCATTACTTTCACCATCTGATGGAAAATCTTCAGGCTCTTTTGTAAGGCCAACAACTTCATTTTCCTGGGCAGTTTCAATATTTGGTGAAACATTTGCTGTCACTGGCTCTGGTCTCTCTTCAGGCTCACTCTCAATAAAGTTTCTTGTTGGATCACATATGGGATTTTCTTGGACTGAGTTCTCATCAACACAAGCATTCTGCTTCTGTTTTTTTGAGAATATGAGCAGGAAAGCAGTTGACAGAATCAAGATTGGGATTGTAACTATGAAAGCAAAGTGACCAAAACCTAAGAAACAAGTGAAAACCAAACAAGGAACAAGCACTGCAACACAAAGTAACGAAGAAAAGACTTGAGACTTAGTTAGTTTCCTCATATTGAGAGATCTAAAAATGACCAAAAAACAAGGGAAAGAAAAAAGAAAAAGATCTGTGATAAGGGGTTACAATCATAAACGGAGATGAACAAAAGCAAGTGGTGTGTCTCTCATATTTATGTGCTTGTACCAATACCAAAGAGCATCTATAAAGACAAAAGAGTGCTAGCTTTTTCAACTTGGTTAGGAAAGCAGAAGTTGCAAAGAGAAATGGAAGTACTGAGACAAAATTCTAGCAGAAAAGATGTTCAGGGAATGCTGTTTTTTGCTGCTCAGAAATCAAGAAAAGAAGAGGCCAGAAGATGAGTTTGGTGTTTGCTGAAAATGAAGAAGAACCAAAAGTAGCTTACCAGATTCTTGATAAGCTGATTTGGTGAGCTTCCAAGAGAAATGAGCTTTTCAAAAGACCTTGTTTGTGCTGAAATCAATTACCTTAATCCTCTCTAGTGCACAGCTTTGACTAGAAAAAAGGAAAATAAAAAATAAAAAAATAACAGCGGGGTCTTATGTTTTTTCTTGAAAGATAGCCAAGTAATCTTTCGTTCTTATCTGTAATTGATCCTCTTGAAACCAGCAAGCAAGCACTGTAGTTTTTACATAAATCATTTCTTAACCTCAAAAAGCTTTGGAATTGCCAATCCATGTGCTAAGTGCAAACCTTATGTGCTCAGCAGTCAGCACATGGCACTGTAAAACCAATAAAAACAAACCCATTAGACAAAATTTTACCTACTCAACAGGGTCACTTCCTTCTAAAACCTCAATAGCTTAACATGGGTTCTTTTTCTTTTTCATTAATTTGAAACCAATAAGCCAGGAAAAACAAGTATGTAAGCTACAAGTTACAGGATTTAATTAGATTTGATATTTTTATTATCTTAAATTAGTTGTTATTCATTTAATTGAAATTATTTAACTATTTTATGTAGTTTATTGTTTGATTTATAGGTTTATGATTATTTGGCACAAAAATATTGAAAATTGGATGAAAATAAAAAAGAAATCAAGAAAATGAGCCAGTGCCACAACAATCCAAATCCAATATCACAGCGCTCAATCAGAGACTCCAATACCATGTTGTCTAACTTGGGTATTGCAGCGTTAAAAAATGCAACAACGCAATGCTTAATTAAAGTGTAAAAGAAGCAGGATTTTAAGTTTTAGTGATGCGGCATTCAAAACCTAGCGTTGGTGCATTCAAAAGTTAATGCTGGTGCGATAAAAGAAACATTCAACTCAAATTTGGATTCAAAATAACCCTAATTGGAGACTGCAAAAACTTATAAGTAAGGACCTTTTTGAAGCCAAAGAAGAACACAAGCCAAAGCAAAAAAGTAAAATAAATTTTAAAAGAGATTAGGCAAAGTTTGACGATTGAAGATAAAAGTTATGCTGCAAATTAGAGAGAAAAAGTGAAGATCCAAAGTATTCAACCTTGTTTATTCTCTTTCTTTTTTCTTATATTTATTATTTTTTTTGTATGATGTCTTTAAATTTATGTCCTAGTACTTTTTTATTTATCATGAACTAAATTTTTTTATTTAAGATTGTAATTTTTGAACCAAATATATAATTTAATTGAGTTTTCTCTCTTATTTATGAATTCAATAATTTAAATTATTCAATCTATCTATGCTTAATGTTTTTTTTTATTTGGCCAATATATAAATTATCTCAGAAACCATAATAAACTTGACAAAAGATATTTATGAGTTTAGCCTAAGATAGATTAATATATGATCATTGCGTAATAATTATGAGTTTTCTATAAAATAAATATATACTTATGTGACATATATGGTATTAACAGACTAGTTCTTAATGAATCTTATTATCATTTGATTAACAAAGATATATAGGTAATTGTTAAAATATAGTATAATCACTCAACCATTAATATAGGCTTGTGATGAAATTAGGGATCTAATTTCATAATTGATAGATTAAGATAAGAGAGTAATTTATTCAAGTAAAATATTGAGAGATAAGTTGTAACCCTAAGTTTCTTCTCTATTAGTGACTAATCTTTGTTTACTTAAAATGTTGTCTTGATTAATATTTAGATTATAACAATTTAGTTTTAATTCAATTTTCTTTTGTTTGGATATGAATAAGAATGTCCTAAATTTAGTACTTAATAAAGAATAAGTTAAGAAGTCTATGTAGAAACGATACTTAAACTCGTCTTATATTATTTATTATGATAATATATACTTTTGCTTAAGTAGAAAATACACAACAATAACATACAAGTCATATTATTTAATTTCAATCTACGGTTGAAAACATGTAAACATTTACTTCTAATAATAATGTTTAATAAAATTAACATACATGTGTTCGCAAAAAATATATTCGAGTTCGTATATGTTTTGTGTTCGGTTAGACAAAGGTCACATCTGATTCTAGAGAAGTCCAATCTAAAAGTTTTTGTCAACAAGTGAGGTTTATTAATAAACTTGGGTTAGAAGACAACAAACAATATCTATCACTAAACCTGAGCTGTAATATAGCAAACGCATCGCAAAGTTTGAAACTTTCACAAAGAAGAACAAACGAAACTTTATTAATAAAACTATGAAATTTTTTATAAATTAAAATGGAAAGTCTTAAATTGAATGATAAAAAAAAATTAAAAAACTTTTATAAATTATATATATTGAATTGCTAATCATATTTTACAATAAAAAAATCAAATCTATTTATAAATTCTAATATCTTATACTTATTTATTTTTATAAAAAAATAATTTTATTATAATACAACTTTCAATTATATATAATTTTCTATTATATACAAAACTGTTAAATAAGTTATATCACTCAACCGGACCAAAAATCTTTTAAACGATAGAAACCTACAAAATACCTTTTGGACCGGCTTTAACATGCTAATCGATATATGTGAAAAAGTTGAAACGATGATCAAGATAGGACCAATCTGCAAAATTTTGGCAGAAGCAATAAATCAAAAGAGAAGAGTCCTACTGATGTAATTAATAATGACCAACCCATTTTCTTTTGTCTGCAATAAAAAGCCCCTCCCGATGGAAAGGGTGATGATGATCTATTGTCAATTTGTCGTATTGCTCCATTTTCATTGCTTCTTCTGATTCTGAAGGTGCTCATTACACTGACTGGTAACCCATTACTTTGCCCCTGACTGTTTTCACAAGCAAACACACAACCAGAAGTAATGTGAAAGAAAGAAAGAAAGAAAGGCCAGGTGCAGGGCATCCACCGTTGAAAGATTTTGAATTGAATGAATTGACTCACTTTATGACAAATTTGCAAGTTATAGCTTCATCCCACCGGCTACATTTATGAAAGCTTATTCCCCCCTCGCTTTTCTTTTTTAATTATATATATATATATATTTTTAACATAATATCTTACTTAATTTTTTAGGATTTAAATTAATGCACATTTAATAGCAGGTATATAATTAATTATGTATGTGCATTTAATACATATTTAAAATTTAATTTAAACTATTAAATATGTATTAATCTAATGATTTAACAATTATATAAGATGTTGTATAAAAAATATAATGCTATAGATCCTAATTCTATATTTTATACTTTTTAAATATTGTCTTTAAATTTTTATTTTAAATTGATGTATTAAATTATTATTAAATAATAAAATGGTATAATTTTTTAAATTATCATTACACAATTTTACTATTTAATAATTATTTTATATATCTATAAAAAAATTTGAGATAACATCCGAAAAATGTAACTTTATTCACACATATATATATATATATATATATTAAAAAATGCCATATTACGAAACAATTTCAATAAAATCTTTAAAATAATTTTTTAAATATCATACAACATCATAGTTATAACACATAATATCATAAGATTATCAAATTAATATACAATATCATTAAGATTGTGTTAACAAGTTAAAATCAATCACATTAATCAACTACAAAAAACATGTTATTCCAAATTAAGGGTTTAGCTCCCAACAAAATAACATCTTTCATGTTGAATTTCTAGGGATCTCATCATACATCTTTTTGTTGTTATGCAAAAAGTACAAATTAATACTAATTAAGCTGCATTTTCATTGTCTCCTAATTAGATTTAGTTGGTAGCTTTGGTGGAAGGCAAAAAAGTGCATTAAAAAAAAGTAGCCTCTTTCAAAGACCCCCACCCATCTAATCATGTCACTCATGCATTTGAAGTAATGATGTTGTATTTGTAACCTAGTTTCACAAATGGGGCATTCTAGTTGCAAAGAAACAATGTCAACATAGTTAATTTTTTATGCTTCTAATTCATATAATTAATATCAACTTATAACTTGTGTTAATGTGAAAATTGTGTTTAGAATAATGTTATCATATGATTTGATTCATCAATCACACATATTGTATATAATAAACTTACTAAGTCATGTTAAATTATCAAATTTAAGTGATACAACATTAGTCTTGATATTTCAATTAATTTTCTATCAAAATATATACATATAAAGAAAAAAAAAGTTAAAATATGAGATATTATATTATATAATATGATATCAAATAATCTAAAATATAAATATGAAGAGTTATTATTTAACATAAACATTCTCCTTTTTAAAATGTTAGAGCATAAACATGACTTAAATAATATTGTATAATTATTAAAAAAATGTTCATATGTAACATTATTTAGATGGTGTCTAAATTTTAAAATGTAAGAACATATCACACAAAAATTTGTTTAAATATGCATCGTACTATAATAGTAATATCATTATAATTATTATTTTACTACCTTTAGTTTCAACTCCTAATCATCGTAGCATAGCACGTCATTAATATTAAGATAAATCATACACCTAATGTTTGTTTTAACAATAAAATTTATATATTTTTTTTATTTTGGTTAAGAGTTTAAACTTTAAAAAAGATTAAAGTATTATAAATATTTTTTTTTATAAAAATTTATATTTTAAATTTTTTTTTAAGAGACTTTTATTTCTCTCATTATAAAAGTATGTGTTCGGATGTGCGTAAATATGTAAGCGATATATAGAATAGGGCATTGTAATTTTTTTTTCTTCTTATAAAGACTTTTGTTCCTCCCTCTATAAATATATATATTTAGATGCATAAAATTATATAAGTGATATATAATTTCAATAAATGTTTAATAGAATATCAATGTTAAAAAAATAATTCCTATATTCAAACACTCGTAAATGTATGTTCTAGCAAATGCCTGATAAAATATTAATGTTGAAAAAAGTTGAAAAATTTTATTTAAAAAAAGAAAATCAAATCTAATGCAACCTCAATGACAAAACTATCCTTTACAGTTAATGAGAGAAATATGTAAAACTACCCTGTCCACAACGGTACAATTGCCAAAACCAAACCCATTTTGGTCAATATGTAAAAAGCTCACATGCAAATTAAAAATCAAAATCAACCCCACCGTCTCTTTAATACATTCTAGGGTTAGGGGTTTTGAATAAGAAAAGGAAAGCAAAACTTCCACATTTGTAATTTCCCCTTTGATTCCGTATTTTGATCAGCTTAATATAATAATAACAATCGGACGGTCACAATTGCTCGTTTAGGGTTTGTTTGGTGTCGTTGATTGATTTTGGTTTTGGTTCTGATCGCTCTTTTTTTTTTCTCTATTTCTGGGCTTAATCGCCCTTTGGCCATTGAAATCCATGATCGTCGGCGTACAATGGACCCCTCTCCAGTACACACCGCTTCTCAAATTGACGAAGAAGATGAGTGGGGTAATGAATTACTTTTTTACCCTTCTCTTTATTTCGGGAGAAAACTATTGTAAATTTTGAAAAGTTTGGATCTTTATTTTCTTTGTTCAATTGGGGTTTTCGGTTTTTTTTTTGTTTTGAAAATTATTTATTTTTGTTCATAAATTGTTTGGAAATGAATTAATTTGGGTCAAGTTTTAATTTTAGGTATTGTTGAATTGATAAGACTTTCATTAGTGGTTGTATTGATTTTGGTTAACATTATTAAATTATTTAGAATTATGCAAATTATGCAATTAATGGTTAAGATCAGCGATTGTTTTCTATCAATCTATGAGTGGGAATTTTTATGTTGATTTTATGTGGCAAACTGTTACTTGGAGGCTTGATAAACAAGAGGTGCAAATTTGCCTTGTAACTATGTTCATGTGTGGTTGTTTAGGTCTCATGGATAAAATTAATGCTTTAGTTCATTTTTTAATTGAAGATTGTTTGTTTCAGGCCAGATTGAAAGCTCTAGGATGTTATAATCAATTGGTTTTTACAGCCTCTCCTTCTTCGCCATTTTTTATTTTCCAGTTTGTTTAATTTGCCTGTTTCTGTATGTACTAGCTTCTAGCTCCTGATACTTTACTGCACTTGATGAATCAACTTTCAAGTGTTGATGATTTTCTTTGGAATGAGACAACAGAAAGTCCATAGTGTTGCTCACTCATTCTGGAGATATAATTATCCTGGGCGATCTCTGTGATTGCATTTCTGTGATTTATTACAGACCACCTGGATGCTCTGTTTTGTTACTTAGGAGACAGCCTTTCTTATTTTTCAATGGCTTGTTTGTGGTTGCTGTGTGTGCTAGCCATTCAAATTGGGTTAATACCTATAACGTCAATATTATTGTTCCAATGTGCTGACTTTAATGTTTGGCTTATGATGTTTTATATCAGACACTGATGGATTCGTGATTCCAAGCTTGGGATTAGGGGACTCGGATCATACTAAACCTGATGCTGTAGAAGTAGAAAGCTCAAAATCTCCTTCTCCGCAGGTCAGTTACAAGTAGTCCTATTTCTCTATCTTCAAAGGACATAAGAAAGAGAAGGGAAAATTCAGTCTTTAAGTGAAACTGCTTTTCAGTTGAAGCTTTTATCCTATTGAAGTAATGCATAATAACACTCAATGAAATCTGCATGTCCAGGCTAGGAAAGAAGAGGACATCTATCTTGGACCACACGGCGCCCCACCTTCACAATCAAAGCATCAGGAGCTGAACGCGTCCAGCCGTAAGCAGCGATTTAAGCAGAAACTGAAGGAAGCTGACAGGAAGACCAGCGGATCTGGACGTGAGAATAAGGTGGAAAATCTGCGAGAGCTTGTTGGTGGTGGCGGGAGAGTTGGTGCGAACATGTCAAGGGATTCTCCCAGGGATTGGCTAGACCCACATTGCCATGAGTCTCAGTTTGAGAAGTGGTACCCCCACTGAGAGGAGCTTTTGTTAGCTTGAGATATTTATCTCTCGACAAACTTGACTTTGGTGGCTATCACTATCACATAACATATAATCCCTTTGGAGACGACATTTTATTAAGCCGTGTATTTCAACAATAATCTTTCGCTAAATATTTCAGTACTGTTGTTATTGCCGAGAGCATTACAATAATAAAAGCTGCGACTGCGAGTAAATCAAGTTCTTGTTCTGAGTTGAACGCCATTTCATTTCAGAACAGCTAACACGAAGTTGTTGTAATGCTCTTAGACATTGATATTTGCTTGCCAAAGTTAAAATATTGTATCATTCTGCATTCACAACACAAATTCAAGATAGTTGTGAAAAATAATTTGATTGTTCTAATCAATCCCTTCTCAGAATGATGATTATCACCGTGGTATTCCTAACCTCAAAGAATGACTTGTACTTGATCCACACTAATGCTATACTAATACGCCATGGGTGTATCTATGGGATCACAACCCCAAAGGCAACATCACATCAAAACTTTGCTAATGAACGAAGCTCGTGCTATTCTATGAATGAAGCTACGCCATGGTATTCTATCTGTTGAAAGACAGGAAACACTTATCTTCTAGCCTTCTTAAATTTCACTTGATGCCAAGAAATTCTAGTCCAGTTGCCGTGGGTGTCAAACCATGCTGAGAAAGATACTGGGCATCATAAAACTTACTCAGATGCCTCATCCCACTATCACACAGAATTGTAACAATTGTGTGACCAGGGCCAAGCATTTGTGCTACTCGGACTGCTCCCACGCAGTTCATGGCCGAAGAACTCCCGAGAAAGAGCCCATCATTCTTCACAAGAAACCTGTAGAATTAAAGAGGGTATGAAATTCAAGCCAAGTAAAGCATTCTGTTGCTTCCAAGTAAATGGACGATGGGACACATTCTGTTTTACAGGAATGGGAGCCTACACCTTTATCCAGAAGGTTGGAAATTGTAAGATAGTGGAAGTAACTTGATAATCTTTGCTTCCAACACAACACCCAAAAGAATTGTGTATACCATAAAACAAAACTCCTCATTCTCTCAGCAATAAAAGAGCTCAAGTATGGACTAACCTCGACATTTCAACAGCCTCACTATCTGTGCCTCGAAAAGCCCCATCAAGTTTTGCCAACATAAAATTTTGTGTTAATCTGTTGACCCCGATTCCTTCTGTTATGGTGTCAAATGGATTCCTTAATCTTCGTCCTTCAGCTTCCTCTTTGGTGTACATTACTCCCCTTGTTACCTTGTTAAACAAACTAGAACCAGGAGGATCAACCAGGAAGCATTTGATGTTTGGATTCTTTTCCTGTTGAACATTTTATAAAGAATTTAAGCACATTCCATGACATAATATGAATGACAAGATAAAGAAGAGAATCCGACCTGAAGAAACCTGGAAACACCAGCCACAGTACCACCTGTGCCTGCAGCTGCAACAAATGCATCTAAATGACCATCAGTCTGTACCCAGATCTCGGGCCCAGTACCCTCATAGTGAGCCCTGAAGTTTGCCAAATTTTCAAACTGATCTGCAAAGAAACCACCAGTACAACCACTGGGAAAATTTGAGCTTGGTTTCACTCCATCGGATCCGCAACCATTAATATGCTCTAGCTCTTTGCCATCCCTGCAGTCAGCTTTTCTATGCTTTGATGCTAATTCATTTGCTTCCGTTGCGCGTCTCCTTGCAACATTGACAAAATGGTCTCTGTGGGTAATTGACACTGGTCTTACCCTCTCTACAGTAGCTCCAAGAGCCTCAATTATTTGAGCCTAGAGAAGTTTCAAAAGAGATGTAGTTTAATGCGTTTCAGTAGCAGGAAATTAAAGAATAAACAACAGGAAGAATGGCTATGGAGCTAGTCAAGGGTTGTAAATTTTCCAACACCATCTTATCATTTACTCTAAAGGATGTATGACATTCCAGTCACCTACCTCTGCATTCCACCCTTAAAAATGCATAATTATGTTGCTTGTCAATCTTTCCATGTGTATAATGTAAATAAAATAAAAAAAACTCAGGTAAAGTCTAAGAAGCAAAACCCCTTTTTTGGATGGAATTATTAAGAAACATCATACTTGCACCAACTTTTTATCAATATGTATTAAAAATGATTGAAGGATCTGCCAAGGAAACGACGAAGTCGTTCTTACTTTTAACATGCATCAAACTAAATTGCAAATTGAAGCAGAAATTTTTGAGGCAGCGAGAGGACTCTCAAAGAAATATGTGATTCAATGCACTCAAATATACTCTAATTATTTAAAGTCCTATAATGCTAATGTCACACAATCTGATGGTACAAAGCAAAAATTCAAGGATGTTGCATGAATCACATTATCGGCCATGGAACTTATTAAAAAGATGCAAGTACGTACCTTCTCAATGGCAGCATCATCAGGGATAACAACATGGCATTTGCATCTATAGTTCGGAGCCACAGTAGCAAGGCTTATAGCAGTGCTTCCAGCACTCCCCTCAGTAACCACTCCACCTGGAGTCAGCTTGCCCGATTCCATAGCCTGCAGAGACACACATTAGAAAGTGTAATATAGAAAGAAAAAAAAAACGTAACTATCAAGTTGCTCAACATCAACCAATAATGCAAGCTAAAATCATGAAATCACCAAGAACTTCCGAGAGATCATACCCACTTTAACATTAATATATATATATAATGATCTGGACAACGTTGCTCACATTGTCGTGAGCCACACTGCCACGTTAGCACTGTCCGGTTAATACCAGACTTCAACTCTAAGTGCTTTTTTAAACAAAATTTTACCTCTTCAATAATCTTGACAGCAACTCTATCCTTCACACTGCCGCCCGGATTCAAAAACTCACACTTCCCAAGAATCTAAATAAACCCAAACGATGAACAAATCAACCCAATATAAAAAATTTATAAAAAGAACCTGAAAAAAAATCAAAACATGAAGAGAGAAATAGATTAAAATTACAACTAACTTCGCAACCAGTGGCTTCTGAGAGGCTGTTGATGCGAATCAGAGGAGTGTTACCAATGGAATCAATGAGTCCTCTTCTGGGTTTTTGTTTCTTCTTCTTGTTGTTGTTGAAGAAGAAAAATGAAAAGATGCCATTGTGATTGGTTTTATAGAGATGACAGTAGGCGGCGACGGCGACGGCGACGGCGGCGGCAGCTGCTACAATAGAACCTGTGGGTCTCAAAGGCGCCATTCCTGCGGCTCGACTTTGAGACCTTGAAAATGGTGAAATTTGTTTTAGGAAACTGCACTTGTTTCAATGTTACTGGACTGGAGGCGATCCATTTCGTTGAAACGAGTTGTCGTTTATTCTCTTCTCTGTTGGACGGTAAGTCGGTTGATGCTTTAACCGACTTAGTGGCTTTTTCTTTAATAGCAAGATTAATCTGTGAACAACAAATTCTCGATACTTTCATTTGGATACAATTATTTTCCAAGTTTTTCTTTGTTTCAACCAAAAAAAAAAAAAAAAGTCCTATAAATTGACAGAATTCCCAAATTAATGATCTTTTTTTCTTCTTTTTTTTTTATTTAACTATTATCTTTTTCAGTAACACATATCCTAAAATTTGTTTAAAACTTTAAATCCAATATTGTATTTATATTATTTAATGTTCTACATGGTCAGGTTATTTTGCCCAATTAGAAATCAATCTTGATGATACATTCCTAATTAACTGATTTTCAAAACAAAATTCTTAAAACTAGCTTGAGCTAGCAGACTCTCGCACGAACCCTTCAATTTTAACTATTATTATCTTATAAAAATTATTGAGATTATACTTTTTTTTTTACGTCGACGCGTGTTTAAACACACACCTTATATTAAAAGGTGTATATATCATAGCGTGAACTAACATACTTTTGTATGTGTAGACTTTATTAATCTTAATTTGTTATTACTATATAAGAATTATTGAGATAAGACATTATTTATCGATTGATGCATGTTTAAATACATACTTGATACCGAGGGTGTAAACTCTATGACATGAGCTAGCTTACTCTTATATGCACATCGGTCTCTTTAATCTTAACTTGTTATTAACTTATGAGAATTATTAAGATAATACATTATTTTTTTAGTTAATACAAACTCAAATACACACCCAATATTAAGAGTGTAGACCACATGACACGAGCTAGCATACTCTCGCACGTGCATGAGACTCTTAGTCTTTTAGCTTGTTACCGTTCTATAAAAATTATTGAAATAATACATTCTTTTTATATTGATACACACCTAAATGCACACCCTATACTGAAGTTGTAGACTTCATAAGGGGTGGACAAAATTTTAAAGAGAGAGAAATAATTATTACACTATTATTAACTGTTCAATAACACATAAAATTAGTGAGGGTACACGTTTTGAAATTTGCCACAAAACAACGATCATAATAATCTAATTATAAAAAATTTCTGATTTTGAAATTTCATGTTAGATTTCAGGAGTTGTATATCAAATTTCACAAGTTATGTATTTTTTTTTAAATTTCATGTTAAAATTTTTCAATTTAATTTTTTTTTAAATGCATATATTCACATGTTTTAAAACATATACTTAAAATTATATACATATATTGTTTAGCTAAAAGATTGTGTTGTATAATTATATAGGGACTCAAAATTGTATAATGTTATTTAACAAGTATTTTTTGTCTTTATTCTAACTAAACAACATATATATCACTTCAATTTATATTTTAAAAACATGTAAAATGATTTTTTTTTATAGTTTTTATATTAATAATATTACATTTATACGGTTGATTTACAAACTTTTTATGTAAAAAAAAATAGACATCTAATGTGTCAATTTTTTATCATTATTATATAATTATCACATTAACGAAAATTAAAAAGTTATTAATTATTTAAACATATCATAATCAATAATTAGTGGCACACTAAATTTTATATCACAACTTTATAAATGTAAAACTACTATTTTCATAATACATATAAAAGATTTGGTACCAACTATAACAATGTAGCTATTGTAATATTAGCAAAAATACAACTTTATAAAATTTATACCTTTAGACTAATGTTTGGACAAATATTGAGGCATTGCAAATGAGATTGTGGCAGGCAACAAAAAGTGGATTTTACCAATTTTTACAATTCTAGAGCAGTCTTCGTGCCATCCCTTCCACAAAAGTCATCAATCCAACCGACCACTTTGATTACTAATTTGTCTATGCATGTCACCTCAAGTTAGTCTCCTAGCTTAGCAATATGTTATTTGGTTTTATTATGATAAACTTATGTCTTTTATCATTTAAAAAATTAACATCAATCTCATATTAATTAAGGTTCATGTTTAATATTGTTGATCTTGATCTGAATTTTGGACAATTTTAGTTTGTTAAAGATATAAAAAAATTAAGATAATTAATTTTTATTATATATATTTTATAATTAATATATTATATTTAATTTTTTTATATGTATTTAGATTCTTTATTTATATTAATCTAAAGCATATATAAAAGTTATTTATGTAATATACAGAATTATAACAATAAGGTAGTTATTAAATTTTTAATTTTTAATTTTTTAATTATTATTTTTCTACATTTAAAGAAAAATTACAAAATCGTTGATTGAGTGAGCTAAAAATAAATTAACTGAATCACCCTAAATATTTTTTTAAAATAGTTGAGCCTCACAAACCACTTGTAAATATAATAAATATTAAGTCACTTTAGAGTTTTTTTTTTTTACTAAAACTTTTTGATATTAAAATCAGGAAAAAAAATTGAAAAAATGAAGAAGTTAGAATGGAGGCAAAGACAAATTATAAGGAGTATTTATGTGTGTGTTTGATTGGAGAAATGTGTTCATTTCTAGAAATCTATAGAAAGAACTTACGAATAGAGTATTTTTTTTTTAATATGGTATGTAATCTCTTTTTTGGTCATTTAATTTTCTTTTTTATAAATGCATGCTGCCGTGCCTTTTTTTTTATTTTTTTATCTCTTCATCTGTTTGTATTTAAATTAGGTCGAAATTCATAGCTTGTGAAATATTTAGAAATAGACTTAGGCTAAAAACTTAGGGGAATAAATATAAAAGTGTCATGGTTGTATTAAAAATTAAAAACAACCGTTACTGTAGAAAAAAACCACTAACCATCAAACAAAATAACTTGGTTATTTAATAAAAACTCAACAAATAATATTTGATTAAGTATTTTATTGTCATTTTTTTAAACTAAACATAGCACAATTATATTAATAATAGCACTATACTTACAAGGTTGAGAACAAACTTTATATTTCAATTAATATATCATTAATTATTGTTACTACATATTAAATAATTATTAAAATTTTTAATTCTTATTAATATGATAATTATACAATATTAATTAATAATGGATACATCAAATATAACACTAGTTGAAATACAAAGTTTGTATTTATTTCTCGTGAATTTTAGCCTACAGACCCATTTACTACAAAGCCTAATCCATCTACTATAACCCACAAAGCCCACCCAAGAGCACGAGCCTAAACACTACAAGGTACATGGATGTCCTCGAGCTGGCTTGTAACTCTTGTCTTGCCAAAATCATCATTGGTCATCGGGTACCATTTTTTATCTAATTGACTATTGTGGTCATCCACAAACATCTTAAAATGACATTGCCACTGAAAATCACAAATTCGATATACCTTCTACAAAAACGACTTTAATAATCTTGATATGAATCAAGAAATGATTAGCCTTAAGTAAACCTCTAATACATATTCTAAAACAAAAAATTCTTGATGCTTTGTAATTCTAATAAGATTCTATGATTACATATTAAACTCGCATTACAATCTTATAAATAGGATCTAATTGCTGAGTTAAGCATTGTAATGTCGGAAATTTTTTTTAATATAGTGTAATACTTTCTCTGGTTGCAAGATTTCCAATAAGTATGGTATCTTCGAAGCAGGCTAGTTCAATATAATTTCTCTATAAGTCTAATGGTTATTTTTAAGATAAATAAATTAAATTTATTAACTTTAAAATTGACCAAATTTTAGAATTAACTACACAAAAACATTATTGTTATACCAATTAGACCCTCAACAAATATGTTGATTATTGAAAGAACAAATTCCTAATGACATACATATATTGATTAATATAAGATTATGATAAAAGGAAAATCATAATGGTAACTTAACTTTTTTTATACTTGTTTGAGAGCCAAGAGTAACCACAAACATAAAGTTTTTATGTTACCAAAACATCATGTGCGTTTGCTTATTCTCGAATCAAAAGTTTATAACAAACAAAAGAAACCCACTAGAATTTTTTTTTTTTCAGAAGGGGAATGATTCCCGTTTGGAATAAACACCTTTATATATATATACACACAATTTATTAGTTATTTTTTTTATTTAACCAAGTTAAGAATTTTTTTATTTTTATAACCAAATAATTTATAAATAAACACATATACTCTTTTGAATATTTAAACAATATTGACTATACTAAATAGTACCACACTTATAATTAATTTTTCTGAGTGCAATATATATATATATATCACGCCTATTTACTTAGCGCGAAATGCATATCACGCCAATTAACTAAGTTTTTATTTTTTATATTTAAAAATTAAAAATATAAATATAATTTTAAATAATTAGTATAAATTAATTATGTCATATTTTATTAAAAAATTATAAAAATAAAAAAATATGGGGGCGATTGTAGGTGTGATATTGATAAAACAAATATAATATGGGGGCGTTCAATTATTTATTTATTGTGTTTGTTATTAAATAAATAATATAGTTAAATTAAATAACTAATAAGTAATATAGTTAAATAAAACAAATATTATTTTAATAAATATAAATTTAAATTTAAAATAAAAAATATAAATTAATTATGTCATATAAATAAATAAAATTAAAAATAAATCAATTATAAAATAAATAATTATTATTGCCTGTTTATTGTTGCGGGTATTATTTTTATTTGATTATAAAAATTAAAAGAAATTAAAATTAGTTAAAGAAAAAATGACCCATTAAATGGGCTATTTACAAAAAAAAAAAATTCCTATATGAAACCTCGAATTACTCCAAATACACCCCGCTAGATCTTATCCCCCTCACAAACTTGCAAAAACTTTGATTAAAAAAAGTTGAATTAATTTCATTAAAAAAAACAAAAATAATAGAAATAGCCGGCAGTCGATTTCAGTGAAAAGACAAAAAGGTTATTGTCATAAATTAATTGAGGTGAAATGTCATACTTGCCCTTCTTCCCCTCTTTTTCTTACAATAGGCAATTACATACATACCCTAGATTTTTCTTATTTTAATTATTTAATTATATGTTAATATATAGACTATTGTTATGAATATAATATGTGAAGCGATTGTATTTTAGTAATTTTCTTTTTAAAGAATTAATAAAAAAATCTTTTGAATGATACGTATTAGTGTTTTTCATATATTTATTTTTTTCGATCACAAAAATATTTATACGATAAATAAAAACTAGTAGCGATTTTACAAATTTGTTCAATTATATTTAAAACACCTGTATATATTAATATGATATATCTTTAATATATATATTCATTATTAACAAAATAATAAATAATAAAAATTTTCAGATGCTAATATTTATACATTTGAAGACAAGAATTTGAACTAAAAGAGAATATATATTTATTATATAATTAGAAAAAATGACGTCGTTTTTTAATTATACATTACTATTTAGTTTTAGTTCGTATTTTTAAAACATACAAATGCTATGAAAATAAATTCTCATTTATTATGCATCCAAAATAGAATAAGCTAGAAACCCGTTGTTTTAGTCCAAACCGTTGACGCACCAAACTATAAGATCAAAAAGTCACATAAAGAATCAAAAGAATCAATATCATCAATGACTCCTAATGTATTTGTGTTAATAGATAAGTGATAACAGTAAGGTTGGAATTTTTTTTAAAAAAACTTGATTTAAATTTAATTGAACCATCGAATTAAGTAGTTCAGTTCAGTTTATATAAATAAAAAAAATTAATTAGTTATATAAAATAAAAAAATTGAAATAACCAATCATTTTTTGTTTGATTTTATTAAAAATTAAAATTGAATTGAAAAATCGATTAAGGAGTAAAATTGTAATTTTTAGGATTGTTTTGCTCATGATACTGATCACTCATAAATGAGGTCAAATTTGAGAGAGTAGAAATTTGTGAGTGATATGATGTTATTAGAAGTAATTAGAAATCGATGATTGAACGAAAAAAAAAATAACATAAAGGGGCAATTAAAATAAGTTGTTCGATTTCGACAACTCAAAAAGTAGTAGAGGTTGTTAGGTTTTAATGATTTGTGTATGAGAAGTGTTTTGGTGTATTTATAAATCGGTGGTAATGACTAAAATAACAAGATCAACATTATAGAGTTCGTTGCAACGATAGGCAATTTGGTGACAAATTTGGGTGGGTTTTAGCAACTTTTTAAGACAGTGGCAACAAGATTTGAACGATTGACATTCTCTGACTTGAATGTTAGGTTGATTGGCGATAAACGCTTTACTATTGTGGCAGTAGACGGTGATGGCAACGGTGTTAATTCAGTTAGCTTAGAACTAAAAATTGAACAAAAGGAAAAAAAAATCAATTCGATTTCACTTTTCAAAATCAATTCATTCAATTTTTTCATATGAAAAATCAAATAAACATAGTTCGATTCGGTTTGATTCAATTCAATTTCAATTAAAAATAAAATAAATTGAACCACACACAAACTTAAATAAAGAGTTAATATCTCTTATATTAAAAAAATAAATATTAATGACTGCTAACAATTCTACATACCATAAAAAAAAATTAAAATTAAAAAAAATGAAAAACCCTAGGACTACGTGTTTTAGGAACAAAAATTTGTTATCCACACAAAATGAAAATTTAAAGCATATGAAAAGTGACCCAAAACTATGAAAATTACCATCTTGAAAAGTGACCCACACAAAAAGAAAAGAAAATTACCATCTTGTCTCTTCCGAATTAGAAAACAAACAAATTTCTCTCAGAGAATCTCTGTACCAAAAAGTGATAATAACAAATAAACAACAAAATAATAATCAATTATCAAACCCCTCTTCTTCTTCTCTCTTTATCTTTATCTTTCTCTCACTTTTAACTCAAATCTCTCTTTCTCATCTCCATCCTCTATCATTTCATCTTCAGAGATTTCATTTAAGATTGAAGAAAGCCCCCAAGTCATATCCCATTAGCCCCATCATATGGAGATCCAACAAAAGCTTCTCAAGTTCAAGTACCACATAGCCGTTGCCCTGGCTGTGGCACTTGTGCTCACCGCCGTCATCGTTCTTGCACCAAGCTTCTTGACCATTTTGGCCTACTTCTGGCCTCTCTTCTTGTCCACAGCCCTCTTCCTTGTTGCTGTCATCTTCTTTGGCAAGACCTCCTCGCTCTCACCTTCTGATTCCTCCTCCTCTTCCTCTTCTGCTGGTGAAGGGCTCCTTGATTACGTCGCTGGCCAGCCTCCTTTAGAAGCAGAAGCAGTAACGGCAGCACTCCAAGAATCATCTCAACATCAACATCAACATCAACATGAAGAAGCTGAAGTAGAAGCTGCTGCTGCTGCTACAGTAGAAGACGAAAGTACTTTCAAGTCTGATGATCATCAGTAATAATATTATTTCTTTTTTGTAACTCCCCATTAGATGAGAAGAAAGAGAGCTCATTTTCTTTTTCAATTTTCATTTCATAGTTGTAATATTACTACTATTAATAATCAATCTCTAACTCTTTTTAATTTTTTTTTAATGGGAGTTTGTAGATTCTTGGGAAGAATTTTAATTTTATTATTTTTTGCTTTGCTTTTTTTTTTATTCTTTTTTTTAAATATAAAAATGTTAATATATATATTTGGAGAGGTTAATGTTAATCTTATTATTTGCTTTTGAAGATGATAATGATGTTTTATTGGAACATTTGATAGTAATGGGGGTCTTAATCTTATCTTAGGTTAAATTATTGGTGGGTTGATTTTATAAGAAGATATATATGAGCAAACATTGATATTTGAGTAAATGAATTTGGTAAGCGACCTATAATGCTATTTATTTATTGGTTGAATTTAATCATTGATTACCTGCTAAGCAAGACTATTTTTGGTAATGAAAATTAAATGAGTAATTATTATGTAATTAAACCCATTAAGATCTGACTTGATATGGGAAATTTTTCAAAAGATCTCACCAAATACATTAATTTTGTTGGCTTTTATATCCAACTTTTTGACTTGATATAGAATTTGTTCTTTCACTTCTCCTCCTAAAAAAGAATTCAATGATTCAAATACATTCACTATGTATTTTGAAAATAGTTTTTGTGGGAAAAATTAGTTGGCAACAATTATTAGGTGCTCTTTTAGAAAGCATTTTTCAAAAGATGTGCTAAGGTTTTTTTTTTAAATTTTTAAGAAAACAAAAAGAAGTTTGATTTTAATCACATCTTAGATTAGAATGTTAATATGATCATTAAAAAAAAATTATTAATTTTTTTTTAATTTGTTTTTTTATCTATTTATGTCCTAAGATTTTACTTTTATTATTTTAATACTCCACGTATGCCCAAAAATTCTTTACGATGCATAGATACTCTAAAAAATTAAATACCCATCTACATAATTAAAATAAAAAATATTTTTTTTCTTGTTTAAAAATAAAATAATATTAAAAAAAAACATGTTTGATTTGGGTTAGATTCCAAGTTACAAAATTATAATAATACATTTAATCATAGATGATTATTAGATTCTCGCGAATTTTCACTCTAGTACAATCCCCGTTGAGCTTGCTTCGCACGTGACCACGGCGGCCCCATTTTTTCTTCGGTACTACGCGGGCCCATGATTGTTTTCTGTCATTTGAATATCTGACGTTTGATTGATTTCCTCGTTGTGGGGGCCAAACGACGGCTGTGATGTGATCACCGTCAACTTCACCGTCAGTTGATCAGATTCATTATTTTTGTGTTTTCTGCCTTGTACGATCAAACAGAGTGGAATCTAACGTGTTTATGTGGGGCCCCAGTCAAATTTGTTGGTAAGATTTTTTTAAGTTCAAAATGTTAAATGATTATCTAAACGTGATGCCGATGATGTGGGGTGGGGACCATACTGCATGTGGGACCACAAAATTTTTGCCAATTATTCCAAATTTTGGAGATATTAATACCGTTACCCCTGAGGTTTACATAGCTTACATTTTGTTTGTGGCTTTGGTTATAATTATACAATCACGTCCCCTACTTGATTCGTTTAGTTAGAATTTTTTAAATACAATTTTTAGAAGTAAAAAGTTGTAAAATAAAATTTTTTTAAGTTATATATTTTTTTAAAAAAATATTAATCATTTAGTTGTTAATTAAAAAAATTCTTTTGAAGTGTTAGATAATTTAGTTATACATTATTAAAAATATTTAATTTTTATTAAATTATAAAAAATATTAATTAATAAAATTTATATTGAATTTCTAAATAATTTAATATTTTTATATATAAATTTAAATTTATCATGTATTTTTTTAAATTTAATTTCTTAAAACACAATAAAATAAAATTAATACATAATAATCAATAAATTAATATAAATTATTGTATTTGATAAATAAAAAACATAATACTTTTTTTATTTTAAAAAATAAAATAATCAACGAAATTTTTTAATAAATTTATATAAAAATATGATGGTCTTAGAAATATAAAAAATTAGAGATATATTAATTTTTTTAAACATATTAAAAATTTGTTAGTTGAATATATTTTTATTAAAGGTATACTATAAAAGAAAATTTATTAAAATATATATGACATTACGTGCATATTAAAAAAACTAAAAAATTTAATTCTT
The DNA here is from genome assembly GCA_946807835.1 of Ailanthus altissimus. NCBI lineage: Eukaryota > Viridiplantae > Streptophyta > Magnoliopsida > Sapindales > Simaroubaceae > Ailanthus > Ailanthus altissimus. The sequence continues at coordinate 26,000,794 of OX327704.1, read as the reverse complement.
AAAAATTTAAAATTTAAACTTTTATAAGTAAAGTAAAATAATTTTTTCGATCTTTTAAAACTTTTCTTTATATGAAATTAAATGTTATAAAAAAAATTAATTGAGAATTTTTTGCATTAATTTTTTTTTAACTAGTAGACAATCCTAATCAAACATGCACAAAAATACCTTCAACAGGTTGAGTAGTTTCGTCATTTACTTCTGGAGCAAGAACATCCGCGAGCGGAGCACTTCTAATGCGTCGAAGTCTTCTTCTCTTGGGATAATCTTTGTTGTTTGTAAGAGGTGTTGGTTGGATCCGCTAATCTAGAGAGTAGCGGCTCATTTGCAGCATTGCAGGCCATTAGGAATGTTTAACAAAAGTGAACCTCTAGGCAGACCTGCACATCAGCTAGGTTGTTCAGTCAGACCCAACTTCAAATAAATCTCACCTTAGGATACCATCAAGCATAACAGTTTATTTTGCATCAGATAGACAACAAGTTATGGCAGTAAACTGTTACATGTAATCAATAAAGATATCAGCTTGTGTTAACTCGAGTTCATCTGACAGGACAAACATTAAGATCACAAAGAGAGATAGAAAGAGCACACAATATGGTCAAGGAGACTCATTAGTTACAAAATATGTGGCTTTACTACTACTGTGTAATCTGCAGATGGCAATGCACATTTTTTCAATCCTCTTACCAAATTTTTGTCAAACCTGTGGACAAAATAGTTCTCCTCGCCTGATTGACCCAATTTCCTAACTTTTGAGTCCCAACTCCCTAATCAACATAAACATAACATAATCGAAAACAATTCTTTAAAATTAAACTAAATTTAATATATTATGCTTCAAATTCAAAAGATCTGACACACGACATCACTTACATTCATTTAATAATATTTAAATATTTATTTCAATTTCTTTCAGAATTATAACAATTGAATTATAATTGAGACAATTAGTAAACTGGAGATACGTAGAGTTTTCTCAGAGATTAACACTTTACTACGTCACCAGTAGCAACTTTGTTACGATAAGCCTATAATATATTAATTGTAAATTCTTACTTAAAATCAACCAATAACCACACTTGGTGAAACTTAAACTAAATCCAACCATACACAATAAAAATAATACATAAGTATTTATTCAATAGGGATCAATCAAATATCTTATCTCACGTGTCCTCAAATGAAATACTCAGCAACCTAGCAATTTAAGGAACCCAAGGAACAGCAGAAGCCTTGCTAAATTCGCTAAGCACACATGTACCTTATTTACCTGAAATCACCATAAACTATAATAAGTATAAAACTCAATAAGCATACTAGTTTTTCATATATCAAATACAAATACACACATGTATACAATACATATGTATGATATGCTGTGATCAATCAAAATCATAATTTTATCAAATCACATGTCAAGTAAACGTTTACACATTCTTTCAAAACATATAATAGGAATATCATCACTCAACTACTACTTAATAGAACTTACATATCACATATCACATAATGAGCCAAATGTCACTCGTAGGTGACATACCGTATGAGAGGAATAGTACAAGTGAGTTTTTTAAATTACACATATATAATGCTCATACCTAAAGGTAAAAGCCAAACCTTCACCCTGATTAACAGTGAGTCCTCTCACATGCATCAATATGCCACCACACGAATGTGATGACTCACTATTCCTTTAGGTACCAATAGGATTCTCCCTACATACGGAACACATAACATATACCAATCTCGAAGGAAAAACCACACATAAAGGCTTCACAAATCACATAAAATGTATATTAAGTCAACAGTGAGTTTAAGTACCCTCAAAACATAAAATATTTCTCATGGACATATTACACTTCAAAAGCTTTCTTTGTTAAACACATCTTATTTTGAAAGTTCACTTTCAAAAACACATGTATGTCCATGCTCAATGTCAATACTCACATTCATAAACATATTTCTTTCACATTTCATATCAAATATACTTTGACATAATATAAACATATTTTTAAGCACATTTAAAATATCATACATAGACAATTACTATGTTTATTGTGATTTCAGTAAAAGTCTAGTATACTTATCTCTTAGCACTTTCAGGTACAAGACTTAATTCTCCTTAACCTATCAATGGAGATTAATCCTTTCATAAACCTCATAATTCACATAAAATACTTTAAATAGCTTACAAAATTATACATATTGCACTTATCACATCAAATTGGTCTAATTACTTAATTTCTCAAAACCTATCATTCTGACCACTTACACTTAACAAAATTTTCTTATATACCAAATGATGTCCAATTACTCCAAAATCAAAATATATCATTCTTAACTCATATATCCTTCTTATGTATGAATATTATATCATAATTCATACACAGTCCATTCCATAAACACCATCAAATCCAAACTATTATCCTGACAGGATCAAGATATTTACTAAATAGTATTCAATCTCTTAATTTTATAAAATCACATACTAACTCAAAAATTATAAAACTACCACAGAAATACTCTTGACACATATCTTAATCCATGATAAATATTTCACTTTAAAATCACTGCCAAAAGTATTTTAAAACTATTTTATTCTATAGCTTTGAAAATCTATTAATCAAATACTGTAATGAGCTGACACTCTTTAGAAAATCATAACAATTTAACTACATTGATCTAAATTCTTAATTTTGAGTATATCATATTAGACATATAAAATTATCATATTCCATAAATTCGTAATTTTTGAAAATCATTAAGCAGATCAGAAATTATTTGTTACTGTATCATACTGTTCATATAGGAAATTCCTAGACTTTTATGATCATTTTAGTAAATTCACTACAAATTCAATTTCTGAAATTTTCAATCGATTCAAAGTCTCAGATAATCCTAAATATGTCTAATTTCATATACTCAAAATTAAAAATCAGGATCGAATCATAACAATTTATAAAATTCTTGGATCAGGAGACTATCAAGTAGAAATTCTGCAATTCATCATGATTTATCAAGTTATCTACATAGATCATCATTAATTCTCACAATATCTTACGAAATATATATCAAATCCTCAATTATACATATTTTCAGAAATCAAAACTTAAAGGAATTAACTTAATTAACACCAATAAATTGAGAAATAGTTGTGATATACCTCTTAAAATCTAAAATTCCAATTTCTTCTTCTTCTTCTCTTTCTCTTTCTCTCCCCTCTATTTCTCTCTTTTCTCTCTCTAAAGGGGTAGCTCAACCCAAAAATGAGTAAATTAGGGTTTCAAAAGTGTATTTTTATACTAAGAGGCTAATTTTTGATATTTACGAATTTACCCCCAAAACTTTTGAAATATTATAATTTGATCCCTAAAATAAATCTAAAGTCTTGCAAATAAACCCTATACTAATAGTATGTCCTTAACCTATACAAACACTACTAATAACAATACATAAATCAAGTATCACCCACATACAAATAAAATATGTATATAAATACTTATTCTTATCGATTATGGATACTAGTTACTATATAATATGTAAAAGAAAGATCTAATTTAACATTCAAAACATGTTTGGTTACCCTCTTGAAATAAAAAATGACTAAATAAGTGCAAAATCATGAGATGCTCGAGGCTTCCTTTTTCTCCCCATTTTAGGTAAAAGTAAAAAAAGAACATAATTCTAACATATGCAAGATCGGACCTAAACGTTTCAAAATGGGTCGAGTGAATTGCCGAGTGCACTACAAATCTCTAGCATTATTATGAAAGAAAAAAATGGAGAATACAGTTTGATTAATTCTCAATTATGTCTTATAGTTCTTAAAAAGAGATAAGGACATTTTTATTCTATGAGTTTAATATAATTCTCAATTTTATCTCACAAGTTTTAAAAAATTCATTTTTGTTCTAATTCGTTAATAAGATTCTGTTAATTTTAACACTAGAGGAGTAAAATAGTCACTCTACATAATTTTATCCACGTGTCAACCACTGATTTGTCACTTAAATAATAAAATAAAATAAATAAATAAATAAAAAGAGAACAGCCGCCGCCGTCGTCAGTAGCCGATCGGTCGTTGGTAATCAATTGCGATTCGACTCAAAATTAATATCATTAAACTTAAAATTTTGTGATATACGCAATGGTATGATTTTTTTTTTGTCAACGGAGTACCATACATGTGCCAAAAGTGAAAAAAAAAACATTATGGGAGGAGACGGCCACCGCCGTTCGCTGTTGAATAGTGGGGAGGTGCATGCCACCGTCATACCGTTTGACGATGAACGGTGGTGGCCGCCACCAACCGCCACGAGCTACCGGTCATGCGTCGAACGGTGGAGAGGTGGTGTGCACCGCCCGCCGTTCATCGCGGGACCGGAGGTGGGGGGTGTTGACAGCGGCCACCACCGTTTACAGTCAAATGGTAGGGTGGTGGCGTACACCGCCTTTACCGTTGGATAGATTGGCCGCCGATCTGTCCAACGGTGGCGCGCGGTGGCTGCCATCCTCCCCTTATTTTTGATTTATTTTTTACCGTCTTCTTTATTTATTTTGATAAAAATGATTCTACCATTGTGTAGATATAAAAAAATAGAATCTAATGACATAAATTTTGTCTATTTTCGTTACCAAAATTCGGCAACTAGTGGTGACCGGTGATGGTAGTCGCCAGTTTTGGTAGTTTAGTTTTATTTATTTTAATTATAAAATAAATTTTCAATAAATATAAAAATTTGAACTTATTAAAGTGTGCCATGTGTCTTTTATTTTTAATAGCCAATTAATAGCTGACATTTATACATTGTATAATGTATTCACATCACCATTTCTAATTAACATAATAACTGAGGGCAAATTTATCAATATACAATTAAAAGAGATTTTCAGTTAAATTTAATGGGATCTCACTAACAGACTAAGATAAAATTATATTTTTTAAAACTTGTGAGATAAAATTAAGAATTAAGTCAAACTCGTGAGACAAAAATGTCCTTATCCCTTCTTAAAAAGTTAGTTTTATCTTAGTTCATTAGACTTTTTTTTTTTAAGGGATTACATACATACATATCTTTACGCATCACTTGGAGTGAGGGGGGATTCGAACCCAAGTGAAAAAAATGAGACTTGGAGGAGCTCAACCAACTTGGCTCAGCCAAGTTGGTTGAGCCCTCATGCTTTTAGTTCATTAGACTTGTATCGTTTAAATTAACAAAAAAGATATTTTATTTTTATATAATAACATTTTTGTCCTTACTAAAATTTAAGTGGCATAAATTTGATAAGACACATGGCATAAAAATAAAAATAAAACTTTAAACAAAATTAAATATAATAACACACTCTGATAGGTTTAAACTTGAAATATTTAATTTTAAAAATTTATTTATAATTAAATAAATAAATAATAGTTTCTATTATCATTATTGCCGGTCACCTTTTTTTAGCGACAGTGACAGTCATAAAAATGACTAAATTTTATATTATTGAACTCTATTTTTCTTAATCTACACAATGATTAAGTCATTTTTAAATTTAAAAGACTAAAAAGAGGCCAAACATAATAGAAAGGAGGGTGTTGGTGTCAAATAGTGGAGTCGTGACTTGCACCCCCACCACATTGAACAGATCGAGCCCTCTACCATTTTTGGTTGCCTTTTGATCTTTTTCTTTTTGTCATAGATAACTTTACCATTATATAGATAAGAAAAATGAAGTTCAATTATATAAATTTGATCAGTTTTACAGCCACTATCGTAGCCGAAAAACGGCAGTTGGCAACCACGGGCTCACCAACAACAATGGTAGTGTCTTTTTTTATTTTTTATTAATGACCAATCCCTAATTGGCACGTGAACATGATATATTGAGTGTTAATTTACATCTCACCCTGTCATCCCACTTTAGGGGCGGCAATTAGGGAAGGGCACCTTTCTCGTACCCCGCTTTATTTTTTATTTTAAGTCTCATCTACACCCGATTTTTCATAAAAATTTAATGGGACGGGGATGAGAAATCCCCATGTGGGGAAAAACTTTTTTATCCCTACCCCATTTTCTATTTCTATTAATATTAAATATTAATTTATATTTATAAATTTTAATAATATAAAAATCTATATTATGATAAAAAGTAATCAAGAACTTAGAATAATATGATAATATCATTCAATAATGTGAATAATAAATAAATTTTTAAGTAAATAAAAAATGAAACAAAAAATAAAAAAATCAAATATTGTTCTAGTGCTTAGTATTATTGATCTTCTCGTTAATTGATTCATATGATCTCACTAAAAGTCGTGAGATTGAGACTTCATTCCTAAAAATAAATAAACTACTTTTAACTTTTTATTATTTTCATTGGAATAATGTAATAAATAGTTTAATATAATTAAACTTACAAAAAAATTAGATTGAAATTTACCTCATCAATATATTTAATAAATGTGTAACATTGAGTTTTTGTAAAATAATTTAAATTTAAACTTGATAATAAAAATAAATCACATAGAAACTAGTTGATTAAAATCAAATAAAATTTAAATTTTTACTAATAAAATATAATTATATTTTATACCTTTAATTTTATCTCATAACTAATTTTGAACAAACATTAAAGTTTTTAATGTCTTTGGATGTAATCTGCTAAAATAAAGACTTACAAATCTATCACATGTATAAAATACAGATTCAGATGGTATTGAAACTAATTTTGTTATAATTCTCAATTTTTTACTTGAGACGAGATAACAAGTTTGATGAGAGGGCAAAAAAAATAATTGAACAAGTTTTATGATAATATGAGAAAATAAAATTAATGGCAGTTGACTCTTAACTAAAAAATAAAAGCCTTCAATATTAAAATTTAAGTTTTTCTTTGTTAAATATTTTTAGTTTTTATTAATAAAATTATATTATTAAAATATTTTTTAATAACTTAGTTAAATACAAATTATAAAATAAAAATTGATAAATTATATAACTATATATTAAAAATTAAAATTAATATATTTATATAAAATGAGGTGTGAGATAGGAATGTTTAATCCCATCATCACCCTATTAATAATTTAAAAAATAATTTTTTTTATATCCTACCTTAATTTTATAAAAATTATTCTATTCATATCTCATTTAGGGCAGAGTCCCATAGTCCCCATTCTTGTAGGGTATTTTGTCATCTTTATCCTACTTTAAATTTTTGTGATATGTTTTAATTTTATTATTCTACAATTATAATAAACGATAAGAGTGAGAGTTTCATTGTCATCAGGACGCACCTTCCGTTTTAGGTTTGGGCAACAGTTTGTTGGGTAGATTGATTTAGAGGTCCTGGGAGTCTTTTTTTTCGGATGGCTAGAGCTGGCCCGGTTAGGATTACTCCCAAGAAGGGAGCTATGAAATCGTCTAACTCTTTGTCTTGAGGGCTTTTGGGGGGTGCTTACTAGGGTGGCAGCTATTTCTGCACATTCATCGTGATAAACGTTTTGATTCCCTGTTATCCCGCATGGTTTTCCTCCGATGTCTATCACAATGTTTACCCCAGGGACATGTTGCGGATGGTCTGCTGAGGAGGGTAAATGGTGATTTACGGGATTCGGGTAAGCGTGGGGGGCAGCTGCTGTGGTTGCAGGAATTTTTTGGTGAGGAAACAACTGGTCGGGGAAGGTTGGGAGGGGTTGCTTTGTGTGCCGATTCCCATCGTTTCCTTCAGCCACGTGAGCACATGGATGTGAGTGGGAGACAACTATCTTTGGTTGTGAGATAGTAAGTGTGGGATTCGGGTAAGCGTGGGGGTGGGGGACTACTGTGATGTCAGGCGTTTTTTTGTGGGGATCCAGTTTTTCAGAGAAAGTCGGGAAAGGTTGCTTTGAGTGTGGGTAGGAGACACCTAGCTTTGGGTGTGTAATAGAGGTTGTGGGATTCCGGTAATCGTGGGGGGCAGCTGTTGTGGTGTCGGGGATTTTTTGGTGAGGAACCAGCTTTTTGGAACAGGTCATGGGGTTTGCTTTGTGTGTCGATTCCCCATGGTTTCTTCAGCGACGAAAGCACCTGCATGTGAGTGAGAGACACGAGATTTTGGGTGTGGGATAGTGAGTATGGGATTCGGGTGAGCATGGGGAGCTGATGTGGTGTCAGGAATATTTTGGTGCGGTATCAGCTTTTCGGAGAAGGTCGAGAGGGCTTGTTTTGTGCCTCGATTCTCTTCGGTTTCTTCAGTCGTGAAGGTGCCTGAATGTGGGTGGGAGACACCCAGCTTTGGGTGTGGGATAGTGCGCAAGTCATTGCCATTTGCAGTGGTAGGAATCAGCACCTGGGGGACAAAACATTTCGGTGGGCTTGCTTCCGCATGTGCACTGCCACCAGCAACCTGCTTATCTGGTCTGCATTCAAAATGCAGCTTTCCCTGTTTAAAAACAATATTCTTCCCTCCATTTGCACGATCATGGTGGGCACTAGGGTTGCTGTCGGCTTTATTCAATGGATTCCCCAAATCCTGTGCAACTCTGTCTTGTTCCACCAGGTGCCTTTGCAGCTGCCGAAACTCCTTTATTTGAATGGCCCCAACATCACGTATTTGCACTTTGCTTTTCTCAGGCCATTTCTCCGTGTCGGGGTGGGGTTTAGGGGATGGGCAATGTAAAGATAATCTTTCTCTATGCATTTGTGCAGTTGCGCCATCACTCAGGGGTAACATGCCCGGGTCATCGGGATCATCCATTGCCTCTGTTGTGCTGTGCATGTGCATGCCCCTACCTCTGTCCATGTTGTGTCCATTTGAGCCGGTATTGGTTTTAATAGCCATTTCACCGTGTGATGCACGTGCGTTATTGTCATTTAGCAGCTGATTGGGTTGGAGGACATGCTGGCCGCTTACACAAGGAGGGGGGGGCTGGTTAGCTGTCTCACTTCCCGGAGGGGTATCAATGTCGGCCGCTATCTCGGTGAGATCCTTTTCCGAGCTTGGTTCGGTAACATTTGTCCTTGCTTTCCTCTTTCGATCATCCTCCTTAATGTGGCCAACCGGGCTTGACCGTGGATCGTCCTTTGGTTTTGTGTGCTGGCGTTTGTAGCCCCCAACAACACGGATATTATCTGAATAGCGGTGGTTGCCAGGTTTTTTTAAGACTGTTGGTAATGGTTCTAAGCATTCTCGGTATCCATGGTCTAAAAGACCACAAAGTGTGCAGAACTCTGGTAATTTCTCGTACTTGAAATCGAGCCAGACCAAATTTTCATTCGATCCGAGCTTAAGAAAAATGCCTTTACGTAATGGCTGGTTGAGGCAGATTCTGATTTTCACACGGATAAATCTCCCTGTGCAAGAGCCAGTGTCGTCTGAGTCTGCGTCTAGGAATTTTCCTATTCTGTTCCCAATCAATTCGGCCGTTTCAACATTCATATGGATGATTGGTACGTTGTATATTTGGATCCAGAATGGTGTATATTGGAGTGTTGGGTTCGAATTCACGTCTTCATCTGAACTAGGCTCCATGACAACAAGGGATTTATTGAATATCCAGGGTTCAGACTTTAGAACCCTTGTTCTGTCGTCTTCTAACGCGAACTCACATAGAAAGTTGTTGCTGCCTAGCCATCGAAATCTCAGGTCTCCGGAAGGCCGCCAGAGACCTCGCATTAAAGTTTGGAAGGCATCCCGTTGGTAGTTTTTCCTAGTGAGGATTTTGACAAAGAGACCGTATTTTGCTGTCGAGCGATGTCTTTGAATCACTGCCTCTGGAATCTTTAAGATCTCTTCGTTGTGAGAATTGTCAATGGAAAATGAAGTCCATAAGGCTTCAATGTCATCCATGATTATAGATGTGAAAATAGAGCTCGCTGAGCGAACAAAAATCAGATCTCTAGAGAGACTAGAGAGAAAATCAGATCTCTAGAGAAACTAGAGAGAAAAAATGCAACCTTTTATAATGAGAGCGTTTTTAGTTCGTTAGCTTTGTCTTCTCTTTTGGGGCCACATGCTCTACTCTCTCCTTCTCAAAATCAAACGGCGGACCTTGCCAAAGTGCAGGGCTGCCGACCCCAATGAAAACCCTATGCTGGAATGTGCGGGGGCTGGGCAACCCTCGCACATTTCATATCCTGTCCAACCTGGTACAGGAACACTGCCCTGGGGTGATATTTCTCATGGAAACACGGGCTCTCAAACACAGGCTGGAAAAACTCAGAGTAAAGCTTGGATGCGTTGGAAAACTTGTGGTGGAGAGGATTGGGCGTGGGGGAGGCTTGGCGTTACTATGGACAGATAAGGTAGATATCACCCTTATTTCTTACTCTCGTTTCCATATTGATGTAACTGTTACTGAACAAGGGAGGCAATGGAGATTTACGGGTTTCTATGGCAATCCGGATACACCTCAACGTACCCACTCATGGACCCTTCTACGACGTTTGTGTCACCTTTCTCCCCTGCCTTGGGTATGTGGTGGGGACTTCAATGAGATTCTCACAAATGCTGAAAAAGATGGAGGGCTGCCCCGACCTTCATATCTTATGCAAAATTTCAGGAATGCAGTTGATGACTGCAACTTAGTAGAGATTCACTTCAATGGCCCCCCCTTCACTTGGTGCAATGAACACAAATCCAACTCCTTCATTCAAGAGAGGCTTGACCGCATGTTCTGTTCCTTCTCTTGGCATAATCTTTTCCCGAAGGCCTTTGTACAACACCTGGATTTTTGGGGTTCCGATCACCGTCCCCTATTGTTAGTGAGTGATGAGTATAGAACAGTGGCTGGGATTCCTGCTCCTCAGGGTACCCACCGCAGGTTTTATTTTGAGGAAGCCTGGGTTGATGAAGATGAATGCAGGCAGATTATTTCAGAGGATTGGCCTCATTCTTTGGCTTCTCTTGACGGTATCTGTGGAACTTTACAAAGTATTGGGTTTAGACTCAAAAAGTGGAACCTGGTACATTTCCGAAGACTAATGTCTGAAATAAAAAAGAAAAAACAGTATTTGGGGTACTTAAACCAACGGGTTGATGCACAAGTTTGGAGGGAGATTACAAAAGTCCAGAAGTCTCTTGATGCTTTGTTGTATAAGGAAGAGACTTACTGGAGACAGCGCTCAAGAGTTATGTGGCTTCAGGCTGGGGATAGGAATTCACGGTTTTTTCACCTTAAAGCTTCTGGACGTAGAAAAAAGAATCATATTAAGGGGATTTTGGGTTGTGATAGAACCTGGCATACAGACCCAGACCAGATTGCACAGAGCTTTGTTGAGCATTTCTCTGATATTTTTACGGCATCCCTTCCTTCTGAATCAGATATCGACACCATCACATCTGGTGTGGGGAGACGACTCTCTGAACAACACTACCAGTGGCTACAGTCCCCATTTCAGGCGCAGGAAATCTACAATGCTGTACATCAGATGTATCCTACAAAAGCTCCAGGAAAAGATGGTATGTCTGCTTTATTCTATCAAAAATTCTGGGATGTTGTTGGTTCTTCTGTTTGCAGTGTTTGTTTAGGCTTCCTGAATGATGGTGGTGACATTGGAATGGCTAACGAAACCCTCATCTCTTTAATCCCAAAAGTTCTAGAGCCCAAGACATGCTCAGATTTTCGTCCCATCAGCCTATGCAATGTCTTGTACAAGATTATCTCAAAGACACTGGCCAACAGACTGAGATGTGTTATGAATGAAGTGGTGTCTGAATCCCAGAGTGCCTTTATCCCAGGACGTCTAATAACAGATAATGCAATTATTGGGTTCGAATGTCTCCACGCCATTAGGAGAAACAAATTTTTAGGTGGAAATTATTTGGCATTGAAACTTGACATGTCCAAGGCTTATGACCGTGTGGAGTGGCCCTTTGTGATGGCTATGATGAGTAGGTTGGGCTTTCCTGACAGCTGGTGTCAAATTATTTATCGATGTATCTCTTCGGTTTCCTACTCTATTGTTATTAATGGTGTGGTGCATGGGAATATCTCTCCTACTCGTGGTCTTCGCCAAGGTGACCCTCTATCCCCCTATTTATTCCTCTTCTGCGCCGAAGGCCTCTCTTCCCTCCTTACTTCTGCTGAACATAGAGAGGCCTTACATGGTCTGAAATGTGGGAGATTGGGCCCATCTATATCCCACCTCCTTTTTGCGGATGACAGCCTAATCATTACTAAAGCTTCTTTAGATGATTGCAACTCAGTATTGGGGATTTTGCGGTCTTATGAGGTTGCCTCGGGGCAGGCGATTAACTACAGAAAATCGGCTGTATGTTTTGGAAGCTCCATCCCAAGGGAGACTGCAACTCATCTTGCTCAGCATCTTGGTGTCTCTCTAGTTCCGCACCACAGTAAGTACCTGGGTCTCCCATGCATCTCCAGTAAGAACAAACAGAATATGTTTGCGGCCATTAAAGAAAGAATTTGGAATAAGTTGAATGGATGGAAAAGGCACCTTTTTTCCGGTGGTGGTCGGGAAGTGCTCTTAAAATCAGTGATTCAGGCAATCCCAGCATTTGTAATGAACCTGTTCAGGCTTCCTAAGAGTCTTACTAGTGAGATCCATAGACTTTGTGCCAGATTCTTTTGGGGTGGTGATGTCAATAAGAGGAAGGTCCACTGGTGCTCTTGGAAATTCTTGTGTCGCCATAAAAATGATGGAGGGCTGGGATTCAGGGACTTGAACCATTTCAATCAAGCTATTTTGGCTAAACAGGGATGGCGTGTAATTGCTAACCCAGACTCGCTATTTGCAAGAACTCTCCGTAGCATTTACTTTCCGAACTCTTCTTTTCTACAAGTTGTACCCAAGCATTCAGATTCTGCGGTCTGGAAAAGTATTTTATGGGGACGAAACCTACTTCTGAAAGGTCTTCGTTGGCGGATTGGCGACGGCTTCTCTGTCTCTATTTACTACGACCACTGGCTTCCGCGGCCCCTGTCTTTTAAACCTTTGTTCCCGCATAGACTGCCAAATCATTCATTAGTGGCTGAGCTACTTCTCCCTTCTGGACAGTGGAATTGTGATCTTATCCGTAACTCATTCTCAGAAGATGAAAGCAACCTCATTTTAAGCATCCCGCGCTCGCATTCTTGGAACCACTATTGTGATTCAATTATGTGGCACTTTGACAGACACGGACAATATTCTGTGAAGAGTGGATATTGGCTTTCCTTTGCTCATAACCATGCCTCCTCCAGCTCTGGCAGTGGTGTTACCAGTAACTGGTGGAAGGCCCTGTGGAACCTAAAGATCCCTCAGAAAATTAAACATTTTGTCTGGAGAGTATCGCATAACTGGATCCCTACTTTCTATAACCTTAGAAGACATCATGTCCCTGTTGATTACTTGTGTGGTCGTTGTGCTAAAGGTGCTGAAAACACCATTCATGCGATATGGCTCTGTGATGTTTTGAAGAAAGTACGTCAATCATGCTCATTCCTACATGGTTTCTGTATCTCCCATAGTACATCCATGTTGGATTTTTTGATTGAATGTCAGGCGTGCCTATCACTTGAAAATGTCGAGTTCTTGCTTATTCTTTTTTGGAGACTTTGGTATATCAGAAACCAATTCATCATAGAGCAAAAGAAGGTCTCTTTGTCAGAGGTGCTGAATTGGGTGCAAGACTACAAGAATGAATTGATGACTATTCAGACCAGCGCTCATAACATCTCAATATCAAGTCACAACCTATGGCTTCCCCCTAGTCTGGGCTCTATAAAACTAAACACTGATGCAAGCCTCTCCTCAAAACACTTCAAGGCTGGACTAGGGGTGGTGCTACGCGACTACTCTGGAGTGGTCTTGGCCTCCTCTTCCATTCCATTAGATGCACTACCCCCGGTGGATATCCTTGAAGCCTTGGCTCTGCTTCGAGGACTTTACCTGGCTAGATTGCTAGGCATCTCTGCCCTTGAGGTTGCTTCAGATGCGGCAAATGTCATCCATGACATTAACAATCGCCTTACTTCAGTCTCGGAGTTGGGTTTGGCTCTCCACGATATTAGGACGGTGGCTTCATCATTCTCTCAGTGCTCTTTTAGTCATACTTACCGCTCATCTAATCGGGTGGCCCATAAGTTAGCACGCTTTGCTCTTAATTTAAATTCTGAAACTATTTGGTATGGTAAGGTACCAATTCAAATTGAACGTTTTGTAAATGAGGACATGTCCTCTTGTGCTCTTTGATAATTAATTCCCACATTCAAAAAAAAAAAAAAAAAAAAATAAACGATAAGAGATTAATGGACTAAAAAAAAATATTTTAAAATTTATGAGACAAATTGAGAATTAATTTAAATTTTAAGGGCAAAATATCCTTTTGACAATCAAAAAATATAATTTAAAATATAAATTTTCGCTCAATTATCCAAGCGAATTTTCTCATGAAGTAAAAGACAAAACAACTATGATTTTGTTAAAAGGGAATAAATCATATAGATTCCAACCCTCAAATTTTTTGCAAGCCATCAATTGCCCCAGCCATTACGTATTGTTATTAAGGTTGATGTTGTGGGCAAAGGTTCAAGGTTTTTTTTTTTTTTTTTATTATTATTTTTTTAAAAAATTAATAAACCTCTTTATTTTAACCTATACACTTAAATACTCCCTTAATTTTAAAAATATCTAAAAGATTCGTTCATTAATTTCTTTTATTTCTTTTGATAGAAATAATTCCTTAATTTTAAAAATATTTAAAAGATCCGTTCATTAATTTCTTCCATTTTTTTTTTATAAAAATAAGAGTAAAATGATATTTAACTTATGATGTGATGTGATGTTGACACTAATTACCCGAATCAATAAAAAACACTCGTTATTAATAATTTTAATTTTATTTTTTTGAATTTCCAGTCTTCTTCCATTTTTTCTTTCCCAAGTTCTTCTTCCATTTTCTTTTTTTTCTTCTTTCATAATAAATTGGATGAGAGAGTGATTGCGGTGATGGTGGGTGTTATTATTTTGGGTGTGATTGTGTGTGGTGGAAGAGACTATCATTTATGCACTTAAACCAAAAATGACAAATATTAAAGAGGAATTCAGAAAAATTAAAAAAATAAAGAAATGGCCATGGTGGCCATTTGGCCATTTCTTTCCTTCCAGTAGTAGCCAAGAAATGGCCACCATGATCATTTCTCTGTTTTTTTAATGAAAAAAATAAAAACATATAACAAGAGGAAGAAGAAGAAGAAAATGAAAGAAGCATATAAACTTCTACAGCGTTTGGACAAAATTCTAACGGTGTATTTTTAAAAGTTTTTTTTTTTTTTGTTAAATTTAACGGATGGAGCTTATGAACAAGGTCTTTTAGATATTTTCAAAACTAAAAGAATATTTAAAACACCTAAATCAAACTAAAAAAGTTCATCGGTTCTTTTATTTTATTTTTATTTTTAATTATATTATAAATTTACTAATATATACAAATATGTACAGTCAGATGACTATCAAAATTTGTTCCTTAGACATAGCTCGGTTGGTAGTAAATACAAACAGTTACTTTGAGTTTAGTAAAATAAAATGTAAGAGTTTGGTATTTTGTGAATGAGAATTAAACAGTTGATGCAACCTTAAAAAATTTAAATCCATAACGGACCAAATCCTTTCATAAAAAATTTAGAAAAATCACGTAGAACTTTTATTAATTTAGGGACAACTATTTCAGTAATTGCAACCAAGTTATATAAAGTAACATGGGATTGCTCTGAAGAACAAAGTTTTGAGCTTCAGTTATTCAAGATGATTCACAAGGGAGCTTCATAAACTGACAACGAAAGCTGATGTTAATTACAATAGTAGCTAAAAAATAAAGATCAGTTTTTCCAGAATCCAGGAGTCACTGCCCACATTGTGATGGAACTGTCAGCTCTTAGTTAGGGAATTTTGGGCGAGAGTTATATCCGACGGGGACAAAGTTCCTGACTGATCAACGTCAAGATCCTCAAACTCCTTCATTATTTGTGAAATATCCTCTTGGCTAATCTTCCCCATTTCTTTAAGCTTGTAGACGATGAACTCAGCAGCACTACTGAAATAGAAGAAGGTGCAAAAAGAATCAATGGCAGTTTCAAATAGAGGCAATAAATCAATATGTGCACAGGGAGACCATATAAGCCAATAAGATATTTGATAAGAAGAGCTTAAGGTTAAAATCATTAATTACAATTAACTTACCTAACTTCCCCATCATTATCAATATCGGCTGCCTCCAAATCTAAGTTTGTAATTCTCCGATTAAGGACCCACTTGACGAGTGCCCTTTGTCTGTTTTCAGCATTGACCTCGGCAATATAGAGATAAAACCGACCTAGAGAAATAGTAGTGGTCAAGATCCAAAATACAGCAAAAATACGTCCTCCGGTAGTTGAGAAGCTCTTGTCACCGTAGCCTAAGGTTGTGATGGTAGCACAAACGCAATAGAAAGCATCGACAAGGTCCATTCCCTCGACAAAAATTAGGAAGATGGTTCCAGCAAGGATGAGAACCAACAGAAGGATCAACATGAGGATGCGTCTGAACCTTATTTTGTTGGTTTCAATCTCCTTTAGAATATCACCCTGGCCAACTTTATGATGAATGTGTAGGGCTTCAACGAGTAATATTTCCTGCTTCTCGACCAAATAATCTGCTGCCTGCCTTAGTAAAAGTCCACCTAGAGCCATCCCTACAAAGACAAAAGCACAGGTGAGTAGTTTTGAGAGGACACTATCAGGCACTAGATCTCCATATCCAACGGTGGTCATTGTCACAATGCAGAAGTAAACAGAATCAAGAATTCCATCTGTTTTCTTTCCTTTGATTTGGCTCTTGACAGCATAGAAGCTTATAGTGCCAATGCCAAGGTAGACAGCCAGGTATACAGCAATCCTCTTAAAATTTGGATGGTGTTTGCCAAAAATGGATTCAGAAGGTTGAATAATTTTGCCATTTATTTCTGAAACAAGAACATCTGCGAGCGGAGCACTTCTAATGCGACGAAGTCTAATTCTCTTGGGAGCATCTTTGTTGTTTGTTAGAGGTGTCCCATCCGCTAATCTAGAGAGTAGCGGCTCATTTGCACCATTGCAGGCCATTAGGAATGTTTAACAAAAGTGAACCACTATCTGGACCTGCACATCATTTAACATATTATGGAAACAAATTATATCAACTAGGTTCTTCAGTCAGACCCAACTTCAAATAAATCACACTTGGCAATTAAAGGCTACACCTTAAAATTACGAACATGGTTACCATCAAGCATAACAATTTACTTTGCATCAGATAGACAACATGTTTTGGGCAGTAAATTTTTACATTACATATGTATCATCAGTAAACATATCAGCTTGTGTTAATTTAAGTTCATCTGACAGGACAAACATCAAGATCACCATCACAAAGAGAGACAGAAATAGCACACAACATGGACAAGGAAGACTCATTAGTTATAAAATATGTGGCTCAATTACTTTGTAATCTGCAATAGGCAATGCACATTTTTTCAATGCCCTTATCTAATTTTCATCAAAACTATGGACAAAATAGTTCTCCTCGCCAGATTGACCCAATTTCCTAACTTTTCAATCCCAAATCAACAGAAATATAACATAACCAAACAATTCTTCAAAATCAAACCTAACTTGTAAAAGAAAGATCTAATTTAACACTCAGAACATGTTTAGTAACCCTTTTGAAATTAAAAAAAATATGACTAATTAAATGCAAAGTCATGATATGCTGGGGGCTTCCTCTTTCGCGCCATTTTAGGTAAAAGTCAAACTGAAAGAACATAATTCCAACATATCCAAGATCAAGATCTCTATAATAAATTATTTACTTAGACATACATAATACCACATTAAATTTCCCATCCATAGGCAATAATCAAAAGAGCAAACAAAGAGACCATAACTAAAACCTAACTACACTAAATGCTTTCCCAATTGAAGAAACAAATGGGTATCCATAAAAAGCGATATTGAAGTTTAGGAACCCTCACTATCAAGCTGATCCAATTCAGGAAGCAAGAAAATTGAACTTCTATAAAGAGAGAGTGTAGTGTTGTGACTTGGTGAGAGTTGAGACTTACCAGATGAAGCAAAGCAACGTAGCTTTTTATAATTCCAATTCCAAGTGCCTTTTTTCCCAGAATCAGAACAAGGGGAATTTGATCAGAAACTTCCCCGAAAATTCCCGGAAGATTCAAGCAATTTTGTTCGCTTGTGTGCTTTCAGCTTCTAGCTAACTAGATTCCATATATGTACTCTCTTTAGTGAAACAAAGACTGCTCCTTTTTGCCTGGTTCCGACAGAACCTTGAAGTTGAAGTTGAAGTTTTAGCATCTGGGCAAGTGAAACAGAACACAAGTTAATTGAGTTTTGGTCTTGTCTGGAAGATCCAAATGGGTTAACTTTTTGCTTCTCTGTAAGTGATTATTCTGCCGGGAAGTTAAAACTAATTAACTAATTTTGGTTGTGAAACATTTAGTTATCTGTTAATTGAGCAGTGGTTGATGCATGTAGTATCACAATTAGCAAAGATAATATTTTCTTTGACTATTATTAAATTTTTAGTTGAATAAGATTTTTTTAGACTTTTATAAATATTTTAGATTTGTTTATATTTCGAACTTCGATGTTTATGATCGAAGGTGCCCAAGCTAATGAAGATCAAATTCTATTAAGTGTAATTTAGGAGTTTACTTTTGATTGATGGGGGCTGTGTCTAGAGCTCAGAGTTAAATTTCTCTCTCAAATACTTTAAAAAAGTTCTCTTTAAAGTCTTATTTAGTGGACTTTAAAGAATAAAAGTCTTTATAAGAAAATGGAGGATGTGATTCACCCTTTAATCAAAGGTTCTAACTGTTAATATTGAGATTTTAGGCAAGAGACTTAAAAGATAACATTGACCTCGACCTATTGATATAGAGGTTAAAATTAACTCTATCAAGGTTAGTTTATCGATGCTTAAAAATACTAAGGTTATATTAGTCATAAATATATTATTATTTATTAAAATTAAGATAATAATATCGTTTACGTTTATTAATACCAATTAAAATAAAAATATCATTCTCATTTATTGATACCAAATTAAGATAACGATATCATTTTCATTCATAGACATTAAGTCAAGACAACAATGTCGTTCTCATTTATTGACACTAAATTAAGACAGCGATGTCATTCTTAATTATTGACACCAAATTAAAATAACAATGTCATTCTTATTTATTGATTAAGGCAATCATCGTCATTCGTTTATATATAAATAGATATCAACTTGATTATGTTATTGACACAATAAAATAATTATAAATGTGTGAATAAAAATTAAGATAATAATGTCGTTCTTATTTATTGATTAAGATAATCATTATCATTTGTTTATACATAAAAAGATATCAACTATGTTATTGACACAATAAAATAATTATGAATGTGTGACTAAAAATAATAGAATAAGGGCATAAGATTAACACCAATTAATAATTACTCACTCTATCACATGAGATATTAGCCCACGTTAAATTCTAACTATTTATTAAAAAATGTGTTAAATTATTGACTTTTCAAAATTTATAAAAAGTAAGCTCAAATATCATAGTGATTACTTAAACTCAAATCTAAACGAGGGACTACTTCTATTAAGCTAAAACTTTATTAAATTATTTATAGAATTTTTTTTTCTTAAATACAAGTCAATTATTCAACTATTTTTGTTACTATGTTAACAAAAGAAAATCTTAAATCTACTTAAACATCAAAGAGTTCTCACCAATAATTCTAATGCTTTTTTAATATATTTTATAATTATAAATTAAAATATTAGATCTGATTTTGAGTAGAAGCATAAAAAATTTTAAAGACGAGAAAGTAAGCTCGTAAACACTAGATGTCATCCAAGTTCAAGAATAATGGACCATCTTCAAAGTCTAAGATTGATATCACCCATCAAAGTTCGTATGGCTTAGAAATATATCTTAACTAAAAATCTTGTCTAAACACTTTTATAAACAACTTAAACTCAATTATAAAATTGAAACCGTTCCCTAATATCAATAAATTTATTTGTTGATTCATTTGAAAAGAACTCAGTATCAACACTACAAAAATATAACCTAATTATAATACATATAAAAATGATTTTTTTTTTCTAATGATAAATTTACTTTTATTTATTTGATAACACGTTATCGAGATGATACTATAATATGATCTTTATTTTTTAATAAGAAAATTTTCTTCTTAAGATGGGCCTGGCCGGGCCAACGAGCCCAAACTTGTACACACCCGAGCCTGGGTTAATATAAATAGATCCAACCTCGCTCCGATTTTGACCCAAAAAAAAAATAAATTCAACACAAACGCAATTTGAAAACAGAAAAAGCAAAATGGAGGGAAATCGTTGGAGCTCGCAACGTGGCGATTTGCTTCAAAAAATCAGAGGTAATCAGTGGCAACGAAAACCAAAATAAAATTTTCGCTTTGATTTCGAGTTTCTCTAGCATTTTTATTCATTCTTTTGAATGGATTTTAGTTTTTTTTTTTTCAAATATCATATATATATATATATATGTGTGTGTGTGTGTGTTATGAGTGTTTATGTACTTGCAGAGTTCACTAGTCAATTGTGAAAGAGCTACGCGAGGGACGATCGCCGTTGATTTGCATCAACCGGTTCAGAAACTACTGCATCTGGTTCGATCAATTTTTGGTTCATAATGTGCCGAAAAATTAATTAATGTGTTGAGAAAAAGAAATATATATTATAAATTATATTAGAGTGAAAGACGAAGTGAATTAAATAGCTGTTAATTGATTTAAGATGTGTTCTGAAGTGCTTGGTAGAAAGCGATTATATTTGCGCGTGATTTTTTTAATTAAAAAAAAGCGTTTTTAATGATTTTTAAGGACACAAACATCTTGTGGAATAAAGTATTTGAGAATTTCGGTGTTTTTTTTTTTTTTTTGTAAAGCATCCAGAAGTGCTTTTCTGGAAAGCATTTCAAGTGCTTTTTTGAGAGAAAGGAATCTTTAATTTGCTTGTGTTTGTGTGTGTGTGTGTGAATGTGTTTCTATGGGCTACTATTGGTTTATGCAGCTCTTGCAGCTATGATTTTCCAACGGGACAGGAAATTCTCACACTTGAGAAGCAATGCCATGTTCATAGAATTGGTGAGATAGGTGTCATTAGCTTAATCGAGTTCATAAGACTTAAATTTGTTTGATGAGATAATTGCCAAGCATTTTGCAGACTGATTTGTGTGGGCTTCAAATTTTTGTTGGTTCTCGACTGTTTTTCAGATGTGCTGCTGAGAGTGCTCCTGATTGTTCAACAACTTCTGCAAGAAAATAAACATGGGTCGAAGAGGGATATATATTAAATGCATCCATCTGTGTTTTCAGGTGAATCTTGAGAAATTTCAGTTTCATTATCAATTGTTCTTATATGGGGTTAATAGCTAAGTTATTCTGTGCTGTGGCTTAATCATATAATTGAAAATAGCGTGCTCTTGCTATGGTATAATGTTATATGGCATTAAAATACCTTCTTATCTCTTATTTTACTGGCATTTTCTGTGGCAATTGCAATTCTTATGCATTTACAATGAAGCTAAGAATTTTGCTTGGATATCAAGTTATCAACATTTTGCTTCAAGATGCTGATATTTTTGTTTTGAGTTTCCCATCTTAGTTTTTCTGTTTGTTTTGGAATGCAGAACAGTCAGTTGTGGACCGAGCAATTAATGACATATGTATCCTTATGCAGTACAGTTGCCACAACTTAAATGTGGTTCGTAGTTCAAAAGAAGTCACGCTATTCAGATAATGTAAAAGCTACACACTTCTTTTGCAAGAAACTTGCTGTGGTTCAGAAATATACTTTGTCTTCCTCTTGCAGGTGTCTGTTGGGAAAGGGTGAGTACTTCTTATCAGAAAGATCCCTGGAAGATGTGAACTTTTATTGTATTTCTTATATGCTCAATTGCTCATTTTTTATATTCTCACCAAGTTATAGTGGGTGAAAATCGAATGACGAAATATTTATTGATCCAATTCACTGTGTTATAGATGACATACAGAGCTGTGCCCCCTTTACTCATGTCTTCCTGCCCTGTCTTGAGCATATTGTACAGATCAGCATAAGTAGGGGTCAGACCTTGTATATTGAAGTTCATGATGAATTATACAAATGACTTGGGCAACGACTGAAGAATAAGTTGTTCCCTAAATTATTGTTCAGAGAAATGTCCATGCTCTCAAACCTCTTGGTTAATCATATCATCTTGAGGACATGAGGACTCACTGGGCTTCTCTGAGACAATCTGGCCTGAAAAAGACTTTTAGCGACCCTGTAAATCTCGACCTGTAGTCGATCGCCAAGGAGCTCCTTTAGGTGGAGCATGATGCTGCTAGCACTGTCCATGCAGACATGTTCACGCTGCAGCTCAGTGGACATAGAGGCAAGGATGATAATAGGATGTAGGATTTAACTTTTAAATCATCATCCTTCCACTTTTGGTATGTCACATTTTCTTCCGCGGTGGCATTCTCAGAAACACCTCTGGGCATTTTCTGGTCAATAATATATCCTAACTTTTTTGAATTCGGAACGTTTATGAGATTCATGTACCAATCAAAAAAGTTATCTGCACTTTTGAGCAGGTGCGCATTTAGTATGCATGCTAAGGGATTACTTGAGGCCATTACTATTTCACAAGACAAAACAAAGAAATAGGAGATGTCAATGGAATTTGAAAAATATTAAATCCTTAATAAAATATTTTAAACCATGGGTATAAAATATATATACATTTTTAATTTAAAATGCCCTCTCATTACTTTATATAATCCCTTTAATCTCTCGAAATAGGATAACGACAGTTTAATTTTATTTAAATATACAATGGAAAGTAGACCCTATTGGCATTTTATTCTGGCTGCACACTGTAGCGATCTTGACTTTTGTAAATCTAACGGGTAGACAACTTTTGTCAATTGCATCTCATGCAACTTTTACTCATGATCTTAAATATACCTTATCTTCACATTGTAGCAATCTTGGTAAGTGTATTTCAGATTAACTTGTCAATTATCAAATATATGCTATCGGTACTACCTACACACTGTAGCGATTTAAGGTACTTTCACATATATTTGCCTCATCTTATATTTAACTGGCATAGTCTAAATTATACCGACCAGATCCCTCACACTGTAGCGATCTTGAGACAAGACCGACACGACCTGTCTAACACTGTATTGACAAGGTGGATCATTATATAATATTATCTCATAATGTTATACTATTCAATCTGATTAATAGAGATTTTTTAACTCAAAGATTTAATCCCCATCTCATGAGAAGGTAATTCTCAATTAGACATTAATTTCTGTGTAAGCATAACTAACACCTACTAGTAAGGCTTCCATTGTGGTTACTAACACAAAAATGATCTTGATTTATAATACAAACTAATAACTCTTATCATTGTATCTCATAATCCCCTTACATGATTAAAATAATATTTTAAACAATTTAAAACATAATTAGAGTGAGTGTTGTCGGCGTTGCAATGCTGGATTCATAAAACAGCAGCACTAGGGGCATAGCCCCCAGCGTTGCGGCGCCCGCTTCCCAGTGCCGCGACGTCGGGACAAAAACCTTAGTGCCGCAGTACTCCGGTGCTCCCTACCTTTGATATACCTATTTCAACAATTTAAAATGCATCATTTGAACATTGGAACATTACCAACAACCATTTCACACTCAAATACACCAAATATCAACTCAAAATGCATAGACTAGCAAGTGATGGCACCAGTGCCGTTCATGTTCACTACTTGGACTTGAATTTTCTTTTCCGTGCTTATTATACTCTATTTGAAGCAATTGGCCTATGATGCAAAGTTGTTATGTGTTCCAGAGATACAATGGCTTGGGGCTTTTCCCTCGTATTCGAGAAATATGGTCTTCTTATGTAGTGTCTCCTTCCCTTGACTGCAGAAGGTGAGACAGATGTAAAATAAGGTCTTTTATGAACAGTTCCTTCTAACTGTTGCCTTTCTCCAAATTGTGTGATTGTTCTTGAATGTCTTGTTAGATAAGAGAAAAACTGAAGCCATGTTACTTCGGTGCTACCTGCATAGAGAAGTACCACATTGGAGGTAGAAATTCAAATTCCTTCACATTATATAATACAATGCTCTTATTTTCAATGTACCAATAAGTTGTGCTTTCCCATAACAGATCAGAACTACAATTGATGCTGCAAAAAGGAGTGAAGTTCGAGATCAAAGCATTGTCTGTGCACTCACTTTCCTTCTCGTCAAATGAGTACATACCATCTAAGATTCAAGGTGGAGTGCATTTCAAAAGCATTTAATAGTCTTAGGAGATATTGCTTCAGAGTTTTAAGATAGTGTCTTATTGTTCTATGTGATTGAGTTGGCCCTGAAGGGAAGCCGAAATGGATATTGTTATTTCTTGGAGAATAATGATAACCATTCAAAAAATTAAGTCATCCATCTTCTTTTCTTCTTTGGAAGTTCCATCTTTGAGAGATGCTGCTAAATTTTGTTTCCCAAGTTATTAATTTGTTTGTCATATAAATGCAACTAAACCTGGGAACAATTTTTTTTTAGTGAAAATTCAGAATTGACCCACCTGTTTGTGTAATTATAAGACTAGCGAAAGTTCACACCCAGGCTCTTGACATAGAATTAACCCAATTGTTTTTCAGTTAGACTTTTTTTATTCTTCTTCAAATGCCAAATCCAGTCAGAATTAATCATCTTTGAATGTACACTTATTTTTGGTCAATATTAAGGAAATTAATCCTGTTACTTGACAAAACGAAATTAAATGGGAGAATAGAGATTTGAGAGAAATTAATATGAGAGTGACAAGTTACAACTCACAGAGAGGGAGAATTTAAGGAAACGAGATAATTTTATTTTTGGAAACTATAATATCAATAACAAATTTGAGCCAAATTTTTAATGTTTTGCTTTATTATGTTAATTCCATTTGAAAATCTCATTATTTTCCAATACCCCCTTCTGTATTTCCTCATCTTCTTTTCAAGTCAAACTTCAACACAACCAACATTGACAGTCAAGATTCGACGGTTAAATCTCTATGCATACAAAATCATAAGTTGTTTCAATGGAGCCCTTAGGCAGAAATGGTATCAACTATTTTTTTTTAATTTAAAGTTGTTTTTGCATAGTATTTTTATATTACTAATTCTCATTTTGTCTGGTTAAATATTTATGCAGACCTGTGTTCTAAAAGTAAGCATCCACTGTGAGATATGCAAGAGGAAGGTGATGCAAGTGTTGCAAAATCTCCATGGTACTTCCCTATTCATAACTTATTTTCAATGATAAAATAACAATCACCGGAAGTGAAATGAAAGAGTGAACAAATAAAATGACAAGTAATGCTACAAATTCTAAATTGTATCTTAAATAATAATGTGTCAAGTAACCATTAGGTAGTGAAATGATGTAAATTTTAAAATTATTTATTATACTCGATAATTATTTGAAACATTATTATTTGAGATATAAATTTAAGATGTGTAGCATTATTCATAAAATGATATGCTTATTTTAGTTATTTATTAATTTTTTCTAATTTAATGGTGGTAGGAGTATATTCTGTTGTAATAGAAGCAGAAAAAGGAACAGTAGAAATTGCTGGTAAAGTAAATCCCAATAGAATTTTAAGGGCTTTTGATAAGAATAGGAAACATGCTGAAGTTTCATCTCTCAAATTTGATGGTCAAATTGAGCAAACTAATTATAACTGTTATGAAGATCATGGTTATTTTCCACCTAGGGTGACTTATCCATATCCAATGTTGAGGCCTGAATTTTCATATCATGAAAGATGCCCCCAATTCATACCGCCGCCACTACCACTGCCGCCTTTGCCACTGTGGCCTGCGCCATTTCCACCAATGCCGCCACCAGTAGTTAGTAACTCTCCATCAGTACCGCTACTGCAGGCGGAGGCTGCACCCCCAAGTAACAAGCCTGAATGTTGTAGCATAATGTAAAATGTTGTGATAAACTTTGGTTGATTTTACTATGTATATTTCAAATTTTTTTTCTTCCTTGCTTTTTATCATAATAAAAGATATTTTATTTTCAGATTTTTTCTTTAATGTGGACGTCTGCATTTTAATAACGCGCACACGTTCATATCTAAAAAATTTCGCATAATTTTGAAACATATGGCATTGGCATAGCAAATGAATTATGTGATTTACAGAAAGTGGAATACTAAATTCTAATTTTAACTTCCACCAATGAATGAATGAAGATGATGAAATTTCCCAGAAAGCAACTTATTATATAATTTGGTGTGGAGAGGTTCATTTCTTTGGTGTGGGTTATTTGGATATGATTTCTCTAATCTAATGGATGGGAATAAGAGTCTCTGGCTGATGAAAAAACAAGTCCTGTATTGTATCTTTAAAAGCAAGTTAAAAGGAAAGGACCCATTACTTTATCAAGAAGCTTTATATTTGCAGATCAGGAATCTGTGAAATAGGATTTATCTACCCAATCAAAATCATTGGCCTGTTCTTTGCCACACCTACAACACAAATGGGGATGCATCATTTGGAAATAATATAAACACATCTTTCTTTTTTTTTTTTTAACCTTTTCCTTTTCCATCTTCACTGATAATACAAAACATATTGCTGTTGTTGTTGTTTAGATACTTATTGATTGAAAATATATAAGCAAGATATTGTTAATTTCTCAGAGACCATATTGATGATGCTAGTTTAGTATATAGCTCAAAAAACAGTATTGTTTTTCTTGAAATATATAATATCTTTGAGGTGGTTATATTTGTATTTTAAAATTGTTAAAAAATTTCCCACACAAATAATTGAGAATATAGATTTGTAAAGATAAAAGAGAATAAAAAAAAAGAAATCAAAATATATAAGACAAAATTTACTACAATTACCTAAATCAACAAAGATCAAGTTTCTAATTTTTTTTATTAAATTATAAGTCTCAAAGTTCACTCACAAATTTGTAAGTGATCTTTATCTTGAAAATATAATAAATTTTTTTTTTTTTATTTGACAATGTCTCTCAAGACAAAATAAAGATTTATTTATAGTTATTCTCATCTTATATAAACTTTAGTCTGAATTATACAAAAAAATAAAATTTAAATTAATTAAAATAAAAAATTTAAAATATATTAGCCGCATTAGCATTGCAATGTTAAAAAACTAACGTCACGATGTTCGTATTTGAAAATAATTTTCAGTTTTAAATTTTTAATTTCAATCTTAAATTTTATCTAATTCTCGGCTCAATATCATCTCTTTTTTATAACATAATTCAAAATTATTTTTTATATAAATTTTAATCACCAATTTTCGTAAAAATATGTGAATGTTCGCAGCTGAAGATTTCTATTAGTACGTCAATTTATTCGCTGAATCAATTTTTCAATTCATTGTGCAGGCAAATCCGAAAAGTCCGCATCAAAGGTTTTGGCCTGATGCTGCTATCAATTCCATGTACTTTCATCAGTACAATTATTATTGAAACATCATGCTTTTAGGAGGTTATTAGACTTCTTGATTTGGCAGTGGCCACGTTTACACAAAAGTCCTGAAATTGACAGAGCCTGCATGCACTTCTGATACAGGTTCTGTGAAGATATCTATTCAATATATTTACTTCTTGACAAGGGCTGCAATATGGGTCATAATTCAATAATTGGATTTGAATTTATCGAATATGAGTTGAATTTAATAAATATGAATTAAAAAATAATAATTTGAATAATAATCGAATTGAATTTAAATTTATAAATAATTAAGCAAATTAAATTTAAATTTAAATATTTTAATTTGTCAATTCGTTACCGCTTACATTATTTAAAAATGAATTGAATTTATTTAAATTATTTAAAAAAATAAATAAAATTCAAATTTGAATTTTTGATTTCAATACAAATAATAATTTACTAAAATCTTATTATATTATACTTAGATTGTACATAAATTTGATTTGTTTATTCGTATTTCCACCTTCTTTGTGGATCACACTACATTGAAAGTTGCATAATATGAAATGTTGTGGTACACTTTGGCTATTGATTTTTCCTTTTTATTTACTAGTGAGTTGCATTGATGTAATGATAATGCATATTTTGGGTAATTGATTTTTTTTTTTTTTTTATGTATATTTCAAATGTTTTCTTCCTTGGTTTCTATCATAGTAATAGGTATCTGATAATGAATGTCCATTATTGGCATAACATCAGAATTATGTGATTAAGAAAAAAAAATTAGGATATTCAATTCTTCTTTTAATTTCTATCAATGAGTTGAATAAAATATAATGACTCGAGTTTATAAATAAGATCGATCACTTACATATTTGAATTTTTAAACTCGACCTCTTAACAAATGATATTAGAATTAAATTTTAATAATTTGAATGGAAATAGACTTAACTGCAATAAATGAAAAGGTTTATATTGGGTTTTTGCTTTAACAAAAGCTTCATCCAAGAGGAGAGAGTATTGAGTTATCAAATTTTCATTAGAATAAGAATTTAGAAACAATTTGTTCAGTCTAATTGATGAGATAAGAGTCTATAGATTATGAAAACAATGAGAATGAAACAAGTCACAAGACTTGGTTTCTTTCAAAGAAAGTTAAGAAGGACCCATTACTTCATCAAGAAGCTTTATAATGCAAGAACATTGAATTTGTGAAAGTGGATTTATCTGCTCCATCAAAATCATCACCCTGTGCTTTGCCACACCTACAACACAAATTGAGATGCATCATTTGGAAACAATGTCAACACAAATCTCTTTTTCCCCCTTTTCCTTTTCTTTTTTTCTTTTTCATCTTCAATGATTGTTGTTGTTACAGATGGTTATTGACCCAAATTCTGTAAGCAAAATATTGTTAATTTCTCAGAAACTACATTCATGATGCCATTTTAGCATATAGTTTAAGAAAACGACAGTCCTTTTTTTTTAATTATACAATATTGTTTACTGTCAGCTGCAACTAAGCAAATGGAAAAATCCACATCAAGATTTTGGCCTGATGCTGCCATCAATTCCATGTACTTCAATTTTACAATTATTGTTAAAACCTCATGGCTTTGAGGGGGCAATTAGACTTCTTGGTTTCCACAAAAGCCCTGAAATTGATATAACCTGGAAGCACTTGTGGTACAGGATCTGGAGAAGAGATTCGAGCACAACTAGTCAATACATTTGCTTGCGGATCATATCATATGAAAGTTGCAGGACCTTACCCTAAAATGAAATAATCCTTTAATGGCGGGCGTTGGTAGTTCATATTCAGAATTATTATCATTGTTATTGTTCATATTCTGAAACTAAATCTATCATTCTGGTAAGGATATGAACTTCCCATTGGCAATATTGTTTGCTAGCTGCTAGCACATTGAATTTTTGCTATCTGGGGTTACTGATATTTTGGCAAATTATTGGCACCCCGGGCCAATATATATTCTTTTTTGACATACCCCACTTTTATAATTGTGTGCATTTTGCATTATTTCAGGATTTGGACAAAAACCTTAAGTCTTTGTTTGAAACTCTTAGGTGTATTATCTCTCATTATCAACGAAGTTTCTGCAATCAACCAAACGTGAAGTCAATTTGAATTTCAATTCCATTGCTCATTCATCAACTCAGCCAGCCGACTGATTTAACAGTTGCCCTATCACTCGTCTGCCACGTTGAAACCCGAGTCCCCGGGAACCCGGGATTCCGGATTTTATTAGCACCGTAGGGTATCTTTGGAAGTTTTTTTGATCCAGAGTCTTTTCTTGCACTAGAAGATAGGTAACAAAAAGTTAAGTAAATTATATATGTGATTGTTTTGCCCTCTTGAGGCTAAAAGAAACATCTGATGTGCCAAATTTTGAGTGAACCAAAAAAACCATGTTTTGATAATTCAATATGGAAATTGATTTTTGCTTTGAAGAAAGAGAACCCATTTTTTGGAGCAAATTAAGAACCTGCTTTGATGTGAATCCACATACAACAGGGGTGACGTTGAAAATGAAAGCTCTTGAGTTTGTAACCACAAGTGTAAAGGTGCTTATGGATTCTTCTGCCACCTGCATTAGCAAATGGCAATTTCAATCCCTTTCAACCATTAGAACAAATATATATATATATATATATATATATATATATCAAGCTTTTTAGTTTATACTGTTTTGCCTCTTGATTAGATGTTTTTTTAGGGGAATTGATTAGTAGTATGTAAGTATTTGTTTGTCCATTTTGAAAGTACTTTTTATAGTACTTCCAAAGATTTATATGCTCACAAACAATTATGTGTCAAGCTAAAGAAATACTTTGTTGAAGTGCTTCTCTAAAAGTGCTGTGGGTAAGAACCATTTTTTTGCAAGAACACTTCAAAAACATATCATATATTACAAGTAATTATCAAATGGCAATAAAAATTTGGGAATCCTGTTGTATCAAGAGCTGGAAAGTGAGATTCTATTTCTATGATCAACTCATTGAGGACTTAGACATGTATCATTTTGGTGGGTTTGACAAAAGATATAAAACATCAATCTTCTTAATTGTGTTCTTATCAGAATTTTATTGCTTACAATGATAATTGAGGATCGGTTTAGTATAGAAATGCTGTTGTTTTAAAATCGTGATTTCAGAAGCACTAATTATAGATTTGAAGTGGGCATTTAGTAAACACCAAATAGCATAATAGAAACCCTATTCATTAAACCTTTTAAATATCGTATTTTTTAAATTAAACAGAAGTATCTCTATAACAAATCGATGCTTAATAAAAAAAAATTGTCAAACCTATATTTTGTTTTCTTTCCCACAGTATGTGGATGTAGAAGTTTTTGGTATTGCTGAGTGTATTGCTTGATTGAATATACCAAGAAGAAGCTGTCAGTGTAAAGTCTCTTGTCTGTGTCTTCTTTTTGTATGCACTGAAATCCTATCTGCTAATTTATGGACATGAAAATCATCTGCTGCAGTTTCAAATCAAAAGATGATAGAAAGTTTCATTTATTTGGTTGTATGTATTTAGTGCTTTTGAAAATTGAGTCACTTTTATTGTATAGTTACTGTATCATACAATTGTTTAACTTTTTTTTTTGGTTCACTCTCAAATTTTTTTGTTTTATGTTTCCAGTTTGTGATGTTTTAAAATATTAACTTGTAATTTGGATAATATAGTAAAAAATTTAAAATATGTAACAAAAAATTAGAATGTATAATTAAAAAAAGTAATTGAAAAAAAAATTGTATCATATATCCAAATAAATATTCATAAAAATTAGCTCATCGATTTCCTATTGTGGATGGGGTTAAATCAATACATTTGAAGAAGAAAATTTTGAATATCAATCTCGTCGATATCATTGATGTTATAAGTACCGTATCAAATTTCATTAATCGAATCACTCTCTTTGAGACATCTAAAATAATATCACATAATCGTCTGTGTGGTAATTTTATCCAAAATCTCAAAATGTATAATAAAAAAATTGAAATAATTTAATATTAAAAACCTATATCACATAATCTGAGTAATCAAATAAGTTAATGATATTTATGAATGGTTGTTTGAAAAAATATTAAGCATGAGCATGAGCTCCACTTTGGGAATCACCAAACTTAAAACCTAACATATATAATTATATTGAAAACCTTCATAACATTTGCCGTGAGTAAGACAACAAGCTTAGCCGACCAAATCAACCCCATTCCATATTAGATATCATCATGAGGACTTAATTCATAAGTTTGTGCTTCCACTTAATTTGTCACTTTCCCCA
Source organism: Ailanthus altissimus (assembly GCA_946807835.1). Classification (NCBI taxonomy): domain Eukaryota; kingdom Viridiplantae; phylum Streptophyta; class Magnoliopsida; order Sapindales; family Simaroubaceae; genus Ailanthus; species Ailanthus altissimus. Next base: position 25,968,963 of record OX327704.1, on the reverse strand, counting down.
ATTAGCTTCCCAAGTCAAAGGGGGAAATTTTCTTGGTGTTGAAATTTTAAGCCTTTTAATAATTTTTTTTTAAAAAAAAATTAAGTGAGATCATTTTCACTGCATCGTTAGATAACTATGAATCGTACTTTTTGGGTGTAGCTCATATGATCGTGAATGCTCTTGTACACACAATTATTTGAATTTGAGTAAAAATAGAAAGCAAGAGTAAAACTTTAATAGGTAAGATTTTTCATTTCTATCTAATTTTTTTTTTTAAAAAAAAGAAAACAATAGTTATTAGTTATATAGTTAAGTTATTTTTTGATGCAAGGTTCATATATTTTTTAAAAAATAATTAGTGATCATCTAAATTTAAGTAAAAATAAAGACAAAAGTTGATCTTTAATATGTAAAGTTTTTCATCTCTATCTAAATCTTTAAAAAAGAAAAAAGAATGACTAAGAATTGTATAATTAAGTTATTTTTCGATGCGGAGGTTCATATATTTTTAAAATGAAAAAAAAAAATCAATTATACATTATTGTTTAGTTTAAGAACTATTTTATTTTTCGGTTATATAAGGAATATTAAACAATGATGTACATTTTAAATACATATTTTAAATAAAAAAATAAATTGAAATAATCGAAAAAAATTTAAGAGAGACCATCGTGTTATGAATCATTCTTTCATACATTTGTAAAATCTAAACTTAATTATAAGTTTTTTTTTTAATTATATAACAATTAAGTGATGATATATATAACTAAAAGTCCACATTTTATAAGCAATTTAAATATTCACACTTAAAAATTTTCAATCATGAACATATTTGGGCTTGTAATTAAATTTAAAATAATTACAAAGATATCTTGTATATATAACAATACATTCTTTTTAAACGTAGCTTGGCTCGTAATAAATACACAAGACGTCATATGATCACTCAAATTCGAGTAAAAATAAAGAGTAAAAGTTGGTATTTTATAAATAAAATGTAATAAAAATTGACTGACAGAAATAGATAAAATTAAATAATTCAAAATTTTAAAAACAAAATTAAGTTTTGAGCTAAATTCGAGAACAAAATTATCTTTATCCCGTAATATTACATAATCTCATTATCAAGTATTGAAATAGTGTGTCTCTCTTAAAGACTTTACTAAGTTAATCAAAATCATTTTTGTCTAAAGTTAAAGCAAGCTCTTTCTGATTTTTTTTTCGAGACACATAAAACAATCATTATCAAATGGACCTCTATGTCCAAAAAAATGATAACAAAGAAATTAAATACACTTAAATGATAATGGAGGGAGATGGTTTAGCCCACTTTTTACTAAATCTAATCTATCACAAAAATTAAACCAAAAAATTAAATTGAAAAGACCCAACAAATAAAAGGAACCAAGCACTGCACACATGGCATCTTTGTATTAAATTTTCTTTGTTTATGTGGGATCAGTGAGTAGCTGACTTGCAATTCATCAGATTTTCAAGTCAAAATCATGGTCAAGACTTAGCCAACTCAACTTTGTTTCTTTTTTTTTCATCCTTTAAATATAAATCTTTGGATTAAATTTCTGATAAATTATCAAAAAAATTAATAACCAAGCAAATTAATAATCTCTCACAAAAAAAATGAATTAGTAAAATTAATGACTATCTTTTAAAATATCGTTACTAATAAGTGTCATATTAATTAAGATACAAAATTTTATAAACGTAGCGTTATAATAAGTTATACACACGTGAATTATATTATAATTAAAAAAATTGATATAATGAAATTAATAAGTTTGATGCTTTGACTTAGGATTGGGATTTTAGTACCAAAGATTTGCAACATAATATAAAATATAGAGATGAATAATAACCACAACATATTATTAAACATATGACTGATCCTCAGAAAAAGAAACACACAAAAAAAAAAAAACAAAAACAAAAAACAAAAAAAAGGGAAAGAAAGAAAGAAAATGACAAAAGAAAAGTAGTAGAATATAATCTATATACAACTGAAAACGGCATATATAAGACAGAAAATTCAAAAAAAAAAAAAGAAAGAAAGAAAAAAAAGAAGGAAATTGATTACAATTCACTAACATTACAAGAAAGTCTAGAAATGATTATTATTTTTTGGTTAAATTAATTAAACCGTGATTAATTGTTGTCTTGCTTCAATCCTCAACTCTTCCTTCATCTTTCTGATGAAATCATCAAACTTCTTATTCAACTCCTCTGTACTCAACATCCCATTTGTTTCTTCTTCTTCTTCTTCTTCTTCTTCTAATTCTTCTTCTCTTGCTTCAGCTTCTTCAATGAAAAAGCAGCCAACATTTTGCTCTTCATCTTCATCAAGAGCAGCTGCAGCTCTAGGTTCTTCTTTATGTTCATCATCAACTTTGAGCTTTTCATTTTCTCCTTCTTGTGGTGCTTCTTCACTCTTGTACTCAAAATATTCTCTTACCTCCATAGAATTTTGTTGTGTACTCTCAATATTTTCAAGTACCCCATCTTCCTTCTCCAACAATGGCACTTGATTACTTGTCTCCATCATGGTCATTTGAGATTGTGAACCACCATCATCATCACGATCATCTTCATAGTTCTTAAAAGACTCATGATGATCAGCTGCAAGATTATACTTATTGAATGCTGACGAAGACGACGGTGATGATAATGATGATGATGATGATGATGAAGATGAAGAGGAACTGAACAAGCCTGAGTACTTAGCAAGGAAAACAAGGAGTCCATTGCAGAAGAGGAAAGTGCAGTTCTTGTCCAAGGTGTGGCTGAACAATTTGACGGGCAAAGTTGAGAAGTAGAAGTTGAAGTAATGGAGGAAAGAGAGCAAAGTTGAGTGAGTGATGAACAGGGAAAACACTGAAACTGAAACTATCAACTTGGTGATGATCATTGCTCTCCTCAGAAACTGAGATTTTGTAAACTGGCTCGAGGGCTTTTGTTTTTGTTGCTCACTTTGATAATAATATTCCATTTTCTTGTGGGTTCTTGTTTTTTGTTTCTTTGAAAAGAATGAAGGTGTGGGAAAGGAGTTAGAAAATATTTTTGTGTGTGTTATAAGAAAGTGTTTGGGGTTGTATATGTGTGCAAATGAAGGAACTATGATGTTCCTTAAATAAGGGGAGATTGATTGAGTTCCATGGATAAATTTACAAAAATACCCTTTACTTTTGTTTTACATGTTCCTTATCAACATACATAAAAAGGAGATTTTTTTATTTATATTTTTAGAATTCATATTAAAAAAAGTAATTTAACAATGAAAGTCTATAAAAGAACAAAAACTAGAATAATGGATTTTTCTAACAAGCCAACTACTCTTTTAAGACTTGGTGTGATAAACTAATTAGGTTTTCTTTTTATTACTTGATGATTTTTTTTGAACTTTCTAGCTAGCTAGCTAGCTGCCCATATGCCATTTGGTGAGAGCTTTTATCTTCTCTTCATACATTTACCAATTTGGGGTTGACTACTAGTTTTAATTTTTTTTAGCTACATGATTGAGTGGGTGGTGGTGGCATTCATTTAGTAGCTTGGGACCAATCAAACCCTAGTAGAAAAAAAGATGTATTTTCCAAAAAACAAAACAAAACAAAGTCACCCTCATATTCATATGCATCTTTTGGTATTTAGATTAGTACAAAGTTTCTAATGATTTTGTTAGTGAAGGGTCGTAATCTTGATCCAAGTATAAAAGTCATTGTGGCTTTTTTGGTTAATGGGTTTGATACTCTCTGCTTTTTAGGGTTTTCTTTTTTAGTTGAAACTCTTTCAAAAGAGGGAGTTGCTACTTTGGTTGGTTTGTGATTTTGAATTTATTGCATTCAATATCTTGACTTGTAAGCATAATTTATATAATTAATAAAAATTCCTCCTACCTTCACTTTTTTATTGAAGAGATTTAAAAAAAATTAAATATTAATTAATTATAATTTTTGTATATTTATGTGTCGATTGATTTAATCGGTAAAATTTATTATAATAATATACACAAATTTTAGAGAACAAAAAAAGAGTTGAAATCCAAATATAAAAATATTTCAATTGATAATTTTATTTTTTTTAATAATTATGCATTATCAATATTCTTTTTACCTTCTAAAATCATTTGCCTTTTTTTTTTAAAAGATGAATTTGTTTAACCCATCTTTTTTCAAAAAAAAATTTGCACATCACACACTAACTTTTGCAAAAGAGAATCTTATCAGTTTTTAGATTTTGATTATGTATGGTCAAAAACAAATATAATTACTTAATTAGAAGGTTAAATATTTCATCTTCATTCTTAATTAATTTTCTCCAAAAACATTACTTAGTAAGTAATTAAAGCTTTTTATATATTCCTTTTGTTTTTTTCACCAAATTTTTTTTTGCTCCACCAAATTCCAGGTATTCTACTATGAATAGAAAAGCTCAAGATTCTTTTCTTACAAGGTAATCCATTATAGACAAATAATCAAAAAGCAAAAACCCAAAAACCAAAAAAGAAAAATACTCAGACAACATGAATATTCTCATAAGAGGCAAAAGCCAAAATCAGAACTACTTTTTCTTCACCCATGTATCTAGAAAATTCACAAAATACATATGCATAGTTTAATCACCTTTTGGAGCTACCATTGCCACAAACTTTTTAGAAAAAAAAAATGATAGTTAGCAATAAATTTTTGTGTATCATATGAGAATTTTTTTTACTAATCTTAATTATAAATTTTCATAATTAAAATTAGTAAAAACTTTCTCATATGATACATAATTTGAAGCCGGCGACATGTGTCGAGCCTCTACAAATTTCTTTTTATTATGATTTTGAGTCTTACTTTAGTATCATCCCTCTTTTAAAAAAAATAAAATTAATTGATGATTCTATCTATTAACCCCACCTTTTGATTTTGATGGGTAGAAGATGAAAGTTAAAGTTTTTTTTTTCTTTTTTGCTTAATAAATAATATACAAAAATTACTTTTAATAAAGTTTTATTTATCTAGTTAAAAAAATAAAAAAGAGTATTTTTTAAATTATTATTATCATATGATTGTTTTGGAGGAAAAAGATCCTAAACAGCCCATTTTTTAGTGCTGAAAATTTTTTTAGCCTATCTTTTCTGCTCAATCTTTTGTGGCTTAAAAAATGACAAATGGACAAAAAATTTTTTTTTACTATTTTTATAATTTTCGCTACAATGTACAGTTCCTTCTACAATGTGAAGTATCTATTATTAAGAAATGTTACTACTACAGTAGCCAAACTTTTGTATTTTTGTATTTATAATTAAATAAAATAAATTTAAATTTAAATAATATATATTTTTAAATAATACAAACTAAAATTTAGGTAAATATAAATATAAATTTTAATAATAATATAACTTATTTATACTATTCATAATAAATAAATATCATAAATGATAAAAATAAATTATTTAATTTATTATATAAACATATTTATAATAAATAATCATAAAATTAATATATTAATAATAAAATTAAAATAAATATAAAAGGGGCAAGTTGCCCCCCATCATGGGGGCATAACTTATCACCCTTATCATGGGGGCAATAAAATTAATCGCGCTGATGTGATTAAATTTATTGCATTTAATCGCACGTGGGCCAATATGTTTTATTGTGCAACGCGATAAATTTTTATTTCTTATCATTTAATGCAATAATTTTTTTACTATTATCGTGTGGATGCGATAAGGTTTATAATAATATTGCCCGAACGTGATATTGTTGTATTATTTATTGCGCGGGTGCTATATTTTTGTATTATTTATTGTGTGGTGCGATATTTTTTATTATTTATCGCGCCGCGTGATATTTTTGATTATTTATCTTGCCGACGCAATATATTTATTTCTTGTTAATTATCACTTTGGGACGATATTGTTTATGCCAGCGTATAATTGTTTATTATCCCATTAATGTGTGCAATATGTTTTTCTCGGAACATCAATGTGAGCTCGATAGTTTTTTTCTTGCGTTACCAATTTGGGTGTAATAGTATCATCAAACTAAATAACTTAGTGTGATAGTATTTTAATAATATAACGCATAATATTTTAATTTATTTTTATTATCTATAGTATGATTAATTTGTATTATTTATTTAAAATTATATATTTATATATGTTTTATTTAATTATAATAAAAATAATACAAAAGTGTTACTTTTTATTATAATAAATTCTACACAACGCATCGTTTATTATATACTATAGCAGGCACTGTAAAAATAGTGAAATGATATTTTTATCAAATTGTCATTTATTCGGTTATAAAAGATTAAAAGTAAAATGAGAGGCTAAAAGAGTTTTCTACCCCCAAAATAAGGCTATTTAGGTTTATTTCCCTTGTTTTGGAGGACGGTCCCCAATCTATTATTAGAATAATGCTACACTTGTATTTGAGAGTTATAATATTACACTTGTACTTGAGAGTTTGCTCCAACAGTAACTCTTTGACTTAATCAGGAGTTTGAGCTCTATAAATGTCAAGGTGGTGTAAGTTTTCCTCTTAACTTATAAGAGCTTTATAATTCGGGTAGGGTGTGTTCAACGTTGTATATAGAATTTTTAATGATTTTGATTGTATAATTTAATATAAATATCAATAGTGACTCTGATGTAATATCAATAATATAATCTAATTAATGTAATATCAATTGTAACAGTGTGTCAAAAAAGAATAATGCTACACTTTTTAGCTATTGATGTATCAAGTAATTATTTGATTGTAAAATAGTATACCAGATAATTTTAAAATTTATATAATTTTACCACCTAATAATTATTTAATATCTCAATTTAAAACACAAAAAAATTGAGTTTATTTAAGTAATGTAACATTACCCCTTATATTTATCCAAGGGATAAGGAGTTTCCATCAAAGTGAAATCAATCAATTAATTTTGTCTCTACTTTGAGATGCAAGAGTGGACCTATTTGCTTAATTAATTAAAATTTTTAAAAGTGGTGCTAAATTTTGATTGATTGATCTATGAATTTAGATTAGTAATTCTCATATAGCTGCATTTGCCTAAGATAGCTTGGTAGTTTAAAGGCTTGTAATATATCTTTTAAGTCATAGCTTGGATTCCCTCTTTTCATGTATAAAAAAAATTTCATTTGGCTGTCAAAGGACCCACATTAAATTTAATATATATAGAGCAGCAACTCTCAGTACATACCTGTAATAGTCTTTTTTATTATTATAAACCTTGTAGAAACACTAAATTATTGGTATACAAAAGAAGTATTGATGTGAATTCCTGAGTCTTCTAACAAAAATTACACTTCACACTTCAATTATCTACCAAAAAGGATCGTTTCAGCGAGGGAAATTGTTATTTTAGTTCCTATATTTTTATCAAATTACTTTCTCGACATTTTCAAATTTTCTAATTAAGTCATTTAAAGGCGAAAATGGACATATTTTAAGAATAAAAATAATAACAAAAAAAAATATTTTAAAAATAAAAATAATTGATATATTTTTTTAAATATTAAAATTAAATGAGTAATTCAATAAAAATATATAGACGAAATTATCAAATTCCCATGATCAAAATAAAACTTATGACTAGCTCATGAATAAAGCTTAGCAAAATTGTTTTAAGTACATTCGCAGTCACGTGAGTTCGATTAATATTTAGAGGATAAAAAATTAGGTATTTTAAGAAATGAATTTTTTTCACTTCCACACCAACCTTACAGCCGCATTGTCATCATCATAAGTGTAAAATATGGTTGAGGTTGGTCCACTTAAGATAAAAAGAGTGTTCGAGTATACCAATCATCCGTAATTTGAAAGAAATTCAAGTTGAAATGATACAATTTTGAGTGAAATATTCAAAGTAATGATTTGTGTTACTTTGCTCGATGCATATTTTTATGCATAAAATTGTATTGGATGTGTTAAATAATTATTAAGTAATAAAATAATATGAATAATTTAAAAAGTTATATTATTTTATTACTTAATTATTACTTAATAATTTTATTTTAAATGATACGTTAAATAATTATTAAGTAATAAAATAATATAAAAAATTTAAAAAATTATATCATTTCGTCACTTAATAATTATTCGACACATTAATTTAAAATTTATTAATAGTTCATTAATAAAGCTTAGCAAACTACATATGATTATTTTTTATATATAAAAGTTTATCAAATTACTTAAGATTATTAATATCAGCCTCATTGTTTTTTTAATATTTATCTCATAAATAATTGTAAATAAAGCTTTGTAGTATGTTAGAAAGCTGGATTTACATTAGTTTGAAAAAAAAAATCCATTGAGAATGCTCTGTTTTTTATATTCATTTTTGAATCAACAAGGCTTAGCTTTTTTTACTTCTATTTTGCTTATTTTGTATATTCTTGCAAAATCAACAGAACATGGAACAAACAAGTACCCTACCCTACATTAAAATATAATGTGAAAGATTCTATAAATTACATACAATTAGTCAAATTATAAATATAAAAAAAATTAAAAAAGAATTGTCAGTTAGCCACTTATAGATTTTCATAACATTTGTTATAAGGACTAAAGAGAAAATATCCTTGTTCTTGGTTCGAATATCCAATATGTGCCTTATTTTAATTGATATTTTGAAATAAAATTCTTGTCCTTGTCCTCAGTTCGGATATAGAAAGTTATAATATATCCTTAAGACTAAGGTCGTTATTCTGGAAGGAATAGAGAAAGGCTTTTTTACCGAATCTTTGATTCGGATATTTTGAAAAAATGGGGAAAAACTGTTCTACAATCCCCCGTTTTTCACGTATGGAGCCACCGTTGTGTCAGGTATCGTGATATCGTCAGGTTTTTTTTTTCAGAATATGGTCATTACTCCTTTGTTAAAGACATTTATAGTGGAATTAATGTTTTATCTGCTAATAAACTTCTATAGTACATATGTTCAATATAATATATATGCATACTGAAAAATTGTGGTGCAAAAAAAAAAAAAAATCACATTTGATCAGGCCACAGGAAAGCTCCCATGGCAAAAGCCCTTTTCTCATCAAGGGTGCCCTGGAAACTGAGTCCATATTGTTTCAAGAGCAAGTCCAGCTTCCACTCTTCCATCTTCTCATAGTCTGATTTCTTGTACCTTGGATAATGAAGTGGCATTTGGAACCACCCACTTGGATAGTACTCATCATCTTGCTTCTGCTTCTCCTGCTGCTTCTGCTGCTGCTGATGCTTCATCATCTCCATTTCTGTCATTTCCTGATAATCTGATGAGCCCTTATAAAACCCTTTACCGATATCATTTCCCTGTAGTTTCTTCTCATCATTTCGCATGGCAACATCATTTTCTGTGTGTCCAAGAACTTGTGTAAATGAAAGAAGCCATTTCAAAGCCATCTACTTTTTCAGAAGCTCAAAAGCAAACTAAGCTACAAGAAAAATCTGAACCTATAGGTGAGGTGGCTGGCTATATATATATAGATATGTAGATATATGTGACACAATATATATGAATCAGCCATTTATTATAATGAAAAATATCTGATCTGGGGTCTAGAAATTTCATTTAGGGCAACATGGATTGGCAGCTACATTATTGCAGTAGGAGTAGTTGTGAGTCGCTTTTGATCTTAGCTAGCAATCACCAGCTAATAATTTTGCCTTGAAGTTGCAAAATAGCTTCTAGAGATTTGTGAGAACTTTGAAAGTCTGTGTTTGTGGGGGTGTGTGTGTATGATTGTCAAATGGTTCTAGTGATTTCCCATTTCAATTATTCAGTTAAGAGTTATTGCTTCATTTAAGGGGTTTGTTTTGCTGTTTAAATGTGATGTGATAAGAATAAAATAAGTCTTATCTCTGCAAAAATATCTTCATTGGAAAATAAATTTGGAGAAAACAATGTGGATAATGGACATGTTTCTATGCTTTATATTTGCAAGGAAATAAGATTTAATTCAATTACAAGAATTTTTAATTACCTTGAGAATTTGTTTGATTTAATAACTAAAAGTGCATCTTAATGATAAATGTTCTATTAAATTTATTATTATATATTTTTTTGGATGATTGGCATGCAATCATAAAACGATTTTAGAGATTAAAAAAAATTATTGTCCCTATTAAAAATAATAAAAGTTTAAAATTTCAAAAATAGAAGTTAAATAAATTTTTTAAAGTATTGATTTTTTTTAAAAATAATATTACTTTCTTTTAAAGTTTCACTTTAAATCTTTCTTAACATAGCTTAAAAAAATATATATTACATAATTTTTACTAAAAATATATATATTACATAATTTTTACTAAAAATATATATATATTACATAATTTTTACTAAAAAATATAAATAACAGTTAAATGATTACTATTTTTTTTTCTCTTGAAAACTTCTACTAACAAAAGTTTCATTTAAAAAAGCTTTACTTACAAAAATTATACTAAAAGTGGACCCTTCTACTAACATCCACTTTTTTGTAAACATCCACACCATATTCTTTCTTTTGTCTTGCTTGTTTTTTAATACTATTAAATCTAAAACTTTGTTAGATGATCATACATATGAAAAAATAAAAGAATTTACAATTTCTTTCATTTAATTTCTTTGGAAATGCATTAAGAATAAGAGCAATACTTTTTTTTTTTGTCACCAAGCCCAAATCCATCTAAGAATTTACAGTTTTCCATATGGGCCTATGAATAGTTCTTGGATCTAATGATGGGTCAGAAGACAAGCCCAATCTTCTTTGGATTGAAATGAGCAAAGTTTGGTCAAGGCTACAGTAGAAGCAAATTATATTTAGGAAAAAAGGACAATTACACTTGAATAGTATGGTCAAATGAATAAGTTAATCACTTTGTTTTTGAAAATATTCAAAAATATCTTTTTTTATTTATTAAATTAGATAATAAATATTATAATTATTATAATTTTTTTTACATTTAAATAAAATTCGTACAATTTTGATATGTGACATAATTTAATTATTGATCAGTTTTGATTAATCGTTGATTGACATGAATTAATTATTGACTATTATTAATTATTTGTTGATTGATATTGATTATTGTTGATCAATATTGATTGTGTTGACTAACCATTGGCCAGCTATATATAGTGTAATTATGAACACCATCAAATTTTATATTTTATGATTTGTGCAAATGTAAGATTATTTTTACCAATTAAGTATTATAGAAGCTAAAAAATAATAAGACTAGTTATGACCTACTATTTTTCTTCTTAATTTTTAAACTCTCACGATGTTTCATTGGTGAAAATAATATCACAATTATTTAGATTATATTATAAAATTTAAATTTAATGGTGTCCATGATAAATCGATTTGATGTCGATCAAACGATGTTCATGATAAATTTGAATTTAAAGTGGAGAAGAATATGATAACTCAAATTTACGACTTAAAAAAGTGAGTGTGGAGTGGAGATGATAAGAAAATTAAGTATTATGACAGTTTATCTTGAGTAGAAATAAAATCGAGTCAAAAGTTTAGTGTAAAAAGTTAGGTCAGCTCAAAAAATTTGAATATTTAATATGTTTTACTATTTTTTAAAATTTAAATATTTACAAAAATTGAGCATAATAACAAAAAAATAATTCATAATAAGATGGTCAATTTTAGGGGTGGGCATTGTTAACTAAACCAAATTGAATCAATTTTATTTGATTTGATTCTATTTTTATTTCAAGATCGGTTCTATTTTGATTTAGTTTGATCTTACTAAAAACATAACATTAAATACAAAAATGAATAAAAACTCAAAATTGAGAATTTAATATGGTTCAATATTTTATTTAAGAATCGATTAGTTTAGTTCAAGAATAGTTATAAATTAAATCGAACATGCCACCCTTAATCAACATGTTCAAATTGCTACTTAGAAGATTTTTTTAATTGAATAATGTAAATTTGATTTAAGCTTGAGTTTTTGTCTAAGTCTCAACTTGGCGAAAACTTAATTAACCTTACTCAACTTCTTACTAAATCTAACTTCTTACTAAATCTAATGTAAGAGACCTCAAATTTTTTTTATTTTTTATTTTATAAATTTATTATTCAATTAAAATTCATTAGTTCTATATTTTATTATAATATTAAAAAAATAAATTCTATCCATTAAACATTTTAAATATATATATACATATAATTAATATAATGGATTACATGATTTACTATATAATAATTTTTTGAATATGTGATAATATTTTATAGAATATTATAAATTATATAAAAATTATAAATTTATTAAATAAATAATGACATATGATTATATTGCTCACCGTTTGGTGAGTTATATAATTTATTAAATTATATATATATATATAAAGGAATCAAAAGGGAAGATTTCATTTAAGGGCTGTTTGGCAAGTCGGCAAGAAATACCGACTAGATATTTCCTAAAACGGACGCCCAAACACTCACTTTAAATAATTAACTCTCGCTCTCTCTTGATCGAAAATCAGCCAACGCAAAACCCTAAAACCCCAACAAACACTAAAACCTCTAAAAAAATAAGAATAATAACACCAGACAAAATTCAAAAAAAAAAAAAAAAAGCAAACAGTTTTGTTTGCAAGATAATAAAATCATGTCGTCGAATGTAATTAGATCTCGATTAATTCCGATTTTATCCAAAGTAAATAAAAATAATAGGCGTTTTAGCTCCGACGTCGTCTCTGGCGCTCCGAAGAAGGAGCCGATCATAGCCTCGCAATCGATCGTCGGCGACATCTCAGCGCCTCCGGAGGTCGCGGCAGCGGAGGAGGTGGCGGCGCCGAAGTCGCCGTGGAGGTTTCTCAAGTATGGAATTCTCGCGACTTTGACTGGCGTTACTGCTGGCGCTGGTTATGTTACCTATGGTAAAGTAAAAGTTTGAATAATCAAATATTTTACTTTGTCTATTTTTTTTTGGAAGTATTTTCTGGAAGCTAGAATTGGGTTTGGTCAAACCATGGAGAATTAAGTGATCAAAGTTAGGAAAAAATAATAGTCTTTGTATTATTGTTGATTTTTGTATATTTTCTTAAAAATAATTTAAATGTATAACACTACGGGATCATTGCATGATTTTGTATATTAGTGCTTCTGGAAATGTCTAATTGCTCTTTGGAAGCAAAGATTTTGGTTTTTGATTGAACTTGGGGAGAAAGTTGTAATTTTTTTTGTTCATGCTAATTTAAATCTATGAGCTTTTTGGGACTTAGTCACAGTTTGGGCTTAAACTTTGTTTCTTGATGTGTGGGTTTTTTAAAATTATTTTTATTATTTTTTAATAGTGACCTTTAAAGCATTTGGCAGCAAAAATTTCTGGTTAGGTTTTCATCAAATGAATGGACTAGGCAACTTATGGTTTGTTTCTTCATTTTAGAGTGTTTATTTGTCGGTGCTTTCGGGTCTCTTATTTTGATGATTATGGAGGCTAGCTTTGCTTTAGTTTCATTATGTTCAGATTATGGCACAAAACTCCTTTGTTAGGCTATGATAATGTAATGTGTATCTAAATCTTCATTAGGGACGTATATGACTATTTGAATTAAATAATACAAATATGCTAATTTGGTAACTGAATAAATGTTAAATGTAATTGAATTTTTTTTCTTTTGGATATGTGAGCCTTTTACTGTTAATTTAACATTTTTGAAAGTGCTTTTCTGGCTAAAATGTTAAGTAGGTAAGTATCAAACATGCAACTTATGTGAGGTTGAGATAGCTATTTGGCTTCTTTAAATAGGCGGTTTTCCATTTCCAAACCAACAAGAGAAGGATTATAAAATGTTATTTTTTGATGTTTATCTTCAGCATACAGTTCAGATGAAATAGATGAGAAGACAAAGGCACTGCGAGAGTCTGTCAATTATACCGCTGGGGATGAGGTAAGTGTGACAGAGAGCTTTGCTTTCAAGTTATTTGCTTGTATTTGATATTTGAAGGTGAAATGTCAAAGGAATAACACTTGTCAATACCTTGTGCAGAAATATCCAGGTTTGCTCTACGCTACTGCAATGACAGGTGGGTTTGAATTATATGATGTTGGCTAAGCTTTGAATTAGTATTTGGTGATTCTGACTATTGTTCAATGTAACTATGATTTTCAAGGAATGCCTACTATTTTCTTGGGGTAATTCTTTGAATTTTGTTTCGAGTTGTCAATTAATGTGTTGAACCTAAGTATTGTTCATTGGACAGGACCTGGGCTTAATAATTGTGTCTGAGAATGTTATGGATCTTATTGACAGCAAATTGCTCATAGTCTTATTTTTTGATGTCAGAAGCCATCTCTGTTACCTGTATTGGTTTTTGCATTATGTAATTGTGTTTGTCCATGACATTTCAGTTCCTGCTAAAGCAATTGACCTTTACTTGGATCTGAGGAGGCTTGTGGAAGAACACGTTAAAGTGAGTGCTATATTTTATCTGTTTGTAGTTACTGCTTTTCTGATTGATGTTCTTACCTTTGATTGAGGGTTCTTCTTGCTTTGTTATAGGGGTTTACAGAACCAACATCTGAGAAGCTTCTTCCAGATTTGCATCCTGCTGAGCAACATGTATTCACACTTGTTCTAGATCTAAATGAGACATTGCTTTACTCTGATTGGAAGGTAAGGATTTGATTTGCAAATATGCCATGTCATTGACTTTCTTTAAAAATTTGACATTGGAGGCTCTAGGATGTGTGAGATTTGGTTGGCCATATCTACATAAGTTATTTGATACTTTTATGCAAGACCTATGAGTAATTTTTTGGATCAACAGCAAAGATTTCTTCTAAGCTTCTTTGTGGATGTGACTTTGTTCAGTTTCTGTGGGCACTGTATGATTTTGAAACTGGAAAAACTCCAAACCTAATTGAATTGAGGTCCTATGGATATAAGTTAAAATGAAAAATAAAAGAAATGGAGGTTTTATAGTTAATCAAATCCAACATAATGATTGGATTCATGTAAGATTGTTGTATAACCTCACATAATATGAATAAACTACATAGCATATGGTATATGCACTGGCTTGCACTTTCTCTAATTGATTGGTAAATCCCATATAAGCTAGTCCAGTAACCTGAGTGCCTGAAGCAGCTTGATCAGTTTCATGAATATGCAAACTTCTTTGGACAAAACTGATTCAAAATTATCTTGATGTTTTTGCCCTTTTGTAATGTAAAGCGTGACAGAGGCTGGCGAACATTCAAAAGACCTGGAGTTGATGCTTTCTTGGAGCATATGGCAAAGTTCTATGAAATCGTTGTGTACTCGGACCAGCTGAATATGGTAATTTGGTTGTTACCTTTATGGCTACCATTTTCTATCCGGTCCATAAATGATTGTTCTTATCAATTTCACATCTATTTTACTTGTGCAGTATGTTGACCCTGTTTGTGAAAGGTTGGATAAGAACCATTATATACGGTACAGGCTATCCAGGGGTGCTACCAAGTATCAGGACGGCAAGCATTATAGGGTATGGAATCAATAAGAACTTTTATCACATGTCCTTGTGATATAAGGGAAGCATTATACCTCGTATATGCTAAGCTTATCTTGCATCATTGAGTAGAGATTTGTTTGAATTTTATCTTTTGCCCGGTATTTACTGACTGGTTATGGATTTACCTATTCCTAATAAAGGTATATCAATTGTTTCTGGTACAATAGATTCTTGATGTCATTTTAGACTTGCTACTTCTGTAAAATGGACCATACTTGTTAATAGGTTATTGTTCTTGTTGCCAGGATCTTTCCAAGTTGAATAGAGATCCTGCTAAGATTATATATGTTAGTGGTCATGCATTTGATTCAAGTCTTCAGCCAGAAAACTGTGTTCCAATAAAGCCATATAAGCTTGAGACTGATGATACAGCACTTTTGGATCTTATTCCGTTCCTTGAATGTAAGTTTCCATTACCATTTACACGTCATGTAAGGAACAGCCATTGTCTTTGATTGTGGCATTAAAAAAAAATTGGAGGCTGTCTGATGAAATAGAACTATTTCATATCTATCATTGTCATTATAATGCTAGTTGACACTCTTAATTTATTGTCCCGTGCATGATATTGCATTTCTGCATAAAATTATTGATGCATCAAATGAGAAGCCAGTACCCATTTTGTGCAGCATGTTTCAACAATAGCAATGTTTTATTAAGTTGTTTCAGTTGTCTGAACTTGTATTAAGTGTGTTATCATGTGTTTGCAGATGTTGCTCGTAATAGTCCAGCTGATATAAGAGCGGTACTAGCATCTTATGAAAGAAAAGATATTGCAAAAGAGTTCCTTGAGCGTTCTAAAGACTATCAAAGGTAAAGTATATTCACAGTTTTGTTGCTTGTTAAATCTTACTTGGCAGATGCGTAGATCAATTCTTGCTATCTAGATATATTTTCATATTCATCATAAAGTGGATTAGGCAGCTATCAGACAAATTATTTAGGCAAATGCAAGCAATTTCCAGCATAAACAAGTTTACATGAATGAAATTTTAATTCGCTCAATCAATGATGCAGGCGGATGCAAGAACAAAGGCAGCACAGTCGATTCTGGAAACGTTGAGCACGTATGTAAAATATGAAACAGAGAGTTGCAGGGTTCAAATAATTTTTCCGGATAAAACATGAATGATCGTTGTAGAAGTCATCTGGTCCTTGATCCTTTTTTTGTGCAAGTCAATGCCAATTTTCTGCAAAACCTCAACTGAGTATGGGTCGAACAAAATCATTTTTTACATATTCATTTTAAACCATGATAAGAATCTGTAATTCTTACGGTTGTTGACATGGTGTAATTTCCTTCTGATTTTCTTGTTCACTGAGTAAATGGAAATTTTGGGTTGATCATAATTGTTTTAAAGTACTAATATTCTTTTTTCTTTTTTGCTAATTGCTTGTAAATTCCCAATTGGGCAGGTAGCTAGATGAACGAGATTAATGGCTCTTTGAACTTTCTGTTTCTGGTCGTTTCAAGTTGGCTGCAGATCACTGTCTAAAACAAATAAAAGCCAAAACAAAACGACTTAGCGTATGAGTCAATGGAAAAGAATGAAAAGTCTTTGGAGTGCTTGGCCTGCCAGAGCTTCACTGCAAAGCTAATAAAATTCCAACTACAATCCACTTTTGAAATTTTTTAACAAATGTTGTTATCACATCAGCATTCAACTGGCTCCAAAGCTATGATGATATCACTGATTTGGCGTCTTCACCTTCCATCCTGACCGTTGATACTGCATGTAAAATGATCCCAAATTTTCCACAAGCGTGAATTGATGAATCTTGTGAGAATGAAACAAACAATAAAACAAAGAGAGCAAAACATGTGAAGCAGCTCACTTGGCACGTAGTTGGATTTGGACGACCTTAAAATCTTATTCATCGAAAATCCCTCCACCCAATAGAACCAAGAGAGCACAGAAACAAAGAATTTGAAAAACATTAAACGTTAAAATCATAACATGCAAAATTTTAATGTAAATTTAAAATTTAAAATTAATAGCAAACACTGAAGGGTAACATCATAAATTATAAATTTGATATATTACAGTTATGAATTCTAGATTTTTAAGTGTAATTATAATCTGTACACAAGTAACAGTTATTATTGTACTAACCAATGCAAAGACTTTTCACTTTCTTAGTCTTCGCTCTCTTTAATTTGCACTACAAACAAAACAACCCTTCAAAAACATTTTCAACACTTGGTAGTAACTCAACAAACGTGCATGCATTTTGGTCTTTGAGTTTCCAAGTTGTTAACATCACCAATGTCTCGTTCTCTGTTAGCATTCATCACCATCTTTGCCTCTCTCCTTCTCTTAGGCTTAGCCGCCGCTCCCAGCGGCCACCATGACGATGATGGTGACGGTGACGACGGGGACGGTGATGGGGCTGCAAGTGAGGCTCACAGCCTGAGGTCAAGGCCATTGATACTGGCTAAAATATGGTGCTTGATCATCACATTTGTGGGCACGTTCATTGGTGGGGTGTCTCCTTATTTCTTGAAGTGGAATGAAGGGTTTTTGGTACTGGGGACTCAGTTTGCTGGGGGAGTGTTTTTGGGGACTGCTATGATGCATTTCTTGAGTGATGCTAATGAGACTTTTGGGGACTTGACTAGTAAAGAGTACCCTTTTGCTTTCATGTTGGCTTGTGGTGGGTATTTGTTGACTATGTTGGCTGATTGTGTGATTTCTTATATGTTTGAGAAGAAGAGAAGGGGTGGTTTCAATGGTGATGTTGAGCTTCAAGGTTATTTTATTTTATTTTATTTTTATGTTTTGTGATGTGGTTTTGTGTGTTAGTGATTGTTGTTTGGTTGGTGAGAAAATGGAAAGAAAACGAGCTTAATTATTGGTGTGTTTGTAAGTTTTAGGATTAGTTCAAGCTTTGTTTAATTGTTGGTTTATTAAAGGGGCAAAGCAACGATTATAATTACCTCTGTTTGGTTGGAGGGAAAAATAGGGAGAAAATTTGATGATTTAGGTCTGAGAAAGTATCAACATGATAAATTGAACCAAGATAAATACAGTTACTTGGCTTAGCTGGGCTTGTAGAAAAAAGGTTCTGTGAATTTGGTTAAATAGGCAGCTATTTTTCTTGGAAATATGTGTTTATTTGGGAGTGATGTGTGCATAAACAGTATGATTTGGCTTTATTTCATTCTTAATACATAAGTGAATTGCTTCCTGTGACTGACCCAGCTTGAAATTGTCAACAAAAGAAGCAGATGAATTATAGAAAAAGGAACAAAATAAGCAAGTGCTCATCTTTACCATCAATGAAGGCCTGCAAAGAAGTAAAATTTAGATGGTTGTTTGATTGTTAATGCAATTTTTTTTTCTCTTCATTGCAGGGGGTTCTGAGCAGGGGAAAAGCAGTCACCATGCCACAACTTCACAATCACATTCTCAGGTTAGGCATATATATATATATATATATATATATATATATCTCAAAAGATCTATAATGGGATTAAATGATTTGTGAAAAATGAACTACAATTTCTGGTTCTGCTGCTGACAGTTTTGTATATGCATCATAGGTCCAAAATGGCTCATCTATGCACTCTTCACAATTCTCACTTGCAGCTGCCAATTCACTTCGGGATAGCATTTTGTTAATAGTTGCTCTGTGTTTCCACTGAGTCTTTGAGGGTATTGCAATTGGTGTTGCAGAAACTAAAGCTGATGCATGGAAAGCTCTATGGACAATCTCTTTGCACAAGATATTTGCAGCCAAAGCAATGGGAATAGCTCTTCTGCGAATGATACCAGATCACCCCTTCCTGTCATGTGTGGCCTATGCATTTGCATTTGCCATTTCCAGTCCAGTTGGTGTTGCAATTGGCATTGTAATCGATGCCACAACTCAGGGTCCTGTCGCAGACTGGATTTTTGCTATATCAATGAGATTAGCATGCGGCGTGTTTATTTATGTATCGATAAACCATCTGCTGTCAAAAGGCTACATGCCCCAGAAGAGAGTTTCAGTTGACACACCCCATTACAGGTTCTTGGCTGTGTTGCTGGGTATTGCAGTAATTGCTGTTGTGATGATTTGGGACACTTGAAACTCTGAAGTTGGTGCCTGTCTGCTTCTTGTTTACTTGTCTTGTGGAAACCTACTTCTTCAACTGCATTTTGAAGAAGTGCTCTTATGGAAGGGAGTCAACTACATAAAATTGGCTTTTACTCTACTGGAGTTTTTCGGGTCTGTAGAATATGATGGTTGGTTTGATTTCTGCTTTCAGCTCTAAGTTATTACTAAGATTACCATATTTTTTATCATCCTTAAGGTAGAATTTCAAGGCAGAGCAGGATAGTATACATGTGAAGATAATTTTTCATTTTCTAGCTCTTCTTTCTTGATTTGTATATTTTGTGACATGAACATAATTTGGCAAAGCAATGAATTGAGAAACCCTCATTTGCTCACCTCAAATAGCCCAATGATCTGATTAATGGAAGGTGCAGGTCACTTAGTATCTCGGGCCTTCAAGGAATATGATATCCTTTCATCAAAACACTACAGCAAAAATAAGACTAAATGGGGCAGAATCCTTATGATGATTATCAATTAATTGTAATTGATAGGACTTATAGATAATACAATCAATCTTGAGATCGAATCTTGCTCACCCCATAATTTGCACTCAAAAGTAAAATCAAGGTTGATTTAAGTACAAAAAAGACTTGAACAAATTTAGTAAATTACATCATCTCAACTTCCAGTTAAAGATTAAAACCATGATTCTGCCAACATAAGCACATAAATATAGTGCCATGTCTAAGACTTGAACAAATTTAGTAAATTACATCATCTCAACTTCCAGTTAAAGATTAAAACCATGATTTCGCCAACATAAGCACATAAATATAGTGCCATGTCTAAATTTTGGGTGCAACACACGTTTCATAATTTATGATCACTAAAACAAACAGTAAATTATTTCAGAAGTTCATCAGTAAACTGAGGAACAGGTAATGACCTCCGAAATGAAATATTTCAATGAAAGGCCTAAAAGCAACTTCTGCTTCAGCACCTGCTTAAACTAAATATCAATATGAAGTGGTAGTATCATAAAAATATCATTAACTACATGTACACCAGTTCAATCTGAAGCAGGAGGAAGAAATGTATTCTTCAACTTATCTTTGGTGCTTTAGAGTTCCAAATGAAGAGTTTTGTCCAGGCAAAATGTTATAATAATAGGCCCGGCTAAATCACCAACAGCACAGCCTGCAGAACAATACAAGTTAATGCCAAGAAATTTGGCTTAATTTGCCAAAAGAGAAAGCTCGATAAATTAAATATCGGTGATCTGCTTACCGATCCATTGACCAACTGAAGGACGAATGAGGGTGGCACCAATCCCAGCTCCAATGGATGCAAAAACTAGTGAAGCACCACACCTGATTGTAACACCAGAAACCTTCTTTCCAAGAAGTTTAGCTTCTTCTGATTTATCGACCATCTCGTCTTCCTTAGAGTTCACAACTTGAGAAAAGGATCGGTAAAACTCAATGCCAATTTGGACAATCCACGACGCTGCAACTCCTAAGAAGTGCCCTGTTTTAGCAAATAATGATGGTCAGAAAAGATTGAGGCTAAAAGTTTGAAAAACCATATATAATAAACAGAGAAATATATGTAAAGGCTTTGACCTCTTAAAGTAGTTTTGCTAACTCTGTAGAAGTAAACCAGAGTAGGCAATCCTCTTTGAGCCTTCCGTATTGCAGATTTGGGAACATCTGTAGGCAGGGAACAAGTCCATTAAATTGCAGGTTATCTAAATGAAAATATATTCTCTACTGCTGATACAAATTGCTATTGCTGGTACTTAAATTAAAAAAACAAAAGCATGTTTGTAAAACTTTGGAAAGAGAGTACCTTTGAGAAGTTTCCATGCCATCCGCTGTGAAACATAATGGACAGCAAGTCTTTCCAGAATTCGTCGAGTAGTTACAACAGTTGTCTGAGATGGTACATATAAAGCAATTCAATTAACCATATCATGACAAATCACAAAATTATCAACTATTTAAAGAACTGAGTTCGTCGTTCCCATCAGTCACAAGAAAACTTCATTTTAAAGATTACAGACACTAGAGGTTAATTTCTACAACTTTGTATTACTGGTTTGTTTTTCCTTGAGCCAAAGAAACGTGATATGATCATAATATGCTTTCCTATAATGAAAAAAATGAAAATCATAATCTCTAAACCAAAAACACACTTTTCACAGACTGGAGCTAAGAAACATTTTGACTGGAATTTGTGCATGAATGTAAATTGGCTAGACAGCAAATTATCATGGAACTGAGAATGGCAACAGATTGATAAAATTTACCTCACGAACAATTTGTTTCACTGACTTTTTAAAAGGAACAACCAGATCCTTAGGACGTTGTTCTTGAGAATCTGGCAGGAAATCATCATCATCCTCTTCTGTATTCATATCAGGCTCCAGAAGAGGCAAATAAAACATCAAAAATGACCTCATAGAGGTCAGAGCAAGTGCCCTCAACTCAAAAGCTGAAAAAAGTGGCTTTAATTCAATGTTGTACTCTTTTGTAGTATATTTAATAGCATCATGCTGGAAAAAGTTTCCAGATACTTTTCGTATATCAGAAATGAAATCTTCAGCTATTGCTGCACCGGCATCACAGTAAGCAACTGGTATTTTGGGCGAACTGTATCATGATTAGAAGAATCAATATGTGTAAACAGTGAGCCAAAGACAGATTCATATTGTGATGGTACAAATAATCATATGATATATAAACAACATCTGTTGGATCAAACAAATTTAAACACATCTAGCAGCAGCAACATCACCACCCCTTCTTATGCATTCTTCAATCAAATTTTAAACATCTCAGCAAAGCACCAAAGCTACATTCTTGTCAGTGGCCTCAAGAACATTAGAATTTCATCTAGCTACATTTATGACAATTCAAACGCAAAGGTTTTACTTAATTGAAAAATATTTCCCAACAAAAAACATCACCAAGAACGAAAAGCCAATTCACAATATAACCTGAAGACTCATTTAAGTCATGATTGGCTGAACTATTGGCATCCAAATGAAGCAAGATGTACAAGCAAACAACTAATTCCTAATGCCAAGGCTAAACCAGCTAAAAGGCACGACTTCTAACTATGAGGAATCAAAGTCAATAACCAAGGCCAAGTTGACATCTATGATAAAAATATTTCAGACAAGCAACAAGTAATAAGCCTGGTTCCCCATCAGGTACCTCATATAAAATCAAATAAATCCGAAAGCAAAAAAGAGAAAATTTTCCTAATATCACCTAAACTTACAAAAACAACTAAGTTGTTTGAGATACAAACAAAGCGAGCAATGGAGAAAAGAGAGTACCCAAACAAGAAGCGAGAGGCAAAAGGGGCCGCAGCGGCGGCAGAGGCCGCAGCTGCGGTGGCTGAGAGGAACCCAGAAGAGTGAATCGTCTGTGGTGAACAAAAGCTTGGATTTTTCCTCCATAGATCCAATATTATCGCTATTCCCGCCATTGGTAACACACTCTATAACACAACCCAAAACCCAGATTTATTTCAGCAAAATAAACACAAGCCAGATGAAAAGTTTGAATCTTTTCTCTTTACTTGCTTATTCTCCCTTTATTTTCTCCGGAAAGAAGTAAGAAATTTCTTTTAAGCAAAAATTTTATTTATTAAAGAGAGAGAGAGAGAGAGAGAGAGTTAGTGACTGTTGAATGTACATTTGTGTTTTAAGTAACAACTTTAGACAGTCCCTTCAATTGGGTGTCAAAGTGAAAATTTTTAGGGCTTTGTTTGGATTGGCATCTCAAGGAGAAAGTTGCTTTTGTGATGTATAAAAGGGATACATTATTTTTATTTAAAAAAAGGATACATTATTAATTTTAAAAAAAGAGGCATTGTTTTTATTTTTATACATAATTAATTATTCCATAATTCTTCTAAATAAAAGTTATTCCATAATTTTAATTTAATGATAAAAGTTTTATAATTTGAATTGGATTATGAGAATATTATTAAATAAAAAAATTCAGTGACCAAATTAATTTAGAATTGTCTTTTAGTTAGAGGGTGACTAACTTCTTTTTGCTTCTATGAGTTATACAGTTTTAAATGAGTCCAAATTCAATTTTTATTGAATCTATATTCTAAAATTGTACCTCATCAAATTCGACTTTTAATAATCTCAATAAATTTTGATTCAACTTAAATGATGAAGTTAAAAACGGAAAATTGGCTTAAATTTTATTCTCCATTCATACATTAATCAAACCATTTCAATCATTTATCTTTTTTAATTAACCGGATTAATGGCTTTTTTAAAAAGAAAATCTCAAACTTCAAATAATTATAATGTTATAAATCATTACAATATTAACCCTCACAATTGTAGGTTTACAATATCAATTCTACACAATTGGAGAAAATAAATAACTCTCCCAAATAATTAGAGAAATTTTAACCCAACTCAAACTAGTATTTTGATAATTAAAATGTTGATACCAACAATTAGGGATGGTAAAACCCGAATTTGAGTTTTGTTCAATTTAGATCTAAATTTGTTTTTATGAATTTAAAATTTGAGTTTAACTTAAGTTATTTTGGGTCGGACAAGATTCAAATTTATATTCGGATTGGGTTGGGCTGAAATTGAATTGAACATGATTTTTATATATATATTTTTTATTTTTAGATAAAATTTTAAATTTTAAAATTTTATTTTATAAAGTAATTATTAGATCGTAAAATTTGTATTGTTAAATATACTTTCATGTGTTTTGAGCTACTAGTGATCTTCTTGCTTGTTTGTTGCTACTTATCTACGGTCCTCCACCAAATATATATGTATATTGTATTCATTTTTGGTTCCACGTTCATATCAATATTAGCTTGTTTTGCAGTTCGCAACCTGGGTGAGCATCAAATAATTAATAAACATTTATTGAGTTCAGAAGAGTTGTCTATGCATATATAGTTTTGGAGTTGTATGATCTCAATATTTATTGTCAATGTGGGAAGCTAAGATGTGTTACGATCTAAGCTTCACATTTGAAGTTTAAACGTTAAACTCTATACAGAGTTCAATTTGTTTGTTATGCATGCCATTTTCTTTCTATAAAAAGGTAAACGTTTTCGTGGAGCTGCAGCATGTAACTGTAAGGTTTTTATTTAAAAAAAAAAACTATATTGTTTTTCACTTTGAATTTTATTTCTTCAACGTCTTTGAAGTTTCTCGTAGCTTAGTGTGATTTAAGGTCGCCAAAGAGTGGATGAAATCAGGTGACAGTTGGGGAAATAGCTTTTAAAATGTAAAGAATTTGTTTCGAGTTCGGACAGTAACTCTGCCACACATTTATTCATTTCTGGATGCGTATAGGATTGTGCAGGCTGATGTCCAAGGGAATAACTGGTACAGGAGAGGGTTTTGATCTTCCTGGGAGGCGCTTGGGTGGGATTTCTCGGCAGCCTCCTCTTTCATCTCTGCGCCAAACTGCTCTAGCTGCTGCAGAAAAGAGGGTTCATTTGGGATCTCTACTACCTTCTGGACCTAAACGTCTTGGCGGTAACAGGTCCATTATGGCTGATCTTAGTCCAATTTAAGCTGCTGCAATTGCTGCAGAAAGGAGATTACAGGATTATCTCTGGTGTGGCTCTCAGTCTTCGGCAATTGGAGAAATTATCTCTGATATCTTAGAAGACATAGACACAGGGCGAAGTACAGGAAATTCAAAGAGCTGTAGTCGTCCAAGTGCAAATACTTCGGATACAATTTCTTGGAAAAGAAATCGTGAATCAAGTATCAGTTTAGATTCTAATTTTGTTGATCTAGATGCAGATACTTCAACATCGGGTTCAATGCTTAATCGTGAGAGCAAAACTAAAAAAAAGTTATGAACCCCGCAACAATTCAGGTCCTAAATCCAACTTCATTTAGATTCTGGTTTTGTGGAGTTATCTCATGCTTCATCTTCTGCATCTGTGGGTAATTGTGTTGCAATTCATAGTCCAGAAGAGCCTGGAATGTGGGAGTATGAAGCATGCACTTTCTTAAATCATGTAAGCGTCGTGAATCATTAATATACTTTTATTTAAACATATTTTGTCATTTAGATATTTATTGAAGATGTTTGAAGTTAGATTGTAGTTTCTCATGCATTGTCCTGCGTCTGTTAACTCTCTGAAAAGAATGCTAGTATAGCTTTTATGCCACTTATTCTGTTCTGCATGGTCTGTTATCTGTTGGGCACCTAATTTGTATGCAATTTTTTAACGTGATTTGGTGAGTCCAATATTATATCTTGTGCCCCTTCCAATTTTTCTTGAGCAGCAGAACATTGCTTCTTTTCTTTTATAAATCCTACTGTTACTTGCACTAACGTTTCGTGATGCTGGATTCCCACGGCGGTTAATCCCAACATGCGAGGTATGTAGCACACCAAGGCCAAAAGATAACAATATATGGTCCTGCAAGTTCTGTACACTGGAAAACAGTGTGAAATTGGACAAATACGAAACATGCAACCAATGGAGATATTCACACGGCGCACCTGTGTCAACCCGAGCACCCTTTGTTGGCACATGACAGCTGCAATCTGCATGGCTAACGGAATTCCTTCTTTTTCAACCAAAGAACACTCTATTTCCGAAGGAAATATTTGGCTCTGCCGGTTTTGTTTTGCTCTGTCCATGTCACCATGAATGATAGATAGATAATAGAATGTTCTGATCTTGCTGGAAAGGCTTTTGTGCTTACTTTCTGTGTTCATACGTTACTTGTTTAACATGTTATCCATTTTGCTGCTCTCGGGCTTGTTTTTTTTTACCTTTTTCTTTGGTAACTTCAACCGTTGTTGATGAACTCAACATAAATGGAGAAAGCAGATAGCCTGATACAGATTTGATTACTACAGTTTGATTGAGGTGTGGTGCTCTTGCCACAGAGGAACAAGATATGAATGTAGCAGAGGAAGCCCATGAACCTTTCTTTTACTTTTTTTTGTATATATTTTTGAGCTTCAAGGCTGTTGTCTCTGTTTGTCTGTTCATGCATGCATGCATGAATTAAGTGTAATACTTGTGTTATTTTTATTTTACTATTATTAGAATATATAATCAAATATATTATTATAAAATATATGGGGCTAATAGAATTATTGTGTATAAATTATATAAATATATTTGTGTGTATAATTATATGAATTAATAAAAGACTTATTGGATTTTCTCATAACCACATCTTAGTTCAAAATTTTTATAAAATGTTACAATTTGATTTTAGTTTTGATATTTGATAATATTAATTTAGACATGTTTATAGTCATGAAAAATTTTGAATTATATATAAAGTCCATTAATTCAATTTTTAGTAATTTTGTAAACATGACAATAAAATTCTAAAAATTTACTATTTTTGTAGTATGAGCAAATGAATAATTAATTTTGATTTATCAAATGATTTTATAAAATTATAATTTTTTAGAATATTAAACTTATATATGTCTAGTATAACATATTAAAATCTTATAATTTAATTCATTATTTTAAAAATGTTATGATTTTCTGGAATATTAAACTTATATATGTCTAGTATAACATATTAAAATCTCATAATTTAATTCATTATTTTAAAAATGTTATGATTTTCTAAGTGAGGTAATCTCATTTCAAAAATTTATAAACAGATTCTGAATTGTTTGAAATAAATTTATTTTTAAATACTTTTTCAACGAAATTTACCTTGAATTATTTTATGTGAACTAATATATCTGTCTTGAGTAAATTTAATGTGGTTTCATAATTTTTGAATAAGTATTTGAATTTATAAAATTTGGACTAATAATTGTTCAGTGAAAATACCTAATTTAATCCTTTATTAAATACCCCTTCATTTATAACTTATACATATTATTTAGATAAAATTATGCCTAGTATTAAATGTGACATAACACAAACATTTAGCCAAAAAAATACCTAACTTGATTCTATCTTGATAATCCATTTATCAATAATTTATATAAATACTTTAGATATAATTAAGTCTTGTGTTGAATATGACATACACAAATACTTAACAAATAAATACCTAATTTGATCATATCTTGATGACCCATTCATGACCAACTTATACATATGTAGTGTTGAATGTGATCTAACACAAGTACTTAACAAATAAATACCTAATTTAGTGACTCATTCATAAACTTAATATGTCCACCTTAAGTGAATGAATTTATCATCATGTACCACTTAAATAGATACTATATATAGATGGTGCTATGTAAGAAAGGGTGTAGAAATTGATTGAAAAGAATCAAAATTAGAGTGTATGTGAGTTGAGAGTGTTAAGCCATAGAACAATTAAGTGTTGATTTTGAAAATAAAGGAGAAAAAAAAATAGTTAAATGTTGATTGATATCTTGATTTAAAATATGTTTTTCTACTATAATTTTTAGTTATATTTTTGTGAAGTTCATACCTAGTTCACACATTTTTGTAGTGAATTGACAATGAAAATGGTTTATGAGAGGGATATGTAGAATGAAAATGAGAAAGAGATTATGCAAAGTATAAATTAATTGTTAAGTTTATGAGTAGTGTATTAACATAAATAAATTAATATTTTAAATAATTATTTTATAAATATGACTCTTTTAAATGAATTATACTTCATAATGATTATTTAAAATCTTGGTTTTTATCAAGAACTTTTTAGTTTTGATTTTTGAATATATATGTATATTAAGTAGTAAGTGGGATTTTAGAAAAATAGAGAATTCAACAACAACATGCATAATTCTTTGAATAAAATGTATTTATACACATGTATTTTTATATCAATATTTTTACTATTTAAAAGCTAATACAATAAGGATTCTAAATGATTTTGTTTCACTAAAAATCTCCAAGAATTCAATTTGATATAAATTTTTAAAGTAGTGACTGCAATGCTGGAAAATAAAAAATTCACCAATAAATTCAAATTTCAAAAATTATTTCATCTACCAAAAGATCTTCAAAAATTCTGAAATTTTATATACTGACATTTATATATGTTTAGTTGTTCTAGTTTTAATTTTGTGATTTTTAAACAACAATAAAAATATTTTATGAACTAAATTACAAATTATATTCACATACAGAAACTGTTTGACAGATTTTGTCATTTAAAAATATTCTTTTGTTTTTAATAATTTTACTAAACCAAATATCCTGAATAAATTATATGTTAAACCCTTATGTATTTAAAAATAATGGGTATAGAGTTTACATGAATTCAATATATAGAATATGAGATACAAATTTTAGAATATTTATTGTTCGATTATAAAATAGGAATAGAAGAAGAGTTATAAGTTGAGAGAGAGATCTATTTTGAGAATGATTATGCAATATAATTAATTATTATCTTGATGAGTAGGGTATTTACGGTTTATGAATAATTAGAGATAACCATTGAAGTATTTGACTTTTGTTGAGGTAATTAATTTCATTTATAATGTATCCCTTTTGTTTTCAAATGAAAAATATTGTTAGTATGATATTCGAAATATAGAAAATGCTTCGAGAAGCTTATGATTTATTGTTACTTTTGAAACTTATTTATGTTTTCCAATTAAATTATTTTCTTTTGATTTTGGTTAAAAGTATGAATTTTATCTTTTAAGATTATGTATTTTTAAAAAAAAAATTAAATAAATAATTTGTTTATAATTTTAAACGTCTTTTTAAGTAAGATGCAAAATTATAAATCTTTATATGTAATTCAAAATTTCGAGTTCAATTTTGAGTTGATTGTGTTGCACTTCAGACCCAAAAGATCCAACACACGACATAACTTACATTCATTTAATAATGAGCACACATATAATCTTAATGTTTCTAGTATATTTCTAAATTCTTATTTACGGGTTGGTCTCATGTTTAAAAATATAAACATAAACATTTATTGACAATATTTAAAAATTTATTTTAATTTTTTAGAATTATAACAATTGAATTATGACTGGGGCAATTAGTAAACCGGAGATATGCAGAGTTTTCTCAGAGATTAACACTCTACTACGTCACCAGTAGCAACTTTGTTACCGAAAGCCCATAATATATTCATTGCAAATTCTTATTTAAAATCAACCTATAACCACACTTTGTGAAACTTAAACCAAATACAATTACACACAATAAAACAATGCATAAGTATTATTCAATATGGACAAATCAAATATTATAATCCACGTGTTCTCAAATGAAACACTCAGCAACCTAGCAACTTAGGGAACCTAAGGAACAACAGAAGCCTTATCAAATCCGCTAAGCACACATGTACCTTATTTATCTGAAATCACCATAAACTATAATGAGTATAAAACTCAGTAAGCATACTAGTTTTTCATATATTAAATTTTAAATATATATATATATGTATACAATGCATGTGTATGATATGCTGTGATAAATCAAAATTCATAATCTTATCAAATCACATGTCAGGTAAGCGCTTACACATTCTTTCAAAATATATAATAGGAATACCATCACTAAACTACTACTTAATAGAACTTACATATCACATATCACATAATGAGCCAAATGTCACTCGTAGGTGACATACAGTATGAGAGGAATAGTACAAGTGGAGTTTTAAATTACACATATATAATGCTTATGCTTGAAGGTAAAAGCTAAACCCTCACCTTGATCATCGGTGAGTCTTTTCACATGTACCAATACGCTGCCACACAAATGTAATGACTCACTCTTTCTTTAGGTACCAATAGGATCCCCCCTACATACGGAACACATAACATATACTAATCTCGAAGGAAATGCCACACAAATAACCTAAAATGCCTACTAAATCAACAATGAGTTCAAGCATCCTCAAAACAAAAAAGTTTCTCATGGACATTTTTTACTTCAAAAGCTTTCTTTGTTAAACACATTTCATTTTAAAAGCTCACTTTCATAAACACATGTATGTCCATACTCAATATCAATGCTTACATTTATAAATATATGTCTTTCACATTTCATATCAAATATACTTTGGCATAACATAAACATATTTCTAAACACATTTACAAAATCATACATAGACAATTATTATGCTTATTGTGATTTCAGTAAAAGTCTAGTATACTTACCTCTTAGCTCTTTCGGGTACAAGGCTTAATAATCCTTAACCTATCAATGGAGATTAATCTTTTTATTAGCCTCATAATTCACACAAAACACTTTAAATAACTTACAAAATTATACATATTGCACTTATCACATCAAATTGGTCTAATTACTTGATTTCTCAAAACTTATCATTTTGACCACTTACACTTCACAAAATTTTCTTATATATCAAATGATATCCAATTACTCCAAAATTAGAATATATCATTCTTAACTCGTATATCCTTCTTATGTATGAATTTTATATCATAAGTTCTACACAATCCATTCCATAAACACCATCAAATCCAAACTATTATCTTGATAGGATCAAGATATTTACTGAACAGTATTCAATCTCCTAATTTTATAAAATCATATACTAACTCAAAAATTATAAAACTATCACATAAATACTTTTGACACATATCTTAATTTATGATAAATATTGTACTTTAAAATCACTACCAAAAGTATTTTAAAACTATTTTATTCTATAACTTTAAAAATTTGTTAATTAAATACTGCAATGAACTGACACTTCTTAAAAAATTATAATAATTTAACCACATTGATCTAAATTCTCAATTATGAGTATATCATATTAAACATATAAAATTATCATATTACATAAATTCATAATCTTCTAAGGTCATTAAGCAGATAAAAAATTATTTGTCATTGTATCATATTATTAACACAAAATTTTCAGAATTTCAGGGTCATTTTGATAAATTCACTACAAATTTGATTTCTAGATTTTTCAATCATTTCAACGTCTCAAATGATTCTAAGCATGTCTAATTTTATATACTCAAAATTTAAAACCAGAATCAAATCATAACAATTTATAAAACTCTTGGATCAAGAGACTATCAAGTAGAAATTTTACAATTCACATGATTTATCAAGCTATCTATATAGATCATCATCAATTCTCACAATATCTTACGAAATACACATCAAATCCTCAATTATACATATTTATAAAAATCAAAACTTAAAGGAATTAACTAATTTAACACAAAAAATTAAGAAATGGTTATAATATACCTCTTAAAGTTTAAATTCTAACTTTCTTCTTCTTCTCTTTCTTTCCCCTCTCTTTCTCTATTTTCTCACTCTAAAAGAGGTATCTCGACCAAAATAAGTAAATTAGGGTTTCAAAAGTATATTTTTATACTAAGGGCTAATTTTTAATATTTATAAATTTGCCCCCAAAACTTTTATAGTATTACAATTTGATCCTAAAATAAATCTAAAGTCTTGCAAATAAACTCAATACTAATAGTATTTCCTTAACCTATACAAACACTACTAATAATAATACATAAATTAAGTATTACCTACATACAAATAAAATATGTATATTTATATATATATATAAATACTTATTCTTACCGATTGTGGGTACTAGTTACTATATATTGGATACTGTTTACAAAACTGTTGCAAGCTATCTTATTATAAAAGAATTGAAATTATGATATTTGAAATCAATTGATTATTAAATCTGGAATTTAAAGAAAATATTTTAGCTAATTATCTATTATTATATGATATTAAATGATTGACATGATATATGATTTGGACCAGTTGGTACATTTTTTAGTGTACACTACAAATGATTATTGGTCGGGTCATTAGGGGTACAGGTGACAATATAAGATTTTAAAATTGGCCGAGTCACCGAGAGTATAGGTGATACTATATGATATGAGCAATATTTTATATGAAAGTTTATGAGAATTGTTACTGAATCAATTTTTTTTTGAAATAATTTATGATATTGAAAAATTTTACTTCGATAAATTTGAAATCAAAATATTTTATTGATGTTATTGATGATATTTTGAAAGTGCTTGCAACCTTCGAACAAGAACCTTCATATATTATGAATATGAAAAGTTTTGTTTCTAATAATTTTAACTTTTATATTTTTTGAGTTGTAAATATAATATAAAAATAAAAATTTTATTTTAAAAATTTAACATTCTCTAGAGATTTTAAAAAATTTTAATTTGATAAATAAAATTTTAATTTTTATAAAAAATAAAAAATATAATATTTTAATTTTATAATAAAATTAATAGCATCTTCTTTTAACAAGTTTCTTTGTACTTAAAAAAAAAAAGAAATCCAGCAAGACTGTTAATGTATTTGTTTTTGATGTTTTGAAATGGAAAGCTTCAAAAACCATCTTTCTGCAACTACAAATTCCATAAATGCCCCACATGTTACATAGTCATTAACTTAGAAAATGACCCACGAAAAAAAAAATTGGTGACGTTAGATTCTGGGGAGGTTAGTCAATATTGGCTCAATCCATATGTAACCCACAAGATAACTTAGCCGATTGCGTAAACCTCCATTTAAAATTAAGACCTTATTTTTAATTTCGTTAAACTTTTATCACCTAAAATTTTATGATTTTTGCTATTTATAATAATAACTTACTGAAATTAAACATGTATTAAGGTTTTAGTTAATTATTCATTTCTTAATTTAAAAGTTAACGTCTTGATAATGATAACTTGACTTTCTAATATCTTATATATATATATATATATTTTAAAATTTGACAAGTAATTTCTTTCTTCCAACCAAGTCATCTTTTAGCCTAATTTTTTTTAATTTATATTTTAATTCAACTAAACAAAATTGTAAAGAAATTTAATTTGACAAAAAAAAAAATTACATGTACACCAAATCTCGCTTAAAATTAATAATAATAAAATTAAAAAAACATATAAACAAAAGTTAAATATACAAATATAATTAACATTTTAAATCTATGAAAAATAAAAATTTAAAATAAAATGTTTATTATAAAATTTTAATTATTTTTTTAAAGAAAACTCAATTTTCTTCTTTTTTTTTTTTGGCTTAAAAGCTTCAATTTTTTAGTGTCTTCCCCTGAGGTGAGGAATTGTCTCTGGGCATCTCTACATTCGTTCCATCTGAAATTTTAAGAAATCTCGAGGGAGTTAAATGATAATTCCCTCTGATTTACAGGTTGGTTCTTCTACGGTGGCCGCTGTTTCGGTTTCCTGAGTTGACCCACTACCACCGTTAGTACTCAGAGAGAGAGAGGGGGGTATGGATGTCAACTTCAGACTATTGTCTGAGAGATTGAGGAGGCTGCTGTTAGCAGGTGAAGAAGAAGGAGGAACGTTACCAGATGCTGCAAAACAGCATATTCAGAACCTTCTCACTGAGTCTGAAATCGTTTCTTCTTTTCTGAGGGATTACGAAGATGACATAAGTCGTCTTGTGTATCAAGTCTCCGGCGGACAAAAAATTGATTCCCCACATCTTCTGGCCTTTCTGAAAGAAATCAACCGCTTTGCCAATGAATCTGACAGGGTCGTTGACGGAATCATTATCAGCATTATCTTGCAACAACAGGATGAAATCAGCAGCTGCCATTGTTCAAAGGAGGAGCTGTGTGTATTTCACGATGATGCTCTTGTGCAACTCCGAAGTAAAATCATTGCTATTAAACAACGGATGCATCAATTTCAATCCAACAAGTCAATTCCAGGTGAAGCTCCGGATTCATTTTCGATTTCCACTTCAGGGTATAAGAAGAGAGACGGCATATCTGGCGTGGATGACAAGATGGAGGAGTTGTTAGATCTGTTGATAGAGGGAGAACCTCAGCTTTCAATAGTTGCAGTTGTTGATAGCACTGGATTCAACAAGACTGCTTTTGCTGCAGAGGCCTTCAGCAGCAATTACGTGAAGAATTATTTTGATTGCCGTGCTTGGGTTTCTTTTAACTACAGTGGAATGGTGAAGCACATAATGAAGTCCGTGATGCCACCATCTGAATTGATTGGGATTGTGGATAAAGATGATCAGCGGAGAAAAACCGCTCTTCGTGATTACTTAATGGACAAGAGGTATTTGATCGTGCTTGACGATGCGTGGAGTAATGAAATCTGGGATGATTTTACTCATCTTAGAGATGCTCTCCCAGATAATCAGAACGGGAGTAGAGTACTCACAACACTCACAAATATTAACGTTCTCGAATCGTGTCTACTGGAAAACAGAGAGCAGATTCAGCTTGATTTAGTGCCCGCTACAAGACCACTACGAGCTACATACCAAGGTTGGCCTTTTGTATTCTTATACTACGGAAGTAAGTCGTTAAAGGAAAATATGAAAGACATGGTGTTTGAGCCAATTGAATCTCTATCCGCGTCCATCTTGGGGTTACCTTTGTACTTGAAATTGTGTTGTCTTTATTTGTGTGTGTTTTATGAAGTCTTTGAGATGTCCACCAGGGAATTGTATCAGTTGTGGATAGCTGAAGGTTTCATTCCTGATGAAAGTGAGGCAACTGCCGAGCAGTACTTAGAAGAACTAATCAATAGAGGTTTCATTGGAGTGAAGAAGAGAAAATCTGGAGGCAAAATCAAAATATGCACTTTTCCTTTTATTACTTGGGCTTCATCATCGGGAGTAGCTCAAGCGATGGAATTTATCAAGTTCCTTTCTAAAGAACTAAAAGATGAATCAGTGAAAGATGTTAAACGGCTCTCTGTCATGGGCAACCTGACTGAGTTCATTTCTTCAGAGAATTCCCCTGACACATACCTCCATTCTTTACTGTACCGCACCTCAGATAACCACCCTCTTGCACCAACAGATTGCAAGAATATTTGTAAAAAGTTCAAGCTCCTCAGGGTTTTGGACTTGGGAAGTCAAGTTCTCAACCAATATCCAACCGGGATTGAAAATTTAATTCTTTTGAGATACTTGAAGTTGAATCTCCCTTCACTCAAAAGCCTTCCTTCATCGTTATGCAATCTTCTCAACCTTCAGACACTAGACATGTCATCTAGCTACATAGACCATACACCAGATGATATTTGGAAGATGAACAAACTTAGGCATCTAAATTTTGGTTACATTAAACTTCCCGCTCATCTAGGAAAATGTTGCAGCTCTCTAGAAAATCTCAATTTTATTTCAGATTTACATGCCAGTAGTTGTACTGCTGATATATTGGGCAAACTACCCAATCTTAAAACTCTCCAAATATATGGAGATTTAAGTTCCTATCAATTTGTGCTGTCCAAAAGTCTTTGCAAATTGAGGTCCCTTGAATCCCTGAAGCTGGTGAATGAAAAGAAGATGACACAACCCTCACATTTGTTTTTGTCTGAATTCCAATTTCCTCAAACATTAATCCACTTAAACTTGTTAAATACCGAACTAAAGGATGACCCGATGCCAACACTTGAAAAGCTTCCACAACTTCAGGTGTTGAAGTTGAAGAAAAACTCATATTCAGGAAGAAAGCTGGTTTGCGGCTCTAATGGTTTTCCGTGCCTCAAGATTTTGCATCTAAGATCAATGCTATGGCTAGAGGAGTGGATTATGGGTACCGGGGTCATGCCAAAACTTGAAAACTTAGTCATCAACCCTTGTGCTTATTTGAGAAGGATTCCTGAAGAGCTCTGGCGCATAAGGACGTTGTGCAAATTGGAGTTAGGGTGGCCTCAGCCAGAGTTAAGACAGAAGTTACGGGAGTTTGAGGATATGGAGCAGTATAACATCAAGATATTTCCTTATGGGCTCTGATTTGCACGGATTGCATTTGGTATCAGTCATATTTAAGGTAAGTTTTTCTACTCATCCAATATTTGCACAAGCTTTTACTCAACTGGTATGTATGCTTTTGTTTTTCTTTTCTTCAATGTATTAAGATATCAATTCAAAAGATTTATTTGAAGAAAAATGGTCACACGCATCATTTCACAGCTTAAAATCTCCTAGTCAGCAGTCAACATTCACCTTTTCTCTTTTTATACTTAGGCTACATAGATAGATTAATAATGATAGTCTTAAAGAAAAAGCATCCCTATCTGTAGACAACTAGTAGTGAGCTTTTCACTATTCTAATAGTTAACAACAAATCGTTTACTTGTTGGGCTAACATAACTAGGAAGTTAATAGACAAAAGGAATTATTCCAATTTCTTGATGGTTATATTTTGGAAGGTTCAAGAATTCAGTTAGGAATAGGGAGCTTATGACTGAGCGTTTATTAATTAGCAGCCTGTAGCCACTGGAAATTATTTCTATTGTTTAGCAATCAAATTGAATACCAAGAACAATTTTTCCCACATTATGCATCCATGGGAATTCACGTTGTTGTTTCTAATTTCATGCATTAAAAGAGAACTCACTCCGCATGTGCGCAGTCAGTTCCTTTCAGCAAATCTCCTCCCCAGAATTGGGGAAGACTGTTGTGTATTCAAATAAGAGCCTAGCAGCCATGTGGTTCATTGTTTAAATAGTGTAGAAAATTTGAAAAAATAAGATCTTCATTTCTCGTTGTAACTTCTTTTTTTGCAGGTAAAACCAAAGAAGGTATGTCATTGTCATACTGTGATCAGAGACTCAGTGTCTTTAGTTTGGAAGAAGTTTGATTTGATAGACTTGAAGCAGTTGGTAAACTGGTTTCATACTTGGAATTGTTTTGTTCTGAAATACTCCTTTTGGATTGCCTTTATATATTTTGAGTTTATTCGGTTGTTTGATTTGAATTCATGTTGAGGCAGGAAATGTTTTGGTTTGATTTGGATGTGGTCGGACACATATGGCTTGTTTATCCAATAATGTAAATGCTATTAAATTTTCCTTTAAAATGTTGTCAGCCTTTTTAATATTTCAGCATTATGTTCATTCATTTCCTTTACTTTAGTTAAAAAATAAAAAGCTAATTCACGAAAGAGACTGCGTGAGTTATCAGTCTTTCCTGTAAGAAGATGAATGATGATATATGATACACAACCGATCAGGATTGTTTTGAATGGTCATATGCATTACACAACTGATCAGGCTTGTCTTTGTGATTAACCGAGGAACAAAAGGTATTTTTATCTTTGTGAACAACTAAATGTTTCTCTTGTTAGTCTTTGAGTTGTTCATATATAACTTTGTTCATTAAGTTTGTTTTGTCTTATGAATGTTATGTTTACTTGGTGTTTGTAATTAAATCTTGAGAAAATTAGTTCTTTTTCACTACCCTGTATTTATTAGGTGATACTTTTTTTCTTGTAGAAGGTTTGAATCCCTATGGTTTCTATGTAATCCTCGAGGCAAGCTCCATGTCAAAGAATTACAGAAAATGTGAATTCTTGGCAGAATATCAATTTTTTAAAGTAATGTCCCCAGTAATAATGATAAAGATTACACTGCACAAAGTTTGTTTAGCTTTGGACACTTTAATCTACAATTGGAAAAAATGAAACTGGGTGATAATAATTATAAAGTATGGGAAATAAAAGCCTTGAAAAGAGCAGAGAAGATTTTAGAGAAAGTGGCCAAACAAGTGCAGCCCATTATGCGTAAACACAATTTGGCGGTCAAAGTTGAATACTAGCAAAGTTTTAAACTCTTTTCTCTGTTTTTGTTTAAATTTATGATTTTTAGAATTTTATTTGAGTTTTTATTTCTGCTAGGAAAATGAAATGAGAGATTAGAAAACATGATCCTTTTTGTGCTATGGGGTTTAGTTTAATAAAGTTGTAAACTTGAGACCCTTTAGCTCTCTCTCTCTCTCTTTTTAATGTTGAAGTGTGGTTTTCATTTTGATATTTTCATTATTTTATTATTTCAGAAATATTGGGACAGAAGAAAGAAAAATAGAAATTTTATAACTTCTTGTTAAAACAGTTTAGCTGTTTTGTTATTTCAATTAGGAAAAAAAAGATATTTAGACTCCAAAGTTTAATTTAAAGGACAGTTTTATCTCTATATTTTTAAAATTATCCCAAAACATAATTTTTTATTATCTTTCTCACTAGTTTTTACTCTTCTTCGACGCTTTTTTTTGATAAAACAATACTATCATCATATAAATCTTGAAGTTTAAATCTTAAT
The DNA here is from genome assembly GCA_946807835.1 of Ailanthus altissimus. Lineage (NCBI taxonomy): Eukaryota > Viridiplantae > Streptophyta > Magnoliopsida > Sapindales > Simaroubaceae > Ailanthus > Ailanthus altissimus. The sequence continues at coordinate 25,930,377 of OX327704.1, read as the reverse complement.
TTAAGTTGGCCAAATGGTGGGTTAACATTAGTGAATATTTCTTCTTAGCTTGTTTGGTTTTCTTGCATGTTCTAAGCAAGCAAATAGAATTTGTTTTATTAAGTTTTAGATTTTTAATATTAATATCCTTGCTTTAAATAAATTTCACCTCTCAATTATGTATTGGTAATGAAATGTTGTTTTAACTTTGAAGCTCATTTTGTTTTAGTTTTTCATTCATTTGTGATATTATTATCTCTTCTCCTTTGATTGAGGAACACAAATGAATGAAAAACAAATTTGCAGTACAAGGCGTCTTCTGGGGTTGAACGTGGGAGCTAGGTTGCATGCAAAACTGCAGCTTTGAAAGCTAAATAGGGATTAGGAATTCCTCCTCTTTGATCAAATTTCTAGACACATTGTTTCATGAGCTTTGCCATAATGTTCGTGGTCCTCACGATGCCAAGTTCTACAAGCTTTGGGATGAGCTTAGACCAGTCTCTTCCAATTTTTTCTGATATTTACATGCAAAACATTTTTCTCCCATTTTTACTTAAAGTTGAATGTACTTTCATGTGTTTTGACTATTAATGATCTTCTTGCTTGTTTGTTGTTACTTATTTCATGTGTTTTGAATATTAGTGATCTACTTATTTCATGTGTTTTGACTATTAAGTGATCTTCTTGCTTGTTTGTTGTTACCTATTAGTGATCTTATTGCTTGTTTGTTGTTACTTATCTACCGTCTTTTATCAAAGGCATATGTATAATGAAATTCATTTTTGGTTCCACATTAACGTCAATATTAATTTGTTTTGCAGTTTGCAACCTGAGTGAGCATCAAATAATTAAGCAACATTTATGGAGTTCAGAAGAGTTATATATATGGTCTCAATATTTATTTATGTCAATGTTGGAAGCTAAGAAAATGTTGCAATTGAACTACTTACTTACAATTATGAAGTTTAAACTCTATACAGATTTCAATTTTTTTGCTATGCATGCCATTCTCTTTATATAAAATGTCTGCTGGGAACCTTTTGAGCAGCAGAATATTGCTGCTTTTCTTTTTATGATGCTGGATTGCTGCAGTAATCAGTGGAGATATTGACATGGCGCACCTGTATCAACCTGAGCACCCTTTATTGGCACATGACAGCTGCAATCTAGCAATGGATTCCTTCTTTCCAAGCTAAAGAACATTCTATTTGCAAAGGAAATTTTTGGCTCTGACGGTTTTTATTTTGCTATGTCCATGACGCCAGGAATTATAGACTCTTGAGACAGAATGTTCTGATTTTGCTGGAAAGGCCTTTGTGCCCACTTTCTGTGGTCATATTATTTTGCTGCTCTCTGGCTTGGGTTTTTTTTTTTTTTGGGCAATCTAGAAACCATTGTTGATGAACTTAACATTAATGGATGAAGCTTAAAAAGAGTTGACGTCGCCCGTGTAAAAGGAATTGTCCATTTTTTATTCCAGTTTGATTGTATATGGTGCTCTTTCAACGGAAATACTTATCTTATTATAACATCAATCTTATTTCATGTTTAAAAATCTTAGAATATTTGAACTAGAATAAGCTTATTTATCTTGGTAATAAGCAAAAAATGCAGCAACCCTTAATAGGCTTTATGAAGCGCTTTGACGTGTAAAGACTTTGTACAAATTAGAGATAGGGTGGCCTCGACCGAAGTTGAGACAAAAGCTACAAGAGTTTTGAGGATATGGAACAGTATGACATCTAAATATATCCTTATAGAGTTTGATTAGTATAAATTGAGTTTGGTATCAGGTAATTTTCCCACTCATCAGATTTCTTTACAGGCTTTTACTTAACTGGTATGTATGCTTTGTTTTTCTCTTCTTCAATGTACTCAAATATTAACTCAAAAGGTTTACCTAAAAAAAAGGTAAGATACATCTTTTCACTTCTCATTGTAAAAGCCATTGGAGTTCATCGATTAAATAGTCTATGAAACTTGAAATTATGTTCTTCTCTTCTTATTGTAACCTTTTCTTCTGCAGGTGAAAACAGAGAAAGGTATGACAGTGTTATAACTACAATCAGAGACCAAGTGTCAGCTACAACCCAGAGTTTACTTTTGGACTGCCGTTATATGCTTAGGTTTAGAAGAAGTTTGATTTCATAGTCTTGAGTTGATGCCATACTTTGGATTAGATTGTGTGTGTTGTGTTGTAAATTAATAATTATGGATTGCTCTTATATATATTTTGCGTGTTTATTCTGTTGTTTGCTTTGAAATCATGAGGAGGTAGGAAATATTCAATTCAATATGGTTTGTTTATCCAATAATACATATATATGTGTGTGTGTGTGTGCACGCGCGCGCGTACGCGCGCTGTTGAATTGCCTTTAGAAAAGTTTCTGAAATACAACATTTTCACCCGAATTTATAAGGATAATTTTCTTTTGTTAAGATATAAATAGATATTATTACATTCAAAATTCAACATAATATTTTTTCTCAAAACGTCTAATACTTATTACAAATTTAGACTTCAAAAATCTTTATAAAATTTATTAATCTAATTGTATATTTTACATTTTCACACATGCAAGACATTCAAAATCCCGCCAATCTTCAATCTAACTGAGAAATACAAAATTTGCCAAAATTCTCTGAGACATTTCATCAAACACCTCTTAAAATCTTCAATTCTTGTCGCAGTTGTACTCATTCAATGCCCCGATTCTATCACTAAAGCAATAGAACGTTTCGTGCTTCATCTTTTACATGTGTGGGTAACTGTTATACAATTCATAGTCTAGATGAGGCTAGAATGTGGGAGTGTGAAGCATGCACTTTCTTAGATCACGCTAGTGTTGTGAATCATGATTATTGTTTTATTTAAGGGTAAAGGTTATACGTAATCTAATATTATGACTTAAAAAATATTAACGTATTTTAAGGTGTATGAATGTAATTGTGTATGTATTAAAAAATTAAATACGTGTATCATATATACAAATTTCGCAACAAAATTAAGTATGTAATTAACATATACACATTAACTTAAATTCTTAACAATTTAAGATTATAAAAAACATACATTTGAAGACTTCTGGTAAAGATTTCAAATTTAATTTTTTTTAACTTCAACTTTGAGCTCACATTGAAGTATACTTTTGTTCATTTTTAGTTCACAACAATCTGGTGGGATTGTGAAGCTAAAATAGCAATAACTTAATTTCTAGCAATAAGGTTTATGTTACTTAAAAGAAAAATAAGAGAAATTTATTTTTTTTTTCTCTCTAGTTTTTTTTATAACTCTTTGTTCAACGAAAAGCTCTCAAAAATTAAAAACTTCTTTTCCCTCTCAATCCTTGCACGAATTTTGATTCACACTTATTCATCAAAATAAAATTCAACCATTTTTAGTGCTCTCAACACTTCACAAGTGCTATATTAAAATTAGATTAAGTGACCAACTATCAAAAATAATTTTTTGTGACTATTTTAATGGTCTAATGAAATTGACCATTAATTCTATAAAATGGTATTTCACTTAATTTAATTTATATTTATCAAATTAAGTATGTTTTCTATTTAGGAATAAAATAACAAATAAATAAAAATTATATTTTATTTATTTAAATAATATTTATTTAATTATTCAAAAATTATTTGAATAATTAATATTTATCTTATTTGATTTTACTAACACGGTTATGGGTGAATTCATGATAAAACAATTCATAAAAAAATATTGTGTCACTTGTTAACATCTAATTAGTTAATAACTCTTATTAACTAATTAAATGATATACTTAACATTTAAGTCTAGACAAATGCACAATCCGAGGAACCTTGAAATATATTTTCGATTTGCTGAAATTTCTAGGATTGAACTGTTTAATCCATTATGCTGCCCTAGTACACAATGAGTACACTTCATATTGTGAGATTTTCTAGCTTCATGCCCAAATTTTCATATGGAACTCCTCCATATATACGTGAACGATGTCTCACACACATGTTATGGATATTACAAAGCGGCATGTTAGACCATACAAGTTTAGGTTATAACATATTCATATAATCACTCTATCATTTATATCCAGGTAGAGCGGAGATATAGATCAACACTGTTAAATCTCCATATGCCCAACCAAAAGCTTGTCTCTAAAATTGTATTTCAATAAATAATATTCCTAAATACTTTTATAATATTATTTATCCCTAGCGTTAAACTCTTTTCCCGAGAATTACTGTTTATAATCATAAGACTTTCTGAAATATAATCTTAGAGCATTAGGATATAATACTCACCCAAATGAGATGATAGATCCCATATTTATACACACCGGATTCCATGAGCATCAGACTATACCCAGTGATACCTTGCGGTCAGACTGTCATACACGTGTATGACTATTAAGGATCTTAATGGCAAAAGAAAAAGGAAATACAAAAATATATATAAAAATTTAGGTGGTAGCCGTTATATATATATATATATATAGTTTTGTTTTTGCTTTGTTTAAGAAGAAGCAATTAAAACAGAAGAAGAAACGAAGTAAAAGCTAAAACAGAGAGAGAAGAGAAGAAAGAAAAAGAGAAAGAGAAAAAGAAAAGAAGAAGAAGAAAGAAAAAGAGAAAAGAGAAGAAAGAAAAACCGAGGGAAAGAAAAGAAGAAAAAAAAATAGAAAAGAGAAGCAAGAAGAAAGAAAAAAATGAAAGAATTTAGGAGAAGAAATAAAGGAGAAATTTTAGAAATTAGTTTAAGTTAGAATTATACCTAGTGTTTCAGCGGGTAATAGTTTACGATATTAGAATATTTATATTTCAATATTTATATTACATATTGGTACTAATGATGTATTTTTACACCCTATAATATAGGAGATGTGCCGATAGCGAGTAGACTCAGAATTCAGACCCAGCTTAGGATTAACGCACTTTTGTGAATGAATAACTATATATATTTTATACATTTTTAATACAGCAGTTTATGATTTAATTACACATTATCAGATTTAGCGATGATTTATTTTAGACAGATAAATATTTATATTAATTAGTATATTCAAAAATATTTTTTAGAATTTATTATAGTATAACTTATAATTATGTTCAGTACAGAAATAATTATTTTAGAATAATTATGGTCATGATATTATTTAGTAGTAGTTTTTGAACCACCATATGCGTACCCTCCCCTTTAGTGTAGTTGCTCTACGCATGCATTAGACCAGTTTAGTTTACTCTGCTCGAGCGATGCAGCATTCCGCCAAGTTAGACCAGCTCAGATCCCCCGCTCTGCTTACGCGTAAGTTATTCCGTCAAGTTAGACCAGTTTTTTCCTAGGTACACGTTTAGTGTGATTTTCAATATATATGTAGTACATGTTTCCAGAGCTATATTACATATATTCAGCTTGATAATAGTTTTTATGATAGTTTACACTTTCAGATTTTCAGATTCCCAGTATTATGTTATGATTTTAGTTTTAGCATATATTTTATGACAGCTCATACTTTCAGTACAAGTTTATTGATTACTCAGTATATATCTATATGATTATTTTATCCTACAGATTTATACGTGTACAACACATATAAAGTATATAATATTTTCAGATTATGTCCACTCACTGAGCCACAAGCTCACCCTTTTTTCTATTTATCCTATTTTTCCCAGGTTGTCACAGGAATTCATGCAGTGTGATACAGTCTTTATATTTTGAGGTTGGCCCATGACACCCATAGCTGCATAAGTGTCTCAGTCTATGTATTTGTATATCTTTATGTATATTGGAGTACACGTGTACACCTTTTGTTAAGGTAGGTAGCCTCGTTGTACCATGTGTATGAGTAAAGAGTATGTTAGTCCCATGTTATCGCAAGATCCGCCTCGATTCTCAAAAAAGGCTCGGGTCGAGTCTTGTCAGTTTGGTATCAGAGCATGGTTTTAGATTATGTACACTAGTACATGATTTATGTATGTTAAAGATGTCATCAATGATTTGTTGCATTTTATAGATTTTCATCATATGTCCACGTGGCTGACTTCGCACGAAACTTGTGACTAAACTGGAAGCTCCCTTAATACTAGATAAAAGGGAGGAACCTATTAAAGAGAAAGTAACTAAGTCAGTTCCTCTTATATCCATACCTCAAACTTAGCCTAATCTTGTTGTAGATGAGATACACCCTCAGCCAGTGCTACAACTTGTGATACAACTTACACAGAGATAGCTTAATAAACCTGCATTAAAGCAATCTATAGATAGACTGACCCAATTAGTTACAGTTGTAGTGGAGAGACAAACACAGGGACCACTCAGGAGAGAGAATACAATAGAGCGTGTTCATAGTTTGGGGGCAGAGAATTTTTCAGGCACTACAGAGCCAACTGATGCAGAGTCATGGTTGACCAGAGTAGAACGAATATTTGATATTATGAGATGTACTGATGATAAAAAGGTTTCCTTTGCTACATTTTTACTTGAGGGTGAGGCATACCATTAGTGGAGATTAGTATCACGTAGATATGAAGGGGTGATTCGTTGGGCTGATTTTTGTAAAGAATTTAATGTTAAATTCTTTTCTATGGTTTGTCAAGACATCTAAACTAGTAAGTTCTTTGAGCTAGAATAGGGATTGATGACAATGTAGGAATACGAGAATTGATTTATAGAGTTATCGAGATTCACTTCATATGCAATATAGAATGAGAGGGATAAATATAAGAGATTTGAACAGGGCCTTAAAGGCGATATCAAGACAATAATTATAGCTATGAGGCACAGTGATTTCAGTGAGTTAGTAGGGGCTGCAATGAGAGTTAAGAGAAGCCTAGTAGAGGCACGCAAAGCCCAATCATTCAAGCAGAAACAAGGCCATCGTTGGTCAATTAGTGGATCAAGTAGTAGTAAAGCACCTGAAGGAGATAGTGGATTAAGTAGTAGTAGAGCACCTGGAGGAGAGACATCTATACAGGGTATTTCGGTAGACAACGGTATGGTCAGAGCCCTATACTATCAGGAGGATAGAGACAGAGTTCTAGTCAGAGTTTTGTGCCTTCATCTGTTGGAAGCAACATAAGGAGTTAGAGGCCTCGGGGTGGTAGCCAATTAAGTAGTAGTGCTAGCATAAGAAGGTACCCTCAGTGTTTTATTTATGGGATGAGTCATGAGGGACAGTGTCTGAGAGGTTTTAGAGGTTTCTACCATTGTGGACAAGCTGGACATTTAAGGAGAGATTGCCTTAATCTTCTTCGAAGTAGCAGCTTAGTACAGAGTACAGCTTCTCAGGGTTTCCAAAGTGGCAGTGGCAATATTCATAGACATGGAAGATCTCAGACAGGAGAACCTATCTCTAATACTGGTGTACAATCTAGAGCTTTAGGAGCTAGTAGAGATCCACAGAGGGGTCAGTCAGGTCGACCTCGTAGCTAAGCACATGTATTTGCTTTGACTCAGCAAAAGGCACAGGCTACCCCTGATGTTGTTATAGACTATTTTCGAAAAGAGGTTATATTCAGAAGACATAGAGAGCATGATATTATTTTTTATGGAGAGTGACGAGTTCTTCCATCCTGTGTTATATCTGCTATGATAGCTAAACGGTTGCTCAGAAAATGATGTCTAGCTTATTTGGCATATGTTATTGATACCAGAGTCAATGAGGCTAAAATAGAAGATATTCTGGTGGTAAGAGATTTTTCAGATGTATTTCTTGAAGATCTTCCAACCTTACCACAAGATAGAGAGGTTGATTTTGGTATTGATTTGGTTCCAGGCACAACTCCTATCTCCAAAGCCCCATACAGAATGATCCCCTTAGAGTTAAAAGAATTGAAGACTCAGTTACAAGAATTGGTAGATAAGGGTTTCATCAGACCTAGTGTATCTCTATGGAGAGCACCAGTATTGTTTGTTAAAAAGAATGATGGAACTTTGAAGTTATGCATTGATTATCGGGAGCTAAATAAAGTCACTATACGCAACAAGTACCCACTTCCTCGCATTGATGATTTATTTGATCAGGTACAAGGTGCAAATAGTTTCTCAAAGATCGATCTATGATTAGGGTATTATCAGTTAAAGATCAAAGATATTGATATGGCTAAGACTGGCTTTAAAACTCGATATAGGCATTATGAGTTTTTAGTAATGCCATTTGGGTTGATGAATGCTCTAGCTACATTCATAGACCTTATCAATAGGGTATTTCATCTATATCTTGATCGATTTGTTATAGTATTTATTGATGATATTCTTATATATTCATGAAGTATAGAGGAGCATGCAGAGCATTTGAGGATAGTGTTACAAATTTTGAGGAATAAACAGTTATATGCTAAGTTCAGCAAATGTCAGTTCTGGCTAGATAAAGTTATATTTCTAGGCCATGTGATCTCAGCAGATGAAATTTATGTGGATCCTTAGAAAATTGAAGCTGTGATAAATTGGGAGCGACCAGCTAATGTGACAAAAATTAGAAGTCTTCTCAGTCTAGCAGGTAATTATCAGAGATTTATTAAAGACTTCCTAAGATTGCTGCACCGCTTACAAAGTTGACCAGAAAAAAATGTAAAGTTTGTGTGGACTGATAAATGTGAACATAGTTTCTAAGAACTTAAAAAGAGATTGACTTCAACTCCTGTTCTCACTCTTCCATCTAGCATCGAAGAATTTATAATTTACAGTGATGCTTCTAGACAGGGATTAGGTTGTGAATTGATGCAGCATTGTAAGGTGATAGCTTATGCTTCTAGGCAACTTAAGAAGCATGAATTGATTTATCCAACTTATGATTTAGAATTGGTAGCAGTAGTATTCGCCTTGAAGATTTGAGACATTATTTATATGGTATCATATGTCAAATCTTCACTGATCACAAAAGTTTAAAGTATTTGTTCACACAGAAAGATCTGAATCTAAGATAAAGAAGATAGTTAGAGCTAAGAAAAGATTATGACTGTACAATTGATTATCATCCTGATAAGGCGAATGTGGTAGCAGATGCACTCAGCAGGAAGTCTTCTAGCTCTATAACTTATTTGAAGGTGACCTATCTTCCATTGTTAGTTGAGTTAAGGTCTATAGGGGTTGAATTGTCTATAGATGAGTCTGGAGTCCTTCTAGCACATTTTCAAGTTAAGCCTATGTTGATTGATCAGATTCAAGAGATGTAAGATCAGGATTCTAATTTAGTTAAACTTAAGGAAAAAGAAAGGAATAAAATGCTGACTGATTTAACATTGAAAGCTGATGGGACATTAGTTATGGGTAATAGACTTTATGTTCTGAATAACTTAGAGTTAAAGAAGCAGATTTTAGAAAAAGCTCACAGCTCAGCTTATGCTATGTATCCTGGCAACACTAAAATGTATCGTACTTTGAGAGAACATTACTGGTGGCAAGGTATGAAAAGAGAGATTACAGAGTTTGTATCTCACTGTCTGATTTGTCAGTAGGTTAAGGCAAAACATCAGAGGCTAGCAAGATTATCTCAACTACTTCCAGTTTCTGAATGAAAATGGGAACATATCACCATGGACTTTTTTTTATTGGGCTTCCACGTACTCGGATGGGTCATGATAGTATTTGGGTGGTTGTTGATCGACTTACAAAGTCTGCTCATTTTCTACCTTATAAGGTTTCATACTCATTAGATAGGTTGGCACATTTATATGCGAGTGAGATTATACGGTTACATGGGGCTCTAGTGTCCATCATATAAGATAGAAACCCTCGATTCACTTCTAGATTCTGGCAAAGCTTACAAAAGGCCTTAGACACTAGGCTAAACTTTAGTACAACTTTTCATCTTTAGACAGATGGGCAATTAGAGAGAACTATACAAATATTAGAGGATATGCTCAGAGCTTGTATGTTGCAGCTTAAGGGTAATTGGGATGATTATTTACTATTGATGGAGTTTGCATATAATAATAGTTATCAGTCTAGCATTCAGATGGCGCCGTATGAGGCTTTATAGGGAAGAAAATGCAGAACTTTGATTTGATGGGATGAGGTTGGAGAAGGAAAATTGTTGGGTCCAGAGATGATCCAGGCCACTAATGAAAAAATTAGTATTATCAGAGACATACTTAACGCGGCCCAAAATAGACAGAAGAGTTATGCAGATAAACGCCGTAGACTGCTTGAGTTTGCAGTAGGAGACAGTTTTTTTGTAGATCTTACCATGGAAATATGTGCTTCGTTTTGGAAAACAGAAAAAATTAAGTCCTAGATATATCGGGCCATATGAAATTCTAGAGAGGGTTAGTATGGTTGCGTACCGCTTAGCATTACCACCTGAGTTGTCATGCATTCATGATGTGTTTCATGTTTCTATGTTACGGAAGTATATACCTGACCCTTCTCACATTCTAGATACTCAGCCAGTTCAGTTGAGGACAGACTTGACTTATGATGAGGAACCTGTTCAGATAGTGGACTATTGCCAGCAAGGACTACGTAATAAGACTATTTTGCTAATTAAAGTCCTATGGAGGAATCATGCAGTGAAAAAGGTTACATGGGAACGAGATGATCAGATGAGAGTTTAGTATCCTCAGTTGTTTCAGAGAGGTATATGAATTTCAAGAACGAAATTTTTTAAGGGAAAAAAAATTGTCATACACATGTATGACTATTAAGGATCTTAATGGCAAAAAAAAAAAAGAATACAAATATATATATAAAATTTAAGAGGTGGCCGTTATATATATAGTTTTGTTTTTGCTTCGTTTAAGAAGAAGCAATTGAAATAGAAAAAGAAACGAAGCAAAAGCTAAAACAGAGAGAGAAAAGAAGAAAGAAAAAGAGAAAGAGAAAGAAAAGAGAAAAAGAAAAGAAGAAGAAGAAAGAAAAAGAGAAAAGAGAAGAAAGAAAAACCGAAGGAAAAAAAAGAGAAAAGAGAAGCAAGAAGAAAGAAAAAAAAAGAAAGAATTTAAGAGAAGAAATAAGGGAGGAATTTTAAGAAATTAGTTTGAATAGTTAGAATTATACCCAGTGTTTTATCGGGTAATAGTTTTACGATATTAGAATATTTATATTTCAATATTTATATTACATATTGGTATGAATGATCTATTTTTACACCATATGATATAGGAGGTGTGCCGATAGTGGGTATATCTCAAAATTCAGACTCAGCTCAGGATTATCGTACTTTTGTGAGTGGATAATTATATATATTTTATATATTTTTAGTACAACAGTTTATAATTTAATTACACGTTATTAGATTTAGCGATGATTTATTTTAGACAGATAAATATTTATGTTAATTAATATATTTAGAAATATTTTTTAGAATTTATTATAGTATAGCTTATAATTATGTTCAATACAGAAATAATTATTTTAGAATAATTATGATCATGATATTATATAGTAGTAGTTTTTGAACCACTATATGCATACCCTCCCTTTAGTGTAGTTGCTCTACGCATGCGTTAGACCAGTTTAGTTTGCTCTACCCGAGCGATGCAGCATTCCGCCGGGTTAAACCAACTCAAATCCCCCGCTTTGCCTACGTGTGAGTTATTTCATTAGGTTAGACCGATTTTTCCCCGGGTATAAATTTGGTGTGATTTTCAATATATATGTAATACATGTTTCCAGAGCTATATTACATATATTTAGCTTGATAATAGATTTTATGATAATTTACGCTTTCAAATTTTTAGATTCCCAGTATTATGTTATGATTTTAGTTTTAGCATAGATTTTATGACAGTTCATACTTTTAGTACAAGTTTATTGATTACTCAATATACAACTTTATAATTATTTTATCTTATAGATTTATACGTGTACAACACATATAAAGTATATAATATTTTCATATTATGTCCATTCACTGAGCTACAAGCTCACCTTTTTTTTATTTACCCTATTTTTTTCAGGTTGTCACAGGAATTTGTGCAGTGTGATATAGTCTTTATATTTTGAGGTTGGCCCACGACACCCATAGCTGCATAAATGTCTCAGTTTGTGTATTTGTATATTTTTATGTATATTGGAGTATACGTATACACCTTTTGTTGAGGTAGGTAGCCTCGTTGTACCATATGTATGAGTAAATAGTATGTTAGTTCCATGTCATTGTAAGATCCGCCTCGATTCGCGAGGAGGGCTTGGGTTGGGTATTGTCACAGACTATGAAAATTTTCTGATATGTATGGTACCAAAGTATGGTAGATCACTTACAAGCCTACCGTGGCACTCAGGTCAAAGGACCATGAATATTATTCAACTCGAAAGATTCTCTATTGATAGCTTTATGGGATGTCTATTGGAGATCTTTGTGAGTCTGTTCAGTCTTCAATCCTTACTGAATACTTGTATCTCTATACGAGTTTTCACTAAACTCATGGTTTGCTAAACTAACTATCTGGACCATCCAGATATAAACACACACACACCTATCTATATATTTATTAAGGTATTCACTGACAGACCAACATCAATGAAGATAGATCATGAACATAATATTTGAGAACATATTTACATAATGACATTTCCTACCACTATTTGTAACTCTTTACAATTACGCCATTACTAATATATTCTCAGGTCTTTGTCACATTTCAGACAAAGTTCTAACTCTTTAGATATCGCTGACTCTTATAATCTGATAACTCTAATCAGTGTCAACTCTTAGTATTTATAACTCTTAGTGTTATTCTTAGCACTAATCTAAACTCATTTAGACCAGATCTAAACTCTTTTAGATCATACAATGTCTGAAACGTTACAAGCATCTTATTATATATAAAATATAATTAGTGATTTAATAAAATAATAATACTAGTATAAATATTAAATAAACATTCATACATAAAGGGATGACACATAAGTATAAACCCAACAAAAAATACTTTTATCCTATTAATATTTTAATATCTAATTTTGTTCTAATCTGTCACTTTTTATTGTATATTTGGATAAAAAAAACTACTTTTAATAGTCATTTACTATTTTACCTCCATTATTAATAGACACTGAAAAAATGTGGAAATAGACATGTGTCACAATATAATTTAGACACGTGTCACCATGTTGTTGGTTAATTATTAATAAATAAAATAATTAATAATTAAAAAAAATTTCTATTGTCGTCGGAAAATGGTGGCTAACTAGTTGTTGGCCGCCGTTTTCTAACAATGTTGGGGTAGAAAAAAAATTTAAAATTTATATTATTTAACTTTATTTTTCTTTATCTACACACTATTATAGTCATTTTCTACAAAAAAAAAATACCAACAAACAACTAAATTTGGTGGAGAGGGGACTATTTTTTGTTGTTAAAATGACCACACCATTATATAGATCAGGAAAGATAAATCTAATAATGTAAATTTGATCTTTTTGTTGTCGAAGTGTCATCAAAAACGGCAGCACGACTGGCCGAACACCATTTTTTGCCGAATGGTTATACGTGAATCATGATTATTGTTTTATTTAAGGGTAAAGGTTATAAGTAATCTAATATTATGACTTAAAAAATACTTTTATCCTATTAAACTTTTAATATCAAATTTTGTTCCAATTCGTCACTTTTTACCATATATTTGAATGAAAAATATACTTTTAATAGTCATTTACCATTTCACCTCTATTATCAATAAACACTAGGAAAAAAAAATATGGGAATTGACACGTGTCATTATACAATTAGTTAATTATTAATAAATAAAATAATTAATAATTAAAAATTTTTGTCATTGTCGCCGAAAAATGGTGACTAGCCAGTTATTAGCTGCGTTTTTTGCCAACGTTGTAGTAAAAAAAAAAATTCAAAATTTACATTATTTAACTTCATTTTTCTTTATCTACACACTATTGTGGTCAATTTGTATATATAAAAAAAATCAACAAACGGTTAAATTTGGTGGAGAGGGGTAGCGATGTCTTTTTTGTGTGGCTAAAATAACCACATTATTGTGTAGATAAAAAAAAAATGGAGTTTAATGATGTAAATTTGATAATTTGTTATCGTTGAAGTGTCATCGAAAAATAATGTGGCAACCAGTCGACCACCATTTTTTAGTGATACTACGACTCTGTTTTTAAAATTTTATTTTATTTAAAAAAATTTAAAAATTATTTAACAAAAATATACACCAATTATATAATAACGCGTGTCTTTTTATTAAAATATATATTTTAAATTATATTAAATTAAATTAATAAATAAATTTGTAACATGTGTTCAATAAGACAATGAATAAGTGAGATTGTGTTACGTGTTTAAAGTATAATTTATTTTTATAATTAGATGACTCTTTGATCATTCAACTATTAAAATTAATAATAAAAATTAATAAATTTGAGTAAAATTAAGTATTCTAAATTTTATTAAAATAAAATTGTTAATTAATTTAAAATATTAAGATAAAAATACCTTTTACTCTTTATTTAAACATATTTTCTCATTATCTCCTCATTGAGATATATATATTCAAGAATTTTGAAGTTAGATTTTGGTTTCTTCTGCTCTGTCGTCCGTATGAAATCTCCACAAGGAATGATAATTTAGCATTTAGGTGTATGTTTTTGTGCTTGAAGGCAGTTGGCTGTGTTTATTTTTGATGTTTTGAGATGTGAAGCTTCATAAATCATCTTTATGTGATCGCAAATCCCATAAATGGCCGCATGTTAGATGTCTTAACTTCAAAATGACCAAAAACATTGACGTAAGATTGAGGTAGCGGGGAGGTGTCTGTATATCTCTCCATTATTGCCATCTAGGTGAAAATTTGACAAATTTCGAGGTTGTTCTATTTAAAGATTGATTTTGCAGTGATCTCAGCATCTGCTTCCATGAGTTGACCCACTACTAATAAAGTACTGAGAGAGAGAAAAGTGTATCTGTTTACATGAGTTGACGCAGTACTTAGAGAGAGAAAGGGAGATATGGATTTCAACCTCAGACTATTATCAGAGAGGTTGAGAAGGCTGCTGTTAGCAGGCGAAGAAGGAGGAGGAAAGTTACCAGACGGTGCTGCTAAAGAGCATATTCAGAACCTTCTCATTGAAACTGAACTCGTTTCTTCTTTGCTGATGGACTATGAGGATGACATAAATCATCTTTTGTATCAAATCGAAGCTTATCGAGAAATTGATTCTCCATATCTTCTGGTCATTCTGAAAGAAATCAACCGCTTTGCCAATGAATCTGACAAGGTTGTTGACACAATCATCATCAACAATATCATGCAACAACAAAAAAATGGTGAAAGCAGCAGCGGCAGCAAGAGTTCCAAGGAGGTATGTGTATATGATGATGATGCTCTTATGCAACTCCAAAATAAAATCATGGATATTAAACAATGGATCCAACAATTTCAACCCAGCAAATCAATTCCAACTGGAGGCCCTGGTTTTTTTTTGACTTCGACTTCAGGATTTAAGAAGAGCGAAGACGTTGCAGCGGGTCTAGAGGACAAGATGGAGGAGATGTTAGATCTTTTAATAGAGGGAGAAACTCCCCTTTCAGTAGTTGCAATTGTTGATAGCATTGGGTTCGACAAGACTGCTTTTGCTGCAGAAGCATACAACAGTAATTATGCAAAGAATTATTTTGATTGTCGTGCTTGGGTGTCATTTCACTACAGAGGAATGTTGGAGCAGATAATGAAGTCCGTGATGCCTCCATCTGAATGGAGTGAAATTATGGATAAAGATTATGAACTGAAAAGAACCGCTCTTCATGATTACTTAATGAACAAGAGGTATTTGATCGTGCTTGACGATGTGTGGATTGATGATAGCTGGGATGATGTTAGAGATGCTCTCCCAGATCATCAGAACGGAAGTAGAGTACTCACAACACTCACTGATATTGACATTCTCAACTCGTGTCAACTGGAAAACGGAGAGCGGATTCAGCTTGATTTAGTGCCCGCTAGAACACCACTAAGAGCTACATACCGAGGATGGCCTTTTGTCGTCTTATACTACGGAAGTAAGTCATTAAAGGAAAATATGAATGACATGGTGTTTGTGCCAATTGAATCTCAATTCTGGTCCATCTCGGGGTTACCTTTATACTTGAAATTGTGCTGTCTCTATTTTTGTGTCTTTCGTGAAGTCTTTGAGATATCCACCAGGGAATTGTATCAATTGTGGATAGGTGAGGGTCTCATCCCTGATGATAGTGAGACAACTGCAGAGGAGTACTTGGAAGAACTAATCGATGGAGGCTTCATTCAAGTAAAGAAGAGAAGAGCTGGAGGCAAAGTGAAAGTATGCACTATTCCTAGTATTACCTGGGCTTCATCATGGGGAATGGCTCGAGGGATGGAATTTATCAATTTCTATTTTGAATATGAATCATTGAAAGATGCTAAACGGCTTGCTATCGCAGACAACCTGTCTGAGTTCCTTTCCTCAGAGCATTCTGACATATACCTCCATTCTTTGCTGGACCGCACCTCGGATAACCACCATCTCGCTGTAATAGACTGCGAGAATATTTGTAAAAAGTTCAAATACCTCAGGGTTTTGGACTTGGGATCTCGAGTTCTGAACCAACATCCAATCAGAATTGAGAATTTAGTTCTTTTGAGATACTTGAAGTTGAATATCCCTTCACTTAATACCCTTCCTTCGTCATTATGCAATCTTCTCAACCTTCTTACGCTAGACATGCCGTCTAGCTACATAGACCATACACCAGATGAGATTTGGAAGATGAACAAACTTAGGCATCTAAATTTTGGTTACATTAAACTTCCCGCTCATCCAGGAAAGTATTGCAGCTTTTTAGAAAATCTCAATTTCATTTCAGCTTTACACGCCTCTAGTTGTACTCCTGAAATGTTGGGCAGACTACCTAATCTTCAAAGTCTCCGAATATATGGAGATTTAAATTACTATCAATCTGTGTTGTCCAAAAGCATTGGCAAGTTGAGTTGCATTGAATCCTTGAAGATGGCGAATGAGAGCAAGATGACACGACTCTCAAAATTGTTCCTTTCTGAATTCCAATTTCCTCAAACATTAACCCACTTGAGCTTGTCAAATACTGAACTAAAAGTTGACCCGATGCCAACACTTGAAAAGCTTCCACAACTTGAGGTGCTGAAGTTGAAGCAAAACTCATATTTAGGAAGAAAGTTGGCTTGTGGCTCTAATGGTTTTCCATGCCTCAAGGTTTTGCATCTAAAATCAATGCTATGGCTAGAGGAGTGGATTATGGGTGCTGAAGTCATGCCAAAACTTGAAAGGTTAATCATCAACCCTTGTGCTTATTTGACAAGGCTTCCTGAAGAGCTTTGGCGCATAAAGACCTTGTGCAAATTGGAGTTAAGGTGGCCTCAGTCAGAGTTGAGACAAAAGTTGCACGAGTTTGAGGATATGGAGCAGTATAACATCCAGATATATCCTTATGGACTTTGATTAGCGCAGATTGCATTTGGTATCAGTCACATTTAAGGTAAGTTTTTTCACTAATCTGATTTATTTGCAAACTTTTACTTAACTGGTATGTATGCTTTTATTTTCTCATCTTCAATGTGTTAAATATATTAACTCAAATGGTTTACTTGAAGAAAAGTTATCAGATACATCATTTAACAGCTTAAAATCTCCTAGTCACCTGTCAACATTCATCTTTTTGTCATTTTAGTACTGTGCCAATGTAAGATTGATTAACAATGACAGTCTTAATGAAAATATCCCATGTAGTACTGACCTTTTCACTATTCTAAGAGTTAGTAACAAATTGTTTACTTGTTTGGCTAACATAATAAGGAAGTTAATACGCAAAAGGAATTATTGCAATTTCCTGATGATCATATTTTGAAAGCTTCAAAAATTCAGTTAGGAGTAGGCAGTTGATGACTGAGCATTGATTAATTAGCAGCATGTAGCCACTGGAACTATTTCTATTGTTTAGCAATGATGTGAGAATATTAATTAAAAATTTTTGAAATATAATTTGGGGATCAAATCAAGTGCGTAGGGTGCGCATGGATCGAAGACGGACGTGAAAGGAGGCAAAAAATGAAGAAGGGCACATCAGGAGCCAGCGCCGCGGCGATCAGGCGTGGGCATCGCTGCGCCAATTTCAGAACCTGAGCGCCGCAGCGTCAAGAAGCTAGCGCCACAGCGGTCAGCAGAAGTGCGCCAGTGTCGCGGCGCTGGAGACGGGAACAGTATCCCGAAATTAGGAAACTTCCTAATTTCGTCTCTCACTTATTTTAGGACTCCTTAATACGACTCTCGCACGTATAGGGTAAACCTAGGACGTTTTAAAGCCTATATCAAGGCTACCAATTGGCTTGTAAACACATCTTTGTGATCAAGTAAGAGATCTTTGTGATCAACAACAATCTTAGTGATAATCTTTGTAGTTCTTAGTGAGAGAAAATCCCTAGAGGGTAAGAGAGAGTTTTCTTTGTGATCTCTCTTGTAAAAGACATACTTTGTGAGTGCTTTGTGATTCATAATAAGTGAAGAGTGTGATCTTGATCCGCTGTGGACGTAAGCAAGTTGCCAAACCACGTAATTCTTTGTGTGTTTTGTGTGTTCTTCTTCTACCCATTTCTCTATTTATTTCTTAATAACTTGTTCTGCATTATTATATTACTTGGGTGAATTATTTTGCTTGTTTGTGTGCTTCCGCTTCAACAAACTGGTATCAGAGTTTTGGTTCTAAGCAGACATGACCACACCCAAGTATGAGGTAGAGAAATTCAACGGTACGAATGACTTCAATCTGTGGAAGATGAAGGTTAAGGCGTTGTTGGTGAGCCAAAGTCTTGGTTTGGTATTAAAAGAGACTGCAGCTCCATCTAGTGATGAAGAGAAGACGCTAGAGTCATCTAGAGCAGAAGCAGAAAGAAAGGACATTCAAGAAAGTGCTCATAGCACAATCGTTCTGTCATTGAGCGATGAAGTATTAAGGGAAGTAGCAGGTGAGACGACGGCAATAGGTCTTTAGAAGAAGCTTGACTCTCTTTATATGAGGAAATCGTTGGCCAATAGATTACATATAAAGAAGAAGCTGTATCAGCTGTCCATGTCAGAGGGGATGCCAATGAAAGATCATATAGACGCCTTCAATAAGATCATCCTTGATCTTGAGTCTATCAACATCAAGATAGAAGATAAAGATAGAGTAATTATCCTGCTGAGTTCACTCCCCAAGAGCTATGAGAGTTTTGTTGATACGCTACTCTACGGCAAAGAGAGTTTAACGATGAGTGATGTGAAATCATCATTAAACTCAAAGTTATTAGGAAAGCAGACCGAGGGCAATGCAGAAAGTTTATTTGTAAGAGGAAGGCCCTCATATAAAAATAGGAAGAAAAAAGGCTCAAGGTCGAAGTCTAGGACTCTTAGGAAGTGCTATTGCTGCAAGAAAGAGGGGCACTTCATAAAGGACTGTCCTGAGAAGAGAGCACAAGATAAGAAGAAAGCGGATGCTGCGCTTGCCTATGATGATAGCTATGACAACGCAAAGACACTTGTCGCTACTGATGGTATGAACTCTGAACAATGGGTTTTAGATTCTAGTTGTACTTTTCACATGTGCCCACACAAGTCCTGGTTTACAAATTTTCAGCCCATTAGTGGTGGTAAGGTGTTAATGGGTAATGACATTGCATGTCAGATGATGGGAATTAGTAGTGTTAAGCTTAGGCTGCATGATGGGCGAGTGAGAGAGTTGACAAATGTTAGGTATGTTCCTGACTTAAAGAGAAACTTGATCTCACTGGGGACTTTAGACCAGAATGGATGTTCCATCAGGATCGACGAAGGGATTTTAAGAGTTTTGAAAGGTTCCATGGTGGTAATGAGAGGAGAGAAGCACAAAGGTGTTTATGTGCTTAAGGGTGAAGTCGTGAGCGGTTCTACATTATTCTCTGTAGATGATGAGAGTATGCAAACCAAGTTGTGGCATCTTAGACTGGCACACCTAGGCGAGAGAAACCTAAAGGAGTTATATAATCAAAAGGCGTTTGGTGAGGATAAGTTCCAGCCCTTGGAGTTTTGTGAGCATTGTGTGCTTGGGAAAGCACATAGAGTGAGGTTCACTACCGGCGAGCACAAGACTAAGGGGACTCTTGACTACATACACTCGGATCTTTGGGGACCAGCTCAGACAGCTACTCGTGGTGGTGCCAGGTATTTTCTCAGCTTGATTGATGACTATTCGAGGAAGCTATATGTCACGCCCTAGACCCAAAAGATCTGACACACGACATCACTTACATTCATTCAATAATACTTAAACATTCATTTTAATTTCTTTCAGAATTATAGTAATTGAATGATGAGGGGACAATTAGTAAACCGGAGATACGCAGAGTTTTCTCAGAGATTAACACTCTACTACGTCACCAGTAGCAACTTTATTACCGGAAGCCTAGAATATATTCATTGCAAATTCTTACTTAAAATCAATCCATTACTACACTTGGTGAAACTTAAACTAAATCCAACCACACACAATAAAATAATACATAAGTATTTATTCA
Organism: Ailanthus altissimus; assembly: GCA_946807835.1. Classification (NCBI taxonomy): domain Eukaryota; kingdom Viridiplantae; phylum Streptophyta; class Magnoliopsida; order Sapindales; family Simaroubaceae; genus Ailanthus; species Ailanthus altissimus. Next base: position 25,909,923 of record OX327704.1, on the reverse strand, counting down.
CTAGGGATAAATCAAATATCTTATCCCACGTGTGTTGGAGCTGGTGCTCACGTGCCATTCCAATATTGTATGAATATTAATTGTTAATATTTATACAATAAACATTTCGAATAAAGATTGTTAATATCATAATAATATGATATAATGCTTGTAACATTACAGACATTGTTTGATCTGAAAGAGTTCAGATCTGGTCTAAAGGAGTTTAGATCAGAACTAATAGTTATCAAAGCTGAGAGTTATAAATGCTAATAGTTAGCACTGTTAATAGTTATCAGTTTATAAGAGTCAGCGAGGTCTAAAGAGTTAGAACTTTGTCTATAATGGGACAAAGACCTGAGAGTATACTTATAATGATATAGTTGCAAAGAGTTGCAATAGGTGCTAAGAAATATCATTATGTAAGTATGTCTCAAATATAATGTTCCTGATCTATGATCATCAATGCGGGTCTATCGGTGAATTCACAATATATAGATTAGTGTATGTCTATATCTGACTAGTTCAGATGGTTGTTCTTAGCTGACCATGAGCTTAGAGCTTGTATAGACATGCGGGTATCCAGTCAGGACTGGATACTGAACAGACTTATGAGGACCCCAATAGATATCCTATGAAACCGTCAAAGGAAGGTCCTCTCGAGTTGAGTAGTAATCGTGGTCCTTTGACCTGAGCGCCACGGTGGTCTTGTGAGTGATCCATCATGCTTTGGTTCCACATATGTCAGAGACCTTTCATGGTCTGACCGCTATGTGTCGCTGGGCATGGTCCGATGCTCATGGAGTCCGGTGTGCGTAGATACGAGATCCATCAGCTTACGTAGGTAAGTTGTATATCCGATGCTCCGAGATTGTATTTCATAAAGTCTTGTGGCCACAAGCATAAACCCGGGAAAAGAGTTTCCCACAGGGTTAAACAATATAGCAAATGGGGATAAGATGGTGCTGATCTATATATTGTTTATCGAGATACGAATCTGGAGATAAGATTATTGGATGAGCAAATGGGGATTTGATGGTGCTGATCTATATCCCCGCACATCCAGGGTATAAATGATGGAAGGATTATACGTATACGTTATGACCTCAACTTGTATGGTTTGACACGCTGATTTGTAATATTCGTAACGTGTGCGTGGGGCATCGATTACGTATTAATGGAATAGTTCCATTTGACAAATCGGGTGTAGACCTAGAGAGTCCCAATATGAAATGTACTCTTTGAGCACTTGGGCAGTGTACCGTATTGAATTGTTCAATACAGTATAATTCAGCAATTACTAAGGTTACGTTAACTAAAGTATATGGTTAAATGGTGGGACCCACTTTAGGTTAACTTGGTAACCGAGTAAGGATATAAAAGTAATTTCACTTTATGATTATTTAATTGTTAAATAATTAAAATAAATATTTATTTGTTTAATTGTTAAATAAATGATTTAACTTAACTAAGGTTAAAAGTTAACCATAAGGTTAAGTTAGTTAACTTTACTTAATGGTTAAGTAAAGGTTAACCTAACCATGGTTAAGTTAGTTAACTATGGTTAAATTAATTAAATATTTATTAACTTAAAGGTTAAGTTAAAGTAATCTAACTATGGTTAAATGTTAACTAAGGTTAGGTTAAGCCAAATGAAATGCAAATGAAATTCAAATTAGTTTGGAATTAATGCATTTATATATAAAGTGAAATGAAATTGAAAATAAAAAAAAAATGTTTTAGATTTTAGGTTTTGCATTTTGAGAGCCAATTCAATTTGAGAAATTGAAATTGTTTGTTTTGTGTTTTAAGTGTTAGAACAACAAAACAAACTAGATAAATGGTTACTAAATGTAATAACTAAAATCAAGATTTGTTTTATTTATTCAAGAGTTGAATAAAAGGAAAAACAAATTTAATTAAGTTAAATTGTTTAACTTTGAAAATGTTTAAGAGTTAAACACATATGCTGGATTAAGATGCTGCCATTCTAGACAATCTGTAGTAACCAGTATCCACGACTGGTAAGAATAAGTATTTATATATGTATAAATATACGTATTTTATTTGTATGTTGGTGATACTTGAATTATATATTGTTATTAGTAATATTTTATAGGTTAAGGATATACGATTAGTATTGGGTTTATTTGTATGACTTTAGATTTATTTTAGGGACCAAATTGTTATACTTTGAAAGTTTTGGGGGCAAATTTGTAAATACCAAAAATTAACCACTTAGTATAAAAATACACTTTTAAAAACCCTAATTCTCTCATTTTGGTCGAGCTACCCATTTTTAGAGAGAGAAGAGAGAAATAAAGGAGAGAGAAAGAGAAGAAGAAGAAGAAGAAGAAATTGAAATTTTGGATCTTTAGAGGTATATCACAACTAATTATCAATTTATTGGTGTTAATTAAGTTAATTTCTTTAAGTTTTGATTTCTGGAAATATGTATAATTAAGGATTTGATGTGTATTTCGTTTGATGTTGTGAGAATTGATGATGATCTATAAGATAGTTTGATAAATCATGATGAATTATGGAATTTTTGCTGGATAACCTCTTGATCTAGGAATTTTATAAATTGTTGTGATTCGATTCTGGTTTTGAATTTTTAGTATATGAAATTAGACATGTTTAGGATCATCTGAGACTTTGAATCGACTGAAAATCTCGGAAATTGAATTTGTAGTGAATTTACCAAAATGACCCTGGAATTCTGGAAATTTCCTGTGTAAACAGTATGATACAGTGGAAAATAATTTTTGACCTGCTGAATGATCTTTAAAAATTATGAATTTGTGGAATATGATAATTTTATATGTCTAATATGATATACTCGGAATTGAGAATTTGGATCAATGTGGTTGAAGTGTTATGAATTTCTAAAGTGTATCAGCTCATTGTAGTATTTGATTAACAGATTTTTAAAGTTATGAAATAAAATAGTTTTAAAATACTTTTGGCAGTTATTTGGAAGCCAAATATATATCATGGACTGAGATATGTGTCAAGAGTAATTATGTGGTAGTTTTATAATTTTTGAGTTAGTATATGATTTTATAAAATTGGGAGATTGAATACTGTTCAGTAAGTATCTTGATCCTGTCAGGTTTGTAGTTTGGATTCGATGGTGTGTATGGAATGGATTGTGTAGGAATTTTGATATAATATTCATATATAAGAAGTATATATGAGTCAAGAATGATATATTCTGATTTCGGAGTAATTGAACATCATTTGATGTATTAGAAATTTTTGTTAAGTGTAAATGGTCAGAATGACAGGTTTTGAGAAACCAAATATTTAGACCAATTTGATGTGATAAATGCATTGTGTATAATTTTGTAAGCTATTTAAAGTATTTTGTGTGAATTGTGAGGCTTATGAAAGGATTAATCTCCATTGATAGGTTAAGGAGATTTAAGCCTTGTAGCTGAAAGTGTTAAGAGGTAAGTATACTAGACTTACTACTGGAATCACAATAAACATAATAATTGTTTTGTATGATTTTGTAAATGGGGTTAAGAATATGTTTATGATATGTCAAAGTATATTTTGATATGAAATGTGAATATATGTTTATGAATGTGAGCATTGACATTGAGCATGGACATACATGTGTTTTTGAAAGTGAGCTTTCCAAAATAAGATGCGTTTAACAAAGAAAGCTTTTGAAGTGTAATATGTCCATGAGAAATATTTTGTGATTTGAGGGTACTTGAACTCACTGTTAACTTAGTAGGCATTTTATGTGATTTGTGGAGCCTTTATGTGTGGCTTTTCCTTCGGGATTGGTATATGTTATGTGTTCCGTATGTAGGGAGGATCCTATTGGTACCTAAAGGAAGTGTGAGTCATCACATTCGTGTGGTGGCGTATTGGTACATGTGAGAGGACTCACCGATGATCAGGGTGAGGGTTTGGCTTTTACCTTCGGGCATAAGCGTTATATATGTGTGATTTAAAGACCTCACTTGTACTATTCCTCTCATACGGTATGTCACCTATGAGTGACATTTGGCTCATTATGTGATATGTGATATGTAAGTCCTACTAAGTAGTAGTTGAGTGATGGTATTCCTATTATGTGTTTTGAAAGAATGTGTAAGAGCTTACATGATATGTGATTTGATAAGATTATGATTTTGATTGATCACAGCATATCATACATATGCATCGTGTACATATATGTATTTGTATTTGATATATGAAAAACTAGTATGCTTACTGAGTTTTATACTCATTATAGTTTATGGTGATTTCAGGTAAATAAGGTACATGTGTGCATAGCGGATTTGGCAAGGCTTCTGCTGTTCCTTGGGTTCCCTAAGTTGTTAGGTTGCTAAGTGTTTTATTTGGGGACACGTGGGATAAGATATTTGATTTGTCCCTAGTGAATAAATACCTATGTATTATTTTATTGTGTGGTTGGATTTAGTTTAAGTTTCACCAAGTGTAGTAATGGATTGATTTTAAGTAAGAATTTGCAATGAATATATTCTGGGCTTCTGGTAACAAAGTTGCTACTGGTGACGTAGTAGAGTGTTAATCTCTGAGAAAACTCTGCGTATCTCCGATTTACTAATTGTCCCAGTCATAATTCAATTGCTATAATTCTGAAAGAAATTAAAATAAATGCTTAAGTATTATTGAATGAATGTAAGTGATGTCGTGTGTCAGATCTTTTGGGTCTGGGGCGTGACAGCTTTTATTGGTATCAGAGCTAAGATATGATTCTGTAGACTTTTAAGTGTCGAGTCAAGGGAACCGAGCAGATGCCAAATCCTTAGGATCGTATTTGTAGCTTTGTTGTGTAAAAGTTTGACATATTCCTTAAATTTTGTATGATTTTGTGAAGATGACACATTATGCAAGAGCTGCTAAGACTGTTGTTGTTGTGGATAATGGTACCTTGTGGATCTTAATGTTACCATTTAGATTTTCTTTTAAGTTATGACTAATATGCTTAGTAAGAGTGATGTTGAATATCTTATAATGATAATTTGCATGTCGTAGAGCAAATTGAGATAATTTTCTCAATGACAAAATGTAGAGAAATAGAGTATTGAAGACATCAATTGAAACAACTTTTATTGAAAAAGAAAACAACAACAATAGCAGCAACAAAAAAATACAGTAGAGGCTACGGAGTGAGATTTAAGTCTATTTTGCGCTTCTTCTGACTGTCATGAGTAGACCAATCTAACTGATGCAATGTTGGATTAGACAGAGGAATAAAAGACTGTAATTGATCAATCAGTTGATCAACAGTTGGAGCTGAAATAAGAATCCGTCGTGCTAGAAGTGGGATGAATTGTGTTCCCGCTGCATAGTCAAGAAAAGATATCAACCCGTCGTAAAAACCATTAACATTTAACAAACCAATGGGTTTTTGGTGGATTTGTAATTGTGCCCATGAGACAATTTGAAAAATTTCCTCCAAGGTCCCGAAACCTCCTGGTAGAGCTATGAAAGCATCCGCATGCCTAAGCATTTGAGCCATTCGCTCGTGCATAGATGAGACTTGTAACTCATCCCCAATTGTTTTTCCTACAACATTTTCAATAGCTAGAGGTTTTGGAATGATACCCAAAACTCGACTACCTTTATTGTATGCAGCTTTTGCCACAAACCCCATTAACCTTCGGTTACCTCCTCCATATACTAAATGTATATTTCGCTCAGCTAATACCTTACCAAGATTTTCTGCAACTTTTGTAAACTCTTCAGTATTCCCAGGGTTGGATCCACAAAAGACACAAATTTTTGTGAATCGACGAGCTGAGGTTTCCTCCATTGTTATGCTCACCCTAATCTTTGAATATTTTTGAGTTTGTATAAGGATGCAATAATAATGTATTTATAGAGAAACAAATTGATAATAGCTGTGGAGCATATGTGTAAGTATGTTCAAGTATATATTTTTCTCGATTCTTGTGAGGTAAAACAAAAAAAAAAAAAAAGAATGAGTTTTACTTTATCATTTTATAAGGGACAATAGGTCGCAAAATCTTGAATAAATATATGTTAATATGTAAGTGTGATAAAAATTGTGTCGGAAGTGTGATAAGTTAGGTAAGATAATTAAGAAAAGTCAATAAATGCCTATTTCATGGATTTAGGGACTTAGCCATTTTGGCACTAATGGTCGACAATACATCAATGACTTGAAGACTTTTTAAGCTAACAATTGGACTTTGGACATGAGGCCAAATTAACTTTATTAATTACAAAGATTTTGTGGTCTTAACATTAATTTTTGGGCCAATAGATTAAAAGCAGATATGAAGAAAGATAAAGCACACTTGACATAAAGATAAAGCAGTAATCAGTCTCTCTTTGATGTGATAGAACAACACGGATCTAGTTTCTGTGAAAAACAGAAACAGCAATGTAGGTTAAAATGAGTCTCCCTGGTCGCTTTCATCTGTGTCGTATCCGTAAGAGAGAAACTTATGGAGTTGTTGTTCCCATACATTGAATGAGGGCTCTGGCTGAGTGGAAGGTGGGTCTACCATATCTTGATCTTCTGCAGGTGAGCTGGTCTGGATGAGGGATGTGCTGGCTTCCTCTTGGATTTGGGTGTCGGTTGGATAAGGTTGGGAGTCTTGAAAGAGGGATAAGTCAAGATTGGGTTGGTGTTGGTCAAGTTCTGTCGGGACAACTGGGTGAGATTGAGTAGGTTCTGTCGGGACAACTGGCTGAGATTGGGTAGGTTCTGTCGGGACAGTTAGCTGAGGCCATTGGTGAAGGTTATCCATTGCTTGTCTGTATCTGGCATAATAAGTCATGTTTGGGATATGGTGATGATGAGTAGAGTAATCTGTATTTCTGAGATGTGAAAGATGATATTTTTGTCTTTGTTGGAATTTGAGTATATTGGCAAAATTCAGGTCTTCTGTAAAGTCAGCTTCAACTTGTTCCCAAGGTGCATCATCTTCTGGGGAGATCCAAACAGACGGAGGAATTATTTGATTTTCCTGAGCAAGAATTCTTTCAAGTTCTCTCTTTTGCTGAATTACTTCTTCAGGCCAGAGCTTAATTGATCCCTTTAGTGAAAGGGTAAATGTGAAGTAATCCTTAACAGTGGGGTAATAATGAATCTCGTGATCTGAAATAATCATACCCTTCCGTTGGAGAAGTAAGACTGACCAAAGATGTTGTCTGGGGACTGCAGCATTTGTGTTGTTTGCAATCATGTATTGAAATTTAGTTATCCACCATGTCTTTGGGTAAAACCATTGGAGAAAAATCAGGGCTGGATGATCTTCATCACATTTTTCTAATTTTTGGAGGGTTCTAAGTAATGGGAATTCCATGGCAATTGTATATAGATCCAACAGGTACCATAACAAGTAAAGGACAGGTTTGGACCATTGGGAAAATGGGAAAAAAGAGTGCAGGTGAAAGAAAGGGTATTCTAAGTTGAACAAAGGGCCACCAAGAACTGTGAGGCCGTGTTCTTGGACTGCTAAGATGGCGTAGTGTCTGATGAATTCTTTGGCACGGGAATGGAGTGTTCTGGTTTTGATTAGGTCTGGAAATTGTGGTGGAGAAAAAGGAACAGGAGGAGTTATGATAATAGGATTCATTATGAAGATGGTAAGAAGGTTGGTTTTATTTATTGCTAGAAAAGTGATTATGAGGTTTAGGCTATTTATAGAGTTTTATGAAAGAAAATCAATAATCGTTTTGTCCTTTCCTTTTACGTGGATGACGTTAAAGGAATAGTTAAAAGAATCATATTTGTCATCGCAGTAATTGTGCTAGTAGAATCTTTTCTATTTGAAATCGAGCATATTAGAAAAAGCAGACATGTCAATCTCAATGAGAAAATGATGTCCAATAAGGTGGACTATTTTTTTTAAGAGTTAAAGTAAGAGATATAATGTTCAGATCTATAGTTTAAGAATCAGTTGAACTAAAGGTCTTTTTATTGAAGTTGATTTTTGATCGTTTAAGAAAATGCTTTCAATATTCTGATTTGAATGACAACTTAGTTGCGTAGAAATACTACATTTTTTTTTTGAATGATATCAAGGTAGTGAATGATATTATGACGTATGAGTATATGTTGAAGGGATTAAAATTTTTAAAGGAGTTAAGAATTTTATGTAAGAGATTAGTATGGGTATTCTACATCTATGTTATTCTTTAATGAATGAAAGGTGAAGTGTACAGATACCCATTAAATATTGAACGAATGGAAAAAAAAAAAAAGAATAAAAATATGTGTGTATAATTTTATAAGTCCATAATGTGTGTCATATGTTTATTTTATGGATATATGTTTCGTACTCCTCTCGTATACTCAGCTATGAGCCAACTTAGAGATAATCTAACATATGAATGAGTATTTATTAGGATTTTGGACCACAATGAGCAAATCCTATATACAAGGAAGATTGCTTTGTAAATGTTTTATGAATAAACTATACAGTTGAAAAGGAAAAATTGAGAATGAGAAGAAGAAATGAGATCTAAGTATCCTCATCTATGTGCTTAAGTTATGAATTTCGAGGACGAAATTCTTATAAGGAGGGGAGAATTGTAGTAACCAGTATCCACGACTGGTAAGAATAAGTATTTATATATGTATAAATATACGTATTTTATTTGTATGTTGGTGATACTTGAATTATATATTGTTATTAGTAATATTTTATAGGTTAAGGATATACGATTAGTATTGGGTTTATTTGTATGACTTTAGATTTATTTTAGGGACCAAATTGTTATACTTTGAAAGTTTTGGGGGCAAATTTGTAAATACCAAAAATTAACCACTTAGTATAAAAATACACTTTTAAAAACCCTAATTCTCTCATTTTGGTCGAGCTACCCATTTTTAGAGAGAGAAGAGAGAAATAAAGGAGAGAGAAAGAGAAGAAGAAGAAGAAGAAGAAATTGAAATTTTGGATCTTTAGAGGTATATCACAACTAATTATCAATTTATTGGTGTTAATTAAGTTAATTTCTTTAAGTTTTGATTTCTGGAAATATGTATAATTAAGGATTTGATGTGTATTTCGTTTGATGTTGTGAGAATTGATGATGATCTATAAGATAGTTTGATAAATCATGATGAATTATGGAATTTTTGCTGGATAACCTCTTGATCTAGGAATTTTATAAATTGTTGTGATTCGATTCTGGTTTTGAATTTTTAGTATATGAAATTAGACATGTTTAGGATCATCTGAGACTTTGAATCGACTGAAAATCTCGGAAATTGAATTTGTAGTGAATTTACCAAAATGACCCTGGAATTCTGGAAATTTCCTGTGTAAACAGTATGATACAGTGGAAAATAATTTTTGACCTGCTGAATGATCTTTAAAAATTATGAATTTGTGGAATATGATAATTTTATATGTCTAATATGATATACTCGGAATTGAGAATTTGGATCAATGTGGTTGAAGTGTTATGAATTTCTAAAGTGTATCAGCTCATTGTAGTATTTGATTAACAGATTTTTAAAGTTATGAAATAAAATAGTTTTAAAATACTTTTGGCAGTTATTTGGAAGCCAAATATATATCATGGACTGAGATATGTGTCAAGAGTAATTATGTGGTAGTTTTATAATTTTTGAGTTAGTATATGATTTTATAAAATTGGGAGATTGAATACTGTTCAGTAAGTATCTTGATCCTGTCAGGTTTGTAGTTTGGATTCGATGGTGTGTATGGAATGGATTGTGTAGGAATTTTGATATAATATTCATATATAAGAAGTATATATGAGTCAAGAATGATATATTCTGATTTCGGAGTAATTGAACATCATTTGATGTATTAGAAATTTTTGTTAAGTGTAAATGGTCAGAATGACAGGTTTTGAGAAACCAAATATTTAGACCAATTTGATGTGATAAATGCATTGTGTATAATTTTGTAAGCTATTTAAAGTATTTTGTGTGAATTGTGAGGCTTATGAAAGGATTAATCTCCATTGATAGGTTAAGGAGATTTAAGCCTTGTAGCTGAAAGTGTTAAGAGGTAAGTATACTAGACTTACTACTGGAATCACAATAAACATAATAATTGTTTTGTATGATTTTGTAAATGGGGTTAAGAATATGTTTATGATATGTCAAAGTATATTTTGATATGAAATGTGAATATATGTTTATGAATGTGAGCATTGACATTGAGCATGGACATACATGTGTTTTTGAAAGTGAGCTTTCCAAAATAAGATGCGTTTAACAAAGAAAGCTTTTGAAGTGTAATATGTCCATGAGAAATATTTTGTGATTTGAGGGTACTTGAACTCACTGTTAACTTAGTAGGCATTTTATGTGATTTGTGGAGCCTTTATGTGTGGCCTTTCCTTCGGGATTGGTATATGTTATGTGTTCCGTATGTAGGGAGGATCCTATTGGTACCTAAAGGAAGTGTGAGTCATCACATTCGTGTGGTGGCGTATTGGTACATGTGAGAGGACTCACCGATGATCAGGGTGAGGGTTTGGCTTTTACCTTCGGGCATAAGCGTTATATATGTGTGATTTAAAGACCTCACTTGTACTATTCCTCTCATACGGTATGTCACCTATGAGTGACATTTGGCTCATTATGTGATATGTGATATGTAAGTCCTACTAAGTAGTAGTTGAGTGATGGTATTCCTATTATGTGTTTTGAAAGAATGTGTAAGAGCTTACATGATATGTGATTTGATAAGATTATGATTTTGATTGATCACAGCATATCATACATATGCATCGTGTACATATATGTATTTGTATTTGATATATGAAAAACTAGTATGCTTACTGAGTTTTATACTCATTATAGTTTATGGTGATTTCAGGTAAATAAGGTACATGTGTGCATAGCGGATTTGGCAAGGCTTCTGCTGTTCCTTGGGTTCCCTAAGTTGTTAGGTTGCTAAGTGTTTTATTTGGGGACACGTGGGATAAGATATTTGATTTGTCCCTAGTGAATAAATACCTATGTATTATTTTATTGTGTGGTTGGATTTAGTTTAAGTTTCACCAAGTGTAGTAATGGATTGATTTTAAGTAAGAATTTGCAATGAATATATTCTGGGCTTCTGGTAACAAAGTTGCTACTGGTGACGTAGTAGAGTGTTAATCTCTGAGAAAACTCTGCGTATCTCCGATTTACTAATTGTCCCAGTCATAATTCAATTGCTATAATTCTGAAAGAAATTAAAATAAATGCTTAAGTATTATTGAATGAATGTAAGTGATGTCGTGTGTCAGATCTTTTGGGTCTGGGGCGTGACACAATCAAACCCACCCTTGTTGATTGCTAGAATTGATCAAAGATTCACTTCATGGTGGACTTCAAAGAAAATTAATCCAAAGGCTTCATTGGTGATATTTCTCAATTTCGAATTTAAGTTTAATCAAATGTTATTTTCTGTGTTCATTATATTTAATCTTCCGCTGTGCACATGTATGTATGAGATATGTATATTGTTTGTATGATGAACACAATCCACATGCAAGCACCCTAAGTTTTATTTGTACCACCCTACACCACATAACCCAACAACGTGTCCCCAAATGAAACACTTAGCAACCTAACAACTTAGGGAACCCAAGGAACAGCAGAAGCCTTGCCAAATCCGCTAAGCACACATGTACCTTATTTACCTGAAATCACCATAAACTATAATGAGTATAAAACTCAGTAAGCATATTAGTTTTTCATATATCAAATACAAATACATATATGTACACAATGCATATGTATGATATGCTGTGATCAATCAAAATCATAATATTATCAAATTACATATCATGTAAGCGCTTACACATTCTTTCAAAACACATAATAGGAATACCATCACTCAAGTACTACTTAGTAGGACTTACATATCACATATCACATAATGAGCCAAATGTCACTCGTAGGTGACATACCGTATGAGAGGAATAGTACAAGTGAGGTCTTGAATAACACATATATAATGCTTATGCCCGAAGGTAAAAGCCAAACCCTCACCCTGATCATCGGTGAGTCCTCTCACATGCACCAATACGCCACCACACGAATGTGATGACTCACTCTTCCTTTAGGTACTAATAGGATCCTCCCTACATACGGAACACATAACATATACCAATCCCAAAGGAAAGGCCACACATAAAGGCTCCACAAATCACATAAAATGCATACTAAGTTAACAGTGAGTTCAAGTACCCTCAAAATACAAAATATTTCTCATGGACATATTACACTTCAAAAGCTTTCTTTATTAAACACATCTTATTTTGAAAGCTCACTTACAAAAATACATGTATGTCCATGCTCAATGTTAATGCTCATATTCAGAAACATATATTCACATTTCATATCAAAATATACTTTGACATAACATAAACATATTCTTAACCCCATTTGCAAAATCATACAAAACAATTACTATGTTTATTGTGATTTCAGTAAAAAGTCTAGTATACTTACCTCTTAACACTTTCAGCTACAAGGCTTAAATCTTCTTAACCTATCAATGGAGATTAATCCTTTCATAAGCCTCACAATTCACACAAAATACTTTAAATAGCTTACAAAATTATACACAATGCATTCATCACATAAAATTGGTCTAAATAATTGGTTTCTCAAAACCTGTTATTCTGATCACTTACACTTAACAAAATTTTCTAATACATCAAATGATGTCCAATTACTCCAAAATCAAAATGTATTAATCTTGACTCATATATCCTTCCTATATATGAATATTATATCAAAATTCCTACACAATCCATTTCATACACATCATCGAATCCAAACTACCAACCTGACAGGATCAAGATACTTACTGAACAGTATTCAATCTCCCAATTTTATAAAATCATATACTAACTTAAAAATTATAAAACTATCACATAATTACTCTTAACACATATCTCAGTCCATGATAAATATTTCACTTCCAAATCACTGCCAAAAGTATTTTAAAACTATTTTATTCTATAACTTTAAAAATCTGTTAATCAAATATTCAATGAGCTGATACACTTTAGAAATTCATAACACTTCAACCACATTGATCTAAATTCTCAATTCCGAGTATATCATATTAGACATATAAACTTATCATATTCCACAAATTCATAATTTTTGAAGATCATTCAGTAGGACAAAAATTATTTTTCACTGTACTATACTGTTTACACAGGAAATTTCCAGAATTTCAGGGTCATTTTGGTAAATTCACTATAAATTCAATTTCCAGAATTTTGAATCGATTCAAAGTCTCAGATGATCCTTAACATGTCTAATTTGATATACTCAAAATTCAAAACCAGAATCGAATCACAACAATTTATAAAATTCCTAGATCAAGAGACTATCAAGTAGAAATTCCACAATTCATCATAATTTATCAAGCTATCTTATAGATCATCATCAATTCTCACAACATCAAACGAAATACACATCAAATACTTAATTATACATATTTCCAGAAATCAAAACTTAAAGAAATTAACTTAATTAACACCAATAAATTGATAATTAGTTGTGATATACCTCTAAAGATCCAAAATTTCAATTTCTTCTTCTTTTTCTTCTTCTTCTTCTTCTCTTTCTCTCTCCTTTATTTCTCTCTTCTCTCTCTAAAAATGGGTAGCTTGACCAAAATGAGAGAATTAGAGTTTTTAAAAGTGTATTTTTATACTAAGTGGTTAATTTTTGGTATTTACGAATTTACCCCCAAAACTTTCAAAGTATTACAATTTGGTCCCTAAAATAAATCTAAAGTCTTGCAATTAAACCCAATGTTAATAGTATGACCTTAACCTATACAAACACTACTAATAACAATATATAAATCAAATATCCCCCACATACAAATAAAATACGTATATTTATACATATATAAATATTTATTATTACCGGTTGTAGATACTGGTTACTACACTATAGGTCTATGTGTTGAAGAGCAAGGATCAAGTATTTGATGTGTTTAAGACTTGAAAGGCTCTTGTTAAGAATCAGACTGGTGAAAGAGTGAAGAGGTTGAGAACTGACAACGGCCTCGAATTTTGCAATAGAGAGTTTGATGGGTTTTGTGCCAAGCATGGGATTGCAAGGTATAGAACGGTAAGATCAACACCGCAGCAGAATGAGGTAGCTGAGAGAATGAACAAGACCCTACTTAAAAGGGTTAGATGCATGCTTACCAATGCGAAGATGTCCAAGATATTATGGGGAGAAGCTGTAGTGATTGCAGCTTACTTGATTAATAGAAGTCCCTTCTCAGCAATTGACTTCAAGACGCCAGAAGAGAAATGGCCTGACAATCCTCCAAAGTATGACCACCTTAGAATATTTGGTTGCCCTGCCTTTGTACATGTTAAGGAGGGGGAGTTGGAACCTAGAGCTATCAAAGGGGTATTCATAGGATATCGTGAAGGAGTAAAAGGATACAAGGTGTGGTGTAAAGACTTAACACCACCAAGGAGTATCATAAGCTGTGATGTAACGTTCAATGAGATGACGATGCTGAAAACCTCTCAAGAAGATGAGAAAGAAGAACCTGTGTCCAAGGAAGACTCAGCACCCGAGTCAATAGAAGTTGAAGTAGAGCCTGAACATGGATCTGGTATACCCCCAGATCAACACTTCAACAAGGAGATCCTTGAAGATGAACCAAGAACACCGGCGAGTTCCTCCAAGTCCACCTAAAAGAAGACTAAAACTCCTGAGTTGGAACTTGAAGAGTACCAGCTTGCTAGAGACAGGCTAAGGAGAACGATCAACCCACCAGTCAGATATGCACAAGCAGACCTAGTTGCTCATGCTTTTAATTTTGCTTACACTCTTGAGTATAATGAGCCTAGGACATATGGTGAGGCTATGAAGAGTAAAAACAAGAAAGAATGGCAGCAGGCCATGGAAGAAAAAATTTGTTCTCTTAGGAAGAACAATACTTGGAAGTTGGTGGAGAGACCTCAAAAGAAGCTAGTCGGGTGCAAGTGGGTGTATAAGGTGAAGGAGGGGATACCGGGATTGAGCCTACAAGATTTAAGGCTAGGTTAGTAGCACAAAGTTTTACTCAGAGACAAGGAGTCAATTTTCATGAGATATTCTCTCCAGTTGTCAAGAACACATCTATTAGAATTTTGTTAGCCATGTGCACAAACCTTGATTTACATCTAGAGCAGATGGATGTAAAGACAGCTTTTCTACATGGAGAGCTTGAAGAAACGATATACATGGCACAGTCGCAAGGGTTCGAAGAGCCCGAAAAAGAAGATCATGCTTGTTTGCTAAAGAAGTCATTGTACGGGTTGAAGCAATCACCTGGATAATGGTATAGGAGATTTAATGAGTTTATGATGGCTTGTGGTTTTAGTAGGAGCAAGTATGACGGATGCGTGTACTTCAAGAGCATAAGTTGTGAGATGATGTATTTGCTTCTATATGTCGATGATATGTTGATTGCGTGCAAGAACATGGAAGGAATACAGAAGCTCAAGAAGCAGTTGAATGGCGAGTTTGAAATGAAGGATTTGGGAGCAACAAAGAGAATTTTGGGTATGGATATTGTGAGGGAAAGAAGAGATGTTATCTTCTTGTCCTAACAGCGATATATAGTCAAAATTTTGGAGAAGTTTGGTATGTCAAACGCGAAGGCTGTCTCTACTCCTTTGGCCATGCATTTCAGACTTTCAGCAACACAGTCGCCGACATCCGATGAGGAGAAACTGCAGATGAGCAAAGTACCGTATGCAAGCGCTGTGGGGAGTATCATGTATGCAATGGTTTGCATAAGACCAGATATAGCACAGGCTGTGAGTGTGATGAGTAGATACATGGCGAATCCGGAAAAAGATCACTGGCTTGCAGTAAAGTGGATTCTGAGATTCTCAAGGGAACGTCGAATCACGGGTTAATGTATAAGAGGGATGAGGACAGCAATGAAATGATAAGAGGGTATGCAGGCTCAGATTATGTAGGTGATCTTGACAAGAGAAGATCGTTAACGGGCTACATATTCATAGTGTTTGGGTGTAGTGTATATTGGAGATCAGTTCTACAACACATGGTTGCATTATCTACCACAAAAGCAGAGTACATAGCTGTTGGTGAAGCTATCAAGGAGGCCGTGTGGTTAAAAGGCATATGCGCAGAGGTATTGGCTAGTGAAGATGTAAACACCGGTGTTTATTGTGATAGCCAGAGTGCCATACACCTAAGCAAGCATTAAGTGTTCCATGAGAGGTCGAAACTTAGGACGTCCCAAAGCCTATATAAAGGCTACCAATTGGCTTGTAAACACATCTTTGTGGTCAAGTAAGAGATCTTTGTGATCAACAACAATCTTAGTGATAATCTTTGTGGTTCTTAGTGAGAGAAAATCCCTAAGGGCAAGAGAGAGTTTTCTTTGTGATCTCTCTTGTAAAAGGCATACTTTGTGAGTGCCTTGTGATTCATAATAAATGAAGAGTGTGATCTTGATCCGCCGTGGACGTAAGCAAGTTGCTGAATCACATAATTCTTTATGTGTTATACTTCTACCCTTTTCTCTATTTATTTCTTAATAACTTGTTCTGTATTATTATATTACTTGGGTGAATTATTTTGCTTGTTTGTGTACTTCTACTTCAACAAATGAAAATTGCATTTGGAAATTAAATAGCATTGATAATTTCTCTTGATTAAATAGTGTACAAAATTTTAAAATTAAGATCTTCATGTCTTGTTGTAACCTTTTCTTTTGTAGGTGAAATCAGGGAAGGTATGTCCATGTCATGACTGCAATCAGAGACTCAATGTCGACTGAAATCCAGAATATATCAGCTGTCTTTAGTTTAGAAGAAGTTCGATTTCATAGACTTGAAGCAGTTGCTAAATTGGTGCCATACTAGGATTGTGTGTGTTCTAAAAAAATTATTTTGGACTGCAGTTATATATTTTGTGTTTTTATTCTGTTGTTTGCTTTAAAACCATGTCAAGGCAGGAAATGTTTGGGTTTGATTTGGTTGTGGTTGGACACATATGGTTTGTTTATCCAATAGTATATATGCTGTTAAACTCGCTCTTAACATGTTATCAGTCTTTTTAATATTTCTGCATTATGTTCATTCTATTCCTTTTCTTTGGTTAAAAAAAAAAAAATTCACTGAAGAGACTTTGTGAGTTATCATATCTTTTTCTGTAAGAAGTTAAGTGATCATATATGATGCACAACCCATCAGGCTTGTTTTGAATGTTCAAATGCGATATACAACAGATTAGGCTTGTCTTTGTGATTAGCTGAGGAACAATAAGTATTTATCTTTGTTAACGAGTCAACTGTCTCGATTATTAATCTCTGAATTGTTCATAGATATAACTTGATTCATTAAGTTTTCGTTATCTCATAAATGTTAGATGTACTTGGTGTTGGCGATCAAATCTTACTTTTACGTTACATAAGCAAAGAAAATTAGTTCTTTTGAGTTTGATTGAAATTTGTACCCATATTTTATATCATGTCAATAATCTTAATTCAAATGAAGAAATGGAAAAAAAAAAAAAACAATCTGGTTCATTATATTTGGAACTATGACTTTATTAAACTTAGAGAGCATAGAAAGTAATTAGGGCAATGTATGAATTTTCATTTCAGCAGAACACCAACAAACACAGATACAAATACAGAGGAAGAAGACATGTCCTCTCAGTCCTTGTTGAACATAGTAATGAGAATTCTTGGGAGAAAAGCAAGTTTTTAAATTAATGTTACAATTAATCATGATAAAAGATTACACTGCTTAAAGTTTCTTTGGTTTTGGACCTTTCAGAGATTTTCAAAGCTACTTCACCACCTCAGAGATTTCCAAACTCCGGAGAGATCTTGCAATGATAGGAAAAATCTTAATTCTCTGTTGCTCTTTCTTCTCCTTATACAATAATGATTCCTTCCATTTGATTGAAACTAACTGCATTCCGTTCTTTGAACTGTATTAGACCTTGAACTGTACTAATTTATGATTTTTAGAATTTTATTTGCAGTTTGTTGACCTTTTTGCGATACGGGGTTTAGATAAGCAAAGCTGTAAACTAAAATACTTCAACATCTGGGTCAATGCTTAATCATGAAACCAAATCTCAAAAATATTTTAAACCACGCAACAATTCAGTTTCTCAATCTAAATGTCATTCAGATTCTAGTTTTTGTAGAGTTATCTCATGCATCTGTGGGTAATTGTGACGAAATTCTTAGTCCATAAGAACCTGCTATGTGAGAATGTGAAGCATGCACTTTCTTAAATCATGTGAGTGCCATGAATCATGATGATAGTTTATTTACATATATTTTGTAATGACTTAAATCTCACATCAGATAGACTCGTTCAAAGTGAAGGTTTTATAAGGAGAAATCTCTCTACCTTTTGTCACGCTCCTAATATTTTCAAGCAATTACTCGAGTATTTGGCGCGCGACAAGACCACCAAGAGAGGTTTTGGCCCATGATGTGTTACATGGGTTGAAGCTTCCAGAAGGCCCAATGGATTTGGGTTAATGCCACATGTGTGTAGTAGGTGGGAGAGTTTTCTAGAAAAGACATATTCCTTGGGATATACTTTTGGTAGTTAGCATCTTTGGAATATTCCTTAACATATTCTCTTCTTTAGATGTGGACCATTGGATTAGAGTTAATCCTAACAGTCCATTGTATATAGTTTTAACTATAAATAGGTGGAGTTCTCATTTGAGAAACCATCCTCCAAATTGTAGAAATACTCATAGCTTGTAATTCTATAGCTTTGTAATTCTCTATTTAGTAATAAAATACGAGAGCATTCTCTCAAACACTTGGTGTGCTTCTTTTTCATCTCTTTCTTTGGTTAATTGGGGTCTTGTAGGCTGCTTAGCACTAGCAAGTGTCTAAGGCCGCGCGGGTTCGAGAAATTGGGTCGTGACACTTTGTGAAGCGCCTTGGGAAAAAGGTAGCGCATGTGCGTGAACCCCAGGGATAAAGTCTTGAGGGGAAATGGTAGTGTTGTTGTGCGTGAACCCCAAAGAGAACAATACCTTGCGCAGGCGAGGCACCTTTTGAGGATGGTGATTCGTTCCGTCCATAAAGGACAAAGTCGTGAGGGGACATGTTAGCGCAGCGGAAGCGTGCGTGAACCCCAAAGCGGACAATACCTTACACGGGGACGGGTGGGCTATTTCAATTGGTATCAGAGCATAGGTTATAGATTCTGCAGATTTAGTATTGTAGTTAACATAGTTGGGTTGATATTTTTGTAGACACCACCATGCCACCACGTCGTACTAGACCTATCATTGAGCTGAACCCCCATCCTAGGCATCGTGGGGGAAATGAGCCGATAAATGAAGGTGCAGCAGAATCAAATGCACCTCCACCTATTCAGCAAGTTCCTGTGACCCCGCCCACGATTGATATGCTTGTTCAGCTTGTGATTGCAGTTGTACAAAATCAGGCTCAAACACGTGCTAGCATTAACACTATTGAGCAAGTGAAGAATCTTGGGGCAAGAAGTTTTGATGGTTCGGGAGATCCTTCAGAGGATGAGTCCTGGTTAGATAGGGTGGAGCGCATATTTGATGTGATGAGGTGCTCAAATGAGGAAAAATTATCTTTTGCCATATTCTTGCTTGATGGAGGTGCACTCAATTGGTGGAGATCAGTACAAGAGCACTATTAGACCCCCGAAGAGATTATTTGGGTAGTATTTCGAAAAGAATTCTATAACCACTTCTTTCCTACTGTATACCGAGAGGGTAAACAAAAAGAGTTCCTTTGTCTAACTCAAGGTTCTATGTCTGTTGAGCAGTATGAGAGGAAATTTTTAGATCTTTCACGTTTTACTACTGCGACAATTTTTATAGAGAAAGAGAAATGCACTAAGTTTGAAGATGGTTTACGCCGTGAGATTCGTACAGCTATAACAGTTTCTGGCTTCAGTAAGTTTGGAAAGCTAGTGGAGGCTGCAATGAGGGTAGAGCGGAGTATCAACGAGTCGCACAGGATTTTATTGTAAGACAGAAACGTAATCAAGAGTGGATAGATAGTAGCCTTAGCAGTAGGCCGCTTAAGAGAGGAGACAGTCATGCAACTAATTCGTATGGCTTCCAAAGAAGTCAGAGTTTGGGGTATAGAGGAGGACAGGGACAGAGTTTTAGTCAAGGTTCAGTACAGCAACCTATAGGAAACAGAAGCCAGGGATCTAGTGGTAGAGGTGGCGAAGGCTACCATGATGACCGTTTAACCAGCTCTAGACACACATAGTGTAGAACCTGTGGCAAGAACCATCAGGGACAGTGCTTGGTTGGGAGCAGTGTTTGTTACCATTGTGGTCAGATTGGACATATTAAGAGATATTGCCCAACTTTGGCTCAGGGTGATAACTCTACTCAGAGGTCTATGCCACAACACTTCCAGAGAGACTTCAGTTAGACTCAAGGTCAGAGGAGTGTACAGACAGGAGGTTCTACATCGACTGGTAGGACTTAGACTTCTACTTTATGCCAAAGGGGCCAACCTGGTCAACCTCGCGCTCAGGCTCGAGTTTTTGCCTTGATACAGTAGGAGGCACAGGCTACACCAAATGTCATCATGGGTACATTATCTATTTTTGGTCGCAAGACCCATATTCTTATTGACCCAAGATCTACGCATTCTTTTGTTTCTCGTGCCTTTTTTGTGCATTCCAATAAGGAGCTGAAACCCCTAGAGTATGGCTTAGTTGTTGCCACACCCATTGGAGATTCATTACTTGTTGAGAATGTGTTTCAAAATTGTAGAGTTAGAGTGGGTGGGCATAATTTTGAGGCAAACTTAATACCCTTTGACATTAGAGACTCTGACGCTATACTGGGTATAGATTTTCTTGCCAATCATTATGCTTCTGTTGATTGTTTTAGGAATGAGGTGGTGTTCAAAAAGCTAGGGAGGTAGGAGATTAAATTTTATGGAGAACGGAGGCTTCTTCCTTCATGTATTATATCTACCATGGGTGCTAGGCGGTTACTCAGAAAATGGTGCTCAGCCTACTTAGCCCATGTGGTGGATACTAGAGTGGATGAGGTAAGGTTTGAGGATATTCCAGTGGTGCAAGAATTTTCAGATATCTTTCTTAATGATTTACCAGGGTCACCATTAGATAGGGAGATCGAGTTCACAATAGATTTGATCCCTAGGACAACACCTATCTCAATAGCACCATATAGAATGGCTCCAGTAGAATTGAAAGAATTTAAAGTTCAGTTACAAGAATTGGTGGATAAGGGGTTTGTTAGACCTAGTGTATCTCCATGGGGAGCCCCGGTCTTGTTTGTTAAGAAGAAGGATAGAACATTCAGACTTTGCATTGACTATCAACAATTGAACAAGGTTACAATACGCAATAAGTACCCACTTCCATGTATTGATGACTTATTTGATCCACTTCAAGGCGCTAGAGTCTTCTCTAAGATAGATCTACACTCGGGTTATCACCAACTTAAGATTAAGGAAGCTGATATTCCTAAGACTGCTTTCAAAATCCGTTATGGACACTATGAGTTTTTAGTGATGCCATTCGGGTTAACGAATGCCCTAACAGCCTTTATGGACTTGTTGAATAGGGTGTTTCGTCCCTACCTTGTCGATTTGTAATTGTGTTTATTAATGATATCTTGGTATATTCTCGGAGTGAGGAGGAGCATATAGAGCATTTAAGGCTTATCTTACAAATCTTAAGGGATGAACAACTTTATGCCAAGTTCAACAAATGTCAGTTTTGGCTTGACAGATTAGTATTTTTGGGCTATATGATATTAGCGGAGGGCATTTATGTTGATCCCCAGAAGATTGAAGCAGTGGTGAAATGGAAGCGACCTACTAGTGTAGCCGAGATTATGAGTTTTCTTGGATTAGCCGGTTATTATCGTAGGTTTGTAGAAGGGTTCTCCAAGATATCTGACCTATTGACACAGTTGACCCGAAAAGATGTTAAGTTTGAATGGAATGAAGACTGTGAAAGGAGCTTTCAAGAACTCAAGGCATTTTAACTTCAGCACTAGTACTTACTCTTCTATCTGGTAATGAGGGGTTTGTGGTATATAGTGATGCTTCCAGACAAGGATTAGATTGTGTTAATGCAACATGGTAAGGTAGTGGCCTATGCTTCCAGGCAACTTAAGAAGCATGAGCTAAACTACCCAACACACGATTTGGAGCTTGCAGCGGTGGTATTTGCACTTAAGACTTGAAGGAATTACTTATATGGAGTAACTTGTCAAAGTTTTACTAATCATAAGAGTCTTAAGTACCTACCTACTCAGAAGGACTTGAACTTGAGACAGATGAGATGGATTGAGTTGATCAAGGACTATGAGTGTACCATTGACTATCATCCAGGCAAGGCGAATGTGATAGCTGATGCACTTAGTAGGAAATCCTGCAGTTCTATTGCTCATTTGAGAGTGACACAGATGCCTTTGTTGATTGAGTTGAGATCTTTAGGAGTTGAGCTAACAGTTTCTGATTCTAGGGCATTGATGGCCAGTTTTCGGGTTAGGCCTATAATAATTAATAGAGTTCGTGATATGCACACTCATGACCCTCAATTAGTGAAGTTGATTGATGATGTGAAAAAGGGTTTGCGAGCTGATTTCATGGTGAGAGATGATGGGACCCTAACCATAGGTAGTAGACTTTGTGTGCCCAATATAAAAGATTTAAAAAAAGAGATCATGGAAGAAGCTCATTGTTCGGTCTATATCATACATCTGGGTAGTACGAAGATGTATCGTACATTGAGGGATCATTATTGGTGGCAGGGTATGAAGAGAGAGATTGCTGAGTTTGTTTCCCGATGCTTAGTTTGTCAACAGATCAAGGCCGAACATCAGAGGCCTGCAGGACTTTCCTAGCCTCTTCCTATTCCTGAGTGGAAATGAGAGCATGTTACTATAGACTTTGTGATAGGGCTTCCACGTACTCAGATGGGTTATGACAGTATATGGGTGATTGTCGATCGACTCACGAAGTCTGCTCACTTCTTACCTATCAAAGTTACTTATTCACTTGTTAGGTTGGCTAGTATTTATGTAGCTGAGATAGTACATCTTCATGGAGCACCTGTATCCATAGTTTCAGATCGATCCCCATTTTGCATCTAAATTTTGGCCCAGTTTACAAAAGGCATTAGGCACAAAGTTGAATTTTAGTATCGCTTTCATCCCCAGACAGATGAACAATCAGAGCGTACTATACAAACCTTGGAAGATAGGCTATGAGCTTGCGTGATCGAGTTCAAAGGTAGTTGGGATGCTTACTTACCTTTGATAGAGTTTGCCTATAATAATAAATACCAAGCTAGCATTAAGATGGCTCCATAAAAGACTTTGTATGGTAGGAAATATAGAACTCCAGTTTGTTAGGACGAAGTGGGCGAAAGAAGATTATTGGGCCCAGAATTGGTGCAAGATACTAATGATAAAATGAAGATTATTCGAGAGAAGATGAAAATAGATCAAGATAGACAAAAAAGTTATGCTGACAAGCATATGAGAAATCTGAAATTTAATGTAGGAGACCGAGTATTTCTACGAATCTCTCCTTGGAATGGTATTCTTCACTTTGGGAAGCGTGGTAAGCTAAGCCCGCGGTACATTGGTCCATATGAGATCATAGAACGTGTTGGTGTAGTTGCCTATCGCGTAGCTTTACCACTAGAGCTATCAAGAATCTACAATGTGTTTCATGTCTCAATGCTTCGGAAGTACATGTATGACCCGAGCCATGTGTTAAGGCAACAACATGTTCAATTGAGGGCGGATTTGACATATGAAGAGGAACCAACGAAGATATTAGAAAGAAAGCAACAAGTCTTGCATTCTAAAACCTTGTTCTTAGTAAATGTTATGTGAAAGAATCATACAAAGGAAGAAGCTACTTGGGAGCGTGAGGACTTGATGCGAGCACTATACCCACATCTTTTTCCCTCAAGTATGTTAAATTTTGAGGACGAAATTATTTTTTTAAGGAGAAGGATTGTAATATGCCGTTTAAAAGAAAAAAAAAAGGCCTTAAGCCCATTTCTCACCCAAAAGCCCACCAAAATCCATTTTCTTTTATTTTAGCTAACAAAATGAAAGAAAACACAATTCTTCATCTTCCCCAAGTGTCTTTGCCAAGAGAGAGAATAGGTAAGTCCTCTTGGCTCTTTCTTTCAATTTCTTTCTTTTCTTTATTAATTCATGAATATTTCTAAGTGATTAAGTTATGAGTAATGATTTTTAACATAGATTTAGACCTCTTAGCATTAGAATTTTTCTTAATTAGAGAGAGATTTAGACAATTAAGGTTTTAGAGAGAGAAAGTTAGTGTGAGAGAAGAGTATCCAATCTTTTGGGAGCATGATTATCACTCTATTTTAAGGTTTTTATGTTAGAGTGTAGAATTCCATGAAATTGAGAGATTTAAGTTTTAGGAAAAACCTTAACCCTTGATTTTAGGGGTAATTTTGAAATTCATTAAATTAATGGCTTAAATTATTATTTTTTTTATTTTAGGACCCGTAAAAAATTTACAGATGAGTTGGACCCCATACCGAAAAGTTCGCATCGATCCAACGAGTTGGTAAGTGTATTAACTCGTTATGTTATCGTTTTGTGTAATAGATTTTGTTTAGAATCGTCAATTTAGGTATTAATTTTTTTATTAATGAATAATAGTACACTTTATCTCATTTAAGAGGGTTCCCGAACGTGACGTATCCCGGTAACGTATTTTTGATAAATATCATCACTTTTTATGAGTGGGATTTATATTATATATGTATATATATATATATATTATTTCTCATATCAAAGATTTTGTTTATTATACATCATTTTTATTAAGTCTATGAAACATAATGAGTATTTAATTTTTAGTTAAATTAATTATTTTACGTTATGAAAAAAATGCATTTATATTATAGTTTGACTCCCCGAACATTTGTAAGTAACGTTATAGATTATTTATAATAAGAATATGTTTAAATGATTTATTGTTTAAGTATAAAGCTTGAGATGAGATTCAATGAGTTTATAATTATTAAAATAAAAGTAGTTTTCAAACCACTAGGCAGTACCCTCTCCTATTAGTTAGAGATATGAGATTCAGGCCTTTGGGGCCTGTCTATACACACACATAGGTTTTGGGTCGTGTGTATGGGTGCTTTTACTCTTTGGGAGCCAGTTTGCTTTGCGCATGCGTAAGACAATGATTTGAGATGATATATAGATAAGTACGTTCAATGCTCTGCCCGAGAGATATTCTGGGTACGACGAGATTTTCTCCCCGAGTACTGGTTTAGTGTAATGTTTTAAAGACTTAATCATTTATAATATTATATCACATTTTGTAGAACTTTTATTTGTAATATAATTAAAATGAGATTTAATGATTCTTTCGATACTTTTAAATTATTTACATTATTTATGTTAAGATTGATATTTATGATTTAAAGATTTATTATTATTATTATTGTTATTATTATCAATTTTATTTTCTTTCATGTATTTTGAAATTATTCCACTCATTGAGTTTCATGAAAACTCACCTCCTTCACTTTTTCTCATCTCAAGAGATAGTAGACGTTCTCAGCTCAGCGACTAGTTAGGGTGGGTCACGTGGTGATATTTTTATGTCTTTTGTGAGCCATATAGAATATATGAACTCTCTTTTTTCGTTTGGGCCTATAAGAACTTAGCATGTTTATCTTGTAAATTATAAATTTGTATTATGGTATTTATATTTTTTTGGGTTTTTGATGCCATGAGTTTGATAACTCTATCTTAGATACTGAGAATATGTTGACATATGAATTATAAGTGTATTAATTTTTATTGATGTTGATGTCGTGAATTGTGGATGAGATATGAAAAGTTTGGAAGTTTGATTGATAGTATTGGATTTATAGAAGTGTTATTCTTTTAATTGTAGGTTTGAAAATGTCCATAAAACAGGGAAAACTCTGTCAAAATTTCGGTAGAATTCCTAGTGTAGTAAGTGTTCTTAAATTGTCCATAGGATAGCGGTCAAGATCCGTCTTAAAGTTTATAGAAATCTGTTGGGCGGGTCATTTTAGTGGTGGGGGGTATTATAATGACACAAATCCCACATCAGACAGACTCGTTCAAAATGAAAGCCTTATAAAAAAAAATTCTGCCTACCCTTGTGAGGCGTCTTGGGGGAAAAGTAGCGCATGTGCGTGAACCCCAAGGACAAAGTCTTGAGGGGACAAGGTAGCGCCGTTGTGCGTGAACCCTAAAGAGAATAATACATTGCGCAAGCGAGGCGCCTTTTGAGCATGGTAATTCGTTCTGTTTATAAAAGACAAAGCCGTGAGGGGACAACGTAAGACAAAGCCGTGAGGGGACAACGTAGTGCAGCGAAAGCGTGCGTGAACTCCAAAGTGGACAATAACTTACACGAGAACGTATGGGCTATTTCATATTTTGAAATAATTTCTGCATTTAGATATGTAACGACGATGTTTGAACCTATAATTTGGTTTTTCCAGTTTGATTGTGTATGGTGCTCTTGCAACAGAAGAACAAGATGAATGTGGCACAGAAAGCCAATAAAACTTTATCTACTTATTTTTGTACCTGAAGCCTGTTGGCTCTGTGCATGAAGACTGTTTGTGTATTATTTTTTATTTTTTATCCGATCTCTTCCAAAGAAAGGAGGCCCTGAATTGAGAAGCTTCATCACTCAAATCTTTCTGCAACTGCAAATTCCATAAATGTACCACGTCACATATTCTTAATATTTTGACATTAAAATGAGGGGAGGTCTGCGTGTATCTCTCCATTCTTGTCATCTAGATGAATTTTGATAAATATTAGGGGGGTAAATGATAATTTTTTTATTTTAAAATTGGTTTTGCTGTCTGCTCTGCCCTGTGTCCTGAGTTGACAATTCCTACTAGAGAACAGAGAGAGCGCAAGGGAGATATGGATGCCAACTTCAGACTACTATCGGAGAGGTTGAGAAGGCTGCTGTTAGCAGGTGAAGAAGGAGGAGTAACGTTACCAGATGGTGCTGCTAAAGAGCATCTTCGGAACCTTCTTACTGAGACTGAACTCCTTTCTCCATTTCTGAGGATCATTGAACCTATCATAAGTGAAGTTGTGTATCAAATTTTGGATGGACGAAAAAATTTTCCCCCAGAAGTTTTGGCCATTCTGAAAGAAATCAACTGCTTTGCCAATGAATCTGACAAGGTCGTTGACTCTATCATCATCAGCAATTGCCTGCAACAACAAAAAAATTGTGAAAGCAGCGGCAGCAGCTGTTCAAAGGGTGTGTGTGTATGTACTGATGACGCTCTTGTGCAACTGCAGAAGAAAATCATTGATATTAAACAATGGATCCTACAAACTGGACCCAGCGAATCAACACCAACTGAAGTTCCTGATTCCCTGTCATCGACTTCAGGGTTTAAGAAGAGAGACGACATAATTGTGGGTGCAGATATCGAGGACAAGATGGAGAAGTTGTTAGATCTGTTGATAGAGGGAGAACCTCACCTTTCAGCAGTTGCAATTGTTGGTAGCACTGGGTTGGACAAAGACTGCTTTGCCTGCAGAAGCTTACAACAGCAATTATGCTAAGAATTATTTTGATTGTCGTGCTTGGGTGTCTTTTCACTTTGGTAGAAACATTAACAAGATGTTGGAGCAGATAATGAAGTCTGTGATGCCTCCATCTAAATTGAGTTATGGATAAAGATGATGAACTGAAAACTACCGCTCTTCATAATTACTTAACAAGAGGTTTTTGATCGTGCTTGATGACGTGGTCTTCGATTATGTATGGGATTATGTTAGAGAAGCTCTCCCAGATCATCACAACAGTCACTAATGTTGACATTCTCAAATCGTGTCTACAGGAAAACGGAGAGCAAATTAAGCTTCATTTAGTGCCTGCTACAAGACCACTAAAAGCTACATACCAAGGATGGCCTTTTCTCGTCTTATACTATGGAAGTAAATCATTACAAGAAAACATGGTAGACATGGAGAAAGGGCCATTTGAGTCTCAACTGTGGTCCATGTTGGCGTTACCTTTGCACTTGAAATTATGCTGCCTTTATTAATGTGCCTTTAATGGCGTTTTTGAGTTATCAACAAAGCAATTGTACGAGTTGTGGATAGCTGAAGGTTTCATTCTAGACGATAGCGAGGCAACTGCTGAGGAATACCTAGAAGAACTAAATAGTAGAGGTTTCATTGGAACGAAGAGAAGAGCTGGAGGCAAAATCAAAGTATGCACTATTTCTAGTATTACCTGGTCTTCATCACTGGGAATTGCTGACACGATGGAATTTATCAAAATCTTTTCCGAAAAAGGAGAATATGAATCATTGCAAGATGTTAAACGGCTCACTGTCATGGGCAACCTGCTGAGTTCCTTTCCTGGGAGCATTCTGATATATACCTCCAATCTTTGCTGGACCGCACCTCAGATGACGACCATCTTGCTCTAATAGATTGCGAGAATATTTGTAAAAAGTTCAAACATCTCAGGGTTTTGGACTTGGGATCTCGAGTTCTGAACAAACCTCCAATCGGAATTGAAAATTTAATTCTTTTGAGGTACTTGGCGTTGAATATTCCTTCACTTAAAAGCCTTCCTTCATCGTTATGCAATCTTCTCAACCTTCTTTCGCTAGACATGCCAAGTAGCTACATAGATGATTCATCAGATGAGTTTGGAAGATGAACAAACTTAGGTATCTAAATTTTGCTTACATGACACTACCGGCTCATCCCGGAAAATATTGCAACACTCTTGAAAATCTCAATTTCATTTAGACTTTGCACGCTAGTAGCTGTACTCCTGACATATTGCGTAGACTATCTAATCTTCAAAAGTCTCCGAATATGTGGAGATCTAAGTTACTATCAATCTGTGCTTTCGAAAAGCCTTTGCAAACTGAGTTGCCTTGAATCTTTGAAGGTCGTGAATGAAAAGAAGACGACACGACTCTCACGATTGGTCCTATCTGAATTCGAATTTCCTCAAACACTAAACCACTTGAGCTTGTCAAATACCGAACTAAAGGAGGACCCGATGCCAACACTTGAAAAGCTTCCACAACTTAAGGTGCTGAAGTTGAAGCAGAACTCATATTTAGGAAGAAAGCTGGTTTGTGAGTCTAATGGTTTTCCAGGCCTCAAGGTTTTGCATCTAAAATCAATGCTATGGCTAGAGGAGTGGATTATGGGTACTGGAGTCATGCCAAAACTTGAAAACTTAATCATCAACCCTTGTGCTTATTTGAAAAAGCTTCCTCAAGAGCTTTGGCACATAAAGACCTTGCGCAAATTGGAGTTAGGGTTGTTAAAATTACAACACCAAATTAAATTAAATTAATTACAACATCAAGCCCAAGATTAAGCCCAAATATTTACAAGCCCAATTCTTGAAGTTTCTAGATTAGGTAAGATATTTTAAGTTAATAATTAAGGAGATAAGTATTATAAACTTGTGTGGTTAATAAATTTTTACATTATTTTATTTGTGTGGTTTTGGTTTGTTGAAACTAAGTATAAATACCCCCCTCCCTCATTTAATTTTGCAAGCAAGCAAGTTAGGAATAAAGAGTTGATCAAGTATTTGATCAATTGTTGAGAGTTTAGAGTGTTAGAGAGTTGAGCAAATAATAAGCTCAACAAAGAGTGTGTGGGAGTTGAGTTGTGAGTGTTATGTTGTAAATGAGAAAGAGTGAGAGTTTCTAAATTTTGTGTTGTAAGTTTTGTATTAATAAAAGTGTTCCATTTGTGCTCTATTATTCTCTACAATTGGTATCAGAGCGGGAATGTCTGGGACTGCTCAAGTTGTAGGATTTCTAAGAATTCTGAGTATGCTCTGTGGTTGCAGCTTTGACTGATCTTCCACATCAGAAAGGATTTTTAGAAATTGTGAGTGAGTGAGCTTCTGTGTTTCGTGAGTAGTCTGTGACTCTGCAAGTTTGTTAACAAAACTTGTTTCTGAGGTACTGCCAACACGATGGGTGACCTTCAAGTCGTTGGAGGAATCAAGAAGCTCAACAACCAAAATTACAATACATGGGCGACGTTGATGGAGTCTTACCTTCAAGGCCAAGATCTTTGGGAGGTCGTTGGCGGGAATGAAGTGAAGCAGCCAACAGACGAAGCCACTTTAAAGAAGTGGAAGGTAAAAACTGGTAAGGCTATGTTCGCCATTAAGACCACAGTTGAAGAAGAACTGTTAGAGCACATAAAGAAGGCTAAGACGCCAAATGAAGCATGGGACACTTTTGCATCACTCTTCTCAAAGAAAAACAACATGCAACTACAGCTTCTAGAGAATGAACTGTTGTCAATTGCACAACGCAACATGACGATCAACCAATACTTCACAAAGGTAAAGTCCTTGTGCCGTGAAATATCTGAGTTAGATCCTGCCGCTGCCATTGCTGAAACTAGGATGAAAAGAATTATCATCCATAGTTTGAGGGCCGAGTATAGAAGTTTTGTTACTGCTGTACAAGGCTGGCCAACCCAACCATCTCTCATTGAATTTGAAAATTTGCTTGCTGATCAAGAAGCGATTGTCAAGCAAATGGGTGGAGTCTCTTTAAAAAGCGATGAAGAAGCACTCTACATCGACAAAAGAAAAGGTCGATTTAAACGATGTGTTGGTGGAGGATCTAAAAGAGATGATGACAAGATAAAGAGTTATCATCAAGAAGGTAGCTCACAAACAGGGGGAGTATGGAGGGCTCGCGGCAATGGTAGTCAGTCCAACCAAAAGAAAAAGTTTGAAGGAAAATGCTACAATTGTGGAAAAATAGGACACATGGCAAAAGATTGTTGGTCTAAGAAAAGGTCTGCTGAGGGTAATGCTGCCACATCAAACTCAGAAAGAAAAAGTGAAGATGAATGGGATGTTGAAGCGTCTGTCGCTATAGAGGAAGAAGACCTATCACTCTCAGTGATAATGCCTGGACGGATTGACTATAAAAATGATTGGATCGTCGACTCAGGATGTTCAAATCATATGACTGGTGACGAAGAAAAGCTGCAAGATACGACTAAGTACAAAGGAAGTCGCGTGGTGGTGACAGCCAACAACTCAAGATTGCCTATAGCTCACATCGGTAACACAGTCCTTGCACCTCGTTACAGTCCTAACAAGGTAACACTTCAAGATGTCTATCATGTCCTCGTCATGAAAAAGAATCTATTGTCAGTATCACAGTTAACATCTTCTGGACACTATGTCTTGTTCGGTCCACAAGATGTTAAGGTGTACCAAGATTTAAAAATCATGGGAACACCAACAATGGAAGGAAGACGACTAGAGTCAGTCTATGTACTATCAGCAGAGTCAGCTTATGTAGATAAGACTCGAAAGAATGAGACAGTAGATTTGTGGCATGCACGATTGGGACATGTAAGTTATCATAAGCTAAAAGTGATGATGAGCAAGGCAATGCTTAAGGGTCTACCTCAACTTGATGTGAGAGTGGATACAGTGTGTGCGGGATGTCAGTACGGTAAGGCACATCAACTATCATATGAGGAGTCAAAGTTTAGAGCTAAGGAGTCATTGGAGTTGGTTCACTCTGATGTGTTTGGACCTGTCAAGCAGCCATCAATTAGTGGTATGCGATACATGGTGACATTTATTGATGACTTCTCGAGGTATGTATGGGTTTTCTTTATGAAGGAAAAATCAGATACTTTTTTGAAGTTCAAGGAATTTAAAGAAACAACTGAATGAGA
Organism: Ailanthus altissimus; assembly: GCA_946807835.1. Lineage (NCBI taxonomy): Eukaryota > Viridiplantae > Streptophyta > Magnoliopsida > Sapindales > Simaroubaceae > Ailanthus > Ailanthus altissimus. The sequence continues at coordinate 25,878,191 of OX327704.1, read as the reverse complement.
AGTTGGAAAGAAGATTCATTGTCTCCACACAGATAATGAAGGAGAATATACCTCTAATGAGTTCTCACAATATCTTCGAGAAAATAAGATACGACATCAGTTCACATGTGCCAACACGCCACAACAAAATGGTGTTGCAGAAAGGAAGAATCGGCATCTTGCAGAGATTTGTAGAAGTATGTTGCACGCAAAAAATGTACCAGGAAGATTTTGGGCCGAAGGAATGAAGACTGCAGCCCACGTGATTAATAGGCTTCCTCAACTAAAGTTAGGGTTCATATCACCCTTTGAGAAGTTGTGGGATATGAAACCTACAGTGAGTCATTTTCGAGTATTTGGTAGTATATGCTATGTGTTTGTGCCAAATCACTTGAGAAATAAATTCGACAAAAAGGCAATCAGGTGTATCTTTGTTGGATATGATAACCAGCGCAAAGGATGGAAATGTTGTGACCCTACTAGTGGGCGGTGCTACACATCAAGAAATGTGGTGTTTGATGAAGTATCTTCATGGTGGTCGCCACACAAAGAGGAGCTTCCAGATTCAAAAGAAATAGAAGAACGACTACAACAAAAGATAGATGATCAAATTGCTGAAATCCGACCGAGCCAAGAAGACCTTGATAATGGAAGCAGCGATGACAACACCGAGCAAAAGACAACTCAAAGTCCTTGGCAAACTGGCATCTATCAACAACCAACAACGGAGGCCAAATATGAAGGAGCAGAACCTGTAACTCCTCAGTCTCATCCTCGAAGGTCAATAAGAATACGAAAGCCTAATCCCAAATATGCTAATGCGGCTATGGCGAAAGAGGAAAATTTTAAGGAACCTGAGACTTTTGAAGAAGCATCACAGAACTCTGAATGGATTAAAGCTATGGAAGAAGAAATTATAGTATTGGAGCAAAATCAAACTTGGGATTTAGTGCCAAAGCCAAAGGATGTGAAACCTATATCTTGTAAGTGGGTGTATAAGATCAAAAGACGTCCTGATGGATCGGTGGAGAGGTATAAAGCTCGGTTGGTAGCTCGAGGATTTTCTCAACAGTATGGACTAGACTATGATGAAACGTTTAGTCCAGTAGCCAAGATCACCACAGTACGAGTTCTACTTGCATTGGCAGCTAGTAAAGGTTGGATATTGTGGCAAATGGACGTAAAGAATGCTTTTCTACATGGAGAGTTAGATCGGGAGATCTATATGATTCAACCAATTGGATTTGAAAGCAAATTTCATCCTGATTATGTGTGTAAATTGAGAAAGGCATTGTATGGATTAAAGCAAGCTCCAAGGGCGTGGTATGGTAAAATTGGAGAATTTCTAACACATGGTGGTTACTCTGTAGCACCAGCTGATTCTAGCCTTTTCGTCAAAGCTAATGGAAAGAAACTTGCAATTGTGCTGGTATATGTGGATGACTTAATTATCACTGGAGATGATGAAGAAGAAATTCGTCGAACAAGAGAGAATTTGGCGGTTCGCTTCCAGATGAAAGAGTTTGGACAACTTAAGCATTTCCTTGGGCTCGAAGTTACTCGGACAGCAAAAGAAATTTTTCTAGGACAACAAAAATATGCCAAAGATTTGTTGCAGAAGTTTAGGATGCTAGAGTGCAAGCCTATCTCAACACCGCTAGAAGCCAATGCCAAGTTGTGCGGTCATGAAGGAAAGGATTTAGAAGATGGAACTATGTATCGACAACTGGTAGGAAGTCTCATCTATTTGACATTGACTCGACCAGACATTTCTTATGCAGTTGGAGTAATAAGTCGATACACTAAGAAACCTCACTTAGAAGCAGCTCGACGAATATTGAGATATGTGAGAGGCACAATAGACTATGGTCTCTTCTATAAAAAAGATCAAGATTGTAAAATAGTTGGCTATTGTGATGCTGACTATGCTGGAGATCATGACACACGACGTTCGACCACTGGGTATTTTTTCAAGATTGGTTCAGGAACAGTCTCTTGGTGCAGCAAAAGGCAACCGACTGTATCATTGTCAACTACTGAAGCTGAGTACAGAGCAGCTGCAATGGCAGCTCAAGAAAGTACATGGTTGATGCAATTGATGGAGGATTTACATCAACCAAGAGATTATAAAGTGTCAATATATTGTGATAATCGGTCAGCAATTTGTTTGGCAGAAAATCCAGTTTTTTCATGCAAGAACAAAGCATGTGGAGGTGCATTATCACTTCATCCGGGAGAAAGTTCTGCAAGAAGAAATTGAGTTGTTGTATGTTAAGACCGAAGATCAAGTGGCTGATTTGTTCACAAAAAGCTTGGGTGTTGATAAGTTTGAAAAGTTTCGAAGACAACTCAACATGGTTAGAAGAATGGAAGTTGGTGTTGAGGGGGAGTGTTAAAATTACAACACCAAATTAAATTAAATTAATTACAACATCAAGCCCAAAATTAAGCCCAAATATTTACAAGCTCAATTCTTGAAGTTTCTAGATTAGGTAAGATATTTTAAGTTAATAATTAAGGAGATAAGTATTATAAACTTGTGTGGTTAATAAATTTTTACATTATTTTATTTGTGTGGTTTTGGTTTGTTGAAACTAAGTATAAATACCCCCCTCCCTCATTTAATTTTGCAAGCAAGCAAGTTAAGAATAAAGAGTTGATCAAAGAATTTGATCAATTGTTGAGAGTTTAGAGTGTTAGAGAGTTGAGCAAATAATAAGCTCAACAAAGAGTGTGTGGGAGTTGAGTTGTGAGTGTTATGTTGTAAATGAGAAAGAGTGAGAGTTTCTAAATTTTGTGTTGTAAGTTTTGTATTAATAAAAGTATTCCATTTGTGCTCTATTATTCTCTACAAGGGTGGCCTCAGCCTAAGTTGAGGCAAAAGCTACGCGAGTTTGAGGATATGAAAAGGTATGACATACAAATATATCCTTTTGGAATCTGAATAGCACAAAATTGAGTTTGGTATCAGTCACTTTTGAGGTAATTTTTCCACTCAGATTTTTCTGCAGGCTATTACTTAACTAGTACGTATGCTTTGTTTCTCTTCTTCAATGTATATGGATATTAACTCAAAAGGTTTACCTAAACAAAAATGGTCGGGTACATCTTTTCACAACTTAAAATCTCATAGTCAGCATTCAACATTCATTATTTTCTAACGTTAATACTGTATCAATGTAAGATAAATTAATAATGATCGTCCTAACGAAAAAATCCGTATCTCTAGACAAGTAGTACTGAGTTTTACTATTCTAAGTGTTAAAAAAAAATTGGTTACTTGGGCTAACATGAGCAGGAAGTTAATGCACAAAGGGAATTATTGCAATTTCTTGATGATTATATTTCCGAAGCTTCAACAATTTATTTAGGAATAGGCAGCAGATGACTTAGCGATTAGAAATTATTGATTAGCAACCTTTAGCCACTAGATACTATTTCTATTGTTTAGCAATCAAAATGCATTCAGAAGCAGAACAATAATAATTTTTCTCTCATTATCCTTCCATGGCAACCATGTGGGTTCTTCTAACTTCGTGCAGTAAATTAGAATTCACCCCGCACTTCCTTTCTGCAAATCTCCTCCTTAGAATAGGGGAAGACCATTCTCTATTCAAATATGAGCCTAACAGCCATTGGGGTTCATTGATATATAGTGTAGAAAATTTGATATATATGATCTTCATTTCTCATTGTAATCTTTTCTTGTGCAGGTGAAATCAGAGGAGGTATGTCAATGTTGCAGCTGCGATGGGAGGCTCAGAGGCAACTGAAATCCAGAGTTTAGCAGTTGTGTCTTTATTTTAGCTTTCTAGTAATAAATAAAAGGTTTAAATGCAGAAGAAGTTTGATATTCATAGACTTGAAGCATTTCCTAAATTGGTGCAGTGTTGTGTTCTAAAATAATAATTCTGGATTCACTGTTATGTATTTTGTGTGCTAATTCTATCGTTGGTTTGATTTGGTCATGGTTGGACACATATGGTTTGTATATCCAGTACTATATATGCTGTTGAACTTGCTTTTAAAATGTTACAGGTCTTTTTTAAATATTTCTGGATTATGTTCTTTTTTTTTCCTTTTCTTTAATAGAAAAGTTTTGAAACAAAATCACTGAAGAGACTTTGTGAGTTATCATATCTGGTGTGGCTCTCATCCTTCAGCAGTTGAAGAAAGTAGCTGTGATGTCTTAGAAGACGTAAAACTAGGGCGAAGTACGGGAATTTCGAAGAGTTCTAGTGGTCCAAGTGCAAATGCTTTTTCCCAATTTGGTGAAATTCTAAGTCTTAATGAAGCTACATGGACGGTGAATTTGACATGAATGAATCTCTTCTTAGCTTGTTTGGTTTGCTAGCTTTCTCCAAGCAAGACAATACAGTTCTTACACTAAAGTTTAGATTTTTATCATTGATATTTATGCTTTAATTAAATCTTAATTTGTTTTAGTTTTTCATTCACTAATGATATTTTTATCTCTTCTCTTTTGATTAATGAACATAAATGGAAAAAAAGAATTGCGGTACAAGGCATCTTCTGGGGATGAATGTGGAAGTTGGGGTGCATGTTAAACTGCAGCTTCAGAAGCTAATAGGGATTAGGAATTCCTCCCCTTTGATCAAATTCTAGATACAATGCTTCACGAGCTTTGCCATTATGTTCATGGTCCTCGTGATGCCAAGTTCTACAAGCTTTGGGATGAACTTAGACAGTCTTTTTCCTTTCATTTTTTTTTCTTGTATATACATGTATTAATGGTGCAGAACATTTTTATCCCTTTTTGCTTTGAATGTTGAATGTACTTTAATGTGTTTTGAGCTACTAATGATCTTCTTTCTTGTTTGTTGTTACTTATCAACGGTCCTCTATCAAAGGCATATGTATAATGTATTCATTTTTGGTTCCATATTCACATCAACGTTAGATTGATTTTCAGTTTGCCTGACTGAGAATCAAATAATTAGTAAACATTTGAAGAGCTCAGAAGATTGTCTATGCATATATAGTTTTGGAGTTGTATGGTCTAACTATTTACTTATCGTCAGCGTGGGAAGCTAAGATATGTTACAATAGCTTGATTATGAAGTTTAAACTCTAAACTCTATACAGAATTCAATTTGTTTGTTATGTGTGCCATTTTCTTTCTATAAAATGTCAAACGTCTTTGTGGACCTGCAGCAAATAGTTGTCAGATTTTTGTTCAAAAAAAATATACTAATTTGTTTTTCACTTTGAATTTTATTTTTCCAATGTCTTTGAAGTTTCTCATACATTAGTGTGATTAAATGTCACCAAAGATTGGATGTAATCAGGTAACAGTTGGAAAGATACCTGTTAAATGTAAAGAATCTGTTTTGAGTACGGACAGTTACTCAGCCACACATTTATTCATTTTTGGATGTATATAGGAATGTGCAGAGCTGATGTCCAAGGGAATAACTGGTGCAGGAGTTGGTCTTCTTCTTCCTGTGAGGTGTTTGGCTGGGACTTTTTGGCAGCCTCCAGTTTCATCTCTTTTCCAAACTGCACTAGCTGCTGCAGAAAAGAGAGTTCATTTGGGATCTCTACTGACTTCTGGACCTAAACGTTTGGCGGTTACAGGCCCATTATGACTGATCTCAGTCCAATTCAAGCTGCTGCAATGGCTGCAGAAAGGAGATTACATGATGATCTCTGATGTGGCTCTCAGTCTTCAGCAATTGGAGAAAGCAGCTCTGATATCTTAGAAGACGTAGACATAGGGTGAAGTACAGGAAATTCAAGGAGTTCTAGTGGTTCAAGTGCATATGCTTCAGATGCAATATCTTGGAAAGAAATCATGAATCAAGTATCAGTTTAGAATCTAATTTTGTTGATCTAGATACAGATACTTCAACACCTGATTCAATGCTTAATACTGAGAGCAAAACTCAAAAAAGTTGTAAACTCTACAACGTTTCGGTTCCTCAATCCGAACTGCGAAGGTCATTTAGATTCTGGTATTATGGAGTTATCTCGTGCTACATCTTATACATATACGGGTATTTGTGATGCAGCTCGCAGTCCAGAAAAGCCTGGATTGTGGAAATGTGAAGCATGAATTTTCTTAAATCATGCAAGTGTCGTGAATCATGATTATAATTTTGTTTTAAAATTTTGGTCATTACATCATCATTTAGGTATATATTGAAGATGTTTGAAGTTATATTTTAGTTTCTCATCCAAATTCCAGCTTATGTTAATGATAATTTAGTGTTGGAAAATTGGTGATTCAATAATTTTGATTGGACTAGAATTGAGATGAATATCAAAGTAGAGAGTCACAAGAAGTCTAAAGCGTGTGGGACACGTATGGAGAAATCTAGGAAATATGGGACATGACAGAAAAAGTAAAACGAAACTCAAAAACACAAAAGAAACGAAGAAAACAGGGGAGAGTTGCCAACGCCGATGCGTCCAGGGCTGAGCGCCGCGGCGATGGGCGCCAGAAGGGCTGAGCACGGCGGTGCCTGGGCCCGTCAGGATGTCCGTTTTGGTTCGGGATTTCTAGTTTTGGAAAGTTTTGAACTTCCAAAATAAGTGGACTCTTACTCCAACAAGGAATAGGGTTTGTAGGCACGAAATACACCCTATATAAACACTTATAAACCCTTTGTTTAAGATTAAGCATCTAAGGTTTTAAGATGTAACCATAAGAGAGAATAGAAGCGTTAGGTAGGCACTAAGTACGTGGTGCACTAGGGTGTAACCTTTGGGGAGTATTTTTTCTTTAAGTTCTTTGAGTGAATAAAAAAGAAACACCATAGATCCTTTTGGCTTATATGCTCGGGCTATTCTTGTATTCATTGTAAAAATATCTTATGAGGAGATACTAAGAGATTTTAGGGAGTCATGGTGATCAATGGTAGATACTTAGAGGTCTCTATGGGAGATACTAAGGGGTCTTATGGGATCATTGATGATGTAAGAAGATACTTAGTGATCTATATCAATAATAAGAAGTTGGATCATGGATCCTCCGTGGACGTAGGCAATTTTGGGCCGAATCACGTATATCTTGTGTCTTGTGATTAGTTTATTTTCTTTGTCTTTATTGGTATGTTAATCTTATGTGTTCTTTCTTATGGTATGAGTTATGATTTTTCGTTGCGCATAAAGTAAAAAGAGTATCAAAGTTATGGCTTAGTTGATGCCATAAATGTGTCAAATTGAAGTGCATGGTTTGATATCCACAATATTTAATTTTTAAGCCACTTATTTTGTCATAAATGATCTATGATCTGTTAGGTGCCTAAGGCCCCAGATCATTTTATAAATAGGCACATTAAAACTAGAGTTTTTCCCTAATTGTATGAAATTTTCTTTAATAAATATGTTAGAAATAATCACAAAGATTTGTTGGTGAACATGGTAGTAGAAACTTATGTCATCGCAGATATAGAAATGTAAATATAAAATCATTGAAAATTCAAACATTCCAAAGTTTCTTCTACGAGTCCCTTCCTGGATTGCTGCAGCTGTTAATGTAGTAACCAGTATCCACAACCAGTAAGAATAAGTATGTATATATATATATATACGTATTTTATTTGTATGTGGGTGATACTTGATTTATGTATTGTTATTAGTAGTGTTTGTATAGATTAAAGGCATACTATTAGTATTGGGTTTATTTGCAAGACTTTAGATTTATTTTAGGGACCAAATTGTAATACTTTAAAAGTTTTTGGGGCAAATTTATAAATATTAAAAATTAGTCTCTTAGTATAAAAATACAATTTTGAAACCCTAATTCTATCATTTTGGTTGAGTTACCTCTTTTAGAGTGAGAGAAGAGAGAAATAGAGGGGAGAGAAAGAGAAGAAGAAATTGAAATTTTAGATTTTAAGAGGTATATCACAACTATTTCTCAATTTATTGGTGTTAATTAAGTTAATTTCTTTAAGTTTTGATTTCTGAAAATATGTATAATTGAGAATTTGATGTGTATTTTGTAAGATCTTGTGAGAATTGATGATGATCTATGTAGATAACTTGATAAATCATGATGAATTATAAAATTTCTGCTTAATAGTCTCTTGATCTAGGAATTTTATAAATTGTTATGATTCGATTATGGTTTTGAATTTTGAGTATACAAAATTATACATGTTAGGATCATCTGAAACTTTGAATCAATTGAAAATTCTATAAATTGAATTTTTTGTGAATTTACCAAAATAACCTTGAAATTCTAAAAATTTCCTGTGTGAACAGTATGATACAGTGGCAAATAATTTTTGGCCTATTGAATGATCTTAAAAAATTACGAATTTGTGAAATATGATAATTTTATATGTCTAATATGATATACTCAGAATAAAGAATTTAGATCAATGTGGTTAAATTGTTATAATTTTCTAAAGTGTATCAGCTCATTGCAGTATTTAATTAACAAATTTTTAAAGCTATAGAATAAAATAGTTTTCAATTACTTTTGGCAGTGATTTTGAAGTGCAATATTTATCATGGATTGATATATGTGTTAAGAGTAACTCTGTGATAGTTTTATAATTTTTAAGTTAGTATATGATTTTATAAAATTGGGAGATTGAATACTATTTAGTAAATATCTTGATCCTGTTAGGTTAGTAGTTTGGATTTGATGGTGTGTATGGAATAGATTATGTAGAAATTTTGATATAATATTCATATATAAGAATGATATATGAGTCAAGAATGATATATTCTGATTTTGGAGTAATTAGACATCATTTGATGTATTAGAAATTTTTTTTAAGTATAAGTGGTCAAAATGATAAGTTTTGAGAAACAAAGTATTTAGACCAATTTGATGTGATAAATGCATTGTGTATAATTTTGTAAACTATTTAAAGTATTTTATGTGAATTTTGAGGCTTATGAAAGGATTAATCTCCATTGATAGGTTAAGGAGATTTAAGCCTTATAACTGAAAGTGCTAAGAGGTAAGTATACTAGACTTTTTACTGACATCACAATAAACATAGTAAGTGTTATGATTGATTTTGTAAATGTGGTTAGGAATATATTTATGTTATGTTAAAGTATATTTTGATATGAAATGTGAAGACATGTGTTTATAAATGTGAGTATAGATATACATGACATATATGTGTTTTTGAAAGTGAGCTTTCAAAATGAAATGTGATTAATAAAGAGAGCTTTTGAAGTGTAATATGTCCATGAGAAACATTTTATGTTTTGAGGATGCTTGAACTCACTGTTAACTTAGTAGGCATTTTATGTGATTTGTGGAGCCTTTATGTGTGGCTTTTTCTTCAGGATTGGTATATGTTATGTGTTCCATATGTAGAGAGGATCCTATTGGTACTTAAAGAAAGAGTGAGTCATTACATTCGTGTAGTGGCGTATTGGTGCATGTAAGAGGACTCACCGATAATCAGGGTGAGGGTTTGGTTTTTACTTTTGAGCATGAGCATTATATATGTGTGATTTAAAAACCTCACTTATATTATTCCTCTCATACGGTATGTCACATACGAGTGACATATGACTCATTATGTGATATGTGATATGTAAGTCCTACTAAGTAGTAGTTGAGTGATGGTATTCTTATTATATGTTTTGAAAAAATGTGTAAGCGCTTACATGACATGTGATTTGATAAAATTATGATTTTGATTGATCACAACATATCATACATATGCATTGTGTACATATATGTATTTGTATTTGTATTTGTATTTGATATATGAAAAACTAGTATGTTTACTGAGTTTTATACTCATTATAGTTTATGGTGATTTTAGGTAAATAAGGTACATGTGTGCTTAGCGGATTTGGCAAGGTTTCTGCTATCCTTTGGGTTCCCTAAGTTGTTAGATTGCTAAATGTTTCATTTGGGAACACGTGGGATAAGATATATGATTTGTCCCTATTGAATAAATACTTATATATTATTTTATTGTGTGTGGTTGGATTTAGTTTAACTTTCACCAAATGTGGTTATAGATTGATTTTAAGTAAGAATTTATAATAAATATATTCTGGGCTTCCGGTAACAAAGTTACTACTAGTAATGTAGTAGAGTGTTAATCTCTGAGAAAACTCTGCGTATCTCTGGTTTATTAATTGTCTTAGTCATAATTTAGTTGCTATAATTTTAAAAAAAATTGAAATAAATGTTTAAATATTAATAAATAAATGTAAGTGATGTTATGTGTCAGATCTTTTGAGTCTGAAGCGTGACAGTTAATCTCAACACGTGACGTTTGTAGCACATCAAGGCCAAAGGATAACATATGGACCTGCAAGTTCTGTTCTCTAGAAAACAATGTGAAGTTGGACAAATGCGAAGCACGCGATCTATGGAGATATTTACGTGGCACAGCTGTATCAACCCAAGCACCCTATGTTGACCATGAGAGCTGCAATCTAGCAACAGATTCGTTCTCTTCAAGCTAAAGAACATTCTATTAGTCAAGGAAATTTTGGCTCTTCCGGTTTTGTTTTATTCTGTTCATGACACCAAGAATGATGGATTCTGAGATAGAATGTTGTGATTTTGCTGGAAAGGCCTCTGTGCCCACTTTCTGCGTTCATATTTTGCTTTCTTAATTCTTTTTGCTGCTCTCTGGCTTGGTTTTTTGCAATTTAAAAATCATTGTTGATGAACATAACATTAATGGATAAAGCTTAAACAGAGTTGATGTTGCTGGTGCAAAAAGAATTATCAAATTGGTTCTTTCCAATTTGGTTGTGTATGGTGCAGTTGCAACAGAAGAACAAGATATGAATGTGGGCAGAGGAAGCCCATGAAGCTTCCTCTACTTTGTATATTTTTTTGTGCGTGAAGGCTGTGCCTCTGTTTGTCTCTGCATGCATGAAGACTGTTTATGTATTACTTGTGATTTTCAGTCCGATGTCTTCCAAAGAAAGGAGGCCTTGAAACGGGAAGCTTCATAAACTCGTCTTTCTGCAACTGCAAAATCCATAAATGTGTCACATATTACATAATCTCAGCTTTAAAGTGACGGGAAACATTTTGACGCTAGATTGAGGGGAGGTCTATGTAACGACCCAACCTCTCCTATAATTAGGCATAATCTTAACTTTAATTACGATTAATTTGAGTAAATTAATATATTAAATTTATTCAGTCATAATATTTTTTTGAAAGAAAAAAAAATATATAAATATATATAAAACAAGAAAGTAAATTGAGAACAAAAAATTATTATCAATAAACACTAATATTAAATGTCTCTATTAAATTTTAATAAGAGAAAAAAAAATAAAAATTTTTTTTTGCAGTACTTTGTAGTCAATTTTATAAAAACTAACATGTTTTAGTTGAAACACAACAATTTAAAAAGAAAAAATGGTGAATGTGTGAAGGTTTAAATAATTACCGGAAAAAAAATTTCAAGACAATTTACAATTTACTTTATTAAGAAAAAAAAATGTGAATTTATCAAAGCGTTTCAAGCTTTTGTATGATTCTGATTAATAATGAGGAAATGATTAATACAACTTTTATGTATATAAAAACAATTACTATTAATTTTCTTTAAAAAAACACTTAATTAAATTATTTTTAAGAATCATATTTTATTTAAAATTATTTATTTAGTCCTTCAAAAAAATAAACACTACAGATTTCTAGGAAAATAAATAATAAATAAATAAATGTCAATTCTTAAATAATGACAATATTACACAGGTTATTGAGTCAAAGTAAAATTTCCTTTAGACGAAATAGTTCTTTTACTTAGAATTAAAAATCACACTTTATAAAAATATATAATAAGATAAAACATTAAAGTTTATTATGTAAAATACAATAGCAGTAACTTGTATTTAATATACTGATACACATGAAAGAAAAAGATTAGTAGGACTCGTCTTATGTTTGGTTAACAACAAAAATATATATTAATAATACAAAAGTGCATTATCGAAATAATAATAATAATAATAATAATTAAATATAAATAAAAACTCAACATTCCAATATATATTTATTGTTGTGATGCAGAAGAATCGTGACCTTTTCTTTTTCTTTTTTTTCTTTTCAAAATTTAAAAACAACACGTAAAAGGCTATTAAGTTCAACTTATGGCCATAACAAATCTATAATATAATTCTATTGGAACAAAAAATGATTAATATGATAACTCAACTGAAAATAAAAATTTTCATATCTATAAAAATTGATTAAAAAAATATAATCCACTCACAATTTTTATGAATCAATTTTAATTTCTTTCAAATTATTTTTCTTGTTCAGCATTTTCCTCTCTTTCTATAATTTTAAAAAAAAGTAAATAAAAACTCACAAATTAAAAATTAACCCTTAATAAAATTAGCATTATATAAATATATTCTCATCACGAGCACTTTTTACTATTTTTAAAATCATGTCTCAATTTTTTTAACTTACAATTATTTTTCTTCAATAATCACTTTTAATTCATATTTTTTTTAACTTTTCTCTCATACACATCTCCTTTTTATTTTTTTTATACATACATCTCTTTTTATTATTTTTTTTTTTAACAAACGTATTCCCAAATAGTACTTTACAATTTCAAAATTCATCTCATCTTTTTATCTTTAAATTTAAAATAAAACTTGTATAATTTTAAAAAAAATTACTTTCCCCTAAAAACAAGTATTACAGTTTCAGCATCCGAGGTTTAAAAAACGTTGCTCTAATATCCCTCAAATTCTCTCTGAAAAAAAAATGCCGCACGAGCACTCAACCCCACCGGAGAAGGGCCTCACTGCCCTTCTCCGGTGGAACCTTCCCCCCTCTCCCCCCTCATCTCGATCTACTTCCCTGTTATAGTTCCCTTGCTTCGGCTTTTCACCCTCGCCCTTCGGTTGTCTCCAGCAGCTTTTTGCTGAATCTATCTCCGAGTTTTGTTACTTTACCGGCGGTCGGGCCACGTTCCCAGGTCAGTCTTCGTCGTGTTGCTGGGCCGCGGTGCTCCTTGACCTTGACCAGCAGCGGAGGTTGGAAGTTCTGTTTGCTTCACCGGTTTTCTGGCCATGGTCCCAGGCCTGCTCGGGTTGCTTAGGGCCGCAGTGCTCTTCGACCGTGACCTGCGACAGAGGCTGGAAAGCACATCTGTATGGCATGTTATGGTGTGTTAAGTGGCCGGCAGGGGCTGAGACGACATATTTCATCGTCGTGACGCCAACCTTCATGGTGCACCAGCCACGGCCTACAACTGAATTGATTCTTGCCACTGGCATTCCAACGACGTGCACTGCCCCCTACGCCGGACACCATTGCATTTCCTATCCTCCTGCCGATCTCACCGGGCCAACCTACCAGCCCCGACGGCGTTTCTTTCCCTGTGTCCGACCGCCCTTTCCGACGGCTCCCATCCTCTTGCCAGTCTCCCGGCGCTTGCTTCCGGTGAAGTTCCGGCGATAGTATCTCCGCTCTGTTCTGCACTGTATTCCAACCCCCATTTGATGTTGTAACCACGCCAGTGCAATACATTTGTCCTAATTTATTTAGGCTATGAAATATTATTTTTCATGATGGTTATAGAATAGGATTTGGGTATCTTGGAATATTTTTGTATGAAGAGGGTGGGTCTTGTAATAATTCATCCCTTTGTTGGGATCTGTATTCCCTCACTCGTTGAGGTCTTTGTATTCCCTCACTCGTTGAGGTCTTTGTATTCCCTCACTCGCTGAGGTTTTTATTTCTCTTTCTTCGGAAAGGTCTAGATTTCACCCTTTTTTTCAAGAGGGTTCGTATTCTCAATTAGGGATGTCTTTACCCATTATGGGTATGACTGGTACTCTTCTATAGAAGAGCTTGGTTCAGGAAGATGCCTAAATGCACTCCTTCGATTATATCCTAATAATCCTTTGATATAGAATCAAAGGTTCGTTGATGTATTGTCTTTCAAGTTATTCAATGATAAAGAACATTATTAAAAAAAAAAAAGTATTACAGTTTCGGCGCTTCTTTTTATTCTTGCCATCTAGGTAAAATTTTGACAATTCTCAAGGGAAGTAAATGATATTTTTGTGCTTGAAGGCCGTTACCTCTGTTTATTTTTGACGTTCTGAGATTGTCTTCGTAAATCATCTTTCTGTAATTACAAATTCCATAAATGGGCCTCATTTTACGCAGTCTTAAACTTTTTTTTTTTTTTATAATCTATTTACGTAGTCTCAACTTAAAAGTTCAAGATGACAAAAAAACACACACGCACAGAATGAGTTCTGCATATTTCTCCGTTCTTGCCATCTACGTGAAAGTTTGACAAATCTCAAGGGAGGTAAATGATAATTCTCCTCCCCTATGTTCAAAGATTGATTTTGCAGTGAATTCTGCATATGTTCAATGAGTTGACCCACTACTTCTAGAGTACTGAGAGAGAAGGAGAGATCATGAGTTGACCCACTACTTGTAGCACTAAGAGAGAGAGAAAATGGGAGATATGGATGTGAACCTGAGACTATTATCAGAGAGATTGAGAAGGCTGCTGTTAGCAGGTGAAGAAGGTGGAGGAACGTTGCCAGATGGTGCTTCTAAAGACCATCTTCAAAACCTTCTCACTGAGTCTGAAATCGTTTCTTCTTTGCTGATAGACTATGAGGATGAAATGCGTCGTCTTCTGTGGCAAATGGCCGATGATCAAGAAATTGATTCCCCAGAATTTCAGGCCATTCTGAAAGAAATCAACCGCTTTGCCACTGAATCTGACAAGGTCGTTGACTCAATCATTATCAGCAATATCATGCAACAACAACAAAAACAGGGTGAAATCAGCAGCTGCTATTGTTCAAAGGAGGTATGTGTATGTGATGATGATGATCCTCTTGTGCAACTCCAAAATAATGGAGCACATAATGGAGTCTGTGATGCCTCCATTTCAATGGAGTGAAATTATGGATAAAGATTATCAACTGAAAAGAACAACTCTTCATGATTACTTAAGGAACAAGAGGTTTTTGATCCTACTTGACGATGCGTTCATTGATGATTGGTGGGATGATGTTAGAGAAGCTCTCCCAGATCATCACAATGGAAGTAGAGTACTCACAACACTCACAGATATTGACATCCTTAAATCGTGTCCACTGGAAAACGGAGATCATATTCAGCTTTATTTAGTGCCCGCTACAAGACCACTAAGAGCTACATACAAAGGATGGCCTTTTGTCGTATTATATTATGGAAGTAAGTCATTAGAGGAAAATATGGATGACATGGTGAATGAGCCAATTGAATCTCAATTCTGGTCAATCTCGGGGTTACCTTTATACTTGAAATTGTGTTGTCTCTATTTGTGCGTCTTTCATGAAGTCTTTGAGATGTCCACCAGGGAATTGTACCAGTTGTGGATAGCTGAAGATTTCATTCCTGACGATAGTGAGGCAACTGCTGAGGAGTATTTGGAAGAACTAATCGATAGAGGCTTCATTCAAGTGAAGAAGAGAAGAGCTGGAGGCAAAGTGAAAGTATGCACTATTCCTAGTATTACCTGGGCTTCATCATGGGGAATGGCTCGAGGGATGGAATTTATCAATTGCCTTCCTGAAGAACCCGAAGATGACTATTTGAAAGATGTTAAACGGCTTTCTATCGCGGACAACCTGACTGAGTTTCTTTCCTTTGAGCATTCTGACAAATACCTACACTCTTTACTGCACCGCACCTCAAATAACCTCCATCTTGCTCCAGCAGATTGCGAGAATATTTGTAAAATGCTCAAAAACCTCAGGGTTTTAGACTTGGGATCTCGTGTTCTCAACCAATTTCCAATGGGAATTGAAAATTTAGTTCTTTTGAGGTACTTGAAGTTGAATATTCCTTCACTTAAAACCCTTCCCCCATCATTATGCAATCTTCTCAACCTTCTTACGCTAGACATGCCTTCTAGATACATAGATCATACACCAGATCAGATTTGGAAGATGAACAAACTTAGGCATCTAAATTTTGGTTACATTAAACTTCCCGCTCATCCAGGAAAATATTGCAGCTTTCTTGAAAATATCATTTTCATTTCAGCTTTACTTGCCAGTAGTGGTCCTCCTGATATATTCGCTAGACTATCTAATCTTCAAAGTCTCCGAATATATGGAGATTTAAGTTACTATCAATTTGTGCTATCTAAAAGTCTTTGCAAACTGAGTTGCCTTGAATCTTTGAAGCTGGTGAATGAGAGCAAGACGACACAACTCTCAAAATTGCTCCTGTCTGAATTCCAATTTCCACAAACACTAACCCATTTGAGCTTGTCGAATACTGAACTAAAAGATGACCCGATGCCGACACTTGAAAGGCTTTCACAACTTGAGGTGCTGAAGTTGAAGCAAAACTCATATTCAGGAAGAAAACTGGTTTGCAGGTCTAATGGTTTTCCATGCCTGAAGGTTTTGCATCTAAAATCAATGTTATGGCTAGAGGAGTGGATTATGGGTACTGGAGTCATGCCAAAACTTGAAAACTTAATCATCAACCCTTGTGCTTATTTGAGAATGCTTCCTGAAAAGCTTTGGTGCGTAAAGACCTTGTGCAAGTTGGAGTTAGGGTGGCCTCAGCCGGAGTTGAGACAAAAGTTACGGGAGTTTGAGGATATGGAACAGTATGACATCCAAATATATCCTTATGGAGTCTGATTAGCACACACTTGAGTTTGGTATCAGTCACTTTTAAGGTAATTTTTTTTTTCCATTCATCTGATATTTTTACATGCTTTTACTTAACTGATATGTATGCTTTTGTTTTTCTCTTCTTCAGTGTATTAAGATATTAACTCAAAAGGTTTACTTCAAGAAAAATGGTCTGATGCATCTTTTCCCAGCTTAAAATCTCCTAGTCAGCAGTCAACATTCATCGTTTTCTCATTTTAACATTGTGCTAATGTGAGATAGATTAATAATGACTGTATTAACGAATAAATCCCCCATCTGTAGACAAGTAGTGCTGAATTTCACTATTCTAGGAGTTAATAACTAATTGTTTACTTGGGCTACCATAGTAGGAAGTTGATACACGAAAGGAATTATTGCAATTTCTTGATGATTATATTTTGGAAGCTTCAACAATTTATTTAGGAATAGGCAGCTGATGACTTAGCGTTTAGAAATTATTGATTAACAGCCTGTAGCCACTGGAAACTATTTCTATTCTATAGCAATCAAATTGCATTCAGAAATAGAACACTAATAACTTTTCTCTCATTATCCTTTCATGGCATCTATGTGGTTTCTTCTAACTTCGTGCAGTAAATTAAAATTCACCCCACACACATGTAGTCAGCTCCTTTCTGCAAATCTCCTCCTTAGAATAGGGGAAGACCATTCTCTATTCAAATATGAGCTTAACAGCCATTGGACTTCGTTGATATATAGTGTAGAAATTTTGATAAAGAAGATCTTCATTTTTCATTGTAATCTTTTCTTGTGCAGGTGAAATGTAATATACGTGTTGTATATATATAAAGTTTGGTGGCAGAAAAAAAAAAGAGGAAAAAAAAAGAGAGAAAAAAGAAATGAAACGGTGGCCGTTTTTATATATATATATATTTGTTTTGCTTTCTTCATTTAAGAAGAAAGAACTTAAAACAGAAGAAGAAACGAAATAGAGAAAGAATTAAGAGAAAGTCGAGAGAAAGAGAAAAGAGGGAAAAGAAAGAAAAGAAAGAAGAAAGAAAGGAAAAAGAGAAAGGAAGAAAAGGAACCGGGAAGGAGAAAGAAACAGAGAAAGAAAAAGAAGAAAAAAAAAAGAGAAAAGAGAAAAAAATAAATAGGAAATTTTAAGAAATTAGTTTGGGTAGTCAGAATTATACCCAGTGATTTAGCGGGTAATAATTTTACGATATTAGAATATTTATATTTTAATATTTATAATACATATCGGTACTAATGATGTATTTTTACACCTTATGATATAGGAGGTATGCCGATAGCGGGTAGATCTCAAAATCCAGACCCAACTCAGGATTAGCGCACTTTTGTGAGTGTATAACTATATATATTTTATATGTTTTTGATACAGCCAATTACGATTTAATTGCGCGCTATCAGATTTAATTATGATTTATTTTAGACAGAAAAATATTTATACTATTTAGTATATTCAGAAATGTTTTAGAATTTATTATAGTACAGTTTATAATTATGTTCAGTACAGAAATAATTATTTCAGAATAATTATGGTCATGATATTATATTGTAGTAGTTTTTGAACCACCATATGTGTACCCTCCCCTTTAATGTAGTTGCTCTGTGCATGCGTTAGACCAATTTAGTTTGCTCTGCCTGAGCGATGCAGCATTCCGTCGGGTTAGACCAGCTTAGATCCCCCGCTCTGCCTGTGCGTGAATTACTCTGCCAGGTTAGACCAGATTTTCTCCGGGTACAAGTTTAGTGTGGTTTTCAGTATATATATGTAGTATATGTTTTCAGAGTTATGTTACATATATTCAGCTTGATAATAGATTTTATGATAGTTTGCGCTTTCAGATTTTCAGATCCCAGTATTATGTCATGATTTTAATTTCAGCACAGATTTTATGACAGTTCATATTTCCAGTACAAGTTTATTGATTACTCAGTATACAGTTTTATGAGTATTTTATCATACAGATTTATACGTGTACAATACATATAAAGTATATGATATTTTCAGATTATGTCCACTCACTGAGCCACAAAGCTCACCCTTTTTCCTATTTTTCCTATTTTTCCCAGGTTGTCACAGGAATTTGTGCAGTGTGATACAGTCATCACATTTTGAGGTTGGGCCAACGTGCATAGCTGCATAAGTGTCTCAGTCTGTGTATTTGTATATATTTTGTATAGTGGAGCACATGTGTATACTTTTTGTTGAGGCATGTAGCCTCATTGTATCATATGTATGAGTAAAGAGTATGTTAGTCACATGTCATCGCAGGATCTGCTTCGATTCTCGAGGAGGGCTCGGGTCAGGTCCTGTCAGTTTGGTATCAGAGCATGGTTTTAGATTCTGTAGACTAGTACATGATACATGCATATTAGAGATGTCATTAATGAATTGTTGCATTTTATAGATTTTCATCATGCGTCCACGTGGCCGACCTCGCACGAAACTTGTGGCTGAACTGAGAGCTCCCTTAGTACCAGATAGAATGGAGGAACCTATTAGAGAGGAAGTAGCTGAGTCAGTTCCCCCTATACTCATAGCTCAAACTCAGCCTGATCCTATTGTAGAGAAGATACACCCTCAGTTAGTGCCACAACCTGTGATACAGTCTACACAGGAACAGCCTGATAGACCTGCCTTAGAGCAATCCATAAATAGACTGGCTCAATTAGTTACAGTTGTAGTAGAGAGACAAACACAGGGACCACCCAAGAGAGAGAACATAATAGAGCGTGTTCGTAGTATGGGGGCAGAGAATTTTTCAGGCACTACAGAGCCAGCTGATGCAGAGTCATGGTTGACTAGAGTAGAACGGATATTTGATGTTATGAGATGTACTGATGATGAGAGGGTTTCCATTGCTACATTTTTACTTGAGGGTGGGGCATACCACTGGTGAAGATCAGTATCACGTAGATATGGAGGGGTGATTAGTTGGGCTGATTTTTGTAAAGAATTTAATGTTAAATTCTTTCCTATGGTTTACCAAGACATCCAGGCTAGTAAGTTCTTTGAGCTAGAACAGGGATTGATGACAGTAGAGGAGTACGAGAACCGTTTTATAGAGTTATCGAGGTTCGCTTCTTATGCAATACAGAATGAGAGGGATAAATGTAAGAGGTTTGAACAGGGCCTTAGAGGCAATATTAGTACAACAATTACAGCTATGGGGCACATTGATTTCAGTGAGTTGGTAGGGGCTGCAATGAGAGTTGAGAGAAGCCTAGTAGAGGCACGCAGACACCAGTCATTCAAGCAGAGACCAGGCCATAATTGGTCAGTTGGTAGATCAAGTAGCAGTAGAGCATCTGGAGGAGAAACATCTCATGCAGGGTATTCTGGTAGACAACGGTATGGTCAGAGCCCTATGCTATCAGGAGGACAGAGACAGAGTTCTAGTCAGAGATTTGTGCCTCCATCTGTTGGAAGCAACATAGGGAGTCAGAGGCCCCGAGGTGGTAGCCAGTTAAGTAGTAGTGCAAGCATAAGAAGGTACCCTCAGTGTTCCATGTGTGGGAGAAGTCATGAGGGACAATGTCTGAGAGGTTTTAGAGGTTGCTACCATTGCGGACAAGCTGAACATTTGAGAAGAGATTGCTCTCATCTTCTTCAGAGTAGCAGCTTAGTATAGAGTACAGCTTCTCAGGGTTTTCAAGGTGGCAGTGGCAATATTCAGAGACATGGAGGATCTCAAACAGGAGAGCCTATCTCTAGTACTGGTGTACAACCTAGAGCTTTAGGAGTTAGTAGAGATCCACAGAGGGGTCAACTAGGTCGACCTCGTAGCCAGGCACGTGTATTTGCTTTGACTCAGCAAGAGGCACAGGCTACCCCAGATGTTGTTACAGGTATGCTGACTATTTTTGACCGAGAGGCCCATATTTTAATTGATTCGGGCTCTACGCATTCTTTTATTTCCCATATCTTTGCTGTGTATGCGGATAGAATGTTAAAACCCCTAGATTGTAGTTTGGTGGTAGCCACACCAGTTGGAGAATCATTACTGGCTGAGAATGTATTTCGGGGTTGTGTTATCAAAGTGGGTAGTAGTGAGATGGTAGCAGATTTAATTCCTCTTGTTATACATGATTTTGATGCAATACTTAGGATGGACTAGTTAGCTAATCACCATGCTACTGTAGACTGTTTTTGAAAGGAAGTTATATTCAGAAGACACGGAGAGCCTGATATTATTTTTTGTGGAGAGCGACGAGTTCTTCCATCCTGTGTTATATTTGCTATAACGGCTAAACGGTTGCTCAGAAAATAATGTCCAGCTTATTTGGCACATGTTATTGATACCAGAGTCAATGGGGCTAAATTAGAAGATATTTTGATGGTTAGAGATTTTCCAGATGTATTTCCTGAAGATCTTTCAGGCTTACCACCAAATAGAGAGATTGATTTTGGTATTGATTTGATTCCAGACATAACTCCTATCTCCAAAGCACCATACAGAATGGCCCCTTCAGAGTTAAAAGAATTGAAGACTCAGTTACAAGAATTGGTAGATAAGGGTTTCATCAGACCTAGTGTATCACCATGGGGAGCACCAGTATTGTTTGTTAAAAAGAAGGATGGAACTTTGAGGCTATGCATTGATTATCGGGAGCTAAATAAAGTCACTATACGCAACAAGTATCCACTCCCTCGCATTGATGATTTATTTGATCAGTTACAGGGTGCAAAGATTTTCTCAAAGATCGATCTACGATCAGGGTATCATCAGTTAAAGCTTAGAGATACTGATGTAGTTAAGACTGCTTTCAGAACTCGATATGGGCATTATGAATTTTTAGTAATGCCATTTGGGTTAACTAATGCTCCAGCTGCATTCATAGACCTTATGAATAGGGTATTTCGTCCCTATCTTGATCGATTTGTTATAGTTTTTATTGATGATATTCTTGTGTATTCACGGAGTACAGAGGAGCATGTAGAGCATTTGAAGATAGTGCTACAGATTTTGAGAAATAAACAGTTATATGCCAAGTTCAGCAAATGTCAGTTTTGGCTAGATAAAGTTGCATTTCTGGGCCATGTGATCTCAGCATATGGAATTTATGTGGATCCTCAGAAAATTGAAGCTGTAGTAAATTGGGAGCGACCAGCTAGTGTGACAGAAATTAGAAGTTTTCTCGGTCTAGCAGGTTATTATCGAAAATTTGTTAAAGACTTTTCTAAAATTGCTGCACCACTTACAAAGTTGACTAGGAAAAATGTAAAGTTTGTGTGGACTGATGAATGTGAAGATAGCTTCCAAGAGCTTAAAAAGAGATTGACTTTAACTCCTGTTCTCACTCTTCCATCTGGTACTGAAGGATTTATAATTTACAGTGATGCTTCTAGACAAGGATTAGGTTGTGTATTAATGCAGCATGGTAAGGTGATAGCTTATACTTCTAGGCAGCTTAAGAAGCCTGAGTTGAATTATCCAACCCATGATTTAGAATTGGCAGTAGTAGTATTCGTCTTGAAGATTTGGAGACATTATCTATATGGTGTTACATGTCAAATCTTTACTGATCACAAAAGTTTGAAGTATTTGTTCACACAGAAAGATTTGAATCTGAGACAACGAAGATGGTTAGAGTTAATAAAAGATTATTACTGTACGATTGACTATCATCCAGGTAAGGCGAATGTGGTAGCAGATGCACTCAGCAAGAAGTCTTCTAGCTCCATTGCTTATTTGAAAGTGACTTATTTTCCATTGTTAGTTGAATTAAGATCTATGGGGGTTGAATTGTCTGTAGCCAAATCTGGAGTCCTTCTAGCACATTTTCAAGTCAGGCCTATGTTGATTGATCAGATTCGAGAGATGCAAGATCAGGATCCTAATTTAGTTAAACTTAAGCAAGAAGTAAAGAATGGAATGCGAACTGATTTAACGTTGAAAGCTGATGGGACATTAATTATGGGTAACAGACTTTGTGTTCCGAATAACTCAGAGTTAAAGAAGCAGATTTTAGAAGAGGCTCACAGCTCAACTTATACTATGCATCCTGGTAGCACTAAAATGTATCGTACTCTGAGAAAACATTACTGGTGGCAAGGTATGAAAAGAGAGATTGCAGAGTTTGTATCTCACTGCCTGATTTGTCAGCAGGTTAAGGCAAAACATCAGAGGCCAGCAGGATTATCTCAACCACTTCCAGTTCCTGAATGGAAGTGGTAACATATCACTATAGACTTTTTTGTTGGGCTTCCTCGTACACGAAGGGGTCATGATAGTATTTGGGTGATTGTTGATCGACTTACAAAGTCTGCTCATTTTCTGCCTTATAAGATTTCATACTCATTAGATAGGCTAGCTCATTTGTATGTGAGTGAGATTGTACGGTTACATGGGATTCCTGTGTCCATTGTATCAGATAGAGACTCCCGATTCACTTCTAGATTCTGGCATAGTTTACAGAAGACCTTAGGCACTAAGCTAAACTTTAGTACAACTTTTCATCCTCAGACAGATGGGCAGTCGGAGAGAACTATACAGATATTAGAGGATATGCTCAGAGCTTGTATGTTGCAGCTTAAGGGTAATTGGGATGATTATTTACCATTGATGGAGTTTGCATATAATAATAGTTATCAGTCTAGCATTCAGATGGCGCCGTATGAGGCTTTATACGGAAGAAAATGCAGAACTCCGATTTGTTGGAATGAAGTTGGAGAAAGAAAATTGTTGAGTCCAGAGATTATTCAAGCCACTAGTGAGAAGGTCAGTATTATCAAAGACAGACTCAAGGCAGCTCAAGACAGACAGAAGAGTTATGCAGATAAACGTCGTAGACAATTAGAGTTTACAGTAGGAGACAGAGTCTTTTTACGGATCTCACCATGGAAGGGTGTGCTTCGTTTTGGGAAACAGGGAAAACTAAGTCCTAGATATATTGGGCCATATGCGATTCTAGAAAAGGTTGGTGTGGTTGCGTACCGCTTAGCATTACCACCTGAGTTGTCACGCATTCATGATGTGTTTCATGTTTCTATGTTGCGGAAGTATATACCTGGCCCTTCTCACATTCTAGATACTTAGCCAGTTCAGTTGAGGACAGACTTGACTTATGATGAGGAACCTGTTCAGATAATGGATTATCGCCAACAAGTACTACGTAATAAGACTATACCGCTAATTAAAGTCTTATGGAGGAATCATACAGTGGAAGAGGCTACATGGGAGCGAGAGGATCAGATGAGAGTTCAGTATCCTCATTTGTTTCAGAGAGGTATACGAATTTCGAGGACGAAATTTTTAGAAGGGGGGAGAAATTGTAATACACGTGTTGTATATATATAAAGTTTGGTGGCAGAAAAAAAAAAGAAGAAATAAAAAGAGAGAAAAAAGATATTTTATATGTTTTTAATACAGCCAATTATGATTTAATTGCGCGCTATCAGATTTAATTATGATTTATTTTAGACAGAAAAATATTTATACTATTTAGTATATTCAGAAATGTTTTAGAATTTATTATAGTACAGTTTATAATTATGTTCAGTACAGAAATAATTATTTCAGAATAATTATGGTCATGATATTATATTGTAGTAGTTTTTGAACCACCATATGCGTACCCTCCCCTTTAATGTAGTTGCTCTGCGCATGCGTTAGACCAGTTTAGTTTGCTCTGCCTGAGCGATGCAGCATTCCGTCGGGTTAGACCAGCTTAGATCCCCCGCTCTGCCTGTGCGTGAATTACTCTGCCAGGTTAGACCAGATTTTCTCCGGGTACAAGTTTAGTGTGGTTTTCAGTATATATATGTAGTATATGTTTTCAGAGTTATGTTACATATATTCAGCTTGATAATAGATTTTATGATAGTTTGCGCTTTCAGATTTTCAGATCCCAGTATTATGTCATGATTTTAATTTCAGCACAGATTTTATGACAGTTCATATTTCCAGTACAAGTTTATTGATTACTCAGTATACAGTTTTATGAGTATTTTATCATACAGATTTATACGTGTACAATACATATAAAGTATATGATATTTTCAGATTATGTCCACTCACTGAGCCACAAGCTCACCCTTTTTCCTATTTTTCCTATTTTTCCCAGGTTGTCACAGGAATTTGTGCAGTGTGATACAGTCATCACATTTTGAGGTTGGGCCAACGTGCATAGCTGCATAAGTGTCTCAGTCTGTGTATTTGTATATATTTTGTATAGTGGAGCACATGTGTATACTTTTTGTTGAGGCATGTAGCCTCATTGTATCATATGTATGAGTAAAGAGTATGTTAGTCACATGTCATCGCAGGATCTGCCTCGATTCTCGAGGAGGGCTCGGGTCGGGTCCTGTCATGAAATCAGAGGAGGTATGTCAATTTCATAACTAGCATCAGAGGCTCAGTGTCAACTGAAACCCAGAGTTTACCTGTTGTGTCTTTATTTTAGCTTTCTAGTCATAAATAAAAGGTTTTGAATTCAGAAGAAGTTTGATTTTCATAGACTTGAAGCAATTGCTAAATTGGTGCAGTGTTGATGATAATTCTGGATTGACTGTTATGTATTTTGTGTGTTTATTCTGTTGTTTCCTTTAAAATCATGTTAAGGCAGGAAATGTTGGTTTGATTTGGTCATGGTTGGACGCATATGGTTTGTATATCCAAGACTATATATGCTGTTGAACTTGCTTTTAACATGTTATCAGTCTTTTAATATTTCTGCATTATGTTCATATTTTTCATTTTCTTTAGTAGAATTTTTTTTTAAAACAAAATCACTAAAGAGATTTTGTGAGTTATCATATCTGGTGTCTCACTTAGCCTTCAGTAGTTGGAGAACGTAGCTCTGATGTCTTAGAACACGTAGACCCCGGGCGAAGTACAAGAAATAAAGGTCATTTAGGTTCTGGTTTTGTGGTGTTATCTCATGATACATCTATTTATGCTGGTAATTGAGATGCAGCTCTTAGTCCAGAAAAGCTTGGAATATGGGACTGTGAAGCATGCATTTTCTTAAACAAAGTAAGTACTTAGGGCAATATACATTTTGTTTCAGCAGAGTTGAAATAATGCAATTTCGATCAAAAAAATTCTTCTGTATTTTTGTTTGAATGAATCCTATACAAGAGTTTCGATATATATTGCTATTACATTGGTTATAGACATTAAAATCTACAGTATTCTAGCTTATGCATTTCTCAGATTTTGTACAAGTGCACGATTACAATTCTTTGAGCTATTTTGTCCTTTTGCTAGCTGTTACAATCTTCTTTGATCTAATGAGGTGCCGGCAGGTAAGGAATATTTGTGTGCAATGAACATATACGACCATAGCAAATGCAACTGTCATTTGCTGAGGCTGCTTGGGTAGCAAGATGATTGTCTTCAAGTCGCTGCTGAGCTGACATAGGTCTGAGGTAGAGATAAATAGAAATCACAAGTGACATCTGAACAGGTTTAAAGTTGATATGATCAACAACCAAGTCATTATCAGCTTGCCCTGTCAGTAGGGCACAGTGCAGGTAATGTAGGTTCTCACTGGTTCTTCCAACATCCCCCTTCAAGCTCAGGGGTCTTGGACATACCCTGAGCTTGCTTTTTAAAGAATTGAACTGATGATGGGGGAAAGCTTTTGTAAGGATGTCAGTTATTTGATTTGAGCTGGGAATGAATTTAACTTTGTGTTGCCTAGATGTGACTTTATCTCGGACAAAATGTAGATCAATTTCAATGTGTTTTGTCTGACAGTGATACACAGGATTAATAACCATAGCAGCAGCACTTACGTTGTCACTCTAAATGGTTGGAATGACTAGAGATAAAATTTTGAGCTCATTGATTAAGGATTGTAACCATGTGATCTCTGCAGCAGTATGAGCCAGTGCTCTATATTCTGCCTCAGTACTAGATCATGCAACAACATGTTATTTTTTTGAACTCAGGAGACTAGATTTTCACCAATGTAAATGGTATAGCCACTGATTGACTTTCTATTATCTGTATCAGAAGCCCAATCAGAATCTGAATATGCAATAATGCTGTTATTTGAAGATCTTATGTATTCTAAGCCAAGTTCAATGGTGTCCTTTAGGTATCTAAGGACTCTCTTACAAGCAATCCAATGAGATTATAATGGATTGGATATGAATTGGTTGAGTTTGTTTACTGCAAAGGTTAATTCTGCTCTGGTAAGTGTTGCATATTGCAAACTACTAATGATGCTTCTGTATAAGGTTAAATTTGAGAATGGTTCACTATTTTTTGACCTGTTGAGTTTATGACTAGTGGACAATGATGTGTTGACTCCTTTACATTGAAGCATATTTATCTTTGCAAGAAGATCAGTGATGTATTTGAAGTAAGACAAATCAAAAGAATTTTTTGTTCTGGTGACTTCTACGCCTAGAAAATAATGAAGCTATCCTAAGTTTTTAAGAGCAAAAGTTTTACTGAGTTTGTGAATGAGTTCTTCAACGAGAGTGTTGCTGCTACCTGTCACCATTATATCATCAATATAGATGAGAATCAAAGTCAAATTTTTGTTTGTTCTTTTAAAAAATAGTGAAGTATCGCACTTTGATCAATGATATCCCTAATTAACCAGAATAGTTTTGAGCTTATCAAACTAAGCCTTTGGGACTTGCTTGAGACTATATAGAGCTTTATTAAGTTTGCATATATGACTGGAAGACTGCTATTAACAAAGCCCTGAGGTTGAGCCATGTATACTATTTCAGTTGGCTTTTCATTAAAGAAAGCATTGTCAATATCAATCTGTATGAGATCTCAGCCATTAGTTACTACATAATGTAAAACTACTCTGATTGTTGATGATTTTACTATTGGACTGAAAGTTTTTGTGTAGTCCAAGCCAAAGGTTTGATAAAAACCCTTGACTACAAGCTTGGTTTGTGTTAAGTAAGTGATCCATCTAGATTCTATTTTAGCCTAAAAACCCATATGTTGCCTATTATATTTAAATCTAATGTGTAGGGCACTAAAGTCCAGGTGTGAGTTTTGTGCATGGCTGTAATTTTTTTATTCATAACAGATCTCCAATATGGATTTTCTAAAGCCTTTTTGACACTTAAAGTTATTAATGGTGAACTGTTGAAGAATGAGTATTAGAGATATACTTTGGGTTTAAAAATTTCAGGTTTTGCTTTAGTTGTCATAGGTTGTATATTGGTCTAGGTTGATCTTTTGGTGTAGTTTATGTCAAGTCTTGTGGTTAGCAAGTGCCTAGTGTATGGTTATATTGGTAGGTTAATCTAAACCAGAGAATTGAGGGTTAGATGTTGTATTTAGAAAAAGTTATTGACTAGCTTCTAAATTTACAGGTGTAGTATTGCTACTTGAAGAAGCTGTCTGGTGTCTTTCATCAGTTGCAAAGGTTGGTTTCTAAATGCATGATATGGTATAGAATTGATGAAGTAATGTACTACTTTCAATGTTTATTTGTGGTATGGTGTCATGAAACTTGCTATCATTTTGAAAGGGGAAAGAGTTTTCATTAAACCTGACATGCCTAGCTATATATATTCTTCCTATGTGATGTAGACAAAGATACCCTTTGTTATATGAACTTAGACCTAACAATACATATTTGAAGAGTTAAAAGTCTAATTTATGTTTGTTGCAGTGTCTAAGATGGGGATAACATTCATCAAAGATTCTTAATATGGAGTAATCAAGTTTATGGTTGTACAACACTTCAAAAGGTGATTTTTCTTTTAATACTAGTGTGCTTAGTCTGTTAATTAGGTGTGTGGCTGTACTAAAGGCCTTTTACAAGAATTTTAGAGTCAAACTAGATTGAGCTAACAATGTGAGACCTAAATTCACCACCCGTGTCATATTGAAAGGTTTTGATTGGTTTATTTAGAGATTTCTCAATTTGTGTTTTAAATGTGATAAATGTATAGAGTGCTTCAGATTTAATTGAGAGGGGATAGATCTTTTTAAATCTTGTTGTCTCATCACCAAAGGCTATATAGTATTTGAACCCTTAGTTTAAAAAATTTGGTACAGATCCCCATAGGTTTAAATGAATCAGATCAAGTGAACTGTCAATTATATTTTCAGAAGATCTAAAACTAATGTGGCTAGATTTTCATATTTGACAGGCAGTACAAATTTTAAGCATGCATTTTTCATTAATATTCAATAAATTACAACCTTTCAAGGTTTTCATAGGTAGTGTTACATTTGGATGCCCTAATCTTTTGTGCCAAGGACTCAGCTTTTCTTTAACTCTAGAATGATTCTCTACTGACTTCGACATGAAAGAAGAAGAAAATGATAGCATTGACTCATGGCCTTCACTCAAATGTGTTGAATGTGAATGGTAAGCATGACAGATTTTATTGATATGTGGTGAAAGCTTATTTTGCAACTGATAAAAGCCTCATTTAGCCATTCCTTGAAGCAACATTCTCCCTTGTATTTTGTCCTTAACAAGGCATAAATTACAGAGAAAACAATTTCAACATCATTATCTTGAACAGTTTAAAGATGCTTATAAGATTCTTTGTAATTTCAAGGATAAGAAGAACATTATTCAGGTAAATCATTTCAATTTCTTTCTTAGTTGGTACTGCTAATTCAGCATTGCCTGTGTGTAATAGCTAATTCTGACCATTGCCAACAGTAAGAGAAATATTACCTTTGTATTTTGAAGCCATGTCCATGTTCCTCGTGTTATTGGTGATGTGATTTGTAGCACAATTGTCAAGGTACCAAGCAGCCTTATTAATATCTTTTAGTGTAAAAATATATGCCTTTCTTTAAGTTTTGTTCCCCAAAGCTCTTAGTACAAAATCCTTCTTAAATATGTGCTAACATTTAACAGCAATATGGCCATTTTTAAAAGCATATTTGACAGATTTTATTAGAGTGTTCTGAGGTTAGTTTACTACCACTTGATCTCCCTTTCCTTTTGTCATGAAAATTATTCTGACATTGAGGGTTACATTGAGTTTATTTCCAATATTGGTTTTGTGATTTTCCCTTATCAAAACCAGCATTGTTTCTTCTGTTATAGCTTCCACTACTTAGTTGGCTTCATAGTTCTTCATCTTAATATTCCTAAGGGATTGCTCTCATTCAATCATATTTTTTTGACTGAGCAGCATAG
Source organism: Ailanthus altissimus (assembly GCA_946807835.1). Taxonomy (NCBI): domain Eukaryota; kingdom Viridiplantae; phylum Streptophyta; class Magnoliopsida; order Sapindales; family Simaroubaceae; genus Ailanthus; species Ailanthus altissimus. The sequence continues at coordinate 25,848,500 of OX327704.1, read as the reverse complement.
TATAGACAGTTTGCAATGAAACACTTTTTGAACTAAATTTAAAATTTACCACCACTGAATCATGAACTTTTCCTATGCCACCAAAAATAAGACTAATCAAATTATCATTACTGATGTAATCTCCTGTTGCTTTCAAATCTTCAACTAGCCCTTTTATTTTCATGAAGTATTCATGCATTGAGAGTGATCCTTTGTGAAGTATTTGCATCTGAGCTTTGAGTTGAGAGACTCTAGCCTTTGAGTATGCCCTAAACTATCTTGCCAAGGCTGTCCACACTTTACAGGAGTTTGTGCGCTCAATAACAAAAGATAAAGTTAAATTTGTCATTGATGAAAGCAACCAAGTCATTAGAGCTTTTTCTATTTTAACCTATATTTCATATTCTGATTTGGAGTTAAGATGATATTATACTCATTGTCAGCTCTTATAGTTACTAGATTTGGGCACTTGTTTATCCCATCTAAGTAATCCAGTAGGCCATTTTCTCTTACACTTGGAATCATTTGTGATTTTCACAAAGGATAATTCAAATTTGTTAGCTTAATGGGTATGATAAAGGTAAATATATTAGTGTTTACATTAATGGGTGTGGTTAAGACACTTTGAGGGGTATTGTTTTGTTCTCTTCCTCTTTAGTCCATTTCAGCCATTAACTCTAATACCAAGTTGAAATAATGCAATTTTGATCAAAAAAATTATTCTGTTTTTTTTGCTTGAATGAATTCTATACAAGAGTTTCGATATATATTGTTATTACATTGGCTATAGACATTACAATCTAGAGTATTCTAGCTTATACATTTCTCAAATTTTGTACAAGTGTATTATTACAATTCTTTGAGCTATTTGGTCTTTTTTCTAGCTGTTACAATCTTCTTTGATCTAATGAAGTGCCGGCAGGTAGGGAATATTTGTGTGCAATAAACATGCACAACCACGGCAAATGTAAATGTCATTTGCTGAGGCTGTTTGGGCAACAAGATGATTGTCTTCAAATGGTTGCTGAGCTGGCATAAGTTGTAGTAACCAGTATCTACAACTGGTAAGAATAAGTATTTATAAATGTATAAATATACGTATTTTATTTGTATGTTGGTGATACTTGATTTATATATTATTATTAGTAGTGTTTGTATAGGTTAAGGTGATACTATTAGCATTGGGTTTAATTGCAAGACTTTAGATTTATTTTAGGGACCAAATTGTAATACTTTGAAAGTTTTTGGGGTAAATTCGTAAATACCAAAAATTAGCCACTTAGTATAAAAATACACTTTTAAAATCCTATTTCTCTCATTTTGGTCGAGCTACCTCTTTTAGAGAGAGAGAAGAGAGAAAAAGAGGGGAGAGAAAGAGAAGAAGGAGAAGAAAAAGAAGAAGAAATTGGAATTTTGGATTTTAAGAGGTACATCACAACTATTTCTCAATTTATTGGTGTTAATTATGTTAATTTCTTTAAGTTTTGATTTCTGGAAATATGTATAATTGAGGATTTGATGTGTATTTCGTATGATATTTTCAGAATTGATGATGATCTATAAGATAGTTTGATAAATCATGATGGATTGTAAAATTTCTGCTTGATAGTCTCTTGATCCAAGAATTTTATAAATTGTTGTGATTTGATTCTGGTTTTAAGTTTTGAGTATATGAAATAAGACATGTTTAGGATCATCTGAGACTTTGAATCGATTCAAAATTCCAGAAATTGAATTTGTTGTGAATTTACCAAAATGACCCTGAAATTCTGGAAATTTCCTATGTGAACAGTATAATACAGTGACGAACAATGTTTGTCCTACTGAATGATCTTCCAAAATTACGAATTTGTGGAATATGATAATTTTATATGTCTAATATGATATACTCGGAATCGAGAATTTAGATCAATGTGGTTGAAATGTTATGATTTTCTAAAGTATATCCGCTCATTACAGTATTTGATTAATAGATTTTTAAAGCTATGGAATAAAATAGTTTTACAATATTTTTGGCAGTGATTTAGAAGTGAAATATTTATCATGGACTGAGATATGTGTTAAGAGTAATTATGTGATATTTTTATAATTTTTGAGTTAGTATATGATTTTATAAAATTGGGAGATTGAATACTGTTCAGTAAGTATCTTGATCTTGTCAGGTTAGTAGTTTGGATTCGATGGTGTGTATGGAATGGATTGTGTAGGAATTTTGATATAATATTCATATATAAGAAGTATATATGAGTCAAGAATGATATATTCTGATTTCAGAGTAATTGAACATCATTTGATGTATTAGAAAATTTTGTTAAGTGTAAGTGGTCAAAATGACAGGTTTTGAGAAACCAAGTATTTAGACCAATTTGATGTGATAAATGCATTGTGTATAATTTTGTAAGCTATTTAAAGTATTTTGTGTGAATTTTGAGGCTTATGAAAGGATTAATCTCCATTGATAGGTTAAGGAGATTTAAGCCTTGTAGCTGAAAGTGTTAAGAGGTAAGTATACTAGACTTACTACTGGAATCACAATAAACATAATAATTGTTTTGTATGATTTTGTAAATGGGGTTAAGAATATGTTTATGATATGTCAAAGTATATTTTGATATGAAATGTGAATATATGTTTATGAATGTGAGCATTGACATTGAGCATAGACATACATGTGTTTTTGAAAGTGAGCTTTGCAAAATAAGATGCGTTTAACAAAGAAAGCTTTTGAAGTGTAATATGTCCATGAGAAATATTTTGTGATTTGAGGGTACTTGAACTCACTGTTAACTTAGTAGGCATTTTATGTGATTTGTGGAGCCTTTATGTGTGGACTTTCCTTCGGGATTGGTATATGTTATGTGTTCCGTATGTAGGGAGGATCCTATTGGTACCTAAAGGAAGTGTGAGTCATCACATTCGTGTGGTGGCGTATTGGTACATGTGAGAGGACTCACCAATGATCAGGGTGAGGGTTTGGCTTTTACCTTAGGGCATAAGCGTTATATATGTGTGATTTAAAGACCTCACTTGTACTATTCCTCTCATACGGTATGTCACCTATGAGTGACATTTGGCTCATTATGTGATATGTGATATGTAAGTCCTACTAAGTAGTAGTCGAGTAATGGTATTCCTATTATGTGTTTTGAAAGAATGTGTAAGCGCTTACATGATATGTGATTTAATAAGATTATGATTTTGATTGATCACAGCATATCATACATATGCATTGTGTACATATATGTATTTGTATTTGATATATGAAAAACTAGTATGCTTACTGAGTTTTATACTCATTATAGTTTATGGTGATTTCAGGTAAATAAGGTACATGTGTGCTTAGCGGATTTGGCAAAGCTTCTGCTGTTCCTTGGGTTCCCTAAGTTGTTAGGTTGTTAAGTGTTTCATTTGGGGACACGTGGGATAAGATATTTGATTTGTCCCTAGTGAATAAATACTTATGTATTATTTTATTGTGTGTGGTTGGATTTAGTTTAAGTTTCACCAAGTGTAGTAATGGATTGATTTTAAGTAAGAATTTGCAATGAATATATTCTGGGCTTCCGGTAATAAAGTTGCTACTGGTGACGTAGTAGAGTGTTAATCTCTGAGAAAACTCTGCGTATCTCCGGTTTACTAATTGTCCCAGTCATAATTCAATTACTATAATTCTGAAAGAAATTAAAATGAATGTTTAAGTATTATTGAATGAATGTAAGTGATGTCGTGTGTCAGATCTTTTGGGTTTGGGGCGTGACATAAGTCTAAGGTGGAAATGAATAGAATTCACAGGTGACATCTAGATAAGTTTAGAGCTGATATGATCAACAGCCAAGTCATCATCAACTTGCCCTGTCAACAAGGCATAATGCAGGAAATGTAGGTTCTCACTAGTTTCTCCAACAAGCAGAACACCAACAAACGCAAATTCAAATACAGAGGAAGAAGACATGTCCTCTCAGTCCTTGAACGCAGTAGAGTTAAGGTGTGGACCACCCCTTATAAACCTAACATCTCTCACATACCTTGGCGATGTGGGATTTGCTTAGAATGTAGGATTTGCCTAAAGTGTTACATACACCCCATTTAGGAGCTTAGCGTCCTCACTGAGGTTTGTCCTACCACCGCCCAAAAAGACATCGACAGTGGTTTTGATACTATCTACCATGACTCAACCTAAACCTAGTAAGATATTTTCTGTTTTGAGTCCAAGCTCGCACGATTTTGTTCTTAGGCTTCACGCAAGCTTTCTTCACATAAAATTCGTCTCGCCAATTAAGGTGTGAATCATCCTTTATAAACCCAACATCTCTTTCGTGTCTTGGCGATGTGGGATTTGCTTAATGTGTTACATTAATTGTTTCAGTAATGTTTTTCTTCAAATGGCAATGTCATTCCTTGCATGTGAAATAACATCTCTTAGTGAATATGGCTAGCAAAATAGAAGAATCAGGATTTAAAACATCATCCGAGAAAGAGAGCAGAGAGCAAAGTGAAACGGATTGTAAGAAAAGCAAATGGTGATGATCTTCATTATCCTGTATTTACTAGGTGAAAAATTTTTAGATATTAATACCTATGGTGTATATAATACCCTAAGGCAATCTCCGTGTCAAACAATAACAGTTAATACGAATTAATGACAGAAAAGCAAATTTTAAAATTAATGTCACCATTAATCATGATAAAAGATTACACTGCACAAAGTTGCTTTAGTTTTGGACCTTTCAGAGATTTTCGAGTTCCAAAGAGATCTTGCAATGCTAGGATTTTCAACTTAGGAAGCAAAAGTTTTAATTCTCTGTTGCTCTTTTTTCATCTGATACAATAATGATTCGATTGCATCTGATTGTAAGTAACTACAGATAGTTCTTCGAGCTGTATTAGCCCTTCAACAATTGTTAGAGGGATAAACTCTCTTCATTTTGTTGCATTTTGGAATTATAAGCTTGTGCAGGTTTCTGAGGAACATAGGTGGTGGGACTTTAGAAACATGTGTTTCCTGCCGTGATTCTTCCGTTGAAACAATTTCCTTCAAGGAGATAATTATAATGTATGGGAAACAAAAACGTCGAAAAGAGCAGGGGAATAGAAACAAAGAAGGTTTTAGAGAGTGGGCTGAAAACAAGTTTAGCCCATTATGCGCAAACACATGTTGAGAGTCAAGTTTCTCTCTGAATTCTGGTATACGTCTCAAAAAATTTCTCTGTTTTTTTTTCTTTTTTTGTTTTGGTCTATATTTATGCTATTTTTAGAATTTTATTTAGCGGTTCATTTGGCAGGAAAATGGATTGAGATATCACATGCACTATTTCACACCCCACCATTATTTTTGTGGGACACATACACAATATTGTGCATGATCATATTCGGTGACTTATTTCCCTCCATTTGGGTTCTTTTTTTTAAATTTAAAATTAAAAAAAGAAAAAGAAAAACAGAAAGAAAGAAAGATCATCTAAACAAGTGGTCGAAAGGAATTATTGGTGGGAGATACTTAAAGGAGCAATGGGCAGGCATTGAATGGAAAGTTTATATCATACAAATTTTTTTCTTTTTTTTTTAATATTCGTAATATTATTAATTAAATCAATAATATTATAATATAAGACTTCTGATATAAAATTAAAAGATTATGAAGACGCTATACAATAATAAGATATATCTATTATAGTTCGTCTGGATCTATTACCTTCTCAAAAAGAGATGCATACAAATTTCATAAAAGAAAATTATCCTAATAAGAGATTATTATTACTACTAACTCTATTGAGAACAGAGAATAACTTACCCTTACAGTGGAGGGGATAACCTACTCTACATGAAGGATAAAAAACTATTTCCATGCAAAAAAAAACAAAAATCCGTCGTATTATTACATCTATGTTTCATCCAATAAAAGCAATACCTATACAAATTATACCTAACCAAAATAAAACATCATCACAACAACAACAACAATATATATGACATTTGAACTTGAGTGTTAGGATTACATGATTTTATAGGTCAGAGGGCAATGCTGAGGTAACAAAGACTACGTCTCGCAATGGTCACCTTTAACTGCGTGCTCCTTTAAATCATCGACAGAGGCTAGAGGTGGCTGAATCTAGTAATGATCCAGTGAGTGTTGACTAAGACCCACAGATCGGCATGATACACTAGTTAACCTCAAAATCGATCGTAGGCGGAGCATTTTTGGGTCAGATCAAAGTTCGAGGAGAAATGTAAAACTAGTGTTTATTGGAATTTAAAGTATTTTGAAGTTCAAATTTGGGGATAAATATCTTTATTTATTTATTTTTGAATTTGATAAGTGGATGTGATAGTGTTGGATAAGGGAATAAACTGAATTTTGACATTTAAATATATGTGATTTTTGGAAACATGTTTATTATAAAAAAAAAACAGAGATAAAGGAGAAATGTGTATGAGAGGAAATAAAAGATGTGAGTTCATATTGGTTATTTGAGAAATGAGCAGCTGTGGAATTAAAGATTTTTGAGACGTAGTTTTGTTGAGGAGGGGAAGCAAATTTTGGGCAAGAAGTAGAATTCGAAAGAAATTAAGATTGATTAATTTGAATTGTGAGTGAATTTATATATCTTAATAAACTTCAGTATTTTATATATGTGTATGTTTATATAGCGAAGTTATTGAATTTCTTAATTAATATTCTAATAGAATTCTGTTCATAATCAGCTACCATTTATCACTATGGATTTTATTTATCCTTTTTTTTTCTTAAGCCACGACATGATTCATTGTTCCCAACTTGCTATCAAAGTAAAGAGAGCATGTATATTTGATATGGAAAGTTTAGTTATATATATATATATTCTTTGAAGCATAATTTTTTTTTAATTCAGTTAGAAAGAATTGTTCTGTCCAAAGAAAAGTTTAATTTAATTTAGTAATATATATAGTATTGTCATTATTTTAGAATAAAAGTTATTTTTGGCATTTAAATCTGTGGTGTTTATTTTTTTTAGAGAGCAGATAATTAATTGTAGATAAATTATGCTTCAGATATGTTAATTTTTTTTTTTAAAAAAGAGAAAATAAATAACAATGTGATATACGTAATATTGTTATAATTATTCTTTTCACTAGTCAGAATCATGCAAAAGTTTAAAATGATTTGTCTAATATAAATCTTACTTTATTTTCGTGAATGGTAAACACATCTTTGAAATTATAATTTTTCTAGAAGATTATTTAACTAATTATGCAACATTTTCTTATTTTAACTTAGTTGTATTTTATTTTGAATAACAGTATCTTTTTTTTTTTATCAGATAAGATAAGTCAGGTTTATTATAATAAGCACGTGCCCCATTCTTATATTAGATTGATTCCTTCTATTTATATATTAGTATGTCTACTAAATGTGTTTCAGAATTTAAAATTTCTCATGTATTTTGTTTATACACTTTACTTACTAAATTATTATTATAGTTTACAATAAAATTTGTATAATAATGTTATCTTAGATAGATGGATTACAAGTCTTGATAATATCATTTTAGGTAAATTGATTACGAAATTATGTTTTTTTTTAAATTAAGTGATTTTTAAGTTGCTTAGCATGCACCTTCTTTATTTTATTTACAAATTTAGATACAGATATTTGGGACTTGTTTAAACATATACAAAAATTTTTTAGGCTGTGTGTTTGAACGCTTAACTTTTTGAAAATATAATTCTGCGCATGAATGTATGACCAGTTATAATTGCTCTACTTATGCGATATAATATCGTTAGGTGTATAACCAGTTTATTATATTTACTTTACTCGTATGTTAGTAGATACACCATTGTATAATTAATTATTTTTTTGAGTACTTGTTTAGTGTGTATTTTTTAATTATTAGTATAATTTTTAATTTATCAATTTAGTAATTATTAATAGATGAAAGAGAATTTTATAAAATTTTAATCTATATAGATAAAAAAAATTTATAAGATTTTTAGCTATATAAAGAAAGAATAATTTTATAAGGCTTTTAATTACATAGATAAAGAGATTTGTATAAGATTTTTATTATACAAACAAATGAGAATTTTATAAAACTTACAATTACATAGATAAAGAAAAAATTTATGAGGTTTTTAGTTACATAGATAAAAGAGAATTTGATGTTTCAACTACATTAAAAAAAAATTTATAATTTTTATAAAAATTTGAAATTACATTTGTGAATTTTAAAATATCCTAAAATGATTTCTCTACGATATATTAGTATAATTAACAAATAATAAAATAAAATAAAATTTAAAAAAAATCAACTCACAAAATTTATATTCATCTTATTTTCTCTATATTTTTCTATTTAGATTGTTATGTTTTCAGTTAAATAGTATTAAATTTCGTAAAGTTGGTGGTAAAGTGTTGAAAAGATTTTTATTTATTAGATGTTTATTTAGAGATATTTAGAATTATAATTATTGGAGATATTTTCATCAATTTTGTTATTTGATTTCTCTTGTCACAAGAGTAATAATTTTTAAGATTATTTTTTATAGAAAAATTTTACGTAAAAATAAATTTTGATAAATTAGTTTTACTCGAGCAACAGTGGTTAGAGTTACATTCCTTCTTAAGTTTGAAAGAGATCAAATCGGATTGTTTCAATAAAACTCTGAAGCGGCAACACCCAAGGACTGACAATGGCCAGGGAATCTGCGGGAGGGCAAAGAATATTGATGGAGCTAGAAAATGTCAACTCATACAAAAAAAGCTTGGCGTGGGGCCAGTGATGCACAGCTGGCCGTGAAAATTTAGTGCACGTCTTTGAGGTTCAGCGACTGAGGAGACGACTGCAACGATACCGGACAGTCGACAAAGAGAGGAAGAAGACCGGAAACTTGAAAAAACGAAAAGGAAAGAACAAAAGAAAATCTAAAATCTAAGAATCGAAAATAAAACTGTAAAATAACTTAAAAGACCTCCGGTGAAGGGGTTTGATGAGGGAGGAGGCTCTTTTGGGAGAGTTTTGAAGGTTTTTTATATCATGCAAAATTACTTGGCCTTTATGGTTCATTGAATGGATGCATGTTGCATGTATTGGGATTGGGATTGGAATTGAAAATAAGACATTGGCTTCAAAAATAAACCAATGGGTGCTATATAAAACAAATGTTTGATTGGTTAAATTAATCTTTTGATATTGCTGCAAGTGTTAAGAACAATAAAATAAAGAACAAGCTTTGAGAAAATAGCTCTCTATGTACATGACTAATGAGAGGAAAAAGAAAAGATTTTTTTGTGGAAATGAAAGAAGAATTGAATAAAGAATCAAAGATACTTTCTCCTAAAGATAAATATTAAAGCACCAATTTCAATCCTTCAAAGTTCATTTCAGATCTCAATTCAATTGTTTAAACTTTTAAGACTCAATTTTTTATCCTAGTTGCTTCATTTTAGTCAAACTAATCAAATTGACTTGATAATCATCTTCACATGACCCATATATCATCAACAGGATCATAATTGTGTAGTTAGAATTTTAAATAGCCAACCAACATAGTGACTAGGTGGTGAGTACTATGGCCATAATTCAAGTCTCTTAGAGAGAACCAAAAAAACATATTTTTTTTAACCTAAAATTGTGAGAGATAAATTGGTTCGTTTTAGAATAATAATCTTACATTAATAAGAGTGATGTTTACAAAGTTAGATTATAAAAATTTATTCTAATTAATGTATGGCCAATTAAATTATAGTCGCCCATTAAAAATTAACACTGAGTTGAGTGATTATTAGCTTTTTTATATTATTATTAATGTGATTATTACACAAAACTAATTAATAAATAACACGTTAAAATTTGGATATAAATTTTGTATTTAATTTTATAAGCATAGTCACCAATTAAAAATTAACACTAATTGAGTGATTATTAATTTTTAGTATTATATTAATTAATTATTATATAACACTAATTAATAAATAATACATAAATTATTATATTAATTTAAATACAAATTTTATATTTAATTTTATAAATGAACGATGGCTCATGGCAGTGTCAAAATAGACACAATAGTAGGTGTCTAAAAAAAAATTTAAAAAGATTTTTAAAAAATAATAATAATTCTTACAGTTGTCTGCATGGCTGAGAACCCAATGGACCCAAAACCCTAAAAATTCAAATGAAGAAAAGTGGACTCAAGCCCAAAAACTTGTTAGTGGTGGTTAGGTATATATAGATATATATATTTTATTTTTTTGTTGAGAAAAGGGGTAGGTATTATCAATTATAATATTTTACAAAGATAATTTGATATTATTATTACAACTATCAAATGCTTGTTTCACTTTTTTCTTTCAACATTTCTCCAACTTCTCTCTATTCATCACTTTCATGCCAGACCTGTGTAACTCTTCAAACAACTCCATAAAAATGGCTTCTTTTTGCTGTCTTTCAAACCCTCTCATCTCATATGCTTCTGCCTTCCCTTTGTTCTCATGTTTCATCTCAGAATACAGGGAAAAATTCATTTTTTTACCTCTCTCTTAAACCCTTAAAACCCATCATCACCATGTCTGGTTCTGTCATAAGTGCATGTTAAGATGCGTTTTTGATGATCAAGTTTGTGTTTTTGGGTAAAAACTGTGGTGCCCATTTCGTTTTCTTCATGATTCTATTAGTTAACTCAGTCAAAGCCATATCTTGGTGCTTCTCAAGGCTTTCAAGCTTGGACTTGAGATTCCTTGACTTGGTCTCTGATCTGTACTCAGATCTACAAAGGCTTGATTTTTCTGCTTTTTGGTCAGTTTTTTCTAGCCCACAGTTTTTGTTTGTTAGACTTCTTTGAGTTTGACCTCATAATTCATGGTGGTTTTTAAGGTTTGTCAACTTTAGGGTTAAATTTACGTTCTTTATGTTATGATTTTGTAGCTAACTATGCTGGATGGGTTTGATTGTTTGGAGCATTTGTAATTCATTAGGGGCTTATATGTCCATGTAAATAGGATTTTTAATTTTAGTCGTCGTATTTTTTTTTTTTTAAGTATATGGATTTTGTAGATTCTAGTCTTGGGCTTTTTGAGCTATGTAATTAGAGTTCTGAGTAGAATTCAGGTGTTGTGTTAACACCTTTTTGGTGATTTTGTCAAAATGTCTGGAAATGTTCTCTGTTTTGTGGAGTGGAAAGAGGAATTTGTTTCACAGGAGCGTGGCAACCGTGTGGTTCACTACTTTTTGAAGGATTCTGCTGGGGAATCCATACTTGCTGTTGTGGGCACGGAGAGAAGTGTTAGGCACATGTTCTACGTTGTTGCTGAGGAGTTTGTTCGAGTTTATGGTGCTCAAAACTCGATACATGCTGGTTATAAATGGAGGTCTCGAAGAGAAGTTGTTGATTGGCTCACATCTATGCTATCTAAGCAGCATCTTCAGGGAGATCGGTCCAGTAAGTATCAGCCTTTTATGGATTTTCTAATTCTTGTGTATTTTTCTCGCTTCTTTAAATTATGAGTAACTATTGATGATTATGTAAGGGAAAAGGACTATTACCCTATGCTATTCTCATTTTCATTGATTTTTAGTTGTTGATGTCTCATACTGCTAAACGTTTGGTGCTTCAGTCCTTGAGTTTTCATTTAATGACAAGAGCTTGAATTTGCCAGCGTCACCCAGCCTGTATGCTCAATTTGGTATCTTTGTTAGTTCTCCAGATTAGATTTTACTTATTAATCATCATATAATATCGTCAAATTTTCTTTCCTGAGTTGTAGAAGTTGTGTTTGACAGTCAAGAAATAGGCATAGTACTAGGTTCTTGTAAATAACTGCTGTTTTCATGTATGATATTATGCTTTCATTGCATTTTGCTATGCAGAATCACCTAAACATGATTCAACAAGAGCTTTAGGATCTCCTGATTGTCCTATGAATGGGGTCAGTGCTCAGGAGGTCCAAGTACCAGATGAGATGGTATGTTTCTTTTGCCTGTCTTTGAATGATTGATGATTAAGGCTTTTAATATTTAGCTGACATGTCCTTTGCAGGGCAATTCTTCGAGGAATTTAAGTGGGTATGGTTCAGACATTATATGGTCAGGTGTTGCATGGACTTGTGGTAAACAGTTGAAACACTACCCTGCATTCTGCAGGAACAGGACCATGATATCGGTAAGCATCTGCAAATGAGTTAAAAGGGAAGGAAAAACTATATAAAAGCTTTATATGTACAAAGTAAAAGGCTTGGATCTCCTTTCTTAAAACCCCTTTCATATATATAAAATCTCAAAAAGTTTCATTTCTTGTAAACTCACGTAGTACCATGAGCAGAATTTAGATGCTTTTGTAATTGATGCATTGAGACATGACCGGGGTTTTATTGCTTAGTCCTTATTGGAAATTGACTTAGGTTTTGCTACATGGTATAAATCTCAAATTCCCAATGATAGTAATGGCAACAAATTAGTATGCTCATGTTACATGGTCATTGTTTATTCTCCTGACATCCTTTCTCCTTTTGATATTCAGATTCAATCATTTGTCTTTGTCATGGCTAAGGGAGAGAATCATTATGTTGCCTATTTGGAAGACATGTATGAAGATAAGAGGGGACAGAAAAAGGTCAAAGTGAGGTGGTTTCACCACAATCAGGAAGTTAAAGGTGTTGTTTCTCTACGTAATTCTCATCCGAAAGAAGTTTTCATCACATCTCATGCACAGGTCATTAGTGCGGAGTGTGTTGATGGTCCTACCTCAGTCTTAACTCGTGAACATTTTGAGAAATGCTTGGCTGTATTTCCTAATTCTTTGTTAGCCAGAATACATTTATGCACTAGGCAGTTTAGAAGCAACAGATTGAAGCCCTTTGATTTGAGTAAATTGCATGGTTACTATGATCAACCAATTCTCTGTTTCTTGAATTCCAAAACCTTCGAAGAGACTGACTCTTTTTGCCATGGGTTAACTGGGGATAAAAATGAACTGACTGCAAGTGAGAATGTGAAGCTGGGAACCAGGAGGACCAAACGTGGTAGAGGAAGTCAAAGGTTTCTGACTGATAATTCAGGATTCGGATCTCGTGGGGTTTGCCAGCTCATGACTTATGAACCTTCATACAAGAAGTTGAAATATGGTTTGTCAGGCATGAAGTTGCTTTCCCTCAAGCATACTGAGTGTCAGCCTTCGTATAGTTCAGTGTACAAGGTTGATGCAAAGATAGAGTTGCTGTGCCAAGATAGTGGAATCCGAGGCTGCTGGTTCAGGTGTATAGTCTTGCAGGTAGCTCGGAAACAGATGAAAGTCCGATATGTTGATGTGCAGGATGAAGATGGATGTGGCAATCTTGAGGTATGCTTTGGCATTTGATAACAATCTGTATTTTTTTTTTGAATTTAAAAAAAAAATGTAGTCTTGGTTGAAACTTTATATGGAAAACTAGGTGCTCATAGGTATCTATTGGGATTGTGATGTAAATAGATGGTTCAAATTAATACTTTGGCAGTGTTTGAATTTTTTCACAAAGTAGTAGCCCATGATCATATTGTGCTGAATGTTGAGCTTCATCACTGATTTAGTTATAGTAGGCTTTTATATTTTGGTCAATTTTAAGGAAACATTTTTTTTCTTTTGATGTCAGTTTGAAATATATTCTCTCTCTGATTCTATTTGGTAGTTATCTTTTTTTTAGCTTCAATGAAAAAGTTACTTCACCAACTCCTAATTGCAATGTGGCAAATACAGCTTTTAACATACTTATTTGTATTCCTATGGGCCTTATATTATATCTATTATTACTCTTTTTTAGTTCGGAATCTTTTCTTTGAAAAGTAATTCATTTCTCTTCGATGTTTAGGAATGGATCCCAGTGTACAAAGTGGCAATGCCTGATAAACTTGGCATGAGATGTTCTGGCCGCCCAACAATCCGACCAATTCCTCCAGCCACTCAAGCAGATCTCTCTCTGGTTATTGGCACCGCAATTGATGCGTGGTGGAGCGATGGCTGGTGGGAAGGGGTTGTAACTGGAGTTAATAGCTCTAGCACTGACAATCTGCAAGTTTATCTCCCTGGTATGCTAATATTGCTTGTAAGCTCATCTTAAAAGCATGTTATGCAAATTTGTTTTTAACTTTCCTTCCAATTATTCCTCCTCCATTTCATATTTCTATTTTTCCTCCCTTTTCCTTTTTCTAACATGATTTTCATGGTGGTATTAGGGGAAAGCATATTATTAAATGTACAAAAAAAGGATCTAAGAATTTCCAGAGATTGGGCGGGGGACCAATGGGTTGATATCGAGTCAAACCCCAACATACTCTCATTCATATCTGTAACTATTAACCCAGAAAATGCAGAAAATAAAATTTTCTTGTCCTCAACCATTGCTAAGGATGTCAAGTCTGATGGGTTGGATATCTGTAGTGAAGTTCCTATTACTATGAAACTTGATACCATCGATGGAAAATCAAACTTAGCTGCTTTAGCCAGTTCTGATATTATTCTGGAAGATGTGCACTTGGTCAATGAGAAGAAGCCAACATCATTAGAACAATGTAGTGGGGAAGGTGGAGATCATGACAATGTCAGTTGTGATGAAGTACATGATACTCAAGGTAATGATGGAAATGAAGATAATGATGATAATGATGACAACAAAGGCAAGGTAGATGTAGAAGCTTTTGAAACCTCTGGGCATGATTGTAGAACTACAGAAGTACTCATGGAAGTGATGGCATGAAATGCTCTACAGAAGTTTGCGACGCCTCAGTTCATGATGATTTAGGTGGTAGTGGTGTTTTGTCCAATTAGGGAGGGGGTGTTTTGCTGGGCGGCCAGGATGCTTGTAAATATTGGCGCCGGCAATTTGGAAAGTCATTATATTTTTGTTTTGACTTGGTGGCCTTGGTAGTTGTACAGTGATGAGGTTAGAGCTGGTTGTATTAGAATTGGGGGATGGCATTTATTTTACTTTGGTAAAAAGCTCTCTGAGGAGTCAAAATCTCCATCATTCACTTGTTGGCTCACACAAGTGCTTTCTTACTAGTACCTTGTAACATTTAAGTTTGTATTCTTCTAATGGCAGAATCACTTGTTCTTGGCTCTCTATTCTTGTGGATTACTCTAGTAGCTGAAACTTTCAAATTTGATCGGATAATCATTTTTCAAGAATTACCCGTTTAAGTCCAAAGCTTGTAATGTTCCTATAATGAAAGGCTTTTCGTCTCAAGCAGCTAGTGCACATCTACTATAGGTCAAGGACTCAAAAGCACAATTAGAAGCAAAAATAACATGTACTAATGCATTTTCATTAGGGTGCTTATATTTTGAACACGCAACAAGCTGATTGTTTAAGGGTTAATTTGCTCGTTTTGTCCTTGTGATTTCATGAATCCCCAACATAATGTTTTCTATTGTGGAGGATAAAGAATAACAAATTTGAGAGGCTTAAAGAGGACAAAGTTATAGTTTTAGCCATTGTTGTCCATCAACGAATGTCATATTCAGAAATGGTTGGACTTCCTTGGAGCTGAAAGTCTTCAACCATGGCGCCCGATGGCTTTTATCAGCTCCTTTTCCTCTGCACTGGTATTCCCCAAATATCACGGTCCTGCAGTAACAAGGTTTGAATGTGTGTTCAATCTAAAACAAAAAAAAAAGAAAAAGAAACAGAAAAAGTTGCTTCTCAAATTCTGTAGTGAGAATTTATACTTGTCTCTGCAAGGTATGTTCCAGTCACTCCAACCTGCGGGGTTTATGATATCCTCCATGTAAGAGTATGAATATATGATTCTTGAATAATCTCCCCAGGCTCTTCCCAAGTAGATTTTGCCAGTTCCATTTATCACACAGTTAACAAAAGAGAATCCTGTGTTGTCATTTGGAGAATCCCTGTGATGAGCTGCTACTGCCCCATATTTTTCTGCATTTGAATGAAGTACACAATCCTATTTCACATGCACACTTGAAGAATTAGAATCACAAAGAAAAGAAAAAGCATCCAATTTTCCGCGCAATGAAGGGAAAAAATACCTGATAGAGTGATCTTGCTCTACCAAATATGAAATCTATACTTCCTTGAATGTAAGATTGGTAGAAGTAATGTGATCCAGTGTCATCCAGGAGAGTGTCCTGAGTCCCCAAGATCCTGATTTTATATAACATTGCTTTGTCACCAGCAATTCTTAATGCCACAGCTTGCATTCCAGTTTCTCCAGGAACTGCAACTACTGTGTTCTGTCACCACTCCCATCAATTTATATATCAATTAAGCATTGAAACAATGTTGTAATTTGTTAACATTTGACGAGGAAAATGAGTTGTACCTCAAAAGTGATCCCGATTGCACAGAAGAAATCAGAAAATATGCTAACAGATGCTGATCTGTCAGTTCCCAGTTCAGCCCCATCACTGTCTTTATCTGATGCTTTATCATGCCAAGTAATTACAGTTTCAGAGGCTTCCTTTTCATTCCCTATGAATGAGATATAAGGTTTATTTTCTGGCACTACTACCTTTTCCCTGCATAAATTTAGACACAATAACATAAGTGATCAACATTCAAATCCCGAAAACCTGGAAGCATAGATAGAGCTTCCTGGAAAGTAACAAACATGAGAAAACATGATAAAGTTGCAAGCATTTGAAATTCCCATGTAACTGCTCTAATAATACCCACGTAGTTTCTATCAAAGTTCCCACTAACCCAGAAAAATAGCAAAACTTTCAGGCCATGTTGAAACAAAATAAACGAAAAAACGCAAACAAAAAATGTGAAGGCCAAAACACCTGTAAATTCCAGGGAGAATGAAGATTTTCACTCTTTCAGAATTATTTCCAGGGACCTTATTCACTGCTCCTTGAACTGTATCAGAATGTCCACCACCATTCTGATCAACTACAATAAGCCTGGTGCTGTTAACATTCTCTCTTGTGTTAAGAGATGTCTTTTGCCAATCAACTTTCATGTCATCCCAAGTGATAAAGTCTTTTCTGTAACCTTCATCCTGTGGCAAACTCACTTGAAAAGCAGACACAAGAGCCACAAGAACCAGAAGAAAAAAACTTCTTGCAAAGCAACCCATATGTATAAACTCAACTTTTTCTCTAGGTTTACAGCAACTTGTGTGTCAGTTTCTTCCTGTTTGAGGGTCAAAAGCGCTTTTGCAAACCTAAAAAAAACCAAGCAAACTGCTAGATTTTCATGTTTTGTACGTGGGACCTTTTTTTCTGTTTTTGTTTTTGAGAGATATAGTTCAAGTTTTTGGAGAAGATGAAAGAGTGTGAGTGTAATAAATACACAGGAGCGCATGCGGCAAAAATGTAATAAGAGTCCTGGTAGAATTTTAACGTTTGTAAATTTGGTAGCAGCAGCAGCAAAAGTGAGCACGTATAGTAAAGTTTTGTGCAATTATAGAAGTAGTAGCAGAAGAAGAAGAAGAAGAAGTGTTAATGCAAAGATGTTGAAGAGTTTGAGCTTTAAAAGAAATGAAAGAGTTCAAGTCATGGAACTCTTGTGCTTAAATATGAGATTATTAGCAGCATAAATGAAGCTTTTATAATATATATATATATATATTTATATATGGAAGTTTTTTTTATAATGGAGATGAAGGTGGGTTTTGTATATGTTGATGGGTAGTTAATTAAAAAAGAAAACACTTAAAAGGGAAGTTGGCGGTTTCGGTTTCTTGTGTGTTGTTTTAGCTTTGATGAGAAACTGAAAGCTTAATAATAATAATAATAATAATAATAATAACAAAAAAGAAGACCCTTGAAGTTTTGAATGTTGTGTTGTTTTGCTTTGATGAGAAACTGAAAGATTAACAATAATAAAAAAAAAAAAAACCCTTCAAGTTTTGAATGTGAATGTGATGATAATATAAATTTGAGAGAATCTTTCCATGAGTGTTAGTTTAATTAAGAGGTAGTGGATAAAATAGTGGAGTAATAAGGGCGCTTAATCACGTGATTTACATGACAAAACTTAGGTTCTTTCTTTGCCTGACCATCCCTTTGTTTAATATTCATTTATTTGCACCATTATATATATATATATATATATATTCAATGATAACCCAATTCGGACTTATCAAGATATTATTTATTTTTTGTTCAAATTCATACGATTTTATTTTTTAAATTTCACGCAAACGCTTAAAATATGTCTTATTAATTAAAGTATGAATAATCTCTTATAAATTCAATATCTCTCTCATACTTTAACGATGTAAAATTTGATTAAGGTATCACATATACTCCCATTTAGAAATTTGGTGTTCTATCTCACCACCATGAGGACATTGATAATATATGTCACGATCCAATTTAACTCTAACAAAATATTGTTCACTTTGAGTTCAAACTCACATAATTTTGTTATCTAAACTTCACGCAAGTATCATTCACCCAAAATACGTATTACTAATTAAGGTGTAAATCACTTTTTATAAATCTAACATTTCTTCCGTGCTTTGACGACTTGAGATTTGTTTAAGGTGTCATATCAACAATACTGAACAATGTCCCGTCACTCATCTAATAAGCCCTCATATATATAAATAATTTAATAAATTATTTAGTTCATCGTATGGCGAATAATTCGTACGATTTTATTTTTTAAATTTTACGCAAACGCTTAAAATACGTCTTATTAATTAAAGTGTGAATAATCTCTTATAAATTCAATATCTCTCTCATACCTTAACGATGTGAGATTTGATTAAGGTATCACATACACTCCCTTTTAAAAACTCAGTGTTCTCGTTGAAGTTTACCTCACCACCATGAGGACACTAATAATATATGTCATGATCCAATTTAAATCTGACAAAATATTATTCACTTTGAGTTCAAACTCACATAATTTTATTATCTAGACTTCACGCAAACATCATTCACTCAAAATGCGTATTACTAATTAAGGTGTAAATCACTTTTTATAAATTTAACATTTCTTCCATGCTTTGACGACTTAAGATTTGTTTAAGGTGTCATATCAATAATACTGATACTGAACAATGTCCCGTCGCTCACCTAATAAGCCCTCATATATATAAATATATATATAAATAATTTAATAAATTATTTAATTCATCGTATGGTAAATAATATTGTCATCTAATAATTTTTAATTAATTTATAATTATAATATAATTTATAATGTATTATAAAATCTTATTACATATTTAAATACTCAATGATTTACATTGCTTACTAAATATAAACCCCTTTATATATGTATTATTTTTTTAAGAAAAAAATTGCCTTTAAAAAATGAGGATGTTAAGATCATTATAAATATTTGACAATGATTAGTAGAGTCGTCGGAACTTAATGTAAGTTCAAAATACTTTTTATAATTGGGATTACATCTATCAACTAGTATTATAATGATTGGATTACATTAATATTATATCAATTTTATTAATAATATTTACATTGGACTACACTTATCAGATTCATTATTAATATTTATATTAGATTACACTATTAAATTTATCAAAAATAACACGTACAATAATAAACACATTTCACTCAAATTATAAAGTTCTTATGAAATGGATAAAAAATTTATACCGTCTTAATATCTATTAAGGTGGTATTTTATCATACTCCAATAAAATAGAAAAAAAAATTTATACTGCCCTAATATTTATTAAGACTCAAAATACTACCTTGACATTTCTCAAAATTTAAACTCTTGATTTAAGATTAAAAAAATGCATAAAAATTACCACTAAAGCAAGCTCTTGAGTGCATGAATTCAATTTTTTTAATTTGTATAGAGAGTAGATTGAGGATTGATTAGTCATCAATTACTTGAGTGTAGAATTACAAATAGTGTTGTTATATTAAAAAAAATGTACTAAGTAAAAACAAATACTAATTGTGTTATATAACAAATGTGTCTTAAATAAAGTCTATTGGTCGATATAACGAATTATAAGCACACAAAAAAAAAATTCGACGTCATGAACTAATTTGATTTTAACGTAATATTTTTACGTAAAATAGGAAACTTGTTTGTATTTTGCAAAGCTCTAAATCAACAATCAATAAGGCAAGAAGATATTGGGATCAATTCAAATTATCATAAGTTGTCTAAAGTCTTTACCATTCAAAATTTTGTTTTTCTTGTAAAGTACAAATTTAATATGTAGAAGTAAACAAACAATAATAAAACATTTAGATACCAAGAAAGAAAGTTTTTTTTTGTTTCCCTTTGCTTTTGTTGAAGATTTGATCACTAACGCTAAGAGTTTACTATTGCTTAAACTTTGATCGTATAGAATATAACCAATATTAATTTATTTAAGAATAATGTTATATTTGTTAAATAGTATTTTAAATTTTTTCACCTTAAATAATATGTTAAATAATTATTAAGTGATAAAATAATATAATGAATTATATTATTTTATTATTTAATAATTATTTAATACATCAATTTAAAATATTATTTAAAAAATTAAATATTATTTTTTTATTTAAATAAATAAATATGCCATAATGGCAGCCTTCCAAGTTTTTGTGA
Organism: Ailanthus altissimus; assembly: GCA_946807835.1. Lineage (NCBI taxonomy): Eukaryota > Viridiplantae > Streptophyta > Magnoliopsida > Sapindales > Simaroubaceae > Ailanthus > Ailanthus altissimus. The sequence continues at coordinate 25,828,021 of OX327704.1, read as the reverse complement.
TATCATGAGTGGATTTTTTTAATAAAAAATTTATATTATTTATATTTTATTATTATTATTTTTACATTAAAAAAAATTTAAATTTAAAATCTTCACTTTAATTAAAAAAAAGATATACGGCATATCTTTTATTACCGGAACATTTAAGTAAGAGCATTATATATTTATTAATTAGTAAATTAAATTGTTTAACAAAATCATTAAACAAAAATGAATTCGGCCCAAATGAGATCTTGATTTGGGCTTTTCATTTAGGCCCAAAATAATTGGCAATTTATTAGATTATATTGGAAAGGAAAAGAAAAGAAAATTTCTTTGGATAACTCCAGAGTCATTAGACTGCATAGAGAGCAAAAAGCAAATAGTGTGTACAATTTTTGCTTCATCTTCTTCTTCAGAGCATAATTCAATTCAAAATGTCAACTTTTTCAATCTCTGCAACAATTTCATCTTCTTTGACAATACCCATTTCTTCAAATTCAAAGCTTTCAGCTTTTTCCATTTCTTTACCCTCTAAAGCTAGTGCCTTTACAATTGGTAATACGCTAAAGCCCTTAGTTTCTTCATCATCAAGTACCAGGGTTTTTGCTGCTCCTGAAGCCCTGGATGGGTCTGAAATTTCTACTGTTGAGGTTTGTTTTCTTTCTTTCTTTCTTTTTTTTTTTTTGGCGAGGGAAGTGTAAGGTTTGGTGTACTATGTTTGTGCTCTGTTTGGTTGCTGAGAAAGTGTGGGAAAGTGAGAAAGCTTTTATTTATTTTTGCTAAGTTGAGACTAATTTAACTATTTGGCTTGGTGGATTAAGTCTTTTCAGTGTATTCTGTTAAGGGTTTGTTTGGTTGCTGAGAAAATGCGGAAAATTAAAGGAAATTTATTTTTCTTATGTTGGTCCCTTCGGCTTAATATTATTATTTGGCATACTGATTTTATGGAGTTTTGGTGGCCGGTTTGTTAATAACATCTTCAGCTGCTGAAAAAATGTAGTAGTTGAGATGAACATGAGATAGTAGTAGTTGAGACAAACATAAGATACTACTTAGTTTGGTTTGATTTATTTACTGCCCTGCATTATGCCCAATGTTTGAATAAAAATGAGTTTTTATTTATTTATTTTGTAATAAGTCCTTTGCTTTGTAGCCAATATAATATAGCAAAAGATCATAAGTTCATTGTTCTCTCATCAGTTGAGCTCAATTTAACTGTTTGAATTAGTGGGGCTAGGTTATTAATTTTGGTTTCACATGCATTACCTTGATAACGAAGTGGAAAGATTAGTTATGTTATTTGTTCTAAAATGTTAATTTTGGGTGCTACAGGCTGAAGGTTCTGAGACAATTAGTTCATCCATCAGCTCGGATGCAGACAAGGTATATTTTTAACTACTAGCACTGATCATAGTTTATGAGGAAGAAAAAAAAGAGATTAAAATAGTGAAAGTTTGATATTTTTATTATTTGGAACCTGAGAGATCAGTGACTTTATTCAAATGAATGTTATGTGTATTGATTTATTCCTCTATCTGCTGTCAATGATTAGTTTAGTTAAAAAGTATTCCTGTTTTCAAACCAAAATAATGGAATTATGGATTATATGTGATCTTGTTGCAAATAGTGTAAAAGTTGCTAATTGTGGTCATATATTTGTTAGTTATACAAAATACAGTTGCAATCTGCTACTACTATTTCAAGTTAGCATAACTTTCTTTCAAAATGTAAAGGTGCCTTTTGACGTAGTAACTTTGCTTGATGACATTACATCCATGGGCTTGATATGAAGGACCATGAAGTTCTTATGTTTGAAAAATGATCTTATCAGATGTCCTTTTTAAATGTTGAGCGTAGTAGGCAGTAGTGTATTTTTAATCTAACAGAATTCCAACCTCATTGCTATGAAGGGTATTTCTTGAATCACTGATTCTGAAAAGGGCTTTTTGAATAATGCATGGATCCTTGAACATAAAATTTTTGTATGTTTTAACAATTTAATGTAGGATGCTTTTGCTGAGGTGTTAATAGATTCTCCTCTTTTGTTATCCAACACCTACTGTGGCAAGGATTTTATTTAGTTATCTTCTGATATTCTTGTTTACGTTCAATTCATTGGATCATTTCTTTGAGGAAATAACTTCTTGTGGTAATTTATTTTGTCTGGAGACTAGATGATGCTACTTGAAATTCTTTTTTTTTTCTTGAGTTGTACCATCTTTTGTTCAGAACTATGCGTATACTTCTTCCTACGAATGTTCTTTGCAACTGTCAACTTACTTGAAATAATTCTCTTCTCAGATTGCACCAAAGCAGAAAATCAGAATCAAGCTTAGGTCTTACTGGGTACCCCTGATTGAGGACTCTTGTAAGCAGATATTGGATGCTGCAAGAACTACCAATGCAAAAACCATGGGCCCTGTGCCATTACCAACCAAGAAGCGGATCTACTGTGTTCTCAAATCCCCACATGTGCACAAGGATGCCAGGTTCCATTTTGAGATCCGAACTCACCAGCGCCTTATTGATATTCTATACCCTACTGCGCAAACTATAGATTCTCTGATGCAACTTGACCTTCCTGCTGGAGTTGATGTAGAGGTCAAGCTATGAGATAGTGGTGAACCAAAGTAAATTTTTGAACTTCTACAATATCTCCATGTGTTCACAGTTCACACATAGCTATGACCTGTAGATTTCTTGTCAAATCCCATGTAACAAATGAAGATATTTGCTTTTTGCCAGAACTTACTTTGTAATGTCAACTTTTTCCTTTATTAATGCAATTTCATCAACATTTGAATTTTTTGCAACTTCATGCAACGTTCTTCCAGTTTCCATTGAATATAACAGTGAACTTCCTTTTGATACATACTAATAAATTTGTTCGAAAATCCAAAGGTACCCTAAACTTTGCTGGCTATGAATTCACTGCACCCAACATGCCAGCTGCTGTTAAGATATCAATCATTTACTTCTGAGATATTCATTGTTTCCAGATCAATTGGTTGAGATATGCTTGATCCGTGATGAGCCTATCTTCCCAGCTTATCTTTCACAAGTTTCTTTCATTACCGAGTTTTCCATAAACTAACAGTGACATTAACATACTAAGGTCCTGTTGGTATTTCTATTTAAAGCACAACAGTTAAATATTTGGTAAATATCACTTTTATTCTACAAGTGATTGTCAAACACCAACCTTTTTCTACTCATATGCTGCACAGACACTAGATTTCCCAATTCGTGCATAAACCTTTTCTCAAGGTCATTAAATCAGCAATTTCAGGATGTCCATAATTATTTTCGGTTGTTTGTTGAAGCAACATACGCATCTTGAAGCATTTCTCTCTTAACTTTTCTCCCAAAGAAAACAGTGCCGCACCTTTTTTTCTTTCTTCGCCGGAGAGGGGCCCCAGGCCCCTCGGATGAATAAAATTTCTTCTCTTTCCCCCATTCTTAACATATCATCTCCATCTCTATCTCTCTTCTTTTCCATTTTTTTTTTTGTTTTGATTTTTTGTTGTCCTTTCTAATTTGTGGCGGTGTTGCTAGCCACCAATAATGGCAATTTTCCTTGATTGAGTGTCGCTGCCTCGAAAGCCACTACGCCATCAATTGCTGCCAACCCTCTCAGCCTTCTCCGAGTGGCCGCGCCCTGGCCGGCTCGTTTCGGACCCTGACGAGTCTCTCCGAAGGTTCATCTGAGTTCATAGAGCCCTCAACATTATTCCAGCCAGTCTTGGCCGAGATACTGCAGTCCTTGCTGGATCGTAACCGGTCGTCGCAACCCATTGCTTACCCCTACCTCTTGTAGATCCGATCATTAACCCCTATCTTTGGTCACCGCTGGCTCTTGCATATCGGAGTTTGTCAATTTTAGTAATTTTGTTTATGGTCTTGGTTGGATTAAGGGTGATTTAAGCATAATGTTGTATTAAGTGTAGGAATACTTTTATAAATTCTCTCTTATGCGAAGGTGTTTTGTTATATTTTTCTTCTACAAAGAGAGTAAATATTCTTATTGTAAGGTTGTAAAATCTCTCCGCATCAAGGTAGGACTCTACGTTTTTAATTAGTGTAGAAAAATTCATTTGTAAATAGTTCCTAATAATGGGGTTATTATTTTTCATTGTAGGAGAAACTTCAAATTTAGCGTTTAACAATAAGTTTGTACTTATATTATTTTAATAATTCTCTGCTTTTATAACAATAATTCCTATAAAAAAATTTGTGATCCAAATGAAGTGACTAATACTTGAAAACAAACCCACTTTTGTCTGATTCTTGCATTACCAAATAAAATACGTGCTTGAAAATCCATCCAAAAGCATATCAGATGCAATGTAACACTTCCAACAATATCAGATGCAATCTAGTAAACCATACAATGCACCACCTTGTAGGCCCTTCCAACAACTATTAATCCCATTACATCCAAAGAAAAAATGATTTTTACCATATTAATTCCCTGATCTTCTAATAGCAATACTTGCTTTTTCATGCCCATCTTGTTTCAAATTGATGTGAAATTTATTAGGAAGGCTAAAAGTGGCCTCTTAAGAACTTTGACTATGTGGTGGCTAGTGTTAGTGTGCCATTCAGCATTTTGAAGAGGCAACCGTTTGATGGGGTTAAAAGCCCAAAAAGTGACAATGACTTTAGGGACCAGCACAATAACAATCATTTAATTTGCCAAGTTTTTGAGTGAACGAGAACAAACAACACAAATGTCATCCCTTTTTCTTTTCTTTCTATTTTATTGTTCTTCCCTTTTCTTTTCATTGCTTTTTAGGGTCTAAAAGTAAGATAATGTTTGTGGAAAATTGAAAACATTTAGGGACATGCATTGTTATCTTTTAAATCTTAAAATATTCAAACCCTTATTCCCAACACATTATTTAAATTTGGGTGATTGCTGACGCACTGCATTTTGGTGACTGCTTGAACTACGGCTTGGGAGGAAACTATATCCTGAGTTTAAATGTATACTTACATAATATATCAACATATTAAAATGAGTTATAATTGAAACCCTAATTTATTATTACATGGACGGGGGAAGAACCAAAGTTAATTGGACCGTCATCACCACTTGGGCAGGTGAAACCCCCATTAGTAAATAGACCAAATTGGACCATCAATTTTGGAGTTCAAATCCAATTCTAACTTTTGAGAAAAGATGATGTAATTGCTTGCATAATCGGATGGTCCAAAATCATTTGAATATTTAGATATTATTATTTTGTTAATCATTATTGAGAACGTAGACATAAAAGTAACGGTCAGTGCTGAGAATCTAGATGGGAACTAGTTCTAATTTATTGTATAAATTTGGAACCTAAGTTTTTTTTGAGTTTTTATTTTTATTTTTTATGAGGGATTATATATATATATATATATCTAAGTTTTATTTGAGTTTTTATTTTTAATTTTTTTGAGGGATTATATATATATATATATTTACATGCATTTGAGAAAAGAAGAGTTTAAACTTAAGTGGGAATATGAATTTGGAGTGATTTTTATTTGAATTTATCTGAGTTTTCGTGCTTTTTATTTGAATTTTATTAATTTGGCCAGATTCAAATTTAAATTTAAATTAGATTTGAGTAATTTGAATTCAAAAGTTTATTTTAAATTTAAATTTTTAGAGATATTTATTTTATAAAATAATTATTAAATTTATATAAATTAAAACAAAGAGAGGCAAAACTCTTAATTTGACACGTTTGAACCGCACCTTTGTCGTCCCTAACCACTCAACTAACTCCAATCATATTCCTTTCTCTGTGGACTCTAGCGCCGACATTAAACTTGAGGTAACCTTATTGGAGGAAGCTGTCAAACACCTAGAATTACATTCTCCGACAGATTTCAGAATCATGGCTAAATTTTGATTGCTGTTTATCATTTGAGAATCCTGATATTCAAACAGTCACGAACCCCAAATTTAAAGACAAAATCTAATATCGAACAGTCTCTGAAATATTCTTTTATAAAAGAATTATACAAATTCCTATTTCTTTTATTTTAAACTCTTTAAAGATAAAATTAATTTAGAATTTAAAAAAAAAAATCAAGTTTCAAGCTGAAAATTTCAAATTCGACAAAAATTTGAGTGTAATTCAAATTCAGATTATTAAAAAAAAACGAACTTGAAATTCAAAAAAAAAAAAAAGAAAACCTGAATTTTCTCTACTTTTTAATCATCCCCCGACCGAGAATCGCAGCCATCAAACTTTTTTATATTTTTTGAAGATTAGATTCAACGGAGCATCTCTGTAGCACGCGTCATCACAAACGTCACAGTCCCTTTACTGTTTCTTGTATCATTACATTTCCTCGTGTGATTTAGTGGTTACTTGTAAATTTAAAACTCTTTTTTCCCTTTAATTTTATAATATAAAAATCACGTGATTTTATTTATTTACGAAATTTAAATATTAGATGATATATATTAAGTATTCTTCAAGGTAGCTTCATTTATTTATATTATAAAAAATATAAATTAAACTTTCTCTAAAAAATTTATAACCCGTGTAAAAAATTTATCAAACAAAATAATCAGTATAAAATATGATAATTATAATTAATAGGTTGAGTTCAAGTTGAATTAATTGTTAACCCATTTAATAAATAAGTCACTTGAGCAGGACCCATTTATTAAACAAGTAGAGAGATTATGTTGATTTGTTTATAACATCATTAATGATATTAAATTTGGGCAAATTCAATGTCGACATAGAGTAGATTTTGGCTTGATAAGGAACCCTAAAAGAAGGAAGACTATAAGGACCACAAGAAACGTATATGCAACTTGTTTCTTGTTTATATAAAACTTGCCTCTGTCTATATCTCCATGAAGCAACATTGAAGATTAAAATGTCATTTTGATAAAGTTTTAGATAAGACCGTTTCTACCACGTCATTACATTCCCTTCATTTATATAATGAGTTTGGAAATTTAATAATAATCACACACACATACATATATATATATATAAAATTTAATACGTTATATAATTCATCGAAAAAATATTGTCATACGGCACTATTTTAATAATTCACAATTTTAATATAATTTTATAATATTTTATTATAATGAATTAAGTTATTTATTAAAATAAAATTATATATATATAAGATGAGATTTCTTTAACTAAATTTTTTTATTTAAAATGATAATTTAAATTTAGGTTTATTATTTTGTGCAATGTTGAATTGACAAAATTCAGTGCTAGTTTCAACTTTGATTCTACACCGTTGAATATATAATTGTATGATTAGATATAAGTAACAGTAAGATAGATAGAAATAGCGTCGCTTGAGTGCTTGACACTATCTTAGTCAATAAACAATTGCTTATTTGATGGGAGTTGCAGTCCAAAATCATTTTTCATATTTTTCTTTTTATGGCTATTAGGGCAATTACGTATATTACCTGCAAAAGTAAAGATAGTGCAATTACGTTTATCATATGCAAAAGTAAAGATAAGTAATGACCCAAAAAGACCATTAAAGTCATTTTGCCAATTTTGTCTAAGAATGATAACAATTTTAAAGCATGTGGTGTGATTATGGCTTAGATTTTATCTTTTGCTTCGGGATTATATAATTTGTATGTTTATCATTTATTTTAAAGATGAGTTTGTTAAGTAATGTTGTATAATCTTATATATATATATATATTTAAAATTTACTTAATTTTTATTTGATGTAGAATATAATATTCTTCTTCACTTAATTATGTGACGCCTCGTTATTGTCTGGTTTATATTTAAAAGTTAATCTGACTTAATCACGTAATACCTTTATCACCGTCTGACCTATATTCAAAGATCAACTTGTCTTTGTATTGACTATCTTCTGAAATCACGTAGGATTTATTACCCACGTGACATCTCTATTAAAGTTTAAGATATAGAATTTTTAAAACTCACTTAGTCTTGTAAATGAGAATTTAAATCTGTTTTGATGATTGAACTCTTGTCAATGACTTAAAAGATTAATCTATTAAGTAATGTTGCCTACTCGCTCATATTTACTAAAAATTCACTCAATTTCTATTTGAAGCGAGATTTGATATTCTTTTTTACCTAATCATGTGATAATTTTGTTATTGTTTAACCCAAACTCAAAAGCTAATTTAATCCGTAATGCCTATCCTCTTAAAATATAAAGGACTCGTTATTTGCATTACAATTTTTATTAAAACTTAAAACACAAAATTTTTAGAACTCACTTAACTTATATTTTTTATCTTTTGAAGTTATACGGGCTTATTAAAATTTACTCACAAATTGAATATTTGTCATTAACTTAAAAAATAACTTGTTAAATAATGTTATCTATTTATTTATATATATATATATATTTAAAATCTATCTAATTTTTATTTAATGTACAACATAATATCATATAATATTAGACAGAGACAATAAATTATTTGATGTGCAACATAATATCATATAATATTATACGGAGACAATGAATATTTGACAGATACTGTAGTAACCAGTATCTACAACCGGTAATAATAAATATTTATATATGTATAAATATACATATTTTATTTGTATGTGGGGGATATTTGATTTATATATTGTTATTAGTAGTGTTTGTATAGGTTAAGGTCATACTATTAACATTGGGTTTAATTGCAAGACTTTAGATTTATTTTAGGGACCAAATTGTAATACTTTAAAAGTTTTGGGGGTAAATTCGTAAATACCAAAAATTAACCACTTAATATAAAAATACACTTTTAAAAACCCTAATTCTCTCATTTTGTCGAGCTACCCATTTTTAGAGAGAGAAGAGAGAAATAAAGGAGAGAGAAAGAGAAGAAGAAGAAGAAAAAGAAGAAGAAATTGGAATTTTGGATCTTTAGAGGTATATCACAACTAATTATCAATTTATTGGTGTTAATTAAGCTAATTTCTTTAAGTTTTGATTTCTGAAAATATGTATAATTAAGGATTTGATGTGTATTTCGTTTGATGTTGTGAAAATTGATGATGATCTATAAGATAGCTTGATAAATTATGATGAATTGTGGAATTTCTGCTTGATAGTCTCTTGATCCAGGAATTTTATAAATTTTTGTAATTCGATTCTGATTTTGAATTTTGAGTATATGAAATTATACATGTTAAGGATCATCTGAGACTTTGAATCGATTAAAAATTTTGAAAATTGAATTTATAGTGAATTTACCAAAATTACCCTGAAATTCTGGAAATTTCCTGTGTAAATAGTATAGTACAGTGAAAAATAATTTTTGTCCTACTGAATGATCTTCAAAAATTATGAATTTGTGGAATATGATAAGTTTATATGTCTAATATGATATACTCGGAATTGAGAATTTAGATCAATGTGGTTGAAGTGTTATGAATTTCTAAAGTGTATCAGCTCATTGCAATATTTGATTAACAGATTTTTAAAGCTATAGAATAAAATAGTTTTAAAATACTTTTAGTAGTGATTTGGAAGTGAAATATTTATCATGGACTTACATATGTGTTAAGAGTAATTATGTGGTAGTTTTATAATTTTTGAGTTAGTATATGATTTTATAAAATTGGGAGATTGAATACTATTCAGTAAGTATCTTGATCCTGTCAGGTTTGTAGTTTGGATTCGATGGTGTGTATGGAATGGATTATGTAGGAAATTTGATATAATATTCATATATAAGAAGGATATATGAGTCAAGAATGGTATATTCTGATTTTGGAGTAATTGAACATCATTTGATGTATTAGAAATTTTTGTTAAGTGTAAGTGGTCAGAATGACAGGTTTGAGAAACCAAATATTTAGACCAATTTGATGTGATAAATGTATTGTGTATAATTTTGTAAGCTATTTAAAGTATTTTGTGTGAATTGTGAGGCTTATGAAAGGATTAATCTCCATTGATAGGTTAAGGAGATTTAAGCCTTGTAGCTGAAAGTGTTAAGAGGTAAGTATACTAGACTTTTTACTGAAATCACAATAAACATAGTAATTGTTTTGTATGATTTTGCAAATGGGGTTAAGAATATGTTTATGTTATGTCAAAGTATATTTTGAAATGAAATGTGAATATATGTTTCTGAATGTGAGCATTGACATTGAGCATGGACATACATGTGTTTTTGTAAGTGAGCTTTCAAAATAAGATGTGTTTAATAAAGAAAGCTTTTGAAGTGTAATATGTACATGAGAAATATTTTGTATTTTGAGGGTACTTGAATTCACTGTTAACTTAGTAGGCATTTTATGTGATTGTGGAGCCTTTATGTGTGGCCTTTCCTTTGGGATTAGTATATGTTATGTGTTCCGTATGTAGGGAGGATCCTATTGGTACCTAAAGGAAGAGTGAGTCATCACATTCGTGTGGTGGCGTATTAGTGCATGTGAGAGGACTCACCGATGATCAGGGTGAGGGTTTGGCTATTACCTTCGGGCATAAGCATTATATATGTGTTATTCAAGATCTCACTTGTACTATTCCTCTCATACGGTATGTCACCTACGAGTGACATTTGGCTCATTATGTAATATGTGATATGTAAGTCCTACTAAGTAGTAGTTGAGTGATGGTATTCCTATTATGTGTTTTGAAAGAATGTGTAAGCGCTTACATGATATGTGATTTGATAAGATTATGATTTTGATTGATCACAGCATATCATACATATGCATTGTGTACTTATATGTATTTGTATTTGATATATGAAAAACTAGTATGCTTACTGAGTTTTATACTCATTATAGTTTATGGTGATTTCAGGTAAATAAGGTACATGTGTGCTTAGCGGATTTGGCAAGGCTTCTGCTGTTCCTTGGGTTCCCTAAGTTGTTAGGTTGCTAAGTGTTTCATTTGGGGATACGTGGGATAAGATATTTGATTTGTCCCTAGTGAATAAATACTTATGTATTATTTTATTGTGTGTGGTTGGATTTAGTTTAAGTTTCACCAAGTGTAGTAATAGATTGATTTTAAGTAAGAATTTGCAATGAATATATTCTGGGCTTCCGATAATAAAGTTGCTACTGGTGACGTAGTAGAGTGTTAATCTCTGAGAAAACTCTGCGTATCTCCGGTTTACTAATTGTCCCAGTCATAATTCAATTACTATAATTCTGAAAGAAATAAAAATGAATGTAAATGATGTCGTGTGTCAGATCTTTTGGGTTTGGAGCGTGACAGATACAATGAAGGAGGTGATAGTGTTACTTGACAAATAAAACCTCAGTTATTCTATTTAGATATAGATATATGGTACTCTTTTCACAACGGGCTAATTTCTCCCTCACCGAGAATAAAAAAAAAAGATATATATTTTCAAATATTAACTATCAACTTAAAAAAAAAAAAAATTCTCGATATTTTAATACAAAATCTTTTGTGAATGTATCTTTTTTCTGTTTAAATAGTGAGAATTTAATTTTTTGTTTTTAATCTTTAAATAGTGTTAATGTAGTGAGAATTTAAATTTAAATAGTGTGAACGTACCTTTCTTCCTTGTATACATATAAATAAAGAGAAAATTTAGCATACGATGTAATTTATTATATATTAAGTATATAAATATATGATAAAATTTTGTAATATATTATAAATTATATAAAAATTATAAATTAATTAAATAATATCACATAATAGTATTAATGAATTATATAACCTACCAAATTATTTTTCTATATATACATACAAAAACAACAAATATATTTATATGGTTGTGTTATAAATGATTTTAATACCACCTATAAATCAACCTAATTAACTCCTTTCTTTTATTACCACTTATTATAAATTAGACACAAATTATTAACATAAAAAATTAAAGATAACGCTATAATAATTAATAATGTATGACTTTTAATAAAAGAAGATTTAGATGTTTATAAATCATAACTTAATCTATTTATTGGTTCAATTTTCAGATTGTTTAGTTACACTTTTATTTTGGGTTGATCCGAATAAATTTTCGAAATAGGCCTATAAAAATGTGGGTGTCCTTTTAAATAAAAATGTGGTGTCCTTCTTCTAAAAAAATAAAAATGTGGGCGTCTTAAAAAGAAATAATAGAGGAAAAAAAAAGTGTGAAATGGTACACCGAACTTTTTAAAAGTCAAAACTGAATTAGATTCTTTTTTTTTAAAGCAGAATTAGATTCCTTCAATAATTAGTTAAAGTTCTATGGGATATTAACACTGTCACCCACCAGGGTTTATACAAATTACATTATAATATAGTTTTAATTTTAATTATATTATTATTCTTTATAATTAATTTAAAAAATGAAAATCTTTTAGTTATTTATATAATAAAAAATATAATTTTAAAGATAATTTGATTTTTAAAATTATGTAAAAGAATGAGACTGTAATTAAAATTAAAATTGCCGTTAAATTATAATTTGTGTAAACCTTAGGGGATAACAGTGTTAATATCCCGATTCCTTCAGATCAGCATATTTCAAAAGAATATTCCTGAAAAATAATAATAATAATAATTAATAAAAAAATAATAATAATAAGTTATTTTTTTATTCTCTTTTTTCTTTATATAAACACATCACCGCTTTCCCAAGAAAATCTGATTTTCCAAAAAATTTCTGGTCATTGTTGTTCGACCTCTGTTTCTATCTCTGCATAATCATTCTTCTCCCCATAAAGTCATCCTGTCTTCGCAGGCTTCTTCTTCTTTTTCACTAACATCACCGGTTTCTTTCTTTGTATCCAAACACCACAAGACAATTAAGAAAGTTTCTATCTCCATGGCTGCTTGCATTGATACTTCTCAACTTTCCCAGGAGCCTAACAGGTCTCAGAGTGAACATCATCATGATCATTCGTACAAGTACGTGCAAAACCACTGCCGACCCAGTTTTTCTGATCGTGTTTCTCGCGCGCCCTTCAATAAACACCAGGCAAAAACTGTGCACACACTTACAAATTTTGATGATCATCATCGTGTAGATGACGAGGGACAAGCTAAAGATGATCATGGTGATGTTCTGTGGCTGAAAATGAAGGATGAAGCGAGATCAGTTGTTGAGCGAGAACTTGTTTTGTCAACATATTATTTCACTTCCATCTTGTCACATGAGTCCCTTGAAAGTGCTTTGGCGAATCATCTGTCAATCAAGCTAAGCAGTTTAAGCCTTCAAAGCAGTACGTTGTTTGATCTTTTCATGGGAGTGCTTGTAGAGGATAATGAAATTATTAGAGCTGTGACAGCTGATTTGAGGGCTGTTAAAGAGAGAGACCCTGCTTGCACAAGTTATGTGCATTGTCTGTTAAACTTTAAAGGGTTTTTAGCTTGCCAGGCTCATAGGATAGCTCATAAGCTCTGGTCACAAGGGAGAAAAGTGTTGGCTTTGGTGATACAGAATAGAGTTTCTGAGGTTTTTTCAGTTGATATTCATCCTGGAGCCAAGATTGGAAGTGGGATATTGCTTGATCATGCCACCGGAGTTGTTGTGGGCGAGACGGCAGTGATTGGAGATAATGTGTCAATTTTGCATAATGTGACATTAGGGGGCACCGGGAAAATGTCTGGTGACAGGCACCCAAAGATTGGAAATGGGGTGTTGATTGGGGCAGGGACTTGCATTTTGGGCAATATTAAGATTGGTGATGGGGCTAAAATTGGCGCTGGTTCTGTTGTTTTGAAGGAAGTGCCACCAAGAACAACTGCTGTTGGTAACCCAGCAAGATTGGTTGGGGGAAAGGAAAACCCAATCAGGCTTGATAAAATTCCCAGCTTTACTATGGATCATACTTCACATATACATGAATGGTCTGATTATGTTATCTAGAGGGACTAATTTTTATTTTGTTGTGTTAAATTTAGCAATTTGGTGTTAGTTTTGATAAGGTTATATTAGGTTCATTTGGAGCTTTTTGTTTTGAGTTTTGTGTGAGAGTAGAAGCTCTCCTATTTCCAAACAGAAAGAATTTGACCATGATTATGGTATGTTGCTAACTAGGCAACATTGGTTTGATATGGATTGTATTTGTATATGATTTTAAGATGTCGCCTGCCTTTTTGGCAGCAGTTATGAAGCAAATATGTCACCTATTATTGGCTAATTTCCTCTGTTCTATTTCCTCTCATTTTTAGTTTGTTGACCAAATTTTTTTTACAATATCCTGTTCTAGGTCTGAGGTGTTCATCATATTTAATTTGATGATCAGCATTATAGTTCACTGTTTTTCACAAAAATATGCATAGAAAGTCCTGTAAACTCTGTTTCGGCAGGTGGGCTGTATTTCTCACCATTTATAGGAGCGGTACACTCCTTGGGAGTACTTTGTCCAGGCAGGTCTAAGCGTGCAATACGAAGGTGAGTCCTGGTAGTCTTCAGGCCAATGTTGTCGGTCTTTAGAGAAGAAAGAACAAAACCTCTGTTTTAGAAATAATTTGATTGTTGAAAAGTGCTAATTATATGCTTAGTTTTCTTGTCAAATCTTTTACCAGTTGAAGAAATTTAGTTGAAGGTTTGACAAGAAAACTAGCCTATTGACAAGCGAGCAGTAACCAATCTGTTCATTCTCCGCTAAGGTTTTTATGAACACTATATGTATAAAAAGGTTTTATGAACAGAACATGTATGTGTTGATATTTTACTACATTAGTTTTTCCTATGTTGCCGCCCATTCTTATAAATTCCCAAGATCGCTGTAATGGTATGCAGTACTTTGTATGATACTGACATGTTGCCGAGACTACTTTTGGCAGCAATTATAAAGTAAATATGTTACTTGCCGTAAGGTTATTTTCCTCTGCTTCATTTCTCTCCCATAGTCTGCTTTTCACAATTTAATTACAGGCCAAACAGATTTTGATCACCCCCAGAAGGGGGAATGAACAACTACCATTTCAAAAGCTTCAAAATCTTTGACATCTGCAATCAAAAGTTCTGCATCTTCAAACTTTAATAAATTTTAAAAGAGTTTTTTTTTGGTTTGGTTTATTAGTTTCCGAAGAAAAATGGGTGCATTTTAGGGAGACTCTTTGAGTTTTTTTTGTGTGGTCTTGGCTAGATTGGGTCGAAGGAGTAATGCTATATTTATATACATAAAAGTAATGTAAACAGTAAACAAACCATGATATGACTCCAAAAATGGAAAGCAGTAGCACCAGTATAGCAACACTATGTTCGCGATTACAAACATGAAAGTGATTTGAAGATATTGTGATTATATATACGTGAAACTAATGTGATTACAAAAATGCAGGCACCATTGAAACAACAACATATGACCATATGATCAGAGCTATGTTAAAAAATACTTGTTGAGTTTGAGAAGTATAAGGAAGTTTAAGGTTTAAGAAAAAGAAAACAACTCTTTTAACAACTCAAAATATTGTTCTCAATTCTGCATACTCATTAACAAAGATTATAAGAATTTAAATACTTGAACTACAAGAGTTCAACTTAAACTAAAAGATTTATTAAATCAAACCAACTTGATCTTTAACAATTCAAATTCAAAATAACTTTTAACTAAAAATTCGTACAATTCCTAAACTTGAGATTGTTTATTGACCTAGTCTAATGCAGAAAATACAGCAACTTTAACACTCCTCCTTACTGTCTTGGCTACATACTCCTTTTGAATTTGATTCCTTAGCTATAACAGAACTATTTAGAATATAATCCTTGTCAGCTTGGTCTTCAGATCCTCTTGATTCCTCTGGTGCAGTAGAACTATTCATGGCAGAATTCTTCTTAGTTTGGTTTTCACTCTTCTCCTCTGTCATTACCAAGGAAGATGAAGACCCATCCAAGTCTTCTAATATATATTTTTGGCACAACCCCAACAATATCTGCAAAACCATATAGAGATAGCCTCTCCATTTCTACAAACTTGACACCATGATTAACAATACCTTTGACATATCTCAACACAATCTCTTTTTTTAAATGTGATTTAAGAAAAAATTATGAAAGTGCCCCATTCTCTTATGCCACAAGTCTGAATGTTTTATGGCACAAGAATATGCACTACACTTGGACCACTCTAAGCAAAAACTCTTACATTTCATTTTCACAGTAAATAAAATAACTCCTTTAGGGTCAAATTTCATATTTGTTTGTTTAAAAAATGCTGAATACTCTTTCTCAAGAAATTGCCCCACACTCAACAAGTTTTGATCAATTTCATGAACCAACAATACATCATGTATCATCTTTTTTTTACCTGAGCATTTAATCACGATACTGCATTTACCTTTTACTGTAATTAACTTGCCATTTCCAACCTTAACTTTTGATACTATTGACCTGTCCAATTCTTGGAAGATTGATTCATTAAAGGTCATGTAGTTTGTACAACCACTATCAATCAACCAAGCATCATTGGACTGATTGCTTTATGCATCATAAGTGACCATAAACAGATGGTCTTCATATTGTTGCTGAGCTGCCTGTACAAGAGTTTGTGTAGTTTAAGATTCTTTTTGTTTGTTCTCAGAGAATCTGGCAATATGACCCTTCTGCTTACAGGATCTACACTCTACTTCAGGATTTTGCCAATAACTTAAAGCTTGATGGTTTGTTCTATTGCAGTGAGGACAAGGTGAAATTTTGGTTTGGAATCATCATTTGAGCTTGCTCCTCCTTTCTTCTGATTGCTCTTATTCCAGGACTTCTTTTCTTTAATCTCACCAGGGTGCTTATCATGCTCTCTTGCTAGCAGAGCTCCTTCTACAGGTTCCTCAATCCTGTATAATTTTCTTTGCTCTTGTGCTTGCAAGGCATTGATTAACTCAAGCAGGGTGATAGTTGACAAGTCTCTTGACTCTTCAAGAGAAGATATTTTTTACTCAAACCTCTCAGGAAGAGTCACAAGAATCTTTTCTACAACCCTTTTATCTGGCATATCTTCTCCAAACAGCCTAATGTTGTTAACAATCTGTAGTAACCTGTCAGCGTAGTCCTTAAACTTCTATGCTTCTTTCATTCTTTGCATTTCAAATTCCCTCCTCAAGTTTAGCATTTGCATTTTCTTTGACCTATCATTGCCTGGATACTCCTGTTTGAGCAAGTTCCATGCTTACTTGGTTGTTTCACAAGTCATGATCTTAGTAAAGATCACTTCTGAGACAGCAGAGTAGATGCAAGTCTTGGCTTTAAGCATCCTCCTTCTTTCTTCTCTCTGATTTCTGATTTGAGCAACTGTGGGATCCTCTGGCAAAAGTGTTATCTAACCTATTTCAACCAAATTCTATAAGTCATTTGCTTGCAAAAAAGCCTCTATTCTGATAGCCCAAGTCTGATAATTATCTCCTGAAAATACTGGTGGCAATGACATGTAACTATTTCCTGCCATTGAAGCAACTTACTTCTATTTTTAGAAGGAAAAAATGGCTCACGGGTCCTTTAAGAAGAAGAGCTCTGATATCACTGTTGGGTTTAAGAAGTATAAGGAAGTTTAGGGTTTAAGGGAAAGAAAACAACTCTTTAACAACTCAAAATATTGTTCTCAATTTTGCATACTCATTAACAAAGGTTACAAGAATTTAAATACTTGAACTACAAGAGTTCAACTTAAACTAAAAGACTTATTAAATTAAACCAACTTGATCTTTAACAATTCAAATTCAAAATAATTTTTTACTAAAAATTCCTACAATCCTTGAACTTGAGATTGTTTATTGACCTAGTTTAATGTAGAAAATACAACAACTTTAACAAGACCAGATAATGAGGCCAAACCCAGAAACATTTCCAGCTAATTTCAACTCAAATAGGAAATAATATCAGTTACTTTACTCCAAAGCATGCAGTTCTTGGATTTGAAAATACCAATGAAGTTTCCAGTCAAGAACTTAATGATTCTAGCTTAATCTAACTTTCAAAAACCAGGATTCAATCAAAGAACATTCACAGAAAACACAAGAAGCATGTAGTTATATGATTCGACATAACGTTGCCTATATCGATGGGTAAAATCAGCAAGATTCTTTCACTAAATTTGGTCAAGAAATGGTGCAATCTAAAATTGAGATTACAGAGAATTTAGTCATTCTTTCCCCATCTGAAAATTTCACTTAGATTGATAATGAAGATTATGCAAAACCCTTAAGTCCATAAGCTTTTATACTAGAAAAAACAGTGTTAACAACAGACTTCCCAGAACTAAGACCAATTTTTCTAACAAATATTTAAAGTCATAATAAACTCTTTAACAATCACAAACCTTTACCACATGAAAGATTCATCTACAATACTACTTGTTCTTCGATTTCTAGAATTTAACTCATTTTATTTATGTAATTATGTGTGAAAATAATGATTAAAATCATGAAGAAAATGATTTTGAGTCAAGCCAATGAGAAAGGGACTTTTGGTGAAGATGTGAAAATGCTAAGAACAAGGAAACATAATGTAAATGGAGAATGCCGCGACGTTAGAAAGCCACTGCCGTGGTAAAATCCTAGAATATGTGGTGTCACGGTGCTCGAAAGCTGACATAACAGTGCCAACTTATAGTATCACAACGTCGCAATGTTCAAATGCTAACCTTGTGGCATTTGCGTAACCTGTAGTGAAGCCACAATGTTAAAAAACTAATGCTACAGTGATAACGTAACCTGTCCCTTTTTTAAAGGACTCCTAAGTTATTTCAAACATCATATATTATTCCAACTCGTATTAGAATTAACTTAATACGTATGTAGGCTATATAAGGGCCTTGTTTTAGCTTGAAAAATAACAACCAACATTGAGCAATTGAGAGAGCAATTATAACCCCTAGAGAGAAAGAGTTATTTGTGATTTTTGTAAGAGTGCTCTTTGTGAGTTTTTGTTGATTCAATAAAAGAAGCATTATACATTCACTCTTCTGTCGTCCTAAGGACTGGTAATAGATATTGATATGTCATGGATGTATATAATTATTGAACCACATAAATTTTTATGTGTGTTTTCTTATTTCTTGCTTTTTTTTTAATTCTCTTTATATTTTCATTGTTGCCACAATATCATACTTAGTGAAGCGTTTTCGTCAACAAATTGGTATTAGAGTAAGATTTTACAATTATGGTCATACACAAGTATGGAGTAGAGAAATTCAATGATGAGAATAACTTTAATATGTAAAAGTTTTAAGCTATGTTTTACTAGTGAGTCAAGAGCTAGATTATGCCATTGAGGTGACTATAGCTCCGTCTAGCAATGAGAAGAAGCTTGAGACATCAAAATCTAAAACTGATAGAGATTCTATTCAAAAGAAGGCTTATAGCACAATCGTTATGTCTTTGAACAATAAGGTTTTGAGGAAAGTTGTTGGAGAGAAGACAACTATTGGTCTTTAAAAAAAGCTTGATGAACTTTATATGATAAAGTTGCTAGCAAATTATTTGTATATAAAGAAAAAGCTTTATCTATTGTCCATGTTAGAGGAGATAACAATTAAAGACCATATAAATACATTCAACAAGATCATCATCGATTTATAAACAATTAATGTGAAGATAGAGAAGGAAGATAAGACAATCATCCTGTTGAGTTCTTTACCCTAGAGTTTTAAGCATTTTGTGATAAGCTACTCTATGCTAGAGAGAGTTTGACAATAACAAATGTTAAATCGTTATTAATCTCAAAATAATTAGGAAAGAAAGTAGAGACCAGTAATGCATAAAGATTAATTGTAAGATGAAGATTTGAACAAAGAGAAGGAAATTCTAAAAAGGGTTTAAGATCGAAGTCAATAGGTAAATTTAGAAAGTGCTATTGTTGTAGGAAGAAAAAGTACTCTATAGTAAATTGTTTAGAAGAAAAAAAAAGTAAAGATGAAGGATAAAAAGAAGAAGAAGGATGTTGTAATAGCTTATGAGGATAGTTATGATAATGTAGAGACCCTAGTTGTTTTTTTTATAGAAGAAGTCTGGTGAGTGGATACTAGATTGATTGTACCTTTCATATGTGTCTAAACAAGTTCTTATTTACTAATTTTTAGCATATTAATGGAGGAAAGGTATCAATAGGGAATGTCATAGCTTGTTAAGTGATTGAGATTGGTAGTATTAGGCTGAATTTGCATGATGGAAGGATTAGAGAATTGAGAAGTTGGGGATGTTCCTGGCCTCAAAGGGAACTTGATTCTCGTAGGTATATTAGATCAAAATGGGTGTTCAATCAGAGCTAAGAATGAGATTTTGAAAGTACTAAAAGATTCTATGGTTGTCATGAAAGGTGAAAGGCATTATGGAGTATATGTGATACTTAGAGAGGCAATAAGTGGTTCTGCATCAATTTTTGTAGATTATAAGAATATGCAGACAAAATTATAACATTTAAGTTAGTTCATGTGGGTGAAAGAAACCTAAAGGAGTTGTATGATCAAGGGGTATTTGGGAGGGATAAGTTTTAGCTAATGGAGTTTTGTGAACATTGTGTGCTTGGCAAAGTATAGAAAGTCAAGTTTAGTACTGAAGAGTACAAGACTGAAAGAACTTTTGATTATATATACTCAGATCTTTAGGGACCAACACAGATAATCACATATGGTGGAGCTAGATACTTTTTGATGTTTATAGATTACTATTCTAAAAAGCTTTGGGTGTATGTGTTGAAGAGTAAAGAGCAAGTATTTGAGACATTTTTTAAAAAAAAGTTCTTAATAAAAATCAAATTAGTAATAAGATTAAGAGATTAAGGACAGATAATGGCTCGAGTATTGCAACAAGGAGTTTTATATGTTTTATGTCAAGCATGAGATTGGGATGCACCAAAAGCGAATAAAAAGGTCGGTGGTGGCACAAAACTGTGAGATTAACACCACAACAAAATGGTCTTGCAGAAAAGATGAATAGAATCTTACTTGAGAGAGTGAGATGCATACTAGCCAATATGGGAGTGTCTAAGGTGTTTTAGGGTGAAGCTGTAGTCACAACAACCTACTTGATCAATAGAAGTCGCTTCTCAGTGATAGACTTTAAGACACCAGAAGAGAAGTAGTTTGACAGCCCTTTAAAGTATGATCACCTAAGGATTTTTGGTTGCCCAACATTCGTTGATGTAAATTAAGACAAGTTGAAACCTAGACCCTTAAAGAAGATATTCATAGGGTATCTAGAAAGTGTGAAAGGATACAAGATGTGGTACATATAGTTGAAGCCACAAAAGAGTATCATTAATAGAGAGATGTCATTTGATTGAAAATGCTGAAAATCAAACAAGAAGGGGTGAAGAAAGAGCATGTGCCTATGAGAGTTTCAACACTAGAAACCATAGAAGTTGAAGTGAAACTTGAGAATAGATTTGAATGCCCCCAGATCAACACTTCAACAAGTCATCTCTTGAAGATGAACATAAGACACCGACTAGTTCCTTAAAGTTGTATGATCAAGGGATATTTGGTAGGAATAAGATAAACACCATATATTGTTTAACTTCTATTGTGTTACTTAGGACGTAGATAGGCTATATAAGAGTCTTATTTTGACATAAAAAATGACAATCAACATTGAACAATTGATAGAGTAATTGTAATCCCTAAAAAGAGATAGTTCTTTGTGATTCTTATAAGAGTACTCTTTGTGAGTTTTTTGTTAATTCAATAAAAGAAACATGAATCTTGATCCCCTATGAATATAAGTAGTTATCGAATCACATAAATATTTATATATGTTTTCCTCTTTCTTGCTTTTATTATTCTCTTTATATTTTCATTATTGCTGCAATATCATACTTAAGCGTTTTCGTTAACATTATTAATTATTAAACACCTAAACATAGCTTGGCTGGAACCTATTTCTTGCATTTATTATAAACTTATCTATGAAATCTCACACGGCAAATTGCCAGTAAAAATTGTAAGATCTTACAAAGCAAATAAGCTAAATGTCTATTCGGCATCCTCGAAGTTCATAATTTTATACACTCGTATAGTTAATTAGAAATTCTCAGATAAACTTATAATTGTCGACACTATTTAAACAATGTTATATTGTTCGAAAAACGATGTCTTTTTGGGTTCTACTGTGCCGTTTAGGTTGTGCTCATATTTTAAAATATGTAGATGTTGGTATTAAAGTTGCCTTTGTAGTTATAATTATTGCATTCTGCCAAATTCAATCCTCTATAAATCATCAGGTTTTTCAAAAAGAAACCACTAAATTTAATCAGTCCTTCACAATCCATGCTTCAATTACAAATTACAAGCATGCAAATTTTCGTATATAAACCCCCATCAATTATCAAGATATATGAGAAATAATGTCACTGAGTCAGAGTTGCCACCCTGCTTACAACATATCAAAATTTAGAAATTGTAACTCGTAAATCCTAATAATATGTGAATGTAGCCATAAATATATCTTCCCAACATCATAACATCTTCACTATATAGATAAAGCAAGAGAGTACATGGCTCCCACGAAATTATTATTTAGGGAAAGGTCTATCAAAACCCCTTTCTAAGTAAGGGAATGGGAGCCTTTGCCATCAGGCTAAAGGACACCGCCTCCATTAACTTCAACATTTAACTCTACTCATATTGTGACGGCCCGCATGAGCAGTATATATGGATATGGTCCCAAATTTTAATTGACAGAGAATCCAATGCAATACACAGTTGCTTCAAATAAATATTTGGCTAGTGCGTAAGTTCTTGCATAACATTACTGCTCTTAATCACCCTACTCTCCATTGTTGCCATGAATTTACAACTATTCTCATTCCCAATCCTGTTCACTTTCCTTGTAATCTTTATTTTTGTAGCAATGAAGATAGAGAAGAGATCGGAAACCAAGAAATCATCAACACTGAGCTTACTACCAGGGCCACTGAAGCTACCATTGATAGGAAACATGCAACATTTTCTAGTGTCTTTGCCTCATCACAGGCTCAGAGACTTGGCAAAGAAATTTGGTCCTATTATGCACCTACAGCTTGGCCAAATCCCCATCATAGTCGTTTCTTCTGCTGAAGCTGCTAAAGAAGTTTTCAGAACTCATGATGTTAACTTTTCCCATAGGCCTTTTCAACTTGCTGCAAGCATAATAGTTTACAACTCCACAGACATTGTCTTTTCACCATATGAAGATTACTGGAGACAGCTGAGAAAAATTTGCGTAACAAAACTTCTGAGTCCAAAATGCGTTTAATCATTCAGATCAATCCGGGAAGAAGAGGTTAGAAACCTTGTTAGATTGATTATTTCAAATGAAGGATCCACCATCAACCTTGGTACAAATATTTTCTCATTGACATTTGGCATCACTTCAAGAGCAGCCTTTGGTAAGAAGTTGGAAGATCAGAAAGGATTCATATCTGCTATCAAAGAAGCTATCGAATTGTCCGGAGGTTTGAGCTTTGCTGACGTGTTTCCTTCCTTCAAATTTCTTGATTCAATCAGTGGAGTAAGAGGAAAACTTGAGAAGATTCATAAAAAAATTGATAGCATACTTAAAGAAATCATCATGAGCATCATACTAGCCAGAGTTCTGAAGGGGGAGAAGCAGAGGATGATCTAATACAAGTTCTTTTGAATTTGCAGAAGCATGGGGAACTTGAATTTCCCTTAACTCATGACAATATCAAAGCAGTTATAGTGGTTAGTATGTTCATCTTCTTTTTATGGTGAATTTCACTTAACCAATGATAATATCGAAGCAGTTTTTGAGGTTAGAAATGTGTTCATCTTCTACCCAAGCGACACAGTATCATATTGTTTTTGGTAATTTTCTCTAATTAATAGATGTGGCATGAGGAGTGTTACATTTTACCTATGATCAACTGATTGTTTTTGTCTTTGTATCAATTGCGATGTTTCATTGACTAACTCAAATTTGTCAATGACATTTCAGAATATTTTCATTGCAGGGACTGAGACATCGTCAACAGCTGTAGAATGGGCAATCTCAGAGTTGTTAAAGAACCCAACAGTCATGGAAAAGGCACAAGCAGAAGTCAGGAATGTCTTCAGAAGAAAGGGAAACGTTGAAGAAACAGGCCTTCAGGAATTAAAATACTTGAAAGCAGTCATCAAAGAAACTCTGAGGTTACACCCTTCAGCTCCTTGGTTAATTCCAAGAGAGAGTATTGAAACCTGTGAGATTTTCGGATACAGAATACCTGCCA
Source organism: Ailanthus altissimus (assembly GCA_946807835.1). NCBI lineage: Eukaryota > Viridiplantae > Streptophyta > Magnoliopsida > Sapindales > Simaroubaceae > Ailanthus > Ailanthus altissimus. Next base: position 25,803,942 of record OX327704.1, on the reverse strand, counting down.
AGACTAAAGTAATTGTAAATGGATGGGCGATCGCGAGGGATTCCAAGTATTGGAACCAAGCTGAGAGATTCTGTCCAGAGAGATTCCTTGATAGTTCCATTGATTACAAGGGAGCTAATTTTGAATACATCCCATTTGGTGCTGGAAGAAGAATTTGTCCTGGCATGTTATTTGGTATTTGCCAATATTGAGCTTCCCCTTGCTCATTTGCTTTATCATTTCGATTGGGAACTTCCCAACGGAGCAAAGCTAGAAGAATTGGACATGACTGAGGCTTTTGGTCTTACAGTCAGAAGAAAAAATGACCTGCACTTAATTCCAAGAACTTACGAACCTCTGCCTGTTGGGTTTGATGCCAGAAATTACTGATCATGTGTTTATTCTTTTTTACCTCCAGAAGCTATCTTTTCGTGTACAATCTGATAAAATTTGTAGGGAATATGAGCCAAAATAGAAGAAAGTAGAGAAATCAAGCACACTTACAGTACATAGTTTTGCAGAATCTCAGGTTTTAGTAAATTAATTGCAGTTAATTGTTGTCAATCAACATGGAGCTTCAACGTCCCTCCTTTCTAATTCTATTTACTTCCATTATCTTTGTGTTCGTAGCACTAAAAATTAAGCAAGTGCTTCAAGATCGAAAACCTTGGTTCAAGTTTACTGCTGCTTGCAATATATATATATATATATATATATATATATAATTATCCTTCCTATAAATGGAAAGACTCTATCTGATTTTTTAGAACTTTAAATTTGAAGGTGGTGAAAATTAAATCTATTAACTTTGTTTTCGATTTATAAAAAATTAATTAATATTAATATTAGATTAATTAAATTAATGAATCTGCACATAAAATAAAAAGACTTTACGTGGTTCAACCGGCCTAAATCTAAAGGGCCAAACTCAGTTATTGAATAATCTAATTAGTTATAGACAATTACAAGCACTAATCAGACTGAAACAAATAAAGACTCGATGGATGTGTTCAGCGAGCACCAGTCTTTTTGATTGATTGCTGCAATTGAATATCCTTTAATGCTGCAAATCCTTTTCTCTTGAAGAACAAATTTTCTTCTTTTGAAGAAAACAAGTCACAAAATCCCATTGAAGGAATTGTTTTTAGGTATAAAATCAAGAACTCTAGGCCAAATATGTTCTCCTTGAGTTGCTTGAATTTACGTTCAAAAAATATTTTTGCAGCTTAAGTTTCTATAAGAAAATATAGCTTTAAAAATACCCTGGATCAAAATATTTTTCTATATTTTCAAAAGGCTCACATTCATATTAAAAACAAAGATTTATATATAAAAAATAATGTATGAAACAAAATATGTGATTAGGCTTGAAGTGTAAATTAAAAATCCATTCTTAATAACAACACTTTAGTATGCACTAACTTGTCGATTCAAGCGTATAATTTCATTCATCAAAACTCAAGTATTCATCGAAATATATAATTTCCAATAGTTACAACATTTTGACAATATATCACCAATATGAACAAATTCTTTTTATTTTATTTTTAAAATGTTGAGAATCGATTTTATGAATTGAATTTAAATATATAATATCTAAAATTACAATTTTACTTAAAAGGGTAATTTTAAAACTAATATCAAATTAAAAAATAAATAACATACATTTATAAATTATTTTCTAAACATTTGCCTATCTCTTACTTTTTTTTTGATATGGAGGACGTGAGATTCGAACTTAAGATATTTAGGATGCATTACAAGCTTTTTTTTTTTTACCACAAAACTATTTAAGCAAGTGCAACTTGGTTTCCAATTTTACAACAAATTCCTCCACAAATCATATTTTGCTTTGAATTTGATTTGCTCTGTATAAATTGTGCCTTGCATAAGATTCTTAAAACCTTTAAGTAACCTTGGTATTCGGTCTTTGAGTGCTCATCCTCATTTGAGCCATATCTTTAATCCTAAGTTCTATTAAACGCTAGACTTATTCACATATTGTAAATACCTTAATGCTCAAATGAAGTTGTTACAATATTTAATTTTATTATAACATAAAAGAATATTCTAATACCAACTCATTGGACTCAAAGATTAGGCTTATAACGGTTTTCACAATTTTCAGAAAGACCCAATTTATATTTTGACTTAGTGTTGCCATAAGATAAGATGCGAACACTAAAAGTTTAACAAAATTTATACTCTATGCAGATAAAGGAACCAAAAACTAGTACATTAACTTTAAAACTACTGACACAAACCATTCAGCCAATAAGATAGATGGTTTTGACTCCAGTTTGATGATGGCAAATAATGCTGAATACGTATTATTTTTCTATTAAAGTTATTAATTGTTTTTTCTGTATCTTTAATGAGTAGATAATATTGGAAAGAATGACATTTTGCAATTGAAGTCTTCAAAAGCCATCTTATTATAAAAGCACCATGGGTTAAGTAAAAAATGCAGTGATGGCAATCGTATTCTTTCTGATAAATTTATGTTGATTAAGGTCTGTAAGATACTCAACATGTGCATAATTGTTTATGCATCGTCTTTTTGACTCGTTATTATTATCGTCGTTGGAATTGACACATCGTCGTCAACTTTGGAAAGGGCGATGTCGGAAATACTGAAGAATAAGACTATTGAACTTAACAGCTGAATGAGTAACTTTGAAGGTTTTATTGTTCATTTAACTCCAATTTTTTGAAGGCTTAGCATGATCTATGGACTCTGAGGTCTCATCCTTCCGAGGACTCCCACTTGAAACTCATAGCAAGGCCCTTCATACATACATCATAGGCTCTAGTTCACCTCGCTTAGGAGCTCCACTATTTGTATAAGAGAATGTCGTAGGGACTTATGATCCTCAGCTCTAAAAACCTTCGGCATTAATAGGCGTTTCAAACAACCAGTCTCATCGAGGCCGAACTGCAAATATTTCATGAGGGCGACCTCCCCTTTCTCTTAAGTAGGTGAGAAGACGCTCATCTCATTGTTTACCAAGAATTAAGGGCTCGTACTAACTCGAAGATTCAAAACTATCTTTGTCCTTGAGAAACTCAGAATTCTAAAACGCTCGTCTCATTATTTACCGAAGATTAAGGGCTCGTACTAACCAGAGGACTCAAAACTATGACCAGGGCTACGGGGTAAAGGATAGCGCGCATTTTCCATTTGAAAAAGGCAATTAAGAGGTGGAAAAAACAATAATCCAACCTGGCGCCAAAAACCCCAACTCAGGAATTCCTATTTCCTTGGGCCAATCGAAGACATATTTAAAGGCCCAAATTGATGCACCGCTAGAACCCAGTAGCCAACAGCCCAAGAAAGATAAAAGGAAGCGGAAGCACCTAGCAAGGAGTCTACGGGGAGACCCAACCTGACATGGCCTAAGTTGGTTAAGAGACAAGAGCCAGAGAATGCTGAAACTACCTCAATCTTAAGCCCGAAGAAAAAAAGAATTCGTTTAGATAGAGGCGGACTCTTAACGGTGATAACTAACTCTTCAAAGATGCAGGAACCAGAGGGGAAAACAGAATTGACTATAGTGGCAGAGGCTATGAGCCAGCCCCGCCATGAGCCATGGGGATCTTTAGCTGGAATGTCCGAGGCTTGAGGAGTCCTTAGACGTTTAGAAGCCTTAAACATACTCTCCAAATCAATAAACTTGAGTTGGTTTTTCTATATGAAACTAAACTATTAGAAAGATCAACGAGGAAGGCAGCAGCAAATTTAAAATACTCAAGTTGTTTACAGTAGATAGAGCAGGGCTTGGTGGTGGAGTTGCGTTGCTCTGGAACGAAAGCATTGATGTGCAAATCCTCTCATTTAGCTAGTGTCATATAGATGCAGTAATTAAAGAGAGTACCCTGAAGATTTGGAGATACACTGGGGTTTATGGGCTGTCAGATGCAAATCAGAAAAAGCATACCTGGAATCTGCTAAAAAGGTTAGCAACTCTCTCCCCCCTCCCTTGGATTTGTAGTGGTGGTTTTAATGAAATCCTGGAGTCAGATGAGAAGTAGGGGGGATCACTAAGGGAAGCTAAAGCTATTGAAGATTTTAGGGAAGCAATCAGAGCTTGTAACTTAAAAGACATGGGGTGGACTGGCTATCCTTTTACATGGTCTAACAGGAGAGTTGGTCACCATTTAATTGAAGAAAAACTTGATAGATTTTTGTGCTCTGAATCATAGAGCAGACTGTATGGCATATTCCAGGTGAATCACCTAGTTGTAACAGGCTCAGATTATTGCCCCCTTTTTAAATGGAAGCTAAAGAAATTCAGAAATGGATTTTGAGATCCAGCAAGCCTGAGCCAATATTCCATTACGAAGACTTATGGGATGCACATGACAACTGCAAATTAGTAGTTAATAGCTTTTGGGAGATAGAGACTAATACCAACATGGATCCTACTGTCAACCTTATTAGAAAACTCAATGTAGTCAAAGATGGGCCAAGATAATGGAGCAAGCAGACCTTTGGGGGCAGACATAAGAAACTCTAGCAACTAAAAAACAAGTTAATTCAGAAAAAGTCAGAATCGAGGTAGACCAGAACTAAAGAAGAAATTCAAATGCTAGAAAGAAGTATTGATAAGCTGCTCCTAGAAGACAGAATTTATTGGAAGTAAAGGTCTAGGGCTACATGGCTTAAGGAAGGGGACATAAATACCAAACTATTTCATGCTATAGCCAGTAGTAGAAAAAAGAGAAATAAGATAAAAAGTCTTATTTGTGCAGATGGCCAACGGATCCTGTGTAATTACTTTGATAACCTGTTTACTTCTTCAGCTCCCACAGCAAGGCAGATTGACACAGCAATCCAAGGCATTGAAACAAGAGTGACTGAAGAGATGAACCAAGAATTATGTAGAGCTTTCACCAAAGAAGTATAAGAGCAATATGGTAATCACATCTAAGGAAAGCCCCAGGTTCTGATGGAATCTCTACAAAATTCTACCAATCTCACTAGTCTACAGTTGGGGAAGCACAGTCACAGTCTGCCTCCACTTTCTTAATAATCAAGGTAATGTTTCAGTATTAAATCACACTCTTATACCCTTAATCCCAAAATTTTCTAATCCTCAATTGTCCAAAGACTTTAGACCCATCAGTTTATGCAATGTCTGTTATAGATTCATTACTAAAACAATTGCTAATAGGCTCAAAAGTGTTTTTAATACTGTTATTTCCCCTAGTCAAAGTGCTCTCTTGCCTAACAGGCTCATCACCGATAATACCATCCTTGGCTATGAATGCTTGCATAAAATAAGGAACCAAGGGCAAGTAGGTTCTCTAGCTTTGAAACTTGATATCAATAAGGCTTTTGATAGACTTGAATGGATATTTTTGGAAAAAGTCATGGAAAGGCTTGGTTTAGCAAAAATATGGATAGCCTTAATTATGTGGTGCATCACATCCTTTTCTTTCTCAGTGTTGGTCAACATGGAACCTCAAGGCCTCATTCACCCCCAAAGAGGCTTAAGGCAAGGATGCCCCCTTTCACCCTACCTGTTCCTAATTGGAGTAGAAGCTTTCTCTGTTTTGTTGCATCACGCAGAATCCCAAGGCCTCATCCAAGGCATCAAATTCAGCAGCACCATCTCAATATCCTACTTACATTTTTGTAGATGACAGCCTTTTATGTATAAAGGCTACACAATCTGCATGTAGCAATCTTAAGCAGTTATTCAACCAATACTCAGATGCTTCCGGTCAAGTGTTTAACTACAATAAATCCTCACTCTTTTACAGCCCCAACACCCCCCAGCTCAAGCACAGTACATCCAGCAAATATTCCAAATGAGAAGAGGCTCCATGCATGAAAAGTACCTGGGCCCCCCTTCAATGGTGGGAAGAAACAAAAAAAGGTTCTTCAATGATCTGAGACTCAGAATATCCAGCAAGATTCACCAATGGAATGAGAAACTATTTTCAAGTGGGGGGAAAAGGAGATTCTAATAAAAGTAGTGGCCTAAGTCATCCCTACTTATGCAAGGCTGTCTTTAAACTTCCGTGGGGCCTATGTGCTGATGTTCAGAAGGTTATTAATGTATTTTGGTGGGGTTTTAGGGGAGACTAAGAGAAGAAGATTCATAGGGAAAATTGGAGGAAAATGTGTTATGGAAAATCTCATGGTGGCATGGGCTTTCGAGACTTAGTAAGCTTTAACCAAGGTATGTTTGCAAAGCAAGGTTGGAGATTACTGCAAAACCCAGAGTCATAAACAGCTAAAGTCCTTAAAGGTAGGTATTTCAGAAACAAATCTTTCCTAGATGTTAACTTAGGAAGCAACCCTTCATTCATTTGGAGAAGCATACTCTGGGGAAGGCATCTACTACAGGACAACCTAAGATGGATAATTGGCAATGGAACTAGCATCAGCATATATCAAAGTAACGGGATACCAAGGAAGACCATGCTTAAACCAATATCCCCTATAACCCTTTCAGAACATGCAACTATAGCAGACTAAATAAATGACAACAATGAATGGAAATGTGACCTTGTAAAGCAAAGCTTCCCCGCAATAGATGCAAACTATATCCTCAGAATTCCTCTTCCCCCAAGCAAAAAAGATGGTAAGCTATGCTAGCACCATGATAAAAAAGCTATGTACATTGTAAAAAGTGGCTATTTTGCAGCACTACAGCAGAGACCACCTGAAAGCCCCGAAGCTTCTAATGGTCCTCCGACCCTATGGAAAAAGATCTGGCACTGTGGCATCCCCTAAAAGATCAAAATTTTTCTATGGAGAGCCTTGAAAAATATCATTCCTACAGCACAAACTTTGATGACTATGAGGATACTGACTTCTTCAGTTTTCTGTAGATGCTCCGGTGTTGAAAAATTAGTCATTCAATAATTTTGATTTGATAAGAATTGAGATGAATACTAAAGTGAAGAGTTACAAGAAGTCTACAACGTGTGGGATGCGTATGGAGAAGTTTAAGACATGTGGGACACGAAGGAGGAAACGAAACGGGACTCAAAGATGTGAAGGAAGCAAGAAAATGCGGATAGGTATACAGGCTGAGCGCCGCGGTGCCCACGACAGTAACTCAGCGTCTCGGCGCTGGACGCGATTTTGTCCAGCGCCACAGCGCCTAGGGATGAGCGCCGTAGCACCAGAACGCATGAAAAAGTTCGTTTTGGTTCGGGACTTCAAATTTTGAGAAATTTTGGACTTCCAAAACAAGTGGACTCTTACTCCAATAAAGAATAGGGTTAGTAGGCACGAAATATACCCTATATAAATACTTGTAAACTCTTGATTTCAGATTAAGCATTGAGAGAGACTCTAAAAGATGGGAAGAGCTGGGTAGACACTAAGTGCTTATGTACGCTAGGGTAGAACCGTTGTTTGGGTGATCATTGTTCGTGGTAAAGTAAGGGTTCACTAAACGTTTAGGTCCTTTTGAGGGTTGTTCATTGAGTTTTCCTTGTAAAATCTCTAGGGAGTTATAATAAGAGAGGCTTGGATCCTTGGATCTACAGTGGATGTAGGCAATTGGCCGAACCACGTAAGATTGTGTTGTGCTATTTTGTTTTCTGCTTTGGATTCTTGTTGTGTTTACTTGATTGATAGGTTATTCGGCTGCGTAAGGAAGTTAGAGTTTTAGGTTGAATCTTGAATTCTTCGCTTCAACATAACCTCGAGAGGGAGAAGGGCGTTTCCTCTCTCAACATCCAGCAAAGTTGAAAATGTGTTCCATGCCCTTATTCAGTGTAAGCTAGCCAAGAAAGTTTGGAGGTGAATAAAATTCTCTAGCGAGACAAAAAGCATCCAGGAATCTAAACTCAATGCCTTTCTCAGCTTAGTGATCACCAGCACCTCAAATGAAGAACTTGAAAAATTCATAGTCTTGATGTGGACCATCTGGAGGGACAGGAACAACTTCATCATGGAAGGAAAATCTGAGAATCCAATAAGATGCGTTGTTAGAGCTGAAGCCTTGCTAGAATTTATCCAAACTCCAAGTACAACAGAACTGTCAAGAAACTTGAAGGAGAATTCCATTGCGACATCAACTTGGGTCCCCTCTCCCCCTGGATGGATTAAGCTCAATGCTGATGCTGCAATTCAATCTTAAGGGCACAAAATGAGGCTCGGTGTAGTATTCAAAGATGATAAGGGAAACTTTCTGAAGATGGTAACTTTGTGCAAGACCAGTGACAGTGCTGTAGACTTTGCTAAGACTTAGGCTCTGCTTCTAGGGATAAAGGTTGCTATGGAAAAGAAGTTCTACCCTTTAGTAATCGAATCTGACTCCAAGATTGTTGTAAGCCTCATGAAAGGTGAGACCTCTTCAATGAAAGAAATTGGTTGGCTTATTAAAGAGATCCAAAGCCTTAGGAAGTATACTAGTAAAAGTTTGCCTCATTTTCTATTCAATGAAAGTTTTTATTTTATAAAAAAAAAAAAATTATTTAGTTCGCTGCTCTCACTATCTCAGGTCATTAGCTTTTCTCTTTGCGATTTCTCATTGATTTGGACTCCAATGACAGATGCTCAGGAAATAAAGGACACACCTTCTGAAGCAAAATCTGTTGGCTCATTGCAGCAAAAGCAGGAAACTTGTGATGAAATTCTTGTTAGGCACAGGAAAGAGATATTGAACTGAAAAATGAAGCAGCCAAGGGTAGCAAGGCTGAACAGAAAGCTAAGAAGAAGCAGGTGGAGGAGATATCTCGACTTCCTTCAAAGCTTAAAGAAAAACAATGCAGAAGAAATCGCAGATGGTGATGAAAAATGCAGCAGCCAAGGGTAACAGTGCAGAAGAACTTGCTTCAATAAGCTATAGTAGTTGTTAGATATAGGCTAAATCCCGCAGGTATTACAGAGTAAAGATTTAATAAAAGAGAGAAAGTAAAACAATACAATCCCAGACAGATAACTACATTTACCAACCAACTGCAATGTGGTCAATCCCTTGGCCATTTACAACACTTATACATCTAATCCAAATAACATCCTTAATCTTTTGGTAGACTTCGCTTGTAGAAGGAGTTTTCTGTTTGAAGACCTTCAAATTCCGTTCTCTCCAAATAAAGTAGATTGTAGCGCAGAACGATACTCTTCTAATCTTACTGAGAGTGGATTTGCCTTTAGATTTCCTGCACATGAAGGAGATTACTCGTTGCCATCTGTTCGGGCACTGATTGAGTTGACACGCCCTTAGTACTTTGTGCCAAATTTCACTACAAAAGTTGCATTGGAAGAATAAGTGTGTGATTGTTTCCTTGTCATTACCACAAAGGGGGCAATCATCTGATGGGATAACCCTCCATTTTTTAAGTCTCTCTCTGGTAGATAATCTGTTCTTCAAAGCTAACCAAGTAACGAAGCTGTGTCTAGGTATATGTTGCGTTTCCCATATCAGTTTACTCCATCCCACCTTAGCCTCATTGTTCTTAAGATATCTCCAAGTACTCGCAATGGAAAACTTTGCATTGGGACTTGCGGTGAATGAAATTCTATCTTCTCTTTCCGAAATTGAAACATTTTTACGGAGATAGTCCCATACCTGAGAAGTGTACTCGTCCAAAGGGTCAGGAAGGTTCCAATGACCATGCTGCCATAGTTTATTAACCTTTGCACCCCGAGGAATATCCGCATCGGAGATTTGTATGTGGGGGAATTTATTAACTTCATATATATAAACTTTTACTTACCAAAAAAAAGATATAGGCTCTCATACTAAAAAATTGATAGCTTTCATATAATTGTTGATAATTTAGGGATGGACTAAAGTGTTTGATTATTTGATAAAGAGGGTATTTGTGATAAAATTAATATTTGAGGGATAGCCATAATATTTGGTTGATATGTGGAGAAGAATATGAAATGAAATTTTTTGTAACTTACATTTTTAACACAATAGTTGGGTTCACCCATTTGTTACAACTGCACCCTTATTTATACATTTTATGGTCGACATAAGTATGTAATATTAGTCATACATAGTGTTATAATATCTCACTTAACACCCTGATATTTTTGACCTCTTACAAATTTTTTTAAATATTTTTTACTTATTATATAATTCTAGATTTTTTAAAATTTTGACTCAATTTTCTCTTAGACTTTAATACAAGATATTTTTAACATTTTCTAAATAATTCTAAAAAATGCATTACATTTCAACACTCCTTCTTAATGCATTTTCGAAGTGTCTTGATCTTGAGATTGTCATCCACCATCTTTGCTTTTCTTGGTGGTGATTTTGCAAATATTGTTGCATGCCTTTTTTCTTATGGAAGCCTTGTTAGAGTTTTTGGCTTCAAATTTTTTTTGTAACCACATTACTTCTTGCGTGACTTATTGTCTTGTAAGCTTCTTTTCTATCACTTTGGTTGTGTTGTCTTTTTTCTTTGTCACGGCTTGTTATCTTGTAGTTTTTTTTTTTCATCACCTGTGTTGTGATAATTTTTTTTTCTATCACTGCTTGACAGACATAAGAGAGCTCATCCTCTTCTTTAATTTTTCTCTTCGTGTCCAAACATTTGTAATTTGGACATTGTGGCTTACTTCTTTGCCAACAATTTTTTTATTCCTTATGGGAATATTTTTTTATTTATAATTTTCTCCTCCTTTTGTATTTTCAATATACTTATACACTTTTTGATTTTTTTTTTTAAATCTCTTACTAGAGATTAAATTTTAATTGTGCATACCTTGGCATTTTTTAGAAACCTTCCTCCAAGATATTCTAAGCTTCCTTTGTCGTAATAGCTCTAACAATTCTTGAGAATAATATCACCCCATAGCTTATGACACCCAGCTATGATCGAATTAGGCTTTGATACCATTTGTTAAAAATTATAAGCTCTAATGCCATGTTAAAAAAAATTAAATGCTCTAATACCAGTTGTTAGAAATTATAGGCTCTGATACTATGCTAAAACATTGATAGCTCTCATATAATTGTTGGTAATTTGGGGATGGACTAAAGTGTTTGATTATTTGATGAAGAGGGTATTTGTGATAAAGTTGATATTTGATGAACAACTATGATATTTGGTTGATATATGGAGGAGAATATAAAATGGAACCCTCTGTGACTTACGTATTTGATACAATAGTTGGATTTACCCTCTTGTTACAACTACACCCCTATTTATATATTTTATGACTGACATAAGTGTGTAATATTAGCCACACATACTCTTATAATATCTCACCAACCATGATATTTGGTTGATATGTGAAAAAGAATATGAAATAGAATCTTTTGTAACTTACATATTTGATACAATAGTTGGGTTCACTCTTTTGTTACAACTGTACCCTTATTTATACATTTTATGACCGACATAAGTGTGTAATATTAGCCATACTCTTGTAATATCTCACATAATACCTTGATATTTTTGATTTCTTATAAATTTTTCTAAATATTTTTAACTTATTATATAATTTTAAATTTTTTAAAATTTTAACTCATTTTTCTCTTACACTTTTAATACAAGATATTGACATTTTTTAAATAATTCTAGAAAATGCATTATATTTCAACAGTAGTATTAATGGAAATGAGAAAGGAAATCTTGACAGTTTGGTGAAGGCCATAGCTGGGGTTTTTGTTACAAACCAACATGAACATTCTCAGCCAAGCAAGGGCGCAAAGAGGCGTGAGAAAAGAGCTCAGCAAGAAGCATCAAGAGAGCAGAGAATTCAAGAAGAGCAGAGCCATTTTGTAAGTGATCGTGTGGTTTGATGATGAGAAATTGGAGAAGAAGCTTGAAGCCTGATTGTTAATAAAATAAGGCCAGATGAGAGCAGAGCCATCTTTCAGGAGGTTGTTCTCCTTATACTTACCAACAACTTCGAGAAAAAGTGGCTTCATATAAGAGGGGTCATGCATATGATTTTCTACCCTTTTATCTGGTGATAGATGAAGGATTGATGAAGATACTATTCATTCACAAACAGAGAGATTTGAGAATTATTGTGAAGAAGTTGCGTCAACAGCAGCATGGGGAGGAGAGCTTGAGCTCAGAACTTTAATTCATTGTCTGAAAAAGCCCGTATGATATATTCAGTATCCTTCCTGAGGTGGAAATGGGAAAGGAGTACAAATCTGGTGGCGGGATTGATTCTTCTAATGCAAGTACCATCAGTTGGTCTTACCGAGCATTATAAATCTGTGGTTCCAAATTGGATCAGATAACAGTTGCATCATCTGTGAAAAGCTGCCATTTGTATGCACATTTATTTTCATTAATGTCTTGTTTTAAACATAAGCTCTAAAAAAAATTCTTGAAAAATAAAAGTTATAATGATATAACTTGTATAATAATTTAAAAATTAAAATTAAATAGTATTTTAAAAGTTAAATAATGATTAAATTATATAAAAATATTTGTTTGTTACAAATAAAAATAAAAAATTGTAATAAAATATTATAAATAAATTCTAATTTGATTAATATTATATTAAAAAGGGAAAATAACATACATATCCCTAAGTTTTGACCAAATTCTCTTACAAACTCCAAGTTATCAAAAGGGCCGTGCAGACTCTTGTCAGATGATAAATTCCGTCACAATTAATAGTAAAAAGGAAAAACTCGTACTTTCACATATAAATGGGCTAAATTATAAAAAATATTGTTATGCCCTTGTATTTCAAATAAAAAGTATTATTATACACTTATATTTAAAATGGAAGGATAAAAATATGCACACTACTAATGGGACTTAAAGTTGAGCCACAAATACTTGTGTTGATAAGGAGTTATTTACTTTTTAAATATTAAATACAATAACTTGAATAACCATTAGCCACCATATATTAAAAAATGAATTAATTAAAAATAAAAAATAAAAAACAAAAAGAATTAAACACCCTTCAATGACTGTTAGTCGTCGGTTATTGGTGACAGATGGACTTAAAATATATATCATCAGAATCTAAATTTTAAGATCTATGCGATTACATAGTTGTTTTCGTTAATAAAACACTGCAGGAGGAAAAAATCAAAAACAAAATACTGGCCACTATATCTTCCTTGCCAAAGGATGGTGAATGGAGGTGCACCACCACCCTATTGCTGTCGCCAGGAGATGATCTAGTAGATAGAGGTGGCGGTGCACTTCCACTCGCTATTGTTTGATAGCAAATATATAGTGGCCAGTGATTATTTAGGCTGTTGTATTAAATATAAAAAAAGTAAATAAACTCAATGTTAATAAAGAGCCCATGGCCTCATGGTTAAGGCCTTTTACTTTTAATCAAATGTCTTGGCTTTGTGTCTTGGGTGTGTTTATTATTTTTATCCTTTTATTTTTGGACCTGTAAAAGGTAAAATAGGCATAAAAATCATAATAGTAAGCTTCAAATCTTAAGTGTGTATTTTATTTTTGTCCATCTATTTTTAGACTCGTTAAGGGTAAAGTAGGCTTGACAATTTTAATATAGGGACATAACAGTGCTTTCCATAAGTTTAACTATTTAATTACCAAAAGAGACAGAATCTGTTCTCTGACAAAGGTCTACATGGACTTTTTGAAAATTTAAGGATTTGTATATCCTTTTTCCATTAAGAATTAAGATTAAAAAAATTCAATATAATAACTTTTCTTAAAAAAAATGGAAACGAATTACCTTAAGCATTAGACGATGTTTCTTATCTTTTACTTTTCTACTTTTCTCTTTCAAAGTAACATTTGAAGATCGAATGCCAAACCCTTCAGTCTTTTAAGGACAACAACAAATAATTCACTTCCAAAATAAAAAGTAAAAGAATTTTGTTTTTTAACATTGATCTTTTGGCAAACTTATCACCAACAATATTTTTTAATTTTTGTCACTTTTCATGATATAAACTATTGTAAAATTAACACTTAAACTAAGAAAACAAATAAGATGCAATACCAAATCATAGCTCACAGTAGAGATTGACACTAAGAAATTAAGTGATTCAGTTTCAACATGAAACCTACATCCACTGGGCTTAGAATAAAGAATAATCCACTATAAGACGAATGTTACAGCTTTAGAGTGATTTCTCACTTTTACAATCTAAAGATTACAAGAAGACAACCGATTAAAGTAGCTACAAAAAAACCCTAATGCTAGAAAGAGAGAGAGAGAGAGAGCACTTGAGCTAAATGAAAAACTAGAAAAGAAAATGAACGAGAGATATGTCTTTAGGGTTAACAAGTATACATATATATACTAATGCAAAATGACTGTGTTTAGCTTCTGCTTTAAGCCATATTTTAATCAGGCCTTTGGCAATCTCCTTTATTCACTTTGGAACACAAGTTTGTTTGTTCCCTGCTTTAACAAGAGTCTATAATATATTTTTATTTGAGGTCTTGGGCTTATAAGGTAGAACCATAGGATTCAGATGTATAACTTAAAAAATTAGCCTTCTAGTACAAGGTAAACGGACCATCTTGCTTATAAATTCAAGTATCAACATTTTTCTAGTCAATGTAAGATAACCAACTTACTTAATAATCTACCCCTTGAACAAAATCTATACCTGTGATAGCCCAACACTAGCTCTTTTGTTCAATAGTGAGTCCATCTATATTTCAACTATTATTGTTTGGCTCTGATACTACTTATTAGGGGAACTTGGGCTTCTAAGGTAGAAACCTAGGATTAGGGATGACAAAATAACCTACTAACCCGCTAGTACCTACCCATGTTAGGAAGGATTTGGTAAGACTTGAAGTGAGTTTATGGTGGGTTTAATATACAAAGTTAAAACCTGTAATGAGTTTAGGACGTGCATGATTTTGGTGAAATACCATGTGTTATAAGGTAGACATGTAATATCTTTATGGTGCCCTAAAAGCATATATATGAACATTTTATTTGATTAGTAAAGTTTTATTCATACATAATTGAGCATACATTGAAGAGACCATATTTATTAAGTATGCGATCTATATGTTAGGAATATGATGCTAATACAGAAGATATAGATCATAAGTTCTTTATAAATAAAATCTTGTTCACAGTTATTAATAAAATGTGCATTTTATTATGTAAGACTGTAGTTGTTCTACTTCTTATAGTGAATAATTTACTTTGATTATTGAAGTAGAGACATCAAGTATAAAAACTAGTGTATGATACATTGAACTGGACTAATGTAAATTTTGATCTAATTAACTAAATGTCATTGATTTTAATTCACAAAACTTTAATAAGCTTGTTTAACCTTAATCCTGAGTAAGTAATGAACTTACATTTATGTATTGTATTATTTTGAGTTATCACAGAGTGAGACCCAATTGGACAGTCAAAATCTCGATAACTTAAAGATGCAACTTCATGGATCGTGGGAACATATACTTACAATATGGAGTCTATATAAAATAATGTCATCTAAACTATTTACAGTACTTAATCATTTAAATCTATAGCTGCAGTTTATTCAATAAATTAGTTATTGAATAATAATATGTATTTGTAAAATTATATACAAATACAAACATTAAAAATGATCATTAGAACATTAGGTGACTTAGAGACAAATAATTAATTAAAGATGTATGACATTTTATAATGGCCTAGATTTAATTATGACATCATATAGAGGGTTAATTAAGTGGTATGATTGGTCAAAGGATTAATATTAATTTTAATTAAGATAGTTTTAATTAAAATTAAAATTTATTTATTACATGGGTAAACTAGAGTGCAACCTTAGGCTTTTAGTGAAATAACTCAGGGTTAACTTAGAAGATCTAGTGGGTCATGAGATGATGAGAATTTAGGTCTCTAATTTAGAACTAGAAAGCTCATGGGCCTTTAGTCTATTTACTAGCTCAAATTATCATTTTATCTTTCACCTAAAATAATGACTATGCAAATCACAATCATAAGTATTTTGGCTCCTTTTATTTAAATAAATTACTACTTAATTTTTATATATGAGTGTGATGGTTAAAAAAAGGAAACACAATTATAATTGTTTGCCTTTTTTGATTTAAATAAGTTGTGACCTAATTTTTACTTTTCTGTAAAAGTAGAATGATTTAAAAGGAGGCATATAGTTAGAATCATTAATGGAATTAAATGCCCACACACTTGAAAGATAAACTTTTAAGAATAATAGATAAGACTAGAGACAAAAACAATTCTCTCTATAACAAAGAAAAAAAAGTTTTAGAGCTAAATGAATTTCTCTACATCAAAATGTTCTAAGGAAATTTTCTTTATTCTACTATTTAATTTACATGTAATATAATCAATATGATCATTTTATACTTCCAACAAGATGATATCAAAGCTAATTTTTATCTATAATACATTTAAATATGGTATATATTATGTATGGTTATGAATATTAATCGTGGCATCAAATAATTTCATTGATCTACTGTTGTTATAATTTAATTATTTGATAAATATTTTTTTATTGTCTAAATTCATGGTAGAGATTTGTATATTGTTAATTTCGTAGTTTGTAATAAGAGGGGGTGATGAAATAATATACATATATGGGGTTGTCTAGCTCATATGCTAAAAGGAAAGATAAATCAATTGAATTTTAAGTCAGAAGTTTGTCAGTTCATTGGCTATCCTAAAGGATCAAGAGGAAGTCTTTTTCATAGTTCTCAATATAAGAAAGTATTTATTAGTACAAATACAATATTTCTTGAGAAAGATTATATGAAAAACTTCAAGCATAGGAGTAAGATATTTCTTGCTGAGTTATTTGGAAACTCCAATGTTCTACCTGAAATAGATAATGAATAGTTTATATTCTAGAACCAGTTGTAGAGCATCAATTACCAGTACTTCATCGCAGTGAGAGAAATATTATACGTCTTCATTGGTACATGTTTATTGGAGAGACTTGTCACGCAGCTTCTGATGTATATGAATTGGATCCCACTAGCTATAATAGAGCTATGGTTGATGTAGATGCAGATAATTGGTGTAAAGCTATGAAATCAAAAATGGATTCTATGTATTCTAATAAGGTTTAGGAACTTGTAGAAAAACCTAAAGGGATAAAACCTATAGGTTGTAAATGGCTCTACAAGAGAAAGAGAGGGATAGATGGAAAGGTAGAAACCTTTAAAGCAAGGCTTGTTATAAAAGGGTATATTTAGAAGAAAAGGCATTGATTATGAGGATTTGCAAATCTTGATTATCTATCACAATTCTCTTATCTATTACAGTAAATCTTGATTATGAAATTTGACAAATGGATGTCAAGACTGACTTTCTTAATGGCAATCTTAAAGAGAGTATTTTTATGATACAATTAGATGGTTTTATAGCTAAAGGCCATGAACATATGGTTTGCAAACTACAAAAATTTATCTATGGGCTAAAACAAGTATCTAGATCTTGGAACATAAAATTTGATCAGGCTATCAAATTATTTGATTTTGATCAAAATCCTGATGAACTTTGTGTTTATAAAAGGATAGATGGGTTGATAGTATTTCTAGTCTTATATTTAGATGATATACTACTAATTGGAAATGATGTAGGGACATTATCATCAATAAAAATGTTATTTAATTAATTTGATATAAAAGACCTAGGTAAAGCTAGTTACATCCTTAAAATTAAGCTATGACGAGATCACAAGAATAGGATATTAGCTTTATCTCAAGCTGTATACATAGAAAAGATTCTAGTCAAATTTACTATGCATGAATCCAAAAAGGATTACTTCTTTTTAAACATGGGATTGATTTATCTAAGAATCAGTGTCCTAAGACACCTGAACAGATAAATCATATGAAATGAATTCCTTATGCATATGCTTAAGAAGTCTCATGTATGCCATATTATGTACTAGACCAGACATTTGTTATGCGGTTGGCATGGTCAGCAAATACAAATCAAAGCCGGGATTAGAACACTAAAATGCAATAAAGCATATATTCAAGTATCTTCGAAGAATAAAAAATCATACGCTTGTATATTCTAGTGATGATTTTGTATCTATTGGTTATACAGATTCAGATTTTCAAGTAGACAACGATACCCGGAGGTCAACATCAGGATATGTGTTCACTTTAGGTGGTAAAGCTATAAGTTGGAGGAGTGTAAAACAATTATATATCGCAGACTCAACCATGAAAGCTAAATATGTAGCGGCATCTGAAGCTATAAAAGAAGCTGTATGGCTCCGCAAGTTCCTTCTGGAACTTGAAGGAGTACCTAATGTTAAAATGCCTACTATTATTTATTATGATAATAGCGGAGTAATAGCACAATTTAAGGAACTAAGATATCATAAGAAAGAAAAAAACATTGAAGGAAATATCATTTGAGAAGAGAATTAGTGCTAAGAGTTGAAGTAATAGTAACCAAGATTGCATCAGTAGATAATCTAGCATATCCATTCACCAAGTCATTGCCAATAAAGATTTTTGAAACTCATATAAATGATAAGAGTGTTTGAGAGATACCCGACATGCTTTAGGGTAAGTGGGAGATTGTTAGATATGTAATATCTTTATGGTGCCTTAAAAGCATGTATATGAATATTTTATTTGATTAGTAAAATTTTATTCATACATAATTAAGCATACATTGAAGAGCTCATATTTATTAAATAGGTGATCTATGTATTAGGGATATGATGCTAATACAGAAGGTATAGATCACAAGTTCTTTATAAATTAAATTTTGTCGTAGTCATTAATAAAATGTGCATTTTATTATGTAAGACTATAGTTGTTCTACTTTTTATCATGAATAATTTATCTTGATTATTGAAGTAGAGACTTCAAGTAGAAAAATTAGTGTATGATACATTAAACTGGACTAATGTGAATTTTGATTTAGTTAATTAAATGCATTAATTTTAATTCACAAAACTTTAATAAGCTTAATTAACCTTAATTCTGAGTAAGTAATGAGCTTACATTTATGTATTGTACTCTTTTGAGTTATCATGGAGTGAGACCAAATTGGACGATTAAAATCTCGATGACTTGGAGATGCAATTTTATGGATCGTGGGAATATTTACTTACAATATAGAATCTATATTAAATAATGTCACCTAAGCTGTTTGCAGTACTTGATCATTTAAATCTGTGACCGCTATTTATCAATAAATTAGTTATTGAATAATAATATGTATTTGTAAAATTATATACAAATACAAACATATTAAAAATGATCATTAGAGCATTCAGTGACTTAGAGAAAAATAATTAATTAAAGATGTACGACACTTTATAATAGCCTAACTTTTATTATGATATAATATAGAGGGTTAATTGAGTGGGTATTATTGGTCAAAAGATAAATATTAATTTTAATTAATATAATTTTAATTAAAATTATGATTTATTTATTTTATGGGCCAATTAGAGTGCAACCTTGAACTTTTAGTGGAATTGACCGAAGTTAACTTAGAAGATCTAATGGTTCATGAGATAATTAAAAATTGTGTCTTTAATTTGGAGCTAGAAAGTCCATGGGCCTTTAATTCATTTACTAGCTCAAATTATTATTTTATCTTTTACTTAAAATGATGATTATGCAAAACACAATCATAAGTGTTTTGACTCCATTTATTTAAATAAATCACCATTTAATTTTTATATATGAGTGTGGTGATTGAAAAGAGAAAACACAATTATAATTATTTGCCTCTTTTGATTTAAATAATTTGTGACCAATTTCTACTTTTCTATAAAAGTAGAATAGTTTAAAAGGAGATATATAGTTGGAATCATTAATGGAATTAAGTGCCCACATACTTGAAAGATAAAGCCAAAGAAAATTCTCTCTACAACAAAGGAAGAAAAGTTTGGAGTTAAAAGAATTTCTCTAAATCAAAATATTCTAAGGTAATTTTTTTTCTTTTACTATTTAATTTACATGTAATATAATCAATATAATCATCTTATACTTCCAACAGAAACCTGTTAGGGTATCCGCGGATATTTACATATATTTTTTATTTTTCTACAAAAAATTCAAACAATGTTGCTTTGGTTGTACAAATAAATAAAAAATTAGACTAACTATTTTTATCTCTTCTTTAATCTATCAATTATTCTTAGCTCAATTACTACACAAATATTGTTCCACAGCTTTGTCATCTCTGATTATCTATTCTCACATAATTATTAGCTCACACTCGTCAAATATTTATTTAATTATTGAATGACATATTTTGATCTCTCTTTAATTTTCATTTCACTGACATTACATTACTTAAATAAATAATATAAATATTTTAAGAGAGATGGGTTGATTTTTTTAATTAATTAATTAATTTTCTTTGTATGATGGAGATTAATATCATTTTAAACTTTTATTTATTTATTTTCTTCACATAATGAATATTGATAGCCATTTTGTTGTACTTTTTTTATTCTTTTTAATGTTTAATATATTATTGACTTAACTAGTCGACAAATTGGCTTATCTTATAACTATAATATATTAATATAAATTTATTTATAAGACATGTTCTTAAATCTTGAATTAAACATAAGAAAAATTAAATTTTGTTTTATTGAGTTGCTTTTTTAATTATGTTGTCTAGTATTTGTGTTAATTATTTATGAATTGTTCTTATTAGTTTTAACTTGAAAGTGAGTTTATCTTTGATGGAAGGTTTTATTAAATTTAATGTGATATGATTTTGATTGCTATATTTTATAAATTTTCTTTAAGATTAATACTATGATTTTATATTTTATATTATATTAATTTACAACCCAATTAAAATCTGTAGATATTTGCTAGAACGGATTTGGTAATAAAATTCTAAACCTGCAATAATTTTGGGAAAGATTTGGTATTTTTATTTTTAAAGTGGATGTGGATGAGATTTTAGACGTATTCATCTCACACCCAGTCCGTTGTCATTCTTATATAGGATCTAAGCGTTTAACCTAAAAGACAAATCTTGTAGGTCGAGGGATCATCATACTTATAAATGCAAGTATCAACCCTTTTTAGCTAATGTAGGACAACCAACTCACTCAACAATCTTCTTCTTAAATGAAATCTCCGTCAATGATAACCCAACATTGACTCTTTTGTTCAATAGTGAGTCCATGCATCCACATTCAACCATCGGAGTTTGGCTCTGAAACTACTTGTTGGAGAGTTTTGAGCTTATAAGGTTGAAGCCTATAATCTAAGTGTTCAACTTAAAAGACTAATCTTATCGGTGGAGGAACCATCATCTTTATAAATTCAAGAGTCAACCATTTTTTAGTTAATATGAAATAACTAACTAACTCAATAAACTTAATAATAAATGGTGAAAAGTTTATTAATTTAAATAGAAAACTAAAATCTATTTGTTCAAAATTTAGAATTTGCTAACATAAATTTTATCATATAAATAATATTTTACTTTTAATAACCGCAAGTAGAACCTTTTAATTTTTCTAAAAAACGTAAATAGGCATAAATTAAATAAATATTTTATTTCACTCACAATTCAATAGCTCAATTAATTTTTTTTTTAATTTCGCATTTGCTTAAAGTTAGCTTCTCTCCTATAATGTGAAAATAAGAAATTACTAACAAAAGAAAATATTGTAACAAAACTAACGTTGCATTTTCTCAATTACAATCTTTTTTTACTACCTCTAAAGAATAACGTCTAAATTTTTCTTAATCCCACACTTCCTTTTTCTTTCTATAATCATTCTAAAAAAATAAAAATAAATTTTTGTTTTTCATATGTTTGAATTTTCAAAATACGAAAACATAGGTATACAATCACTTGTCTTCTTCCCCTTCTATCTACGAGACTACGACAACAAGAACGACAGCCACTAGAGTCAAACCAAATCTAGGAACTATCCAACACTCTTTTTTTATCTATTGAAATTAAAGAATTCAGAAAATTAGAAAAACAAAGAAGAGAAATGATATTAACAAATCCATATCACAATCACCATGAATTGATTCCTCACCAACAATCTGTCATCCTAGACCATTAAAGCAGCTCCAACAACCACCATTTTTCCAAATGATGAAATTCTAGAGAAAATATAAAACGTGGTGTCGAGATAGAATTTAGCTACAAAAATAGATAGGGAAGTCTTTATTTAATGTTAATTTGTGTTATAGTAAAAGACAATTTTACTTTTTAAAAGTTAATTTACAATTTTTTGTTCATTATTTTAATGTAAAGTTTAGACGGAACGAAAATGTCAGTCTTAAAATAATTATTTTTTTGTTTTTATTCGAACTCAAACGACCAAAAATTTAAATTGCATTCATGACCATCTAACTACACCTACCAGGCAACGCCATTTACACTCTAAATATATGAGCTGAGCAGAAAAGATCAACACTTGATTTTGATTTTGTAACATGGTAGAAATATTCGATATTCAACTGGCTAAAGGCAGAAATTCCTATAAACTTTGTTTTTTAATGGATTTTTTTTTATTATCTCTACTACTTATTATTTATGAAAGTAAATTGAATGATGTAAACATATAGAGAAGTGAAAGAAGGCTGTTTTTGTTGTATTATCATATTCCCATAACAAATGTTTTATAAAACCGTACCAAATTGAAGTTTCTTAAAATGGGTATTTAAACAGAAATTAAAAAGAAATTATATCCATCTACTATCATATATATTTTATGGTGCATGAATCACATAAAGAATAAAAAAAATGAAAGTACATTTAATGTTAGTAACCTGAATTCAAAGTTATTAAAAAAGTAAAAATATCTAACGACTAATAAATTTAATAAAAAGGTAAAAAAAAAAAATAATAACGACAGGAAAGTCATAGGCTATTTTGAAAATCGTAAGGAGACAAGAAGTTATTAACTCATAAAATATTTACTACAGCATTTTATTATTTAATAATAAATTATTACGTTAATAATAATGTAAATATTGACATCAAAATTAAAAAAATGTAGTTGCCCATCATTGCTTTTGCTTTAAGTTCGTCTCAAATAAATAACACGTTATTCCATATGCTGATTCATCCGGAGGCCCAACCCTTTCCCTTTCTTTTCCCCATAGCCAATCTCTCTACGCCTCACCCTCTCTCTGGTTTAGAAAAAAATGATATATATCAACTTAACTTTTTTTCAAAAAAAAATAAATACTCAATTAATTTTATTAGGGATATTTTCGTCAACCTTTTGTTACCATTTTCATCTCTAAATTATTATGATTTTTGTCTCTATAAAAACTAATTAAATATTTATACAAAAGTAAGAATTAAATAATATATCAATTAAATCAAAAGTGAAATTAGTATTTTTTTTCCTTTGGTTTATTTTCTTCTTGATCAAAATTTTCCCAAATCCTTGCAAAGGCTGCTTTTGAAAACTGAACGGTGGGTTTTAACTTTTTCATGCATCAAACGGTGGGCTACTGGGCTTTGACCGAAATATTGCATGGAGTTGCCCGACATCGTAATCTCCCGATTTGTCTTTTGCATGCACTAAAGTCCAATAGTGAGGGGCATTTATTCAAAGCCACTAATATTTTCTCATTTTTACACCTAACTTCAAGAGCAGCCTTTGGTAAGAAATTGGAAAAATGAAAAAGAATTCATATCTTCTATCAAAGAAGCTATGGCATTGTCCGGAGGTTTGAGCTTTGCCGATGTGTTTCCTTCAAAGTACACGACTCAAACAGTAGAGTAAAAAGGAAAACTTGAAAAGATTCATTGAAAAATCGATAGCATACTTGAAGCCATTAAATTTGTAGAGATTTAGAGAGAAAAAAAAAATATTATTTATTGTATTCTCATTGATTAATATTTGAGTATTTATAAAGTTTATAATAAATTAAAATAAAAAAATAGACATAAAAGAGAAAAAGGTAAAATATACTAATTCTAAAATAATTAAATTAATTAATTTTCATGTTCTGCAAGATGGAATTTTAGAAAAAGAGTCCAATCTTATTCGTCAAGAAGAGAAGGTCTAAAAGAAGAGTCTAATTTTATTTTTCAAGAGTAGAAATTAAGTGCACTAAAGAAGGCGTCTTGTTAAGAGAAGATATCATTGAACCCAGAAGTAATCGTTGAACAGTAAAAAAAAAAAGTAAAGATGAGAAAGAAAATCAAAATCTAGCTTTTGTTATTGAGCTTGATGAAATTTGAAATTAGAAGAAGAAAGAAATATTAGAATGGAAAAGAAACTTTTTTTCTTTTTAGAATTGTAGAGAAGAACCCCCCTTAAAATAAAACAAAAAATAAAAATAAGAGTTAACACTTAAAATAAAGTAAAAAAATAAAAGACTCGTTTATAAAAAAAAGCGGAGAGAGAGTTTATAAGAATTCAATCCTATAATAAAATAGAAAGAGAAAGAAGAAGTTTTTAATCCCATAACAAAATAAAAGGTGAGAGAAATAGTTTATAAGAGTTTAATCTTATAACAGAATAAAAATAAACTAAAAAAGTAAAAAAAGAATGTATGTTTTTTTTGTTTTTTTATTTGGAACGATGAGAATAATGACTAATTAAGGCAGATGATAATATTCACGAGTACTACTTAGTGGAATACTATTCATGATTACTACTATTCAAGCATGTAGTTTATAGATACTATTTATGATACTGTACATGTGCACTATTTACAGGAAGAAGAAAAATATTGATAAAGAATTTAATATAGTGTCAAGAAATTAGCTAATACTTAAAATTTAAAGAAAAAGAGAAAAAAGAAGAAGAATTGATCATGACGTATTTGGTTGCCTTGCTTAGACATGTGAAGCGCCTTCACTTGGCTATTGTGCAGTAGCTTGATAGAGATAAAAGATTATTTAAGAGATACTCTGATATCATGTACAAATTTAGATAGAAGAAAAAATATTGCCGTTGTTTATTGTATTCTCATTGACGAATATTTGAGTATTTATAAAGTTTACAATAAAGTAAAATAGGAAAAAGGTAAATTTAAAAGATAAATAAACTAAATAGGGATAAACCAAAATAGGAAAAATAAACTTAATAGAAATAAATTAAAATAAGAAAAAAATAAACCAAAAAAATAAATATAATAGATTGAGATGGCAAAAATGGTAATTCTAAAACAAATAAATTTAAATTAAATTAAATCTCTTGATTTTCTTTATCAAAATCTAACAAAAATATATGGAAAAAATTAGAAGACAATGTAGCTTTTAGTAATTAAATCTAGCAATTATATGTAAAAATTTAGAAGACAATGGTATATATATATATTAATATGTATAAATAGTTTTTTTTTTTAAATATTGAGAGTGTAAAAATATTTATGAATAAATGAAAAGTGATACCCAGTTAGAGATAAATGAAAATTTTGTTTTCTATCAAGTTACGACGTGATCAACAAATTTAACAATGATATTATAATATAATTATAAATAAAAAATCCATCGATAGAAAATGGAGTCAAATATTCGCGAAAGTCATATTTGTTATTTTGAAATAATGAACTAAGGGGGAAGATATTTAAGAGAAAGGAAAAATGATTTAGTAGTCCCTGATAAATTTGATATTGACTTTAAATATTCCTATATTTCCAATAATTTGAAAAACGTCCCTATTATTGTGACGGTTTTGTTAAAAATTTAATATTAAAAGGCAAAAACATACTTTGACCGTCATATTTTTCTTTTTAAAAAAATAATAAAAAATTTCATTTCCCCCTCAATTATTAGTTTCATTTTTACTAATCCCTCACCTAAAATCACCATCATTCCGCTACCCCAACCTAACTAGAGATGGCAATAGAGTCGGACGGGGAGACACTTCCTATACCCCACTTTATTTTTTTATTTTTTATTTTAAGCCCTATTCTCTAAATGATTTAAGACCCATTCCACCCTATTTCTTTTTTATTTATTTATTAATATTATATACTAATTTATATTCACAAATTTTAACAATATAAAATTTTAATTTATGTTATGATTAAAAAAATATCATATTAACAAATTAGAATAATAAAATAATATATTTCAATAATGTGAATAATATTAGTTACAAATTTTTGAATAAATAATAAATAAATATTTAAATAATATATTAATGTCTAACATCATTAATTTTTTATATTAATTGTTTCATATTTTTATTAAAATCAGTAGACGTCTAACTCAAAACAAAAATATTTTTGTCATTTAAAATAAAGAAAAATATATATTTTTATTTTATTAATAAAAATGTATTATTAAAGTATGTTATAATTAAATATAAATTATAAAATAAAAAATTAGTAAATTATTTAACATATAAATATATATATTAAAAAATTATATCTAATATATTCATTTAAAAAGGGGACTCTCTAACCCAACTACCCTCACCCCACAAACTCCCAATAACTGCTCTCCATGTAACCAGCCTCTCTAACCTAAAGTGGCCGACCAATCTGAGCAATTAAATAAAAACCACTTTCTATTTGTTGTATTACTCTATTCAACACTGCTAATGCTTAATTAGAAAAATCTTCAATCTTCTTTTCTACAAATTTAATAACTCCTCCTAATTCACACTATTTACTAACTAGTAATTACGAAAACAAGCGAATATTTAATGCAAATAATATTATATATGTAAATTCATTTGTATTATTTGATGTGGCATAAGATTTGTTAAGTTGTTATTAGATCATTTATTTTTTTATATTTTATATTTTTAATTATATTATATCACATTAAAATTATATAATTAAATCTGTGTACAGTACTGTTTATTTAATAAATATTTGCTATGTTGTAGCATTTTAATGTATATAAAAGTACATGTATGTGAATGTATATAGAATTCTTAGTGAATTTATTTATTTTTCTTTTCTCTTTATATTTTTATGAAAAGGAAAATAAATATTTTAATATTAAAAATTGATTAGATTTAAATAAAAATATTTTAAACTAAAGATATATTCAATTTTTTACAATTGATGGGCATTTTTATAACGATCCACTTTTATATAGTATGATATTGTCTATTTTGAATTTGGGCTGTACGATTTTATTTTTTAGTCTTCTTAAAAAATCTAATACTAATTGAGAAAGGCTTTACATATATAATCAAGTAACTTTTTTTAACTAGACAATGTGAGATTCAGCACTTGACCTTTACTTTATCCATTTTGGTTTTGTTATTAATAATTTTAAATTTCAAGTATTATAATCTAACTCCTTAAGAAATATACAACCTCGTATGTATTAAACCCCTATGAGTATATGATTGACCTATGTAGGTTAGACTCTAAGGGCCCTATAGCACGTGTGTGCTATTTATAGCCTATACTACGAGTTTATTAGTCTATACTATGAGGT
The DNA here is from genome assembly GCA_946807835.1 of Ailanthus altissimus. NCBI lineage: Eukaryota > Viridiplantae > Streptophyta > Magnoliopsida > Sapindales > Simaroubaceae > Ailanthus > Ailanthus altissimus. The sequence continues at coordinate 25,776,725 of OX327704.1, read as the reverse complement.
AGATTTGACTCTGATACTATTTCTAACTACCGCTCTCGCATAATATAATATTGTTTGTTTTGAGTCTGGACTCACACCACTTTATTTTAAGATTTACTTAAAAGGCTTCATATTGAGAATGAGCTTTATATATATAGCCCAAATTTTTTTTTTAACCACGCAATTTGAGATTTTAGTACTTGACCATCACTTCATCAATCTTGACCCTACTATTTATGATCTTAAAAATTTTAAATCTCAAATATTACAATTTCAGTACATATACTTAAATTTTGTCTTTACTCAATTAATTGAGAATATTTTTGTAATTTTACACTCTTCAACCAGATCAATTAGTGGCAAGCATTGGTCAACTATAATATTAAAAGTATTATAGTAAAATAAAAAAAGAGTAAAATTTTTAGTAGAATCGTCGTATCGATAGAGACATTTTTAGAATTACTAAGAATTTAGAGATCTTTAAGATAAATATCATATTTATCAAGAATTAACAAGTCATTTCCCCTTAAAGAAAAAAGCTAGAACATGGATTTAAATTTAAATATATGCTGCAGTAGCTATTGATAAGTAAATAAAATCATGTGAAGACAATTTCATTATACTTTAAAATTGTTAAAATTTTGCACATATAATAAAAAATTTCTTAAGGGTTGCATGTATATCCCGGCCTAGCCCACATTATGCTTTGCCCATAGACACTACCATTAAATAATTTTACAGATTAAGCAAGAGATGAAGATTGAAATTTGTTTATTTGCCACTTGGAAATTTGAATCCCTTAAGGTTTTTAATTATTAATAGATCGTCCGATAAATCCACAAACAAAATCGCAATCGTTAATTAACAATTAAAAGTATTTTAAGTCATTTGTCTCTGTCAGTGAACTGGATGCATCACTATTGAAGATTAATACAATAGCTGTCGATGGCACATAGTTTACACACTTGTATCTTTATTTAATTCCATTCCATGAATTATCAGAAGAGAATAAGAGTAATGTTAAATTTATAAAATTGCGATATAAACTTTTGTGTCTTAAATAATATGTGTTTAATAAATCGTTTATTAATGTACTTGCTTAAAATTATTCAATGATTAATGAGTTTATAGTGTATTTTATAAGTCTTAAGTTCTATTTTTTACTTCTCTAGTGTCCAAAAAAATAAATAATCATTCATTAATTAATTGGTGTCATAATATCTAGGATATCAAAATTTTTACTTTAATTATATAAACTTAATACCATTGATCAAAACAATCTTTTTAGTACATGTATCTCGATGAAGAAGGGACTAATTTACAATATAAAAAAGTAGAAATTTTTATGATTGGCCGATAAAGTGCACATAGAAATTTTTTAAGTGGTGGAGTTCGAGTTTTCCTATATGTATAAGAGAGTATATTTATACTTTTGTGAGATTTAAATTAAGAAGCTGTTTGTTTTTTTTTTTGACCTAATATTTAGTTAATTCAGTAATCTAAGTTGTATGTTTTTAAAATTTAATAAAAATTTTAAATTAGCTTTTACTTAATAGAAAAAACTAATTTTTTCAAATTTTTTTTTGGCTTAATATAAAAATGAGAGCGATATTACAAATAATTTAAAATTTACTTTTAAATATTAAGTAAAAAAATAAATAAATTAGTCAAATTTAGCCATTTAACTATATTCAGCATTTATCTGAATTTAACTCTATTCAGAATTCTATTTCAAAAAAAAAAAAAACTCTATTCAAAATTCAGTCCCAAAAAAAAAAAATAATCTAAATTATAAATAGACTTATTATAAACGAGTTACAATAAATTTCCTACTATGTTTACATGTACAAAGTTCCTATTATACATTTCGATTCTAGATTTGCAAAATTTCCAATCGAAATGACCAGTGGTCAACAATTTCCGTTATTTTCATATTTTGATTACATGTACAAACTTCCTATTCTATATTCCAATTCTAGATTCGTAATCGTTTCAATTGAAATAACAAATAATCAACGATTTGCTCTATTTAATATTATTGATTACATGTACAAATTTTCTATTCATATTCCTATTCTAGATTTGCAAAATTTTCAATTCAAATAACTAATGATCAACAATTTGCTTTCTTTAATTTATAAAAAAATAAAATTTGCTTTATTTAATATTATTGATAAAGTTTACCTCGTCCTACCGACGTTTATCAAGAAATAAATAAATTAAACAATAGAAATCTGACAATAACGTTAGTATTAAAAAGAGAAAAAGAAAGTAGTTGTATTAACAATCCAATAATAATAATAATGGACTGACATTATATTTACTTCCATTTTATTAAAAATTCTGAGTTCAAATTCCTCCTTTTATATTTAAAAAAAAGAAAATTTGAATAAATAGAATTATGATGATCAAGATAAGATTGGGAGATTATTTTTTTCTAAGATTTTAAGTTCAAATTTTCCTTCTCATTTATAAGAAAATTCGAGGAAATAAGACTATGATGATCTAAGATAGGAGTGGGAGATTATCATTCCTGGGCTCCATCTTCCTGTATAAATAGTAGGGCGATCTTCTTTAATTCCATAGCCAATTAGCCACTGAAACTCTCACTCTCTCTCCATATCAAACATGGAATATCAACTACCCACTTTCACAATCCTTTTCAACTTCTTGCTCTTTGTTCTCACCATCTTCAGGATTTTGATGAAATCAAAAAAGAATCACTCAACTTCGAATCTTCCTCCAGGGCCATGGAAGCTACCACTTATAGGAAATATGCACCAGCTTGTTGGCTCTCTGCCCCATCGCCGCCTGAGAGACTTGGCCTTAAAATACGGTCCTTTGATGCACCTTCAACTTGGTGAAGTTTCACATATCGTCATTTCTTCTACGGAAACTGCCAAAGAGATTTTGAAACATCACGACATCTGTTTTGCTCAAAGGCCCCCTGTTCTAGCTATGAGGTTCTTTGCTTACAATTTTTCGGACATTGCTTTTGGACCCTATGGAGACTACTGGAGGCAACTACGAAAAATTTGTACGTTGAAGCTGCTGAGTGCAAAGCGCGTGCAATCATACCAATCAATCAGGGAAGAAGAGGTATCGAAACTCATTAGATCCATTTCTTCAAGTGCACCTGGATCGCCGATCAACCTTAGTAAATTGATGTTTTCATTGACGGGCGACATCATTTCAAGGGCGGCCGTTGGTGGGAGATGCAAAGACCGAGAAGCGTTTGTGCAAAGTGTTCAGAAAATTACTGAGCTAGCAGGGGGTTTCAGCCTTGCCGATCTATTCCCTTCAATAAAATTACTCGAGGTGGTCAGTGGAATGAGGTCTGAAATAGAGAGAGTGCACTGTGAAGTTGATAAGATTGTCGAAAACATCATCAATGAGCACAGATCACTCAGGGCAATTGGAAAGATTGATGAGGGCGAAGCAGATGATCTCGTAGATGTTCTTTTAAATCTTCAGGAACATGGGGACCTTGAATTTCCTTTGACGAATGATAACATCAAAGCAGTAGTCGTGGTGAGTTTACTTTCGGTAAACTCTTTATCCACGTAGAGTCCTCATTTTGTGTGAAAGGTTTGATTGTTAATTTTAAAATTGCAAATAGTCAACTTTCTATATAAAATAGTTGGACGTTCGTATTCTAAAAGCATACGAGTGTTCGCACCTGATAACTTTTACATACATGCAGACAATAGTTTCTTAGAATTTCATAATAAGGATAAAGCCAATGGATTAATTAACTGCATATTCCTCTTATTATGTTATTCTCTTTTGCTTGGATGTCATAACAAAAAGGAAATAAGGTTTTCGTTTCTTTTATAAATTTTATAAAGATTGGATCTTCTCCTGATCAAAATTCTTGTTGCTCTTGAAGATCTGCTGCTGCGTGTATGTTAATTATACCGTACATCCAAAGATTTAATTATTCTTTTTCAATAAGCGCTAATTTGAATTAAGAGAGAATTTTAATTTATTTTTATAACACATGGATACGTAGTTAATTTTTCTGACCTTTATAATCCTATTCTAGGACATGTTTGTCGCTGGCATAGAGACATCGTCCGCAGCGGTGGGGTGGGCGATGTCAGAGATGCTGAAGAACCCAAGAGTGCTTGAAAAGGCACAAGCAGAGGTGAGGAAGGTCTTTGACAGAAAAGGAAATGTTGATGAAACAGGGCTTGAAGAGTTACAATACTTAAAGTTAGTCATCAAAGAAGCTCTGAGGTTACACCCTCCTGCTCCTTTGTTACTCCCGAGAGAATGTAGGGAGAGCTGTAAGATTTCAGGATACGATATTCCTGTTGGAACCAAAGTGATTGTTAATGCATGGGCGCTTGGAAGGGATCCGAGGTATTGGACTGAAGCTGAGAGCTTTTATCCTGAGAGATTCCTTGATAGCTCAATTGACTACAAGGGAAATCACTTGGAGTTTATCCCATTTGGTGCTGGAAGGAGGATCTGTCCTGGTCTATCTTTTGGTGTAGCTAATGTTGAGCTTCCACTTGCTCATTTGCTTTACCATTTTAACTGGAAACTCCCTGATGGAATAAAGAATGAAGAGCTTGACATGACTGAGCACTTCGGTGGAATAGTGGGAAGGAAAAACGATCTCTATTTAATTTCCACTCCCTATCATCCTCTTCTTAGGGAATAAAATTGAAAGTATTCATACTGAATGTAATGGTAGGTGTCACAAAAAAAAAGGTCTCTGAAGTAAATTTTCTTTCTAAATTGTGTCACTGATAAGTTGAAAATTGTCATCTCTTCCACTGTAGTTCTTATATTTACTAAAAGTTCAAATGTACTAGAGATAAAAAATAATAAAAGTTACAATGCATTTATGTTTCAAAAATTCATGTCTTTTAAAGTGTTTATAAAATTTAAATTTAAAAATATAAAATAATCATATAAAATACAGTTAGACCCTCGCTAAAGTGCATTTTTTTGATCATGGCAGAGATAATTAGACAATATAGAATTAGGGGAGCGTATGGTATATATGAAAAACTATTAAGGGAAAGTGACAAATTTCTTTGATAAGAAGGATGACGTAAATTTCAAGATGTGAAAATGGCAACAAAATCAGTTAGATAGAGTCTAGCGACTAACACTTCACTAGCCATCACTCTTTGCCATTTAAAATAGCTCATTCAAGGCTGTGTTTAATGGCTAATCAACTAATCTCACCTATCACAAAAATAATTTCCTATAATTATGCAATTTGTTCTTTCTATTCTTGCAAACTTTCTCTTGTATATATTCCTATACAAACACTATTAAAAATTTGGTCTACATTGATACTATGTTACTTCTTTAAAGAGTGGTGGTGGATAATAAAAAAAATATTAATATGATAATATTATATCAAAGCTCACTGACATTTGTTGTAGCTCCTTTTAAACTTTGTTATTTTCAACTGATATTACATTACCAATTAAATAAAAAGGTATGGAAAAGTCTCGCTTTGCAACTCACTTTTTCTTCGTGTTCATCTAATAGAATACAGATAGAGAGACAAGAATGCTGTTTCTTTCACTTAAATATTCGCTCTTAAATCAGGGTACTGTTTGTTGGGTTTTTCTTTGCACCCACTCCTTTAAAATATGCTTATTTTAAAGTTTCTGTATCTCAAAGTTTGGAATATTTTTTGGTGGGGCAGAATTCGTTTTTGTTGTAAAGTTAAGCTCACCGAACTAGAGGTTTATTAGAGGATTAAAATTCGTTTGACTTAGAATTTTGCATGTTTATGCTATATTATGAGTATATTATCTGATGACAATAGGTATGCACATCAGATATACATCTTTGCATTATCAATGAAATATTAATTTCAATAATTCATAATGAGAAGAATGGTATAAACTAGTTTGAGATTCTCAGCATAATCTTAAACACAATTTTATGATTTGGTTGGCATTAAAAAACAGATTATCAGCAAAAGACAATTTGGCAAAGCAAGAGCTTACTCAATTGACTGCCTTTTTTGTGGAAGAGATAGATAGTTCAACTTTTATTTTTTAAATGTAATTTTTCTCATGAAATTTGACACAAGATCCTTCAGGCTACTCAAATCAATCGATAGCCACTACTCTGGCAATGTGAGGTCTCGTTTTTTGCAAAAAAACTCAAGGAAAATCTTTACTTAGTAAGATTATGAGAGTATCCTTTTGTGCTTCCATACACTTCATTTGGAGATAGCATAATCAGATAGTATTCAATTATAAAAATCCTTCTTATACCAATGTGTTCCACAATATTACAGAAACTGTCTGGTTTAGATGCTTAAATGCCATAAATAGGCAAAGAATTGGTCAATTAGTAGATAGGTAGTGATTTTACTAGTTCTTTTGATGGGTTTGTAATGGTTTGTTTGTCTGTCTTTGTTTTTGCTGTTAATGTACTGCTGTTAATTCTTTGTTGCTGCTGTTTCACTGCTATTTCGCTATTGTTTTCCTGCTATTTCTTCTTGTTGTTTCAATACTCTTAATTCTATTTAGCTATTGTTTTACCTTTGTTTTTGCTATTGTATCACGTTGCTATTTCACTACTAATAATTCTATTTTGCCTTTGTTTTTACTATTGTTTCTTATTACTATTTATTTTTGTTGTTTTACTATATTTTCAGTGTTGTTTCTTCTACTCTTTCTTGCTACTGTTTCACTGCCCATAATTCTATTTTGTTGCTGTCTCGCTTTTGTTTTGCTCTTGTTTGCGTTTATTTTTGTAGTTGTTGATTCAAAAATTCAGAAAACTCAAAAGTTAACGAGTTAAATTTGTGCTTTATTAGAAAATCATCAGTTGAGACAAATAAAATGAAGATAAGCAGATAAAAAGACACCAATGTATAATGGTTCAATCCAGTTTGAGCTTACATCCACTTTTTCGAGCTTTATGAACTCACTATTTATAAAGTGTTTATAGTAGAATAGTTATAAGAATATTACAAAAGAATAATGAAAGAAAATTTTGTTGAACCTGTAGTAGTGAGAAATTTGACTGTCTTGGATCCATCACCCACTTCATTCTTGAGTGCTATTTTTTTATAGGTGTTATTGGTAGAGTCTTTTGGAATATAATAGTCCTTATTAATTCTAGCATAAATTTTACGATTAAAGTATAATAACTTCTCTCCCCCCATTCAGTCTCATGATTAAGGGATGATAACTCCTTTATCAATCATATGATTAAGGGTAATAACTCTCATAATTTCATATTAAGATATAAACTCTCTAATTTTAGGGATAATGACCCTCCTTTTTTAGGATTAGGGTTGACCCCAAAATCTAAAAGGGAACATGAGTCTTACAGTTTTCAATATTAACTTATTGATACTAGAAAATTTATTGTTTGTTTTTAGGTTGAGAGTTTTACCTTCTTTTGCATTTATCTTGGGGTTGTCGGAATTTGTACTTACGTACTATTCCTTTTATGTATGACTATTTATTTTGTATTTATACAATCATTATTTTATTAAATTGCTATTTATTTTTAATATATGGTAAGATGCTTGTTACATTTCAGATATTATATAATCTAAAGGAATTTAGATTAGTGCTAAGAGTTAGCAATGCTAAGAGATATTAGTATTAAAAGTTAACAGTACTCAGAGTTAGTAAGTTATAAAAGTTAGCAAATTCTAAAGAGTTAAAACCTTATTTGAATTGCGACAAAGACCTGAGAATATATATTAGTAATGACATAGTTACAAATGATGCTAAATAATGTCATTATGCAAATATATTCTCAAACATTCATAATCTAATTTTACTGAGGCAGGTCTATCGATGAGACTATTAATCTAAGATTAGTGTATATATATATATATATAGTGTCCAAATGTTTATTCTTAGTAGACCCTGAGCTTAGTGAAAGTTCATATAGGTATACGAGTATTCAGTTAAGATTGGATGCTGAACAAACTCACGAAGACCTCTAATAAACATCTTAAAAAGTCATTAATAGAGGGTGTTCTCGAATTGAGTGGTATTTGTGATCTTTTGACATAAGTACCACAATGGGCTTATGAGTGATCCACCATACTTTGGTTCTACACATATTAAAAATATTTTATGGTCTAATCACTGGGTATGGTCTGATGTTTATAGAGTCCGGTGTGTGCATATACAGGATCCGTTAGCTCATTTGGGCAAGTTGTATATCCTGATGCTATGATATTGTATTTTAGAAAGCCTTATAGCTATAAGCAATTATACTCTAGAGAATATTTTCTATAGGGATAAATAATATCGTAAAAGTGTTTGCGGATATTATTTATTGAAATACAAATCTAGAGATAAGTTTAAGGTCGAGTACATAGAGATTTGATAATAATTACTGTCTCTGCTATTCCAAGATATTAGTGATGGAATGATTATATGAATATGTTATAACCTTAAATTGTATAGTCTAATGCACCATTTTGTAATATCTGTAATGTATGTATGGGACATCGTTCTGGACGTATGGAGGTCTTTTATATAATAAACCTTGAATGGAGCTAAAGAGTCTTACAATATGAAGTTTACTCGTTGTGCGCCGAGGCAGTATACTGGATTTAATAATTTGATCCAAGAAATTTTAGCAAACTAAAAATTCGTATAAGGGTTTCTCAGGATGTGCACTTGTTAAGACTTAAGTGTTAAGTACATCACTTAATTAGTTAACAAAAGTTGTTAACCAATAGAATATTGACAAGTGGTACAATGTTGTCCATGAATTAATTTTACCTTGAATTGACTAATTAGTCTTGCTAGTAACAATAAGTAAGATAAAAGTAATTATTCAAACTATTTTGAATAATAAAAATTAAATATTATTGGATAATACTATGTCAAATGGGGTATAGACATTTATGGCAATGGGCCAAATACACATACTGTGCCATTATCAAATGGTTACAAGGAAAATTCATTATCTGAGACACTTGTATTATATCATAATGCAAAGAAACATTATTATTTTAAATAATTCAAGTCACATGGCCAACCATTATGGATGGTGGGGTGAGCACTTTTATTTGCTATTATGTAGATAAAACAAAAGTGAGTGCTTATTGATTCCATTCAAGGTGTTTCATACGTAAGTGGAATTTTGAGAGAGAATAGGCTAAGATTTTTTGCAATAGGTTCTAAACAAAGGATCGTGAAGAACACAAACCAAAAACCATAGTATTAATCTCATCTCACTCTAAACATAAACAATTGTGGCTGAAACATTTTTTGGCTGCTATTCTTAATTCATAATCATACCATTTTTATTATGAAATAGAATTGTGCAACAACATACTTCAAGGTGAGTTTAAGATTTGGAGATTGAAACTCTTGAAGAATTGAAAACTAGCTTCAATCTGGGTAAGTTTTTCTTACTTATAATTTAGTTTAATTGATACATATAAACATATATGTGATATGTGGGTATGATTATACTAGATTTAGTGTAATATCTATGTGATGCTTTCGTTATGTGTAAATTTTTTTAAAAATTACACATAAACTCTATTAATCACACAATCACTTAATAAATGGCATCAGAGCATGCTAATTGAGTGTGTAATGCTTAATGTTGTTGAATATTTAACCTAATAATATTATAATTTTAGACAACATGATGATACTTGATTTGGAACATTGTGATATTTAAAATTAAACATGGTATTTTTTTTGTGATGTTATTGAACATATTGATGTTTAGAATTGATCATATTTTGTTTAGATATGATGTACATGAAAAAATATTGGGTGCCAAAACAAGAAAACCCAGTTTTCACAAACTAGAAATAGTGACAGTGTTCGCCGCCATAGGAGCCATATATTGACCTGAGCACTGTGGCGCGAGCTCCTTAGCACCGCGACATCTAGCCAAACTTTTAATAAACGTCGCGATGTTCAGCATTGTTACTAAAATTTTGTTTATATATTTTTCTTCATGTTTTGGCTTTTTTTTATTAATGTATTATGCTTCTATAATTGTCATAATAAGATATAATTATTTATTTACGTTGATAACCACAATGGGAGTCCTATTGATAGATGATAGTTTTTCTTACATAAAATTAAATGAATGATCTAAATTGATCATCTTCACGAGGAGGATGTGCTTATAAAATCTCTCTTAATCAGATTGAATAATATTTCATTATAAGATAGTATTATAATATAAGTGTGAGGGATTGGCTGTGTGACTTTGACTATACCGGTTAAACATAAGATGAGGTAAATATATATGAAATTATTATCCTAAATTGCTAAAGTGTGAGAGTAGTATTGGTAACATATATCTGAAATATACTTATTTTAGATCACTAAAGTGTGCGGATAAAATGTATTTAGGATCATCAGTAAAGAGTTGTATGAGATGCAATTGACAAGAGTTGTTTACCTTTTTGGTTTACAAAGGCCAAGTTTACTAAAGTGTATGGCTGAAGAAAAATGTTAATATAGTCTACTTTTCACTGTATAGTTTAAACTATATTTTTTCTATTTGAGAGATTAAAGGGATTATGTAAAATAATAGAAGGGCATATTTAGATTAAAAAATATATAACGGTTATACCTATGATTTAAAACATTATTTATTAGTGATTAAAATGTTCCACTAACATCTTTTTCTTTTGTCTTATGAAGATTCAATGGCCTTAAATAACCCACTTGTTTGTATTCTTTATGTGCACCAACTCAAAGGTACAGAAAATTATACTGACTGGCATATGAATTTCAGAATAGTTTTGAATTCTGAAAAGCTTGGGTATATAATTGATCAGCTCTTACTCCGAGGTGTTTTTGATGATGCTTCTCCTGAAGAAAAGAAATATAATAAAAATGGTTGAATGACGATTTGAAAGTCAAATTATACATCCTCGCTTCAATGTCTATGGTGCTGTAAAGAGAGCATGTCCACATGGATAGTTTGGTAGTATAATACTCTACCTGAAAGAGTTATATAGCAATCGACCTTAAGTTGAAATATACAATCTTGCCAAATCTCTCTTTTAAGCTAGAATACCCTAGGGTTATTTTTTGAGTCTATATGTCCTCAAGATTATATCTTATATTGAGAGGCTGAAAACCATAGATATCTCACTGAGCAATACATTGGGGAATAGTTTAATTCTCCAATCTCTTCCAAGGTTATTCGTATAGTTTATTATAAATTTTAACATGCAATGATTGACCCTTACTTATGCTGATTTATATAATATGCTAAAAACATCTCAAGAGGACATGAACAAAAGGGGTACGACCCTTTATGTTCAAGGTGCTACATCTTCTACCACAAGGGCTCCTAAAAAGTTCAAAGGAAAGAATTAAAAAAAGGTAAAATATACATCTAACATGGGCCCTAAAAAGAAACACATATCCAAGCCCTAACATAAGAACAAAGTAATAGAAAAACATTTCCATTATAGCGAGGATGGACATTGAAAGCATAACTGCCCAAAATACTTTTCCCTAATTAAGAAGACCCCATCAGGTATGCATTTATCTATCATTGACATTTCTTTAGCATTTGATGCTAGTATTGGTTGGGTATTACATACTGTTTATTCTTCTCATATTTGCAATATATTGTAAGGTCTGAGGGAAGTTAGACTATTGTAGCCTGGAGAAGTAAAGCTTCATGTTGAAAATGGTGATTTCCTGCAGTTCAAAGCCATTGGATGTTTTGATTTGCTTCTTCCATGTAATAAAATTGTTGTGTTGAATAATTATTATTATATGCCAAACATTATCCGACAAATTATTTCCATTCCAGTATTAGATAGTGAAGGATATTTTATGTGTGTTTGGAACTGTTTCTTATGTTTTTATAATTTGGATAATATTTTATTAGTTGAAAATCAATTATTAATAACTTTAATATATTGAATACAATTGAAAATATCATGAATGCACATGTATATACTAGTTGTAGCAAGGGAACTCTAAATGTGATCGAATTTTGGCTTATAAAATTAAGCCATATAGGTGTGAGACACCTATCCCGTCTGGTTAAAATGGTCAAATACCCAATTTGATTATAGAACCTTATCCAGTTTGTGAATTACATATTTAAGAAAAAAATGACTAAATCTCATTTTACTAGTGTTGGACACCGCGCCACTAATTTATTAAAACTTGTACATAGTGATGTATGTGATCTAATGAATCATACTACAATAGGTGGATTTTGATACTTCGTAGCCATTATTGATAATCTTTCACAATTTGGATACATGTTTCTTATAAAACATAAATAAAAAATTTTTGAAACGTTTAAAGAGTTTCGACTCGAAGTAGAGAAATAAACTGGAAAGTATATTAAATGCCTTTTATTAGAATATATGAGCAGTGAATGTTTGAATTATTTAAAGGAGAATGAGATTCTCACTCAGTATAGTCCTTCAAGTACTCCTAACATAATGTTGTTTTGGAGAGGAGGAAATAGACTTTATTGAATATGGTCTGATCAATGATCTAGAAATTGCTACTCATATATTGAACAGAGTTCCATCAAAAGTTATTCCATCCACTCCATATAAGATATTGGAAGAAAATCAAGTCTTAAGTATATTAAGATTTAGGGTTGTCCTATATATGTAATAGTTACACAACAGGATAAACTTTCTTTCAGAGGATATAAGTATCAATTTATTGGATTTCCTAAGAATTCAATGGGATACCAATTCTCTGATCTAGAAGAATGAAATATGATTGTTTCTCTTTATGCCACTTTTCTAAAGAAAGAGCTTCTTATAGATTATAGAAAGATTAAAATAGATGAACTCAATCAAAATTTAAATGAATCAATGATGAAACCTCAGACTCAATTGAGCAGAATATCTTAACACACCCTCTATGTAAGTCAAAAAGGATATTAAGGCCACCCAAAAGGTATCGTTCAATACTTGAAGGTGTCCTTAGTATTTTCTTAGTTGAAGAATAGGATCCTTTGACTTTTAGAGAGATGATGTTAGACATTGATTCGGATAAATAGCGAGAGGTCATGAAATTCCAAATTGACTCAACGTATTAAAATCAAGTTTGGAACTTGGTTGCACTTCCTGAAAGAATTATTCCTATTGGTTATAAATATATTTACAAGTGGAAGCGTGGGCCTAATGGTAAAGTACAAACTTTCAAAGCATGTCTGGTAGCGAAAGGTTATGCTTAGTAATTTGGTATCGATTACAAGAAAAGCTTCTTACCAGTAGCAATGCTTAAGTTAATTCGAATTTTATTGGTAATTGCTGCATATTATGAATATGAAATCTGGCAAATAGATGTAAAAACAACGTTCTTAAATGGATATCTTGAAGAGGAAATCTCTATGGAACAACTTGAAGGTTTTATATTCAACTAAGCTTCTAGTCTAGTGTACAAATTGAAGAAGTCTATTTATGGAGTTATGTAGGCTTCCTGAAGTTGAAATCTTCATTTTATGAGGTAATTAAAAAGTCTGGTTTCATCAAGAACGAAAAGGAATTATGTGTGTATAAAAAGAGCAGTAAGAGCATAGTGGTCTTTTGGGTTCTCTACATGGATGACATACTCATTATTGAAAATGATATTAGTATGTTACAGTCAGTCAAAAGCTATCTTAGTAAGAATTAATCCTTAAAGGATTTAGGAGAGACTTTCTATATATTACTATAAAGCTTTATAAGGATAGAGCTAAGAGGCTAATAGGACTCTATCAATCATTGTACATAGATAATGTCTTAGAAATGTACAATTTCAGTAACTGTAAAATAGTTAATATACCTTTTGAACACAACGTTTATCTTTGGAGAAAGATGTATCCTTAAAGTGAAGATGAAAGAATTAGAATGTTTAATATACCATATGCATAAGTTTGATGTATGCCATGATGTGTATGAGACCTAATATCAGTATGGCTGTAAATGTTACGAGCCAATATCAGTATAATCCAGGTGAAGGCCTTCTAATGTCCTTAAATATCTCAAAGGTACCAAAACAAGTTTATGATATATGGAGAAAGTGACTTCCTATTGAGAGGATACACAGATTCAGACTTCTAATCTGATCTAGAAGATAGAAAATCTACATTTAGGTATGTGTTTTTTTTCAATAGTGCTAAAGTAAGTTGGAAAAGCAACAAACAATCGTCCACAGCTGATTCCATAATAAAGGCAAAATATGTTGCAGCCTCATAAGTAGCAAAAGAAGTAGCACAGATATGTAAATTTATCACTAAACTTGAAATAATTCCAAATTCAATGGATCTTATACTATTATTTTACGATAATAACGGAGCCATGACACAAGCCAAAGAATCGAGAACACACCAAAAGTCTAAGCATATAAAAAGAAAATATCATAACACTAGAGAGATCTTTGCTAGAAGAGATGTAATACTTTATAGAGTAGACTTTATGAATAATGCAATGGACCCATTTACTAAAACCTTAACTCCAAAGGTATTTGAAAAATATGTAGAGTTAGTGAGTACTAAATACCATCGTGAATGACATTAAAGCAAGTTAGACTTATTGAGATTGTGCTTACATTTAATTCCTTTTATGTATGAATATTTATTTTATATTTATACAATCATCATTTTATTAAATCGCTATTTATTTTTAATATATGGTAAGAGGCATGTTACATTTTAGATATTGTATAATCTAAAAGAGTTTAGATTAGTGTTAAGAGTTAACAACGCTAAGAGTTATAAGTGTTATTAGTTAACAATACTAAGAGTTAGTAAGTTATAAAAATTAGAGAGTTCTAAAGAGTTAAAACCTTATCTAAATTGAGAGAAAGACCTAAGAATATATATTAGTAATGAAATAATTGCAAAGAGTTGTAAATGATGCTAAAAAATATCATTATACAAATATGTTCTCAAATGATATGTTCTTGATCTAATTTTACTAATGCAGATCTATCAGTGAAAATATTAATCTAAGATCAGTGTATATATATATTTGGATTGCCCAGATGGTTAATCTAGTAGACCATGAGCTTAGTAGAAGTTTGCATAGGCATACGGGTATTCAGTGAGGACTGGATACTAAACAGACTCATGAAGACTTCTAATAGACATCCAAAAAGTCATCAATAGAGAGTCTTTTCGAGTTGAGTAGTATTCGTGATCTTTTGACCTGAGCACCATGGTGGGCTTATGAGTGATCCACCATACTTTGGTTTCACATATGTCAGAAATATTTTATGGTTTCACCGTTGGGTATGACTAAATGCTCATAAAGTCCCGTGTTCACAGATATGGGATCCGTCAACTTATTTGGGTGAGTTGTATATCTTGATGTTTTGAGATTGTATTTCAAAGTCTTATGATATTAAGCAATTATACTGCAAATAATTTTTTTGTAGGGATAAGTAATATCATAAAAGTGTTTACAGATATTATTTATTGAAATATAAATCTGAAGATAAGTTTAAGGTCGAATATATATAGATTTGACGATAATCTACGTCTCTACTTTTTCAAGATATAAGTGATAAAATGATTATACGAATATGTTTTAACCTCAACTTGTATGGTCTAAAGTGTCACTTTGTAATATTCGTAAAATGTATGTGGGACATCATTCATGGATGTATGGAGGTGTTCTATATGACAAATCTTGCATGGATTTAGAGAGTATCATAATATAAAGTTTACTTGTTATACATGTAGGTAGTATACTGGATTGGACGGTTTGATCCAAGAAATTCTAGCAAACCAAAAATTTATTTAAGGGTTCCTCAAGATGCTCACTTATTAAGATTTAGGTATTAAGTACATCACTTAATTAGTTAACAAAAGTTGTTAACCAATAGGATATTGATAAGTGGCACAGTATTGTCTATGAATTGATTTTACCTTCAATTGACTAATTAACCTTACTGGTAAAAACAAGTAAGATAAACATAATTATTTAACTTGTTTTGAATAATTAAATTAAATTTCATTGGATAATATTATGTTAAATGGGGTATAAACATTTATAGCAATGGGCCAAGTACATATAATATGCCATTATCTTTTGTTTGCCATTATCAAATAGTTAAAAGAAAAGTTCGTTATATGGGACACTCGTATTATATCATAATGCAAAGAAATATTATCATTTTGGATAACAAGTTACATGGCCAATAATCAAGAATGGAATGACCAACCATTATGGGTGGTGGGGTGAACACTTTTATATAGACAAAACTAAAGTGAGTGCTTATTGATTCTATTCAAGATGCATAATATGTAAATGAAATTTTGAGAGAGAATAGGCTAAGAGTTTTTGCAATAGGTTCTAAGCAAAGGGTTGCGAAGAACATAAAACCAAAAACCATAGTATTAATCTCATCACTCAAAATATAAACAATTGTTGCTAAAACATTTTTTGGCTGCTATTCTTAATTCACATCATAACATTTTGGTTGTGAACTAGAATTATGCAACAATACACTTTAAGGTAAGCTCAAGATTTGAAGATTAGAACTCTTGAAGAATTGAAAACTACATTCAATCTGAATAAGTTTTTCTTACCTAAAATTTAGTTTAATCGATATATATGTACATATATATAATATATGGGTATGATTATGATAGATTGAGTGTAATATGTATGTGATACTTTTGCTACATGTAATAAAATTTTATAATTACACATATACTCCATTAATCACACATTTACTTAATAGACATAAGATCTTGATTTAGTTATGTGGAAGAGGTTAGGACCTTTATCGGCATATGTTCTTGGATTTTATCTTGTGGAAAGGGTCGGGACCCCCAAACAAGTATTCATTTCATCTAGTGGAAGGGCTTATGCCTCTTCGGACCCCCCCTCCCCTCACACACTCACATATACAAAATATTGATTTCATCTTGTGGAAGGGTTGGGAACCTCATACAATGCCTAGATTTCATCTAGTGGAAACTTGAGATTTCCTACACAAGGTCTTGGATTTCATCTTAAAGAATAGTTAAGGACTTAATGCAAAAAGTCATGGATTTTATCTTGTAGGAAGGCTCGGGACCCCTTGTACAAGGTTTTGAATTTTATTTTGTGGAATGGCTCGAGACCCTTCGTACAAGGTCTTGGATTTTATCTTGTGGAAGAGTTTGAAAATCCTTACACAAGTTTTTATTTTCATTTGTGTAAGGCCTTAGGGCCCTCGCTCGCGGTCTTGATTACTCTAAATATTTGATAATTTTCTCTTTAATTGAGATCTCAATTCCAGTGATAGCCAAGTGTGAAGTGGATAACTACTAAAAGCCTTAATTTCTAAACATCCTTGCACAAAGCCTTAATTTCATTAACATAGGCTCGAGACCCCCCACATAAACTCTTGGATTTTATCTTGTAAAAGAACTTGGGTCACCCCGCATAAGGTCTTGGATTTTATCTTATGAAAAGGCTCATGATCCCCCACACAAGGTCTAGGATTTCATCTTATAGAGCTCGGGCCCCCCCATCTCAAGTCTTGATTTATTTTATGGAAGAACTTGGGACCTCTTGCACAAAGTCCTAGATTTCATCTTATGGAAAGACTTAGAACCTCTGCAAAAAGTTGATGCGATATTTCTATATCATAAATTAAGTGCAAGTATACACTATCGTATGCAAGTAATAAAGAGACTAATTAGTCGGATGTCGAACCCACAGGGATAATTTCTTCTTATTAACCAATTACTAAAATTATGTCTTTCTAATAATTATTCAGAAAAATAAAAATCTAAGACTGAATGTAAGAAATATAAAACAAAAACACAATGCAATGAGATTTAAAGATAGCAACGTAGAAAAACCTAGGATTAATATTATCCCTCAATATGTTCTAATGATTAATCCTCTAATATTTAACTCACTTAGTCTTTATTATTGATCAAGACACTGATGTATTCACAAGCATCTTCCAAGGTCATGCAAGTATACCTTAATTTACCAAATACCTATATTCCTATGGTACTTGTAATAAATTAAGATTCATTAAGATTAGGTCTTATTGATCATACATGCCAATTAGGTATATTCCTATCCTAAATTGAAACTTGCATATGCAACATTGAATGTTACTCTACAATCATGCATCAAATTACCTAGGTCTAAATATATTGATTCCTCTTCCGAGTTTATCAAAATATTACCAATTCATTCACCATATATTGGCCAGATATATTGAAGCATTAAACACAAGTAATTTAAATAATAAATGACTAAGTTTATTAAATACTAAAAGATATGGCAATTTAAGCGCACATATTGAGTTCAAATATTAACCCTAGAAAATAAGTTAGCTCATGGCTACAAGAGAACAGCAGTAAAAATAATTATAAATCATGATACAATTATTAGCAAACCGATATAGACGTCGAATTGCTCTTAATTGCGCTGCCTAGGAACTCTTGATGCCGAAGAACGTCTTGTATCTCTCTCTAAAGTTGCTTCAATTAAGCTCCTATTGCTCTCCAAGACTCGTGCTCTGTATTCTTGGTGCTCTTGGGTCGTCTTGGATTCATTCTTGAAGGCTGGGAACGAGTGGCTTTTTATAGGGATTGATTTGAGCTTGAAAATCTCAATTCTCGTCGGATTAGGACTCGCACTACCGCTGGCGCGCTATGAAGTTGTCGCTGGGGCGACGCGTGAAAAAGCTATTACCGCTGGAGCGGTGGGATATTGGCGCTGGGGCGCTGCATGAAAACGGCTTTACCGCTGGCGCGGTATATTTATGGCGCTGGGGCGCTATACACGACTTAAGCAAGTCGTTTTTCTTATTTCGATCACTATTTTAGCGCTGGGGCGAAAATCCTTGTGGCGCTGGGGCGCTGGACTCATATTTTGAAAACTTTGCATTTTAGTCCCTGTTTTCGCTCCTTTTGCGTTCTTTATTTAAATTTTATTCAAGTCCCTATAAATAACAATAAAGCACATAAATAGCCATCTATTCTCATAAAATCATAAAATATCAATAATAAAAACATGAGAAAATATATGACAAATTTGCGCTTATCAAATTCCCCCAAACTTAAATATTTGCTTGTCCTCAAGCAATAAAATAAAACTAAGAGAGAAACAAAGGGTTATACTTGACTCATTTAACAAAATAAAACAAAATATAATAAACTAGTAAGATGATCAAAATCATTGTCTCAAAGGCTGACGAAATAGTACAAATCCATAAGGTAGATAAATAGCTAATAACAATTCTAAATTATCTCCATTTAGTCCCTCATTCTTCCTCATAAATAATCACCATGTGTGTGTGTGCAAGCAGCAAACAAATAGCGAAAACCATACTTTGATTTACTTTATACTTTAGTTTGTACAGAAAAGATGATGTCTCGGCATTTTATTTGTATAATGACACTTCCATAAGTTTGTCTTTATTACCACTCTCCACTAATGTAGAAAATCACATGTCTAGGGATCTATTTAGGACTTTACTTAGCTTGTAATGTAAGGCTAAGGTCAAGGTGGGATAAAAGGATAAATATATGAAGTTCAATTCACACCATGAACACTTAGATTTTACCTAGAACCTCTTGATCTTCTTTTTCTTGTATTATCTCTTCCCTCAAACTTATTGTGTTCCCCATCTTTCTTTTCAACCTTTTTTTTTTCCAAACATTTCTTCTTTTTCTTAAGTTGGGGGTATTTTTCTTACTCTTTTTTTTTTCTTCAATTTTATATACCCCCAAACTTAGATTGATAAATACCACCCAAACTTTATTTTTCTCATATCACCACAACCTTTTCCTTTCAAGAGTATTTCTAAGTAAATGCAAAGTTTATGGTGTTATGGGTAAATTTCTAGATAAGTAAACTTTAAGTCTTGGGCTTGTAATGTGGTTAAACCAATGAATGGGTAATTAGGCTCAAAATAGGGTACTAGGGATAAATATACAATAAAAGGTAGGCTAGAAAGGCTCAATCGGTCCAAAGATGGCCTAATGTCATTTCCTTATTCATGTGTTTTCTAGAATTTCGCCTCAAGTAGTAACTAAAGACAAGTTCTAGAGTGTCGGTCTTCGAGACTGTGGTGTACTCCCTAAAGCATAAGTATCTCTAAGTAATAGGTATAACTATTTATGCTTATAAGGTGCTCAAAAAATGGTGATTATAAATAAGGTCAAATTTGTTCCTAAACTTAAGTAATCAAAATTGTCTCAAGTATCTATCATTCCCTATGGATGTGTAAAAATAAATTCAACCATGTATTCTTTTTCTTATCATTCCCTGGTCAATTTTCGTTGTCGCGCTGAGTCTCCATCGCTGGGGCGATGTTCTGGCGCTGCCGCGGTAATCGTCTATCGCTGCAGTGCTGAAGGCTGATTTCTACACAGTTACTGGAATTTGCGCTGGCGCGATGTTTCTTGTACCGCGGGGTCGGTGGTGCTCGATTTTTCTGTCGCTGCCGCGCCATGTTATGCCGCTGGAGCGCTGAAATTCTTGTTTTTTTTTTTTAAATGCTGAAAAAAATAAAAAAATTAAAATAATAATAATAATAATAATACTTTCCTTGGGTTGCCTCCCAAGTAGCGTTTGATTTAACGTCATCGGCTTGACGGGGCTTCCTTTTCTTTTATGGTGGGTCGAAGATGCTGATGGAAGCATTTGTGTAAGTGATCTTGCTGGCTTTCTTCTTTTTTGGCTTCCATATTTTTGTAATTAAATCTCGGGCACTATCTTTTGCTGCATTCTCCTTATGTCTCTCCGGAAAGACTTTAATCTTAGACCGGGGAGATGGTTCTTCCTTTTCTTTCTCTTTGCTTGCTTCGTCGTGATGCTGCTTTTTCTTCTTCTCTCTTGCCTTTCTATGCTTCAATGCTCTTTTTCGGATGTGAGGATCCAATGTCTCCATATCTTTAATTTGCTTAACACTTGGATGCACCACATTAATGCAGAAACAGTCTTCATTTTCAGCTGGTAATTTGATCTCCTTGAAGACCTTAAAAGTGATTGTATCCTCTTGTACTCTCATGGTCAACTCCCCTTTTTGCACATCAATAATTGTTCTTCCAGTGGCTAGGAAGGGTCTTCCAAGGATGATTGGGATCTCCTTGTCTTCTTCCATATCCAAAACAATGAAATCGGCAGGGAAGATGAATTTATCGACCTTAACCAACACATCTTCAATTAATCCCTTAGGATAGGTGAGAGAACGATCTGCTAACTGAAGTGTGATATTTGTTGGTTTGGCTTCTTTCAGTCCCAACTTTTTATACACGGACAATGGCATAAGATTGATGCTAGCTCCCAGATCACAAAGTGCCTTCCCAAAATCATAATTTCCAATTGAGCATGGTATGGTAAAGCTCCCAGGATCTTTGAGCTTTGGAGGTAGCTTCTTTAGAAGGATAGCGCTACACTCTTCTGTTAGGGCCACAGTCTCGAAGTCATCTATTTTTCTCTTCTTTGATAGGATTTCCTTCATAAATTTCACATAGTTCGGCATTTGCTCCAGTGCATCTGCAAAAGGAAGATTAATATGTAATTTCTTAAAAATATCAAGAAATTTAGAAAATTGCTTATCTAGTTTCTTCTTTTGCAGTCTCTGAGGAAATGGAGGTGGTGGAGTGAATGACTGCGTAGGTTGCTTCTGCGGGTTGCTATTGGTATCTTCTACTGCATTTTCTCTTTTCTGTTCTTGTACTTGAATACCATTTTCTATGCTTTTCTGTGTTTCAGCACTTTTCTCTTGGTTTATGAACTGCTGTAATCTTTGAGGAAATGGTATAGGTGGTCTATATGGTTGCACATCATCTTGCTGGACCACTGGTTCTTTTTTCTTCTCAATCATGTCTGAAAGCTGTGGTTGAGGAGTGTTGTCATGGAAGACTTTACCACTTCTTAGGGAGATGGCTTGGCATTGTTCTACGCTTCCTTTTGGATTGACTTCGGTGTTGCTTGGTAGAGTTCCTTGAGGGCGATTGTTTATTGCTGTAGCAAGTTGTCCTACTTGATTCTCCAAGGCTCTAAGTGAAGCTGCTTGACTTTGGAAGAGTGCATCTGTTTTCTTCATAAATTGTAAGAGCATGTCTTCAATGTCTGATTTTTTCTCTTGCTGGATTTGTGGTTGGAAGCCAGGAGGAGCTTTAGAATGCTGTCCTTGATTATTGTTGCTCCATGAGAAGTTGGGGTGATTTCTCCATCCGGGATTGTAGAAATTTGAATTGGGGTTGTTGCGGTTGAAGTCCCCTACATATTGAGCAGTCTCCATGCATTGTCCATTAGCATGATTTCCTCCACAGAAATCGCAAGTGATAGGTTGACTCTTGATGGCATTAACTCCCAAGTTGCTTAATTGTTTGGTCAAAAGGTTAACTTGAGCAGATAATGTGGTCAAGGTGTCTACTTCGTGTAGTCCAGCGATCTTTCTTGTGGTGGACCTTTCGGTGGGCCATTGATAGGCATTGGACGCCATCTCATCTAGTAGATCATAAGCTTCATCGGTGGATTTGTTCATGAGTGCTCCTCCAGCTGCAGCATCTACTATTGTTCTGAATTGACCGGCTAATCCATTGTAGAATGTTTGTACAAGCAACCACTTCGGAACTCCATGATGAGGACATTTTCTTTGCATATCCTTGTATCTCTCCCATGCCTCATAAAGAGATTCTCCATCTAGTTGTAGGAATGATGTGATGTCTTTCCTCATCTTGGCAGTTTTAGCAGGTGGAAAGAATTTGGCGAGGAACTTTTGTGCAAGATCATCCCATGTAGCTATAGATCCAGATGGAAGTGATAGCAGCCAACTTTTTGCCTTGTCTCTCAAGGAAAAGGGAAACAATCTTAGTCGAATTGCATCATCGGACACCCCATTGTATTTAAATGTGTCACATATCTCCAAGAAGTTGATAATGTGCATGTTTGGATCATCATTGGGCAGTCCACCAAATTGTACCGAATCCTTGAGCATTTGAATTGTGCTTGGCTTGATCTCAAAGTTATTAGCTTGAACAGTTGGTCTTTGAATGCTTGAATGGATTTCATTGACTAAGGGAACAGCATACTCCCTTAGTGGTCTTGCTTCATTGTCAGGTGCAATTGGTACTTGATTTTTCATGGTGTTAACTTGATTTTGCTCTCTTCTAATTCTTCTTAAAGTTTTTTCAATCTCTGGATCAAAAGCAATCAAGTCTTCACTTTTCGATCTTCGCATGTACCTCGTAAGAAAGAAAGTAAAACTAAATTAATAAAAATAAAATAAAATAAAATAAAAAAAATTCTGAAGTAAAAACTAGAAAGTTTGGTAATAAAATTGGCGAAAAAGTAGTTAATTATCCCCGGCAACGGCGCCAAAAACTTGATGCGATATTTCTATATCATAAATTAAGTGCAAGTATACACTATCGTATGCAAGTAATAAAGAGACTAATTAGTCGGATGTCGAACCCACAGGGATAATTTCTTCTTATTAACCAATTACTAAAATTATGTCTTTCTAATAATTATTCAGAAAAATAAAAATCTAAGACTGAATGTAAGAAATATAAAACAAAAACACAATGCAATGAGATTTAAAGATAGCAACGTAGAAAAACCTAGGATTAATATTATCCCTCAATATGTTCTAATGATTAATCCTCTAATATTTAACTCACTTAGTCTTTATTATTGATCAAGACACTGATGTATTCACAAGCCTCTTCCAAGGTCATGCAAGTATACCTTAATTTACCAAATACCTATATTCCTATGGTACTTGTAATAAATTAAGATTCATTAAGATTAGGTCTTATTGATCATACATGCCAATTAGGTATATTCCTATCCTAAATTGAAACTTGCATATGCAACATTGAATGTTACTCTACAATCATGCATCAAATTACCTAGGTCTAAATATATTGATTCCTCTTCCGAGTTTATCAAAATATTACCAATTCATTCACCATATATTGGCCAGATATATTGAAGCATTAAACACAAGTAATTTAAATAATAAATGACTAAGTTTATTAAATACTAAAAGATATGGCAATTTAAGCGCACATATTGAGTTCAAATATTAACCCTAGAAAATAAGTTAGCTCATGGCTACAAGAGAACAGCAGTAAAAATAATTATAAATCATGATACAATTATTAGTAAACCGATATAGATGTCGAATTGCTCTTAATTGCGCTGCCTAGGAACTCTTGATGCCGAAGAACGTCTTGTATCTCTCTCTAAAGTTGCTTCAATTAAGCTCCTATTGCTCTCCAAGACTCGTGCTCTGTATTCTTGGTGCTCGGGTCGTCTTGGATTCATTCTTGAAGGCTGGGAACGAGTGGCTTTTTATAGGGATTGATTTGAGCTTGAAAATCTCAATTCTCGTCGGATTAGGACTCGCACTACCGCTGGCGCGCTATGAAGTTGTCGCTGGGGCGACGCGTGAAAAAGCTATTACCGCTGGAGCGGTGGGATATTGGCGCTGGGGCGCTGCATGAAAACGGCTTTACCGCTGGCGCGGTATATTTATGGCGCTGGGGCGCTATACACGACTTAAGCAAGTCGTTTTTCTTATTTCGATCACTATTTTAGCGCTGGGGCGAAAATCCTTGTGGCGCTGGGGCGCTGGACTCATATTTTGAAAACTTTGCATTTTAGTCCCTGTTTTCGCTCCTTTTGCGTTCTTTATTTAAATTTCATTCAAGTCCCTATAAATAACAATAAAGCACATAAATAGCCATCTATTCTCATAAAATCATAAAATATCAATAATAAAAACATGAGAAAATATATGACAAATTTGCCCTTATCAAAAGTCTTAGATTTCGTCTTATAGAAAGGCCCATGAACCCCTAGACAAGGTCTTGATAGTGTTTTACCTATGGTGGAGCTTTGGTGCTTTGTTGTTTTACTCCTCTAGTTGGGTGAAGGTCTTGAGATTATGATAAAAGAAAACACATAGTTAATAAATAATATAGCAAAAAGGGCTTAAGTAGTCGGGCTTGGTGAAAACTTGAGTTTCCAAGTACTTAGCCTCAGGGGGCTTAAGTGTTTACCCTCGGCGCGGATAAATATGGTCAGCCTTAGGGCAACCTTAGGTGGTTAGCCTTGGACTGGACTTATGTTGTTGGTCTTGAGGCGAACTTATGTGGTCGGCCTCAGGGCAGTTTAATGTGATCTGCCTTGGGGCAGACTTTTGGTGGTTAGGATAAAAGAGAGCCTAAGTGGTGTTCTAGTAGAGTTTAGATATTCAGGGTTCTTGAGTGATTAAGTAGTTGGGCTTCGTAATAGCCTAAGTGGTCATGTTCGAAGTTCTTGGTAATAGTTTAAATAGTAAGGCTTTTTGAAAGCATGAATAATCATGCTTGGGTAGAATTAAAGTGCTTGAAGTTCTTAATGAGAGCTCAAATAGTTAAGCTACTTGAGAGTCTAAGTGATCGTGCTTAGATAAAACTTAAGAGTTTGAAGTCATTAGTGAAAGTTTAAATAATTGAGCTCTTTAATAGTTTAACTGGTTGAGCTTGGGTAAAGTTTAAAAGTCCTAGATCCTTAGTGGTCACCCTTATGAGAGAAATATTCATTAAAAGTTTCAATGAAGAGCATTAAAAGTAATAAGTCAAATTTAAATTTTTAAATAATACGAGGGACCTTAATGAATAATTTAATAGAGCCCTAACTTTTTTTTTTTTTTGCTTATTCCAATTTTTTTTGGGAAAAGTAT
Source organism: Ailanthus altissimus (assembly GCA_946807835.1). Classification (NCBI taxonomy): domain Eukaryota; kingdom Viridiplantae; phylum Streptophyta; class Magnoliopsida; order Sapindales; family Simaroubaceae; genus Ailanthus; species Ailanthus altissimus. Next base: position 25,751,130 of record OX327704.1, on the reverse strand, counting down.
ACCACACCAACTTATTTGAGAGGCACCCAAACTTTTTTTTACTATTTTAAAAAATAGGTTTTCGTTGGATATCATAAATGCCGTAGGAAGCCATCACACGGCTTTGACAAGTAGCTTTTCTGAGGAGATCAGTTCCTTTTGGTTTTCACCTTTTTCTTATTTATTTATTTTCTTTATCCTTGGGGATCAGTTCCTCTTCATCCATTTGCTTTTCCTTTTTTTCCCCGTTCGTCTCAGAGGAGTTCCTGTGCCGTCCTTTGTCTTTCTTTTGTTCTCTCTCTCGTTTTTTTTTCTACCAAGCACTTTTTTTACACAATAAAATAAATATTTTTTATTCTCGAAGAGCATTTCACAATTTTCTTTCTCCTTTTTTTCTTTATAAATCGAAGGAGAAGAGAATTTTAACTAGTAGCAGGCCCCCTTCACCCACCCCCCATTCCGGTCTCTTTTTTTATACCCCCTCTCTTTTTTTTTATAAATTTTATGGTGGCTAATACTCTCTTTTTACAAGTATATTTTGACCCTTTTGTTTATGGAAGAAATTTTTTTGAGACAAAATCAAATTAAATTTGTTTTGGGGGCGATTGGCATCAAAATCTCTTATTTGAGTTGAATGGAGTTGATATTACAACAAAAAATTGATAATAAAATTAAAATATTAAAATCAAGAACTGTTGTAGATATTAAGTCATATTCTTCAGTTTGACACTCTTATGTTATTAATTAAGTCACAACCTTGATATTTCTTTTACTCTATGCATAGCAGAAAATCATATATCACACTATAAGTAAGAATACATAAGATCAACATATCAATAAAGATAAAGAAAATAAACCAAATAATAAGACACAAAAATATACGTGGTTCGGTCCAAAATTGTCTACGTTCACAGAGGATCCATGATCCAGCTTCTTTTTATTGATATAGATCACTAAATATCTTCTTACATCATGAATGATCTCACAAGACCTATTAGTATATCTCATAAAGACCTCTAAGTATCTACCATTGATTACCATGAATCCCTAAGACCTCTTAGTATCTCATCATAAGAGATTTTTACAAGAAAATACAAGAGTAGCCCGAGCATCTAAGTTAAAAGGATCTATGGTTTTTCTTTTATTCACCTAAGAACTAAAATAAAACACTCCCCAAAGGTTACACCCTAGTGTACCACATACTTAGTGCCTACCTAACTGTTAGAAAATTGGTGATTCAATAATCTTGGTTGGATAAGAATTGAAATGAATACCAAAGTAGAGAGTAACAAGAAGTTTAGAATGTGTGGAACACATATAAAGAAGTCTAGGATGTGTGGGACATGAAGAGGGAAGCGAAATGGGACTTGAAGATGCGAAGGAAGCGAAGAAAATGAGCATAGGTACCACCAGAGCTGAGCGTCGCGGCGCCAAACGCAATAATGAGTTTGTTTTTGATCCGAATTTCGAGTTTTGGGAAGTTTTGGACTTTCAAAACAAGTGGAATCTTACTCCAACAAGGAATAGAGTTAGTAGGCACGAAATACACCCTATATAAACACTTGTAAAACCTTTAGTTGAGATCAAGTATTAAGAGAGACTCTAAGAGAGGGAAAGAACTGGGTAGACACTAAGTCCTTGTGCACTAGGGTGGAACCGTTGTTTGGGTGATCATTGCTCGTGGCAGAGCAAAGGTTCACTAAACATTAGGTCATTTTGAGGGTTCTTCAAATTGAGTTTTCCTTGTAAAATCTCTAAGGAGTTATTAAAAGAGGTTAGGATCCTTGGATCCATCGTGGACGTAGGCAATTGGCCGAACCACGTGAAATTGTGTTATGCTCTTTTATATTCTGCTTTGGATTCTTACTATTTTGCTTGATATCAGGTTATTTCACTGCGCAAGGAGGTTAGGGTTCTAGGTTGAATCTTGGGTTCTTTGCTTCAACATAACCTTAAGATGGAGAAAAACGTTTCCTCCCTCAACACTAACTTCTTTATTCTTTCTTATGGTTATATCTTGAAACTTTAGATGCTTAATTTTCTTTTGTATTTAGAAATATTTATATAGTGAATAAAACACTCTTACAAATCTTAAACCTAGCTGAAATAAGAGTATTTACTTATAAGAGTCCTAATCTCATTTAAAGAAGTCAATTGAGCCAAAACAGGAAATACCCTAAAGTTGCTGTATGAATAGTAACTACACGTATAGTATCCCCGATGAACAGTAACGGTAGTGTACAGTACCCATTGCCGCACACTATAGTGCTTGCCGTGAACAGTGTCACCTTCGTAAATAGTATCTATTCTTTTGGCTTTCTGTTTAGCTCTCCTCTGTATACCCAATGCATACTTGATTTTATAACAACTCTCCTCTTAGTATTCATCTCAATTCTTGTCTAGACAAGATTGTTGAATTACCAATCTCCAACAAAAATGTATCATTGAAATATAAATCTCCATGATTAGTATTTATGACTTTTTATTGCGTTTCTTATAGACGACGCCAAACTATTAACCTAAAAATTCGTATAGCTCATAAATCAACAAGTTAAATTTGTGTTTTGTTGGTGTTAAAGCAGAAGCATATAAACAAGCAATATAACCTAAGTAATATAGTGCAGAATAAGTAATTAAGAAACTAAAGAGAGAAAGGGTAGAAGAAGAATACACAGAAATTTACATGGTTCGGCAACTTGCCTACGTCCACGACGGATCAAGATAACATACTCTTCTTATTAAATCACTAGGCACTTACAAAATTATGCTTTTTACAAGAAAGACTTATAATGAAACACTCTCTCTTGTAATTTATGAATTTTCTCTTACTAAGAATCACAAAGATTTCTTCAATGATCACTAAAATGTGTTTATAAGCTAATAAAGAGCCTTTTATATAAGATTTAGAATGACTTAGGTTTACCCTAAATGTGTGAGATTCCTATTAGGGAGAGCAAGTGGGAGACGAAACAAGTTACAACAAATTGAGAAAGCCTTTATCGCACTGGGCGCTGCGGCACCTAGTCCTCACTGCCGTAGCGCTAGGCTGCGCTGGTCTCCTGGGCCCTTTGTGTCTTTCTCCTCTTTTTATATCCGTCTTCGATCCTACCCAATGCACTTAGCTTGCTCTCTAAATCATATTCCGATGATTTTTAATCAATATTCTCACAAATCCCCTTATTAATTCAAAACCATCCACAAAGTAACTCGATCTTTTATCTCCACATCTTCGGTTACCCTCACAAAGTAGTGACTCCGGTTAAGTCCTTGCATATTATGAACTTAACTGCAAATAGTGGCTTAGTCAATATGTCAATAGAATTTTCAGATGAAGCTATCTTCGTTAGACTAACTTTAGCACTTTGGACAATCTCTTGAATGTAATAGAGAGCACATCAATGTGTTTCGACTTCTCGTGGAACACTTGATGCTTGTTTAGGTGTATGGCACTCTAGCTGTCACAATATATACTAGTGTTCACATCTTCACTATCTAATACCTCTACGCATATGCCTTTTAACTACACAGCCTCCTTAATAGCTTCATCAACAGCTATGTACTCCACCTATATGGTAGATAGTGCAACCACATGTTGTAGAACTGATCTCTAAAACACACTACACCCAAACACTATAAATACGTAACCCGTCAACGATCTTCTCTTGTTTATATCACCTGTATAATCTGAGTCTACGTATCCTCTTACCATTACACTGATGTCCTCATACCTTTTATACATCAACCCATTATTTGACGTCCCCTTAAGATATCTCAAAATTTACTTCACTGCAAGCTAGTGATCCTTACCCAGATTTTTCATGTACCTACTCACCTGTACTATGTTTGATCTTGTGCAAACTATTACATACATGATGCTCCCTATAGTGCTTGTATATAATACTTTACTCATCTGCAGTTTCTCCTCTTTGGATGTCAGTGACTGTGCTGCTAAAAGTTTAAAATGTATGGCCAAAGGAGTAGAGACAGTCTTTGTGTTGGATATGCCAAATTTTTCTAGAACTTTGAGTATATATCACCATTGAGACAGAAAGATAACATCTTTTATTTCTCTCACAATATCCATACCTATAATACTCGTGTAGCATATATATATTGGTTAGTGGCAACCAAAAAAAAAAGAAAAAGAAAAAGAAAAAGGAAAGAAGGAAGCAGTGGCATTTTATATATATATATATATATTTGTTGCTTTCTTCATTTAAGAAGAAAGAACCGAAACAGAAAAAGAAATGAAGCAGAGAAAGAAAAGAAAGAGAAAGAAAGGGAAAGGAAGAAACCGAGAAGGAAGAGAAGGAAAAAGAGAAAGAGAAAGAAAAAGAAACAAACAAAAAGGGAGAAAAGAAAAGAAAAGAAAATAAGAAATTTTAGGAAATTAGTTTGGGTAGTTAAATTTATACCCAATAATTTAGCAGGTAATAGTTTTACAATATTAGAATATTTATTTTTTTATATTTATAATACATATCGGTACTAATGATGTATTTTTACACCCTATGATATAGGAGGTGTGCCGATAGTGGGTAGATCTCAGAATCCAGACCCAGCTCAGGATTAGCGCTCATAGTGAGTGGATAACTATATATATTTTATATATTTTTAATACAACCAATTATAATTTAATTACGCATTATCAGATTTAGTTATGATTTATTTTAGACAGATAAATATTTATACTATTTAGTATATTTAGAAATATTTTAGAATTTATTATAGTATAATTTATAATTACGTTCAGTACAAAAATATTTATTTTAGAACAATTATGTTTTCATGATATCATATAGTAGTAGTTTTTGAACCACCACATGCGTACCCTCCTCTTTAATGTAGTTGCTCTGCGCATGCGTTAAACCAGTTTAGCTTGCTCTGCGTATATGTTAGACCAGTTTAGTTTGCTCTGCTCGCGCGATGCAACATTGTTTCGGGTTAGACCAGCTTAGATCCCCCGCTCTGCCAGTGCGTGAGTTACTCCGCCAGGTTAGACCAGATTTTTCCCGAATACAAGTTTGGTGTGGTTTTCAGTATATATGTAGTACATGTTTCAAGAGCTATGTTACATATATTTAGCTTGATAATAAATTTTATGATAGTTTGCGCTTTCAGATTTTCAGATCCTAGTATTATGTCATGATTTTAATTTTAGCACAGATTTTATGATAGCTTATACTTTCAGTATAAGTTTATTGACTACGCAGTATACAGTTTCTTGATTATTTTATCATACAGATTTATACGTGTACAATACATATAGAGTTTATGATATTTTCAGATTACGTCCACTCACTGAGCCACAAGCTCACCCTTTTTTCCCCTTTTCCCTATTCTTTTCAGGTTGTCATAGGAATTCGTGCAGTGTGATACAGTCATCACATTTTGAGGTTAGCCTATGACACGCATAGTTGCATAAATGTCTCAGTCTGTGTATTTGTATATGTTTCTGTATATTGGAGTACATGTGTACACTTTTATTTGAGGCATGTAGCCTTATTGTATCATATGTATGAGTAAAGAATATGTTAGTCACATGTCATCGCAGGATCTTCCTTGATTCTCGAGGAGGGCTCGAGTCGGGTCCTGTCAGTTTGGTATCAGAGCATGGTTTTAGATTCTGTAGACTAGTACATGATACATGCATGTTAGAGATGTTATTAATGATTTGTTGCATTTTATAGATTTTCATCATGCGTCCATGTGGCCGACCTCGCACGAAACTCGTGGCTGAACTAGGAGCTCCCTTAGTACTAGATAGAAGAGAGGAACCTTTTAGAGAGGAAGTAGCTGAGTCAGTTCCCTTTGTACCCATACCTCAGACTCAGCCTAATCCTATTATAGAAGAGATACACCCTCAGCCAGTGCCACAACCTGTGATACAGCCTACACAGGGACAGCGTGATAGACCTGCCTTAAAGCAATCCATAGATAGACTGGCTCAGTTAGTTACAGTTACAGTAGAGAGATAAACATAGGGACCACTGATGCGATATTTCTATATCATAAATTAAGTGCAAGTATACACTATCGTATGCAAGTAATAAAGAGACTAAATAAGTCGGATGTCGAACCCACAGGGATAATTGTTTCTTTTTAATCAATTATTAAAATTATATCTTCCTAATAATTATTCAGAAAAATAAAAATCTAAGAATGAATGCAAGAAATATAAAAACAAAAACACAATGCAATGAGATTTAAAGATAGCAATGTAGTGAAAACCTAGGATTAATACTATCCCTCAATATGCTTTTTAATGATTAATCCTCTAATATTTAACTCACTTAGTCTTTATTATTGATCAAGACACTAATGTATTCACAAGCCTCTTACAAGGTCATGCAAGTATACCTTAATTTACCAAATACCTATATTCCTATAGTACTTGTAATAAACTAAGATTCATTAAGATTAGGTCTTATTGATCATACATGCCAATTAGGTATATTCCTATCCTAAATTGAAACTTGCATATGCAACATTGAATGTTACTCTACAATCATGCATCAAATTACCTAGGTCTAAATATATTGATTCCTCTTCCGAGTTTATCAAAATATTACCAATTCATTCACCATATATTGGCCAGATATATTGAAGCATTAAACACAAGTAATTTAAATAATAAATGACTAAGTTTATTAAATACTAAAAGATATGGCAATTTAAGCGCACATATTGAGTTTAAGTATTAACCCTAGAAAACAAGTTTAGCTCATGGCTACAAGAGAACAACAGTAAAAATAATTATAAATCATGATACAATTATTAGCAAACTGATATAGACGTCGAATTGCTCTTAATTGCGCTGCCTAGGAACTCTTGATGCCGAAGAACGTCTTGTATCTCTCTCTAAAGTTGCTTCAATTAAGCTCTGTATTCTTGGTGCTCTTGGGTCGTCTTGGATTCATTCTTGAAGGTTGGGAACGAGTGGCTTTTTATAGGGATTGATATGAGCTTGAAAATCTCAATTCTCGTCGGACTAGGACTCGTACTACCGCTGGCGCGCTATACATCTGTCGCTGGGGCGCTAGACGCGACTTAAGCAGGTCGTTTTTCTTATTTCGATCACTATTTCAGAGCTGGGGCGAAAATACTTGTGGCGCGGGGGCGCTGGACTCATAATTTGAAAACTTTGCATTTTAGTCCCTGTTTTCGCTCCTTTTGCGTTCTTTATTTAAATTTCATTCAAGTCCTTATAAATAACAATAATACACATAAATAGCCATTTATTCTCATAAAACCATAAAATATCAATAATAAAAACATGAGAAAATATATGACAAATTTGCCCTTATCAGTTGTTACCATTGCAGACAAGCTGGACATTTGAGGAGAGATTGCCCTCATCTTCTTCGCAGTAGCAGCTTAGTACAGAGTAAAGCTTCTCAGTGTTTTCAAGGTGACAGTGGCAATATTCAGAGACCTAGAGAATCTTATACAAGAGAGCCTATCTCTACTACTGGTGTATAACCTAGAGCTTTAAGAGCTAGTAGAGATCCACAGAGGGGTCAGCCAGGTCGACCTCGTAGCCAGGCACGTGTATTTTCTTTAACTCAGCAAGAGGCACAAGCTACCCCAGATGTTGTTATAGGTATGCTGACTATTTTTGGCCGAGAAGCCCATATTTTAATTGATCCGGGTTCTACGCATTCTTTTATTTCCTGTATCTTTGTTGTGCATGTGGATAGAGTGTTAAAACCCTTAGATTGTAGTTTGGTGGTAGTCACACTGGTTAGAGAATCATTATTGGCTGAGAATGTATTTCAGGGTTGTGTTATCAAAGTGGGTAGTAGTGAGATGGTAGCAGATTTAATTCTTCTTACTATACATGATTTTGATGCAATACTTTGGATGAACTGGTTAGCTAATCACCATGCTACTGTAGACTGTTTTCGAAAGGAGGTTATATTCAGAAGACATGGAAAGCCTGATATTATATTTTGTGGAGAGCGACAAGTTCTTCCATCATTTGTTATATCTGCTATGATAGCTAAACGGTTGCTTAGAAAATGATGTCCAGACTATTTGGCACATGTTATTGATACTAGAGTCAATGGGGTTACATTAGAAGATATTCCAGTGGTAAGAGATTTTTCAGATGTATTTTCTGAAGATCTTCCAAGCTTACTACCAAATAGAGAGATTAATTTTGGTATTGATTTGGTTCCAGATATTACTCCTATCTCCAAAGCACCATACAGAATGGCTCCTTCAGAGTTAAAAGAATTGAAGACTCAGTTACAAGAATTGGTAGATAAGAGTTTCATCAGACCTAGTGTATCACTATGGAGAGCACCAGTATTGTTTGTTAAAAAGAAGGATGGAACTTTGAGGCTATGCATTGATTATCGGGAGCTAAATAAAGTCACTATACGCAACAAGTATCCACTCCCTCGCATTGATGATTTATTTGATCAGTTACAGGGTGCAAAGATTTTCTCAAAGATCGATCTACGATCAAGATATCATCAGTTAAAGATTAGAGATATTGATGTGGCTAAGACTACCTTCAGAACTCGATATGGGCATTATGAGTTTTTAGTAATGCCATTTGGGTTGACTAATGCTCCAGCTACATTCATGAATCTTATGAATATGGTATTTCGTCCCTATCTTGATCGATTTGTTATAGTTTTTATTGATGATATTCTTGTATATTCACGGAGTACAGAGGAGCATGCAGAGCATTTGAGGATAGTGTTACAGATTTTGAGGAATAAACAATTATATGCTAAGTTCATCAAATGTCAATTCTGGCTAGATAAAGTTACATTTCTAGGCCATGTGATCTCAGCAGATAGAATTTATGTGGATCCTCAGAAAATTGAAGCTGTGGTAAATTGGGAACGACCAGCTAGTGTGATAGAAATTAGAAGTTTTCTAGGTCTAGCGGGTTATTATCGAAGATTTGTTAAAGACTTCTCTAAGATTGTTGCACTGCTTACAAAGTTGACCAGAAAAAATGTAAAGTTTGTGTGGACTAATGAATGTGAACATAGTTTCTAAGAGCTTAAAAAGAGATTGACTTCAACTCCTGTTCTCACTCTTCTATTTGGCACCGAAGGATTTATAATTTACAGTGATGCTTCTAAATAGGGATTAGGTTGTGTATTAATGCAGCATGGTAAGGTGATAGCTCATGCTTCTAGGCAGCTTAAGAAGCATGAGTTGAATTATCCAACCCATGATTTAGAATTGGCAGCAGTAGTATTCGCCTTGAAGATTTGGAGACATTATCTAGATGGTGTTACATGTCAAATCTTCAGTGATCACAAAACTTTGAAGTATTTGTTCACACAGAAAGATCTGTATCTGAGACAACAGAGATGGTTAGAGTGAATAAAAGATAATGACTGTACGATTGACTATCATCCAAGTAAGGCGAATGTGGTAGCAGATGCACTCAGCAGAAAGTCTTCTAGCTCTATTGCTTATTTGAGAGTGAATTATCTTCCATTGTTAGTTGAGTTAAGGTCTATGAGGTTTGAATTATCTGTAGACAAGTCTGTAGTCCTTCTAGCACATTTTCAAGTTAGGCCTATGTTGATTAATCAAATTCGAGAGATGCAAGATCAGGATCCTAATTTAGTTAAACTTAAGCAATAAGTAAATAATGGAATGCGAACTGATTTAACATTGAAAGCTGATTGGACATTAGTTATGGATAACAGACTTTGTGTTCTGAATAACTCAGAGTTAAAGAAGCAGATTTTAGAAGAAGCTCACAGCTCAGCTTATGTTATGCATCATGGCAGCACTAAAATGTATCGTACTTTGAGAGAATATTACTGGTGGCAAGGCATGAAAAGAGAGACTGTAGAGTTTGTGTCTCACTGCCTGATTTGTCAACAGGTTAAGGCAGAACATCAGAGGCCAGCAGGATTATCTCAACTACTTCTAGTTCCTGAATGGAAGTGGGAACATATTACCATGGACTTTTTTGTTTGGCTTCCTTGTACGCGAAGGGGTCATAATAGTATTTGGGTGATTGTTGATCGACTCACAAAGTCTGCTCATTTCTTGCCTTATAAGATTTCATACTCATTAGATAGGTTGTCTCATTTGTATGTGAGTGAGATTGTACGGTTGTATGGGGCTCTAGTGTCCATTGTATCAGATAGAGACCCTCGATTCACTTTTAGATTCTGGCATAGCTTACAGAAGGTCTTAGGCACTAAGCTAAACTTTAGTACAGCTTTTCATCCTGATAAGGGCAAATTTGTCATATATTTTTTCATGTTTTTATTATTGATATTTTATGATTTTATGAGAATAGATGGCTATTTATATGCATTATTATTATTTATAAGGACTTGAACGAAATTTAAAGAAAGAACGCAAAAGGAGCGAAAACAGGGACTAAAATGCAAAGTTTTCAAATTATGAGTCCAGCGCCCCCGCGCCACAACTATTTTCGCCCCAACGCTGAAATAGTGATCGAAATAAGAAAAACGACCTGCTTAAGTCGCGTCTAGCACCCCAACGCCAAAGAGTCACCGCGCCAGCGACGTTCTAGTGCCCCAGCGCTATCAATATACCGCGCCAGCGGTGAAGCCGTTTTCATGCAGCGCCCCAGTGCCAAGATCCCACCGCTCCAGTGGTAATAGCTTTTTCACGCATCGCCCCAGCGACAGATGCATAGTGCGCCAGCGGTAGTGCGAGTCCTAGTCCGACGAGAATTGAGATTTTCAAGCTCATATCAATCCCTATATAAAGCCACTCGTTCCCAACCTTCAAGAATGAATCCAAGACGACCCAAGAGCATCAAGAATATAGAGCACAAGTCTTGGAGAGCAATAGGAGCTTAATTGAAGCAACTTTAGAGAGAGATACAAGACGTTCTTCGGCATCAAGAGTTCCTAGGCAGCGCAATTAAGAACAATTCGACGTCTATATCGGTTTGCTAATAATTGTATCATGATTTATAATTATTTTTACTGCTGTTCTCTTGTAGCCATGAGCTAAACTTGTTTTCTAGGGTTAATATTTGAACTCAATATGTGTGCTTAATTGCCATATCTTTCGAATATTTAATAAACTTAGTCCTTTATTATTTAAATTACTTGTGTTTAATGCTTCAATATATCTGGCCAATATATGGTGAATGAATTGGTAATATTATTGATAAACTCGGAAGAGGAATCATAATATTTAGACCTAGGTAATTTGATGCATGATTGTAGAGTAACATTCAATGTTGCATATGCAAGTTTCAATTTAGGATAGGAATATACCTAATTGGCATGTATGATCAATAAGACCTAATCTTAATGAATCTTAATTTATTACAAGTACCATAGGAATATAGGTATTTGGTAAATTAAGGTATACTTGCATGACCTTGTAAGAGGCTTGTGAATACATTAGTGTCTTGATCAATAATAAAGACTAAGTGAGTTAAATATTAGAGGATTAATCATTAGAAACATATTGAGGGATAATATTAATCCTAGGTTTTCTCTATATTGCTATCACCTAATTTTCTTTACATTTTGTTTTTACTTTTATATTTTCTACATTCATTCTTAGGTTTTTATTTATCTGAATAATTATTAGGAAGATATAATTTTAGTAATTGGTTAAAAAGAAGAAATTATCCCTGTGGGTTCGACATCCGACTTATTTAGTCTCTTTATTACTTGCATACGATAGTGTATACTTGCACTTAATTTATGATATAGAATTATCGCATCACATCCTAAGACAGACGGGCAGTCGGAGAGAACTATACAGATATTGGAGGATATGCTCAGAGCTTGTATGTTGCAGCTTAAGGGTAATTGAGATAATTATTTACCATTGATGGAGTTTGAATATAATAATAGTTATCAGTCTAGTATTCAGATGACGCCGTATGAGGCTTTATACAGAAGAAAGTGCAGAACTCCGATTTGCTGGGATGAGATTGGAGAAAGAAAATTGTTGGGTCCAGAGATTATTCAAGCCACTAGTGAGAAGATCAGTATTATTAGAGATAGACTCAAAGCAGCTTAAGATAGACAGAAGAGTTATGCAGATAAACGCCGTAGACAGCTTGAGTTTACAGTAGGAGATAGAGTCTTCTTACAGATCTCACAATAGAAGGGTGTGCTTCGTTTTGGGAAACAGGAAAAACTAAGTCCTAGATATATTGGGCCATATGATATTCTGGAAACGGTTGGTGTGGTTGCGTACCGCTTAGCATTACCACCTGAATTGTCATGCATTCATAATGTGTTTCATGTTTCTATGTTGCGGAAGTATATACTTTACCCTTCTCACATTCTAGATACTCAGCCAGTTCAGTTGAGGACAAACTTGACTTATGATGAGGAACCTGTTCAGATAGTGGACTATCGCCAGCAAGTACTACGTAATAAGACTATTTCACTAGTTAAAGTCCTATGGAAAAATTATGCAGTGGAAGAGGCTATATGGGAGCGAGAGGATTAGATGAGAGTTCAGTATCCTCATTTGTTTCAGAGAGGTATACAAATTTCGAGGACGAAATTTTTATAAGGGGGGAAGAATTATAATACACGTGTAGCACATATATATTGGTTAGTGGCAACCAAAAAAAAAAAAAAGAAAAAGAAAAAGGAAATAAGGAAGCGGTGGCGTTATATATATATATATTTGTTGCTTTCTTCATTTAAGAAGAAAGAACCGAAACAGAAAAAGAAACGAAGCAGAGAAAGAAAAGAAAGAAAAAGAAAGGGAAAGGAAGAAACCAAGAAGGAAGAGAAGGAAAAAGAGAAAGAGAAAGAAAAAGAAACAAAAAAAAGGTAGAAAAGAAAAAAAAATAGAAAATTTTAAGAAATTAGTTTGGGTAGTTAAATTTATACCCAGTGATTTAGCGGGTAATAGTTTTACAATATTAGAATATTTATTTTTTTATATTTATAATACATATCGGTACTAATGATGTATTTTTACACTCTATGATATAGGAGGTGTGCCGATAGCGGGTAGATCTCAGAATCCAGACCCAGCTTAGGATTAGCGCTCATAGTGAGTGGATAACTATATATATTTTATATGTTTTTAATGCAGCCAATTATAATTTAATTACGCGTTATCAGATTTAGTTATGATTTATTTTAGACAGATAAATATTTATACTGTTTAGTATATTCAAAAATATTTTAGAATTTATTATAGTATAATTTATGATTACATTCAGTACATAAATGTTTATTTTAGAACAATTATGTTTTCATGATATTATATAATAGTAGTTTTTAAATCACCACATGCGCACCCTCCCCTTTAGTGTAGTTGCTCTGCGCATGCGTTAGACCAGTTTAGTTTACTCTGCCCGCGCGATGTAACATTCCACCGGGTTAGACCAGCTTAGATCCCCCGCTGTGCTTGTGCATGAGTTACTCCGCCAGGTTAGACCAGATTTTCCCCGAGTACAAGTTTGGTGTGGTTTTCAGTATATATGTAGTACATGTTTCAAGAGCTATGTTACATATATTCAGCTTGATAATAGATTTTATGATAGTTTGCGCTTTCAGATTTTCAGATCCCAGTATTATGTCATGATTTTAATTTTAGCACAGATTTTATGACAGCTCATACTTTCAGTATAAGTTTATTGACTACTTAGTTTACAGTTTCTTGATTATTTTATCATATAGATTTATACGTGTACAATAAATATAGAGTATATGATATTTTCAGATTATGTCCACTCACTGAGCCACAAGCTCACCCTTTTTCCCCATTTTTTTCTATTTTTCCCAGGTTGTCACAGGAATTCGTGCAATGTGATACAGTCATCACATTTTGAGGTTGGCCTACGACACGCATAGTTGCATAAGTGGCTCAGTCTGTGTATTTGTATATGTTTTTGTAAATTGGAGTATATGTGTACACTTTTGTTTGAGGCAGGTAGCCTTATTGTATCATATGTATGAGTAAAGAATATGTTAGTCACATGTCATCGCAGAATCCGCCTTGATTCTCAAGGAGGGCTCGGGTCGGGTCCTGTCAATACCCAATATTCTCTTCCCTATTCCCAAATCCTTTATCTGAGACTCGTTACTCAGTTGCTTCTTGAGTTTCTATATTTCTTCCATATTCTTACATGCAATCAACATATCATTGACATATAGAAGCAAATACATCATCCCACAACTTATGTTCTTGAAGTATACACATCCGTTATACTTGCTCCTACTAAATCTATAAGCTATCATATAAATTCATCAAATCTTCTATACCACTGTCTAAGTGATTGCTTTAACCCATATAATGACTTCTTTAGTAAGCAAGCATAATCTTCTTTTTCGAGCTCCTTGAATCTTTGCGGTTGTGCCGTGTATCTCGTCTCTTCAAGTTCTCCGTATAGAAAAGCTGTCTTTACATCCATTTACTCTAGATGTAAGTTAAGATTTGCACACATGTCTAACAAAATTTTAATGGATGTGTGCTTGATGACTGGAGAGAATATCTTGTGAAAGTCAGTTCCTTCTTTCTGAGTAAAGCCTTGTGCAACTAACTTAGCCTTGAATCTCATAGGCTCTATCCCTAGTATCCCCTCTTTCACCTTGTACACCCACTTGCACCCAACTAGTTTCTTTTGAGGTCTCTTCATCAACATTCAGGTATTGTTCTTCCTAAGAGAACTAATCTCTACTTCTATGGCCTGCTGCTATTCCTTCTTGTTTTCACTCTTCATAGCTTTACCATATATTCTAGGCTCATCATACTTAAGAGTGTAAGCAAAATTAAAAGCATGAGCAACTAGATTTGCTTGTGCATACCTGACTGGTGGGTTTATCATTCTCATTAACCTATCTCTGACTAGTTGGTACTTTTCAAGTTTCATCTCAAGAGTCCTAGTCTTTCTTTGGGTGGACTTGGAGGAACTTATTTGTGTTCTTGGTTCTTCTTTAAGGATCTCCTTTTTGAAGTGCTGATCTAAGGGCATATCAGATCTGCTTTCAAGCTCTACTTTAACTTCTATTGACTCGGGTGCTAAGTCTTTCTTAAACATAAGTTCTTCTTTCTCATGTTCTTGAGAGACTCTCAGCATGGTTATTAAACACTACATCACTGCTTATGATACTCTTTGGTGGTGTTAACTCTTCACACCACACCTTGTATCTTTGCACTTCTTCAGGATATCCTATGAATATCCTTTTGATAGCTCTAGGTTCCAACTTTCCCTCCCTCCTTAACATGTACAAAGGCAGGGAAACTAAATATTCTGAGGTTGCCATGCTTTAAAGGATTGCTAGACCATTTCTCTTCTAACATCTTAAAGTCAATTCTTAAGGAGAAACTTTTATTAATCAAATAAGTTACGGTTATTGTAGCTTCTCCCCAAAATGCTTTGACCATCTTCACATTAGTAAGCATGCATTTAACCCTTTCGAGTAGGGTCTTATTCATCCTTTCAGCTACGCCATTCTACTGTTTTGTTGATCTTACCGTTCTATGCCTTGCAATCCCATGCTTAGTATAAAACCTATCAAATTCTCTATTGCAAAACTCGAGGCCATTGTCAGTTCTCAATCTCTTCACCATTTTGCTAGTCTGATTCTTAACAAGAGCCTTCCAAGTCTTGAATACATCAAATGCTTTATCATTGCTCTTCAACACATAGACCCACAACTTTCTTGAATAGTCATTAATCAAACTAAGAAAATACATGGCACTACCACGAGTAGCTATCTGAGCTAGTCTCTAAAGATCTAAGTGTGTGTAGTTAAGAGTACCCTTAGTCTTATACTCGCTTGTATTAAACCTCACCTTATGTGCTTTCCCAAGCACACAATGTTCACAAACTCTAATGGCTGGAACTTATCCTTACCAAATGCCTTTTGACTAAATAACTCCTTCAGGTTTCTCTTGCCTAGGTGTACCAATCTAAGATGCCATAACTTAGTTTGCATATGCTCATCATCTACAGAGAATAATGTAAAATCACTCATAACTTAACTCTTAAGCACATAAACGCCTTTGTACTTCTCTTATCTCATTACTACTATGGAACCCTTTAGTACTCTTAAAACTCCTCGATCAATCCTGATGGAATACCTATTCTGGTCTAAGGTCCCTAGTGAGATCAAGTTCCTTTTGAGGTAATGAACATATCTAACATCTGTTAACTCTCTCACTCACCCATCATGCAATCTAAGTCAAACACTACCAATTCCCATCATCTAACATGCAACATCATTACCTATTAACACCTTACCAGTACTAATGGGATGAAGATTTGTAAATTGAGACTTATGTGAGCACATGTGAAAAGTACAACTAAAATTAAGAACCCACTAGTTAGCATTCACACCATCAGTAGCGGTGAGTGTCTCTGCGCTATCACAGTTATCATCATAGACAAGAGCAGCATTCGCTCTCCTATTGTCTTGTGCTTTCTTCTCTAAATAGTTCTTTATGAAGTGCTACTCTTTCTTGCAGTAATAGTACTTCCTAAGAGTCATAGACTTCGATCTTGGGCCTTTTTTTCTTCCATCTCTATATGAAGGCTTTCTTTTTACAGATAGACTTTTTGCATTGCCGTCGATTTGCATCCCTAATAACTTTGAGTTTAATGATGATTTCACACCACTCATCATTAAACTCTCTTTGCCGTAGAGTAGTGTATCAGCAAAGCTCTCATAATTATTGGAGAGTGAACTCAGCAGGATAATTACTCTATCTTTATCTTCTATCTTGATGTTGATAGACTCAAGATCAAGAATGATCGTATTGAAGGCATCTATGTAATCTTTCATCAGCGTCCCCTCTGACATGGACAACTGATACAACTTTTTCTTTTTATACAATCTGTTGGCCAACGGTTTTCACATATAAAGGGAGTTAAGCTTCTTCTAAAGACCAATCGTCATCATCTCACCTGCTACTTCTCTCAATACTTCATTACTTAGTAATAGAACAATTGTGTTGTGAGCTCTTTTTTCTGCTTTAGCTTTAAATGACTCTAGCATCTTCTCTTCTTCACTAGATAGAGCTGTAGTCTCCTCTAATGCTGAGCCTAACCGTTGGCTCACCAACACGCCTTAACGTTCATCTTTCATAGATTAAAGTTATTCGAACCGTTGAATTTCTCTACCTTATACTTGGGTGTGACCATGTCTTAATTACTTGTTCTGCACTATATTGCTTGAGTTATATAACACACAGAAATTTATAGTTCGGCAACTTGTCTACATCCACGATAGATCAAGATCACACACTCTTCTTATTAACCATTAGGCACTCACAAAGTATACTTTTTTACAAGAAAGACTCACGAAGAAACACTCTCTCTTATAATTTAGGAATTTTCTCTCACTAAGAATCATAAAGATGTTTAATCATAAAGACTTCAATGATTACTAAGATATGTTTACAATCTAATATAGAGCTTTTATATAGGTTTTAGGATGACCTGAGCTTATCCTAAGCGTATGAAAATTGTATTAAGGAGTCTTGGAGTAAGTGAGAGACGAAATAAGTCATAACATATTGAAAAAGTCTTTATTGTGTGGGGCGCTGCGACGCCCAGTCCTCATTACTGCGGCGCTGGTGTCTTGGCGCCGCGGCGCTCAAGTTCTATTCTGGGCACCGCGGCACCCACGACTTAGTTGCTGCGGCACCCACACCTGGGCATCGTCCCTTGTGTCTTTAGCCTTTTTTCACGTCCGTCTTCAATCCTCGCGTATCAAACACATTTGATTTGCTCTCTAAAAATAATATTTCAATTATTTTTAATTCATATTTTTATAGTAAAAAAACATTAATTAATATAATGATTCAACATAATTAAAATTTATGTTCACTTTACTAAATTTTATGGGCTAACTTTTATATATTATTTATAAAGTGTTTACAACTGTATAGTTACAATAATATTGCAAAAAAATAATAAAAGAAAATCTTGCCGAGACTGCAGTGGTGAGAAACTTGGATCCATCCCCCTCTTTATTGTTGAGTGTATCTTTTTATAAGTATTGTAAGTAAAGACCTTTAAAAATTTAATAATTTTTATTAATTTTCCCTAAAATTTCATAATTAATAAGTAATAATTATTCGATCAATTTTATAATTAAGGGATAATATTTTTTTAATTAATTTTATAATTAAAAGATAATAACTCATTCCATTAATTCTATGATTAAGAATATTAACTCTCCAATTTTAATAATAAGAAAGGGTTGGCCCCAAAATTTAGAGGAAACAGTAGTTGTTTGTTGTTTCACTGCTCTTAAATATTTGTTGCTACTGTTTTACTGCTACTTCACCGCTATTTCTACTGTTGTTTTTTCTTGCTATTTCATTGCTCTTAATTCTATTTGTTATTGTTTTGTTGCAGTTTCGCTGTTGTTTTTGCTTCTGCTTACGCCGCTGTTTATTTATTTATTTTTTTGTTCAGCTTCTATTGTTTATTTATTTTAGTTGATCTGCCGAGTGAAATTTGTTATTTGTTATTGTTATTGCAATATTTGAAACAATTCTAGCATCTGCCCGCCTTTGTTTGCTGCATTCTGCTGTTGGCCGCCTTTGACTACACCAAATTAGCAGTTTGACTTGCTACTACAAAGGTCTATTTCTGTTCACTAATATTTAATCCTCTATTTTTGTTCTCGAATTTAGCAGTTTCTTGGGGCCATTACTGTACAAAAAAATAATCTTTGTATCAAATACCTTGTGAAATTTTATAATTTTAGTTTTTACAACATTAATATATTTTATTTTATTTTTCAAGTGTAAAGGAATAATGAATATACTGAAGATGATATTAGCTCTGAATAGACAATATATGTTGCTGATTTAATCACAAGAAACTAATAATTGGTATAATGTTTTTCCTTTAAATGTATTACAAAGTTTAAAAGATAAAATAATTATTCAACTTTCTACTTTACTCTTAATTACATATTTTTCTTTTATTTTGATAGAAGTAAATTTGAAAGATTTGTCATGTTCAAGTGGAGTGAATATGGCAAATCTTTTTTGTTCCTCTTCTTTTTTTTTTTTCCCCCCTTCTTCTCTTCTCTTCTCCTCGCTTTCATCATTCTTATTTTTTTGTTCTATTTGTGCATTAAAACAAAGCAGCCTTAGGTGAAGAATGGACTTTGGGCCAAGGTGGATGAAAAAATAGGAATAAAGCTGATGAGGATGCTTCATTAATTGCCTTAAACACTTATCAACATTCTTGATTGTTTTCTCTAAGATAGAAATAAAGGCAAGTTTCCTATAAACCATAAAATAAGGCTGCATTACGGTAAATTTATTTTATATATCATTTTAATCATATTTTATATTATATGTTATCAAATATAAAAGAAAAAATATATTAACAACATATATATATATATATATAATAAGGAGTAAACAAATATAAAATTTGATCTTGAGTAAAAAAAAGACATGCTAGAGAGTATTGTTCTAAAGTCAAATAATTCTCTTCTTATACGGGTAGTGGTAGATTTATATGACTCTAATTTTCAACTCTATATTGACAATCACACTTTTTAAAATGAGCATGGCCATCGAAAGATCATACAAAATCTCTATTGTTAAAATTGTTCAAACACAATATGAAAAGTATATACAAATATACATAGAACACTTTTATTTTCTTTTCTCTTCTTCACTCACTCACACACACACACACACATTCCAATGAAGGATTAACATCTTTTATATAGTAGTAAGGCTTTAGGTATTTATATCAATATTAATTTAGCATTTTTATAATTTTAAATATTTTATAACTCTAATATTAATGTGTAATTTATGTTTGAAATTTGTAACTCTTACAATTTTTTTAAATATTAATATGAACTTGAATTTTAAATTGTAACTCCAATTATTTTATTATTTTTTGTAACTCTCACACATTTAACCTAAGTTTAATGGCTAATTTAAAATATAATTATCATTATATAATAAAGATAATTTAGTACTAGTAATTTACAATTCACAATTTATATTTAAAACATGTAACTTATAAAGCATTAAAAAGTTATAAAAGTTTTTCTCCAATAATATCCATTGCCACCATATGAATGTAATAAAGATAATTTAGTACTAGTAACTTGCAATATATAATTTATATTTAGAATATGTAACTTATGAAATATTAAATGTTTTTAAAAACTTTTCTCCAACAGTCCCCCACAAAAGATTTTAAAACCTTTTATATATACATATAAATTTTAATATATGAGAAAATATAATGCTCAATCAATAATAAAAACTATTTAAGAATAACATTCTATTTTGTAGTAGGTATATGTATCTTTTAGATGTAAACCTATACTAAGTGATATAAAATCTATTTGAGGAACCTAAGTGATTATATCTTGAATTTAGATCCTTTAATTAAACTTTAATTATGACATACAAAATAGTGACGAAGACTTGATTTTGCGGGTTAGCATATTAATGACCTTGTGCTCTATCTTGATTCTAGTAAGAGCTATAGAGTACAACTCAATTCCTATGTCCCAGCCTTACAACTACTCTCACATAAGTGAGTCATCTAAAGGTATATGTGACCAATGTCTTGCAAGAGTATGCTTGTCTTTGACTTATTCAGGATAAATACTATTCCTATGTCACATAAAATTAATATTTTTATCATAGAGATGAGTGGAAGCATATACCTTATAGGATAGTTTTATAATATAAGTGCTAAACAAGTCACGCAATATGAATTATTCTTAATTAAACCTCCTTCATAGGATCACCAATCACAAATGTTGGGTTATTTCTATAGGTAACTCCCTTGTTGGTCTAAGCACACATTTCTAGACAATTTGAGAAGACTTTCTCAAAAAAAATTTATTTATGGATTTTCTAAAAAATCTTTTATTTTTGGGATTTGATATAATTTCCATTATATATACAAATGAGTTTAAACACATTTCCCCCAACAATTATATAACACTTTTCTCCAAAGTGTTGTGTTTATGATTTTTCTCAAAAATCTATTATTTATGGTATTTTTATATAATTCTCAATTAATATAGCATGCTAAATGAAACTCTTCAACCAGCTATATATATCCAATTTGAATTGGACTTGAAAACTTTGTCCATGAACTTTTTGAATTTTAAAATAAAATTCCATCCTTAAGGAAAAGCGTTATCCTAGGCAAGTAATAAAACATATATATAATATAATAATCCTTAATTTCAAGAAATTATGAAAGAAGAAATATTAACACTTTTATTCTTCTTTTCAATTTCTTAATGTTCATTAATTCTCATATAATGTTTTTTGAAAATATTAGGATTTTGGCGATTTAAAATTAAGGATGAGTTTGATTTTAAGTTAGAGAATGGTGAAGAGTTAAATACGATGTCAAGTACGCGTTGGACATATGAGAAAGTGACAGAAATAGAGAGATGGAAGCGAGAGGGGGCTAGAAGGCACAAAAGGAGGTTGATTTCAGGCCTTGGCGCCGCAATGCCACTTTTTTGCTTGCACCAATGTTGCAACAGTATCTTGGTGGTGCCGCGATGCTACTAATTAGTTGCATCAGCATCATGGCACTAGCTTGGAGGCAATTAGGCGCCTAGTTTTGGGAAAACTTGAATTTTAGATTTTTGACATATTTCAATCTGTTTTGAACTTCCTTTTGCGTGTACTCCTATTCTATCAAGAAATATAATTTCTATGGATTATGTAGAGCCTATATAAACTATTATAATTTATTAAAATTATGAATACATCAATAAGAAAGAGAATAGAGGGTTGGGGTAGGTCTAGCGCTGGACATAAACGTAGAAGAGTGCCTTAGAATGCTTGAGCAATGGACATAAGTGTAAGAAAGCATTGCATAAATCCTTTAAGAGCTTATCTATTATTGTATTCCTTGAGTTTCTCTTGTGGGAGTTCTATGTTTATAAAAAAAAAATTTAATAAAAAAAGTTAGGATTTGGTGATCCACCATGGACATAGACAGTTATTACTGAATCACGTATATTCTTATGCCTTATATGACAGATTATTATCTCTATTATACAATTGATCTTGTTTATTCTTAGTCTTTCACAAAGTGCCGAGGGTGTTATGGTGCTAAATACTTGACCAAGAGGTATTAGGACGTATAAAAACTCTAAATAAGTGGAATTAGTGGTAAGCCTAACTCTTAAGTGGGATTTATTCTAAAGGTTTATTCCTACAATAAACTAGTATCAGAGTTATGGTTGAGGTCAATGACCGAGCATAGGTTGTTCAATCATAAGGATTCATATGTATGAAGATTGAAGAATAAAGGAAAAGATAAAGAGCTTAAGAGTGCAGCGGCTTGACTACAAACGAAAGATATTGAAAAGCAATCAAAGAGGAAGACAAAGAAGGATGGAGGTACTAAAATTAGTATGTGAATAAGACTTGGAGTTACAAAATTCTTGAAGGTTTATTGTAAGAGAATACAAAATATATTAAAGGGCCTATAAGTGAAAAGCATGGTTGAGGCTCTGTACTTGATGGAATGCTATGGGTATCAACATGGATTTATTGAGTAGATACATACCAAGGATAGTATTGGAGATTATCTCATTGTAGTGGCAAGGGTAGAAAATGAATTTATGGTAAGGGAGGATATAGTCTCTGAGATATTATGATAGTGTTAAGTGACACTAAAGATTATAATATAATGCTTACCTAGAGATAGATACATTTAAAATATTTGGAGATTGAAGTCACAAGTCTTAGAAGAGTTAAGTTTGGGTATAAGACTTAACTGAATTAGCTAAAGATCTAAGCATTGGTTGAGGATGTGATAAATCTTGAAAAACTTCTTGAAGAGAGATTTTGAATCAAGGAGAAGATTGTTGAGATTTTGGTGAGTTAAATTCAAGGTTGCGTTTGATTTAAGTTGGAGACCAATGAAGAGTAAAGTATGAAGTCAAGTACACACTAAATGTATAAGAAAGGAACAAAAATGGAGAATGAAAAAATGAGGACGGGCAAGAAGGTGCAAAGGGAGGTCGATACCAGGCTTCCCTTGCCAAGGTGCCACTTGTTGCTTGCATCAGCACTGCAACACTAGCTCGGCGGCGCTTCAATGCTATTCACTATTTGTGTTGTTATTAAAGCGCATAGTTTTAAAAAAAAACATGGATTTTGAAATTTAGGTGTGTTTAAGTCAGTTTTGGACTTTTTTTTCTTTCTGTGAACTCATATTCTAGCAAGAAATATGATTTATAGAGAAGGTGTAGAGTCTATATAAACCCAAGTAATTCATTCAAATTATGAATGCATCAACAAGAGACAGAATAGAGGACTGTAGCAGCTCTGGTGTTGGGCATAAATGCAAAAGAATCATAGGCATAAGCGTAAGAATGGGTAAATCCTTTAAAAGTTCGTCTATTATTGTATTCCTTGGATTTCTTTTATGGGAATTCTTTTTGTATAAAAGAACTAAATAAATGAAGTAAGGATTTAATGACCCATCATAGACATAGGTATTTGTTGCAAAACCACGTATATTCTTATCCCTTGTGTCATTGATTGTTATTTCTATTATGTGGTTGATCTTATTTATTCTTATTTTACTTGTGAGTGAAGTCTTCCGTAAAGCACATGATATTTTTTGGTGCTAAGTACTAGGCAAAGAGGTATTAGGACCCATAAAATCTCTAATAAGTGGAATCAGTGGTTAGGCTAATTCTTAAGAGGGATTGGTTCTTAAAGCTGATTCATGCAACAAAAAATTTGTTAACTAATATATATTCGAAAACCCTTACATTTTAAAGAGTTTTGAGACTATTATTTTGCATATGTTTTTAAATTGAGAATACAAATAATTAAACTTTAATATCTCTCAATAAGAATAGTTTTCTTTAAATACGTTTGTAATATACATACATATATATATATACATACATACACAAGTTATGTGAAACAATAATATTTGCATACTAGTCAATATTACTAGTTATGAACATTAGTTATTGCAATAACTAAAGTACAATGAGAAAACTCATTTTTTTTTCACCAATAAATTATAAGGACATTCATATTAATGTTGTTGTAGTAAATCTATATAAATGTAATTTTATATGGATACTTAAAGCATGCAAAATATATAGCTAACAACATTATTATCAAACTTTCACAATAAATTTGAGCATGACTATCCATCTTTGCAAAAGAATTTTGAAATAAATAATTATGACAACAACAACAACAACAATAATGATGAAATAGTCTCAATAAGTTTTAGCAAGTAACTTAATAAAGAAATAATAAATTATTTTTTAAAAATGTTTATTATAGCTATACATGTGATAGCTTCTTTATAATAATATGTGGAATTATTATTGTTAAGGCTGGTGCTTACATTCCATCCTGAATGTACATATATTTGTATATTTATACAAGTATACATTCCTATTAAATCGCTAATATCAATTTATATGATACTATGCAATATAATATTACAGACATTGTAGATCTAAGGAGTTCAGATCAGATCTAAAGGAGTTTAGATAAGGGCTCATAGTTAGTTATGCTGAGAGATATAAATGCTAAATATTAGCACAGTTAAGTGTTAGCTGGTTATAATACTCAGCAAATCTAAGAGTTGGAGCCTTGTCTGTAATGGGACATAGACTTGGGAATATACTAGTAACTGCATAGTTGCAATCGGATGCCAGAAAATGCTAGTTGTGCAAGTATGTTCTCAAATAATTGTCCCTGATTTATTTTTATCGATACGGGTCTGTCGGTGGATACCCTTTTATATAGATCAGCATATGTCGTACCTATAGGGTATAAATGGTCATTCCTAGTCAACTGTGAGCTTAGAGCTCGTATTAACATATGCGTATCCAGTTAGAACTAGATGTGGGACAGACTCACGAGGACTTCCGATAGACACCCTATGTAAGTAGTCAATAGAGGGTCCTCTCGAGTTGAGTAGTATACGTGGTCCTTTGACCTGAGTGCCACGGTGGGCTTGTAAGTGATCCACCATACTTTGGTTTCACGCATGTCATAGACCTTTCATGGTGTGACTGCTGGGTGTCGCTGGGTATGGTTCGATGCTTATGGAGTTCGGTTCGTACAGATATGGGATCTGTCAACTCGCATAGGGAGTTTGATATCCAGATGCTTTGAGACTGTATCTCGAAAAATCTTGTGGCCACAAGTATTAATCCCGGGAAAGAGTTCCAACAGGGCAGAATAATATGGCAAAAACGTTTACGCATATTGTTCAATGAAATACGAGTCTAGAGATAAGACATGGATGAGCACTAGAGGATTTGACGGTGATAATCTATATTCCCACACATCGAAGATATTATAACGGAAGGACTATACATATGCGTTGTAACCTCAATTTGTATGATTCAATGCGTTGATTTGTAATATCGTGACGTATGTGTGGGGTATTGCTCACGGACTCATGGACTAGTTTCATTTGATGAATCGGGCATAGGACTTAGGGAGTCCTGCGATATGAAGTATACTCGTGCACTGAGGTAGCGTGCCAGATTAAATTGTTTAATCTAGCAATATTCAACACTTCCACGAGAATGCATGCGTGTCTGTATTTAAGTGTCAAATATAATAATTAATTAATAATTATTATTTACTAATTGTATTATGACACGTGACATATTGTGAACCCTCGGTTGAGTTTACCCAAGTGTGGAATTGATTGAGACCCATTAAGGGGTAAACTTACTAATTATTCATGAAGGGCAAAATGATTATTTCTCATTTTGATTATTTAATAATTAAATAATTAAATATCTCTCTTTTTATATTATATAATATATAATTATATTATTATTTATATTATATAATATATTATATTATATATATATAAAGAAAGAGAGAGAGAGAGAGAGAGAGAGAGAGAGAGAGAGAGATCAAAGGGTGTAAATTTGGAGGCCAAATTTAGCAGAGAAAGAAAAGAAGAAATGGAGAGAAAGAACAGAAGAAGAAGAAGAAAAGAAAAAAAAATGGTAAAAATGAAATTGTTTCATTTTCTCTATGCTTATAATTGGAGCAATTGTGAATTGCTTCAAACTCTCCATTTCTGATCTTTTTGGAGAAAATGATATAAATATTCACCTGGCAATTTTTGGGATTAAGAGTTAATCCTGTGCTGGATATCGGGCTGCTGATCTAGCTCACCAAGCCCACCGAGTTGTTAACTAGAACTGCACATGAGTTGGTCTCCATGCGGACTCCGAGAAAATACATGTATAACATTACACGTTGTGGTGAGTTCTTTACTCTTTCTAATATATTAATGTGATTAATATATTTATTTATTGTGTT
Organism: Ailanthus altissimus; assembly: GCA_946807835.1. Taxonomy (NCBI): domain Eukaryota; kingdom Viridiplantae; phylum Streptophyta; class Magnoliopsida; order Sapindales; family Simaroubaceae; genus Ailanthus; species Ailanthus altissimus. The sequence continues at coordinate 25,724,889 of OX327704.1, read as the reverse complement.
TATTGCATGTTTCACGCTTTCGTTGGATTTAAATTCGTATATGATACGTATTTAGGCAATAGAAGCAATTGCACATGCATACATCCACACGTGTCCTAGATTCGTCTAACAATTATAAAAATAGTATTTATGATAAAAAAATAACGCATACTTGTATCTTTTTAATCATATAGGAGTTTTACATAAATAATTAGAATTAAACATAAACAAACTTTTTAAAGCAAATTGACATTACTTCATTACATGAAGTATGAACAATATTTCATTACTTACCAAACAGATACTCCAATAAATATTATTACTCACCATTTAAACTAGTAACATTTAAAATACTTTATAATCTGTAATCATTTTTCAAGCAATAGTAGTCATGATATAGATATTCTACTTAAATATAATACAATAATTTTTTTCACAAAGAAAATAGTTGTTTTCTTTTATTTAATGATTTCAAAGTAGTTTAAACATCTATAGTAATTGTTTTTCTTTTATTTTAAACACAAAAAGTAAAATTTTAATTAAAAAACTATGTAGCTAAGTTAGTGAAATTTTAATTCACTAATTTTAATAAAAATTAGTAATAAAGAGATGCACTTTTTTCCATTAAAATTATACCTTTTTCATTAAAACATTCCCTATAAAAAGACTATTAAATGGAAGCCACTCGTGTAATGAGACAAAGGAATTATGATTGAAGGCGAATCATCCGATTCACATAAATATATAACCAACAACTAAAAAAATTCACAATTAATAAGAACCAAAATCTTATTTTGTAAATATCTAAATGCAAGTAGTAGTAGTAATAAAGGCATATTGTATGAAGGAACCGTACTGTTATGGGAATTATATATTGTTGTGAGATGATAATTAAATTTACATCATGATATATTCATAATGGACATTTTTCAAAATTTGAGAGTGTAATCATATTTGTTTGAATAAGTACCTTTTGAGGTTTCATTATGTATGTATCCTATTTTAAAATTCGTTATGGATATATTAAAGGTCTAATCATGAATTTCACATATTATCTTAAATGGCATGTGGAGTTTCTGTATATTGTTTGAAATGTTTAAATATATACTTCTAGCGATGTATATATCCTAGTGTAATATTTTATTTCGAACTAAGATTTAAATTATTTGGTCATATATCTCTATTGTTAATATTATAGATATACATACATGCTTATATTTGTGTATGTAATTTTTTCTATACAGTGGTCATAATATTTTAAATGATTCTCTTGTTTCAATTTTATGTGGTGATAAATTTTTTAATTGGAAGGAGAAAATTCTCTTAACTTTGGGGTGCATTGTCCTTGGCACTTCGTGATGACGAACCATTTGTCCTTATGAAACCAAGCATGCAAGTAAAAATGCTGACGAACCATCTGTCCTTACAAAACCAAGCACGCAAGTAAAAATGCTGCTTATAAACATTGCGAGTGATCTAATCGCATGATTCTCATATTTATTAAGAATAATTATAGCAAGAGCATAAGGGATTCAATCCCAAAATGTGATAAAGTTAAAAATTTCATGAAGGTTGTTGAAAAGTAATTTGTAAATTCTAATAAGGTAAAGGCTAACACCTTTATGAAGAAGCTTTCAAGTATGAAGCATAACAACTTTACCAATATACGTGAGCACATTATAGAGATGAGGGATATTGCTGCTCAAATCAAGTCTCCAGAGATTGATATTTCTGAGTTATTCTTAGTTCATTTGATTATAAACTCTCTTCTTAAGGAGTATGGTCCATTTTAGATATCATATAGCATATATAAGGATAAATGAATTGCCAATGAACTCTTAACTATTGTGTTCAAGAGGAGAAGAGGCTTAAAAAATGAGAAGATAGAGGTTACTAATCTCACAACTCAAGATGAGGCAAATAATAAGAAGCCTAAGGGTGGTCCTAAAAGACAGAAAAATAATGCACCAAAATTCAAGAAAGGCAATAATGTTAAGTGCTTCTTTTGTAAGAAAAATAGGCATATGAAGAAGGATTGCTTGAAATGTAAGAAATAGCTTGAAAACAAAGTACATCATTCATTTATGTATGTCATGAATCTCATTTTATTAAAACTTCTAATAATATATGGTGGATTGATTCTAGTACTACAATTCACGTTGTTAGTGTTATGAAGGGTTTCTAGGACCTAAAGAAGCCACTGGCAAATAGGATGAGCTTAAATATTGAAAGCATGAGAATTTTTAGATTAGTTCTAAATTCTTGTTTTTATTTAGATCTTACGAACACTTTTTATATTTTATTGTTTTCTAAAAATTTGGTTTATGTTTCAAGATTAGTATTTTTGGTTTTAAATTTATATTTGAAGATTCAAACTTTGTTTTATTTAGTAATGGTACAATTATTGACAATGGTTTTTTAGTTGATGGTTTACATAAGTTTAATTTGGATCCCACATATGAATGCTACCTTTCAACCATGCAAAATGATAATTTGGTACTACACGTAGTATTATTAATGAACACTCTTTTAAATTATGGCATAAAAGATTGGCACACATCTCTAATAAGCGAATTAAAAGATTAGTGAAGAAAGAGTTTTGCAAACTCTTAATTTTATTGATTTTGGAATTTGTATAGATTGCATCAAGGGTAAAAGAACTAGCAAGAATTTAAATAGTGCCAAGAGGAGTATTGAAATACTTGATGTCACGCTCCAGACCCAAAAGATCTGACACACGACATAACTTATATTCATTCAATAATGTGCACTCATAAATAATATTGCATAAAATTTCAAACTTTAATTCAACATAGGAATCCTTAGCAAGTTGCTAGTAAGTTCAATACTAAAATCAACCCATAACTACACTTGGTGAAACTTAAACCAAATACAACCACACTCAATAATATAATACATAAGTATTTATTCAATAGGGACAAATCAAATATCTTAACCCACGTGTCCCCAAAAGAAACACTCAGTAACCTAACAACTTAGGAAACCCAAAGAACAGCAGAAGCCTTGTCAAATCCACTAAGCACACATGTACCTTATTTATCTGAAATCACTATAAACTATAATGAGTATAAAACTCAGTAAGCATACTAGTTTTTTCATATATCAAAATACAAATACATATATGTGCACAATGCATGTGTATGATATAATGTGATAAATCAAAATCATAATCTTATCAAATCACATATCAGGTAAGCGCTTACACATTGTTTTAAAATATATAATAGGAATACCATCACTCAACTACTACTCAACAGGACTTTCATATCACATATCACATAATGAGCCAAATGTCACTCGTAGGTGACATACCGTATGAGATGAATAATATAAGTGAGGTTTAAATTAATCATATATAATGCTCATGCCTGAAGGTAAGAGCCAAACTTTCACCCTGATCATCGGCGAGTCCTCTCACATGCACCAATACGCTACCATATGAATGTGATGACTCAATCTTCCTTTAGGTACCAATAGGATCCTCCCTACATACAGAACACATAACATATACTAATCCTAAAGCAAAGGCCATACATAAAGGCTCCACAAATCACATAAGGTGCCTACTAAGTAAATAGTGAGTTCAAGCATCCTCAAAACACAAAACGTATCTCATGGATATTTTCCACTTCAATAGCTTTCTTTGTTAAACCCATTTCATTTTGAAAGCTCACTTTTATAAACACAAATATATCCATACTCAATGTCAATGCTCACATTCATAAACATATGTCTTTCACATTTCATATCAAATATACATAACATAAACATATTTCTAAGCACATTTACAAAATCATACATAGACAATTACTATGCTTATTGTGATTTCAATAAAAGTCTAGTATACTTACCTCTTAGTACTTTCGGCTGCAAGGCTTCCTTAACCTATTAATGGAGATTAATCATTTTATGAGCCTTAACATTCATACAAAATACTTTAAATAGCTTACAAAATTACACATATTGCATTTATCACATTGAATTGGTCTATTTACTTGGTTTCTCAAAACCTATCATTCTGACCACTTACACTTAATAAAATTTTCTTATACATCAAATGATGTCCAATTACTCCAAAATCAGAATATGTATTTCTTAACTCATATATCCTCCTTACATATGAATATTATATCATAATTCCTACACAATCCATTTCATAAATACCATCAAATCTAAATTATTATTCTGGCGGGATCAAGATATTTATTGAACAGTATTCAATCTCTCAATTTTATAAAATCATATACTAACCCAAAAATTATAAAACTATTACAAAATTACTCTTGACACATATTTAAATCCATAATAAATATTTCACTTCAAAATCCCTGCCAAAAGTATTTTAAAATTATTTTATTCCATAGCTTTAAAAATATGTTAATCAAATACTAGAATGAGCTGATATGCTTTAGAAAATCATAACAATTTAACCATATTGATCTAAATTCTTAATTTTGGATATATAATATTAGAAATATAAATTTATCATATTACATAAATTCGTAATTTTTGAAGATCATTCAGTAGATCAAATATTGTTTGTCATTTTATCATACTGTTAACACAAGAAATTTCTAGAATTTCAAGGTTATTTTGGTAAATTCACTACAAATTTAATTTCTGGCATTTTCAATCAATTCAAAGTCTCAAATGATTCTATACATGTATAGTTTTATAGTCTCAAAATTGAAAACCAGAATCGAAGCACAATAATTTATAAAATTTTCGGATCAAGAGACTATCAAGTAGAACTTCTGCAATTCAGCATGATTTATCAAGCTATCTGCATAATCATCATCAATTCTCAATATATCTTACAAAATTCACGTCAAATCCCTAATTTTTCATTTATCTAGAAATCAAAACTTAATTAACACCAATAAATTGAGAAATAGTTATGATATACCTCTTAAAACACTAAATTTTAATTTCTTATTCTTTTTCTTCTCTTTTTCTCTTTTCTCTCTCTAAAGGGGTGACTCGACCCAAAAATGAGTAAATTAGGGTTTAAAATGTGTATTTTTATACTAAGAGGCTAACTTTTAGTATTTACAAATTAACCCCCAAAACTTTCAAAGTATTATAATTTGATCCCTAAAATAAATCTAAAGTCTTACAAATAAACCCAATACTAATAGTATGTCCTTAATCTATACAAACAATACATAAATTAAGTATCATCCATATACAAATAAAATATGAATATTATACATATATATAAATATTTATTCTTTTTGGTATTGGATAAGTGGTTACTACACTTGAAATCATATATATGGACATTAATGGATCGTATTCTCCTTGTTTGAATAGTCAAAGGTATTTTATAACCTTTGCAGATGACTATAAAAGGTATATGTATCTCAATCTCATAAATCATAAGGATAAGGCATTAGATGCATTTAAGATTTATAAAACAAAAGTAGAGATACAAAGATACATCTTAAATTTATTTTAAGATATTTATTTATATTAATTGGTGGAGATATTTCATAGAAAAGTGTTAAGTAGAGCCTAATTGCATCCTCTACCATGTATGCTAAGTTTGTAGTTTGTTATGGTATCATCCCAAGCTATTTGGCTAAGAAATATGATCTTAGAGCTATAAATTGTTGATTCCATCTCTCGACCCAATTTATTGTGATAATAATGTAGTTGTGTTCTATTCCAAAAACAATAAGATCAATAATGGTTCTAAATATATAGAAATTAAGTACCTCACAATTAAGGACTTAGTAAAGAAAGGAGATATTGTGGTTAAGCATATAAGAACTGAGTCCATGTTAGCTAATCCCCTTACCAAAGGTTTAAGACCTATAGTGTTTAACCATTAAGCCTCTTGATTCTTTGGTTTAGTACACAACTATAAAAATGGCCTTCGCTGACACTAAGTTAGCATTAGTGAATGATTTCACTGACACTGTTTTATAGTATTAGTGTTGCTTGAGCCAAAAATTTACTGAAACTATATATGGTGTCAGTGAATCAGTGACACCATGGTATCACTGAATCGCTAATACTTTTAGTATTAGAGAATTCTTGTTGCCATAATATCAGTGAATCACTGATACTATAGTATTTGTAAATGTAATATTATGGTATCAATAAATTATTGACACTATAGTATCAGAGAGTTACTGTTACTATGATGTAAAAAATTGAGTTAAAAAATATCAATTTTAATTTAATTTAATTTATTTTCTTAATGACTTGAAATTTGAATTATTGGATCAAAATTTGAATTTATTTTTAATTGTAAATTCATACATAAATACCGCATCCAAATAAATATCAATTTTATTTATTTATTTAAATAAATAAAACTACAATTGTAAAGGCATCCAAATTAAGTTTTATAAACATTACAAAGCATCTCAAACTATATCTTAAAAAAGTTATAACAGCCACTAAAAAAAAAAAAAATTGCATAAACTATCACTTCACCAAGGACTTAAGAGAAACTCCACTAAGAACGTCCACTTCAAAACAAGTGTATTTTGCCAACCCATTATCTTCTTCACAAGGATAACAGATATAAACACCAAACATTAGAGAAAGAATGAGGTTTCAAGTGCCTAAGTATATACTCAGATATTCCTCATGTCCAAATTAGAATGGTGCATCACCTTTTGTATTATCGTACCGATTATCAAGAAAAAGAAAATAAGCATTAAAAGTTGTTGAGGGAGGAAACGCTTTTCTCCTTCTTAAGATTAGGTTGAAGCGAAGAACTTTGAGTTCAACTTAGAACCCTAACCTCTTTGTGCAACGAAATAACCTGTTAATCAAGTAAAATACAAAGAATTTAAAGCAGAATATAAAAGAGCACAACACAATCTTATGTGGTTCGGCTAATTGTCTACGTCCATGATGGATCCAAGGATCCTAACCTCTCTTATTAACTCCCAAGAGATTTTTACAAGGAAATTCCAATGAAGAACCCTAAAAAAGACCTAATGTTTGGTGTACCATTGCTTTACCACGGGCAATGAATACCCAAACAATAGTTCCACCCTAGCGCACACAAGCACTTAGTGTCTATCCAGTTCTTCCCCTCTCTTAAAGCCTTTCTTAATGCTTAAGCTGAAATAAAGAGTTTATAAGTGTTTATATAGGGTTTATTTCATGCCTACTAACCTTATTCCTTGTTGGAGTAAGAGTCTTCTTGTTTTGGAAGTCTAAAACTTTTTAAAACTCAAAATTCGGATTAAAACAGACTTGCTGACTCTTTTGGTGTTGCAGCGCGTGGTATTATCGTGCCCATCACTGTGGCGTTGCGTCTTTCAGCCCTTGGCACCGCGGTGCTCAGCCCTGATGCCCTCTACGCGTATTTTCTTTGCTTCCTTTGCGTCTTCGAGTCCTGTTTCTCTTCCCCTTCCGTGTTCTACACGTCCTAGACTTCTTTATTTGTGTCCCACATATTCTAGACTTCTTGTGACTCTCTATTTTGGTATTCATCTCAATTCTTGTCCAACCAAGATTCTTGAATCACCAATTTTTCAACAAAAGTAATAAGAATCTGAAATTTTATAACATTGTAAAGTATGAAGATTAAACTTTAAACATTTTATTTTGATTTATGCTTTACATACAATGATACACATGTTAACCTGGTCCTCGCTTAAAAGTTATTGAGCATAACATGTATTACAAAACAGAAGAACAAGAATCTAATACTTATTAGGAGTCAATAATTACTACTACATAAGAGACTAGAAAAAACACTATAAGCTAAGAAAAATGATTGAAGGTCTCCATATTGTTAAAAGAGGAAACAAATTATTTGATTTGTTAAAAGAGTGAACAAATTATTTGATTTGTTAAAAGAGTAAACAAATCAAATAATTTTCTCCTTAAAATTAATTTTTAGGTCAAATATTCTTAATTACCTTTTAGGTGTATTTTCATTTTATATGTAATTAGCTAGTTTAGTTTCTTCCTTAATCAACATAAGTATAGTCCTATAAATGTAAAACTTACTCTTTGTATTTTGTATATAGCAATATACAATTCTTGTCTAACTTATTTCTTCTCAATCTCTCAATTTTTCATAGTATCAAAGCCTCTTCTAGGATAATTTTTTTTTCTCCACCACATGAACAGTTTTGCAAACAATGTCTCAAATAGTACCCGCAACACAGTGATGTGAACAGTGTCATAATAGTGCCATACAAAGTAGTTACCATGAACAGTATGTGTAAATAGTATCATTGCCTTAAGCCCTAGATTTCTTATATGACTCTCGCTGATTTAGGAAAAGAGAAGGAGGAATTTACTAAGATGATGGCAAAGAAAGTTATTGACGATATAGATTCCTTTACCATACATCACTCAGATCATCCGGGTCTTGTATTGGTTACCAAAATTCTTGAAGGAGACAATTGTGGATAATGGAGCCACACTATGTGTATAACTCTAAGTACTAAGAACAAATTTGGATTTATCAATAAGACTATACAAGCACCACCTTAATCTGACCCTATATTTCTTGTGTGGCAACAGTGCAATGATATGTTATTATCCTAGATTTTGAATTCAATTTATTCTAATATTGTAAGAAGTGTTATTTTTGTAGAAAATGCGAACGAAGTCTAGGATAACTTGAAAGATAGGTTCTCTCAAGGGAATTACCCTCGAATTTATCAAATTCGATAAGAAATTATTGAACAATTACAAGCGTCTCAGTCCGTTTCAACTTATTACATCAAGATGGAGTCACTTTGGGATGAGTTAGTTTCTTATCATGATCTAATTTCTTGTACTTGTAAGGGTCTAAAAGGTTTTGCCAAACGAGAAGAAAAAGAAAGGGTCATGCAGTTCTTAATGGGACTAAATGAATCTTATGCCAGTGTGCAAGATTCAATTTTTATGATGAGTCATCTCCCAGACATACGTAAGGTTCATGCTTTGATACTCTAACAAAAGAGACAAGTTAAAGTGGCCATTTGAAGAGAGAGAGCCAATCATGCTAAGATACAAGTTTCAAATGCTTCAAAAACTAAATAGTGAGCATCTAAGAGAAAGAGGTAAATAATTTCTTAGCCAATTATTTTCAAATTAAGGATCTCGATCATTTGAAGTACTTTCTTGAAATAAAAGTTGCTTGATCTAAAGTAAAAATTCCTATCAACCAATAGAAATAATTTATTAGCTAGTTGTTTTTAGAATAAAGATCTTGATCATTTGAAGTATTTTCTTGAAATAGAAGTTGCTTAATCTAAAGTAGAAATTTTTATCAACCAATGGAAATACACACTTTACATACAAGAGGAAGCTAGACTTCTATATGCCAAACCCATAAAGTTTCCTGTACATTACTTACTCAATCAACATGCTTAGTCTATTTATGAAACAACCCAAAAAATCACATTTTGAAGTTGTACATCAAGTGTTACGGTATTGAAAAATGCTCTGGGACAGGGTCTTTTATTTTCTTCACATGGAAATCTACAGTTGATAGGCTTTTGTGATGCAAATTGGGTTAGATGTCCAGATACATGACGATCAGTTACTGGTTATTGTGTTTTTCTTGGTAATTCACTTATTTAGTAGAAAAGTAATAAACAAGTCACAATATCACGTTCGTCAGCAGAATCTGAATATAGATCCATGACATTAATTACATAGCGAATTAACTTAGTTGTGATACTTATTAAAAGATTTACAAATATCTCACTCAGAGCCAGCTCAACTCTTTTGTGATAACCAAACTATAATTTACATTTTACCCAACCCTTTCTTTATGAAAAGACAAAATATATTGAGATAGATTGTCATACAGTCTGTGAATAAATAAATAAAAAAAGAGCTTAAGACTTCTTTCGTGGAAAGAGGAAAACAAGTTGTCGATCTTTTTATTTAAGCCATTGGGTCAAGATGCTTTCTTCTTTCTACTTGACAAGTTGGGAGTCCTTGACATTCACTCTCAATTACTTTTTAAGTTTAGTTTCCTTTTATATGTAATACCTAGTTTAGTTTTTTTTTTTTTTACTTTTTCAATATAGGAATAGCCTTATAAATGTAAAGCTTACTCCTTTTATTTTAATGTACAGTAATACATAATTTTTGTCCAAATTCTTTCTTCTTAATATCAATTTTTCACATATTGAAGAAGATAAATGTATTCTATAGTACCAATTTTACTCTCTCTCATTACTTCTAAGCAAACTCTAATTATTTATTGTATAGAAATATCTTATCGCATATTACCTATCTTGATTTTATCCTATAACGATGCAAATACATACTATTAAATTTTGTAGGTGTACTTAGCCTAAATAAGGTCATGAACCTTTTGTGAAAATACAATTGAGTTTAATCACATTAATATACATATTGTTTGACATTCATCAATATGATTTTTCCACTAATTAAAAACATGATATGTCACCATAATGCTAAAAGATTTATCATGAATGTCATTGAGTGTAGAAATTCCATGTATAAGACAGAACAAGATATCAGATGATAGAAGTTGACCTCATAATAGTAGTATCATAAATCTAGAAAAACCAATGCTTTCTTGTTGGTTTCCTAGTAGGAACATCTGTAAATATATTAAGAGGAAAGTTGATCAGCTCGAGAGTAAGAAGATACTAGGGACACAAAGATAATTATACAAGTACGAAAATCACTAAAGTTTGACCCAAATCAAACTCTACAGAGCAATAAACTAAATTGGGAATTGGATAAACCTACTAGGATGAAAAATCATTTAGCTATTAAACCCCAAAAATAAGTTAATACTAATTTAGCCATTATTGAAGTAAAAAAAAAAAATCACAATGTTTACAAAGGAGTGGGAAAGTCATAATGCCTAACTTTTTAGTAAAGCAATAGTTAGAAGAAAAGAAACTAGAATAAGACTACTAAAAATCTCAATCACTTTCTTAGTAGGTGATATTTTGCAGAGCTTTATGAAAAAGGCACCAACTATATAACAAAAAAGGGTAGAACAAGAATATTAGCATGGATTGCATTTAATATGGTAGAAATGATGCTACCTAAGAAATCAAAATGATGCACTCTTTGGTTAGCCACTTATGTCAATAATATTAAGTACCAAAAACATACTATAAATCGAGAACAAAAAATAAAATTGCACATACCTAAGTCATCTACTATGAGAATATATAGCAATTATTCTCCAGAACAATAAAATCAACACTGTTCACTAAAGATCATTATTCTTTGTTGACTTCAGAAGATCATTATTATAAACTACAAGTCAACCTTATGAAGCAGGCACAAGTACAGAAGTAGAGACGTCAAAAGATCATTTTGTTTAGAGTAATATGAAACAATACTAAATTTAGACTAATAGCAAATCTCCATGCATAATAAAATCAATAAATTACTTTCCATGTGCTGAAGAATGTCTAAGCATTTCATACATTATAACAAGAAAAGCAAGGAAATGATATATGTACCTGATCATCGTAGAGCATATTTGTAAATTGAAAATTAAATATTTTATATTAAATTGTAAATTAAACTATATAAGTTAGCTTTTAATTAATAAATTGAACTGTCTATAAGCTAATTTATATCAGTTTGATATAGAATGCTATTATATAAATTGTAAATTGAACTTTAAACTTGTTAGGAGAAAGTGCTATTCTGAACTAACACCAAAAAACTTGTAGTAATTGGCATGAACAGAAATTGCAAAAGCACCAAGTACACCTGTAAATGTTCTGATGTACATGAAAATAGAAATTGAACTATTTATCAAGGCTTTCTAAAAGCATCCATTAAGGGAAAATGAGTTTTCATATCTCATAGTAGTTCAATCAAGGCTAAAATCTATAGGTAACGGTAAATGTCAATTTAATTTTATTGTCCCAGGTAGTTGTACATCTGAATATTAGTTTTTTTGTACAATAAATCAGCCAAGTAATGACAGTCATATCATACTTTAATGCATCAAAATTTCATTAGTTGGAAGTAGAGGCAATCACTAAGATTTTACATATAGTGAAATTGTTTCCACTATATTTGATTAAAATGACTCATAAGACATTAAGAACAAGCAACCAAATCATTTACTCAACAAACATTGATATGGACGCTCCTTTATGCATGCTAATTCTTTTATTTTCATTATTATGTCATGCAAACATTGCTCAATATTGATATGCATTTTGCAAAGTTGAATTCTTTATGATGATCATCATAATTGCATATTTTATTGTTGCATATCATATTTTTTGAATTTAATATACAATATGGTATCTTAAGATATCGCCCCTTAAGAATAATAGTTGTATATATATAAATATATATTTGAATCGAATATACAATATGGTATTTTAAGATATTATGCCATAAGAATTACAATTGTATATTTTTTTGAATTGAATATACAATATTGCACCTTAAGAATTACAGTTATATATATATATATATGAATTGAAAATAAAATATGGTATCTTAAAATATTATGCCTTAAGAATTACAATTGTATATTTTTGGACGTCATATATAATGGTTATTTTTTAAGATCTCATGTTGAATTATTAGTGACATATGACTTATAACGTCAAGTAATTTCAATTCATTGAAAAATTGTAATGAGGGCCGATAAGAAACATTGCATATTAATTCTAATAACACGTTGGCATTAATTTCTTACTACACTACTGAGTTCATGATTCATGTCGATACGATTATTAGTATTCTTGATTATGAAGGGTCTTATGTTGTAGAGATTAACATATAGATCAACATAGTTCAATGCTAAGATCATATTGGACCGGATAAATTTTTTAAGGTGCTAATTATGGATTATCCTTTCTTTTAAAAGGTGCAGCCACAAGAAACATAATTTTTCTATTATTAACTCAGGATTCTTTTTTTCAAAATTGAATTTTTGTAAACACTTAAAATCAAATATTATTAGCCCAAGTGGGAGAATGTTGAGCTAATATTAATTAAATGTTTTATTTTATAAAAACATGTTAAATGGATAGTCCATTAATTAATCAGTCTAATAAATTTAGTGATCACTTTTGAATTGAATTGTAGCATCTTTTGTATAAAAACTTAGTTGAGTGGCAAGTGTAGGCTATTAGGTCTCATTGAAGCCCATTATAGGGGGGTTTAGTGGAAAACCCTAATTTTGTGTATAAAAGCTAAGTCCCCTCTTTAACCTAGACTTACTATGAAGAACAGTACGTTCTTTCTCATGGAGAGCCATCAAAACTATCAATCTAAATCATAGAGTAAAAGATTAGCTTTTAATTTGTTGTAATAATCAATCAATGGTAATGGCTCAAACGTGTATATTTTTAGTAACCTATTTTTCAATTACTGTATCTTTTTATTCATGTATGGTGTTAATCCATAATAATGTATCTTGTAGTATTATGGATGTTGATTGGATTAATTTCCAACACTAACTACTTATGAAATTAAATTAAATAAATGTAAACATATTGAGGTGAAAGAAGTAATTGAAGAGATTTAGAGAGAAGAGAAAATAAAGCTTGCATTCTCATTGATAAAAGCTTGAATTTATAGAGTTTACAATAAACCATAAAAGGAAAATGATAAACCTAAAAGAAAAATAAACCTAATAGGAATAAAATAATAGAAAAAAAGAAAAACTTAAAGGAGGAATAAACGTCATAGAACTTGAGAAGTCAAATACAACCAAGATACGAACTTATCTAAAAGGGAAAAACAAATTAATTTAAACCCATTAATTTAGAACCTTGATTTTCTTTATCATGCCCCTGAAAGATAGAGCTCCAAGAGGAAAGTCTAAAAAATAAAGTAAAAATAAAGTCTCGTTTAGGAATAGAAATGGTAAAACCTTAAAGTAAAACAGAAATAACGGAGTTGAGAAGCAAAAAAATAAAAAACAATTGCAAAAGAGGAAGTGATGAACACATGAAAATGCATATCTATTAAGAGATTTAATCACTATTTAATGTCACTAATTTTAGCTTTTTTGTATTTTTAGCTTAAAACAAAGTGTTCTCCTTAAATTGTGATTTTTGAATGTTATTTATATAGGTTTAGGTAAAATGGACCTAACTCTTAATGTAGAAATCAAAATAAAGAAATTATTTAACCTGGAGTAACATGATTCAATCTTACACAAACTAAAAGAATAGTTAAAAAGCCAAATCTAACATATTATGGGCCAAAAATTGAGATACAATAGAATTGGGCTATAACTTTCCCTCAGCTTGACCCAAGTAACGTATTTGGACTGTATCTCACAAAATATGTGCTCAATTGGTATAATTCTTAAAGCTGTAAAATAATAACTTCATTATCAACAGCTCTTATGTTGATGGTAAAGCCCAAATCAACCGTTATCATGGACCAAATTGCATTGCAAGTGGGTAAAAGGGTTGTTGGCCAAAATATGATGTATCTTTAGAATTCTGCTCATATCTCATTGGATACGCATCCAATTTGTATGAACCTGGTGCCTATGGAAAGAAGAGATAAAATGCTACAACTTTTATGTCAGCCAAAAAGGCTATATCAGTCATTTACATTATCCAAAAGGTGCTGTAAGTGGGTGAATGAGTTGTTGGCCTAAATTATTGCAGATTGATGTCACACTTAACATATTTCCATTCATTGCCTAGATAAGGACACTCTTAGGACGTTTTCAACATTAGATAATTCTCTCTTATTTTTCTCTCATTAACATGAATTGTAATCTAGGCTAGAGTTCTTGGCAAGGCTAAGAGATGAACTTTTATGTGTAATAAATATACTTCTATCCTTTCATTCGTTGTCAAGAGCTACAAATGTTTGTAAGTTTCATTTTGATTAAACTTTTATCTATTTTATTTTCTATAATCCAGAGGTTATAATTCTTATGTCTCATATATTTTCAATCATGCGTTTTTTATATGATTCTTGTTGAATTATAATTGTTATTGGTTACATTGTTTTATATGTTAATCTTTTACTGTAATATTGTCAATTGATATATTGTCAATATTGGATAACATGTAAAGGTAATAAATGTTTGATATTCAAGTTGATCTTTTACTGCAATATTGTCAAAATGATATGTTGTCGATCTTAGATAACTTGTATAAAAGAACATGATTTGTGTTAATATTTGCAAAAGAGTTTAGTCATATCAAATGCATGTGTTAGCAAATGTGCTCTATTTTACATATCTTCCGATTGATTGTGTAGTAACCAGTATCCACGACTGGTAAGAATAAGTATTTATATATGTATAAATATACGTATTTTATTTGTATGTTGGTGATACTTGAATTATATATTGTTATTAGTAATATTTTTATAGGTTAAGGATATATGATTAGTATTGGGTTTATTTGTATGACTTTAGATTTATTTTAGGGACCAAATTGTTATACTTTGAAAGTTTTGGGGGCAAATTCGTAAATACCAAAAATTAGCCTCTTAGTATAAAAATACACTTTTAAACCCTAATTTACCATTTTTAGGTCGAGCTACCCATTTTAAGAGAGAGAAGAGAGAAATAGAGGAGAGAGAAAGAGGAGAAGAAGAAGAAAAAGAAGAATAAATTGGAAATTTGAATTTCAAGAGGTATATCATACGTATTTCTCAATTTATTGGTGTTAATTATGTTAATTTCTTTAAGTTTTGATTTCTGAAAATATGTATAATTGAGGATTTGATGTGTATTTCGTATGATATTTTGAGAATTGATGATGATCTATAAGATAGTTTGATAAATCATGATGGATTGTAGAATTTCTGCTTGATAGTCTCCTGATCCAAGAATTTTATAAATTGTTGTGATTTGATTCTGGTTTTGAGTTTTGCGTATATGAAATTAGACATGTTTAGGATCATCTGAGACTTTGAATCAATTCAAAATTCCAGAAATTGAATTTGTTGTGAATTTACCAAAATGATCCTGAAATTCTGGAAATTTCCTATGTAAACAGTATAATACAGTGACGAACAATGTTTGTCCTACTGAATGATCTTCAAAAATTACGAATTTGTGGAATATGATAAGTTTATATGTCTAATATGATATACTCAAAATTAAGAATTTAGATCAATGTGGTTGAAATGTTATGATTTTCTAAATTATATCCGCTCATTACAGTATTTGATTAACAGATTTTTAAAGGTATGGAATAAAATAGTTTTAAAATATTTTTAGCAGTGCTTTGGAAGATAAATATTTATCATGGACTGATATATGTGTTAAGAGTAATTATGTGGTATTTTTATAATTTTTGAGTTAGTATATGATTTTATAAAATTGGGAGATTGAATACTATTCAGTAAGTATCTTGATCCTGTCAAGTTTGTAGTTTGGATTCGATGGTGTGTATGGAATGGATTGTGTAGGAATTTTGATATAATATTCATATATAAGAAGTATATATGAGTCAAGAATGATATATTCTGATTTCGGAGTAATTGGACATCATTTGATGTATTAGAAAATTTTGTTAAGTGTAAGTGGTCAAAATGACAGGTTTTGAGAAACCAAGTATTTAGACCAATTTGATGTGATAAATGCATTGTGTATAATTTTGTAAGCTATTTAAAGTATTTTGTGTGAATTGTGAGGCTTATGAAAGGATTAATCTCCATTGATAGGTTAAGGAGATTTAAGTCTTGTAGCTGAAAGTGTTAAGAGGTAAGTATACTAGACTTACTACTGGAATCACAATAAACATAATAATTGTTTTGTATGATTTTGTAAATGGGGTTAAGAATATGTTTATGATATGTCAAAGTATATTTTGATATGAAATGTGAATATATGTTTATGAATGTGAGCATTGACATTGAGCATGGACATACATGTGTTTTTGAAAGTGAGCTTTCCAAAATAAGATGCGTTTAACAAAGAAAGCTTTTGAAGTGTAATATGTCCATGAGAAATATTTTGTGATTTGAGGGTACTTGAACTCACTGTTAACTTAGTAGGCATTTTATGTGATTTGTGGAGCCTTTATGTGTGGCCTTTCCTTTGGGATTGGTATATGTTATGTGTTCCCTATGTAGGGAGGTTCCTATTGGTACCTAAAGGAAGTGTGAGTCATCACATTCGTGTGGTGGCGTATTGGTACATGTGAGAGGACTCACCGATGATCAGGGTGAGAGTTTGGCTTTTACCTTCGGGCATAAGCGTTATATATGTGTGATTTAAAGACCTCACTTGTACTATTCCTCTCATACGGTATGTCACCTACGAGTGACATTTGGCTCATTATGTGATATGTGATATGTAAGTCCTACTAAGTAGTAGTTGAGTGATGGTATTCCTATTATGTGTTTTGAAAGAATGTGTAAGCGCTTACATGATATGTGATTTGATAAGATTATGATTTTGATTGATCACAGCATATCATACATATGCATTGTGTACATATATGTATTTGTATTTGATATATGAAAAATTAGTATGCTTACTGAGTTTTATACTCATTATAGTTTATGATGATTTCAGGTAAATAAGGTGCATGTGTGCTTAGCGGATTTGGCAAGGCTTCTGCTGTTCCTTGGGTTCCCTAAGTTGCTAGGTTGTTGTGTGTTTCATTTGGGGACACGTAGGATAGGATATTTGGTTTGTCCCTATTGAATAAATACTTATGTATTATTTCATTGTGTGTGGATTAGATTTGGTTTAAATTTTATAAAGTGTGGTTATTGGATGATTTTAAGTAAGAATTTGCAATGGATATATTCTGGGCTCCCGGTAACAAAATTGCTACTGGTGACGTAGTAGAGTGTTAATCTCTGAGAAAACTCTGCGTATCTCCGGTTTAATAATTGTCCCAGTCATAATTCAATTGCTATAATTCTGAAAGAAATTGAAATGAATGTTTAAATATTGTCAAGAGAAGTTTATATTTATATGTTAGGTTATGGTTGATTTTAGTGTTGAACTTACTAGCAACTTGCTAAGGATTTCTGTGTTGAATGAAAGTTGAAAATTTTGTGTAATATTATTTATGAGTGCACATACAGTGAATGAATGTAAGTGATGTCGTGTGTCAGATCTTTTGGGTCTGGGGCGTGACAGATTGTTTAGATGTAAAACTATAAATTGGAATGTGCTATATTTTACATATCTTCCGATTGATTGTTTAGATGTAAAACTGTTAATTGAGTTAAAAACATTGAATCAAAGTGTAGAGTAGATTTATAAAATATAATTGTGATTCTCGAAGCCTTGTTTAAATCATCATAAGATATTTTTCTCAATTTATAGACAATTCTATCTCATCCACTTAAACCAATTTATTAATTTTCTCATTTACTACTGCTTTAATATTTACTTCACCAACCTATTTTACCAAAAGCTTCTTTGTGGGATCGACACCTTAATCTATACTGCGTTAGCCGCATTACATTTTGAGCGTAAACAAAATTTGGCGCCGTTGCCGGGGAGGCACACGAAGCGAAAGTCAGTTGCGTTTATCAATACTAAAGCGATAACTTTGTACATTTTCTTTTCTTTGTAAAATCTTAATTTTATTTCGTTTGTTGTAATTTATTTTATTATTCATGATTGGTTCTACCACGTAATTTATTTTATTTTCTTTAGTTAATTTGTTATATTTTATATTATTTTAATGGCTGATTTTATTGCCTAACTTAGTTCATTTTCTTTTATTTATTTATTGTACTTCACACTTTATTTCTTTATTGCACTTTAGTTTATTTATTGTACTTATTTATTTATTGCTGTTTATTTTTTTTATTTATTTATTGCACTTTTTTATTTACTGTACTTTATTTATTTATTTTTTGCTCTTTATTTTCTTAAGTTAATATGTTATATTTTTATTTTATTTTAATGACCGATTCTACTGCCCAACTTTGTATTTATTTACTTATTGTACTTTTATTTATTTATTGTACTTTATTTTATTTTACTTTTTCCTTTTATTTATTTATTGTACTTTGTATTTTATTTTCCTTTATTTATTGCACTTTCTTTTCTTTTATCTATTTATTGTACTTTTTTTAAATTTATTTATTGTACTTTTTTTTCTTCTTCTTATCGTACTTTACAGTTTCTTATCTTTTATTCATTTATTGTATTTATATTTCATGGTTGGTTTTACCACCTAACTCATTTTTATTTCACTTCTTAATTTTCTTTGAGCATTTCTTTCATAAAAAAAAAAATTATTAAGATGTATGCATCGACTTAGAGACAAACGAGAAAGATTCGTGAGAGAAGTAGAACTAGAACCATCACCACAATTTGTAAGGGAAGAGAATTCACCATCTAGTTCATCTTGTAATTCCAACACAATGAGCCAACACGAAGATAACCTTGTTAGGACTCTAAAAGAATACTTGCATCCTACTCGCACAGCCACGCCATCATGCATTATATTTTCACCTAATACACCACATTCAGATTTTAAACTTAGAATGATACAACTTCTGCCTATTTTTCATGGTCTAGATAGTGAAAATTCTTATGTACATGTTAAGGAATTCGAAGAGGTAATTTGTACCTTCCATAACCAACTTGAAGCCATAGACACTGTTAGGCTTAAATTTTTCCCTTTTTCATTGAAAGACAAAGTAAAGAGTTGGCTCTTTGAGGCTGAGGTCTATAGGAACTTAGGCAGAAATGACCTAAGCATTTTTCAATAAATACTTCCCACAACACAAAACTAATGGCCTGAAAAGAAAATTTTCTTCCTTCTCCCAAAAATACAGTGAAACCTTATATCAAGCATGGGAAAGGTTTAAAGAGTTGCTAAATCTGTGCCCTCATCATAGGTATGAAAATTAGTACTTGGTTAGCTATTTTTATGAGGGACTCATAATTAGAGAGCACCAATTTATTGAGATAATGTGTAATAAGGAGTTTCTTCACAAAGATCCAGAGGAACCATAGAATTCCTTAATGACTTAGCCAAAAAACCCCATACATGGACTGAACCTAGCATGAATGAAAGCACAAATAAGTCATGACCCAGTAGAGTTTTTCATCTTAGGGAAGAGGATAGCCTCAAAGCCCAATTAGAGGTCTTAACTAGGGAGTTAGAGGCCTTGAAAAGCAAAGATAAAAGGTTCACCTACACGGTTGCTAAGGTTGAGTCACACAATGTCTGTTTTGTCTGTGAAGGAGTGCAACACTTAGCTTAGGATTGCCCTACTTATAGTGAGATGAGAGGGATATATGAGGAACAATGTAAGGCCCTAGGGATGTACAAGAAGCCTTATTCACCCTACTCTGAAACCTATAATCCTAGCTGGAGAAACCACCGAAACTTTAATTAGAAATCTGACCAACAAGCCAACAATCATTGGAAACAAGAACAACAAGCACCCAAGTCTTATGTTACACCTCAATATAATGCACGACCAACTAGGAGTCCTTTATAGGATATATTACAAGTATTTATGGAGGCACAAAGTAAGACTAATCAAAAATTTGAAACAGTTCTTGCGCAGGTGATAGATGAAAACAAACAAATCAAGAGTCAAATCAGAAAGCTGACCAGTGCCTTAACTGTACAAGAGCGAGGTAAGTTTCTATCTCAACCTCAATCCAATCCAAAAGAACAATTCATGGCACAAACTTCTACTTCTGATATAAAAAATCTCAAAGAAGTCAATGCCATTACTACTTGAAGTGGTAAGATTATGAGCGAGCCTACTTCTCCAACTAACACATTGATAAGTAGTAAAGACGCCCCCAATGAAAAAGAGACCCCCACTGAAAAAGAAGCCATAATGGAAAAAGATCTCAAAAATAAGTTTTCAATCCCAGTGCCTTTTCCTCAAGCTCTTCGATTGGTTGGAAAAAATTCAGAAATTCAAGGTGAGATTTCAGAACATTTGAAACAAGTTAAGATTAATCTTCCTTTGTTGCATTTGATTAAGCAGGTTCCAACTTATGCCAAAGTCATCAAGGATCTATGCACTATCAAAAGAAAACACAATATAAAGAAAACTGCATTTTTGGCAGAATAGGTAAGTGCAATGATTGAACAAAAAATACCACCTAAGTATAAAGACCCAGAATGTCCCACAATCTCGTGCTAAATTGGGACACATGAGTTTGGTCAAGCTTTGTTAGACCTAGGAGCAAGTGTAAATTTAATGCATTATTCTATTTACTTGCAATTGAGACTTGGTGAGTTAAACCTACATCTGTAGTCCTAGAATTAGCTGACCGATCAATCAAAACACCATGGGAAATAGTAGAAGATATTTTGTTGCAAATTGATAAATTTTACTACCCTGTTGATTTTCTTATTTTAGATACTTATTATGTTGTTAACATGGAGTCAAAAACTCTCTTATTTTAGGGAGACATTTTCTTGCCACTGCTAACGCTCTTATTAATTGCAGAAATGGTATAATAAAATTATCTTTTGAGAATATGACTCTTGAGGTAAACATTTTTAATATTGAAAAACAACCACAAAAAGAAGACGAATGCTATCATTCATATATGATAGACACACTTGTACTTGAGGAAGCTTATAAAAATCATGGCTCTGATTTGTTCAAAAACCTTCTCAATTTTGATTTTGAAGAATTTTATTATCCTGATGTAACAATTGATGTGTTTAGTATTTTTGACTCAGAGGATAAAGGGACTCAATTTTGGCAGCCACGCTTAGAAAAGTTGCCACGAGAGAGGGAGAGACCAAAACCATCAAACCTCGAGACACCGCAAGTTGAGCTTTCTCCACTGCCCAAAGGTTTGAAACACATATTCTTGGGACCAAGTGATACCTTTCCTATCATCATTTCTTCTGAACTTAGTGCTGAACAAGAGGAAAAAGTGATAAAATTATTAAAAGAACATAAGTCTGTATTATGTTGGACCACAGCTGATATTAAAGGCATTTCTCTATTGATATGCTCCCATAAAATTCATTTAGAGGAAGGTGCCTAACCTCGTAGGGACCCACTAAGAAGACTTAACCCAACAATGAAAGAAGTAGTGAAGAAAGAGATCTTGAAACTATTAGATGCGGGTGTAATCTACCCAATATTTGATAGTCAATGGGTAAGTCCAACTCAAGTAGTTCTTAAAAAATATGGGGTTACTGTTGTGGAAAATAAGAATGGGATGCCTGTTTCAACTAAGGTACTAAGTGGTTGGCGAATGTGCATTGATTATAGAAAATTAAACACAGCCATTAGGAAAGACTATTTTCCATTGCCTTTTATCCACCAAATTTTAAAACGTGTAGCTGGACATCCCTTTTATTGCTTTCTTGATAGGTATTCAGGATATTACCAGATTGAGATAGCTATAGATGATCAAGAAAAAACTACTTTTACATGCCATTTTGATATTTATGCTTTTCGCAGAATGCCATTTGGATTATGTAATGCACCAGCTATTTTTCAACGTTGTATGTTGAGTATTTTCTCTGATATGGTTGAAAAATGCATGGAAGTGTTTATGGATGATTTTACTATTTTTGGTAATTCTTTTGATTTATGTCTACTTAACTTGAAAGCTGTTTTGAGTAGGTATGAAGAAAAAGGACTTGTGCTAAATTGGGAGAATTGTCATTTCATGGTATCTTTAGGAATCGTTTTAGGGCACATTGTATCTAAAAGAGGGATAGAGGTTGACAAGGCAAAAATTGAATTAATCTATAAATTACCTACACCTAAAACAATAAAAGATGCTCGATCTTTTCTTGGACACGCTGGCTTTTACAGAAGTTTTATACAAAATATTTTTGCCATATCTAGACTATTGAGTAACCTTTTACTAAAAGATACAAAATTTACATGGACACAAGAGTGTGAGGAGGTATTCCAAACACTCATTGCCAAACTCACCACCGCTCCTATCATGTAATCACCAGATTGAAACCTCTAATTTTAAATTATGTGTGATGCAAGTAATTATACTGTAGGAGCAATTCTTGGGCAACGAAGGGAGGGAAAACCCTTCGTTGTTTATTATGCTAGTAGGACTTTGAATGATGCTTAGATGAATTACACTACTACTAAAAAAGAACTACTAGCTGTTATTTTTACCTTAGACAAATTTTGTTCTTATTTGATTGGTTCATCAATTGTTATTTTTACCGACTATACGGCCCTTAAGTACCTTCTTTTAAAGAAGGATGCTAAAGCCTGTTTAATTAAGTGAATTCTTCTTTTGTAAGAATTTGATCTAACCATCAAAGACAAGAAGGGCGTTGAAAATATTGTTGCTGATCATCTATCCTGCCTTGAGTTCACTAACTCTACTAATTTGCCACCCATTCGAGATGATTTTTCAAATGAAAATCTTTTTACTATAAGCTTAATACCTTGGTATGCACATATCGTAAATTATTTAGTTTATGGTGAACTTCCATCTAACTGGAGTGCACAAGATAAGCGTAAGTTCTTGGTTGAGGTACGTAAATTTTATTGGGACGATACATATCTTTTCAAATACTGTCCTGACCAAATTATAAGACGTTGCATTCCTGAAAGTGAAGTTTCTAGTGTCTTAACGTTTTGCCATAGTACTGCTTGTGGTGGTTATTTTTCGATGAATAAGGTAGCTGTGAAAGTTTTACAGTGTGGTATTTACTGGCCCACTTTGTTCAAAGACACTAATAATTTTTGTCGTTCCTGTGAAAGATGTCAAAAGTTAGGTGTTTATCTCGAAGACATATGAAGCCTCTTAACCCTATTCTTGTTATTGAGATATTTGATTGTTGGGATATCAATTTTATGGGTCATTTTCCCTTATCTTTTGGCTACCTTTACATCATTTTAACTGTTGACTATGTATCAAAATGGGTGGAGGCTGTAGCTTGTTGTACTAATAACAATACAACTGTGATAAAATTCTTAAAAGAAAATGTGTTATCTAGGTACGGTACACCATGTGTCATCATTAGTGACCAATGAACAAATTTTTGTAATCGTTCTTTTGAAGCTTTGATGCGCAGGTATAGTGTTCTTCACAAATTTTCTACTGTATACCATCCACAGACCAATGGACAAGCTGAGCTAGCAAATAGAGAGGTTAAACAGATTTTGGAAAAGACGGTTAACCCGAATCGCAAAGATTGGTCTCTACACCTTTCTGATGCATTATGGACATATCGCATTGCATAAAAAACCATCTTAGGATTGTCTCTATGCCGGCTTATTTATGGGAAAGCTTTCTATTTAGTTGTTGAGCTAGAGCATAAAACTGATTGGGCTGTCAAAGCCCTTAACTTTGATTTGAGTACTGCAGGTCTCCAGAGAAAGTTACAATTGTCAGAAATAGAAGAGCTACGAAATGACGCAGATGACAACTCCAAAATTTACAAAGCTAAAATGAAAGCAGTTCATGACAAACAGATCTCAATGAAATACTTCAAGCCAAATCAACGAGTCTATCTTTATGATTCTCGATTGCATTTACACCCTGAAAAGTTGAGATCTCGATGGACTGGTCCATTTATGGTAAGACATATTTTTTCTAATGGTGCTATCGAAATTGAGGATCCCACTGAGGGATGAACTTTTAAATTAAATGGACAGCGGCTGAAAAGCTATGTGGAAAAGGTAGACCACTCTATATACTTAGACGAGATCTCTCTTGTGGATCTTGTCTATCATGCTTGATCAGGTTCAATCTATCTGTACCATATTTTATATTTTGTCTATATTTTATCTTATGACTTTTTATTTTTGCTTTTATTTTCTTTCACATTTTATTTTACTTTATTGTCTTCTTTTTCTTTTTTTCTTCAGTGTGATTTTATTTTTCGGTAAAGTGGCAGATACGGTACTTCAAAACTATTAAAGTCGATTTTCTAGTTCCCTAAAAACTGTCCCTCAAACTGTGCATTCATCTATTTTCGCTCTTTCAAAATAGATCGCATTCTTGCCAACTTTAGAAAACGTTTTCCTTCATTGCTTCAAAATGCTTTACTTAAGATTTACAAAACACAGTGTGAAAGGCTAAGGCTATTGATGTTGAGTAATATCTCTGTGGATATTTGTTGGTTAAATGAAGCCAAGGTTCGATTATCTGGTGAGTCTGTAAATGATTTTGTTTCTTTTATGCCAAAAGGCTACGAGCAAAGAGGTTACAAGTTTGTCATAAATGTGCTCGATGAAATTGGAACCGAAGTTGTTGTTCTTTAGGATTTACATCTAGAAATCAAGAAGATAAAATTCAATTCATTAAGGATAGACTGAGTAAGAAGTCTTTGGATGATATCCTATTGACTCTTGAGACGCATCCCTGTGGGCTCGTGCAACGTGAACTTCTCGAATTATGGAATAAATTAAAAAATGAACATCAACGGTATAGTCTCATAAATTTGACTCTAAAAGACCCTGTTTGTCAATTTATAAGAAAATTAGATGGGAAGTCTATCCCCGACCCATAGAGGCCGTTTAAGCCGTTACTTGACGTAAAACCAGAGGAAGATGTGAGCCACAATCACAACTACTTGTAAATACATGTGTTTTAAATTCAAAATTTTATTTTATTTAGTTTTATTTTATGAATAGTAGGGCTACTCATATAGATGTCTTAAATTCAAATCTCTTAATTAAATAATGCATGTGGGTCATTATGTTTAAATTTTTGTGTTTTATTTTTAACTTTCTTCTGACAAACTATTGGGTTACCACAATTATTGTTATCATTTAGTACTCTATAACTACAACACCTTATTTTCTTCATTTTCATATATTGAGATAAATGTGAGTGTAGATATGGAGGAAACCTGAGTTCAACAATTTTGAAATATATGTGTATTTTATGGATCTAATCTTGGGAAAATAAAATGTTTGTAGAAGCAGCAAACAATCTAGGAAAAGCATTAGTTGCAAGAAAAATTCATTTGATTTATGGAAGGGGTAGCCTTGGGTTACTGGGGTGTGTGTCAACAGTTGCACATTTAGGAGGAAGTCAAGTTTTAGGTATTAAGGAGGAAGTCAAGTTTTAGATATTATTCCTACAGCTTTAGCCGTGGAAAACTTGACTGGTAAAACAATAGGGGAAGAATTATGAGTCTCATCCATGCATGAACGTATAGCTAGAATGCTTTACAATATAGACATTTTAATTGCTTGACCAGGTGGTTTTCGTACCTTGGAAGAAAATTTTCAAATTGCTTCTTAGGCCCAGCTGAATATCCTCCGAAAACCAATAGGTTTGTTGAATGTTAATAGCTATTTTGATTGCTTACTTTGTTTTCTTAATCAAGCCGTGGAATAGAATTTTATTTCACATTTGGTGTGATAGATCCTCATTTTTGCTACCAATGCGGATGAATTGAATGACAAATTACAGACAGTTACCTACGAACCTGATCCAACAATAACTCGGATTGATTAGTCAGTGGGCCTTAACAAGCGAAAATTGGATCTGATACTTCGTTTGTAAATTTTTCTTTGTTTTATTTATTTATCACCATCATCATTTTACTTTATATTTGCTTAAGTGTCTCTCAGGTTTATTTCTTTCGAATAACTAATGTTTCAGGTATTGTCTCCTATACTTTATCTCTTTCTATTTAAACATTGAGGACAATATTTCATCTGGTTTGGGGGGAGGATAGTAGATATAAGTTGTATTTTTCATTCCAAAAAAAAGAAAAAAAAGAGATAATGGGGTTTGACATTTGATTGAAATGGAAGAGTAAAGAGTTCATTTTTAAACTCTTGAGATGTAATTTAGGTCAAATTAGAATGACAGAGTAGGGAGTTTTATTTCTAACTTTTGAAACGCATTTTAACTAACTTTTTATTATTTTGTTTTATATTTCATGTATTGTTGTTTATTGCTTGTAGTCTTGGTAATTCTTGTATAAAGGAATTTGCTTTTCTACCTAGGTATGATTTCAAAATTGTTTAAGTTGAGTCACTGTTTTTATTTAGGTTACTAAAAAATGACTTCCAAAATATTTTTGAGCACAATGCTAAGCCTTGTGGTAAGACGGATGATTCAATTTATATAGCCAAGAGAATTCTCATGTTTAAATATATATTTTTCTAATCTCACATATCGTTTGTGAGTAAGTGGAAAGGTTGAGAAAACAGCTTATGAACCTTCATTGATCATTTGAATTAGTTAATTTTTGTTTAGATTGATATTATTTGAATTAAAGAATAAGTTAGTTGCATTTGTGTATAAAATATTTTGGTGAGAAACTTTTGTAATGCTTCCTTGTATTTTTAAAAAAAAAGCAAAATACCAAAAAAAAAAAGAAAAAGAAGAATCAATTCAGTTTAATAAAGTCTTCATTCAATTTTAGAAGGCAAATATCTTGTAAATCAGTTTTCTCGCCAAGGTATATTTGTATTATTCTCACAAGACAATGAAGTCCTAAAACTAGTACATGTCAAGAATGATTGACTTCTAAATGATTGATTTTTCTATCTTTGGATCAATGTTAGTTTGTATATCTGTCTTTAAAATTAATTATTTCTTAAGTGCTTAACTGTTTTCCAACTCCGTGAGAGAAATTCTAACCTTTTAAACAGTCATACACCTGTGAGGATATGGAGTTGAGGCTTTTACTTGGAGAAATTCTCAAGGCTATATCTATTGTAGTTTGTGGTAAGATGGTTATGGCTTAGTTCACACACACACACAATTTTTGGAAGTTATAATTGAAAAAACCACAATAGCAATAGTGATCTTGAACTAACTTTTTGTTTGAAATACTTAGGTGGTTTTTACATATTCTATTTACGCTTGAATTGCTAGAGACTAGCAATGAGCTGACTGGGGGCTGTGATGAACACATAAAAATGCATATCTATTAAGAGATTCAATTATCATTTAATGTCACTAATTTTAGCATTTTTGTATTTTTAGTTTGAAATAAAGTGTTCTCCATAAATTGTGATTAATGAATGTTATTTGCATAGGTTTAGGTAAAATGGATATAACTCAATGTAGAAATCGAAATGAAGAAATTCTTTAACCAGGAGTAACATGACTCAATCTTACACAAACTTGAAGAACAGTTGAAAAGCCAAATCCAGCATGTTATGGGGCAAAATTTGAGATACAATAGAATCAGGCTATAACTTTCGTTCAGCTTGACCCAAGTCACGTATTTGGACTGTATCTCACATAATGCATACCTAATAGGTATAATTCTTGAAGCTGTGAAATACTGACTTAATTATCAATAACTCTTATGTTGATGGTAAAGTCCAAATCAGTCGTTATCATAGACCAAATTGTATTGCAAGTGGGTAAAAAGGTTGTTGGCCGAAATTTGATGTATCTTTAGAATTTTTCTCATATCTCATTGGATACTCATCCAATTTATATGAACTGGTGCCTATGGAAAAAAGAGATAAAATGCTACAACTTTTATGTCGGCCAAAAATGCTATATCGGTCATTTATATTATCAAAAGGGTGCTACAAGTGGGTAAATGAGTTGTTGGCCTAAATTATTGAAGATTGATGTCACATTTAACATATTTTCATTCATTGCCTATATAAGGACACTCTTAGGATGTTTTCAACAATAGATAATTCTCCCTTATTTTTCTCTCATTAACATGCATTGTAATCTAGGCTAGAGTTTTTAGGCAAAGTTAAGAGATGAACTTTTATGTGTAATAAATCTACTTTTATCCTTTGATTTGTTGTCAAGAGTTATAAATGTTTGTAAGTTTGGTTTTGCTTAAACTCTTATCTATTTTATTTTCTATAATTCAGAAGTTATAATTCTCATGTCTCATATATTTTCAGTCATGCTTTTCTTATATGATTCTTGTTGAATTATAATTGTTATTGGTTAAATTGTTTTATATGTTAATCTTTTACTACAATATTGTCAATTGATATATTGTCGATCTTGGATTACATGTAAAGGCAATAAATATTTGATATTTAAGTTGATCTTTTACTACAATATTGTCAAAATGATATGTTGTCGATCTTAGATAACTTGTATAAATGAACATGATTTGTGTTAATATTTACAAAAGAGTTTAGTTATATAAAATATATGTGTTATCAAATGTGTTATATTTTACATATCTTTCGATTGATCGTTTAGATATAAAACTGTCAATTGAGTTATAAACATTGAATCAAAGTGTAGAGTAGATTTATAAAACATAATTGTGATTCTCGAAGCCTTGTTTAAATCATCATAAGATATTTTTCTCAATTCATAGACAATTTTATCTCATCCACTTAAACTAATTAATTAATTTTCTCATTTACTACTGCTTTAATATTTTACTTCACTAACCTATTTTACCAAAAGCTTCCTCGTAGGATCGACAGCTCAATCTATATTGTGATAGTCGCATTACATTTTGAGCATAAACAAGAAGAAAGATACAGGCATGCAAAGAAAATTAATGATGAGAAATTAAAATGATAATGGAGTGAAGTGATAGGTCAATTTCATAATAATAAAGGATAATTAATGAAAAAGCACACTAATTAAAGGATTTGAAAATGAATAAATTAAGCACGAACTCTTTTAGCTGTTACGCAGGGCAATTAATGAAGAAACATATTGATTGAGGGAAGTGAATTTAGTTTTATAAAATTGGCTATTGCTTAAAATTTAAATAAAAGCAGCAAAATAAAAAAAATGAATAAATTAAGCATTAACTCGTTTGGTTGCTACTTAGTGACCCTTGCTTGGCTGTTTAAAGTGGCTTTACTTGGCTGCTGCTTACCGGCCCTTATTTTGCGGATGCATTGTGTGGCAGTGGTGGTTATGGTGAGAAAAAAAAGTTTTAGCTCAGGAAAGGCTTGATACTATGAAGTGATTTAAAAAGATAGAAAAATATTGCATAATGTTGACTTTTTTTGTCATACATATTGTGTTTTGATGATAACAAATCCCATGTTCATTGTAATATATTAATTTATTAAATATTAAAAGGTTTAAATACATAAGTGAGGTAAACTAAAGAACTTCAAGACTGCAATAAAAATGAAGGGCATATTTAAAATTATTCTGACACTGCATGAGATAGAAGATTTGCACAAAATTGATTACAAAAGAAATATAATTGTGTCAACTTTCTAAGAAATTTTATGGAAGTCAATTTAGAGTTGTTTACTGAAAGTTATGGCCAAATCACTTAAGCATATTGAAGTTGGACCAAAATGTAAAGTTTTGAAAGTTTTAGAAAATGGAATAAAATGCAAACAAATCAAAACTTTGGCAGGATCATTGTAGGGGGCACTGTAGCAACGTTCAAGTCACTGTAGTAATACTGTAGCAACAACTAATTTTTTGGCTCCTTTTAAATACCTCACTCATTAGAAGTTATTTACAATTTGGAAAAGCATTATATGTTAATTTGAGAGCCTCTTTGTTCTTACACCTTCATATTAGCTCATTTGGGAGTTTAAAATCTTTTGTATTTATTTTAATTATTATATTGAGTTTAGTTAAGCGTTTGTGGGAAACACTTTAAGAGTAGAGTGATTACTCTTTCATTGTAAGGGTTCAATTAGTATCTTGGAAACCAAATTTTTGTAGAGGTTTTTTGACACCTTAGAAGTCAACTGTATTGATTCTTGGCTTTGGTTTAAGACAAGCTAGTGGAATCTTCAACGTAAGCTACTTGAGGCGTGGACGTAGACCGTGTAAAATGCCGAACCACGTAAATATTCGGGTGCAATTCTCTTTACCTCTCACTCTATTTTTTTTTTTATTTTAGTTATCATCTCGTGCTTATTTATTACAATTTATTTGTTGTTAAATTTGTTTATAATTTAAATAATAGCATAAATTATTTATATTAGTGCATTAATTTTTAAATTACACAACTCACTCCTCTCTTGGGTTGCCTATATACAATTGTCACATACATTTTTATTGATAAATGCTTGAATCTATATAGTCTACAATAAATCAAAAGAGAAATAAATATAATAGGAATAAACTAAAATTAAAAAAATATAAATAAAACTTTAAAAGTCAAATATAATTAAAATACGAACTTATCTAAAAAGAAATAATAAATCAATTTGAACTGAAATAACTAAATTGGATTCTTAATTTCCTTTACCAGTAAATGAAGTTAGGCAAAATGGGTAGTTAAACACAAATGGACCATCTACTTTATAGTTTTGTCAAATCCTATAGTCATAAATATTTGGGATTATTTTCACGGTAGGTGATTAAATATTTGTTTTCATGCTGGCCTAGGGAGCTAAACTGTGGCTACATTCATCAAAGTACCTAAGTTTAGGTCATGATTTTGGTATGTCGATTACGAAATTTGGCATGTGCAGATAGCAATACCTCTTAGAATTTGTCCAATTTGGAGCTAGCAGAAGAATTTGTCCCGGGGTGTCACTTGGTGTTGCCAATGTTGAGCTTCCACTTTCTCAGTTACTTTACCATTTTGATCGGAAACTTCCCAATGGAGCAAAGCAACAAGAAGTGGAGTTGGCTGAGCTTTTGGTGTCGAAGTGAGAAGAAAAAACGATCTCTAGTTGTATTTGAGTCGTTTAATGATTTTAAGTTGCTTATTTAAGTAGATAAGAATTAATTTTTTTTACAAATAAACTTGTAATTTCATTATTTTTTTATTAAGAGAAATTCTCTTTTTTATTTTATAAATTAATTATTTATATTTTATTTATGACGTCTTTTTAAGTTTAGCAATGATAGACCTACCCACATGATTGGAGGAGAATCGTCCCAACTGATAAAGGAGGAGCAAAAAATCCAAATTAGCCAGCATCGCTTGTCTTTAAATGGTAGATGAATATGGCCTAGGGAGCTGAACTGTGTGTACACATTCATAAATGTACCTGAATGTTGATCATGATTTTGATAGATCGATTATTATATATTCTGGCATGCGTGTACACATTCATAAATACTAATCAATTACTACATTACTTGCCTACATTGTTTTTATTCAACATGGAGCTCCAATTCCCCTCATTTCTACTTCTTTTCACTTTCTTTATCTTCGTATTCATAGCACTAAAGGTAAGCAAACTGGGCACCAAGATCAACAATTCGTCTTCAAGCTTACCACCAGGACCATGGAAGCTGCCACTTATAGGAAATATGCACTACTTCATTTTCTCTCATCCTCAGCGAATGCTAAGAGACTTAGCGAAGATATATGGTCCTCTGATGCACATAAGACTTGGCGAAGTTACAATTATTGTGGTGTCTTCACCTGAGGCTGCTAAAGAAGTAATGAAAACATATGATCTTAACTTTGCTCAAAGGCCTCCTCTTCTTGGTCTGAGTGTTGTATCTTACAATGGTACAGACATTGCCCTTTCACCATATGGAGATTATTGGAAAATGATGAGAAAAATTTGTATATCAGCACTTTTGAGTCCGAAATGTGTGGAATCTTTTAGATCCATAAGGGAAGAAGAGGTATTGAAGCTTATTAGATTGATTTCCTCGAAAGCAGGATCAAGGATCAACCTTAGTAGGAAAGTTTTTTCAACGATATTTGACATCACATCAATAGCGGCCTTTGGTAAAAAATGCAAAAATCAGGAAGCGTTTATGCCTCTTGCCAAAAAAGTGTTGGAGTTTTCAGGAGGTTTCTCTATTGCTGATGCCTTTCCTTCATATAAAATTCTTCAGTCAATCTGTGGAATGAGGAGTAAACTTGAGGAGCTTCATAGGAAAATTGATATAATTCTTGATAACGTCATTGATGAGCACAAAGAGGGTGAGCAGGATGAAGATATTTTGGATGTTCTCTTGAAATTGCAGAAGCATGGAGACCTTGAATTGAGCTTAACTAATGACAACATCAAAGCAGTTCTTCTGGTTAGTATCTTAGCCCTGTTAATTTCTTTCATATCATATCATCATATGATGCACAAAATTCCACTTCTTGATGTCACCTGGAGATCAATGTACCGACTTTCAAAACAGAACTTCGTATGAGTTTTCTTATCATATCATATTATGTCATCGCATATGAGATTTGATAAATTCTTTCCTTAATTGATCGATTACATGGCTCCAAATGACATGCATCTGACTCCTGTTACTCAATTGGTTTAACGGTAAAATTTTATAAAATGGTACAAAAAGGTTTGTAATTCAAATTGATCTCCCCACACAAAGGCATGTGGGAGTTTAGTTTATATGTCAAGGCAAAAGAAAAACCTATTTTTCTTTTTTTTAAAAAAAAAAGTTGGATAGAAATGAGAAACCTCTCACTTATGAAACAACTATTTTTGCACTTCATTTTTACTCGAATTTGGATGGCCATAAGTGCCTTGCACATTTACAACCAGCCGAGAAAAGTGTTAGTATTTTAACTCTTATAACTTGTTTAAAAAATATAATAAAATTATATTAAATATTAAGATTAATAAATCACACAAAAAAAATACAAAAAATTTAACATGATTCACCCTAATTTAAGTTGTATTTATATATGAGAGAATAATTCATTATAATTTTAAAATATAAAATACAATAATAATCTAATTATTTTCTATATACCTCTCACATAATGTTTTTCTTATAGTTTTTTTATTGATTTTCTAATCTCTTTATATAATGAGTGATATTTAATTCTTAGCTGAATTTGTATTCCTAATTCTAATACAACTTGGATTCTACCTTTAATAAAGTAAATTATACAAGGAAAGAAATAACTTAAGAATCCTTAAACCTACTCAAATACAGAAATTTAGGTTTTCCTAAAGTTTGGTTTAATCCAAAAAAAAAAAAAAAACCTACTTTAATGTATAGTATTTTAACTTTTGTTTAATTGTTGAACTCAAATTTGCAAAATCCTACTTCAGGACATCTTTATTGCTGGGACTGAGTCGTCGTCTACAACTACAGAATGGGCAATATCCGAATTGTTAAGAAATCCAGAAGTGATGGAAAAGGCACAAGCAGAGGTGAGGAATGTCTTTAAAACGAAAGGAATTGTTGATGAAACAAATCTTGGTGAATTAAAATACCTGAAGTTAGTTATCAAAGAAACTTTGAGGTTACACCCTCCTGGACCTTTGTTACTTCCAAGAGAATGCCAGAAAAGTTGTGAGATTCTCGGATATGAAATACCCTTCAAGACCAAAGTCATTGTAAATGCATGGGCAATTGCAAGGGATAAAAGATATTGGAGCCAAGCTGAAAGATTCTATCCTGAAAGGTTTCTCAATAGCTCGATTGATTACAAGGGAGCTAATTTCGAATTTATCCCGTTTGGTGCTGGAAGAAGAATTTGTCCTGGCATTTCATTTGGTGTTGCCAATGTTGAGCTTCCACTTGCTCAGTTGCTTTATCATTTTAATTGGAAACTGCCCAAGGGAGCAAAGCAACAAGAATTGGAGATGGCTGAGACCTCTGGTATCACTGCGAGAAGAAAAAACGATCTCTACGTGATTCCCAGTCTCTATCAAACTAGCAAGATCAAATGAACTGAAATATGTCAGTTCAGTTCATTAATGGAAAATTGCTGAAAATAAATTAATTTTCTATTGAAATTATCGATTGTCGCTTGTACTAAGTATTTAATTATGAAAATAAATGGTGTTGTGAACTTCCTTTGTTTCTTAAGCTACTCTCAACATATTGAGGGAGGAAAAGTTAAGGCTGGAGGTTTCTATAAGAATGTTTAAGAGTAATCAGTCATGAATGTTATTATCATTGAGCTGCATTTTCTTTATTCAATAAATAAACGAACATATATTCTTTCACATTACATTCAACCTCTCTCCATGCTCTTCCCCTTTTTGGCAATAGTTTAGTTTCTTGTTTCATTAATTCATATCACTGATAATGGGGAAGCAGTCCAATATCAGATCTACCCTGCACCAAGAAGCGCCAGCTTATACATGTATATTTTAGGAAAGTATGGTTATAAATGGAGGTGGGAATTTGTATAAACTAATTATATTCGCATTGTGTCAATATCGAATATTATTAAATTTTTGTCATATTCAAATATAGTTTGTTTATTAAAACGAATCAATCAATAATTTATTTAATATATGAATTATACAACATAAAATGATTAGACACATTTAAATAAATGGGTCAGATGTAATTTGTTTATATGAATATACATAATTTAATTTGTTTATAAATATATTTATTTAAACAAATAGTTTCACTAAATTTAACTTATTTACACAAAAATATTTGTTTCATTTAATATAAATAAGCACGTTTAAATCATAATAAATTTTATAAACACAAGTTAAAAAGTAAATTTTATTACACAATTGAAGAAGAAAAAGTCAACATTCATTAGTCTACTTAAAATAAAATTAAAATAGTATAACAAAATATGAACCCATCAAAAATAGGTGATGAGTAGTCAAGTAATCAACTTAAGAGCCAGGTGATGAATGTGCAAAAACAAATTTTAATTAGCAATAAGAATATATTTTTTAAAAAAGATTAGTGATAAACTATTGTTTATCTTGATTCATGAATAATTAGGTGTGAGAATATTGATTGAAAATGATTGGAATATGATTTGGAGATCAAGTCGAGTGCGTAGGGTATATGATTGTGATGCTATAGTAGTTAAGTGCAAGTGCACGTTATCGTATCAAGTAATATAGGATTTTAAGTCCAGATATCGATCCCACAGGGACTATACAATCTAATTCTATAAATCAAGTACTAAAATTATACCTACTTAACTTTTATTCAAAAAATTACAATCACAAATTTATTTAACTAATTTAATTCTATCAATTAACTAAACAAAAAAACAAAGAGTATAATTCACAAATAAAGATAATCTAGGGTTTTGACTTAAAGCTGTATAATTCACAAATATGACTGTATCTCACAAAATATGTGCTCAATTGGTACAATTCTTAAAGCTGTAAAATAATAACTTCATTATCAACAGCTCTTATGTTGATGGTAAAGTCCAAATCAACCGTTATCATGGACCAAATTGTATTGCAAGTGGGTAAAAGGGTTGTTGGCCGAAATATGATGTATCTTTAGAATTCTGCTCATATCTCATTGGATACGCATCCAATTTGCATGAACCTGGTGCCTATGGAAAGAAGAGATAAAATGCTGCAACTTTTATGTCAGCCAAAAAGGCTATATATTTACATTATCCAAAAGGTGCTGTAAGTGGGTGAATGAGTTGTTGGCCTAAATTATTGCAGATTGATGTCACACTTAACATATTTCCATTCATTGCCTAGATAAGGACACTCTTAGGACGTTTTCAACATTAGATAATTCTCTCTTATTTTTCTCTCATTAACATGCATTGTAATCAAGGCTAGAGTTCTTGGCAAGGCTAAGAGATGAACGTTTATGTGTAATAAATATATTTCTATCCTTTCATTCGTTGTCAAGAGCTACAAATGTTTGTAAGTTTCATTTTGATTAAACTCTTATCTATTTTATTTTCTATAATCCAGAGGTTATAATTCTTATGTCTCATATATTTTCAATCATGCGTTTTTTATATGATTCTTGTTGAATTATAATTGTTATTGGTTACATTGTTTTATATGTTAATCTTTTACTGTAATATTGTCAATTGATATATTGTCAATATTGGATAACATGTAAAGGTAATAAATGTTTGATATTCAAGTTGATCTTTTACTGCAATATTGTCAAAATGATATGTTGTCGATCTTAGATAACTTGTATAAAAGAACATGATTTGTGTTAATGTTTGCAAAAGAGTTTAGTCATATCAAATGCATGTGTTAGCAAATGTGCTCTATTTTACATATCTTCCGATTGATTGTTTAGATGTAAAATTATAAATTGGAATGTGCTATATTTTACATATCTTCCGATTGATTGTTTAGATGTAAAACTGTTAATTGAGTTAAAAACATTGAATCAAAGTGTAGAGTAGATTTATAAAATATAATTGTGATTCTCGAAGCCTTGTTTAAATCATCATAAGATATTTTTCTTAATTTATAGACAATTCTATCTCATCCACTTAAACCAATTTATTAATTTTCTCATTCACTACTGCTTTAATATTTACTTCACCAACCTATTTTACCAAAGGCTTCTTTGTGAGATCGACACCTTAATCTATACTGCGTTAGCCGCATTACATTTTGAGCGTAAACAAAATTTGGCGCCGTTGCCGGGGAGGCACACGAAGCGAAAGTCAGTTGCGTTTATCAATACTAAAGCGATAACTTTGTACATTTTCTTTTCTTTATAAAATCTTAATTTTATTTCGTTTGTTGTAATTTATTTTATTATTCATGATTGGTTCTACCACGTAATTTATTTTATTTTCTTTAGTTAATTTGTTATATTTTATATTATTTTAATGGCTGATTTTATTGCCTAACTTAGTTCATTTTCTTTTATTTATTTATTGTACTTCACACTTTATTTCTTTATTGCACTTTAGTTTATTTATTGTACTTATTTATTTATTGCTGTTTATTTTTTTTATTTATTTATTGCACTTTTTTATTTACTGTACTTTATTTATTTATTTTTTGCTCTTTATTTTCTTAAGTTAATATGTTATATTTTTATTTTATTTTAATGACCGATTCTACTGCCTAACTTTGTATTTATTTACTTATTGTACTTTTATTTATTTATTGTACTTTATTTTATTTTACTTTTTCCTTTTATTTATTTATTGTACTTTGTATTTTATTTTCCTTTATTTATTGCACTTTCTTTTCTTTTATCTATTTATTGTACTTTTTTTAAATTTATTTATTGTACTTTTTTTTCTTCTTCTTATCGTACTTTACAGTTTCTTATCTTTTATTCATTTATTGTATTTATATTTCATGGTTGGTTTTACCACCTAACTCATTTTTATTTCTTGTTGTGTTTTATTTCACTTCTTAATTTTCTTTGAGCATTTCTTTCATAAAACAAAAATAATTATTAAGATGTATGCATCGACTTAGAGACAAACGAGAAAGATTCGTGAGAGAAGTAGAACTAGAACCATCACCACAATTTGTAAGGGAAGAGAATTCACCATCTAGTTCATCTTGTAATTCCAACACAATGAGCCAACACGAAGATAACCTTGTTAGGACTCTAAAAGAATACTTGCATCCTACTCGCACAGCCACGCCATCATGCATTATATTTTCGCCTAATACACCACATTCAGATTTTAAACTTAGAATGATACAACTTCTGCCTATTTTTCATGGTCTAGATAGTGAAAATTCTTATGTACATGTTAAGGAATTCGAAGAGGTAATTTGTACCTTCCATAACCAACTTGAAGCCATAGACACTGTTAGGCTTAAATTTTTCCCTTTTTCATTGAAAGACAAAGTAAAGAGTTGGCTCTTTGAGGCTGAGGTCTATAGGAACTTAGGCAGAAATGACCTAAGCATTTTTCAATAAATACTTCTCACAACACAAAACTAATGGCCTAAAAAGAAAAATTTCTTCCTTCTCCCAAAAATACAGTGAAACCTTATATCAAGCATGGGAAAGGTTTAAAGAGTTGCTAAATCTGTGCCCTCATCATAGGTATGAAAATTAGCACTTGGTTAGCTATTTTTATGAGGGACTCATAATTAGAGAGCACCAATTTATTGAGATGATGTGTAATAAGGAGTTTCTTCACAAAGATCCAGAGGAACCATAGAATTTCTTAATGACTTAGCCAAAAAACCCCATACATGGACTGGACCTAGCATGAATGAAAGCACAAATAAGTCATGACCCAGTAGAGTTTTTCATCTTAGGGAAGAGGATAGCCTCAAAGCCCAATTAGAGGTCTTAACTAGGGAGTTAGAGGCCTTGAAAAGCAAAGATAAAAGGTTCACCTACACGGTTGCTAAGGTTGAGTCACACAATGTCTGTTTTGTCTGTGAAGGAGTGCAACACTTAGCTTAGGATTGCCCTACTTATAGTGAGATGAGAGGGATATATGAGGAACAATGTAAGGCTCTAGGGATGTACAAGAAGCCTTATTCACCCTACTCTGAAACCTATAATCCTAGCTGGAGAAACCACCCAAACTTTAATTAGAAATCTGACCAACAAGCCAACAGTCATTGGAAACAAGAACAACAAGCACCAAAGTCTTATGTTACACCTCAATATAATGCACGAC
Source organism: Ailanthus altissimus (assembly GCA_946807835.1). NCBI lineage: Eukaryota > Viridiplantae > Streptophyta > Magnoliopsida > Sapindales > Simaroubaceae > Ailanthus > Ailanthus altissimus. The sequence goes on along the minus strand of OX327704.1, from coordinate 25,685,926 downwards.
CAACTAGGAGTCCTTTATAGGATATATTACAAGTATTTATGGAGGCACAAAGTAAGACTAATAAAAAATTTGAAACAGTTCTTGCGCAGGTGATAGATGAAAACAAACAAATCAAGAGTCAAATCAGAAAGCTGACCAGTGCCTTAACTGTACAAGAGCGAGGTAAGTTTCTATCTCAACCTCAATCCAATCCAAAAGAACAATTCATGGCACAAACTTCTACTTCTGATATAAAAAATCTCAAAGAAGTCAATGCCATTACTACTCGAAGTGGTAAGATTATGAGCGAGCCTACTTCTCCAACTAACACATTGATAAGTAGTAAAGACGCCCCCAATGAAAAAGAGACCCCCACTGAAAAAGAGGCCATAATGGAAAAAGATGTCAAAAATAAGTTTTCAATCCCAGTGCCTTTTCCTCAAGCTCTTCGATTGGTTGGAAAAAATTCAGAAATTCAAGGTGAGATTTCAGAACATTTGAAACAAGTTAAGATTAATCTTCCTTTGTTGCATTTGATTAAGCCGGTTCCAACTTATGCCAAAGTCATCAAGGATCTATGCACTATCAAAAGAAAACACAATATAAAGAAAACTGCATTTTTGGCAGAATAGGTAAGTGCAGTGATTGAACAAAAAATACCACCTAAGTATAAAGACCCAGAATGTCCCACAATCTCGTGCTAAATTGGGACACATGAGTTTGGTCAAGCTTTGTTAGAGCTAGGAGCAAGTGTAAATTTAATGCATTATTCTATTTACTTGCAATTGAGACTTGGTGAGTTAAACCTACATCTGTAGTCCTAGAATTAGTTGACCGATCAATCAAAAAACCATGGGAAATAGTAGAAGATATTTTGTTGCAAATTGATAAATTTTACTACCCTGTTGATTTTCTTATTTTAGATACTTATTATGTTGTTAACATGGAGTCAAAAACTCTCTTATTTTAAGGAGACATTTTCTTGCCACTGCTAACGCTCTTATTAATTGCAGAAATGGTATAATAAAATTATCTTTTGAGAATATGACTCTTGGGGTAAACATTTTTAATATTGAAAAACAACCACAAAAAGAAGACGAATGCTATCATTCATATATGATAGACACACTTGTACTTGAGGAAGCTTATAAAAATCATGGCTCTGATTTGTTCAAAAACCTTCTCAATTTTGATTTTGAAGAATTTTATTATCCTGATGTAACAATTGATGTGTTTAGTATTTTTGACTCAGAGGATAAAGGGACTCGATTTTGGCAGCCACGCTTTGAAAAGTTACCACGAGAGAGAGAGAGACCAAAACCATCAAACCTCGAGACACCGCAAGTTGAGCTTTCTCCACTGCCCAAAGGTTTGAAACACATATTCTTGGGACCAAGTGATACCTTTCATATCATCATTTCTTCTGAACTTAGTGCTGAACAAGAGGAAAAAGTGATAAAATTATTAAAAGAACATAAGTCTGTATTATGTTGGACCACAGCTGATATTAAAGGCATTTCTCTATTGATATGCTCCCATTAAATTCATTTAGAGGAAGGTGCCTAACCTCGTAGGGACCCACAAAGAAGACTTAACCCAACAATGAAAGAAGTAGTGAAGAAAGAGATCTTGAAACTATTAGTTGCGGGTGTAATCTACCCAATATTTGATAGTCAATGGGTAAGTCCAACTCAAGTAGTTCTTAAAAAATATGGGGTTACTGTTGTGGAAAATAAGAATGGGATGCCTGTTCCAACTAAGGTACTAAGTGGTTGGCGAATGTGCATTGATTATAGAAAATTAAACACAGCCATTAGGAAAGACTATTTTCCATTGCCTTTTATCCACCAAATTTTAAAACGTGTAGCTGGACATCCCTTTTATTGCTTTCTTGATAGGTATTCAGGATATTACCAGATTGAGATAGCTATAGATGATCAAGAAAAAACTACTTTTACATGCCATTTTGATATTTATGCTTTTCGCAGAATGCCATTTGGATTATGTAATGCACCAGCTATTTTTCAACGTTGTATGTTGAGTATTTTCTCTGATATGGTTGAAAAATGCATGGAAGTGTTTATAGGGCTGCCGGGTTTTCAACACACCAGAATAGGATGGCGAAGTGACCGCTAGTTGTGGCGAGTAGGCGGAGGTAGGATAAGTGGCAAGGTTGCCAGGGGATACGCCGGTGAGGAGATGCAGATCAACCCACCCCCAATAGGCGCTGGTGAAGTGAGTCCATGGTCGACCGACAGCTCTGTGAAAGGAGAAAGAATCCATGCAAGCGTCGGTGAAGGAAACGACGGAGACAATAGGCAGCGGCGTGCAGGCAATGGCAGAAGAAGTTGCTTGGTTTCCAAGGGAAAAAATGGTGGGGGGATGCACATCAAACCACACAAAACAGTCGTCGGTGCGGCAAGTCCACGGCAGGCACATTGACGGTCGGTTGCATAGCAGTGGAGAGCACCTGGAAAGAAGAAAAAATAGAAAGCTAACAAAATGAGGGGGCTAGTAAATGAGAAGCTCAACGCTAAGCAGGTAGTTCGACCACCGGAAAGGAGGCCAAAGCCCCTTCTCCGAGGGCGGCTTATTTTGAGGGCGGGGCGGCTGTGTTGGAGAGTTGAGAGCATTTTTCTTTTTAGGGCAAGCATTTTTCTTTTGGATTAGATGTATTATTGTTTAGTGGATCTGGTAACTTTAAGATTAAAGGTCATGTAAACTTTGAAATATTGTAATTGATGTCACAACTATTTTGCGACTTTTTGCTATTATTTTATTAATTTTATTTTTGAAATACGATCATTTTTGTTTTTAAAGATGTTAGCGGTAATTTTTAAACAAATAAAGATTAAATGAGTAATTTAATAAAAATATAGTATCTAGTTGTAGTGTCCTATGGTGTATGTGCACTGCATGATTCACCACAAGAAAAGGTTCTTTTTATGTCAGTCTTTGCAACGGCCAATGTAGTCGTCGCAAAAGTGATGTATTAAACAAATAAATTCAGTCACTTTTATTTTATAAAATCACTCTTTTTTTTTATGCACTTTCATCTTTTTGTATATTTAGAGTTTTGAAATGTGATACAAATATAGACAAATTCTCATTTTCTTTCACTCTATATAAAAGATCATTTACAAATTTGATGCCAAACATTAAAGATAACCGAAGATGGCAAGAGCAAAATTGGAGAACAAAGTTATCAGAGCAATTGCCATCATTTCACGGTAGACTCCCTTTAATGATGTCATTGGAGAAGCAGCTGAGAAGGCCAAAGACGTTGCCAGATTTGCTTTTAGATCAGAACCTCACTGGAGTGTCAGCAGAGAGGCTGAAGAAGCTCATGAAGCTATTGTTGAACGTCACGATTCAATAAAGCCATATTCATCACTGAATTTCAATAGTTATTACATCATCAGCTTTGCATTTTGGTAAGAACAATCTTTAGATTTGGAATATGTGGCGTCCATTGGCAAGGATGGGAATTTAATTTAATTATATGAGACTTGAAATATTATATGGTCAACATAAGAATATTTGAGATATGTAAGAAACACCAATTGAAATGCATATTATGCAATCTCTTTTTCTTCATCCAGAGATGTGATTGCATATTATTTATTGTTCAGGAAGGGAATGCCATTCTCCCTCTTGAGGCTATATTGAAGAGAAAAACTTCAGGTTCAACTTATAACCAAAACCTTCTTGTGCAGTAGAATAACTTGTTAATCAAGCAAAATAGCAAGAATTCAAAGCAGGATATAAAAGAGCACAACACAATCTTATGTGGTTCAGCTAATTGCCTAGTGGATCCAAGGATCCTAGCCTCTCTTATTAACTCCCTAGAGATTTTACAAGGAAAACTCAATATGACCTCAAAATGACCTAATGTTTAGTGAACCCTTTCTCTACCACGAGCAATGATCACCTAAACAACGATTCCACCTTAACGCACATAAGCACTTAGTATCTACCCAATTCTTCCCCTCTCTTGGAGTTTCTCTTAATGGTTAATCTCAACTAAAGAGTTTACAAGTGTTTATATAGGGTGTATTTCGTGCCTACTAACCATATTCCTTATTGAAGTAAGAGTCTACTTGTTTTGGAAGTCCAAAACTTCCCAAAACTCAAAATTCGGATAAAATATAGATTCCATGTCACGTCTAGCCCATGGCGCTTATCCCTGAGTGCCACGGTGCTGGCCATATCTAGCCTATCGCTGTGGCGCTAGGGACCCAGTGCCGCGGCGTTAGACTCATGTGCTGGGCGCCTTGGCGCTCAGCCCTGGTGGCCTTTCCACAAAATTCAAGTCCTGTTTCAATTCCCCGTTTGTGTCCTACACGTCCTAAACTTCTTTATACGTGTCTCACACGATCTAGCCTTCTTGTGACTTTCTACTTTAATATTCATCTTAATTCTTTTCCAACCAAGATTGTTGAATCACTAATTTTCCAACAAACTCTTTCTTAATTTAAAATCTTCCAAATAAGAAGACTTCGGAATCTGATCTACACTAATACTCTATCACATAAAGTTGAGTCCAGTTAAATCTCCACCAAGACTTAACTTTCCCCAGGCTAGTGACTTTGGTCTCCAAAGGCATTCGTGCACTTTGCATAGGGTATGAATGTGTTGCACTCATTTTTGACCCTTATCACCCCGGTGAGCACGGTTTGGATGTCGGCTAGTGGTCTACATTACCCTAACACCCCATGTTGGGCTACTCATGGCCATCCCAGTAAGCACATAGAGCCCCTTATTGTGCTTCTCATCCTCAAACCTTACAGGTTCTTTCTCTACCCTTAGTTTTCCTTTTTCCGCTCTAACCGAATACCCTTCCTCATCGAGCTTGCCTAGGGATATCAAGTTCCTCCTCAATTTAGGAACATGCCTTACATTATGTATGTCCCTAGTTTTTCCACCTTGCTTCCTCAGCCTTATGTCACAAACTCCATGATCTATCAAGTCATGTTATTTCCCATTACAGCTTTACCTCTCTTGACTTTATAGTTGGTAAACATCAATTTGTCAGGACACATATGGACTCTTCACCCCAAATTTAGTATCCCTTTACCAGCTTACTTTTCCCTTGAGGCTACTAATGAAAGAGCCCACATCTCTGTATAAGGTATTATCCACTTTGGGGTTCATGCACACGTCTTTCTCCTTCACGATTTTGTCCTTGATGGGTGGAACGAATCACCATCCCCAAAAGGTGCCTCACACAGGTACACGTGATCACTCCTTATAAGGACTTCACTTTGGACGAGTCTACCTGATGTGGGATTTGGGTATTACAATACCCCTCACCATCGAAAAAGAACCGTCCTCGGCTCTGATACCAAATAAAAGAGCCCACATCCCTGTGCAAGGTATTTTCTGCTTTAGGGTTCACGCACTCGTCGTTCCCCTTTACGATTTTGTCTTTTATGGGTGGAACGAATCACCATCCCCAAAAAGCGCCTCACACAGGTACTCGTGATCACTCCTTATAAGGACTTCACTTTGGACGAGTTTGCCCGATATGGAATTTGGGTCCTTACAACCGATATGTCTACAACTTCGGTATCTTCCTCAGTACCGATTGTAGCCCACCCTCTTTGGCCTTTTGATTTCGAACAATCCTTCATAAAGTGTCATTCCTTATTATAAAGGAAACACTTCTTGGATCTCCTCATTGATTGGTTCCTCTACCTTCTTTGTGCAAGCAATGTTGCTCTACTCTCAGACTCAGATCTCTTTGTCAATTCATTCGAGTTCAATGATGCCTTGATGTCATTTATTGTTAAAGACTCCATATCATATAGCAATGTATCCACAAAACTCTCATAGCTCTTTGACAACGAACTTAATAGGATAATGGCCTTGTCTTCATCCTCAGTCTTGATGCTCAGTTGTTCAAAACTTATGATGATCTTATTAAACTCGTCAATGTGGGCTTTCAATAAAGATCCCTCATGTATTGTTAGCTGATGTAGTTTTCTTTTTCATAAGAAGTTTATTTGTAAGAGACTTCTTCATGTACAATGCGTCGAGTCTCTTTCATAACCCCAAAATAGTTTTCTCATCACTAACTTCCCTTAATACTTCATTGCTCAATGCTAGGATTATGATGTTGTGAACTTTTTCTTGAATCATGTCCTAATCTTTCTGCTCAGACTTTGAGGTTATCATCTCATCGCTAGTTGAGGAGCTGACTTCCTCCAAGGCTGAGTCTAGCCATTCTTTCATTAGTAGAGCCCTAACCTTCTTCCTCTAAAGATTGAAGTCATTCATCCAATTGAACTTCTCTATTTCTTACTTGATTGTAGCCATGGTTTAAATACCCCAAGTGTGTATTATCAAACTTTTAGCTCTGATACCAGTTTGTTGAGGGAGGAAATGTCCTTCTCCCTCTTGAGGTTATGTTGAAGCGAAGAACCTCAAGCTCAATCTAGAATCCTAACCTCCTTGCTAAGCAGAATAACTTGTTAATCAAGCAAAATAGCAAGAATTCAAAGCAGGATATAAAAAAGCACAACACAATATGAAGAACCTAATGTGAAGAACCCTAGAGATTTTACAACCTAATGTGAAGATCCCTCAAAAGGATCTAATGTTTAGTGAACCCTTTCTCTACCACGAGCAATGATCACCTAAACAATGGTTCCACCCTAGTGCATACAAACACTTAGTGTTTACCCAGTTCTTTCCCTCTCTTAAAGTCTCTCTTAATGTTTAATCTTAACTAAAGGGTTTACAAGTATTTTTATAGGGTGTATTTCATGCCTACTAACTATATTCCTTGTTAAAGTAAGAATCCACTTGTTTTGAAAGTTCAAAACTTTTTAAAACTCAAAATCCAGATAAAAAATGAACTCCTTGTCGTGTTTGGTGCTATGGCGCTCATCCATGGGTGCTGCGGTGCTGGCCATGTCGCTCATCCCTGGGCGCTGCGGCATTGGCCATGTCGCTCCTAGCTCTACGGTCCTGGGCTTCTGTGTTGGGCGCCACGGTGCTTAGCCTAGGTGGCCCCTTTGCGTCTTCGAGTTCCATTTCGCTTTTCCTTTCGTGTTCTACACGTCCTAAACTTCTCCATACGTATCCCACACGTTCTAAACTTCTTGTGATTCTCCACTTTAATATTTATCTTAATTGTTATCCAAACAAAATTATTCAATCACTAATTTTTTAACATTTGTCCTGCATTGTCTTTTTTATATTGTTTAATTTTTTTAATCTACATTAGTACACTTAAAGTGTTGATTAACTGCATTCTCTTTTTGGTATTGTTTAATTTTTTTTATCTACATTAATACACTTAAAGTGTTGATTAACTGTTCTAGTATATCTTTCTAGAATATTTCTAAAACATTCTTGATGTGTGGATCTAAGCCCCGTATGCTAGAGTCCTTTGGTAACCGTGAATGTCTAATTAAGAGATTGCAGGTGTTGAATGTTAACCTGTTCTGCATAGAAAATTTTTAGTCAGCTCATTTGAATTCCAAATTTATAGCAATTGTGTTTTTGGTTTAAATTTCAGTTTTTGGTTAGGGTAAGTCTTCAGTGCAACAGGTTTACCACACTATTCTTATTCGCTTCTTATATATTCATGCAATATAAAGATTTATTTTTACAAAACTACCCATATGATAGTGGTTAGGAAAGAGGAAAGAGGAATGTTAGGGAAAGTCTTCAGTGCAGCAGGTTTACCACATTATTCTTATTCGCTTCTTATATATTCATGCAATATAAAGATTTATTTTTAAAAAACTACCCATATGATAGTGGTTAGGAAAGAGGAAAGAGGAAAAAGAAGGTTATAAATATATATATATATATACATGTTTGCATTAGGTGGGTTTATATATTACTAATATGGCTGTCCTCATTGAAGACTTGACTTCTTTCTCTTTTGTTCTGTTTTTATGGTTTAGATAATTATTTTTTCTTGCTATTGTTGAATAGTGTGTTGAAAAAGATAAACATACTTTGTAATTCATTTAATCAAGTAGACTATTAAGTAGTGTTTCCCAAGATACTGTTTAATTTCAGTTTTTGTTGGGGAAATTGAAGGCTTTTAATACCATCGAGTCTTATGCTAACATGAGCAAAGAGATTGATTTTGAAGCTTTCCTTAGGGTAAACCATGGATGTCTTCTGCTGCAATGCTTCATTTTCTTATTTCTGTTTACATATATCACATTAATAATTATTGGACCTAAAAGTGATATTGAATTAAGATGCTTTAATTTTAACAACATTAGAGCTGGGTACTTTGGTTCCATTCTGATTAACGTAATTTGAAGTGGGAACTTATAGTCTTTTAGTTAGACTAGAGATAGACATGGTGGACAACATATTGATAAACTGTATGAAATGGCAGACATATCTCAATTTGCAAGGTCATGCTGCTACGAAATAGGGCAATGCAAAGAACTCTTCATCATTTCTTAAGGCTGCCACAGCCACCGTTCTTCGCACAATCAGTGAATCGGAGAAAGCATATTATGTTGCTCACATAAATAACTATCTCGAGGATGATGCTTTGTTCAAGCAGTTTCTTCCTTTAGACCCCACCACAAACAATCTATTTATGCTACAAAATTTTGAATATTAATCAATGACTTGTTCTCCCTTTTGTCCAAGTTCTTTCATTGATTGTTTTTCAGAATTTTGCAAAAATTAGAATTAGCATATCTTATTATTCAATTCTAGAATGCCATTAGAGCGTGTCAATTGCTTATATTGTCTAAACAAACCAGTTAATCCAAAATCTATTTTTTAGCAACCTGCTATAAATGTTCTGAAAGAGGTACAAGCATTTCTTGAAGCCAACCCAACATAAATTATCACCATTATCATTTATGATTGTTGTTCAATTATTTTCTAAATGCTCTCATTTGTTTTTGTTGAGGGAGGTAATGCCTTTCTCCCTCGTGAGGTTATGTTGAGGCGAAGAACCTAAGATTCAGTCTAGAACTCTAACCTTCTTGTGCAACGGAATAACCTGTCAATCAAACAAAACTAACAAGAATTCAAAGTAGAAAATTAAAGAGCACAACACAATCTACGTGGTTCGGCCAATCGCTTACGTCCACGATGGATCCAAGGATCCTAGCCTCTCTTATTATAACTCCCTAGAGATTTTACAAGGAAACACAATATGAAGAACTCTCAAAAGGACCTAAACGTTTAGTGAACCCTTGTTCTACTACGAACAATGATCACCCAAATAACGGTTCCACCCTAGCGCACACAAGCACTTAGTGTCTACCCAGCTCTTCTCCTCTCTTAGCGTCTCTCTCAATGCTTGATATGAAATCAAGGGTTTACAAGTGTTTATATAGAGTATATTTCGTGCCTATTAACCCTATTCCTTGTTGGAGTAAGAGTCCACTTGTTTTAGAAGTCCAAAACTTCCCAAAACTTGAAATCCCGAATCAAAACGGACTTTTTCAAGCGTTCTGGCGCTGCGGCGCTCGTCCTTGGGCGCTGCAGCACTGGATAGAATCGCGCCCAGTGCTGCGGCGCTGAGAACCCAGCACTGCGGCGCTGGTTTCCTGTCCTGGGCGCCGTGGCGCTGATCCATTGGCGCCGCGGCAATGATCCCCGTAGCTATCCGCGTTTTCTTGCTCCCTTCGCGTCTTTGAGTCCCGTTTCGCTTCCTCTTTCGTGTCCCACACGTCCTAGACTTTTGCATACGTATCCCACACGTTCTAGACTTCTTGTAACTCTTCACTTTAGTATTCATCTCAATTCTTGGCCAACCAAGATTGTTGAATCACCAAATTTTCAACAGTTTTGCTACTCTTTATCTTTACACAGATTTCCAAGTTGAAATTGGAACTTGGGGATCTCCATAACAATCCTCAAGGTCTGCATTTAGAGGCAATTCATTCTGCTGGTTACGTTGCTGCTTTCGCTAATCCTCCTTTGGCTCCTAAATTGGCACTGAACAGATTGGATGGTGTTGTTTTGCAAGAATTTTGTTGCTGTAAGATCAAGTAACCTTGTGAATATAGCATATATACCTTGCCTCCATCAAAGAAGGAAAAAAGGAAGAAGTTTTCTTCAATTTCTTGCTTTCAAATCCTCATAGGTTCATTAACTCTGTTATTATTTCCAGTACACACATGTTGATCTTGCTTTTGGAGTACCAGGAGGCTAGCTTAAAGAGAAAGAAACTATAATTTGGACTGTTCTCCAGGTGCTGCATTTTCAACTTTTCTTTTCCAAGTAAATTTAATGCACTTGCAGTCATACACCTCTTCTCTTCTTTTTGATAATATTATGGTTTGTTTGTTCCTGTTATCTTATATTATAATGTGGCTAGTTTTCTCCATCTCCTTATCATACCAAATTATGTTATTGCAAAAATAGCAATTCATTTGTTCTTTAATAAATAATAATTCATTTTTTATGCAGATTCTTATAGGAGAAGGTGGCTCATTTTCAACAGGAGGCCCTGATAAAGGGACGCACTCACGTGTCTGTAGGTTTTTCTTTATTGTTTCAGAAGATATAAGGAGGCAGAAGATATATTGTCCCTATTGAATCTAAAATTATTTTTTGCTTCGGGTTTGAAAATGGGCTCGTATATCACAAGCCACCAGGCCTAAAGCTTGCTGCACAAACAGGGTGAAAGAAATAAATAAAACCAAGGATGCATTTTCTATTGTATTGTAAAAAACAGCTTTGTAATATTGCTCCATATATGAATATAAATTTGTCATATCTCCCTTCGTAGAGCTCCAATTAACGAACTGTAAATTGAAGTGAAAACTAGACATCTAGAAATTTCCATCAATATATGGCTTATAATTTAAATATTTTTGTGTTGCTCTTGGGAACTTTTCTAAGTTGACTGATGTACAGGGCCACTTTTGGCAATTTAACTCGTAGTGATACGTCCATTTGTTATTGTTCGTGTATAGAAGGAGGTCGGCCTCAAGCCGTTAGGTGATAATGTTTTTTCAGGTCCTGTTGATGTCATTAAATTCTGTTATGATTATGTACTAAAGAGTATAAATTAGGTGAATTTAAATTTTATAATTTATTATATGTAATTTTGAGTATTATTAATAATATTATTTTTGGTTTTTTTTTTATGTGTTTTATTTTTTAGATTTCGTATTACAATGTTATAATATAAATAATTTTAATTATTTAAATATTTTTTGTAAACTATAAATGTAGGTTATGATAAAATAAAATTGCAACTGCGGTATGCAATTGCATTTTTTTTTAATATAATGCCTGACCCTTTTGCGACGACCCTTTTTGAGAAAGTTACTTAGCCATCGCAAAAGACCTTTTTGCGACGGCTATTTCAAAAATTTACGATTATCACATCAATTTTGTTGTTCAGTGTATATTTGTATGCCCTGAAGTCTCCATTCTAATTTTGAAGCATGTTTATTTGTATATATGTGCTTTTTTTTGTCTTTATTCTCAAGAATTTTTTTTAAAATTTATTGTGAATACGAATTACTGCTTCCGTTTAAGGCATAAAACCATATATTCATGCTATCACTTGATTGTGAGTAGAATAATATTTTACATATAGTTATATTTTCCAAGAAAATAAGGAAGTTTTATGTTTCATATTTATTAAAATTCTATTGCTTTATTTTGTTATAAGAGTTTCAACGTCCTTTAAGATTTAGTAATAATTTGAGTAACGCAATTTTTGTATTGGATTCTACTTGTTTTATGAATTATATTTACCAATTTTGATTTGAAACTAACAAGTAATATGAATGTACTTTATTTTCGAAGAGGACATAATAAAGCAGAAAGTACTTCTTCATAAAAAAAGAGGAGAAAAAAAGATTTAGATATTATTTTAGTTGTCCTCCAAATCGGCAAATAAGTTTTGTTGTCTGTTTGGTTTTGAGAGGCAATTTATAATAATATCCTATCAAATGTGAAGGAAACTTCAAAATAATTTTGTTATTATTACAAATAAATTTATTTTCTATACTACCAGTAAGTAAGTGGTTAAATAAAATTAAGCTACATTATTTATCCACTTATTATATTAGTATTTGGAAAATAATGTTCCAGATAAGAACCAAAATCGTATATTGTAAATATCTAAATGCAAGTAGTAGTAGTAATAAAGGCATATTCTATGAAGGAACCGTACTGTTATGGGAATTATATATTGTTGTGAGTGATAATTAAATTTACATCATGATATATTCATAATGGATATTTTTCAAATTTTGAGAGTGTAATCATATTTGTTTGAATAAGTACCTTTTGAGGTTTTTATTATGTATGTATCCTATTTTAAAATTCGTTATGGATATATTAAAGTTCTATTCATGAATTTCACATATTATCTTAAATGGCATGTGGAGTTTCTGTATATTGTTTGAAATGTTTAGATATATACTTCTACCGATGTATATATCCTAGTGTAATATTTTATTTCGAACTAAGATTTAAATTATAGGGTCATATATCTCTATTGTTAATATTATAGATATACATACATGCTTATATTTGTGTATGTAATTTTTTCTATACAGTGGTCCTAATATTTTAAATGATTCTCTTGTTCTAATTTTATGTGGTGATAAATTTTTTAACTAGAAGGACAAAATTCTCTTAACTTTGAGGTGCATTGTCCTTGGCACTTCGTGATGATGAACCATTTGTCTTTACGAAACTAAGCATGCAAGTAAAAATGCTGACGAACCATCTGTCCTTACAAAACCAAGCACGTAAGTAAAAATGCTACTTATAAACCTTGCGAGTGATCCAATCGCATGATTCTCATATTTATTAAGAATAATTTTAGCAAGAGCATAAGAGATTCAATCCCAAAATGTGATAAGGTTAAAAATTTCATGAGGGCTGTTGAAAAGCAATTTGTAAATTCTAATAAGGTAAAGGCTAGCACCTTTATGAAGAAGCTTTCAAGTATGAAGCATAACAACTTTACCAATATACGTGAGCACATTATAGAGCTGAGGGATATTGCTGTTCAAATCAAGTTGTCAGAGATTGACATTTCTGAGTTATTCTTAGTTCATTTGATTATAAACTCTCTTCCTAAGGAGTATGGTCCATTTTAGATATCATATAGCACATATAAGGATAAATGAATTGCCAATGAACTCCTAACTATTGTGTTCAATAGGAGAAGAGGCTTAAAAATGAGAAGATAGAGGTTACTAATCTCACAACTCAAGATGAGGCAAATGACAAGAAGCCTATGGGTGGTCCTAAAAGATAAAAACAATGCACCAAAATTCAAGAAAGGTAATAATGTTAAGTGCTTCTTTTGTAAGAAAAATAGGCACATGAAGAAGGATTGCTTGAAACGTAAGAAATAGCTTGAAAACAAAGTACATCATTCATTTATGTATGTCATGAATCTCATTTTATTAAAACTTCTAATAATATATGGTGGATTGATTTTGGTACTACAATTCACGTTGTTAGTGTTATGAAGGGTTTCTAGGATCTAAAGAAGCTACTGGCAAATAAGCAATGCATCTATTTAGGAAATAGGATGAGCTTAAAGATTGAAAGCATGAGAATTTTTAGATTAGTTCTAAATTCTTGTTTTTATTTAGATCTTACAAACATTTTTTATATGTTATTGTTTTCTAGAAATTTGGTTTATGTTTCAAGACTAGTATTTTTGGTTTTAAATTTATGTTTAGAGATTCAAACTTTGGTTTATTTAGTAATGGTACAATTATTGACAATGGTTTTCTAGTTAATGGTTTACATAAGTTTAATTTGGATCCCACATATGAATGCTACCTTTCAACCATGCAAAATGCTAATTTGGTACTAAATATAGTATTATTAATGAACACTCTTTTAAATTATAGCATAAAAGATTGGCACACATCTCTATTGAGTGAATTAAAATATTAGTAAAGAAAGAGTTTTGCAAACTCTTAATTTTATTGCTTTTGGAATTTGTATAGATTGCATCAAGGGTAAAAAAACTAACAAGAATTTAAATAGTGCCAAGAGGAGTATTGAAATACTTGATGTCACGCTCCAGATCCAAAAGATCTGACGCACGATATAACTTACATTCATTCAATAATGTGCACTCATAAATAATATTGTATGAAATTTCAAACTTTAATTCAACATAAGAATCCTTAGCAAGTTGCTAGTAAGTTCAATACTAAAATCAACCTATAACCACACTTGGTGAAACATAAACCAAATACAACCACACTCAATAATATAATACATAAGTATTTATTCAATAGGGACAAATCAAATATCTTAACCTATGTGTCCCAAAAATAAAACACTCAGCAACCTAGCAACTTAGGAAACCTAAAGAACAGCAGAAGCCTTGCCAAATCCACTAAGCACACATATACCTTATTTATTTGAAATCATCATAAACTGTAATGAGTATAAAACTTAGTAAGCATACTAGTTTTTTCATATATCAAAATACAAATACATATATGTACACAATGCATGTGTATGATTTGCTGTGATAAATCAAAATCATAATATTTTCAAATCACATATCAGGTAAGTACTTACACATTTTTTCAAAACATATAATAGGAATACCATCACTCAACTGCTACTTAGTAGGACTTTCATATCATATATCACATAATGAGCCAAATGTCACTCGTACGTGACATACCGTATGAGATGAATAGTACAAGTGAGGTTTAAATTAATGATATATAATGCTCATGCCTGAAGGTAAGAGCCAAACTTTCACCCTGATCATCGGTGAGTCCTCTCACATGCACCAATACGCCACTGTATGAATGTGATGACTCAATCTTTCTTTAGGTACCAATAGAATTCTCCCTGCATACGGAACACATAACATATACCAATCCTAAAGAAAAAGCCACACATAAAGGCTCCACAAATGACATAAGGTGCCTACTAAGTAAATAGTGAGTTCAAGCATCCTCAAAACACATCTCATGGACATTTTTCACTTCAAAAACTTTCTTTGTTAAACCCATTTCATTTTGAAAGCGCACTTTAATAAATACAAGTATGTCCATACTTAATGTCAATGCTCACATTTATAAACATATGTCTTTCATATTTCATATCAAATATACTTTGTAATAACATAAACATATTTCTAAGCACATTTACAAAATCATACATAGACAATTATTATGCTTATTGTGATTTTAGTAAAAGTCTAGTATACTTACCTATTAGCATTTTCGGCTACAAGGCTTCCTTAACCTACTAGTGGAGATTAATCCTTTCATGAGCCTTAAAATTTATACAAAATACTTTAAATAGCTTACAAAATTACACATATTGCATTTATCACATCGAATTGGTCTAATTACTTGGTTTCTCAAAACCTGTCATTCTGACCACTTACACTTAACAAAATTTTCTTATACATCAAATGATGTTCAATTACTCCAAAATCAGAATATATATTTCTTAACTCATATATCCTCTTTACGTATGAATATTATATCATAATTCCTACACAATCCATTTCATAAACACCATCAAATCCAAACTATTATTCTGGCGGGATCAAGATATTTATTGAACAGTATTCAATCTCCCAATTTTATAAAATCATATACTAACTCAAAAATTATAAAAATACCACAAAATTACTCTTGACACATATTTAAATCCATAATAAATATTTTACTTCAAAATCCCTGCCAAAAGTATTTTAAAATTATTTTATTCTATAGCTTTAAAAATATGTTAATCAAATACTGCAATGAGCTGAAAATCATAATAATTTAACCACATTGAACTAAATTCTTAATTTTGAATATATCATATTAGACATATAAATTTATCATATTACATAAATTTGTAATTTTTGAAGAACATTTCAGTGGATCAAAAATTATTTGTCACTATATCATACTGTTAACACAGGAAATTTTCAGAATTTCAAGGTCATTTCGGTAAATTCACTACAAATTCAATTTCTTAAATTTTCAATCGATTCAAAGTCTCAAATGATTCTATACATGTATATTTTTATAGTCTCAAAATTTAAAACTAGAATCGAAGCACAATAATTTATAAAATTTTCGGATCAATAGACTATCAAGTAGAAATTCTGCAATTCATCATGATTTATCAAGCTATCTACATAATCATCATCAATTCTCAATATATCTTATAAAATTCACATCAAATCCCCAATTTTTCATTTATCCAGAAGTCAAAACTTAATTAACACCAATAAATTGAGAAATAGTTATGATATACCTCTTAAAACTCTAAATTTTAATTTCTTTTTCTTTTTCTTCTCTTTCTCTCTTTTCTCTCTCTAAAGGGGTGGCTCAATCCAAAATGAGTAAATTAGGATTTAAAATATGTATTTTTATACTAAGAGGCTAACGTTTAGTATTTATAAATTAGTCCCAAAACTTTCAAAGTATTATAATTTGGTCCTTAAAATAAATCTAAAGTCATGCAAATAAACCCAATACTAATAGTGTGTCCTTAATCTATACAAAAAATACTAATAACAATACATAAATTAAGTATCATCTATATACAAATAAAATATCAATATTATGCATATATATAAATATTTATTCTTTTCGGTGTTGGATAAGAGGTTACTACACTTGAAATCATACATATGGACATTAGTGGATCTTATTCTCCTTGTTTGAATAGTCAAAGGTATTTTATAAACTTTACAGATGACTATAAAAGGTATATGTATCTCAATCTCATAAATCATAAGGATAAGGCATTAGATGCATTTAAGATTTATAAAACAAAAGTAGAGATACAACGATACATCTTAAATTTATTTCAAGATATATATTTATATTAATTAGTGGAGATATTTCATAGAAAAGTGTTAAGTAGAGCCTAATTGCATCCTCTACCATGTATGCTAAGTTTGTAGCTTGTTATAGTATCATCCCAAGCTATTTGGCTAAGAAATATGATCATAGAGCCTTAAATTGTTGATTCCATCTCTCGACCCGATTTATTGTGATAATAATGTAGTTGTGTTTTATTCCAAAAACAATAAGATCAATAATGGTTCTAAATATATAGAAATTAAGTACTTCACAGTTAAGGACTTAATAAAGAAAGGAGATATTGTGGTTAAGCATATAAGAATTGAGTCCATGTTAGCTAATCCCCTTACCAAAGGTTTAAGACCTATAGTGTTTAACCATTAAGCCTCTTGCTTCTTTGGTTTAGTGCACAACTACAAAAATGGCCTTCGTTGACACAAAATTAGCATCAGTGAATGGTTTCACTGATACTGTTTTATAGTGTTAGTGTTGCTTGAGCCAGAAATTTACTGAAACTATATATGGTGACAGTGAATCATTGATACCATGGTATCACTGAATTGCTGATACTTTTAGTATTAGAGAATTCATGTTACCATAATATCAATGAATCACTGATACTATAGTATTTGTAGATGTAACATTATGGTATCAATAAATTATGGACACTATGGTATTAGAGAGTTACTATTACTATGCTGTAAAAAATTGAGTTAAAAAATATCAATTTTAATTTATTTTCTTAATGACTTGAAATTTGAATTATTGGATCAAAATTTGAATTTATTTTTAATTGTAAATTCATTCATAAATACCGCATCCAAATAAATATCAATTTTATCTACTTATTTAAATAAATAAAACTACAATTGTAAAGGCATCCAAATAAAGTTTCATAAACATTAAAAAGCATCTCAAACTGTATCTTAAAAAAGTTATAATAGCTACTAAAAAAAATTGCATACACTATCACTTCACTAAGGACTTAGGAGAAACTCCACTAAGAATGTCCTCTTCAAAACAAGTGTATTATGCCAACCCATCATCTTCTTCACAAGGATAACAGATATAAACACCAAACATTAGAGAAAGAATGAGGTTTCAAGTGCCTAAGTATATACTTAGATACTTCTCATGTCCAAATTAGAATGATGCATCACCTTTTGTATTATCGTGTCGATTATCAAGAAAAAGAAAATAAGCATTGAAAGTTGTTGAGGGAGGAAATGCATTTCTCCTTCTTAAGATTAGGTTGAAGTGAAGAACTTTGAGTTCAACCTAGAACTCTAACCTCATTGCGCAACGAAATAACCTGTTAGTCAAGTAAAATACTAAGAATTTAAAGCAAAATATAAAAGAGCACAACACAATCTTACGTGGTTCGGCCAATTGCCTGCGTCTACGATGGATCCAAGGATCCTAGCCTCTCTTATTAACTCCCTAGAGATTTTTACAAGGAAATTCCAATGAAAAACCCTAAAAAAGACCTAATGTTTAGTGTACCCTTGCTCTACCACAAGTAATGAATACTCAAACAATAGTTCCACCCTAGCGCACACAAGCACTTAGTGTCTATCCAATTCTTTTCCTCTCTTAAAGCCTTTCTTAATGCTTAAGCTGAAATAAAGGGTTTATAAGCGTTTATATAGGGTTTATTTCATGCCTACTAACCTTATTCTTTGTTGGAGTAAGAGTCTTCTTGTTTTGGAAGTCTAAAACTTTTCAAAACTCAAAATTCGAATTAAAACCGACTTGTTGACTCTTTTGGTGTCGCGGCGCTTGGCTTTGTCATGCCCATCACTGTGGCGCTGCATCACTCAGCCCTGGCCACCGAGGCGCTCAGCTCTGATGCCCCCTACACACATTTGCTTTGCTTCCTTCGCGTCTTCGAGTCCCGTTTCGCTTCCCCCTCCTTGTCCTACACGTCCTAGACTTCTTCATACGTGTCCCACATATTCTAGACTTCTTGTGACCGTCCACTTTAGTATTCATCTCAATTCTTCTCCAACCAATATTCTTGAATCACCAATTTTCCAACAAAAGTAATAAGAATTTGAAATTTTATAACATTGTAAAGTATGAAGATTAAACTTTAAACATTTTATTTTGATTTATACTTTTGCATACAATGATACACATGTTAACCTGGTCCTCGCCTAAAAGTTATTGAGCATAACATGTATTACAAAACAGAAGAACAAGAATCTAATACTTATTAGGAGTCAATAATTACTACTGTATAAGAGACTAGAAAAAACACTATAAGCTAAGAAAAATGATTGAAGGTCTTCATATTGTTAATAGAGGAAACAATTATTTGATTTGTTAAAAGAGTGAATAAATTATTTGATTTGTTAAAAGGGTGAACAAATTATTTGATTTGTTAAAAGAGTAAACAAATCAAATAATTTTCTCCTTAAAATTAATTTTTAGGTCTAATATTCTTAATTATCTTTTAGGTGATTTTTCATTTTATATGTAATTAGCTAGTTTAGTTTCTTCCTTAATCAACATAAGTATAGTCCTATAAATATAAAACTTACTCTTTGTATTTTGTATATAGCAATATACAGTTCTTGTTTAAATTATTTCTTCTCAATCTTTCAATTTTTCATAGTATCAAAGCCTCTTCTAGGTTAATTTTTGTTTCTCCACCATATGAACAGTTTTACAAACAATGTCTCAAATAGTACCTGTAACACAGTGATGTGAACAGTGTCATAATAGTGCCATGCAAAGTAGTCGCCATGAACAGTATGTGTAAATAATATCATTGCCTTAATCCCTAGATTTCTTATATGACTTCCGTTAATTTAGGAAAAGAGAAGGAGGAATTTACTAAGATGATGGCAAAAAAAGTTGCTAACGATATGAATTCCTTTACCATACATCACTCGGATCATCCAGGTATTGTATTGGTTACCAAAATGCTTGAAGGAGACAATTGTAGATAATAGAGCCACACTATGTGTATAGCTCTAAGTGCTAAGAACAAATTTGGATTTATCAATGAGACCATACAAGTATCACCTTAATCTGACCTTATATTTCTTATGTGGCAACAGTGCAATGAGATGTTATTATCCTACATTTTGAATTCAATTCAGTCTAATATTGTAGGAAGTGTTATTTATGTAAAAAATGCGAACGAAATATGGGAAAACTTGAAAGATAGGTTCTCTCAAGGGAATGACCCTCGAATCTATCAAATTCAATAAGAAAATATTGAACAATTACAAGCGTCTCAATTTGTTTCAACTTATTACACCAAGATGAAGTCACTTTGGGATGAGTTGGCTTCTTATTATGATCTAATTTCTTGTACTTGTAAGGGTCTAAAAGGCTTTGCCAATAGAGAAGAAAAAGAAAGGGTCATGCAGTTCTTAATGGGACTAAATGAATCTTATACCAGTGTGCAAGATTCAATTCTTATGATGAGTCATCTCCCAGACACACGCAAGGTTCATGCTTTGATACTCTAACAAAAGAGACAAGTTAAATTGGCCATTTGAAGAGAGAGAGCCAGTTATGCTAAGATACAAGTTTCAAAAGCTTCAAAAACTAAGGAGTGAGCATCCAAGAGAAAGAGGTAAATAATTTCTTAGCCAATTATTTTCAAATTAAAGATCTCGATCATTTGAAGTACTTTCTTGAAATAAAAGTTGCTTGATCTAAAGTAGAAATTCCTATCAACCAATAGAAATAATTTATTGGCTAGTTGTTTTCAGAATAAGGATCTTGATCATTTGAAGTATTTTCTTAAAATAGAAGTTGCTTGATCTAAAGTAGAAATTTCTATCAACCAATGGAGATACACACTTTACATACAAGAGGAGGCTAGACTTTTATATGCCAAACCCATAAAGTTTGTTTGTGAAACAGCCCAGAAAATCACATGCTTAGTCTGTTTATAAAACAGCCCAGAAAATCACATCTCGAAGTTACACATCAATTGTTACGGTATTGAAAAATGCTCTAGGACAGGGTCTTTTATTTTCTTCACATGGAAAGCTATAGTTGATAGGCTTTTGTGATGTAAATTAGGTTGGATGTCCAGATACATGACGATCAGTTATTGGTTATTGTGCTTTTCTTGGTAATTCACTTATTTAGTAGAAAAGTAATAAACAAGTCATAATATCACGTTCGTCGATAGAATCTGAATATAGATCCATGACATTAATTACATAGCGAATTAACTTGGTTGTGATACTTATTAAAAGATTTACATGTATCTCACTCAGAGCCAGCTCAACTCTTTTGTGATAACCAAACTACGATTTACATTTTACCTAACCCTTTCTTCATGAAAAGACAAAATATATTGAGATAGATTGTCATACAGTCTGTGAACAAATAAAAACAAAGAGCTTAAGACTTCTTTTGTGGAAAGAGGAAAACAAGTTGTGGATCTTTTTATCTAAGCCATTGGGTCAAGATGCTTTCTTCTTTCTACTTGGTAAGTTGGGAGTCCTTGACATTCACTCTCCAACGTGAGGGAGGAGTCCTTGACATTCACTCTCAATTACCTTTTAAGTTTAGTTTCCTTTTATATGTAATACCTAGTTTAGTTTTCTTTTTCTTTCTCAATATAGGAATAACCTTATAAATGTAAAGCTTACTCTTTTTATTTTGATGTACAGTAATACACAATTCTTGTCCAAATTCTTTCTTCTCAATATCAAATTTTCACATATTGAAGAAGATAAATGTATTCTATAGTACCAAATTTACTCTCTCTCATTACTTCTAAGCAAACTCTAATTATTTATTGTATAGAAATATCTTATTGCATATTACCTATCCTGATATTATCCTATAACGATGCAAATACATACTATTAAATTTTGTAGGTGTACTTAGCCTAAATAAGGTCATGAACCTTTTATGAAAATACAATTGAGTTTAATCACATTAATATACTTATTGTTTGACATTCATCAATATGATTTTTCCACTAATTAAAAACATGATATGCAACCATAATGCTAAAAGATTTATCATGAATGTCATTAAGTGTAGAAATTCCATGTATAAGACAGAATAGAATATCAGATGATAGAAGTTGACCTCATAATAATAGTATCATAAATCTAGAAAAACCAATGCTTTCTTGTTGGTTTCCTAATAGGAACATATGTAAATATATTAAGAAGAAAGTTGATCAGCTCGAGAGTAAGAAGATACTAGGGACACAAAGATAGTTATACAAGTTCGAAAATCACTAAAGTTTGGCCCAAATCAAACTCTACAGAGCAATAAACTAAATTGGGAATTGGATAAACCTACTAGGATGAAAAATCATTTAGTTGTTAAACCCCAAAAATAAGTTCATACTAATTTAGCCATTAATGAAGTAAAAAAAAGAATTCACAATGTTTACAAAGGAGTGGGAAAGACATAATGCCTAACTTTTTAATAAAGCAATATTTGAAGAAAAGAGACTAGAATAAGACTACTAAAAATCTCAATCACTTTCTTAGTAGGTGATATTTTGCAGAGCTTTATGAAAAAGGCACTAACTATATCACAAAAAAGGGTAGAACAAGAATATTAGCATGGATTGCATTTAATATGGTAGAAATGATGCTACCAAAGAAATCAAAATGATGCACTCTTTGGTTAGCCACTTATGTCAATAATATTAAGTACCAAAAACATACTATAAATCGAGAACAAAAATAAAATTGCACATACCTAAGTCATCTACTATGAGAATATATAGCAATTATTCTCCAGAACAATAAAATCAACACTATTCACTAAAGATCATTATTCTTTGTTGACTTCAAAAGATCATTACTATAAATTACAAGTCAACCTTATGAAGCAGGTATAAGTACAGAAGTAGAGACATCAAAAGAACATTTTTTTTAGAGTAATATGAAACAATAGTAAATTTAGACTAATAGCAAATCTCCATGCTTAATAAAATCAATAAATTACTTTCCATGTGCTGAAGAATGTCAAAACATTTCATACATACTAACAAGAAAAGCAAGGAAATGATATATGTACCTGATCATTGTAGAGCATATTTGTAAATTGAAAATTAAATATTTTATACTAAATTGTAAATTAAACTATATAAGTTAGCTTTTAATTAATAAATTGAATTGTTTATAACCTAATTTATATCAGATTGATATAGAATGCTATTATATAAATTGTAAATTAAACTTTAAACTTGTTAAGAGAAAGTGCTATTCTGAACTAACACAAAAAAAACTTGTAGTAATTGGCATGAACAGAAATTGCAAAAGCACCAAGTACACCTATAAATGCTCTGATGTATATGAAACTAGAAATTGAACTATTTATCAAGGCTTTCTAAAAGCATCCATTAAGGGAAAATGAGTTTTCATATCTCATAGTAGTTCAATCAAGGCTAAAATCTATAGGTAACGGTAAATGTCAATGTTGAAAAATTGGTGATTCAACAATCTTGATTGGATAAGAATTGAGATGAATATCAAAGTAGAGAGTCATAAAAAGTCTAGAACATCTGGGACACGTATGGAGAAGTCTAGAACGTATGGGACATGAAGGGGGAAGTAAAAAGGGACTTGAAAACGTAAAGGAAATGAAGACATCGTGGAGAGCTGCCAATGCCGCAGGGCCCAGGGTTGAACGCCGCAGTTCTCAACATAGAAGACCAGCGCCACAGCACTAGGTCCTCAATGCCGCAGCGATAGGCGCGAGAAGGTCCAGCGCTGTGACGCCCATGGACGAGTGCCGTGGCGCTAGAACGCATGAAAAAGTCCATTTTGGTTCAGGATTTCAAGTTTTGGGAGGTTTTGGACTTCCAAAACAAGTAGACTCTTACTCTAACAAGGAATAGAGTTTGTAGGCATGAAATATACCCTATATAAACACTTGTAAACCCTTGTTTAAAATTAAGCATCTAAGGTTTCAAGATGTAACCATAAGAGAGAACATATGAGCTAGGTAGGCACTAAGTGCGTTGTGCACTAGGGTGTAACCTTTGGGGGTGTTTTCTTCTTTAGGTTCTTTAAGTGAATAAAAGAGAAACACCATAGATCCTTTGGCTTAGATGCTCAGGCTATTTTTGTGTTCCTTGTAAAAATCTCTGATGAGGAGATACTGAGAGGTCTTAGGGAGTCATGATGATCAAGGGTAGATGTTTAGAGATCTCTATGGGAGATACTAAGGGGTCTTGTGGGATCATTGATGATGTAAGAAGATATTTAGTGATCTATTTCAATAGTAAGAGGCTGGATCATGGATCCTCTGTGGACGTAGGCAATTTGGGCCGAACCACGTATATCTTGTGTCTTATGATTGGTTTGTTTTCTTTATTTTTATTGGTGTGTTAATCTTATGCGTTCTTGCTTATGGTGTGAGTTACGATTTTTCGCTGTGCATAGAGTAAGAGGGGGTATCAAGGTTGTGGCTTAGTTGATGCCATTAGGGAGTCCAATTGAAGTGCATGGCTTGATATCTGCAACAATCAATTTAATTTTATTGTCCCAGGTAGTTGTACATCTAAATATTAGTTTTTTTGTACAATAAATCAGCCAAGTAATGATAGTCATATCATACTTTAATGCATCAAAATTTCATTAGTTGGAAGCAGAGGCAATCACCAAGATTTTATATATAGTGAAATTGTTTCCACTATATTTGATTAAAATGACTCATAAGACATTAAGAACAAGCAACCAAATCTTTTACTCAACAAACATTGATATGGATGCTCCTTTATGCATGCTAATTCTTTTATTTTTATTATTATGTCATGCAAACATTGCTCAATATTGATATGCACTTTGCAAAGCTGAATTCTTTATGATGATCATCATAATTGCATATTTTATTGTTGCATATCATATTTTTTGAATTTAATATACAATATGGTATCTTAAGATATCTCCCCTTAACAATAATTGTATATATATAAATATAATTTGAATCGAATATACAATTTAGTATCTTAAGATATTATGCCATAAGAATTACAATTATATATTTTTTTGAATTGAATATACAATATTGCACCTTAAGAATTACAGTTATATATATATATATATATATATATGAATTGAAAATACAATATAGTATCTTAAAATATTATGCCTTAAGAATTACAGTTATATATATATATATATATATATGAATTGAAAATACAATATAGTATCTTAAAATATTATGCCTTAAGAATTACAATTGTATATTTTTGGACGTCATATATAATGGTTATTTTTTAAGATCTCATATTGAATTATTAGTGACGTATAACTTATAAAGTCAAGTAATTTCAATTCATTGAAAAATTGTAATAAAGGCCGATAAGAAACATTGCATATTAATTCTGATCACACGTTGGTATTGATTTCTTACTACACTACTAAGTTCATTATTCATGTCGATATGATTATTAGTATTCTTGATTATGAAGGGTCTTATGTTGTAGAGATTAACATATAGATTAACATAGTCCAATGCTAAGATCTTATTAGATCGGATAAGTTTTTTAAAGTGCTAATTATGGATTATCCTTTCTTTTAAAAGGTGTACTCACAAGAAACATAATTTTTCTAATATTAACTCGGGATTCTTTTTTTCAAAATTGAATTTTTGTAAACACTTAAAATCAAATATTATTAGCCCAAGTGGGAGAATGTTGAGCTAATATTAATTAAATTTTTTATTTTATAAAAACATGTTAAATGGATAGTCCATTAATTAATCAGTCTAATAAATTTAGTGATCACTTTTAAATTGGATTGTATCATCTTTTGTGTAAAAACTTAGTTGATTGGCAAGTGTAGGCTATTAGGTCTCATTGAAGCCCATTATGGGAGTGCTCAGTGGAAAATTCTAATTTTGTGTATAAAAGCTAAGTCCCCTCTTTAACCTAGACTTACTATTAAGAACAGTATGTTCTTTCTTATTGAGAGCCATCAAAACTATCAATCTGAATCGTAAAGTAGAAGATTAGCTTTTAATTTATTGCAACGATCAATTAATGGTAATGGCTCAAACGTGTATTTTTTGGTAATCTATTTTCAATTATTGTATCTTTTTATTCATCTATGGTGTTAATCCATAATAATGTATCTTATAGTATTATAGATGTTGATTGGATTAATTTTCAACACTAACTACTTATGAAATTAAATTAAATAAATGTAAACATATTGAGGTGAAAGAAGTAATTGAAGAGATTTAGAGAGAAGAGAAAATATAGCTTGCATTCTCATTGATCAAAGTTTGAATTTATAGAGTTTACGATAAAACATAAAAGGAAAATGATAAACCTAAAAGAGAAATAAACCTAATAGGAATAAATTAAATAGAAAAAAAGATAAACTTAAAGGAGGAATAAACATCATAGAACTTGATAAGTCAAATACAACCAAGATACGAACTTATCTAAAAGGGAAAAACAAATCAATTTAAGCCCATTAATTTATAACCTTGATTTCCTTTATCATGCCTTGAAAGATAGAGCTCCAGGAGGAGAGTCTAGGAAATAAAGTAAAAATAAAGCTTCGTTTAGGAATAGAAATGGTAAAACCTTAATGTAAAACAAAAATAAAGGAGTTAAGAAGCAAAAAAATAAAATAAAAATTGCAAAAGAGGAAGTGATGAACACATGAAAATGCATATCTATTAAAAGAGTCAATCACTATTTAATGTCACTAATTTTAGCATTTTTGTATTTTTAGCTTGAAACAAAGTGTTCTTCTTAAATTGTGATTAATGAATGTTATTCACACAGGTTTAGGTAAAATAGACATAACTCTCAATATAGAAATCGAAATAAAGAAATTATTTAACCTGGAGTAATATGACTCAATCTTACACAAACTTGAAGAACAATTAAAAAGCCAAATCTAACATGTTATGGGTAAAAAAGTGAGATACAATAGAATCGGGCTATAACTTTTGCTCAGCTTGACCCAAGTCAAGTATTTGAACCATATCTCACAAAATATGTACCCAATTGGTATAATTATTAAAGCTGTAAAATTTTGACTTCATTATCAACAGCTCTTATGTTGATGGTAAAGTCCAAATCAGCCGTTATCATGGACCAAATTGTATTGCAAGTGAGTAAAAGGGTTGTTGGCTAAAATCTGATGTATCTTTAGAATTTTGCTTATATCTTATTGGATATGCATCCAATTTGTATGAACCTGGTGCCTATAGAAAGAAGAGATAAAATGCTACGACTTTTATGTTAGCCAAAAAGGCTATATCAGTCATTTACATTAGCCAAAAAGGTGCTACAAGTGGGTGAATAAGTTATTGGCCTAAATTATTACAGATTGATGTCACACTTAACATATTTCCATTCATTGCCTATATAAGGACACTCTTAGGACGTTTTCAACATTAGATAATCATTGTAATCTGGGCTAGAGTTCTTGGCAAGGCTAAGAGATGAATTTTTATGTGTAATAAATCTACATCTATCCTTTGATTCGTTGTTAAGAGCTATAAATGTTTATAAGTTTAGTTTTGCTTAAACTCTTATCTATTTTATTTTCTATAATCTAGAGGTTATAATTCTTATGTCTCATATATTTTCAGTTATGCTTTTCTTATATGATTCTTGTTGAATTATAATTGTTATTGGTTAAATTGTTTAATATGTTAATCTTTTACTGCAATATTGTCAATTGATATATTGTCGATCTTGGATTACATGTAAAGGCAATAAATGTTTGATATTCAAGTTGATCCTTTACTGCAATATTGTCAAAATGATATGTTGTTGATCTTAGATAACTTGTATAAAACAACATGATTTGTGTTAATGTTTGTGATGCGATATTTCTATATCATAAAATTAAGTGCAAGTAAACACTATCGTATGCAAGTAATAAAGAGACTAAATAAGTCGGATGTCGAACCCACATGGATAATTTTTTCTTTTTAACCAATTACTAAAATTGTATCTTTCTAATAATTATTCAGATAAATAAAAATCTAAGAATGAATGTAGAAAATATAAAAGTAAAAACACAATGCAAAGAGAATAGAGAGATAACAACGTAGAGAAAACCTAGGATTAGTATTATCCCTCAATATGCTTTTTAATGATTAATCTTCTATTATTTAACTCACTTAGTCTTTATTATTGATCAAGACACTAATGTATTCACAAGCCTCTTCCAAGGTCATGCAAGTATACCTTAGTTTACCAAATACCTATATTCCTATGGTACTTGTAATAAACTAAGATTCATTAAGATTAGGTCTTATTGATCATACATGCCAATTAGGTATATTCCTATCCTAAATTGAAATTTGCATATGCAACACTGAATGTTACTCTATAATCATGCATCAAATTACTTAGGTCTAAATATAATGATTCCTCTTCCGAGTTTATCAAAATATTACCAATTCATTCACCATATATTGGCTAGATATATTAAAGAATTAAACGCAAGTAATTTAAATAATAAAGGACTAAGTTTATTAAATATTCTAAAGATATGACAATTAAGCGCACATATTGAGTTCAAGTATTAACCCTAGAGAATAAGTTTAGCTCATGGCTACAAGAGAACAACAGTAAAAATAAAAATAAAACATGATTCAATCAATTGCAAACTAATGTAGACGTCGAATTGCTCTTGATTGACGTTGCTCTAGATTCTCTTGTTGCCGAAGAACACGTTGAGTCTCTCTCTAAGGTTGCTTCAATTAAACTCCTATTACTCTCCAAGACTTGTGCTTTGTATTTTTTAGTGCTCTAGGTTTTTCTTGGTCTAGGTTCTTCTCTGGTCTTCTTTTACGTCTAGGATTGAGTGGCCTTTTATAGGGTTTGATTTTAACTTGAAAAACTCAATTCTAGTCGTACTAGGATTTGCACTACCGCTGGCGCGCTATGCAGTTGTCGCTGGAGCGATGCGTGAAAAAGGCTTCACCGCTGGAGCGGTGGGATGATAGCGCTGGCGCAATGACTGTTTGGCGCTGGGGCGGTAGATACGACTTCAACAGGTCTTTATTCTAATTTCGATCACTATTCTAGAGCTGGGGCGATAAACCTCATGGCGCTGGGGCGCTGGACTTATATTTTAAAAACTTTGCATTTTAGTCCCTATTTTCGCTTCTTTAAATTTCGTTCAAGTCCTTATAAATAACAATAATGCACATAAATAGCCCTCTATTCTCATAAAATAATAAAATATCAATAATAAAAATATGAGAAAATATATGATAATTTTGCCCTTATCAGTTTGCAAAAGAGTTTAATCATATCAAATGCACGTGTTATCAAATGTGCTATATTTTACATATCTTCCGATTGATTGTTTAGATGTAAAACTGTTAATTGGAATGTGTTATATTTTACATATCTTTCGATTGATTGTTTAGATGTAAAACTGCCAATTGAGTTAAAAACATTGAATCAAAGTGTAGAGTAGATTTATAAAATATAATTGTGATTCTCGAAGCCTTGTTTAAATCATCATAAGATATTTTCTTAAATTCATAGACAATTCTATCTCATCCACTTAAACCAATTTATTAATTTTCTCATTTACTACTGCTTTAATATTTACTTCACCAACCTATTTTACCAAAAGCTTGCTTGTGGGATTGACACCTCAATATATACTGCGTTAGCCGTATTACATTTTAAACGTAAATAAAATTTGGCACCGTTGCCGGGGAGGCACATGAAGTGAAAGTTAGTTGCGTTTATTAATACTAAAGCGATTACTTTGTACATTTTCTTTTCTTTATAAAATCATAGTTTTATTTCGTTTGTTGTAATTTATTTTATTGTTCATGATTGGCTCTACCACCTAATTTATTTTATTTTCTTTAGTTAATTTGTTATATTTTATATTATTTTAATGGCTAATTTTACTGCCTAACTTAGTTCATTTTCTTTTATTTTTATTGTACTTCACACTTTATTTCTTTATTACACTTTAGTTTATTTATTGTACTTTATTTATTTATTGCTCTTTATTTTTTTATTTATTTATTACACTTTTTTATTTACTGTACTTTATTTAATTTATTTTTTGCTCTTTATTTTTTTAGTTAATATGTTGTATTTTTATTTTATTTTAATGGCCGATTCTACCGCTTAACTTTGTATTTATTTACTTATTGTACTTTTATTTATTTATTGTACTTTGTACTTTGCATTTTATTTTTCTTTATTTATTGAATTTTCTTTTCTTTTATCTATTTATTGTACTTTTTTTCTTCTTCTTATCGTACTTTACAATTTATTATCTTTTGTTCATTTATTGTATTTATATTTCATGGTTGGTCTTACCACCTAGCTCATTTTTATTTCTTGTTATGTTTTATTTCACTTTTTAATTTCCCTTGAGCATTTCTTTCATAAAAAAAAAAATTGTTAAGATGCATGCATTGACTTAGAGACAAATGAGAAAGATTCGTGAGAGAAGTAAAACTAGAACCATCACCACAATTTGTAAGAGAAGAGAATTCACCATCTAGTTCATCATGTAATTCCAACACAATGAGCCAACACGAAGATAACCTTGTTAGGTCTCTAAACGATTACTTGCATCCTACTCGCACAGTCATGCCATCATGCATTATATTTTCACCTAACACACCACATTCGAATTTTAAACTTAGAATGATACAACTTCTGCCTACTTTTCATGGTCTAAATAGTAAAAATTCTTATGTACATGTTAAGAAATTCGAAGAGGTAATTGCTACCTTTCATAACCAATTTGAAGCCATAGACACTGTTAGGCTTAAATTTTTTCCTTTTTCATTAAAAGACAAAGCAAAGAGTTGGCTATACTCTTTGAGGCCGAGGTCTATAGGAACTTAGGTAGAAATGACCCAAGCATTTTTCAATAAATACTTCCCACAATACAAAACTAATGGCCTAAAAAGATAAATTTCTTCCTTTTCCAAAAAAGACAGTGAAACCTTATATCAAGCATGGGGAAGGTTTAAAGAGTTGCTAAATCTGTGCCCTCACTATGGGTATGAAAATTAGCGATTGGTTAGCTATTTTTATGAGGGACTCACAATTAGAGAGCGTCAATTTGTTGACATAATGTGTAATGGGGAGTTTCTTCATAAAGATCCAGAGGAACTATAGAATTCCTTAATGACTTAGCCAAAACACCCCATACATGGACTAGACCTAGCATGACTGAAAGCACAAATAAGTCATGACCTAGTTGAGTTTTCCATCTTAGGGAAGAGGATAGCCTCAAAGCCCAGTTAGAGGTCTTAACTAAGGAGTTAGAGTCCTTAAAACACATATTCTTGGGATCAAGTGATAACTTTCCTATCATCATTTCTTCTAAACTTAATGCTGAATAAGAGGAAAAATTGATAAAATTATTAAAAAAATATAAGTCTGCACTATGTTGGACCATAGCTGATATTAAAGGTATTTCTCCATTGATATGCTCTCATAGAATTCATTTAGAGGAAGGTGCCCAACCTCATAGGGACCCACAAAGAAGACTTAACCCAACCATGAAAGAAGTAGTGAACAAAGAGATCTTGACACTATTAGATGCTGGTATAATCTACCCAATTTCTCATAGTTAATGGGTAAGTCCAACTCAAGTAGTTCTTAAGAAATATAGGGTTACTGTTGTGGAAAATGAGAATGGGATACCTGTTCTAACTAGGGTAGTAAATGGTTGGCGAATGTGCATTGATTATAAAAAATTAAACACAGCCACTAGGAAAGACTATTTTTCATTGCCTTTTATCTACCAAATTTTAAAATGTGTAGCTGGACATCACTTTTAGTGCTTTCTTGATGGGTATTCAGGATATTACCAGATTGAGATAGTTATAGATGATCAAGAAAAAACTACTTTTACACGCCATTTTGGTATTTATGCTTTTTATAGAATGCCATTTGGATTATGTAATGCACTAGCTATTTTTTAATGTGGTATGTTGATTATTTTCTCTAATATAGTTAAAAAATGCATGGAAGTTTTTATGGATGATTTGACTATTTTTGGTAATTCTTTTGATTTATGTCTACTTAACTTGAAAGCTATTTTGAGTAGACGTGAAGAAAAAGGACTTGTGCTAAATTGAGAGAATTGTCATTTCATGGTATCTTTAGGAATCATTTTAGGGTACATTGTATCTAAAAGAGAGATAGAGGTTGACAAGGCCAAAATTAAATTAATCTCTAAATTACCTACACCAAAAATAATAAAAGATGTCCGATCTTTTCTTGGACATGCTGACTTTTACAAAATGTTTATACAAAATATTTCTGCCATATCTAGACCATTGTGTAACCTTTTACTAAAAGATGCAGAATTGACATGGACACAAGAGTGTGAGGAGGTATTCCAAACACTCATTGCCAAACTCACCACTGCTCCTATCATGCAATCATTGGAACCTCCCATTTGAAATTATGTGTGATGCAAGTAATTATACTGTAGGAACAGTTCTTGGGCAATGAAGGGAGGGAAAACCCTTCGTTGTTTATTATGCTAGTAGGACTTTGAATGATACTTAGAAGAATTACACTACTACTGAAAAAGAACTACTAGCTGTTATTTTTATCTTAGACAAATTTCGTTCTTATTTGATTGGTTCACCTATTATTATTTTTACTGACCACACGGCCCTTAAGTACCTTCTTTCTAAGAAAGATGCTAAAGCTTGTTTAATTAAGTGGAATCTTTTTTTATAGGAATTTGATCTAACCATCAAAGACAAGAAGGGTGTCGAAAATGTTGTTGCTGATCATCTATCCTGCCTTGAGTTCACTGACTCCACTGATTTGCCACCTATTCGAGATGATTTTTCAAATGAACGTCTTTTTACTATAAGCCAAATACATTGGTATGCACATATCGTAAATTATTTAGTTTATGGTGAACTTTCATCTAACTGGAGTGCACAAGATAAGCGTAAGTTCTTGGTTGAGGTACGTAAATTTTATTAGGATGACACATATCTTTTTAAATACTGTCTTGACCAAATTATGAGACGTTGCATTCCTAAAAGTGAATTTTCTAGTGTCTTAAAGTTTTGCCATAGTGCTACTTGTGGTCTTTATTTTTCGATGAATAAGACAGCTGTGAAAATTTTACAGTGTGGTATTTACTGGCCCACTTTGTTCAAAGACACTAATAATTTTTGTCATTCCTATGAAAGATGTCAAAGGTTAGGTGTTTTATCTCGAAAACATATGATGCCTCTTAACCCTATTCTTGTTATTGAGATATTTGATTGTTGGGGTATCCATTTTATGGGTCATTTTCCCTCATTTTTTGGACACTTTTACATCATTCTAACTATTGACTATGTATCAAAATGGGTGGAGGCTGTTGCTTGTCGTACTAATGATAATACAACTGTGATAAAATTCTTAAAAGAAAATGTGTTATCTAGGTACGGTACACCATGTGTCATCATTAGTGACCAAGGAACAAATTTTTGTAATCGTTATTTTGAAGCTTTGATGCGTAGGTATAGTGTTCTTCACAAAATTTTTACTGTATACCACCCACAGATCAATGGATAAGCCAAGCTAGTAAATAGAGAGGTTAAACAGATTTTAAAAAAGACGATTAACCCGAATCGCAAAGATTGGTCTCTACGCCTTTCTGATGCATTATAGACATATCACATTGTATACAAAACCATCTTAGGAATGTCTCTATGCCGGCTTATTTATGGGAAAGCTTTCCATTTACTTGTTGAGCTAGAGCATAAAACTTATTGGGTTGTCAAAGCTCTTAACTTTGATTTGAGTACTGCAGGTCTCCAGAGAAAGTTACAATTGTCAAAAATAGAAGAGCTATGAAATGACGCAGATGACAACTCCAGAATTTATAAAGCTAAAATGAAAGCAGTTCATGACAAACAAATCTCAAGGAAATACTTCAAGCCAAATCAACGGGTTTATCTTTATGATTCTCGATTGCATTTACACCCTGAAAAGTTAAGATCTCGATGGACTGGTCTATTTATGGTAAGATATATTTTTTCTAATAGTGCTATCGAAATCGAGGACCCCACTGATGGAAGAACTTTTAAAATGAATGGACAGCGGCTGAAAAGCCATATGCAAATGATAGACCACTCTATGTACCTAGACGAGATCCCTATTGTAGATCTTGTCTATCATGCTTGATCGAGTTCAATCTATCTGTACAATATTTTATATTTTGTCTATATTTTATCTTTTGACTTTTTATTTTTGCTTTTAGTTTCTTTCACATTTTATTTTACTTTATTTTCTTCTTTTTCATTTTTTCTTCAGTGTGATTTTATTTTTCGGTAAAGTGGCGGATACAGTACTTCATAACTATTAAAGTCGATTTCCTAGTTCCCTAAAAACTGTCCCTCAAACTTTGCATTCATCCATTTTCGTTCTTTCAAAATAGATCGCATTCTTGCCTACTTTAAAAAACGTTTTTCTTCATTGCCTCAAAATGCTATACTTAAGATTTACAAATCACAGTGTGAAAGGTTATGGCTATTGATGTTGAGTAATATCCCTGTGGATATTCATTGGTTAAATGAAGCCAAGGTCCGATTATCTAGTGAGTTTGCAAATGATTTTATTTCTTTTATGCCTAGTCTTGGAAGAAGCTCTTATGCCAAAAGGCGACGAGTAAAGAGGTTACAAGTTTGTCATAAATGTGCTTGATGGAATTGGAACCACAATTGTCGTTCTTTAGGATTTGCACCTAAAAATCAAGAAGACAAAATTCAGTTCATTAAAGATAGATTGAGTAAGGAGTCTTTGGATGATATCCTATTGACTCTTGAGACGTATCCTTGTGGGCTCGTGCAACGTGAACTTCTCGATTTATAGAACAAATTAAAAAATGAACATCAATGGTATAGTCTCGAAAATCTGACTCTAAAAGACCCTGTTTGCCAATTTATAAGAAAATTAGATGGGAAGCCTATCCCCGACCTATAGAGGCCGTTTAAGCCATTACTGAACATAAAACTAGAGGAAGATGTGAGCCACAATCACAACTACTTATAAATACATATGTTTTAAATTCAAAATTTTAATTTATTTTGTTTTATTTTATGAATAGTAGGGCTACTCATATAGATGTCTTAAATTCAAATCTCTTGGTTAAATAGTGCATGTGGGTCAATATGTTTAAATTTTTGTGTTTTATTTTTAACTTTCTTCTGACAAACTATCAGATTACCACAATTATTGTTATCATTTGGTACTCTATAAATACAACACCTTATTTTCTTTATTTTTATGTATTGAGATAAATGTGAGTGTAGATATAGAGGAAACCTGAGTCAACAATTCTAAAATATATGTGTATTTTATGGATCTAGTCTTGAGGAAATAAAGTGTTTGTAGAAGTAGTAAACAATCTAGGAAAAGCATTAGCTGCAAGAAAAATTCATTTGATTTATGGAAGGGGTAGCCTTGGGTTAATGGGGTGTGTGTCAACAGCTGTACATTTAGGAGGAAGTCAAGTTTTAGTCGTGGAAAACTTGATTGGTAAAAACAATCAGGGAAGAATTACGAGTCTCATCTATGCATGAACGTATAGCTAGAATGCTTTACAATGCAGAGGCTTTAATTGCTTTACTAGGTGGTTTTGGTACCTTGGACGAAATTTTTCAAATTGCTTCTTGGACCCAGCTGAATATCCACCAAAAACTAATAGGTTTGTTGAATGTTAATAGCTATTTTGATTACTTACTTTGTTTTCTTAATTAAGATGTGGAACAGAATTTTATTTTACATTTGGTGACACAGATCCTTATTTTTGCTACCAATGTGGATGAATTGAATGACAAATTACAGACAGTTACTTACGAACCTGATCCAACAATAACTTGGAATTGATTCGTCAGTGGGCCTTAACAAGTGAAAATTGTATCTGATACTTCGTTTATAAATTTTCTTTGTTTTATTTATTTATCAGCATCATCATTTTACTTTATATTTGCTTAAGTGTATCTCAGGTTTATTTCTTTCGAATAACTAACGTTTCAGGTAATGTCTCCTATACTTTATTTCTTTCTATTTAAATATTGAGGACAATATTTCATCTGGTTTGGGGAGAGGATAGTAGATATAAGTTATATTTTTCATTCTAAAAAAAAAAGATAATGGGGTTTGACATTTGATTAAAATGACAGAGTAAAGAGTTCATTTTTAAACTTTTGAAACGCATTTTAACTAACTTTTTATTGTTTTATTTTATATTTCATGTATTGTTGTTTATTGCTTGTAGTCTTGGTAATTTTTATATAAAGGAATTTGTTTTTCTACCTAGGTATGATTTCAAAATTATTTAGGCTGAGTCACTGGTTTTACTTAGGTTACTAAAAAATGACTTTCAAAATATTTTTGAGCACAATGCTAAGTCTTATGGTAAGACGAACGATTCAAATTATATAGCAAAGAGAATTCTCATGTTTAAATATATATTTTTATAATCTCAAATATCGTTTGTGAGTAAGTGGAAAGGTTGAGAAAATAACTTATGAACCTTCATTGATCATTTGAATTAGTTAATTTTTTATGATAACAAATCCCATGTTCATTGTAATATATTAATTTATTAAATATTAAAAGGTTTAAATACATAAGTGATGTAAACTAAAGAACTTCAAGACTTCAATAAAAATAAATGGCATATTGAAAATTATTCTGACACTGCATGAGATAGAAGATTTGCACAAAATTGATTACAAAAGAAATATAATTGTGTTAACTTTCTAAGAAATTTTATGGAAGTCAATTTGAAGTTGTTTACTGAAAGTCATGGCCAAATCACTTAATCATATTGAAGTTAGACCAAAATGTAAAGTTTTAAAAGTTTTAAAAAATAGAATAAAATGCAAACAAATCAAAACTTTGGTAGGATCACTATAGGGGGCACTGTAGCAATGTTCAATTCACTGTAGCAGTACTGTAGCAACGGATAATTTTTTGGTTCCTTTTAAATACCTCACTCATTAGAAGCTATTTACAATTTTGAAAAGCATTATATGTTAATTTGAGAGCCTCTTTGTTCTTACACCTTCATATTAGCTCATTTAAGAGTTTACAATCTTTTATATTTATTTTAATTCTTATATTGGGTTTAGTTAAGCGTTTGTAAGAAACACTTTAAGAGTAGAGTGATTACTCTTTTATTGTAAGGGTTCAATTAGTATTTTGGAAACTAATTTTTTGTAGAAGTTTTTTGACACCTTAGAAGTCAAGTGTATTGATTATTGACTTTGGTTTAAGACAAGCTAGTGGAATCTTCAACGTAAGCTACTTGGGGCATGGACGTAGACCGTGTAAAGTGCCGAACCACGTCAATATTCAGGTGCAATTCTCTTTACCCCTCACTCTATTTTTTTTTTATTTTAGTTATCATCTCGTGCTTATTTATTACAATTTATTTGTTGCTAAATTTGTTTATAATTTAAATAATAGCATAATTATTTATATTAGTGCATTAATTTTTAATTATACAACTCACTCCTCTCTTGGGTTGCCTATATACAATTTTCACATACATTTTTATTGATAAATGCTTGAATCTATATAGTTTACAATAAATTAAAAGAGAAATAAATCTAATAGGAATAAACTAAAATTAAAAAAATATAAATAAAACTTTAAAAGTCAAATATAATTAAAATACGAACTTATCTAAAAAAAAATAAATCAATTTGAACTGAAATAACTAAATTGGATTCTTAATTTCCTTTACCAGTAAATGAAGTTAGGCAAAATGGGTAGTTAAACACAAATGGACCATCTACTTTATAGTTTTGTCAAATCCTATTATCATAAATATTTGGGACTATTTTCACGGTAGGTGATTAAATATTTGTTTTCATGCTGGCCGAGGGAGCTAAACTGTGGATACATTCATCAACGTACCTGAGTTTAGGTCATGATTTTGGTATGTCGATTACGAAATTTGGCATGTGCAGATAGCAATACCTCTTAGAATTTGTCCAATTTGGAGCTAGCAGAAGAATTTGTCCTGGGGTGTCACTTGGTGTTGCCAATGTTGAGCTTCCACTTTCTCAGTTACTTTACCATTTTGATCGGAAACTTCCCAATGGAGCAAAGCAACAAGAAGTGGAGTTGGCTGAGCTTTTGGTGTCAAAGTGAGAAGAAAAAACGATCTCTAGTTGTATTTGAGTCGTTTAATGATTTTAAGTTGCTTATTTAAGTAGATAAGAATTAGTTTTTTTTACAAATAAACTTGTAATTTATTATTTTTTTATTAAGAGAAATTCTCATTTTTATTTTATAAATTAGTTATTTATATTTTATTTATGACGTCTTTTTAAGTTTAGCAATGATAGACCTACCCACATGATTGGAGGAGAATCGTCCCAACTGATAAAGGAGGAGCAAAAAATCCAAATTAGCTAGCATCGCTTCTGTCTTTAAATGGTAGATGAATATGGCCTAGGGAGCTGAACTGTGTGTACACATTCATAAATGTACCTGAATGTTGATCATGATTTTGATAGATCGATTATTATATATTCTGGCATGCGTGTACACATTCATAAATACTAATCAATCACTACATTACTTGCCTACATTGTTTTTATTCAACATGGAGCTCCAATTCCCCTCGTTTCTACTTCTTTTCACTTTCTTTACCTTCGTGTTCATAGCACTAAAGGTAAGCAAGCTGGGCACCAAGATCAACAATTCGTCTTCAAGCTTACCACCAGGACCATGGAAGCTGCCACTTATAGGAAATATGCACTACTTCATCTTCTCTCATCCTCACCGAATGCTAAGAGACTTAGCGAAGATATATGGTCCTCTGATGCACATAAGACTTGGCGAAGTAGCAATTATTGTGGTGTCATCACCTGAGGCTGCTAAAGAAGTAATGAAAACTTATGATCTTAACTTTGCTCAAAGGCCACCTCTTCTTGGTCCGAGTATTGTATCTTACAATGGTACAAGCATTGGCTTTTCACCATATGGAGATTATTGGAAAATGATGAGAAATATTTGTATATCCGCACTTTTGAGTCCGAAATGTGTGGAATCTTTTAGATCAATAAGGGAAGAAGAGGTATTGAAGCTTATTAGATTGGTTTCCTCGAAAGCAGGATCGAGGATCAACCTTAGTAGAAAAGTTATTTCAATGATATTTGACATCACATCAATAGCGGCCTTTGGTAAAAAAATGCAAAAATCAGGAAGCGTTTATGCCTCTTGCCAAAAAATTGTTGGAGTTTTCAGGAGGTTTCTCTATTGCTGATGCCTTTCCTTCATATAAAATTCTTCAGTCAATCTGTGGAATGAGGAGTAAACTTGACGAGCTTCATTTCTCAAATTGATATAATTCTTGATAACGTCATTGATGAGCAGAAAGAGGGTGAGCAGGATGAAGATATTATGGATGTTCTCTTGAAATTGCAGAAGCATGGAGACCTTGAATTGAGCTTAACTAATGACAACATCAAAGCAGTTCTTCTGGTTAGTATCTTAGCCCTGTTAATTTCTTTCATATCATATCATCATATGATGCACAAAATTCCACTTCTTGATGTCACCTGGAGATCAATGTACCGAATTTCAAAACAGAACTTCGTATGAGTTTTCTTATCATATCATATTATGTCATCGCATATGAGATTTGATAAATTCTTTCCTTAATTGATCGATTACATGCCTCCCAATGACATGCATCTGACTCCTGTTACTCAATTGGTTTAACGGTAAAATTTTATAAAATGGTACAAAAAGGTTTGTAATTCAAATTGATCTCCGCACACAAAGGCATGTGGGAATTTAGTTTATATCTCAAGGCAAAAGAAAAACCTATTTTTCTTTTTTTTTTAAACAAATTGGATAGAAATGAGAAACTTCTCACTTATGAAACAACTATTTTTGCACTTCATTTTTACTCGAATTTGGATGGACATAAGTGCCTTGCACATTTACAACCAGCTGAGAAAAGTGTTAGTATTTTAACTCTTATAACTTATTTAAAAATATAATAAAATTATATTAAATATTAAGATTAATAAATCACACAAAAAAACACAAGAAATTTAACATGATTCACCCTAATTTAAGTTACATTTACATATGAGAGAATAATCCATTATAATTTTAAAATATAAAATACAATAGCAATCTAATTATTTTCTATATACCTCTCACATAATTTTTTTCTTATAATTTTTTATTAATTTTTTAATCTCTTTTATATAATGAGTGATATTTAATTCTTAGCTGAATTTGTATTCCTAATTCTAATACAACTTGGATTCTACCTTTAATAAGGTAAATTATACAAGGAAAGAAACAACTTAAGAATCCTTAAACCTACTCAAATACAGAAATTTAGGTTTTCCTAAAGTTTGGTTTAATCCAAAAAACAAAACCTACTTTAATGTATAGTATATTAACTTTTGTTTAATTGTTGAACTCAAATTTGCAAAATCCTACTTCAGGACATCTTTATTGCTGGGACTGAGACATCGTCTACAACTACAGAATGGGCAATATCCGAATTGTTAAGAAATCCAGAAGTGATGGAAAAGGCACAAGCAGAGGTGAGGAATGTCTTTAAAACGAAAGGAATTGTTGATGAAACAAATCTTGGTGAATTAAAATACTTGAAGTTAGTTATCAAAGAAACTTTGAGGTTACACCCTCCTGGACCTTTGTTACTTCCAAGAGAATGCCAGAAAAATTGTGAGATTCTCGGATATATTGTTGAACGTCACGATTCAGTGAAGCCATATTCATCAATGAATTTCAGTAGTTATTACATCATCAGCTTTGCATTTTGGTAAGAACAATCTTTAGATTTGGCGTATGTGGCGTCCATTGGCAAGGATGAGAATTTAATTCAATTATATGAGACTTGAAAGATTATATGGTCAACATAGGAATATTTGAGATATGTAAGAAACACCAATTGAAATGCACATGATGCAATCTTTTTTTTTCTCATTCAGAGATGTGATTGCATATTATTTATTGTTGAGGGAGGGAACGCCCTTTTCTTTTTTGAGGTTATGTTGAAGCGAAGAATCTCAAGTTCAACTTAGAACACTAACCTCCTTGTGCAGTAGAATAACTTGTTAATCAAGAAAAATAGCAAGAATCCAAAGCATGATATAAAAGAGCACAACACAATCTTACGTGGTTCGGCTAATTACCTACGTTCATGGTAGATCTAAGGATCTTAACCTCTCTTATTAACTCTCTATAGATATACAAGGAACACCCAATGTGAAGAACCCTCAAGAGAACCTAATGTTTAGTGAACCCTTACTCTACCACAAGCAATGATTATCCAAACAACGGTTCCGCCCTAGCGCACACAAGCACTTAGTGTCTACCCAATTCTTCATCTCTTTTAGAGTCTCTCTTTATGTTTAATCTCAACTAAAGGGTTTACAAGTGTTTATATAGGGTGTATTTCGTACCTACTAACCTTATTCCTTGTTAGAGTAAGAGTACACTTGTTTTGGAAGTCCAAAACTTTTCAAAACTTAAAATTCAGATAAAAACGGACTCCATGTCGCTTCTAGCTCCACGACAGTCATCCTTGGGCGCCGCGACACTGGCTATGTCTTGCCTACAGCCATGGTGCTGGGTTTTTGTGCTGGGCACTGCAGTGCTCAACCTTTGTGGCCCCTCCGCATCTTCGAATCCTGTTTTGCTTCCACCTTCATGTTCCACACGTCTTAGACTTCACCATACATATCTCACACGTTCTAGACTTCTTGTGACTCCACTTTAATATTAATCTCAATTCTTGTCCAACCAAAATTATTGAATCATTAATTTTCTAACATTTGTTCTGCATTCTCAATTTGGTATTGTTTATTTTTTTCTATCTACATTAATACACTTAAAATGTTGATTAACTGTTCAAGTATATCTTTCTAGAACATTTCTACAACATTCTTGATGTGTGGATCTATGCCCCCATGTGTTAGAGTCCCTTGGTAACCGTGAATATCTAAGTAAGAGGTTGCAGGTGTTGAATGTTAACCTGTTCTGAATAGAAAATTTTTAGTCACCTCATTTGAATTCCAAATTTATAGCAATTGTGTTTCTGGTTTAAATTTCAGCTTTTTGTTAGGGAAAGTCTTTAGTGCAACAGGTTTGTCTCATTATTCTTATTCGTTTCTTATATATTCATGAAATATAAAAATTTATTTTTAAAAAACTACCGAAATGATAGTGGTTAGGAAAGAGGAAATAGGAAAAAGAAGGTTATATATATATACATGTTTGCATTAGGTGGATTTATAAGTGCTTCGAAGCGATTGATGAAAGGCCCGCTGGTATCACTGATGATATCTAGTGGAATGCGATTGACGGTAATGCAGTTGCTGATCTG
This sequence comes from Ailanthus altissimus, assembly GCA_946807835.1. Taxonomy (NCBI): domain Eukaryota; kingdom Viridiplantae; phylum Streptophyta; class Magnoliopsida; order Sapindales; family Simaroubaceae; genus Ailanthus; species Ailanthus altissimus. Next base: position 25,643,850 of record OX327704.1, on the reverse strand, counting down.
CATCTAGCACTTGCTGATAACGTGCTATCTAGTGTAGCGGAAAAGAAGACAGCAAAAGAGATCTGGGATACTCTCATTAAATTGTATGAGGCTAAATCTCTGTACAACAAGATCTTCTTAAAAAGGAGATTGTACACTCTTCGAATGACAGAATCCACTTCAGTGACGGAGCACATCAACACATTAAATACTCTATTTTCCCAACTCACTTCCTTGGGGCATAAAATAGAGGCAGGTGAACGTGCAGAGATTCTACTTCAAAGCCTACCAGATTCGTATGATCAACTTATCATCAACTTGACGAATAATATCCTATCGGACTTCTTAGTCTTCGATGATGTTACAGCTGCTGTACTGGGAGAAGAACGAAGACGGAAAAATAAAGAAGACAAACAGGAATGTTCGCAGCAAGCAGAAGCTTTGACAATGATGAGAGGTAGATCAACAGAACGTGGCCCCAGTGGGAGTCAAAATCATGGTAGACCAAAATCCAGAAGTAAGAAGAACGTCAAGTGCTACCATTGTGGCAAGAAAGGCCATCTGAAGAAGGATTGTTGGGGATTGAAGAAAAGTGCAGAGGACAAACCACAAGGGAATATTGCAAGCACCTCAGATGATGGTGAAATTTTATACAGCGAGGCAGCAACAGTTGTTGAAAGCAGAAAACGGTTCTCTGATGTATGGCTCATGGATTCAGGAGCTACATGGCATATGACCTCTAAGAGAGAATGGTTCCATCAATATAAACCTACCTCTGGAGGATCTGTATATATGGGGAACGATCATGCTTTGGAAATCGCTGGAATAGGATCCATCAAGATGAAGATGTACGATGGTACTGTTAGTATTATCCAGGAGGTGCGACATGTGAAAGGCCTCAAGAAGAATCTTTTGTCATTGGGACAATTAGATAACACTGGGTGTAAGACCCAAATTGAAAATGGGATAATGAAAATTCTCAAAGGCGCGCTTGTAGTAATGAAAGCAGAAAAGGTTGCTGCAAATCTGTACATGCTTAATGGAGAAACACTGCAGGAAGGAGATGCATCTGTTGTATCAACTAGTTCAGCAGAAGAGTCAACGATAATGTGGCATCGCAAACTGGGCCATATGTCAGAACGAGGTTTGAAGATTCTCTCTGATCAAAATTTACTTCCTGGGCTCAAATCGGTTCATTTACCTTTCTGTGAGCACTGTGTCACAAGTAAGCAGCACAGATTAAAGTTCAGCACATCCAGTTTTAGAAGTAAAGAAATTCTAGAATTGATCCACTCTGATGTTTGGCAAGCACTGGTGATGTCCTTAGGAGGAGCGAGATATTTTGTGTCATTCATAGATGATTACTCCAGGAGATGTTGGGTGTATCCAATCAAGAAGAAGTCATATGTGTTTGAAGCTTTCAAAATATTCAGAGCGCGTGTAGAACTTAAATCAGAAAAGAAGATCAAGTGTTTAAGGACAGATAATGGAAGAGAATATACTGGTGAGGATTTTATTGCATTCTGTCAACAAGAAGGCATCAAGCGGCAATTCAGCACAGCTTACACGCCTCAGTAGAATGGAGTAGCAGAGCGGATGAACAGAACCTTGTTGGAGAGAACAAGAGCTATGTTGAGAACTGCAGGTTTAGCCAAGACATTTTGGGCAGAAGCAGTCAAAACCGCCTGTTATGTGGTAAATCGGTCACCATCAACAGCAATCGAGTTGAAGACACCGATGGAGATGTGGACTGGAAAACCAGTTGATTATTCTCACCTTTATACATTTGGAAGTCCTGTGTACGTGATGTATAATCCCCAAGAAACAACGAAGCTGGATCCAAAATCCAGAAAATGCCTTTTCTTGGGATATGCTGATGGAGTCAAGGGGTATCGCCTGTGGGATCCCACTACCCACAAGGTCGTCATCAGCAGAGATGTGATATTTGCAGAAGATAAACTGCAAAGGAATGATAAAGATGATAGCACAGTGAAGGAAAATCCAGAGACTACAATGGTACAAATGGAAAATAATCAAGTACAAGAAGATTCAGACTCTCCTGAAGCAGCACCAGGGCACGAAGAACAAGAACCAGCAGAGTCTGAGGCTACAGATGATCGTCGATCAACTCGTGAGAGATGACCACCAGCGTGGCACTCGGAGTATGTCATGGAGGCTCATGTTGCATACTGCCTTCTAACAGAGGATGGAGAGCCAACAACTTTCCAGGAGGCTTCTAAAAGTCAAGATGTTTCTCTATGGATGACAGCAATGCAAGAAGAGATTGAAGCTTTGCATAAGAACAAAACATGGGAGCTGGTTGCACTGCCACGTGGAAGAAAAGCCATTGGAAACAAATGGGTCTACAAGATCAAACGGGATGGCAATGACCAAGTAGAGCGGTATCGTGCGAGATTGGTGGTGAAAGGTTATGCTCAGAAAGAAGGTATTGACTTTAATGAGATATTTTCCCCTGTGGTTCGACTCACGACAGTCAGAATAGTCTTGGCAATGTGTGCTACATTTGACTTACATCTAGAACAGCTAGATGTGAAGACAGCTTTTCTTCATGGAGAACTTGAAGAAGAAATTTATATGCTCCAACCAGAAGGTTTTAAAGAAGAAGAAAAATAGAACTTGGTTTGCAGGTTGAACAAATCTCTGTACGGTCTCAAACAGGCGCCGAGGTATTGGTACAAGAGATTTGATTCCTATATCATCAGCCTTTGATACAACAGACTTAGTTCAGACCATTGTACATACTACAAAAGGTTTGAAGATGATAATGATTTCATTATTTTACTGTTGTACGTGGATGACATGTTGGTGGCAGGCCCCCACAAAGATCGAGTCTAAGAATTAAAGGCACAGTTGGCTAGGAAATTTGATATGAAGGACTTGGGACCAGCAAACAAGATTCTAGGGATGCAAATTCACCGAGACAGAAATAACAGGAAGATTTGGCTTTCTCATAAGAACTACTTAAAGAAAATCTTGTGGCGCTTCAACATGCAAGATTGTAAGCCAATTAGTACCCCACTCCCTGTTAATTTCAAGTTATCCTCTAAGATGTGTCCTAGCAAAGAAGCAGAGAGGAATGAGATGTCTCGAGTACCGTATGCATCAGCAGTGGGAAGTTTAATGTTCGCTATGATTTGTACCAGACCAGACATTGTACAAGCAGTGGGAGCAGTTAGTAGATACATGGCGAATCCTGGTAGAGAGCATTGGGGTTGTGTCAGGAGGATCCTTAGATACATTAAGGGTACGTCAGATGTTGCTTTATGTTACGGAGGATCAGATTTTATTGTTAAGGGCTATGTGGATTCAGATTTTGCAGGAGATCTTGATAAAAGAAAATCCACTACTGGCTATGTGTTTAAACTTGCAGAAGGAGCTGTAAGCTGGGTTTCGAAACTGCAAACTGTTGTGGCATTATCTACTACAGAAGCAGAATACATGGCAGCTACACAAGCTTGCAAGGAAGCAATTTGGATACAAAGATTACTGGAGGAGCTCGGGCACAAGCAAGAGAAAGTTGAATTGTTTTGTGACAGTCAGAGTGCCTTGCACATTGCAAGGAATCCAGCTTTTCATTCAAGAACGAAGCACATAGGTGTTCAATATCACTTTGTTCGTGAAGTGGTAGAAGATGGAAGTGTGGATATGAAAAAAATTCATACAGATGATAACCTAGCAGATGTGTTGACCAAGCCCACCAATACCAACAAATTTGTATGGTGCAGATCCTTCCATGGCCTAGCAGACATGTAGGCAACATGGCTTTGGCGAAGAAGAAAGAATGGTGTGGAGACTTGATTGATTTGCAATCAAATCTCCAAGTGGGAGAATTGTCAGCAGCTGGCACCGTGTGCCAGCTGCAAATTTGCAATGGTGGACAGCCAAGAAATGGCTGTCCACTTGCTCAATTCTCCCTATAAAAGGGAGAGTTTAGCAATGTATTTTCCATTGCAATTTAGAGAGAGTTTCTAAAGCTTTGAGATAGTTTTTGAGTGATTTAGGAGAATTGGGTGTATTGGGGTTTTGGGTTGTAAGACTAAAACACTACAATACTTGTATTCTCCATTTCTGATAATAAAAACTTCTTCTGTCTTCTCCCGTGGACGTAGGCTAAAAGCCGAACCACGTAATCTTGTCTTTGTCTTATTTTTATTTTCATTATTTTTCTCAATTTCGCTTTAGCTGCGACCCTGCATCACCCCTCAATTTCCTAACAGCTACGAAACAGGGCAATGCAAAGAACTCTTCATCATTTCTTATGGCTGCCACAGCCACCGTTCTTCGCACAATCAGTGAATCGGAGAAAGCATATTATGTTGCTCACATAAATAACTATCTCGAGGATGATGCTTTGTTCAAGCAGTTTCTTCCTTTAGACACCACCACAAACGATCTATTTATGCTACAAAATTTTGAATATTAATCAATGACTTGTTCTCCCTTTTGTCCAAGTTCTTTCATTGATTGTTTTTCAGAATTTTGCAAAAATTAGAATTAGCATATCTTATTATTCAATTCTAGAATGCCATTTGAGTGTGTCAATTGCTTATATTGTCTAAACAAACCAGTTAATCCAAAATCTATTTTTTAGCAACCTGCTATAAATGTTCTGAAAGAGGTTCAAGCATTTCTTGAAGCCAACCCAACATAAATTATCACCATTATCATTTATGATTGTTGTTCAATTATTTTCTAAATGCTCTGATTTGTTTTGCTACCCTTTATCTTTACACAGATTTCCAAGTTAAAATTGGAACTTGGGGTACTCCATAACAATCCTCAAGGTCTGCTTTTAGAGGCAATTCATTCTGCTGGTTACGTTGCTGCTTTCGCTAATCCTCCTTTGGCTCCTAAATTGGCACTGAACAGATTGGATGGTGTTGTTTTGCAAGAATTTTGTTGCTGTAAGATCAAGAAACCTTGTGAATATAGCATATATACCTTGCCTCCATCAAAGAAGGAAAAAAGGAAGAAGTTTTCTTCAATTTCTTGCTTTCAAATCGTCATAGGTTCATTAACTCTGTTATTATTTCCAGTACACACATGTTGATCTTGCTTTTGGAGTACCAGGAGGCTAGCTTAAAGAGAAAGAAACTATAATTTTGACTGTTCTCCAGGTGCTGCATTTTCAACTTTTCTTTCCCAAGTAAATTTAACGCACTTGCAGTCATACACCTCTTCTCTTCTTTTTGATAATATTATGGTTTGTTTGTTCCTGTTATCTTATATTATAACGTGGCTAGTTTTCTCCATCTCCTTATTATACCCAATTATGTTATTGCAAAAATAGCAATTCATATGTTCTTTAATAAATAATAATTCATTTTTTATGCAGATTCTTATAGGAGAAGGTGGCTCATTTTCAACAGGAGGCCCTGATAAAGGGACGCACTCACGTGTCTGTAGGTTTTTCTTTATTGTTTCAGAAGATATAAGGAGGCAGAAGATATATTGTCCCTATTGAATCTAAAATTATCTTTTGCTTCGGGTTTGAAAATGGGCTCGTATATCACAAGCCACCAGGCCTAAAGCTTGCTGCACAAACAGGGTGAAAGAAATAAATAAAACCAAGGATGCATTTTCTGTTGTATTGTAAAAAACAGCTTTGTAATATTGCTCCATATATGAATATAAATTTGTCATATCTCCCTTCGTAGAGCTCCAATTAACGAACTGTAAAATGAAGTGAAAAATAGGCATCTAGAAATTTCCATCAATATATGGCTTATAATTTAAATATTTTTGTGATGCTCTTGGGAACTTTTCTAAGTTGACTGATGTACAGGGCCACTTTTTGCAATTTAACTCGTAGTGATACATCCATTTGTTATTGTTTGTGTATCGAAGGAGGTCGGCCTCAAGCCGTTAGGTGATAACGTTAATTCAGATCCTGTTGATGTCATTAAATTCTGTTATGATTATGTACTAAAGAGTATAAATTAGGTGAATTTAAATTTTCTAATTTATTATATGTAATTTTGAGGATTATTAATAATATTATTTTTGGTTTTTTTATGTGTTTTATTTTTAAGATTTCGTATAACAATATTATAATATAAATAATTTTGATTATTTAAATATTTTTTGTAATTTATAAATGTAGGTTATGATCAAATAAAATTGCAATTGCGATATGTAATTGCATTTTTTTTTTATATAATGCCCGACTCTTTTGCGACAACCCCTTTTGAGAAAGCTACTTAGTTGTCACAAAAAAATATTTTTTGCAACGGTTATTTCAAAAATTGATGACTATCGCATCAATTTTGTAGTATATATGTGTATGCTTTGAAGTCTTCATTCTAATTTTAAAGCATGCTTATATGTATATATGTGCTTTTCTTTGTTCTCGAGAATTTTTTTAAAAATTTATTATGAATAGGAATTACTCACTTCTTCCGTTTAAGGCTTAAAACCATATATTCATGCTATCACTTGATTGTGAGTAGAATAATATTTTACATATAGTTATATTTTCCAAGAAGATAAGGAAGTTTTACGTTACATATTTATTAAAATTCTATTGCTTTATTTTGTTATAAGAGTTTCAACGTCCTTTAAGATTTGGTAATAATTTGAGTAACGCAATTTTCCTATTGGATTCTACTTGTTTTATGAATTATATTTACCAATTTTGATTTGAAACTAACAAGTAATATGAATGTACTTTATTTTCGGAAAGGACGTAATAAAGCAGTAAAGTACTTCTTCATAAAAAAAAAAAAGAAAGAAAAAGATTTAGATATTATTTTATTTGTCCTCCAAATCGGCAAATAAGTTTTTGTTGTCTGTTTGGTTTTGAGAGGCAATTTATAATAATATCCTATCAAATGTGAAGGAAACTTCAAAATAATTTTGTTATTATTACAAATAAATTTATTTTCTATACTACGAGTAAGTAAGTGGTTAAATAAAATTGAGCTACATTATTTATCCACTTATTGTATTAGTATTTGGAAAATAATGTTTCAGATAAGAACCAAAATCTTATATTGTAAATATCTAAATGCAAGTAATAAAGGCATATTCTATGAAGGAACCGTACTGTTATGGGAATTATATATTGTTGTGAGATGATAATTAAATTTACATCATGATATATTCATAATGGACATTTTTCAAATTTTGAGAATGTAATCATATTTGTTTGAATAAGTACCTTTTGAGGTTTTTATTATGTATGTATCCTACTTTAAAATTCGTTATGGATATATTAAAGGTCTAATCATGAATTTCACATATTATCTTAAATGGCATTTGGAGTTTCTGTATATTGTTTGAAATGTTTAGATGTATACTTCTAGCGATGTATGTATCCTAGTGTAATATTTTATTTCAAACTAAGATTTAAATTATTTGGTCATATATCTCTACTATTAATATTATAGATATATATACATGCTTATATTTGTGTATGTAATTTTTTCTATGTAGTAGTTCTTAATATTTTAAATGATTCTCTTGTTCCAATTTTATGTTGTGATAAATTTTTTAATTGGAAGGAGAAAATTTTCTTAACTTTGGGGTGCATTGTCCTTGGCACTTAGTGATGACGAACCATTTGTCTTTACAAAACCAAGCACGCAAGTGAAAATGCTGCTTATAAACCTTGCAAGTGATCCAATTGCTTAATTCTCATATTTATTAAGAATAATTTTAATAAGAGCATAAGGGATTCAATCCCAAAATGTGATAAGGTTACAAATTTCATGAGGGCTGTTGAAGAGCTATTTGTAAGCTCTCATAAGGAAAAGGCTAACACCTTTATGAAGAAGCTTTCAAGTACGAAGCATAACAATTTTACGAATATACGTGACCACATTATAGAGATGAGGGATATTGCTACTCAAATCAAGTCTCTAGAGATTGACATTTTTAAGTTATTCAAAGTTCATTTGATTACAAACTCTCTTCCTAAGGAGTATGGTCCATTTTAGATATCATATAACATATATAAGGATAAATGAATTACCAATGAACTCTTAACTATGTGTGTTCAAGGAGAGAAGAGGCTTGAAAATGAGAAGATAGAGGTTGCTAATCTCACAATTCAAGATGAGAAAAATGACAAGAAGCCTAAGGGTGGTCCTAAAAAACAGAAAAACAATGCACTAAAATTCAAGAAAGGCAATAATGTTAAGTGCTTCTTTTGTAAGAAAAATAGGCACATGAGGAAGGATTGCTTGAAACGTAAGAAATGGCTTGAAAACAAAGTATATCATTTATTTATGTATGTCATGAATTTCATTTTATTAAAACTCATAATAATATATGGCTGATTGATTCTGGTACTACAATTCACGTTGCTAATGTTATGAAGGATTTCTAGGACCTAAGGAAACCACTGGCAAATGAGCAATGCATCTATTTAGGAAATAGGATGATCTTAAAGATTAAAAGCATGAGAATTTTTAGATTAGTTTTAAATTCTTGTTTTTATTTAGATCTTAAGAACACTTTTTATATTTCATTGTTTTCTAAAAATTTGGTTTATGTTTCAAGACTAGTATTTTTGGCTTTAAATTTGTATTTGAAGATTCAAACTTTGTTTTATTTAGTAATGGTATAATTATTGACAATGGTTTTCTAGTTGATGGTTTACATAAGTTTAATTTGGATCCTGCATATGAATGCTACCTTTCAACCATGCAAAATGCTAATTTGGTACTAAACGTAGTATTATTAATGAGCACTCTTTTAAATTATGGCATAAAAGATTGGCACACATCTCTATTGAGCGAATTAAAAGATTAGTAAAGAAATAGTTTTGCAAACTCTTAATTTTATTAATTTTGGAACTTATATAAATTGCATCAAGGGTAAGAAAACTAACAAGAATTTAAATAGTGCCAAGAGGAGTATTGAAATACTTGAGATCATATATATGGACATTAGTGGATCGTATTCTCTTTGTCTGAATAGTCAAAGGTATTTTATAACCTTTACAGATGACCATAAAAGGTATATGTATCTTAATCTCATAAATCATAAGGATAAGGCACTAGATGCGTTTAAGATTTATAAAACAAAAGTAAAGAAACAAATATACATCTTAAATTTACTTCAAGATATATATTTATATTAATTGGTGGAGATATTTCATAGAAAAATGTTAAGTAGAGCCTAATTCCATCCTTAACCATGTATGTTAAGTTTGTAGCTTGTTATAGTATCATCTCAAGCTATTTGGCTAAGAAATATGATCTCAGAGTTGTAAGTTATTGATTCCATCTCTTGACCCATTTTGATTTATTATGATAATAATGTAGTTGTGTTCTATTCCAAAACCAATAAGATCAATAATGGTTCTAAATATATAAAAATTAAGTACCTCATAGTTAAGGACTTAGTAAAGAAAGGAGATATTATGGTTAAGCATATAAGAACTGAGTCCACGTGAACTAATCCCCTTACAAAAGGTTTAAGATCTATAATGTTAAAGCATTAAGCCTCTTGATTCCTTGGTTTAGTGCACAACTACAAAAATGGCCTTCACTAACACTAAGTTAGCATCAGTGAATGGTTTCACTAGCACTGTTTTATAGTGTTAGTGTTGCTTGAGCCAGAAATTTACTGAAATTATATATGGTGTCAGTAAATCATTGACACTATAGTATCACTGAATCGCTGATATTTTTAGTATTAGAGAATTCTTGTTACCATAATATCAGTGAATCATTGATACTATGGTATTTGTAAATGTCATATTATGGTAGTAATAAATTATTAACACTATGATATCAGAGAGTTACTGTTACTATACTGTAAAAAATTGAGTTAAAAAAAATTAATTTTAATTTAATTTAATTTATTTTCTTAATGACTTGAAATTTGTATTATTGGATCAACATTTTGAATTTATTTTTAATTGTAAATTCATACACAAATACCACATCCAAATAAATATCAATTTTATTTATTTATTTAAATAAATAAAACTACAATTGTAAAGGCATCCAAACTAAGTTTCATAAACATTATAAAGTATCTCAAACTGTATCTTAAAAAAATTATAATAGCCACTAAAAAAAATTGCATAAACTATCACTTCACCAAGGACTTGGAAGAAAATTCATTAAGAATGTCTTCCTCTAAACAAGTGTATTCTACCAACCCATTATCTTCTTCACAAGGATAACAGATATAAACACCAAACTTTAGAGAAAGAATGAGGTTTCAAGTGCCTAAGTATATACTTAGATATTCCTCATGTCTAAATTAAAATGATGCATCACCCCTTATACTATCGTACCAATTATCCAAGAAAAAGAAAATAAGGATTGAAAGTTGTTAAGGGAGAAAACGCCATTCTCCTTCTTAAGATTAGGTTGAGGCGAAGAACTTTGAGTTCAACCTAGAACCTTAACCTCTTTGCGCAACAGAATAATCTATTAATGAAGCAAAATAGCAAGAATTCAAAATAGAATATAAAAGAGCACAACACAGTCTTACATGGTTCAGCCAATTGCCTATATCAATAATGGATCTAAGGATCCTAACCTCTCTTATTAACTTTCTATAGATTTTTACAAAGAAAATCCAATGAAGAACCCTCAAAAGGACCTAATGTTTAGTATATCCTTACTCTATCACGAGCAATGAATACCCAAACAATAGTTTGACCCTAGCTCACACAAGTACTTAATGTCTATCTAGTTCTTTCCCTCCCTTAAAGCCTCTCTTAATGCTTAATCTAAAATAAAGGGTTTACAAGTGTTTATATAGGGTTTATTTCATGCTTAATAATCTTATTCCTTGTTGAAGTAAGAGTCTTCTTATTTTAGAAGACCAAAACTTTCCAAAACTCAAAATTTAGATTAAAACTGACTTTCTGACATTTCTAGTGCCACGACACTTAAAATTATCATGCCCATCACCACGGTACAGGGCTTCTGTGTTGGGCGCTGCAGCGCTTAGCCAATATCTTCCCTACGCGAGTTTTTTTGCTTTTTTTCAAGTCTTCGAATCCTGTTTTGCTTCTCTCTTCGTGTCCCACACGTCCTAGACTTCTTTATACGTGTCCCACATTCTAGACTTCTTGTGACTCTTCACTTTGGTATTCATCTCAATTCTTATCCAACCAAGATTGTTGAATCATCAATTTTTCAACAAAAATAATAAGAATTTGAAATTTTATAACATTGTAAAATATGAAGATAAACTTTAAAGATTTTATGTTGATTTATGCTTTGCATACAACGATACACATGTTAACCTAGTCCTCGCCTAAAAGTTCTTGAGCATAACAGGTATTACAAAATAGAAGAACAAAAATCTAATACTTATTAGGAATTAATAATTACTACTACATAAGAGACTAAAAAAAACACTATAAGCTAAGAAAAATGATTGAAGGTCTCTATATTGTTAAAAGAGGAAACAAATTATTTGATTTGTTAAAAGAGTAAACAAATCAAATAATTTTCTCCTTGAAATTAATTTTGAAGTCCAATATTCTTAATTACCTTTTAGGTGTATTTTCCTTTTATATGTAATTAGCTAGTTTAGTTTTTTCCTTAATCAACATAAGAATAGTCCTATAAATGTAAAACTTATTCTTTGTATTTTGATATACAGCAATATACAATTCCTGTCCAAATTATTTCTTCTCAATCTCTCAATTTTGCATAGTATCAAATCCTTTTCTAGGTTAATTTTTGTTTCTCCACGACATGAACAGTATTGCAAACAATGTCTCAAATAGTACTAGCAACATAGTGCTGTGAACAATGTCATAATAGTGCCATGCAAAGTAGTCACCATGAACAATATGTGTAAATAGTATCGTTGCCTTGAGCCCTAAATTTTTTATATGACTTCTGCTAATTTAAGAAAAATGAAGGAAGAATTTACTAAGATGATGGCAAAGAAAGTTATTGACGATATGGCTACCTTTACCATACATCACTCGGATCATCTAGGTCTTTTATTGGTTATCAAAATGCTTGAAGGAGACAAATGTGGATTATAGAACCACACTATGCGTACAACTCTAAGTGCTAAGAATAAATTTGGATTTATCAATAAGACCATACAAGCACCACCACAATCCGACCCTATGTTTCTTGTGTGGAAACAGTGCAATGATATGTTATTATCCTAGATTTTGAATTCAATTCATTTTAATATTGTATGAAGTGTTATTTATGTAGAAAATGCGAACAAAGTCTTGGATAACTTGAAAGATATATTCTCTCAAGGGAATGATCCCCGAATCTATCAAATTCGATAAGAAATTGTTAAACAATTATAAGCGTCTCAGTCCATTTCAGCTTATTACACCAAGATGAAGTCACTTTAGAATGAGTTGGCTTCTTGTCATGTTCTAATTTCTTGTACTTGTAAGGCTCTAAAAGGCTTTGCCAAACGAGAAAAAAAAGAAAGGGTCATGCAGTTCTTAATGGGACTAAATAAATTTTATGCCAGTGTGCGAGATTGAATTCTTATAATAAGTCATCTCCTAGACACATGCAAGGTTCATGCCTTGATACTCTAACAAAAGAGACAAGTTGAAGTGGCCATTTAAAGAGAGAGAGCCAGTCATGCTAAGATACAAGTTTCAAATGCTTCAAAAACTAAGGAGTGAGTGTCCACGAGAAAGAGGTAAATAATTTCTTAGCTAATTGTTTATAGATTAAGGATCTCGATCATTTGAAGTACTTTCTTGAAATAAAAGTTGCTTTATCTAAAGTAGAAATTCCTATTAACCAACAGAAAATATTTATTGGCTAGTTATTTTTAGATTAAGGATCTTGATCATTTGAAGTATTTTTTTAAAATAAAAGTTGCTTGATCTAAAGTAGGAATTTCTGTCAACCAATGGAAATATACACTTTACATACTAGAGGAGGCTAGACTTTTATATGAAACAACCTAGACATTACTTACTCGATCAACATGCTTAGTCTGTTTATGAAATAACCTAGAAAACCACATCTCGAAGTTGCACATCGGGTGTTACAGTACTTGAAAAATGCTCTGGGACAGGGTCTTTTATTTTCTTCACATGAAAAGCTACAGTTGATAGGCTTTTGCGATGCAAATTGGGTTGGATGTCCAAACACATGATGATCAGTTACTGGTTGTTGTGTTTTTCTTGGTAATTCACTTATTTAGTAGCAAAGTAATAAACAAGTCACAATATCACGTTTCACAGTAGAATCCGAATATAGATCCACGACATTAATTACATAGCGAATTAATTTGGTTGTAATACTTATTAAAAGATTTACAAGTATTTCACTCAGAGCTAGCTCAACTCTTTTATGACAACCAAACTGTAATTTACATTTTACCCAACCCTTTCTTCATGGAGAGAAAAAATATATTGAGATAGATTGTCATACAGTCTGTGGACAAATTAAAAAAAAAATGGATCTTAAGACTTCTTTCATGGAAAAAGGAAAACAAGTTGTCAACCTTTTTAATTAAGCCATTGTGTCAAGATGCTTTCTTCTTTCCACTTGGCCAGTTGAGAGTCCTTGACATTCACTCTCAATTACCTTTTAGGTATAGTTTCCTTTTATATGTAATTACCTAGTTTAGTTTTTTTTTCTTTTTCAATATAGAAATAGCCCTATAAATGTAAAGCTTACTCTTTGTATTTTGATGTATAGCAATACATAATTCTTGTCCAAAATCTTTCTTCTCAATCTCAATTTTTCACGTATTGAATAAGATAAATGTATTCTATAGTACCAATTTTACGTTCTCTTATTATTTCTAAGCAAACTCTAATGATTTATTGTATAGAAATATCTCATTGCATATTACCTATCCTGATATTGTCTTATAATGATGCAAATACATACTATTAAATTTTGTAGGTGTACTTAGCCTAAATAAGGTTGTGAACCTTTTATTAATATACAATTGATTTTAATCACATTAATATACCTATTGTTTAACATTCATCAATATGATTTTTCAACTAATTAAAAACATGATATGTCACCATAATGCTAAAAGATTTATCATAAATGTCATTAAGTGTAGAAATTCCATGTACAAGATAGAACAAAATATCAGATGATAGAAGTTGACCTCATAATAGCAATATCATAAATCTAGAAAAACCAATGCTTTCTTTTTAGTTTCCTAGTAGCAACATCTATAAATATATTAAGAAGAAAGCTGATCAGCTCGAGAGTAAGAAGATACTAGGGACACAAAGATAATTATACAAGTACGAAAATCACTAAAGTTTGACCCAAATCAAACTCTACAGAGCAATAAACTAAATTAGGGATTGGATAAACCTACTAGGATGAAAATTCATTTAGTTATTAAACCCCAAAAATAAGTTCATACTAATTTATCCATTAATGAAGTAAAAAAAAAAATCACAATGTTTACAAAGGAGTTAGGAAAGACATAATGCTTGACTTTTTAATAAAGCAATAGTTAAAAGAAAAGAGACTTGAATAAGACTACTAAAAATCTTAATCACTTTCTTAATAGGTGTTATTTTGCAGAGCTTTATGAAAAAGGCACCAACTATATCACAAAAAAAGGTAGGACAAGAATATTCACATGGATTGCATTTAATATGGTAGAAATGATGCTACCTAAGAAATCAAAATGATGCACTCTTTGGTTAGCCACTTATGTTAAGTACCAAAAACATACTATAAATCGAGAACAAAAAATAAAATTGCGCATACCTAAGTCATCTACTGTGAGAATATATAGCCATTATTCTCCAGAACACTAAAATAAACACTGTTCACTAAAGATCATTATTCTTTGTTGACTTCAAAAGATCATTATTATCAACTACAAGTCACCTTATGAAGCAGGCACAAGTACAGAAGTATAGATGTCAAAAGATCATTTTGTTTAGAGTAATATGAAACAATAATAAATTTAGACTAATAGCAAATCTTCATCCATAATGAAATCAATAAATTACTTTCCATGTGTTGAAGAATGTCTAAACATTTCATGCCTAATAACAAGAAAAACAAGGAAATTGATGAACACTTGAAATTACACATTTAATAAGAGTTTTACATGATTGTTTTGTATTACTAGTGTATTTAATTTTCTTAACTTAAGTATGTTTACAATATTGTACTTAATTATCTTATAACTGTTTTGTGGCAGGTTCGGTAAAATGGGCATAACTTTCTACCTAAAGATCCAATTGAGGTGATTCTTAATCCTGTGCAGAGCTGACTCAATGGGCTAATATATTGTATTTCAAAAAGCATTGGAAATTCGAGTGTTTAGAGGGTTAAAATTGGCCTAGAACAGAATTGATCTGTAGTACAGGCCCAGTTTGAACAGTTATCAGTATTTGGCCCATAACTATAGAAATACGTATCTAATACGTATGAGATCACTCAATTTGGAAAGATAAGAGACTTATCTACAACTTTTATGTTTTGAGTGACAGCTAATTCGGATCACATCAATTCCAAATTGGATAATCAAGTGGGTGCCCAAGTGATAATGAATGCAAATTATTTTGCCACCATTCTTGACTTTCATCAACCAAGTGGTTCCCTCCAAATTTGTCTCGATTTATCCATGTTTTTCTATAAATAGGTAGCTTGTTTATGCCTAAAGAATGTAATTAGAAAGTTAGAATTTAGTTCAAAATACTTTTCCTTTGTATCCATTTCCTTATACTATTATTTCTCTTGTTTACTATTAAGTCATGTTATTTCTTCTTCCATTTCTTTTCATTTCATTTAGTTTTATTATGTCCAAATAATTTTGTTTAAGCTAAGGTGAAAGGGTGAAGCTCTTGGCAAGGTAATAAAATATGTTTAATATTTATTCATGAATTTAATGCTTCATTTTTAAGTTATGTAAATTTATATATGATGTATTTATTTTGTTTGTAGAATTAATACCCTTTCTTCTAAAGTGGTGATTCTTGATTTATTATTGACAACTTAATACTTGGCACAATAAATTCTTGAAACCATTTACAAGATTTGGTTTATATAACCTTTCTTGTAAAGTGGGAGTCTTGATTTATTGTAGACAAATATAAAGATTGGCATAATAAATACTTGAACCCATTTATAAGATTTGGTGTATAATAATTAAAAGAAATAAATACTAATCAATATATAAATGATAATGAACTTTAATTGCTATATTTTCCGGTTGGAACCTCCTTTGTGTGAGGATTCCAATTGAGTTATAAAAAAATAAAAAGTTAAATATATTCTTACTTCTTATGCCAAGAGTGAATCCCCGTAACCTTAGCTTTTTATTTGAATTGGTTAATTGAAATAATATTTACAAACATCTTATACTGCATTAATTATCTTTAAAGTGTTTATAATTTGTAATTTTAATTCTACTTCCTTGTGGATCGACCCCGTTCTCATCGGGTTATTTATTACTTCGACAATCCTGCACTTGGGAATAACTTCTATATTCTAGACGTGTCAAGTTTTTGGCGCCGCTGCCGGGGAGGTAACGTTAATATTTTGTTTTGTTATTGTTTGTTTGTTTATTTTATTTTCATGGAAGGCTGAGCCTCCTACTCGTTATTTATTATTCGTTTTTATTTTTTATTTTTATTTTTTTTTCATGGAAGGCCGAGCCTCCTAACGTACTTTATTATTATTCTGTTTTTATTTTCGCGGAAGGCTGAGCCTCCTACTCTTTATTTCGTTTATTTATTATTTTTTTACTTTTTATTTTAGTTTTTTTTTTTATTTTCATGGAAGGCCAAGTCTCCTAACGTACTTTACTTTATTTATTATTCGCCTTTTATTTTCGCTTTTTATTTTAATGGAAGGCTAAGCCTCCTACTATTTATTTATTAAATTTTTATTATATAATCTAACATCACTAATCTAACTTCTAATTATTTATATTTATTTTGCTTTTAGTTTTACATATTTTATTTACTTGTGTGTAATATTTTATTTTATTTACCTGTGTTTAATATTTTATTTGTATTATTGTTATTGTATTTTGTTTTGTTTCTTTTTATGAGCGGTTGGTTTCGAGATCCTAATTCTCATCGTTTAGTAAAAGGTAATTTCAAAACTTCCTTTGATAATTTGTTAGATTCTCCTTCATCTTCTCATTCTTCACCAAGTAACACCATGAGCGAAAATCAAATTGAGGGACTCATAGACCCAGGGGACAATCAGTCCCAACATAATGACCATAACCGACCTAGGACACTTAGAGACTATATGAACCCTACACGAACCGGTGCACCATCTTGCTTAATTTTTCCACCGGATGCAACGCATTTTAATTTTAAGCCAGGCATTATCCAACTTTTACCCACTTTTCATGGCTTAGATGCAGAGAACCCTTATCTACATCTAAGAGAATTTGAAGAAGTGTGTAACACGTATAATGATCAAAATTGTAGCATGAACACAATTCGACTTAAGCTTTTCCCTTTTTCTTTAAAAGATAAAGCTAAAACATGGCTACAAAACCTTAGGCTAGGATCCATTTCTTTATGGGACGAGACGCAACAACAATTCCTGAAAAAGTTTTTTCCCTCCCATAGAACAAATTCTTTCAAAAGACAAATAACCACTTTTGCCCAAAAACCAGGAGAGACCCTTTACCAATGTTGGGAAAGGTATAAAGAATTACTTAATACCTGTCCCCATCATGGTTTTGAAACATGGAGAGTAGTCTCAAATTTCTATGAGGGCTTAACACCCCAAGTTAGGCAAATGGTAGAAATGATGTGTAATGGAACATTTGAGGAAAAAGACCCAGAAGAGGCAATGAACTATCTTGACTTACTAGCAGAAAATGCTCAAAATTGGGACACTGCTGGTACCTGTGAGGCACCTAGCAAAATTCAAACCACTGTATCTAGTGGGGGTATTTATCATCTTAAGGAAGACCATGACCTTCAAGCCAAATTAGCATCCCTTGCTAGAAAAGTCGAAACCTTAGAAATGAAAAAGAGTGGTCAAATAAAATCTGTTCAAGAAATTGTGTGTCACATTTGTGAAACCCATGATCACCCTACCAATGATTGCCCAACTTTGCCTGCATTTAGGGAATGTCTCCATGAACAAGCCAATGTTTTAAACACGTTCAAACGGTCAAACAATAACCCATATTCACAAAACTATAATCCTGGATGGCGAAATCACCCGAATTTTAGTTGGAGGAATGACACTCAAGCACAGGCTTCGCAACCACCTTTCCAACCACACCAAAACTTTCAAAATCATCAAGGTTATGCACCATATGTCCCACCTCCTAGGAAAAATCTTGAAGAAACCTTGCATATATTCATTGAAAAACAAGAGTCTGTTAATTCTCAAAATGCTCAAACATTTGCTGATTTGAAAGATACTCTTGCTAAATTTGCATCTGCACTGAACATTCATGAGAAAGGAAAATTTCCTTCTCAACCACAGCCAAACCCCAAAGGACAACATAACTCAAATGCATGTAGTTCAGGAAGCCAACACATGGATCAAGTTAAAGCAGTTATCACTCTTCGGAGTGGTAAAATTGTTGAAAAAGAAATTCCTGAACCTCATGAGAGCGATGAATCAATCTCTAAGGGCAAGGAAAGTGTTGAACCTACACTTAATGAAGAAAACACTAAACCCTCACCTCCACCCCCATTTCCTCATGCATTACGTAATACTAAGAAGATGAATCACAATCCTGAAATTTTTGAAATCTTCAAACAGGTAAAAGTTAATATTCCTTTACTGGATGCTATTAAACAGGTTCCATCTTATGCAAAATTTTTAAAAGACTTATGCACAGTAAAAAGAAAACTGAATGTGAAAAAGAAAGCATTTTTAGCTGAACAAGTAAGTGTCATTCTTCAGAACAATAATTCTTTGAAATATAAAGACCCTGGTTGTCCTACAATTTCATGTATTATTGGAAGTCATAAAATTGAACAAGCCTTACTTGATCTTAGTGCTAGTGTGAATTTATTGCCGTATTCAGTTTATCAGCAGCTCAATCTCGGGGAGTTAAAATCAACATCTGTAACTCTTTTACTTGCTGATAGATCAATAAAAGTACCAAGAGGGACAGTGGAGGATGTCTTAGTTCAAGTTGATAAATTCATATATCCTGTGGATTTTATCGTCTTGGACACAGAACCTGTCAAAGGATGTAATCCGATACCTGTTATTTTAGGTCGTCCATTTTTAGCAACTTCTAACGCTTTGATTAATTGCAGGAATGGAGTAATGAAGCTTTCATTTGGAAACATGACACTTAAACTCAATGTTTTTAATATGTGTAAGCAACCATATGAAGAGGAGGATGAAAGTGAAGAAGGTGACATGATTGAAACGATTGTGGAGGATCATATTCAAAAAGGGAGTTCTACCGATCCCTTAGAAATGTGTTTAATAAATTCATTTGAGTCAAATATACAATTAGATCCTGAAATCTCTGACATATGTTCTTTACTTGACTGTGCACAGGTGATTGAAAATAAAAGATGGAAACTAAAGTTTGAAGAATTGGAAGAAAATGAGGATAAAAAGAACGAAATTTCAAAGTTGGAGTTAAAACCTCTGCCTGAAGGACTGAAATATGCATTTCTTGGAGAGAAACAAACTTACCCGGTGGTAATCGCTTCTACACTCACAAGTGAACAAGAAGATAAGTTGATTGAATTATTGAAAATGAATAAAAATGCAATTGGGTGGACTTTAAAAGACATAAATGGTAGTAATCCTTTGATTTGCACACATAGAATACACCTAGAGGATAATGCCAAAACTTCCCAACAACCTCAAAGGAGATTAAATCCACATATGAAAGAGGTAGTGAGAGCTGAAGTTCTCAAATTACTTGAAGTAGGAATCATCTATCCGATCTCAGATAGTAAGTGGGTAAGTCCTACTCAGGTAGTACCAAAACAATCTGGAATCACAGTCATTGAAAATGAAAAAGGTGAGTTAATACCAACTCGAGTCTCATCTAGTTGGAGGATGTGCATAGATTATAGAAAATTGAACTTGGCCACTAGAAAATACCATTTTCCTTTACCATTCCTTGATCAGATTATAGAAAGAGTAGCAGGACATCCCTACTATTGCTTTCTAGATGGTTACTCTGGCTATTATCAAATTCCTATAGCACTAGAAGACCAAGAAAAGACTACATTCACATGTCCTTTTGGAACCTTTGCTTTTAGAAGAATGCCATTTGGACTTTGTAATGCCCCAGCAACATTTCAGAGATGTATGTTAAGCATTTTTAGTGACATGATTGAGCATTATTTAGAAGTTTTCATGGATGATTTAACTGTGTTTGGAAATTCTTTTGATAATTGTCTTGAAAACTTAGAAAAAGTCTTAAAAAGATGTGAAGAAAAGAGTCTTGTATTGAACTGGGAAAAATGTCACTACATGGTTACTTCTGGAATTGTTTTGGGACATATAGTATCTTCTAAAGGAATTGAAGTGGATAAGGCAAAAGTCGAACTCATTACACATTTGCCTTCACCAAAAACAGTCAGAGAAGTCCGATCCTTTTTAGGACATGCTGGATTCTATAGGAGGTTCATAAAAAACTTTAGTGCTATATCTAAACCTCTTTGTAACCTCTTAGCAAAAGATGTATCATTTAAGTGGACTCAAGAGTGTCAAAATTCATTTGAAAAATTAATTGGCCTCTTAACATCTGCTCCTATCATACAATCTCCTGACTGGTCTTTACCTTTTGAGCTCATGTGTGATGCTAGTGACTACGCTGTTGGTGCTGTATTAGGACAAAGAAAGGAAGGTAAATCCTATGTAATTTATTACGCGAGTAGAACTTTAAACAGTGCACAAATGAATTACACAACAACTGAAAAAGAACTACGTGCTGTAATATTTGCATTAGACAAATTTCGTTCTTACTTAATTGGTTCTTCAACTATTGTATTTACTGACCATGCTGCTGTAAGGTACTTAATGTCAAAACAGGATGCAAAACCAAGACTGATTCGATGGATTCTATTGCTTCAAGAATTTATTATCACTATCAAGGATAAGAAGGGAGCTGAAAATGTTGTTGCAGATCACTTATCAAGACTCACACCAGATTCATCAACAGAAATAACACCTATTAATGATTCTTTCCCCGATGAATTTTTATTTTCTACTGTTACAATGCCCTGGTATGCTAATATTGTTAATTTTCTTGTAACAGGAGAAATGCCACCTCAATGGAATGCTCAAGACAAAAGAAAATTTTTAACGGAGGTGAGAAAGTTTTATTGGGATGATCCTTATCTCTTTAAATATTGTCGTGATCAAATATTTCGAAGATGCATACCCGACAATGAGGTAAATAAAGTTATTGAATTTTGTCATTCTGAAGCATGTGGGGGACATTTCTCATCAAAGAAAACAGCTGCAAAAATCTTACAGTGTGGATTTTATTGGCCCACTTTATTTAAAGATACACATGCATTTTGTATAACTTGTGAAAATTGTCAAAAGTTGGGATCAATTTCAAAACGAAACATGATGCCTTTGAACCCCATTCTTGTTATTGAAATCTTTGATTGTTGGGGGATAGATTTCATGGGACCATTTCCGTTATCATTTGGATTTACGTATATCTTAGTTGCAGTAGATTATGTCTCAAAATGGATTGAGACTATTCCATGTCGACATAATGACCATAAAACAGTCATGAAATTTTTGAAAGAAAATATCTTAAGTCGATTTGGAATCCCTCGAGCCATTATAAGTGATGGGGGTAAGCATTTTTGTAATAGACCATTTGAAACATTAGTGAAAAAATATGGTATTACTCATAAAGTTGCCACCCCTTATCATCCTCAGACAAGTGGACAAGTTGAATTAGCAAATAGGGAGATAAAACAAATTTTAGAAAAAACTGTAAACCCAAATCGCAAAGATTGGTCCTTAAGACTAAATGATGCACTGTGGGCTTATAGAACTGCTTTTAAAACTTCATTGGGTATGTCTCCCTATAGGATAGTTTATGGAAAACCTTGTCACTTACCTGTGGAACTTGAGCATAAAGCCTACTGGGCTATTAAAACTTTCAATGAAAATCTTGATTCTGCTGGACACATACGTAAATTACAAATAAATGAACTTGAAGAATTGAGAAATGATGCATATGAGAATTCAAAAATTCATAAAGCTAAAATTAAAGCCTTTCATGATAAAAAAATTCAGAGAAAAACATTTGACACTGGTCAGAAGGTTTTGCTTTATAATTCTCGACTTCATATATTCCCTGGAAAATTAAGATCAAGATGGAGTGGCCCTTTTATTGTGAAACATGTGTACCCTTATGGAACAATTGACATTGAAAATCCTAGAAATGGGAATGTGTTTAAGGTAAATGGGCAAAGACTCAAGCCGTTTCTAGAAAACCAAGCTTTTCATGAAGAATTTACGTTCCTGTCGGATCCTTGTTACGAGACCAATTAATCTTTGTTTTATATATTTACATATTTATATATATTTATTCTTCTTCTAACATTTTTTTTTACTTGCAGGTTAATTTAGTAGTTTTGTTAAAGTTTTGTTTTGCACCCCGGTTAAGCGGCGGATAACGGTACTCCGTGATATTTCAAATCGGTTTTGTCAGTTTCCCATAATTACTGATATCTTCTCTTCTTCCCCCTTTTCTTAAAAAAAAAAAAAATGGATGACATTCTAAAAAATTTGAAAAAACGTTTTCCCTCATTGCCTCAAAATTCCTTGAAGAAAATTTACCAAGCAAGATGTGAAAGATTAAGGTTATTAATGATTATGAATATACCTGTTGATTTACGTTGGTTAATTGAAGCCAAAGTTAGATTGACAGGTGAATTTTCAGACTCATTAATTTCCTACATGCCTGGCTTAGGTAAAAGCTCTTTTTCAAAAAAACGAAGAGCAAAACGATTAAATGTTTGTTACAAGTGTGCACGCACGACTTGCAACACACGTTGCCGCACTTTAGGAATGGTGTCTGTAAATCGTGAAGATAAAATTAGGTTCATTAAGGATGGCCTGAGTAAGGAGTCTTTAGATAATATCTTATTGACTCTTGAGACGCATCCTAGTGGATATGTGCATATTGCAATTCATGAATTATGGGACATATTCCTAAAAGAACATGAGCGGTACAGTCTCGGGAATCTGACTTTAAAAGACCCTGTTTGCCAATTTATAAGAAAATTGGATGGGAAGCCTATCCCCGACCCATAGAGGGCGTTTAAGCCGTTACTGGACGTAAAATCAGAGGAAGATGTGAGCCACAATCACAACTACTTGTATATATTTACTATAGCTGTTATTTTTAAATGTTTCATTTCAAACTCAAATGTCTTTTCAATAATCAACCACCTATAATCCTTTTTGAAAATTTTTCATTTTAAGCCGACAACCCATGTGACTTTTCCAGCTAACAAATTGAAAATTGGTAAAAGGTATTGAATCTTGTATTTCAAGCCAATAGCCATGTGATTTAACTTTGCAATACCTTTTGGCTTTATAAATACATTGCATTATTTCTGCATCTTTGTACAAACTCAAAATCATTCAAGAGAGAGGGTGAGTGTAATCATGGAAGGATCATCAACTCGTAAATTCACAAAAATTTGTGTCTTTTGTGGATCCAGCCCTGGAAAAACTAGTGAGTTTATAGAAGCAGCAGAAATCCTTGGTAAGATGTTAGCTGAGCGCAATATTCATTTAGTATATGGGGGAGGTAGTCTTGGATTAATGGGACGTGTGGCAACCGCTGCACAAAATAATGGCAGTCGAGTTTTAGGTATCATACCAAAAGCTCTAGCTGTTGGAGACATTGTAGGAAAAACAATTGGGGATGAGTTACAGGTATCATCGATGCATGAACGAATTTCTTTTATGCTTCGTAATGCTGATGCCTTCATAGCTCTACCTGGAGGTTTCGGAACATTGGAGGAAATTTTTCAAATTGTCTCATGGGCACAATTGCAAATCCATAAAAAACCCATTGGTTTGTTAAACGTTGATGGTTTTTATAATGGGTTGTTATCTTTTCTTGACTATGCAGTGGAAAAACAATTCGTCTCATCTGCAGCACGGCAGATCCTCATTTCTGCTTCAACTGTTGATCAGTTACTCGATGAACTACAAGCTTTTACACCTCTATCTGATCCAACAATAAGTCAGATAGATTGGTATACTGATAACAGTGAAAAGAAACGCAGGATAGATTTGACGCTTCGTCTGTAGCCTATCTATTTCTATGTATTTTTAAGCTTTTTTGTGTGGCTTGTTTTATTTTTTTTTTGTGGCTTGTTTTATTTTGTTGCAGGTTTAATTTTCAATAAAAGATGTTTCAGGTGATATCTTCTATATTTTACTCTTTCTATATTTTGACATTGAGGATAATGTCTCAATCTGGTTGGGGGGAGGATAGTTGATATATACTGTTAGTGTTAATTATTTTATTTTGTTGTTGTTATCACTTTGTTATGTACAAAAAAAAAATTATCATGAATGGCGTGAGTAAAATGTTCATTTATGTATTCTTGAGACGCATTCTAGTTCTAGAATGGCAGAGTAAAGAGTACATTATAAACTTTTGAAACACATTCTAATTGGTTTATTTTTAATGCATTTTATGTATAATTGTTTGTTGCTTAAGTTTTTGGTAACTCTTGCGTAAATAAATTTGCTTTATTATCGATGTATGATTTCAAAATTGTTTAGTTTAAATCACTTTCTCTATTTAGGTTACTAAAGAATAACTTCTGAAATTATTTCTTGAGAACAATACTAAGCCTTGTGGTAAGATGGATGATTCAATATATATAGCCAAGAGAATTTCCATGTTTAAGTATACATATTATTTTCTAAACTCACATATCTTTTGTGAGTGAGTGGAGAGGTTTGAGATAACAGCTTATGAACTTTCATTGATCCTTTGAAATGGTTAATTTTTATTTGGAATGACATTATTTGGGATGATGAATGATTTGGTTGCTTAGCTGAAGGATAAAAAAAAATAATTAGAAAAGTATTATGGTGATAAATTGCTTTTATGTTATAATAATTCCTTATGTCTTTCAAAAAAAAAAAGAGTAAAAAAAAAAAAATTAAAAAAAAAAAAAAGAAAGAAAAGAAGTCAATTCAGTTCAATAAAGTCTTCATTCAATTTTAGAAGACTAAAGTCATTAGGAAGCAATCTTATCACCGAATTCTATATTCGTAAGATTCGCACTAAATAATTAAAGTCTTGAAGCTGGCATTTGACAATAATAGTTTGACTCTAAATATTTGATTTTCCTATCTTTGGATCAATGTTAGTTTGTCTGTTTGTCCTTAAATGTAACTTTTTCTTGAGCGATTATCTGTTTTCCAACTCCATGAGTGAAATCCTAAGTCATTAAACAAATTATTCACCTGTAAGGATATGGAGTTGAGGCTTTTACTTGGAACATTTTTAAGGCTATATATGTTGTGGTTTGTGGTAAGAAGGCTTTGACTTAATTCACACACACACAAAAATATTTTTGGAAGTTATGATTGAAATAACCTTTATAGCGATTGTGATTTTAAAACTGACGTTTTGTTTGAAATACTTAGGTAGTGTTCAAATTTTATTTATGCTCGAATTGCTAGGGACTAGCAATAAGCCAGTTGGGGGGTGTGATGAACACTTGAAATTACACATTTAATAAGAGTTTTACATGATTGTTTTGTATTACTAGTGTATTTAATTTTCTTAACTTAAGTATGTTTACAATATTGTACTTAATTATCTTATAACTGTTTTGTGGCAGGTTCGGTAAAATGGGCATAACTTTCTACCTAAAGATCCAATTAAGGTGATTCTTAATCCTGTGCAGAGCTGACTCAATCGGCTAATATATTTTATTTCACAAAGCATTGGAAATTCGAGTGTTTAGAGGGTTAAAATTGGCCTAGAACAGAATTGATCTGTAGTACAGGCCCAGTTTGAACAGTTATCAGTATTTGGCCCATAACTATAGAATTACGTATCTAATACGTATGAGATCACTCAATTTGGAAAGATAAGAGACTTATCTACAACTTTTATGTTTTGAGTGACAGCTAATTCGGATCACATCAATTCCAAATTGGATAATCAAGTGGGTGCCCAAGTGATAATGAATGCAAATTATTTTGCCACCATTCTTGACTTTCATCAACCAAGTGGTTCCCTCCAAATTTGTCTCGATTTATCCATGTTTTTCTATAAATAGGTAGCTTGTTTATGCCTAAAGAATGTAATTAGAAAGTTAGAATTTAGTTCAAAATACTTTTCCTTTGTATCCATTTCCTTATACTATTATTTCTCTTGTTTACTATTAAGTCATGTTATTTCTTCTTCCATTTCTTTTCATTTCATTTAGTTTTATTATGTCCAAATAATTTTGTTTAAGCTAAGGTGAAAGGGTGAAGCTCTTGGCAAGGTAATAAAATATGTTTAATATTTATTCATGAATTTAATGCTTCATTTTTAAGTTATGTAAATTTATATATGATGTATTTATTTTGTTTGTAGAATTAATACCCTTTCTTCTAAAGTGGTGATTCTTGATTTATTATTGACAACTTAATTGGCACAATAAATTCTTGAAACCATTTACAAGATTTGGTTTATATAACCTTTCTTGTAAAGTGGGAGTCTTGATTTATTGTAGACAAATATAAAGATTGGCATAATAAATACTTGAACCCATTTATAAGATTTGGTGTATAATAATTAAAAGAAATAAATACTAATCAATATATAAATGATAATGAACTTTAATTGCTATATTTTCCGGTTGGAACCTCCTTTGTGTGAGGATTCCAATTGAGTTATAAAAAAATAAAAAGTTAAATATATTCTTACTTCTTATGCCAAGAGTGAATCCCCGTAACCTTAGCTTTTTATTTGAATTGGTTAATTGAAATAATATTTACAAACATCTTATACTGCATTAATTATCTTTAAAGTGTTTATAATTTGTAATTTTAATTCTACTTCCCTGTGGATCGACCCCGTTCTCATCGGGTTATTTATTACTTCGACAATCCTGCACTTGGGAATAACTTCTATATTCTGGACGTGTCAGAAATGATATATGTACCTTATCATCATAGAGTATATTTGTAAATTGAAAATTAAACATTTTATATTAAATTGTAAATTAAACTATATAAGTTAGCTTTCAATTAATAAATTGAACTGGTTATAAGCTAATTTATATGATTTTGATATAGAATGCTATTATATATATTGTAAATTGAACTTTAAACTTGTTAGGAGAAAGTGCTATTCTGAACTAACACCAAAAAACTTGTAGTAATTGGCATGAACAGAAATTGCAAAAGCACTAAGTACACTTGTAAATGTCCCGATGTACATGAAAACAGAAATTAAACTATTTATCAAGGCTTTCTAAAAGCATCCATCAAGGGAAAATGAGTTTTCATATCTCATAGTAGTTCAATCAAGGCTAAAATCTACAGGTAACGGTCAATGTCAATTTAATTTTATTGTCCCGGGTAGTTGTACATCAATATTAGTTTTTTGTACAATAAATCAGCCAAGTAACGACAGTCATATCATACTTTAATGCATCAAAATTTTATTAGTTGGAAGCAGAGGCAAAAACCAAGATTTTACATATAGTGAAATTGTTCCACTATATTTAATTAAAATGACTCATAAGACATTAAGAACAAGCAACCAAATCATTTACTCAACAAACATTGATAGGGACGCTTCTTTTATGCATGCTAATTCTTTTATTTTGATTATTATGTCATGCAAACATTGCTCAATATTGATATGCATTTTGCAAAGTTGAATTCATTATGATGATCATTATAATTGCATATTTTATTGTTGCATATCATATTTTTTTAATTGAATATACAATATGATATCTTAAGATATTGTGCTATAAGAATTGTTGTATATATTTTTGAATTGAATATACAATATTGCACCTTAAAAATTATAGTTGTATATATATATATATATATACATATGAATTGAATATGTAATATGCTATCTTAAACTATTATACCTTAAGAATTACAGTTGTATATTTTTGGATGTCATATATAATAGTTATTTTTTAAGATCTCATATTGAATTATTGGTGACGTATAACTTATAAAGTCAAGCAATTTCAATTCATTGGGAAATTGTAATGAGGGCCGATAAGAAACATTGCATATTAATTCTGATCACATGTTAGCCTTGATTTCTTACTACACTACTTACTTCATGATTCATGTCGATATGATTAGTAGTATTCTTGATTATGATGGGTCTTATGTTGTTGAGATTAACATATAGATCAACATAGTCCAATGTTAAGATCATATTAGACCGGATAAGTTTTTTAAGGTGCTACTTATGGATAACCATTTCTTTTAAAAAGTGCAGCCATAAGAAACATAATTTTTATGTCAATAACTCAGGATTATTTTTTTTCAAAATTTAATTTTTGTAAACACTTGAAATCAAATAATATTAGCCGAAGTGGGACAATATTGAGCTAACATTAATTAAAATTTTATTTTATAAAAACATGTTAAATGGATAGTCCATTAATTAATCAATCTAATAAATTTAATGATCACTTTTAAATTGGATTGTAGCATCTTTTGTGTAAAAACTTAGTTGAGTGGCAAATGTAGGCTACTTGGTCTCATTGAAGCCCATTATGGGAGGGCTCAGTGAAAAATCATAATTTTGTGTATAAAAGCTAAGTCCCCTCTTTAACCTAGACTTACTATTGAGAATAGTATGTTCTTTCCCACTGAGAGCCATCAAAACTATCAATCTGGATCATAAAGTAGAAGATTAGCTATCTTTTTATTCATGTATGGTGCTAATCTGTAATAATGTATCTTGTAGTATTATGGATGTTGATTGGATTAATTTCCAATACTAACTACTTATGAAAGTAAATTAAATAAATGTAAATATATGGAGGTGAAAGAAGTAATTGAAGAGATTTAGAGAGAAGAGAAAATATGGCTCGTATTCTCATTAATCAAAGCTTGAATTTATAGAGTTTACAATAAACTATAAAAGGAAAATGATAAACCTAAAAGAGAAATAAACCTAATAGAAATAAATTAAATAGAAAAAAGACAAACCTAAAGGAGAAATAAACGTCATAGAACTTGAGAAGTCAAATTCAACCAAGATACGAACTTATCTAAAAGGGAAAAATAAATCAATTTAAACTCACTAATTTAGAACCTTAATTTCATTTATCATGCCCTTGCAAGATAGAGTTCTAGGAGAAGAGTTTGAAAATTAAAGTAAAAATGAATCCTCGTTTAGGAATAGAAATGGTAAAACCTTAAAATAAAAAAGAAATAAAGAAGTTGAGAAGCAAAAAAAAAAATTATGAAAAGAGGAAGAAAGATATAGGCATGTAAAAAAAAATTAACGATGAGAAAGTAAAATGATAATGGAGTGAAGTGATAGGTCAATTTTATAATAATGAAGGACAATTAATGAAGAAACACACTGATTGAGGGAATTGAAAATGAATAAATTAAGCACGAACTCGTTTAGCTGTTATGCAGGGTAAGTAATGAAGAAACATATTGATTGAGGGAATTAAATTTAGTTTTATGATATTGGCTATTGATTAAAATTTAAATAAAAGTAGCAAAAAAAAAAACAATTGAATAAATTAAGCATGAACTCGTTAGGTTGCTACTTGGTGACCCTTGCTTGGGCGTCTAAAGTGGCTTTGCTTGGCTGCTGCTTACTGGCCCTTATTTTGCAGATGCATTGTGTGGTGGTGGTGGTTATGGTGAGATTTAAAAAGATAAAAAAATATTGCATAGTATTGACTTTTTAGTCATACATATTGTGTTTTGATGATAACAAATTCCATGCTCATTGTAACATATTAATTTATTAAGCATTAAAATGTTTAAATACATAAGTGAGGTAAATTTAAGAACTTCAAGACTTCAACAAAACTAAATAGAATATTGAAAATTCTTTTGGTATTGCATGAGATAGAAGATTTGCACAAAATTGATTACCAAAAAAAGATAATTGTGTCAACTTTTTAAGAAATTTTATGGAAGTGAATTTAGAGTTGTTTATTGAAAGTTATGGCAAAATCACTCAAAGCATGTTGAAGTTGAATCAAAGTGTAAAGTTTTGAAAGTTTTAGAAAATGGACTAAAATGCAAACAAATCAAAACTTTGGAAAGATCATTGTGGGGGCACTGTAGTAGTATTGTAGCAATGACTAATTTTTTTGGTTCTTTTAAATACCTCACTCATTTGAAACTATTTATAATTTTGAAAAGCATTATATGTCAATTTGAGTGTCTCTTTGTTCTTACACCTTCATATTAGTTCATTTGAGTGTTAAAATCAGTTATATTTATTTTAATTCTTGTATTGAGTTTAGTTAAGTATTTATGAAAAATACTTTGAGAGTCGAGTGATTACTCTTTTATTATAAGGGTTCAATTAGTACCTTAAAAACTAATTTGTTGTAGTGATTTTTTGACACCTTGGAAGTTAAGTGTATTAATTCTTGGGCTTGGATTAAGGTAAGCTAGTGGAATCTTTAACGTGAGTTACTTGAGGAGTGGACATAGGCAGTGTAGAATGTCCAACCACATAAACATCCGAGTGTAATTCTCTTTACCCCTCACTCTCTTTATTTTTTTACATTTTAGTTATCATCTCGTGCTTATTTATTGCAATTGATTTGTTGTTAAATTTGTTTACAATTTAAATAATAGCATTAATTTTTAAATTACCCAATTTACCCCTCTTTTGGGTTGCCTATCTAGAATTTTCACATACATTTTTATTGATAAATGCTTGAATTTATCTAGTCTACAATAAATCAAAAGAGAAATAAGTCTAATAGAAATAAACTAAAATTAAAAAAATATAAATGAGACTTTAGAAGTCAAATATAATTAAAATACGAACTTATCTAAAAAAAAGAATAAATCAATTTGATCTGAAATAACTAAATTGGATTCTTAATTTCCTTTACCAGTAATGAAGTTAGGCAAAATGGGTACTTAAACACAAATGGACCGTCTACTTTATAGTTTTGACATAAAAATTTGGGACTATTTTCACGGTAGGTGATTAAAAATTTGTTTTCATGCTCGCCTAGGGAGCTAAACTGTAGATACATTCATCAAAGTACCCGAGTTTAGGTCATGATTTTGGTATGTCGATTACGAAATCTGGCATGCGCAGATAGCAATACCTCTTAGAATTTGTCCAATTTGGAGCTAGCAGAAGAATTTGTCCTGGGGTGTCACTTGGTGTTGCCAATGTTGAGCTTCCACTTTCTCAGTTACTTTACCATTTTGATCGGAAACTTCCCAATGGAGCAAAGCAACAAGAAGTGGAGTTGGCTGAGCTAAAGTGAGAAGAAGAACGATCCCTAGTTACATTTGAGTCGTTTAATGATTTTAAGTTGCTTATTTAAGTAGATTAGAATTAATTTTTTTTACAAATAAACTTGTAATTTCATTATTTTTTAATTAATAAAAAATCTTTTTTTATTTTATAAATTAATTATTTATGACGTCCTTTTAAGTTTAGCAATGATAGACCTACCCACATGATAGAGCTACTCACGTAGTGAGACAAAAGAAGGAAAATGATTGGAGGAGAATCGTCCCAACTGATAAAGGAGGAGCAAAAAATCCAAATTAGCCAGCATCGCTTCTGTCTTTAAATAGTAGATGAATATGGCCCAGGGAGCTGGACTGTGTGTACACATTCATAAATGTGCCTGAATGTTGGTCATGATTTTGATAGATAGATTATTATATATTCTGGCATGCGTGTACACATTCAGAAAGATTTAACATGATTCATTGTAATTGAAGTTACATTCACATAAGAGAGATATAATTCATTATAATCTTAAAATATCAAATACAAGAGTAATCTAATTATTTTCTATATTCATCTCACATAATTTCTTTTTTATAATTTTTTTATTAATTTTTTAACATCTTTATATAATAAGTGATGTTTAATTCTTAATTAAACTTGTATTCTTAATTTTTATACAACTTAAACTCTCCCTTTAATAAAGTAAATTATACAAAGAAACCAATAACTTAAGAATCTCTGAAACCCACTCAAATAAAGTGATTTAAGTTTTTTCTAAAGTTTGGTTTAATCCAACAAAAAAGAGAAACTACTTTACTATATAGTATTTTAACTTCTGTTTAATTGTTGAAATCAAATTTGCAAAATATTACTTCAGGACATCTTTATTGCTGGGACTGAGACGTCGTCTACAACTACAGAATGGGCAATGTCCGAATTGTTAAGAAATCCAGAAGTGATGGAAAAGGCACAAGCAGAGGTGAGGAATGTCTTTAAAACGAAAGGAATTGTTGATGAAACAAATCTTGGTGAATTAAAATACCTGAAGTTAGTTATCAAAGAAACTTTG
Organism: Ailanthus altissimus; assembly: GCA_946807835.1. Taxonomy (NCBI): domain Eukaryota; kingdom Viridiplantae; phylum Streptophyta; class Magnoliopsida; order Sapindales; family Simaroubaceae; genus Ailanthus; species Ailanthus altissimus. The sequence continues at coordinate 25,611,464 of OX327704.1, read as the reverse complement.
AGGTTACACCCTCCTGGACCTTTGTTACTTCCAAGAGAATGCCAGAAAAGTTGTGAGATTCTCGGATATGAAATACCCTTCAAGACCAAAGTCATTGTAAATGCATGGGCAATTGCAAGGGATAACAGATATTGGAGCCAGGCTGAAAGATTCTATCCTGAAAGGTTTCTCAATAGCTCGATTGATTACAAGGGAGCTAATTTCGAATTTATCCCGTTTGGTGCTGGAAGAAGAATTTGTCCTGGCATTTCATTTGGTGTTGCCAATGTTGAGCTTCCACTTGCTCAGTTGCTTTATCATTTTAATTGGAAACTGCCCAAGGGAGCAAAGCAACAAGAATTGGAGATGGCTGAGACCTCTGGTATCACTGCGAGAAGAAAAAACGATCTCTACGTGATTCCCAGTCTCTATCAAACTAGCAAGATCAAATGAACTGAAATATGTCAGTTCAGTTCATTAATGGAAAATTGCTGAAAATAAATTAATTTTCTATTGAAATTATCGATTGTCGCTTGTACTAAGTATTTAATTATGAAAATAAATGGTGTTGTGAACTTCCTTTGTTTCTTAAGATACTCTCAACATATTGAGGGAGGAAAAGTTAAGGCTGGAGGTTTCTATAAGAATGTTTAAGAGTAATCAATCATGAATGTTATTATCATTGAGCTACATTATCATTATTCAATAAATAAACGAACATATATTCTTTTACATTACATTCAACCTCTCTCCATGCTCTTCCCCTTTTCGGCAATAGTTTAGTTTCTTGTTTCATTAATTCATATCACTGATAATGGGGAAGAAGTTCAATATCAGATCTACCCTGCACCAAAAAGCGGCAGCTTATATGGGTATATTTGTGTAAACGAATTATATTTGTATTGTATCAATATCGAGTATTATTAAATTTTTATTAATCAAATATAATTTATTTATGAAAACAAATTAATCACTCAAATATATATTTGATTTATTTAATATATGAATTAAACAATATAAATAATTAAATATATTTAAATAAATTAATTAAATTCAATTCATTTATTATTTAGTGGATCTGATAACTTTTAAAATTAAGAATCATGTACAAACTTTAACATTATTGATTTGTTGTTATTATATAGTGATCTTCTAGCATTATTGATTATAATAGTCGACCTTGTATATACTAATACCAAGGAAGGAGTAATTTAAAATATGGACAAGGCTGGAAGCTTTATTATTTAATTCAATTCTAGGTCTGCAAGGAAACTTCTAATACTGTGCAATTTTGACCTGAAATAGTTAATTATCTACAAATTTCCAATAGACATGTGTATGTATGTGTATATATATATATATATTTATTAAAATTCGAATAGGATGATCAAATCAAATCAAGACAAATGGGAGACGATCACTCTACGGGCCCAACATCCAACATTAAAGTAAGATGATAAGGTTTTAAAATTTTCTTAGTTTATAAGCAATAAAAATAGGATGCAAAATGCCATGTGGGATGAGCTCCCGGGGGTCACGCCCTGAATTGGGGTGGAGGTATCATTTTTGTGAAAATAAAGTTGGATATAGGAAAATTTTATTTTTGAATTATTAATTAAGTATTTCTGCTCCGTTTTTGTCTGTTTATATATATATATATATTAGAATATCAAATTATTTATTACTTTATAATTTATATTTAATTAAAAATGCTTTAATAATATAAGTAACTTAATAAAAATTTAAAAATATGTGATAAGAAACCCTAAAATCTATATTTGTTTAGGGGATAAGGACAATATTACCCAAATGTTTTTGGTATAAATATAACTTTATCTTAGTTAGAGATAAAATATCCAATTTTTTTTTAATTTGTTAATTTTTATCATTAATTTTAATGGTAGAAAAAAAAAAGTAATTTAACTACATAATAAAATTAAACTTTGGACACGTGGCATAATTTTACTCGTACACAATATTTGCACACATGTTATAATATGATTAGTTAAAATAACACGTGTCATCATATAATTAGTTATATTTTTTTTATAAATATTTTTAAATTAAATTAAATAATAAATAATTAAAAAGTATCTACAGTTGTCGCTGGTGACTTGCCAAAAAATAGTGATTGGCCGGCCGCTATTTTTCGACTAGTCTTCGACAAGAAAAAAAATTCATATTTTACATTATTAAATTTTATTTTTTTTATCTACACAATAGTAAAATCATTTTTGTGAAAAAAAAAATCAGACAATAGCCAAATGTGGTGTGAGGAGAAGCGATTGATTATTTGGTTTTTGTAAAAATGATCCCACTATTGTATAGATAAAAAAAAAATGAAGTCTAATAATGTAAAATTTGATCAATTTTTATCATCGGAGTGTCATCGAAAAATAGCGACCGACCAATTGCCCTTTTGCCGATGCCCCTCCAGGGACAGTCACAGGTCTGTATTTAATTAATTATTATTTTATTTTATTTAGTTTTAAAAATATTTATTAAAAAATAAACTAATTGTAGGATAACATATGTAATTTATAACTAATTAGTATTTGATATGTATCATTTTATTAAAAAATATTTATTAGAAATATATTATTTTTAAAAATATTTATTAAGAATATAAACTAACTACATAATAACACATGTCATTTATCATTAACAATATTATGACATGTCATTTTATTAATTTTTTATTTATATTAAATTAAATAAACAGATAAAATTACGTCACATATTTAATGATATTAAACGAGTGAGATTATATCACATGTCCAAAATTAAATAATAAAAATAAATTTATAATTACACATTAAAACTATTATTTTCATCCAAAGTAGCTGGAATTGTTTGCTTTTCAACAAGGCCAAGCATCTGCAATTACTGGACATCGATTATGAAAAAGATAAGTCAACGGATTAATTAATTCCATATTCCCTTTTTCCTTTTCGATGTCATATGGAAAAGAAATTACAAAAGTAAAATAAATTAAAATAAAAAAGTTGACTTTTAATTTTATTTAACAATTTGTATAAAATATGAATCTTCTCCCGATTGGAGCTAATATCTTTTATCACACTCCCATTAATCATATTCCACCGTTAAGATTTTATTACTTTTACATTTTTATATAATTAAAGGAATTGTTATCCTTTCTAAATATAAATTTACCTTATTTTTAAAAGATCTCTTGACATCATGTACATTATTGTTATTGTATAATCAAGATCTATTCTTTCGTTATTTTGTATTTTGTTAACTACCAATTATAAACTGGTATTTACTTAACAGTAAGCTAAGATAAGGTAAGAATTTTGGTCCATTTTTATAACACATCAACATGTACATAACTGTTTATACATTCGTAATCTCATTACAGGACATGTTTGTTGCTGAAATAATGTTAATGTTTATTGTTGACAGGCGGTAATGACAGTGCAATGGTTGCATTATGGAAGTATTGCAGAAGATAATTTCTAAAAGTTTAAATAGCAGCATCAGTGGATATAGGAGAACTTAAGAGCTGATCTAACTTCATTAAATAATAAACGGCTAAAGATTGAAGATCTGAAGGTGCTGGAATAAATTGATAACAGGGGAAGTTTAGTTGTAACAAACTTGCCGTTGTATGAGCTAAGGAGTTGACAGCGTGGCATATTAGTTTTAGATGTAACTAACTTTCCCGCTCTTTTTTCATAAGTTCTAGATTGATCCATTTCTCTCTATATAAGAGAATGATGCTGATTGTAATTTGATTTTTATCAATTGAAAGAAATGAAAACACAGCTCTCGTTATTCAACTCCTCTGAAAATCTTTCTTAGTCATTTTCCTTTATTTTCTCACCAAACAAACACTGTTAGTCAATCTTTAATATGGTATCAAAGCAAATGGCACATGCCTCCTCATCTAACACAACAAATCTCCAAATAAATTCAACACCAAATTAAACTACAACATTCACTTTCTCTACAATGATGAAACTCGATCAATCAAACTTCATAATGTGGAAGGCTCAAGCTTTGGTAGTGATCAGAGCAAATTGCCTTGAAGAATTTATCAAAGAAAGTGATAGCTGTCTCGATCAGTTCATTTTAACAACAGAATTAGGAGCAAATACAAATTAGACTGTTGAAGGAGATATTAATCTAGAATTTGAAAATTGGATCAGGAAAAATCAAATGCTCTTAAGTTGGCTTTTCTCTACTATACATGAAAGCATAATCGACTTGATAATAAATTGTGAGTCTTCTTATGATCTGTGGAATACACTTGATAAACATTTTGGTTCGATATCAAAAATAAAGATTGTACAATTGAAGATGCAGTTGTCTTTGCTAAAGAAATATCAACTTTCAATTTCAGATTATTTCCTTAAACTCAAAAGTATTATAGATGAGCTTTCTGCTGCTGGCTGCAAAATCAAAGAAGAAAATTTTATTATTCATCTTATTACTAGTATAGGAGTTAGATCTAATTTTGATTCAGTTATAGTTTTGATTGGTAGCAAGATAGGTTTAATTATTGTTGGTAAGGCATATTCAATGCTTCTGACTCAGGAGAATAGATTAATGATGAATTCAAGTTCTAAAACCTCTAGTCAAGGTGTTTTTTTTGCAAATTTTGCTCAAAAGCGACAAAAGAGGAGTAATAATAACAGTTACAATGGAGGCAGAGAAAGCTTCAACATTAAAAATAAAAATAATGCAACAAATATTGCTAGTTTTGGTCGGGGAAGAGGTAGAAACCAGAATCAGCAAAGTGGAATAGGCTTCTATGGAAAAGGAAGTAATCTAAAACTCATTTGTCAAATTTGTGAAAGCGCGGGCCACTCAGCCTCAAAGTGTTATTATAGATACTTTAACAACTTTGTTCTTAGGCAACAAACAACTTTCAACAATGGGAATGGTAATTACAATCCTAGAGGTTCAGGTCCAAGTAATTCTAGAAATCAACTAAATCAAACTAATAGAGCAGCCTATGTAGCAACTAGAGCAATGTAGGAAGGTCCAACAAATCATAGGTGGTATCTGGACTCAACAGTAACTCACCATCGTACACATGATAATTACAACATCAACAATAAGTCAGAATACACAAGTATGGACAAACTCATTATATTAGTAATGATATTGAATTAGATATTACATATTTTGATGATGCTTATCTTAAAACAAAAACTGATAGTAATTTACTTTTAAAGGATATACTTTGTGTACCTTCTATTACTAAAACCCTTATCAGCATATCAAAATTAACCAAGGATAATGATGTGATTATTGAATTTTATCCTCATGTTTGTTTTGTCAAAGACAAACAATAGGGAATTTGCTACTGCAGGGTGTTATTGTGAAGGGACTGTATAAGTTACTACCAAACACCTTTAACACTGTCTTTGTAAATCCACAAAGTTGTCTTACTTATAAGCCCGAGTCTTTGTTTTCTATGTGATTATATTCTACACCTTCTTGTAATATAAATAAAAGCCAACTTAGTGCCAATGGTTCATGTCTAAAATATTGCATCACAACAGTTAAACTCTTGTATTAAGTCTAATATTGCTATCAAGAATGCTTTCAATCTCAGCAAAATAAAGTTTAGTCTTTGGCACAAAAGGTTTGGTCATCCAAGTCCTTTAATTCTCAAAAGCATTCTTCAAGATTGTTCTTCTTATAGATTGAATAATAAAGAGTTTGAAATTGTGTTCTGTGATGCATTTCATATAGGGAAAATGCATAAATTTCACTTCCTTCCAAATCCATATCTTCAAAATAACCCTTACAACTTATCAATGTTGATATATGAGGCCAAACATCTATAACAACTAAAGATGGTTACAAATACTTACTACACTTTATTAATGACTATAATAGATACAGCTAGATTTTTCCACTAAATCTCAAATAAGAAACCTTAAATACATTCATCCTTTTAGAATAACAAGCTGAGAAACAACTTGATCTATCAATAATAACCATTCAATGTGACTAGGGAGGGGAGTATAGACCTTTTTTAGAATATATGCAATAACATAGTATTCAACTCATAATAACTTGTCTCCACACACATCACCAAAATGGTGTGGTTGAGAGAAAGCATAGACACCTTGTGGAAAATGGTTTAACATTTTTAGCATAAGCCAAAATTCCTTTGATTTTTTGGTGGAATCTTTTCATTCAACTTTTTACCTTATAAATAGAATGCCTACACCTGTTTTAAACTATAAATCACCATATTTGCTGATATACAACACTTCATCTGATTATTACTTCCAAACCCTTTGGTTGTGCTTGTTTTCACCTTCTCAAGCCTTATCAGGAATATAAATTCAGTTTTCATTCAGAGAAAAAAGTGTGTTTATAACCTATAATTCCATACAGAAGGGTTACAAGTGTTTGCATCCATCTGGTAAAGTGTATGTTGCAAGGCATGTGTCTCTTGATGAGCAAACTTTTCCTTACACACAACTGTTTCCTAACAATAACAACATTCTCACTAATGTCTCACAAAAGTCATAAGTCATTTCTTATACTTTTCATATAGATTCACTAAACCAAGGTAGTAGTTTAATCATATCAAGTCCTACTACAAACACTTATGCAGCAACTAGTTCATCTTCAGCAAATTCTACAATACCAAATTCTAAAATAAACCACTTTCTGATAATACTTCCCATTCATTTCAAAATTTAGTTCCTAATAATAAATTAGATCACATGACATCAAACCAATAGCCCTTATAACCTTCAAGTCAAATATAGACGCAGCCAACTCAAACTGACTCAATACATCTAATGCTTACTAGATCAAAGAATTGCATTTTTAAACCAAAGTTGTATATCAATTAGACCAGTACCATTTGTTTAGGACCTAAATTATTGAAAGAAGCATTGAATAATGCACAGTGGAGACAAACTATAAAAGATGAATTTGAAGCCTTAGTCAAGAATCAAATCTGATCTTTGGTTCCAACAATAATAGTCATTTAAATTGTGGAAAATAAGTGGATTTTTAAAATAAAGTACAATCCTAATGGATCTGTCTCTAAATATAAGGCCAGACTGGTAGCTTAAGGGTTTCTTCAGACGCCGGGAATAAATTATGTTAAGACCCTCATTCTTGTGGTTAAATCATCAACTATCAAAATGGTTCTTAGCTTGGCTGTAATGAACAAGTAGATATTGCGATAGATTGACTTCAATAATGTATTCCTCAATAGGGACCTTACTGAAGATATATATATGGTACAACCTGAAGGGTTTGTCAACTCTTAATATTCATGATTTTGTTTGCAAATTAAAAAAGGCATTATATGGTCTTAAACAAGCCCTAAAAGCTTGGTATGAAAAGCTAAGGATATCATCACTGTTACAATGGGGGTTCAAAAGCTTTAAGTCTGATACTTCTCTCTTTATTAAACATTCAAGAATGAGTATATTCATTGTCTTCATTTATGTTGATGATGTTATTATTACACGAAATGTTCATGCTGATATAGAACAGTTCATAGCTAATATAGGTGCTACTTTTGCACTAAAAGATCTAGGGACACTTAGTTACTTCCTAGGGGATAGAAGTCAGTCATACTAGATGTGGAATTTCTCTTATCTCAAACAAAGTATATTACTGATTTACTACAAAAACCAATATGTTGTCCTGCAAAGGCTGTAATACTCCTTTGAGTGTAGGCCAAAAGATGATGAAGAAAGGAGATGAACTATTTAGTAATGCATCTTTATATAGAAGCCTTGTTGGTGGACTGCAATATTTAACTTTAACCAGGCTAGAATTATCATTTGCTATAAACAAATTAGTCAATTTATGAGTGCTCCATCAATCAAGCACTGGCAAACATGTAAAAGAGTCTTAAGATATCTACAAGAAACTGCAGATTTTAGTTTGAAAATAAAAGCTACTGGTTCTCTTGCACTCACTGCCTATTCTAATGCAGATTGAGGTATTAATCCCAATGATAAAATATCTTTAGCAACAATTTGATTTCATAGGCTTCTAAGAAACAAGATGTGGTAGCCAGGTCTAGTGCTAAAGCAGAGTATATAGCACTAGCAACAACCTGTTCTAAAGTTGTTTGGCTGAAATCTTTGCTGCATGAACTTCATTTCCCAACATTCACTACTCCTATAATCTGGTGTGACAACCAGAGTGCCCAAGTATTGGCCACTAATCCTGTTCTTCATTCTTAAACCAAGCATATAGAGCTTGATATTTATTTTATGAGGGAGAAAGTTGCAGGAAATGAAATAGAGGTCAAGTTTATGCTTTCCTTTGATCAAACTGTAGATATATTTACCAAGCCTTTGAGTTATGATCAATTAGCATTCTTATGATCTAAGTTATTGGTCTGTTTTAGACCATAAGCTTGAGGGGGAATGTTAATGTATATTGTTGACAAGCAGTAATGATAGTGCATTTGTTGCATTATGGAAGTATTGCAGAAGCTAATTTCTGAAAGTTTAAATAGCAGCATCAGTGGATATAGGAGAACTTAAAAGCTGATCTAACTTCATCAGATAATGAGCGGCTGAAGATTAAAGATCTAAATGTGTTGGAATAAGTTGATAACAGGGGAAGTTTTGTTGTAACAAACTTGCCACTGTAGGAGCTATAGAGTTGATAGTTGGCATTATTAGTTTTAGCTGTAACTAACTTTCCCACTCTGTTTTTATAAGTTCTAGATTGATCCATTTCTCTCTATATAAGAGAATGATGCTGAATGTAATTTGGTTTTTATCAATTGAAAGAAATAAAAACACAACTCTCGTTATTCAGTTCCTCTGAAATGTTTTCTCAATTATTGTCCTTTATTTTCTCACCAAACAAACACTGCTAGTCAATCTTTAATAAATAGAGACATCATCTTCAGCTGTAGGATGGGCAATGTCAGAAATGCTTAAGAACCCAATAGTCTTGGAAAAGGCACAAGAAGAGGTCAGGCAAGTCTTCGATGGAAAAAGAAATGTTGATGAAACAAGTCTTCGCGAATTACAATATTTGAAATTAGTTATCAAAGAAACTTTGAGGTTACACCCTCCTCTTCCTTTGCTTCTGCCAAGAGAATGTAGAGAGAGCTGTAAGATTTTGGGATATGATATTCTTGTGGGATCCAAAGTCCTTGTTAAAGCATGGGCAATCGGAAGGGATCCGAGGTATTGGAACGATGTTGAGAGCTTCTATCAAGTGCGGTTTCTTGAGAGTTCTATCGATTACAAGGGGGTTGATTATGAGTTTATTCCATTTGGCGCCGGAAGGAGGATCTGCCCTGGTCTATCTTTTGGGTTGGCGAATGTTGAGCTTCCCCATGCTCAGTTGCTTTAAAAGTTGCCAAGTTGACCAAGTTGTTGTGAGCTAATAGCTTTATCATTTCAACTGGAAACTTCCTGATGGGACAAAGAACGAAGATCTTGACATGACTGAGCAATTTGGTGCTGTAGTGGGAAGGAAAAATGATATCTATTTAATTCCCGTTCATTATCGTCTTCTTTATAGGGAATAAATCTGCGAGTGCAGTGAATGTGATAGAAGATGTTAATTATATGTTATGTAATAAAAGAAATTGTATCAAGTATATTTTCTTTGTATTTAAGGGACGCAAAGATTTGCATATTGGAGTGTAATGTTAATACTTATTTTTATTTACTATAATTATTTTGTTTTGAAATCTTAAGAGATTGCACGAGACCAACATATCTACGTTTAACTAAGAAATCCAACTTATCAAGTTTGAAGAGGTGAATAGCTTCTACACAGTCAATAAGACCGAGCATACATGGCAAACATGATCATGGCTGATAAAGCATAAAAAATTGCCAACATTTTCAATGGATTAAAATGAGATGCTATAAGAAGCAAACAAGTCACACCATAACCAATTCTCAACAGAATAGTAAATCTTATTATTTGTTTCTACTAATAAAGAACCAGTGCTTCAGTAGCAAGAAGTTCAAAATGTTCATGAGAGTAAAAGCTATAATCTACATATTCTCATGCACTCGCCTGAAAAACTTTGCCTTGAAATATTTTGTAATGACATAGGTATTTGACAGATAATAATAGAGGTGTATTAACAACAATGTTCTTTTATTTTGTTGAAATAACTTCAACAATATCTCTAATGAAATTTTTTGTCCAAACATCAACAATACTCTTGACTAAGTTTTCAATTTCACAATACTGAGAGTTTTAAAAAGCTGACATGGCGTATTAAGTTTTTCTTTCAGTGCACGGTACTAATCTACGCCGTTTACCATGGGGAGAAAAAAACCAAGCAAAACGCCACCTGGCATCCGCCTCTCCTGCAGTATCTTAACTGGGTGTGTTGAAGGTTGCTTGCTGCAACCAAAATGCTGCCAATCCTGCCTTGTCGGGATAGCCTCCGGTGATCGACGCAGACGCTCCTCCAACTGCTGCAAACACCGACGGTGCATCATCCTGGTCTGGAGAAGCTCACGCAACCTCGGTCGGGCTGCCGACCGCGCTACCTGAGGTCTCTCCGGGCGCTAGTACTGCTGCAAATGTTTCTTCCAGGGCAAGAGAGATATTGTTGAAGTTTAAGCAAGTGCTTGATGAATTTTCAATGGTTTCAAGACTACAACTTAACGCGAGTAAGAGCTTCATCTTCTTTGGGAATGTTCCTCAACCTACCAAGGAGACAATTCTGCAGATAACTCAGTTCCAACAAGGCGCTCTGCCTATCAAATACTTAGGTATTCCCCTAATCTCAGGAGGACTGAAGAAAGACAATTGTCAGGAGCTTATCAATAGGATAACGGCTAGAATCTCAAGCTGGACTGTAAAATATTTAAGTTATGTGGGGCGGCTACAATTAATAAAATTCATCATAATGAGTATGCATGTCTACTGGTGTTCTATGTTCACCCTGTCTAAGTCAGTCACCAAAGAAATCGAAAGTAAATGCCGTAACTTCTTATGGCATTGAAGCAACCAACAGGGGAAAAGAGGATTAGTGGGATGGAATAAGGTATACAAAGGTAAAAAAAAAGGTGGACTTAGCATTAAATCTATAAGCTTGTGGAATGTATCGGCAGTTACAAAGCATATCTGGGAACTGGTTGTGGTGAAATCCTCCTTATGGGCAAAATGGGTAACTGATAACAAACTGCGAAGGCTAAGCTTTTGGGGAATCACACCAATGGATTGTAGCTGGACATGGAGAAAAATCCTTGGATTGAGAAGTCAGATAAAACATTTGTTCTCAAAAGTTTTGGGTAACGGCAAGTCCTTCTATTTTTGGTGGGATCCATGGCTTGGGGGAGGGGTAATTCAATAGTTAATAAATTCCCCCACATTGACATTTTTTATGCGGATATTCCACGGGATGCTAAGGTATCTATGGCAACACGGTCATTGAAACCTCCATGATCCTTTGGACGAGTACACTGCTCAGGTATGGGATTATCTCTGCAAAAAATTTTCAATTTCTGAGAGAGATGATAGAATTTCATAGACTGCAAGCTCCAATGCAAAGTTTTCTATTGCGAGTACTTGGAGGTGTCTCAAGAATAATGAAACTAAGGTGGGATGGTATAAACTGATATGAGGAACGCAACATATTCCTTAACACAATTTCATCACTTGGTTGCCTATGAAGAACATATTATCAACCAGGGAGAGATTCAAAAAATGGGAGATTATCCTATCAGATGATTGCCCTATTTGTGGTAGTAATAGGGAGACAATTCCACACTTATTTTTTTAATGCAGCTTTTGTAGTGAAATATGGTACAAAGTACTCAGGGCGTGCCAACTCAACCAATGCCCGAACAGTTGGCAACGAGTGGTCTCTTTTCTTTGTAGAAAATCTAAAGGAAAATTCATTCTTAGCAAGATTAGAAGAGTATCGTTCTGTGCTACAATCTATTCTATTTGGAGAGAACGAAATCTAGTTTCTTCCAACAAAAAATTCCATCTATTAACGAGGTTTATCAAAATATTAAGGATGTTGTCTGGATTCAATGTATAAGTGTTGTCAATAGCCAAGGTATAGATCGCATTATAACTAGTTGGTAAATATATTTAAACTTCTAAGAGATGTAATATCTTAATTTTCTCTTTTTAATTAGTGTCTTTGTAATACATGTTGAATTTAGCATTTATATCAATTCTTTACTTACCAAAAAAAACGTTTCAATTTCACAAATGATTTTATATTTTGCCAAAACATCAACAATACCCATAAAGTAAATTTTTTTTTTTTTTTTAAATTGGTATCATATCATTGCATATCATCAAGACATTACAATAAAGACCTTTGATGCAAAAGATCAAAGAATTACAGGATAATAATAGAATACATCTTAAGACCACCTGAGAACTCTTCCGTAGAAGAGTACAAACCATACCCATATTGGTACGGATAATCTAACACTGACCTTTCTGAAGAAAGGGATAATCAGACATTTCCGAAGAAAGGGATAATCAGATCTCGCGAACGAAAAATACTAACCTTTTCAAAAAAAGGAGAAGCAAATCTCGCAAGCGAGAGAAATATAGATCCCTAAAAAGGGAAAAATTATTAATCCGGTTTGTTCAAGAACAAACAAGACTCAGCCACAAACACCCAAATAAAAATCGACAATGAAAATCAGAAAAACCCAAGACCCCGGAGGGCGTCATTGCCGGCGGTGGGGGCTGAGAGAGCACAAGGGAAATGAAAGGGATAGCAACTGGCAGATTTCGGCAAAGGTCCGGTGAAAACTGACCGGAAAAACGGCCAAGGGAGCAAAAGGCCGAAGGAGGCGCGGCTGGTGTCGACCAAGACCAGTGAGGCCCATAGGAAGCGGAGGAAGCCGAAAGGGGGGCGGCGCATGAGGTTTGCCAGCAGCACCGGTGCTGTGGTGCAGAAGTCCAGGAACGCAGCACAAGGTCGCCGAGATCCCGTCGGAAGCAACCACCACTGAAGACACCGTCGGTTTGACGCGACCAAGGAACCCAAACTGGAGGTCGGAGGGAGACGATGGACTGACAACAGCCGGAAGCACCGTCCGAATACCAAGACGCCAGCAGAGGTGCCATGGAATCGGAAAACCCATGGGCCAACGGAGAAGGTAGTGGTGTCCGGCGAGGGGAGTAAACAGATAGGTCATTTAAGCAGAGCCGATATAAAGCATAACCTGTCACCGGAACCAGAACGAGCCCGCCGGAGAGATGAAGAGCATCAGAGTACCGTCCAAACACCAGTAAAGGTGGCTTGAAGATCGGCAGTGGTGTCCGGCGAGTAGCAGACACGCCAATGAAACTGAGTCGAAAAGCACGCTGGTTGTTGTAGACTCAGTTGGATCCATAGAGCCTCCAATGGTTGATTCAACACGGCGGCAAGCAGCCAAAATAGTCAAAACACGACCATGCAGCAGGGCACTACAGCATTAAAGCGTCGACCGGTCACCGGAAACCAGATGGAGCCGCAACTGGAGATGGAGAGCTGGTAGAAAACGGAAAAAAAAAAAGTTACGAAAGCTGGTGCAGAAACTGAAGCTGGAGTGGTTGTGTCCACCGGAGAGGGGGCCTAGGCCCCCTCTCTGGTGGGTATTTGTTGAAAGGGCGGCGGCTGTGGGCTGGGCGAGTTGGGAGAGTTTGGTGCTAGGGTTTGTATTGTGTTAGCATAAAGTAAATTTTTGGTAGGTCTATTTTTATTAACTGCGTACGTAAAAAACTATTTTACTACTAATGAAAATCGACATAGGTAATGATATTTTTACCTGCTCTTTTCTTATGATAAAAATAATACAAATACTAATTTACTCTTTAAATATAAAATAGTCAAAAGTGATCCATGGACATAGCAAACAAGTGGAATTTATGGTATATCAGACTAATTTGTTTGTTGAAATAATTATTAGAATAAATTGTAATATTTTATTTTAATAAATGTAAAAATTAAAAATACACGTCTTTATTATTATATGAATTACAAATATGATCTCATATATTAATTAGTATTTTGCATTATTTTTTTATCACACTGAAAGGTAAAAATATCTTTATACCAGTCGATACTAATTAGAGATAAGATAAGCTTCAATGTAGTTAACAAAAATAGGCCTAACGTTAAATTCACTTTAGGGGTGTTTTTGATGTGTGAGAAAAATATAAAAATATTTGTGATACAACAAATTTAGTTAGAGGTATTGTCGATATGTAATCAAAGTATAGGAACATTTATAATATAACAAACTTAATAAAAAAAAATATTGCTAAACTTTCAACAAAATGTAGGGACATTGCTAATAATATCCTTAATACTATAAGATAGAGAAAGTACAGTTAGTGATAATAAATTTCATTCTAGGCCTTCTATTTTCCTTATTATATAATTTACCTTTTCTTTCTTATTTTTCACTACTTTTTGTTCATTCACAATAAAAACAAAAAATTTCACAACCAATTTCTTATATTTTTATGTCATTTCAATCATTTTCAAATACTTTGCTACATATTTCTAGGATTGTCATTTTTTAAATACAAGTATTAACATAACAAATGTCAAATCTAAAAAAATTACAATAACTTGCATGCCAAAATTAGATAACCATAACTGTCAATAACAATTAGATAATTGCCTCATAACAATTGGAGGAATACAATGAAAACCTAATTAGTAGGAAATAATGAATAACTATAACTGTCAATAACAATTGAATAATTACCCCCTAACAATTTGAGAAATTGAATGAAAACATAACTGCTAGGCAGTAATGGATAACTATAATTGCCAATAACAATTATATAACTTCCTTTTCACTAATGGAGGAATGTAATGAAAATTTAATTGCCTCCTAACAATTGAAAAAATTAAAAGTCTCTATCCTCTATCAGAATTCGAACCCCTTAAACTTTGCTGTTGGGGCAAGAATCTGAGTGCAATAGAATTGTCATTTTAGATTACAATTTTGAGAATATGTATTTGCAGGAAAAGATAAAAAGTTTAGGATTTTCTTATTGTTTTTTTATTTTTTTAATTTAAATTTTTTGAAAGACGCCCGTTTTTTATTAGTCGGACAAAGTCCAGCATTGTCAGTGTTTGATACTTGACCACTGAACTCTAAGGCTCTTAATTCATAGCCGCCTCTCCATGTTGCCTTTTCAAATTAGTAAGTAAAGAAAAGTAACTAAGTTCCTAACAAATTAATGCCCAGAGAAAAGTATCAAATTGCGATAAAACTATGATAGTGAGGCATGTGCACGTACAGGTACAGGGCAAACATTATAAATATCATCAAGGTTGCAAGGCATCTTCAATGACCTGCTCTGCCCTTCTTCTCCGTAGCAACATGGAGTACCAATTCCCTTCCTCTCCAATTCTTTTCACCTTCCTGATTTTTGTTTTCATGATCTTCAGGATATGGCAGAAATCAAAAAACATTCACTCAGCTTCGAATTTGTCCCCAGGACCCTGGAAGCTACCTCTTATAGGAAACATGCATCTGCTTGTTTGCTCTCTACCTCACCATCCCCTCAGAGACTTGGGCTCTAAATATGGTCCCTTGATGCAACTTAAACTTGGCGAAGTTACGCATATCGTCATTTCTTCAACCGAAACTGCCAAAGAGATTTTGAAAACTCATGACATCAATTTTGCTCAGAGGCCCCCTCTCATTGCCGGAAGGATTATGGCTTACAATTTCACAGACATTGGATTTGCACCATATGGACATTATTGGAGACAACTACGAAAAGTTTGTGCTTTGGAGCTACTAAGTACAAAGCGTGTGCAGTCATACAGATCAATCAGGGAACAAGAGGTAACGAATCTAGTTAGATCAATTTCTTCAAACGCTGGGTCGCCAATAAACCTTAGTAAGGTATTACTCTTGTTGTCAACTGACATCACTGCAAGGGCGGCTTTTGGTGGGAAATGCAAATACCGGGAAGCATTTACACAAATTTTACAGAAAACCTTACATCTAACAGGAATGTTCAATCTTGCCGATGTGTTCCCTTCTATAAAACTGTTTGAGGTGCTCAGTGGGGTGGGATCTGAGCTTCAGAAACTGCATTTGGAAGCAGATAAAATATTTGGCAACATCATCGATGAGCATAGATCATTCAAAGCATTGGGAAGGACTGGTGAGGGAGAAGCAGATGATCTCGTACATGTTCTTTTAAATCTTCAGGAAAAGGGAGAGCTTGAATTTCCCCTAACGACCGACAACGTTAAAGCTGTTATCATGGTGAGTAATTAGCCGATTCATTTTACGCTGTCTCTATATATGCACAAATAAAGTCTTGCAATTTTCTTTCAATTCACTGTAAGTAAGATGAAGCAGTTCCAACGGGAAGATAATTTAATGCCATGTGAGGAAAACCATAATTTTCTTTTATTTTATGACCCTTTGCGAATTATAAAGTACGAGTGACGCCAATTGCTTGCTTCCATGTTTCCTCTTCTACATTTTCACTTCTGTCCATTTTTAATAACATTAACCGTTAAATAATTTTTTTATGTTAATTACCCTGTTCAGGACATGTTTATTGCTGGAAGTGAGACGTCGGCCACAACTATGTAGAGAATAATAGAGCACAAATGAAACACTTTTATTAATACAACAAACACAAAACTTACAACACAAAATTTAAAAATTCTCACTCTTTCTCACTTACAACACAACACTCACAACTCAACTCTCACACACTCTTTGTTGAGCTTATTATTTGCTCAACTCTCTAACACTCTAAACTCTCAACAATTGATCAAATACTTGATCAACTCTTTATTCTTAACTTGCTTGATTGCAAAACTAAATGAGGGAGGGGGGGTATTTATACTTAGTTTCAACAAACCAAAACCACACAAATAAAATAATGTAAAAATTTATTAACCACACAAGTTTATAATATTTATCTCTTTAATTATTAACTTAAAATATCTTACCTAATCTAGAAACTTCAAGAATTGGGCTTGTAAATATTTGGGCTTAATCTTGGGCTTGATGTTGTAATTAATTTAATTTAATTTGGTGTTGTAATTTTAACACTCCCCCTCAACACCAACTTCTATTCTTCTAACCATGTTGAGTTGTCTTTGAAACTTTTCAAACTTATCAACACCCAAGCCTTTTGTGAACAAATCAGCCACTTGATCTTCAGTCTTGACATACAGCAACTTAATTTCTTCTTGCAGAACTTTCTCCTGGATAAAGTGATAATGCACCTCCACATGCTTTGTTCTTGCATGAAAAACTGGATTTTCTGCCAAACAAATTGCTGACCGATTATTACAATATATTAACACTTTATAATCTCTTGGCTGATGTAAATCCTCCATTAATTGCATCAACCATGTACTTTCTTGAGCTGCCATTGCTGCTGCTCTGTACTCAGCTTCAGTAGTTGACAATGATACAGTTGGTTGCCTTTTACTGCACCAAGAGACTGTTCCTGAACCAATCTTGAAAACATACCCAGTGGTTGAACGTCGTGTGTCATGATCTCCAGCATAGTCAGCATCACAATAGCCAACTATTTTACGATCTTGGTCTTTCTTATAGAAGAGACCATAGTCAATTGTGCCTCTTATATATCTCAATATTCGTCGAGCTGCTTCTAAGTGAGGTTTCTTAGGATTTTGCATGTATCGACTTATTACTCCAACTGCATAAGAAATGTCTGGTCGAGTCAATGTTAAATAGATAAGACTTCCTACCAGTTGTCGATACATAGTTCCATCTTCTAAATCCTTTCCTTCATAACCGCACAACTTGGCATTGACTTCTAGCGGTGTTGAGATAGGCTTGCACTCTAGCATCCCAAACTTCTGCAATAAATCTTTGGCATATTTTTGTTGTCCTAGAAAAATCCCTTCTGCTGTCCGAGTGACTTCAAGCCCAAGGAAATGTTTAAGTTGTCCAAGCTCTTTCATCTGGAAACGAACTGCCAAATTCTCTCTTGTTCGACGAATCTCTTCTTCATCATCTCCAGTGATAATTAAGTCATCCATATATACCACCACAATTGCAAGTTTCTTTCCATTAGCTTTGACGAATAAACTCGAATCAGCTGATGCTACAGAGTAACCACCATGTGTTAGAAATTCTCCAATTTTACCATACCACGCCCTTGGAGCTTACTTTAATCCATACAATGCCTTTCTCAATTTACACACATAATCAGGATGAAATTTGCTTTCAAATCCAATTGGTTGAATCATGTAGATCTCTTGATCTAACTCTCAATGTAGAAAAGCATTCTTTACGTCTATTGGCCACAATATCCATCCTTTGCTAGCTGCCAATGCAAGTAGAACTCGTACTGTGGTGATCTTGGCTACTGGACTAAACGTTTCATCATAGTCTAGTCCATACTGTTGAGAAAATTCTCGAGCTACCAACCGAGCTTTATACCTCTCCACCGATCCATCAGGACGTCTTTTTATCTTATACACCCACTTACAAGATATAGGTTTTACATCCTTTGGTTTTGCCACTAAATCCCAAGTTTGATTTTGCTCCAACGCTATGATTTTTTCTTCCATAGCTTTAATCCATTCAGAGCTCTGTGATGCTTCTTCAAAAGTCTCAGGCTTCTTAACATTTTCCTCTTTCACCATAGCTGTATTAGCATATTTGGGATTAGGCTTTCATATTCTTATTGACCTTCGAGGATGGGATTGAGGGGTTGCAGGTTCTGCTTCTTCATATTTGGTCTCCGTTGTTGGTTGTTGATAAATGCCAGTTTGCCAAGAACTTTGAGTTGTCTCTTGCTCAGTGTTGTCATCACTGCTTCCATTATCAAGGTCTTCTTGGCTCGGTCGAATTTCAGCAATTTGCTCATCTATCTTTTCTTGTAGTCGTTCTTCTATTTCTTTTGAATCTGAAAGCTCCTCTTTTTGTGGCGACCACCATGAAGATGCTTCATCAAACACCACATTCCTTGATGTGTAGCACCGCCCACTAGTAGGGTCATAACATTTCCATCCTTTGCGCTGGTTATCATATCCAACAAAGATACACCTGATTGCCTTTTTGTCAAATTTGTTTCTCAGGTGATTTGGCACAAACACATAGCATATACAACCAAATACTCGAAAATGACTCACTGTAGGTTTCATATCCCACAACTTCTCAAATGGTGATATGAACCCTAACATTGGTTGAGGAAGCCTATTAATCACGTGGGCTGCAGTCTTCATTCCTTCGGCCCAAAATCTTCCTGGTACATTTTTTGCGTGCAACATACTTCTATAAATCTCTGCAAGATGCCGATTCTTCCTTTCTGCAACACCATTTTGTTGTGGCGTGTTGGCACATGTGAACTGATGTCGTATCTTATTTTCTCGAAGATATTGTGAGAACTCATCAGAGGTATATTCTCCTCCATTATCTGTACGGAGACAATGAATCTTCTTTCCGACTTCTCCTTCAGTTGTTTCTTTAAATTCCTTGAACTTAAAAAATGTATCTGATTTTTCCTTCATAAAGAAAACCTATACATACCTCGAGAAGTCATCAATAAATGTCACCAAGTACCGCATACCACTAATTGATGGCTGCTTGACAGGTCCAAACACATCAGAGTGAACCAACTCTAATGGCTCCTTAGCTCTAAACTTTGACTCCTCATATGGTAGTTGATGTGCCTTGCCATACTGACATCCCGCACATATTGTATCCACTCTCACATCAAGTTGAGGTAGACCCTTAAGCATTGCCTTGTTCATCATCACTTTTAGCTTATGATAACTTACATGTCCCAATCGTGCATGCTATAAATCTACTGTCTCATTTTTTCGAGTCTTGTCTACATAAGCTGACTCTGCTGATAGTACATAGACTAACTCTAGTCGTCGTCCTTCCATAGTTGGTGTTCCTGTGATTTTTAAATCTTAGTACACCTTAACATCTTGTGGACCGAACAAGACATAGTGTCCAGAAGATGTTAACTGTGATACTGACAATAGATTATTTTTCATGCCGGGGACATGATAGACATCTTGAAGTGTTACATTATTAGGACTGTAACGAGGTGCAAAGACTGTGTTACCGATGTGAGCTATAGGCAATCTTGAGTTGTTGGCTGTCACCACCACGCGACTTCCTTTGTATTTTGTCATATCTTGCAGCTTTTCTTCGTCACCAGTCATATGATTTGAACATCCTGAGTCGACGATCCAATCATTTTTATAGTCAATCCGTCCAGGCATTATCACTGAGAGTGATAGGTCTTCTTCCTCTATAGCGACAGACGCTTCAGCATCCCACTCATCTTCACTTTTTCTTTCTAAGTTTGATGTGACAGCATTACCCTCAGCAAACCTTTTCTTAGACCAACAATCTTTTGCCATGTGTCCTATTTTTCCACAATTGTAGCATTTTCCTTCAAACTTTTTTTTTGGTTGGACTGACTACCATTGCCGCGAGCCCTCTATACTCCCCCTGTCTGTGAGCTACCTTCTTGGTGATAACTCTTTATCTTGTCATCATCTCTTTTAGATCCTCCACCAGCACATCGTTTAAATCGACCTTTCCTTTTGTCAATGTAAAGTGCTTCTTCATCGCCTTTTAAAGAGACACCGCCCATTTGCTTAGTAATCGCT
Source organism: Ailanthus altissimus (assembly GCA_946807835.1). Taxonomy (NCBI): domain Eukaryota; kingdom Viridiplantae; phylum Streptophyta; class Magnoliopsida; order Sapindales; family Simaroubaceae; genus Ailanthus; species Ailanthus altissimus. Next base: position 25,590,916 of record OX327704.1, on the reverse strand, counting down.
TCTTGATCAGCAAGCAAATTTTCAAATTCAATGAGAGATGGTTGGGTTGGCCAGCCTTGTACAGCAGTAACAAAAATTCTATACTCGGGCCTCAAACCATGGATGACAATTCTTTTCATCCTAGTTTCAGCAATAGCAGCGGCAGGATCTAACTCAGATATTTCACGACACAAGGACTTTACCTTTGTGAAGTATTGGTTGATCGTCATGTTGCGTTGTGTAATTGACAACAGTTCATTTTCAAGAAGCTGTAGTCGCATATTGTTTTTCTTTGAAAAGAGTGATGCGAAAGTGTCCCATGCTTCATTTGGCATCTTGGCCTTCTTTATGTGCTCTAACATTTCTTCTTTAACTGTGGTCTTAATGGCGAACATAGCCTTACCAGTTTTTACCTTCCACTTCTTTAAAGTGGCTTCGTCTGTTGGCTGCTTCACTTCATTCCTGCCAACGACCTCCCAAAGATCTTGGCCTTGAAGGTAAGACTCCATCAACGTCACCCATGTATTGTAATTTTGGTTGTTAAGCTTCTTGATTCCTCCAACCACTTGAAGGTCACCCATCGTGTTGGCAGTACCTCAGTAATACCAAACAAGTTTTGTCAACAAACTTGCAGAGTCACAGACTACTCACGACACACAGAAGCTCACTCACTCACAATTTCTAGAAGTCCTTTCTGATGTGGAAGATCAGTCAAAGCTGCAACCATAGAGCATACTCAAAATTCTTAGAAATCCTACAACTTGAGCAGTCCCAGATAGTCCCGCTCTGATACCAATTGTAGAGAATAATAGAGCACAAATGGAACACTTTTATTAATACAACAAACACAAAACTTACAACACAAAATTTAGAAACTCTCACTCTTTCTCACTTATAACACAACACTCACAACTCAACTCTCACACACTCTTTGTTGAGCTTATTATTTGCTCAACTCTCTAACACTCTAAACTCTCAACAATTGATCAAATACTTGATCAACTCTTTATTCTTAACTTGCTTGCTTGCAAAACTAAATGAGGGAGGGGGGTATTTATACTTAATTTCAACAAACCAAAATCACACAAATAAAATAATGTAAAAATTTATTAACCACACAAGTTTATAATACTTATCTCTTTAATTATTAACTTAAAATATCTTACCTAATCTAGAAACTTCAAGAATTGAGCTTGTAAATATTTGGGCTTAATCTTGGGCTTGATGTTGTAATTAATTTAATTTAATTTGGTGTTGTAATTTTAACAAACTATAGAATGGGCAATGTCTGAAATGCTGAAGAACCCGAGAGTTATGGAAAAAGCACAAGCAGAAGTGAGGCAAGTCTTTGACAGCGAAGGAAATGTTTGTGAAACAAGACTTAACGAGTTGAAATACTTGAAGTTGGTTATTAAAGAAACTCTAAGGCTACATCCTCCTATTCCTTTTTTAATTCCTAGGGAATGTAGAGAAAATTGTAAGATTCTAGGATATGATATTCCCGTGCGATCCAGAGTCATTGTTAATGCATGGGCAATTGGAAGAGATCCCAGGTACTGGACTGAAGCAGAGAGCTTCTATCCAGAGAGATTTCTTGATAGTTCAATCGATTTCAAGGGAGCAGATCTTGAGTTCATTCCATTTGGTGCTGGAAGAAGAATTTGTCCAGGCATGTCTTTTGGTCTAGCTGTCGTTGAGCTTCCACTTGCTCAATTGCTCTACCATTTCAACTGGAAACTCCCGAATGGAATGGAGAACAAAGATCTAGACATGACCGAGGATTTTGGCGCAACATTAACTAGGAAGAATGAATTGTATTTGATTCCGGTTCCTTATTGTCATCATTTTGCTAGAGAATGAGACTGCACGTGCAATGTATTAATGCCTTTTCCCTAAATTTGGTCCTTCCACTAAATTAGGTCGTTAGTGTTATGCATTTCTTGAGGATTAAGACTCGTTATGTTTCTCTGATTAAGTGTACTTTTTCTTTTTTCCTTTTAATAATAAAATCCTTTGTTCTGCCCAGATTTGATCTCAAAAAAGGGAAGAAAAGACTGCACTCGCAATGAAACTTTTTATTAGATGTTAATTGTATTTTTGTTATATAATAAAAGTAATGTAGAATTCTCCTAATTTAAAATTGACTTTAATTTTGTTTATTAATTTTTCATCGTTTGTTATGTAGATTCGAAATTAAAAGTAATATTTAATTTAAAGGAAGGAAAAATCTAATAAGAAAAAGGGTTAAAGTTTGTTTTTCAAACAATAATAATATAATAAAGAAAATTTGACAGTTTTGTTCATGTATTTTTATTGAATTTCTCATAGTTTCTAATATTTTAAAAATTATCAGTTATCAATTATGTGTTTTAAAGGCATTTTTAACTACTTTTTGTTACTATTTTTATTTTTGAAAATATTACCATTTTCATCTCTAAATGATATAAATAGTAATTTTTAAAATATTAAAGATTTAATAAGTAATTTAACAACATAGAGATTAAAGTGGCAATTTTCTTATAATAAATAAAAAGTGTCACACATTTATATTGAGAATTTGCCAGTTATCCCTCTTTTAGTTGATATTTTTATCAGTTTTTTAATTTTTATTAAATACCATTTTCACTCATTTAGAAAGTAATTGATCACTTTGAATATAAAAAAGTACTAAAAAATATGTGTTTATTTAAAAAATAAGCAACGAGGATAACTGACAATTTTCCATTCATATTATTTTTTGGTCTCAATGTTGAAAATACCTCCTACGTGAGAATTTACAGGTGTGAATGTTTCTTTCCAATCCAAAAATTTATTGCATGTATAGTTTAACTTTTTATTGGTCAAAAACACTTTTTTAATACCAAAATTATTTTATCTATTTTTTTTAATAACGTTTGATTATAATTGAAGATGAATTTTTAGAAAATAAAAAATTATTTTGTCTTATTTATAAAACTTCAAATTTAAATTTTTAGGAGTAGAGTTTTTTAAATTATTTATTGATATATATATCCTATTAATAGTTTTTTTAATTCCATAGCACCCCTTAATAAAAATAAATTATATTTAGTTAATATGTTTTAACTTTTTGTTGAAAACCATCGTATCTCTATTTTGTTTTCAAAAGGATTTGGTAGGAAATTAAATACTCATAAATAACAAACCTCTACCCCAACCTCTTACTCGAATTTAGGTAGTCACGAGTGTTGTGCACCTTGCTAACCGCCTGAGTATCACTTTAGGGATAAAGCCACCGTATCTCCATATCTTCTCGTAGGTATTTAGTATTTATTCTATTTTAAAGTTTTACACTAAATATTAGAATTTATTTAATTAATTGATTTTTATGTATTAATTTTATTTGAATTTTTATAACTTTATATTTATTTAAATTTAAGTTTCAATTATTTTGGCCATTATTTCACAATGATCGTAAACTAAATTTTAGCATGAATTGTTTTGTGTTGTCTATAAAAATACGACAATAAATTTTATAGTTAATTGTAGATTTTATATTATATAAAAAGATTAAATTGTATAAAATTTTAATATAACATTTATTAGGTGTCTTTTTTGATAATTTAATAATAGATAAGCACTTTTAACAATGTGTAATCAAACGATCTACAACTTTAAAAGAATTTTTTTAATTAACAATTAAACGATTAATGACTTCAAAAAAAATATAAAAAAACTCATTTTCTAAAAGTTCTATTTTAAAAATCTTTACTTCTAAAAATTTTATATATTTACAGTCTAACCAAACATAGGTATACCTAAAGAAAGTTCAACTAGAACTATTTTCTTATATCTTCTTCGTTGCCTTCAAAATCAATTTATGTAAAAAAAAGTACCTTTTATTTTGAAAAAATATAATATTTTTCTATATATTTCTATAATAACTAATTACTCTTTTATTAATTTTTTTAATACTCGGTTTCTTATAAATGGATAACAAATCACTTATCAAAGAAAAAGTAGTATTAGTAAAAACCTACTGGGAGCAACTAGTAATATTCCTCTTTATTTTTTGGATGATAGCATCATTATCAATGTGGACCTTGTTGGACATTGTATTCTATAGCCTGTGTTGAACATTTTTGTTCCAATTGCTTACCTTATCTTTTAATAGTTACTTGGTATAAAATTCAACGGCACGAGAAAGAAAAATTGACATTAATTAATCAAAATAACTAACGTACATGCATATTGAAATTTCAATTTATGGATGTCTACATCCCCCATGAAAAATTATTCTATCACATTTTAGTAATAAGTAAGACCACACAAGACGCCGCCTAGTTTGACAAGCCATGAACGTATAGTCTTTAATACGTATCACTTTGATTTTTTTTTTTGACAAAAAATACGTTTTACTTTGATTGATAATTCAATTTTGTTGTCTTTAAATAGGTATCAGTTTTGTTGAAGATGAACTATCAATAAGGCAAATCCCAAGATTGCAATTGCCAAAAAAAAAAAAAAACAATTAAAGAAATGACAACTTCAAATAAGGGTTGAACATTTCATTTTTTATATGAAAAAGAAACTTAATGCATGTCAAATGAGGCATGATTAATTTTTTAGAAATTAGACAGAGACTATTGTTCTTCAATAAAATTTTCATACTTCCACTACGTGCAAATCTGAAATTGTTAAGATCATGCTGACTATCTTATATATGTGAAGAAATCGAGGCTGAAAAGACTGTTGATAGGCCCTATTTTGTTGAGTAATGTGGTTTGCTAGAGCAATTAATTTGTCTTAAGCCAAAGATTCTACTATGAAAAGAATTGGTCCAAAATTAACAACTCGTTTTGTTGTAATAATTCATGCCTTTCTTCACTTTATTCTCACCTTTTATCATATTCTTCTTTCAGTTTCTGTTAATTTCAACTTTGACGGCATTAGGGCAATTTGTTCAAAAAAAAAAGGGTCAAATCTATGATTTTTTCTTATGAGATTTGAGTTTTTATCTCATGGGCGCCTAATAATGATAAGTATGGTAATTATTTAGGTTTAGTAAGCAGTCAATGATAAATTGTAGGGATTTAACCTATTTGCTATCTTGGATATCTTTAGAAAATGATTCTATATGTTCATGTTTCTTACAGAAGTGTTATTTATTCTTTGTTTGTTCCTTTTTATAAATCACCTTAGAGGATTCATTAACCTATGTAATCTTCGCTTTATTCTTTTTTCAATCTTTCTTTTTATATTTTTTTCTAGTCCCTTAACTAGTAAGATGAACTTTACGATTTTTGTTTTTAAAAAATTTAAGCCTTGTCTCCTCTAGAACAAGCTTACTAGTTAATTGACTAACATTTTACTTGTTTTTAAGACAATTATAGTTGATCTGAAATAGTATATATTTAGGAGGCAAGAAGTTTAAAATAAATTATACTATGAAATTTTTGTTCACTTCAACACCCAAGGTTTTAAACTTAGATGTTATATTTGTTATCTCAAGGTTGTGCTCATGCATGCTATATGAACCATTAAACTTCATAGTGGTTAAGTTAGCCGTTAATGTCCCAACAAGAGACTAATTGCACTTTGGAAACTTTCTTCCATAAATTTAATAAATTTCTTAGTATTTCTAGTTTTGAGATAAGTAGTCTTAATATTGTTTGTTACAGTCATTCGCTTAAACATAAGGCTTAATCAAATGGCTATTTATGTTGCACGCAAAATGAGCGAAAACAGGGACTAAAATGTAAAGCTTTCAAAGTATGAGTCTATCACCCCAGGGCCACAAGAATTATAGCCCCAGCGCTGGAATAGTGATCGAAATAAGAAAAATGACCTATTTAAATCGCATATGGTGCCCCAGCAACAAATATTCACCGCGCCAGCGAGAGGACAGCGCCCTAGCGCCATCAATCCAACGCATCAGCGGTGAAGCCTTTTTAAGCGTCGCCCCAGCGACAACTGCATAGCGCCCCAGCGGTAGCGCAAGTCCTACTTCGATGAGAATTGAGATTTTCAAGCTCATATCAATCCCTATAAAAAGTTAATCGTTCCCAGCCTTTAAGGAAAATCTAAGAGCAACCTAGAGCATTCAAGAACACAAAAAATACTAAGCACGAGTCTTTGAGAGTAATAAAAGTTTAATTGAAGCAACTTTAGAGAGAGATTCAAGGCGTTCTTCGGCATCAAGAGTATCTTGGGCAGCGCAATTAAGAGCAATTCAACGTTTATATCGGTATGCTATTGATTGTATCATAATTTATTATTATTTTTACTGCTGTTCTCTTGTAGCCATGAGCTAAACTTATTTTCTTGGGTTAATACTTGAACTAAATATGTGTGCTTAATTGCCATATCTTTTGAATATTTAATAAACTTAGTTCTTTGATATTTAAATTACTTAATCTTAATACTTCAATATATCTGGCCAATATATGGTGAATGAGTTGGTAATATTATTGATAAACTCGGAAGAGAAATCATAATATTTAGACCTAGGTAATTTGATGCATGATTATAGAGTAACATTCAATGTTGCATATGCAAGTTTCAATTTAGAATAGAAATATACCTAATTGGCATGTATGATCAAGAAGACCTAATCTTAATGGATATTAATTTATTACAAGTACCATAGGAATATAAGTATTTGATAAATTAAGGTATACTTGCATGACCTTGGAAGAGGCTTGTGAATACATTAGTGTCTTGATTAATAACAAAGACTAAGGGGGTTAAATATTAGAAGGTTAATCATTAGAAAGCATATTGAGGGATAGTATTAATCCTAGGTTTTCTCTATATTGCTATCACTAAATCTCTTTGCATTGTGTTTTTGCCTTTATATTTTCTACATTAATTCTTAGATTTTTATTTATCTGAATAATTATTAGGAAGATATAATTTTAGTAATTAGTTAAAAAGAAAACTTTATCCCTCTGGGTTCGACATCCGACTTATTTAGTCTCTTTATTACTTGCATACGATAGTGTATACTTGCACTTAATTATAAGATATAGAAATATCGCATCAAAGCCTACGGTTCTTGTAAAAAAAATCATTTACTTCGATTTTATCTAATGCTCCAAATATTGTAATGCTTCCCTTACAATTTTTGCCACCTTGTATCAAAGGTGATCAGGTGTTTATTAAAATGATGAAGAAGAATATAAGAATCGCCTTAATTGAAGCAAATCTAATCGCATAGGCCGATTGATTTTAAAGAAGGGTTCACAACCTATAGAGGTAGATGATTTAAAATGAGGACTCCAAAAAATATGGAATACTACACATAAATGAACTATTTTCCCACTTCCAAAAGGATTTTATGTACTTCATTTTGAAGATATTTTGGATATGCAATGTATTTGGGGTTGTGGTACTTGTACGCTGAATTCGGGATCTTTTTAACTCTATTAGTGGCAGCCAAATTTTAATCCATATATTACTAAAATTTATAGAAACTCTCAGGTATAGATTCGAATTTATAGTTTAAGTTGCGAGTATTAGAGCTCAAAGATTATAATGGGTATTGCAAGGGATGTTGGTTTGTCTTTGTAACTAGATAGAGCTGCTGAAGAAGGAGTCTATGGATTCTATGCCAGAGTCTTGGTTTAGACTGATATTTCTAGGCCTTTGCCTCAATTCTTAACAGTTGAAAGAGAAGGCTTTGAATTTCAAGTTGAGATTTACTATGAAATATTGCCACCTAAGTGTTCTGGTTGTGGTAAAATTTGGCATAACATATTAAAATATTGTTTACGCTCAAAATATAATGCGGCCATCGCAGTATAGATTGAGGTGTCGATCCCACGAGGAAGCTCTTGGCAAAATAGGTTGGTAAAGTAAAATATTAAAGCAGTAGCAAAGGATAAAATTAATTGATTTAAGTGGATAAGATAGAATTATCTATGATTTGAAGAAAATATCTTATGATAATTTAAGCAAGGCTTTGAGAATCACAATTATGCTTTATAAATCTACTCTACACTTTGATTCAATGCTTATAACTCAATTGAAAGTTTTACATCCCAAACAATCAATCGAAAGATATATAAAATATAGCACATTTGATAACACATGTATTTGATGTAATTAAACTCTTTGCAAGCATTAACACACATCATGTTCATTTATACAAGTTATCTAAGATCGACAATATATCATTTTGACAATATTGCAGTAAAAGATTAACTTGAATATCAAACATTTATTGCCCTTACATGTTATCCAAGATCGACAATATATCAATTTGACAATACTGCAGTAAAAGATTAACATATAAAACAATGTAACCAGTAACAATTATAATTCAACATGAATCACATTAAAAAAGTATGACTGAACATATATGAGACATGAGAATTATAACCTTTGGATTATAAAAAATAAAATAGATAAGAGTTTAATCAAAACCAAACTTACAAACATTTATAGCTCTTGACAACGAATCAAAGCATAGAAGTAAATTTATTACACATAAAAGTTCATCTCTTAGCCTTGCCAAAAAATCTAGCCTAAATTATAATACATGTTAATGAGAAGAAAAGAAGAGAGAATTATCTAATGTTAAAAATGTCCTAAGAGTATCCTTATATAGGCAATGAATGGCAATATGTCATGGGTGACATCAATCTTCAATAATTGTAGGCCAATAACTCATTCATCCACTTGCATCACGTTGTTAATAATGTAAATGACCGATGTAGCCTCTATGGCCAACATGAAAGTTGTATAATTTTGTCTCCTCTTTCCATAGGCATCAAGTTCATGCAAATTGGATGAGTATCCAATGAGATATGAGCACAATTCCAAAGATACATCAGATTTCAGCCAACAACCATTTTACCCACTTGCAATGCAATTTGGTCCATGATAACGACTGATTTGGACTTTACCATCAACATATGAGTTGTTGATAGTTAAGTCAGTATTTCACAGCTTTAAGAATTATATCAATTGAGTATGTATTTTATGAGATATGCTCTAAATACGTGAGTTGGGTCAAGCTGGGCAGAAGTTATAGCCCAATTCTATTATATCTCAATTTTTGGCCTATAAGATGTTGGATTTGGCTTTTACACTATTCTTTAAGTTTGTATAAGATTGAGTCATGTTACACCAAATTCAATAATTTCTTCATTTTGATTTTTACATTGAGAGTTATGTCTATTTTACCTAAACCTGTGCAAATAACATTCATTAACCACAATTTAAGGAGAGCACTTTATTTCTAGCTAAAATACAAGAAAATGCTAAAATTAGTGACATTAAATGGTGACTGAATCTCTTAATAAATATGCATTTTTATGTTCTTATCAAATATCATCACCAACATAATCGTGGTCCTACAGTTGTTCAAGGTGTGAAAAAGAGATAGGTTCAACAAAAAAACAAAGAGAATAAGGATGAATCAATAGTCTCTTTGAAGGATTCAAAACAAGCAGGGGCTTCTTCTCCTTTATTAAGTCTATTCTCAACTACAGAGCCTGATCATGCAATAAATAGAGACAACTTGAATGATGTAGACACTATGGCAATTAATAATAAAGACAAGACAGTTCAACTACAACAAGAACTTGAACCTAAAATGAATGACCGAAATGAAGACCACAAAAGTGAATACAATAATGGTATTTCATAAAAAAAATTTGAAAGAGACTTCTATTTAGGACAACCATACTAGAAACAAAGATACAGATGAAGATGATAACATGTATAGTGCTCCAGAGGTTCTATAAATGATAGAAGATCAGAGTTTTCTGAGATGTGAAGATTGTGAGGCCAGAGTTACTGTTTCAAATGATAAAAATGATGAGAGTATTATTGATAAGGATCTTCAGCAATTGTCATGTCCAAAACAAAAAGATTGAGGGTGAAGAAAAAGGCATTGAAGCAATATACACCTCGTAGAATTAAAACTTTGCTCCAAAATGATGAAGATCCTTTATTGGAATATTCAAGGGGTGGCCAACTCTCAATCTCATAATGAATTAACCAACATGTACTATTTGCACAAACCTTTATTTATGGTTATTAGTGAACCTATGACATCTTTTGATTTAATTCCTAACACTTATTGGTTATGCTTACATCTTTCTTTGGTAGGGCATATAATAAACACTCTCCCAAAGATGTGGGTGTTTAAAAATGATTTAGCAGTAAGAGTGGATGTTATTGCAGCTTCCACTCAATATCTTACTATAAGAACAATTATTAATTCTCATATTTGCCACTTGTCCTTTGTTTGTACAACTTCTCAGTATGTGGAAAGACGAGAGCTTTGGTCTAATTTATGTATAACTTATTATTAATCTCCTTAATTAGTGATTAGTGATTTTAATACAATCCTTGGTGTTCATAACAATAATGAGGAGGTTTTCTAGGACTGTTATCGTACATAGATTTTAAAGATTTTATTGTTAGCTTTTGGAAATTCCTTCTTCAAGATTTGTTTTACTTGGGCAAGAACAATTGTTTCAAGTAGTCATATTGAAAGAAAATTAAACAAGGCTTTATTTAATCTAACTTGGTATGATACTTGGGATTCGTCTTAATGTATGGTGCTCCCTCGTACTGTCTCTAATCACTCTCTATTGGTATTTGTTTTTTGGATATCTAATAAAACAGATCCTAGACCTTTCAAGTTCTAATCCATGTGGACTTTACACTTGAACTTTAAGGATATAGTAGCTAAAGTATGGAATTCAGCTCTTCCTTGTAGATGTTCAATGTTTATGGTTATAAAAAAATTACAGGTTCTGAAACACCATCTATGTAGATGGAATTTGAAAGTTTTTGGGAACATTCATGATAGTCTAAAGGAAGCTCGAGAAGATTTGGCTTCAGTTCAAAGTAACATTGGTTTAAAAGGGGCCTCATAGGAATTGGTTGAAGCTGAAGCGGCAACAAAGTTGGAGGTTCTACAAGCTACAAGGGTACAAGCTACATTTTGGCATGACCGGGCGATAATTAATTAGCTCAAGACTTTTACAAATACACCAAGTTTTTTTACAACTATACAAAATCTTGTACGGCCAAATTGTACCTAAAAAGGCTTTTGATTAATGGTAGTTGAAGTGATAACATACATGAGGCGACTGACCATATTGTGGAATATAATAGAAAGCTATATGCAGAGGTTGCAGTGGATGCAGTGGATGCCACTAGAGTTTTTCAGGTCTGTAATCACATTCCCTCTCTTGTTTCAAATTCAAATAATCAAGTCTTGATAAGTATCCCTTCAGAGAATGAGGTGAGGTCGACTAATTTTTCATTAGACTCTTCTAGTACTCTTAAGCCAAATAAATTTACTAGTATGTTCTTTAAGTATTGTTGGGAGATTATTAAAAATAATGTAGTACTGGACATTCAACAATTTTTTAGCTAGAATTTCTTACTTCCAAATTTGAACTCAGTTTTATAGTACTGAATCCTAAGATGAATACTCCTATTTTAGTTAATCACTTTAGTCTAATAGCTTTAGCAAAATTTTTCTTCAAGATTATTACTAAGATTATTGTTGATAGATCAGCAATCTTAATATCGATTCTAGTCACATAGAATCAAATGGCCTTTAAGATTATTGTTGATAGATTAGCAATCTTAATATCGATTCTAGTCACATAGAATCAGATGACCTTTATTCGTGGTAAGCATATTCATGACTGCATCTTTATGGTGTCGAAGGGGGTTAATTTACTAGATAGGAAAGTTATTTGTAGTAATATGAAATAAAGCTAGATATAGCTAAAGCCTTTTATACAATTAGTTGGGATTTCTTTCTTTAAGTTCGTAATTGTTTTGGCTTCAATAAATAATTTATTCAGTAGATTTCTCTCACTCTTCATTATGCTCGCTTATCTATTATGATTAATGGCACTCTGAAAGAGTCTTTCAAATGTGGTAGAGGAGTGGGCAAGGGGGATCCTTCATCTCCTTTGCTTTTTTATCTAACTGAGGATGCTTTTTCTTGAGGTATTCAAAGTTTGATGGACTCTAAAAGGGTGACCATAATTTTGGACCGAAGAGAGTGTCAGGCTCTCTCTCATATTTTATATGCAAATGATGTTTCTCTCTTTTGTAGGGGTGACAATACTTCTCTTCGCTCTCTAATGGACTTTGTTCTGCTATATAGCTTGACATCTAGTCAAGTGATAAACAAAGAGAAAAGCCAATTCTTCATTAATAAACATGCTGCACATTGCTATCACAAAATTTCTAGTCGTCTGGGGTTCTTGTAGGGTATACTTTCTTTCATTTATTTAGGACTTCCAATATTCAAAGGCTGCCCACATAACCAACATTTACAAGTTTTGATAGACAAGGCTTGTTCACATTTTATTGGCTAGAAAGAAAAAATTCTTTCAATGGCTAGTAGAATTGAACTTGTTTGCACAATTTTTAAAGCACCCTACTAAACAGTTTTTCAAAACACTTTACTGCACAGTTTTAAGGTATATCTTTAGCCTAGTTTTCTTCTCAAACGATTGAATGGTTGGGCCTAAAATTTTATTATCTCGGGGATCATTGCTCTTATAAGATGAATTTAATGTCATGAAAAAAACTTGGCATGTAAAAAAATAGTGGTGGGATAAGTCTTTGTAGACTGGACTTACTTAACAAGGATTACCTACTTAAATTTCTTTGGGACGTACATCAAATGGATTCTATCTGCTCAAAGTTCTTAAGAAAATGGTATAACTTCTAAGATGCAAGTAAGTGATACATTAACTCTTCTCTTTGGAATAACGTTAAATCTATTCTTTTCAATTTTCATAAAGGGACAAAGTGGATAATTGATGTTAGGAATTCAATTAATTTTTGGTATAATATATAATTAGATGAACCTATTCTTTCTATTGGTGGTTTACGCTTAAATGGAATGGTGAAGGACACAATTAAAGAAGGACAATAAATGATTCTAAATTCTCTTTATTCTATTTTTTCTCATTTAAAGGAACAGGCCAATTATATTATTCTGCCAATTAGTGGTAAGAATAATAGGTTCGTTTAAATTTCTGCTAGAGATGGAATTCTTTCTTTAAAGGAGAGTTATAATTTCATTAATAGTATCACAATAATTGATTTAGCTTTATTATCTCTTTGGCGTGATTTTTTTTCCACCTAAAATTTTTATATTCATATGGCATCTGCTTCAAACCCTTCTTCCTACTGATAAATTATTGTGGTCTCATGATATTTGTGTTGTTCATGGTTGCGCCTTTTATTTGAGAAAGTGAAGTAGTGGACCACATTTTTGTTAGCTGTCATCTAGTTAAGGAGCTTTGGCATTCGTTCACTCGTATATTTAAACAAAATCTTCCTTCAGTTTCACCTGTTATGGAATTATGAAAAGTGATTTTATCAAAAAATTTCAGCTCCCAACTTTTAAATTTATGGAGTTTGTCGGCTGTTATTTATTCTATTTAATTTAGAGAAGCCGAAATTACCTTAGATCTAATGATCAGAGTTTCAATTCCATTGGTATTAAAGCAAATTGTTGATGAACACATAAAAATATATATTTATTAAGAGATTCAGTCACCATTTAATGTCACTAATTTTAGCATTTTTGTACTTTTAGCTTGAAATAAAGTGTTCTCTTTAAATTGCGATTAATGAATATTATTTGCATAGGTTTAGGTAAAATGGACATAACTCTCAATGTAGAAATCGAAATGAAGCAATTCTCGAACCTAAAGCAACATGAATCAATCTTACACAAACTTCAAGAATAGTTGAAAAGTCAAATCTAACATGTTATGGGCCAAATATTGAGATACAATAGAATCGGGCTACAGCTTCCTCCCAGCTTGACCCAACTCACGTATTTGGACCGTATCTCATAAAAAGTGTATTCAATTGGTATAATTATTGAAGCAATGAAATACTAACTTAATTATCAACAGCTCTTATGTTGATGGTAAAGTCCAAATCAGCCTTTATCATAGACCAAATTAAATTGCAAGTAGGTAAAATGGTTATTGGCCGAAATCTGATGTATCTTTGGAATTTTGCTCATATCTCATTGGATACTCATCCAATTTGTATGTACTCGGTGCCTATAGAAATAAGAGACAAAATACAACAACTTTTATGTCGGCCACAGAGGCTACATCGGTCATTTATATTATCAACAATGTGCTGCAAGTGAGTGAATGAGTTATTGGATTAAAATTATTGAAGATTGATGTCACAGATGACATATTTTCATTCATTGCCTATATAAGGAGACTCTTAAGACGTTTTTAACATTAGATAATTCTCTTTTCTTTTCTTCTCATTAACATGTATTATAATTTAGGCTAGAGTTCTTGGCAAGGCTAAGAGATAAACTTTTATGTGTCATAAATCTACTTCTATGCTTTGATTCGTTGTCAAGAGCTACAAATGTTTGTAAGTTTGGTTTTGATTAAACTCTTATCTATTTTATTTTTTATAATCCAGAGGTTATAATTTTCATGTCTCATATATGTTCAGTCATGCTTTTCTTATGTGATTCTTGTTGAATTATAATTGTTATTGGTTATATTATTTTATATGTTAATCTTTTACTGCAATATTGTCGATTGATATATTGTCGATCTTGGATAACATGTAAAGGCAATAAATGTTTGATATTCAAGTTGATCTTTTACTGCAATATTGTCAAAATGATATATTGTCGATCTTAGATAACTTGTATAAATAAATATGATTTGTGTTAATATTTGCAAAAGAGTTTAGTCATATCAAATGTATGTGTTATCAAATGTGCTATATTTTACATATCTTCCGATTGATTGTTTAGATGTAAAATTGTCAATTGAGTTATAAATATTGAATCAAAGTGTAGAGTAGATTTATAAAGCATAATTGTGATTCTCGAAGCCTTGCTTAAATCATCATAAGATATTTTTCTTAATTCATAGACAATTCTATCTCATCCACTTAAATCAATTAATTAATTTTATCCTTTGCTACTGCTTTAATATTTTACTTCACCAATCTATTTTGCCAAAAGATTCCTTGTGGGATCGACACCTCAGTCTATACTACGATAGCCGCGTTATATTTTGAGCGTAAATAATTGTCTATCTCATATTTGCTACTTTCTACCGTGAATTTGCTTTTGGTGATGATATTTCTATCTTAGACCATCTGGATATTATAACTAATTTGAGACGCTCCAAAAATTACTATTCTTTTTTGAAATTTTCCTCCTCAGAGGTGGATTAATATCAACACAAATTGACTTTCAAAAGGTAATCCAGATATGACTGCTTGTGGAGGAGTCTTCAAGGATAAGATGAGTTCTTGTTTAGGAGGCTTCTCTTGTCCCCTAGAAATTAAGATAGCCAACTCTGTAGAAATAATCTGAGTTATTTTAGTTTTGGAGATTGTTATTACTCGTGGATGGAGTAAGATAATTTTAGAGTTTAACTATAAAACCTGGTTATTATTAATAGTATAGATACCTAGATTTGGTATATAGTGATAAAGAAATCGTAAGGATATCTAATTTCAACCCTATTAGAAATATTTATTTTATGGTACCCATGAGAGGTACTAGACCCAATTTAGTAATTTCATGGTCAATTAGGAAATCGGATGATCATGGAATATTTTTGAATTTTTTTTTCTATTGGCTTAGAAATGGAAAATTTAACTTAAGCACACATAAATTCCATGTGAGTCTTATACATGGAATGAAACCTTGTTAAGAAACACAATTCATGCATTTTTCAAATGAACCAATGAGGAATATGTTCATGAATTTCAAGTTAAAAGTGTAATTTGGTTAATTTGACAAGTTTAGTCAATTAGTTAGAAATGGACCAATCATATGCCTTCATTTCTAACCAATGGTATCTTTGATATTTAGAGTTTAGTTAATGGGAAAATTGGACATTTTAGAGGGCATTATATAAGGTGATTAGGTGCTGAAAAAATTGTCTTAAATGAAAAGCAAAATTTGAAACAAAAAGAGAGGGGACTTTTGACAAAATTGGAGACAAAAGGGGGAGACTTTTGGCTACTTGTAGAACCATTTCTAGCAGTAAATCAAAAGCTTTTTCATGATTTTTCATGCATGATCAAACTAAAAATCAAGCCAAGCTCAAGTTCCTAAGGTTAAATAGATCATGCATTAGTGAAAACTCCAAGGAAAAGAGGTAAGAAAAACATTATTTAGTAATGGTGGTATATGATTTTTTCACGATTACTTCTACTAATATCTTTGTTTGAATTATTGATTTAGATTTGAGTTCAATTCAAGTTTGGAGTTCAAATGAGACACCAAACTAAAGGAATTAGTAAGGTATAAATTAAGGTTTGGTGTAATTTTGATGTAGAGACTTCATTTGAATGTTATTAGGGCATTAGAATTAAATTGACATAATTTGAATGTCTTTGGAACAAGAAATTGAGAAAAAGAATGTGTTGGATGGAATATGGTGAATTCGGCCACTTTTTGTATTGTGTACTTGAGTTATGTTTGAGTTGAATTGTATTGTATGAATGCTATTTTATATCAATTGGATTTAGTATGGGTGGTGGAAAATAAAAAATGAAGTAAATGGGACATAATTATCCATTCTTGGTAAGATAAAGGGCAATTATGTCAAACCAAATTTATAGAGTATTAAGCAATTTTAATGGTTTCATTGTAAGCCAATGACTTTGTAAATGAAAAATAAAAAGTGGAGTCCATTCGGGCATTGTAAGCCAATTAGGACGCTTACTAGTTTAGGTGTAATTTTAGCATTTATAAGGGTTTTAAATGTTAAATGTGACATGTAGGTGAAGGAAACCGAGAGTGCTAAAAGAAGAAAAATTTTCAGAGAAGAATTGAGCTTGGAACGTTTTATGAGTGAAAATTTACAATTGTTTATCTTTTGTTTAATATGTTTCAGTATATATGAATTTTATGCTTTTATGTGATCTTAAATGCGTAAGTATGATTTACAGTTTTTGTATACTGTTATAATTATAAATTTCTATGTTCAGTTTTGAGAAACATTTTTAAAGTTATTAAATTAGTTTTTAAAGGCCATCGGTACCCTTAGATTTACAGTGTGGTAATAGTTTAAGACCCGACCAGTATATCCCGTATGCATGGGCAAGTATTGGGCAATGTGTGATAAGATCTGCCCTGAGACTCTTTACTGTAGATCACAGCAGTTCTGCCAGGCACTTTGACGGAAATTTCTCAAAATTTAATTGGGTAAGTTGAGAAATTCTACGAGGCGAACCCCTTTTTAGTTCTTCCTATTACAAAGAAAATCTAGGAATATACATGGAAATGACTTCTTAAAATTTAAAAACAATGGGCAGAGTTTCCCCTGTTGTTTTTAAAATCCAATACAAAACCTGTAAAGAGATTTCACTTTTACTTCTAACCGCTTCTTAATACTACCAAATAATACCTCCGGTCCTTTCTAAACTAAATCCAACTCAACTTAATAATTTCATTATGATCATAAAAATATAATACTGATAAAAAAAAAGTGAAACGGTCATTAAAATATCAAAATCTCTTCTTGTTGATTCAAAACATACATACAAATACACATGCCTATAACTACTATGCAGAAAGTAAAGGGTGCTATTTAATACATTTACATATACAAAAATGATCATTAGATTTGTATTGCCCACTAATCAGCAATAGGAGAATCAGCAGCTTGCGTACTGAGACCTGCACCTGGGAAGGGGGTTTAGAAAACATGAAACATAAAACGGGTGAGCTAAAGGAGCTTAATGAGTACATTTAAGATTTCAAATAAAATAGCATTCTCCATAGATAATAAATTCTAAAAGACATGCATAAATCATGCTTCTAAAACTGATATAAAACTAGAAAACGGTTTCTAACATCATATGCTGATAAAATCTTGCCGAGTGGGTTTTGTTTACATCTCTAGAAGATAATATCCAAAATCTGTACAACATAATAACTAGCATTTGCATATAAACGCATAAAATGCAATCGGTAGATCGAAAACTATTCAAACCCCACTCGGCCATTTTCTTTCTAAACTGTACCAATGGTAATCCTAAAGCTCTATACTCACGCAGCGACTCAACTAGCACCGCACACGTGAGTAGGTTACGGGGCGCCTCAACTAGCAGCACTTACAGTGACATCTCAAGACATCTCACTGGCTATGCAGCGGAATTCTATATCGCATAAATATAGCGAGACAATACACCATACACATAGAGCGACTCACATGACTTGACAACTCGACTTTTCAGAGTTAGTGACACACCCTCAATACCTGCCCATGTGTACGGGATATACCGGCCGAGTCTAATACCATTACCACCACTATAATCTGAGGGTACTAATGGCCTTTGAAACAAATGTAGTAATTTTAAAGCTGTTGCTTAATACGAACATGTAAAAGCATATCTATATATATATATATATATCAAAATCATAAATCATGTTTATGCATTAAAAGCACGTAAAACATACATTTTCATTATGCGAAAACATAATAAATGAACGATAACAAAAATGATAGATTTTCACTCACAATCACTCCAAGCTTAATTTCGCTCTGAATGTTTGCTCCCGTTATGTTCTCGATTTTCTTCGCTGACATGCCATAAATGACATTTAGAACATAATTAAATGCTAGAATCTCATTTAATTACTAAATGCCCTAATTGGCATACAAAGCCTGGATGGATACTACTTTTTGATTTTTATTTACGAAGCCATTTAATCTAATCTAACTCACTATCCAACGCCCTAAAAATCCTTAAATGCCTTATAACTTGGTTGGACATAATTGCCCTTCACCTTTCCAAAATGGACAATTATGTCTCATTTTCTTCATTTTTAATTTTTTCATCAACCATATACATTCAGTATACATAAGGCGCCATTTATACACAACAACTCAATTAAAATACAACTCAATCCCTAACTTTTCTAAAGTGGCAGAATTTCACCCTATGTTCCAACACATTTCTTTTCTTAATTTCTTGTTCTAATTACATCAAAATCAAGCTAATTTCATTCTAATGCCCTAATTATAATCAATTGAAGTCTCTACATCAAAATAACTCAAAACCCTAATTCTTACCTTGCCAATTTCTTCACTTTGATGACTCCTTCAAGCTTTACACTAGAATTCAACTTAATCTAAATCAAGAATACACACAAGAACATCAATTGAAGCAATCTTGAAAGTTCACATATCAACCTCGCAGAACAATACTTTTCTTATCTCTTTTTCTTGAATTTTCACTCATGGAGGCTTTAATTGAGCTTAGTAACTTATACTTGGCCTTATTATAGCTTGATTAAGCATGAAAAAAACTGAAATTTCACTATAGCAGTGCTACTCTTCGTTTGCACGAATTTTGCTCTCTTTTGCTCTAAGTGTTGTGCTTTTGATCACTTGAAATTTCTACACACTTCTACCATATATATAGTGCTCCCTCAAAAGACCAAATTGCCCCCCAATTAACTCAAAATTTCTTAATTGTCATTAGTTGAAAACTAAGTATGTAATTGATTCTTTTGTAACTATCTAGTTAGAATAGTCAAAGGAACTAACTAGAATTCTCAACTTGAAAATTCATGAAATTGTCTCTAATTGGTCTATTATCTAATATATGGATTGTGTTTCTCAACAAAAGCTTGTTCCATACATAACCCTTAAATGAAAATTCATGTAGTAAATTAAACTTTCTTTTTTCAAACCAATAAAGAAAATTTTCAAAAATATTCTACGGTCGTCCGATGCTCCGACCGAGTGTGAAATTACCAAATTATGTCTAATATCTCTTCTGCGCACCATAAAAATTATATTTCTAATACGGTTAGAATCCAGTAACCTTGTGGTGTCTTTATTGCTCTATACCAAAATCTAGGCGCCAAATAGCTAATAGAGATTGGATATTACAATTTTACCCCTCCTTAAAAACAATTTCGTCCTCAAAATTTAAATTATACATGTCTCGAAGAGGTGGGGATGTTGTACTCACATTTGATCTTCACGTTCCCACGTGGCTTTTTCTACTCCGTGGTTCATCTATAACACCTTCACTAAGGGAATGCTTTTATTATAAAGCACTTGCTCTTTCCGGTCTAGGATTTGGACAAGCTTCTATTTATAGGTCAAATTCTTATCCAATTCTACTGACTGTTCCGTTAGGATGTGCCAAGGATCTGCTAAATACTTACAAAGCATGGAAATGTGAAACAAGTTATGATTCTAGCCAGATTTTCTGGTCATCACAGACGATATGCCACCTTTCCAACTCTTTCAACTATCTC
Source organism: Ailanthus altissimus (assembly GCA_946807835.1). NCBI lineage: Eukaryota > Viridiplantae > Streptophyta > Magnoliopsida > Sapindales > Simaroubaceae > Ailanthus > Ailanthus altissimus. The sequence continues at coordinate 25,570,689 of OX327704.1, read as the reverse complement.
ATACGGCCCAATGTATTGGGGACTCAATTTTTCTCGCTTCTAGAAATTTTAATACTCTCTTCCATAGCGATATCTTTAGAAAGACCTTATCACCAATCTGAAACTCCAAGTCTCTTCTCCTACTATCTGCATAACTCTTCTGTCTATCATTAGCTATTTTCAATCTCTGTTTGATAAATTTAATCTTTTTCGAAGTAATCTGGACAATTTTTGGGCCGATCAGCTTCCTTTCACCTACTTCATTCCAACAAACTGGAGTTCTGTACTTCCTTCCATACAATGCTTCATATGGTACCATCCTGATGCTAGTCTGGTAGTTATTATTGTAGACAAATTCCATCAGTCATAGATAAGTATCCTAACTCCCCTTAAACTCTATTACACATACTCTAAGCATATCCTCGAGTATCTGAATTATTCGTTCAGACTGGCCATCTGTTTGTGGATGAAAGGCCGTATTAAAACTCAATCTAGTGCTTAGATCTTTCTGTAAGCTAGGCCAAAATCAAGAAGTGAACTGTAGATCTCTGTCTGACACAATGGATACTGGAATGCCATGGAGTCATACCACCTCATCTACGTACAACTGGGCCAGTTTATCTAAATAATAATTACTTATAATGGGTAGGAAATGGGCAGATTTCGTCAGTCTATCAACAATTACCCATATTGCGTCATTGCCTCTCTGGCTACGCGGAAGTCCTACCACAAAGCCCATCGTTATTCCCTCTCATTTCCACTCCAGAATCAGAAAGGGTTGCCAGAGCCTTGCAGGTTTCTGATGCTCATCCTTTACTTGCTGGCAAGTTAGGTATCTTAAGACAAATTTGGCTATATCTTTCTTCATGCCCTTCCACTAGTAGTACTCTTTTAGGGTACTGTACATCTTTGTGCTCCTCGGATGCATAGCATAATGAGCTTCTTTCATAATCTCTCTTCTTAACTCATTTACATTCGGAACACATAATCTCCGACCCAAGGTCACTACACCATCCTCGGTCACTGAAAGATCCTTCTGCTGTCCCGACTCGATTTCACCATTCAATTTAACTACTTGTGGATCTTGAGTCTATAGTTCTCTGATTCAATCAACCAGTATCGGACGGACCTGAAATGTAGCTAATAGTGCTCCTGAATCTGACAATTCTAATTTTACACCTAAAGACCTCAATTCTATCAACATTGATAGATAAGCGACCATCAAGTGAGCTATTGAACCAACAGGCATTCTGCTGAGAGCATCTGCTACTATATTAGCTTTTCCAGAATGGTACTCTAAGGTGCACTCATAATCTTTAATAAGCTCCAGCCACCTTTTCTGCCTCATATTCAATTCTTTCTAGGTGAACAAGTACTGCAGGCTCTTATAGTCCGTAAAGATTTTACAAGGAACCCCATACAAATAATGCCTCCAAATTCTTATAGCAAAAACTACTGCAGCTAATTCTAAGTCATGTGTTGGATAATTTTGTTCATGCTTCTTTAATTGTCTGGAAGCATAGGCTATTACTTTCTTCTTCTGCATCAGCACACATCCTAGACCCTGCCTAGAAGCATCACAATGTATGGTAAATTCGTCATTCCCCGACGGAAGTATAAGCACTGGGGCCGGAGTCAACCTTTGCTTTAACTCTTCGAAACTCAGCTGGCACACTTCCGACCATACAAACTTCTCTTCTTTTCGGGTTAGTTTAGTCAGAGGAGCGGCTATCTTTGAAAATCCTTTTACAAACTTCCTATAATATCCAGCCAAACCCAAGAAACTACGGACCTCCGTCACGTTCATGGGCAGTCTCCAATTCACTATGGCTTCAATCTTCTGGGGATCTACTGTTACCCCTTCTGCAGAGATTAGATACCCAAAAAATACAACTCTATTTAGCCAGAATTGACATTAATTGAGTTTGGCCTACAGTCGATGCTCCCTTAAAGTTTATAAAATAATCCTCAGATGATTTGCATGCTCTTCCTCACTGCTTGAATAAACCAGTATATTGATAAGGGCAAATTTGTCATATATTTTCTCATGTTTTTATTATTGATATTTTATGATTTTATGAGAATAGATGGCTATTTATGTGCATTATTGTTATTTATAGGGACTTGAACGAAATTCAAATTATGAGTCCAGCGCCCCCGCGCCACAAGTATTTTCGCCCCAGCGCTGAAATAGTGATCGAAATAAGAAAAACGACCTGCTTAAGTCGCGTCTAGCGCCCCAGCGCCGAAGAGTCAACGCGCCAGCGGTGAAGCCGTTTTCATACAGCGCCCCAGCGCCAAGATCCCACCGCTCTAGCGGTAATAGCTTTTTCACGCGTCGCCCCAGCGACAGATGCATAGCGCGCCAGCGGTAGTGCGAGTCCTAGTCCGACGAGAATTGAGATTTTCAAGCTCATATCAATCCCTATATAAAGCCACTCGTTCCCAACCTTCAAGAAGGAATCCAAGACGACCCAAGAGCACCAAGAATACAGAGCACGAGTCTTGGAGAGCAATAGGAGCTTAATTGAAGCATCTTTAGAGAGAGATACAAGACGTTCTTCGGCATCAAGAGTTCCTAGACAGCGCAATTAAGAGCAATTCGACGTCTATATCGGTTTGCTAATAATTGTATCATGATTTATAATTATTTTTACTGCTGTTCTCTTGTAGCCATGAGCTAACTTATTTTCTAGGGTTAATATTTGAACTCAATATGTGCGCTTAAATTGCCATATCTTTAGTATTTAATAAACTTAGTCCTTTATTATTTAAATTACTTGTGTTTAATGCTTCAATATATCTGGCCAATATATGGTGAATGAGTTGGTAATATTATTGATAAACTCGGAAGAGGAATCATAATATTTAGACCTAGGTAATTTGATGCATGATTGTAGAGTAACATTCAATGTTGCATATGCAAGTTTCAATTTAGGATAGGAATATACCTAATTGGCATGTATGATCAATAAGACCTAATCTTAATGAATCTTAATTTATTACAAGTACCATAGGAATATAGGTATTTGGTAAATTAGGGTATACTTGCATGACCTTGGAAGAGGCTTGTGAATACATTAGCGTCTTGATCAATAATAAAGACTAAGTGAGTTAAATATTAGAAGATTAATCATTAGAAATATATTGAGGGATAATATTAATCCTAGGTTCTCTCTACGTTGCTATATCTTTAAATCTCATTGCATTGTGTTTTTGCTTTTATATTTCTTACATTCATTCTTAGATTTTTATTTTTCTGAATAATTATTAGGAAGATATAATTTTAGTAATTGGTTAAAAAGAAAGAATTATCCCTGTGGGTTCGACATCCGACTAATTAGTCTCTTTATTACTTGCATACGATAATGTATACTTGCACTTAATTTATGATATAGAAATATCGCATCATATATCATCAAAAAATACTATTACAAACCGATTTAAATAGGATTGAAAAACTCTGTTCATAAGATCCATAAAAGCGACGGGGCATTAGTCAGCCCAAAAGGCATAATTAAGCATTCATAATGCCCATATCGGGTCTTAAAGGCCGTCTTAGGAACATCTTCCTCTCGAATTTTCAGTTTATGATAGTCTAACCTCAGATCTATCTTGAAAAATACTCTGGCCCCCGAAGCTGATCAAACAAATCATCAATTCTCAAAAGTGGATATTGATTACGCATCGTTACTTTATTCAGTTCCCTGTAATCAATGCATAATCTCATACTTCCGTCTTTCTTCTTTACAAACAAAATCAGTGCCCCTAAGGAGAAGTACTCGGTTTGATGAAACCCTTATGCACCAACTCTTCTAGCTGAATCTTCAGTTCTTTCAATTTTAAAGGAGTCATTCTGTAGGGTGCGTTCCAGAGGCTACTTCTATTCGAAACTCTATCTCTCTATCTGAAGGTAAGCCCGAAAAATCCTCTGGAAATACATCCAAAAACTCTCTAACCATTGGAATATCCTCTAATTTTATTCCACCGTCTCTTACATCTATGGCATAGACAAAGTACCCCTGACACGACTTTTGAAGCATCTTTCTTGCCTTCATTACCGACACCATACTGACGGGAAGTGATTTTCACACTCTACAGAAAATGACTTCCGTTCCCCCTAGGCTACATAATCTAACTTATTTTCGAAAATAATCCACCGAGGCCCGATATTTAGACAATCAATCCATCCCCAAAATCACTGATGGCTAGTACAATCAAATCTGTCATAAACTCTTGGCCCTCAATATTGATTTTACTACCCCTATACATAATTTCTGTTACAATGAAGTCTCTTGTAGGAAGAGACACTACTACCGCGCCATCTAATAACTGAGGCACTATACTAGCATTTGTAGCAAACTCTATAGAAATAAAAGAATAGGTCGCTCCAGGATCTATCAGTACATAAGCATCTCGATCAAAAATTGACATCGTACCTTTCACAACATCTAAGGCCGCATCCACCTCCTACTGGGTTACTACAAATACCCTAGCCTGGGTATGAGGTCTATCTTGGGGTCCTTCGAATAATCCTCCTCGACCGGCTTCCCTATTGGGTTGGCTTAAGCCCCTCGGCCTTCTGAATTAGGGACTGCCTCGAATCTGTCCTCGGCCACCATTAGTCTTTCCCAGAGCTAGAGGTATATCTTCTAGCCTACTGTTAGCTCCATCATTCGGGCAATCTCTCATGTAGTGGTATTCTTGACCACACTTATAATAACTGGTAGTCCCCTTCCTACAATCCCCCGGATGGACCTTGCCACATTTATTACATACCAGAAAATTCTTCCAACTCTTTTTAGTGCTACGGGATCCGGTCGATGATTGCCGAACAGAAGCTTGACTGGGTTGAGCTCATCGGCTTAGTTTCTGACTGCTGGACCATGTAGATATCTCCTCTATTCGTATAAATTTACTATATCCTCTTCGAGAACCACCTGACCAACCTCTTTTCTGGCCTGCTGTTTCAGTTTAGGAATAGCCGTCATGCTTTTTTCAATTCGAGTTGTAGCTTCTACCAATGTTCTATACTGAGTGTGGGCTGTCGATATCACGTATACCCTGATCCGAGGATTAAGACCCACTGCAAATTGATTAGCCTTCTACTTTTCATTATCAGTTATAAAGGGAACGGTACGGAGGAGCTCTGAAAACTTCTCATACTCTGCCACCGAGAGAGAACCTTGTTCCAGCTTGAAGAACTCTTCTATCTTTACATTTTTATAACTTTTAAGGTAGAAATTGTTCAGAAATTTCTCTTTGAAAAGCACCCAAGATACCCCATCGGCATTCCTCCTTTGCAAGGCCTTCCACCAATCTTTTGCTTATTTCTCCAATAGAAATACGAAATATATCACCATCTGTTCCTCAGTACATCCCATAACCTAAAATTTTTTTCATTGTTCTCTAACCAGGATAGGGCTCTCTCAGGGTCTCCGGTACCATTGTATGTCTTAGCGCCCAATTTCTTGGCACACTCAATGGACACTCCTGTCTCTCTCGACTACTGAATTGCTACTGCTAGTATTTGGGCCATCTGAGCTATATTCACGTTTCTACCCTCTGGCTCAGCAAGTTGAGATGACTCAAGAGGGGTTTAAGGAGTAGGAACATTTACCGACGCATTCTCTTGCTCCTCTTTAGATACAAGAGCCTCCGCAGCTACTCTCATAATACATGGGCCTCCACAACGATGCATATTTTATGTGAATTTAATGATTCAATTTACTAAACTTAGAAAACTATGCATGCAATTTTAAGAATCTCATTCTAAAAATAAACTTTTTAACTAAAACTTTCAAAAACCATGCTCTGATACCACTTTGACAGGACCCACCCCGAAACTCTCTACTGTAAATTCTAGCGGCCTTGACGGGCACCCTAATGGAAGTTCCTCAAAACTTAACTGGCTAAGTTGAGAAATTCCGCGAGGTGAACCCCTCTTTAGTTCTTCTTATTACAAAGAAAATCTAGGAATATACATGGAAATGACTTCTTAAAATTTTTTAAAAAAAAGGGGCAGAGTTTCCTCTATTTTTCTGAAAATTCAATACAAAACCTACAAAGAGATTTCACTTCTATTTTCAACCGCTTCTCAATACTACCAAATAAGACCTCTGGTCCTTTCCAAACTAAATCTAACTCAACTTAATAATTTTATTATGATCATAAAACTGGAATACTGATAAAAAAAAAGTGAAACGATCATCAAAATATCGAAATCTCTTCTTGTTGGTTCAAAACATACATACAAATACACATGCCTATAACTATTATATAGAAAGCAAATGGTGCTATTTAGCACATTTACATATACAAAAATGATCTTTAGATTTGGCCCACTAATCAGCAATAGGAGAATCAGCAGCTTGTGTACCGAGACCTGCACCTGGGAATGGGGTTTAGAAAATATGAAACATCAAACGAGTGAGCTAAAGGAGCTTAGTGAGTGCATTTAAGATTTCAAATAAAATAACATTCTGCATAGATAGTAAATTCTAAAAGACATGCATAAATCATGCTTCTAAAACTGATATAAAGCTATAAAACAGTTTCTAACATCATATGCTGATGAAATCTTGCCGAGCAGGTTTTGTTTATATCTTTGAAAAATAATATCCAAAATCTGTAGAACATAATAACTAGCATGTGCATATAAACGTATAATATGCAATCGGTAGATAAAAAACTATGAAAGCCCTCACTCGGTCATTTTCTTTCTAAACTGTACCAATGGTAACCTTAAAGCTCTATACTCACGCAGTGACTCAACTAGCACTACACACGTGACTAGGTCACGGGGCACCTCAACTAGCAGCACCCATAGTGATATCTCACTGGCTATGAGTGGAATCTTACATCGCATACATATAGTGAGACAATACCCCGTACACATAGAGCGACTCATATGACTTGACAACCTGACTTTTCGGAGTTAGTGACACACCCTCAATACCTGCCCATGTGTATGGGATAAACCAACCGGGTCTAATACCATCACCACCACTATATTCTGAGGGTACTAATGGCCTTTGAAATAAATGTAGTAATTTTAAAGTTGTTTCTTAATACGAACATGTAAAAGCATATCTATGGATATATATCTCAAAATCATAAATAATGTTTATGCATTAAAAGCACATAAAACATACACTTTTATTATGCTGAAACATAACAAATGAACGATAACAAAAATGACAGATTTTCACTCATAACCACTCCAAGCTCAATTTCGCTCCGGATTTCTGCTCTCATTACTGGTCTCGATTTTCTTCACGTACAACCATAAATGACATTTAGAACATAATCGAATGCTAGAATCTTATTTAACTACTAAATGCCCTAATTGGCATACAAAGCCCGGATGGATACTACTTTTTAATTTTTATTTACGGAGCTATTTAATCTAATCTAACTCACCATCTGGCGCCCTGAAAATCCTTAAACGCTTTATAACGTGGTTGGACATAATTACCATTCACCTATCCAAAATGGACAATTATGTCTCATTTTCTTCATTTTTAATTTTTCCATCAACCATATACATTCAATATATATAAGGCACCATTTATACACAACAACTCAACTAAAATACAACTCAATCCCTAACATTCCTAAAGTGGGAGAATTTCACCCTATGTTCTAACACATTTCTTTTCTCAATTTCTTGTTCCAATTACATCAAAATCAAGCCAATTTCATTCTAATGCCCTAATTATAACCAATTAAAGTCTCTACATCAAAATAACTCAAAACCCTAATTCTTACTTTGCCAATTTCTTCACTTTGATGACTCCTTCAAGCTCCACACTAGAATTTAACTCAATCTAAATCAAGAATATGCACAAGAACATCAATTGAAGTAATCTTGAAAGTTCACATATGAACCTCACAAAATAATACTTTTCTTACCTCTTTTTCTTGGATTTTCACTAATTGAGGCTTCAATTGAACTTAGCAACTTATACTTGGCCTTATTATAGGTAGATTAAGCATGAAAAATCATGAAAATTTTGAAATTTCACTGTAGTAGCCCCACTCTTCTTTTGCACGAATTTAGCTCTATTTTTGCTCTAAGTGTTATGCATTTGATCACTTGAAATTTCTACACACTTCTACCATATATATAGTGCTCCCTCAAAAGACCAATTTTCTCCTCAACTAACTCAAAATTTCTAAGTTGCCATTAGTTGGAAACTAAGTATGTAATTGGTTCCTTTGTAACTATCTAGTTAGAATAGTCCAAGGAACTAACTGGAATTCTCAACTTGGAAATCCATGAAATTGTCTCTAATTGGTCTATTCTCTTATATATGGATTGTGTTTCTCAACAAAGGCTTGTTCCATACATTACCCTTAAATGAAAATTCATGTAGTAAATTAAAATTTTCTTTTCCAAGCCAATAGAGAAAAATTCCAAAACTATTCTAGGGTCGTCCAATGCTCCGACCGAGTGTGAAATTACCAAATTAGGTATAATATCTCTCATGCGTACCATAAAAATAATATTTCTAATAGGGTTAGAATCGGGTAACCCTATGGTGTCTTTATTGCTCTATACCAAAATCTAAGCGCCAAACTACTAATAGAGATTGGATATTACAATGTGTCACTAACTTCAAAAAGTCGGATTGTCAAGTCATGTGAGTCGTTCTATTTGTATAGGGTATTGTCTCGTTATATGTAGGTGATATAGAATTCTGTTGTATAGCTAGTGAGATGTCTTTAAGAGTGGGTGTTGCTAGTTTAGATGCCCTGTGATATACTCACGTTGTGCGGTGCTAGTTTAGTCAATGCATGAATATAAAGCTTTAGGGTTACCATTTGGTGCAGTTTAGAAAGAAAATGGCCGAGAGAGAGTTTTAGCAGTTTTTGAGTTTTCGAATACATATAAGTGTAGTTATATAGTTTTATAGTTTTATAATAGTTGAGAAGCATGTTTTAGGCAGTTTTTTAGAATTTAATAATTTTACAGAATCTTATTTTTATTGAAAATTTTAAAAATACTCACTAAGCTCCTTTAGTTCACTCTTTTTGTGTTTCATATTTTCTAAAAACTGTTTTAGGTGTAAACCTCCGTACGCAGGTTGCTGATTCTTCTACAGCAGATTAGTAGGCCAAGTCAGACGATCATTTTATAAATGTAAATATGCTGAGTAGCATCTTTTGATTTTTTGCATAGTAGTTATAGAGTTTGTGCATCTTGTAAATATATTTTGAACAAACGAGAAATAGTATCTGTAATATAGTAACAATTTTCACTTTTCATTAGTATGTTAATTTTGTTATAAATTAATTTTTGTGGATTAGAATGAAGTGCTACTTTTATTGGGTTACTAAGTGAGGCCCACTGAAATCTACAGTAGAGGGTTTCGGGGCTGGCCATGTCATTAACTTTATCTTAGTCTTCTATCTTCTTTCTAAGTCTATATTATGTCCTCTATGGAAACTTTATTAGATGACAATGTTGTAATGATCATTTTGACCACTTGCAATTTAGATTTAATCATACCTTTAGAAAGAACAATACAGTGGCAGATAAACTAGCAAATCTAGGGTTACAATTTAAAAATTTTACATAGTGGTTACGGCCCCCTTTGGATATTAGTTATATGCTCTATAAGGATGTAAATGGAATGCCTAGCTATAGGTTCCATTAGTTTTTTTTTTTTTTTTTTGGTGAAGTTACCCTTATTCTTCTACTAGATATTTTTGTATTGTTTATGTGTTTTTGCCGAGGATAATTATTTTGGCCATCCCTTTTTTGCAACTTTTTCTTTCTTATTTCATTAATACATTTTTTGCATTTTTGAGTTTGCCTAAAACAATTCTCTGAATCTACTGTTGTCTTAGATTTGGATGGCTTTATCCCCTTTAAAGCTCAGTTCTTTATGTAGCACCTGCTTCATAATAAACTCTTCACTAACGACATTATACACAACTAAGGGATCAACATTGTCTCAGCCTATATTCTTTGCAAGATTCCATCATGTGTGGAAAATTCTAACCATCTCTTTATCAGTAGTTTTATTACCTAGTGTTAGGATTTTTATGTGCAGAAATCTTCACTTACAAGTATTCAAAAATTATAAAAAATCACATAAAGTAAAGAAATAACAATCAAATACACAAGGCACAATAATATATGTAGTTCGTCAACTTGCCTACATCCACGATAGATCATGAGATCCTAACTTCTTTTTATTACTAGGTGATTACCACGAATCACTCAATAATCACAAAATTCACTCAAGAGATTACAAGAAATACCCAATAGAATTAGCTCTCTAAGGGTCTACACATCATTCTCTTGTACACTCAATACTCAAGTGCTTCTTGTTCAATACTCTCTTACACACTCATTACTTAAGCATTCCCTGAGCTCTCTATTCTCTCTTATTAATGCATCTTTGATACTTTTTTATGCAAACCTCCTAATGGCTTTACAAATGTTTATATAGGCTCCAAAACATCCTTAAAAACTTTATGAATACAAGTCCACGTGTAAAAGAACTCAAAACTGATTTCAAAATGCCTTAAAAATTGAAAACAACTTTTACTTGTCTATTCATTTTTTTATAAAAAAAGTACCCAAAAGTTGGCAATTAAAACATTAATATTTCCTTTATGCCAATAATTTTTTTTCATATGATTAATCTATTTATAAATATTTCACTTTTGTTGTGATTGGAATGATTCTTCATTATTAAATTTTATTTTGTTGTTCTTTGCTTTACGTCTTCTTTGTTTCCTCTAGTAGAGTTCTCTTAATTAATATTAGATTGAAACACACTCTCAATAGATTTTTTAGAACCTTATTTTATTTTCCTCACAAAAGATTTTAAAAAACCCATCAATCCATCAATTCTTATGTTGTAAATTCATAAAGGTTTTTTTTTTTGTTTCTGCTATCATAAAAATAATTTGATCAAAATTTTCAAGTCAACTAATAAGAACTTTATCAACATCTTCTTGCTTTCAATCTTTTCAACATATATTTTCATTCAACTTATAAGTCCTGTAAATGTATTTAGAAATTCTTGGATGGTTTTATTCTCTTTTAATTCTATCTTTTCAAAATCTTTTCTAAGATCGTGAGTGTAGAAGTTTGTACTTTTATACTCCCTTATAATTTCTCTTGGATAATATCCTAGGCCTCCTTTACTATTTTTGCAATGATTATTTTTGAAAATATTGTATTTGAAATACCTTGTTGAATCTTTTCAAAAGCTTGAGTATTTCCAAAAACTTGAAAAATCTTTGAAGATCTTTTTACTCTTCTATCATTTCTTTTTAGATCTTCTTTTTGCTGAATTGAATTTTTAAAATTTCTACTATAGAATCTCATAAATCAAGAGAGATGAAAAGATTTTTCGTCTTTATATATTAAATATCATAATTTTCTCCATCAAATATAAGCACATGATATTTGAATTAGTGTATTTAATAAATTTGAACTTATGTTTTAGAAATACCAAAAACCAATATGAAAAGATATGTGCTTTTATCCAATCTAATTAGAAATGTAAATTCAACTAAATTCTTATATAAAAAAGTTTAAAAAAGGTTAGGGTTCATAACACTAATTCAAATTAAAATTATATTAATTAAAAATAACACAAATTACTGACAATGACCAGACTGTTTGAAGGAATTAACACAGCAAAACAACCACTTACTCCATAATTCTCAGAGTTTCAATCCAAAATTTATGTTCATTAAACATTGTCATACTTTCCTTTAATATTTAGTTCAGATAAATGCGATCTTAAAAAATCTTTTGTAAAGAGGAGACCGAGATATTTGCAGGGTCCAAATATGTTCTTATATTTTTTTTCGAGAAATTTGAGAGTAGTCCACTCTCTCTTTCGATTCATGTGCAACATGGAGACACCACTTCTTTCCTTCCCAATTATTGTTCCATTTCTGCTTTTTGTTTTCACGATGTTGAGGATATGGAAGAAATCTAAAAACAATCATTCAACTGTAAATCTGCCCCCAGGACAGTGGAAGCTACCTGTGATTGGAAATATTCACCAGCTTGTTGCATCGTTGCCCCATCCCAGGCTGAGAGACTTGGCCATTAAATATGGTCCCTTGACGTACCTTAAACTAGGCGAAGTGTCACATATTGTCATTTCTTCTCCAGAAACTGCCAAAGAGATTACGAAATACCATGACATCAATTTTGCTCAAAGGCCCCTCTCCTTACTTCAAAGACCATATGTTACAATTACACTGATATTGCATTCGCACCATATGGAGACTACTGGAGACAGCAGCGAAATGTTTGCACGTTAGAGCTGCTAAGTGTGAAACGCATGAAATCATATCGATCAATCAGGAAAAAGAGGTATTGAACCTAATTAAATGCATTTCTTCAAAAGCTGGATCCTCAATCAACTTTACTAAGATGGTGTTTTCATTGTCGAATGACATCACTATAAGGGCCGCCTTCGGCGGGAGGTGCAGAGATGACAATGAAGAATTTAAACAAGTTACCCAGACAACAGTAGAGCTAGGAGGAGGGTTCTGTCTCGCCGATATGTTTCCTTCAATAAAGTTGTTGGAGGTACTCAGTAGGATGAACTCTCAAATAGAGAGGATGGGTCAAGAAGCAGATAAGATTTTTGGCAACATCATCGACGAGCATAGAGCATTTAGGGCAATGGGAAAAACTGGCGAGGGTGAAGCAGATAATCTTGTAGATGTTCTTTTAAATCTTCAATAACATAAAGACCTCAAATTTCCCTTAACAATGGATAACATTTAAGCCGTCATAATGGTGACATCGTGTTAGTTTTCTGTAATACCACTTGTTAGTATTTAGCCCTTGTAATTTGATTAGAAATTATAGTAAAAGTAGTATATTAAACGTTAATAATAATAAATCATACAAAGAACACAAAACATTTAACGTAATTCACCCTAATTTAGGTTACATCTATAGATGAGAGAATAATCTACAATAATCTTATAATACAAAATACAAGAGTATTCTACTATAATCTCATTTGTATGTATCTTTTTAAGTTGTAGCATTTAACACATCATGCACTTAATAATATCTGACACCAATGTGCTTAGACCTTAAGTGAAAGGTTAGTTTTTAGCAAAGTGAATAGCTTTTTGACTATCACAATATATAAAGTAGCTCTCTTATTTTACACCAAACTATTATAGGAACTTTTTCATCCACAAGGTTTATTTGCAAGTTTTAGTAATTACAATATACTCAATAGATAAAGCAATATATTTTTGAAGTTTGGATTACTATGACACAACTCTTTTTGCAAAGGTAATCAGGTATCCTGATATAAACTTCATAGATCGATATCTTTTGCCATATCTATATCTGTATACCAAAATAACGTAGGTTTATCACCACCAAAATGCAAACAAGTCTTAGAGGTGCCTCTAAGAAATCTAAGGACCCATTTCACTGTTATTCAATGATCTTTACTGAGATTAAAGAGAAACCGATTGACAACACCAACTACATAGGAAATATTTGGCCTACTACAGACCATAGCATACATCAAACTATTAAGAGTGATAGTTCTATTTTTTTTATTTTATTCTTTTTCCTCGAAATCAATTCAGCAAGATCAAGTCAAATCATTTTCACCTCATCTGAAACAACTCACCCCGTAGTTTCCTTATAACTTTAGGGCAGATTTTGACAGCTATTTTATAGACATTCTTATAGTCTCTTTACAGCAAGAATTCTATAGAAATTTCGACATGGTTTTGTTGTTGGGGATCTAATACATGTGGGTGTACGCATGTATAATTGTGTCTATTGCCTAAAATACGTATCTTATACATATTTTACGCGATGAAAGCGTGTAAATTACAAAAAACACAACAAATAAAATATATTAATCACATTAATATATTAGCAGTATAGAGAACTCACCTCAACGTGTAACGTTATACACGTATTTTTTTTTTAAGTTCACATGGAGACCAACTCGCAGATAATTCTAATCACCAACACGGTGGGCTTGGTGAGCTAGAATAGAAGCCTTATACGCAGCACTGGGTTTTTATTCTTTTCTCCAAAAGGATAAAAATGAAAAATAAAATAATTTCATTTTTTTCTTTTCTATTTTTTTTCCTTCTTCTTTTTTTCTTTCTTCTTTCTTTTCCTCAATTTCTTTCTCTCAGCCAAATTTGGCCAAAACACACAAAGTCACCTTTTTCACTTCTTTCTCTCTTTATATATGTATAATCAAATATTAATATAATATATTATAATAATAATAACATAATAATGCTAATGGATACCAACTATTTGACACCTAAAATATAATATTGTTTATATAATATCTTATAATAAAATATAATAAAATATAATAAGAGATATATTTTAATTATTTAATAATTAAATAATTAAAGTGTGATATGACCATTTTGCCCCTCATGAATAGGTACCAAGTCTATCTCCTAGTGGGTCCCACTAAATCTACACTTTGGTAAACTCAACCGAGGATTCACAATGCGCCACGTGTCATTATACAATTAGTAAATAATAATTATTAACTAATTGTTGTATTTAACAATTAAATACATACACGCACGTAATCCTATAGTATTGCTGAATATTACTAGATTAAATATTTTAATCCGGCACGCTATCCCATTATACAACGAGTACACGCCATATCGCGGGACTCCTTAGGTCATACGCCTGATTCGTCAAATGGAACTATTCTATAAGTCCGTAAGCAATGCCATACGGACACGTCACGAATAAAAAAATCAGCCTGTTGAACCATGCAAGATGAGGTTACAACGTATACGTATAGTCCTTCCGTCATGATATCCTGGATGTGCGGGGATATAGATCATCACCATTAAATCTTCTAGTGCTCATCCATGTCATATCTCTAGACTCATATCTCATTGACCAATATGTGCAAACTCTTTTGCCATATTGTTCCACCCTTATGGAACTCTTTCTCGGGATTAATGTTTGTGGCCACAAGACTTTTCTAGATACAGTCTTGAAACATCTGGATATCGAACTCCCTATACAAGCTGACGGATCCTATATCTATACGCATCGGACTCCATAAGCATCGGACCATACCCAGCGACACCCAGCAGTCACAACATGAAAGATCTGTGACATGTGTGGAACCAAAGTATGGTGGATTACTTACAAGTCCACCGAGGCACTCAGGTCAAAGGACCACGTATACTACTCAACTCAAGAGGACCCTCCGTTAAAGGTTTATATAGGATGTTTATCAGAGACCCTCGTGAGTCAGTCCCATATCCAGTCCTAACTGGATACCCATATGTAAATACAAGCTCCAAGCTCACAGTCGGCTAGGAACGATCATCTATACCCTATAGGTACGATATATGCTGATCTATATATAAAGGTATCCATCGACAGACCCACATCGGCAGAAATAGATCAGAGACAATTATTAGAGAACATACTTGCACAACTAGCATTTCCTGACATTCGATTACAACCCTTGCAACTATGCAGTTAGTGGTATATTCCCAGGTCTATGTTCTATTACAGACAAGGCTCCAAATCTTGGATCTGCTGAGTATTATAACCAGCTAACACTTAGATGTGCTAATATTTAGAATTTATATCTCTTAGTGTGGCTAACTGTGAGCCCTTATCTAAACTCCTTTAGATTTTATCTGAACTCTTTCAGATCACAAAATGTCTATAACGTTACATTGCATGGTACCATATAAATTGGTATTAGCGATTTTATGGAAATATATACTTGTATAAATACACAAGTATATGTACATTCAGAGATGACATATAAGCACCGACCCTAACAATCTCCCACTTGCTCTAGTGCCATTCCTGATGGCATCTCATAAACATCGACTCTATGTGTTTCATAAACACTTAAAGAGTCATGGCCTTAGAATGTGGGTCCACTAAATTATTTATAGAGCACTTCTACAAAGAATCACATCATCCTAAGCCAAGATTCCTTTAATCTTGTGAGACTCATCTCAACATAATGAGAGTACTTGTGTCATCTTGGCACTTCGGCTTATACAACGACATTGTTTTGTCGCAAAACTATGGGATAGGATCAATCTGTTTTGGAACTCTTCCAAGGCCAGCAATAAACCTATGAATCCTCACTGCGGCTTCTGTTGTGCCAATCTAAATTAGCAGTGAATCCCAGTTTGGTGTAATTTCAACTCACTTAATACTATTAAAAATGAGCACATTCCCAGATGTAAACTCTCTATCATCTATGTCAAACTAAAAGTCTGACTCCGTGCATCTTCTCATTT
Source organism: Ailanthus altissimus (assembly GCA_946807835.1). NCBI lineage: Eukaryota > Viridiplantae > Streptophyta > Magnoliopsida > Sapindales > Simaroubaceae > Ailanthus > Ailanthus altissimus. Next base: position 25,554,417 of record OX327704.1, on the reverse strand, counting down.
GTAAGTCACTTCCTCCATATTTGAGAAACCTATCCTTTGTACCCTTAAGGTACCTTAGGATATGTTTGACTACCATCAAATGGTGGTCACCTGAATCAACTGAAACCCGCTCGTAACTCTTACAGCCAAACTGATCTCAGGTGTCAAACACATCATAGCATACATCAATCTCTGAAAAGCTGATGTATCTAGTATATTAGACACTCTAACTCTCTCATCTTTTATTTGAAGGGACACTCTCATCTAAAGATGAACGCTAGGTCTATTGATGTGAAATGATTTTGGAGAAACCTATCAGCTTCCTAGCTCTATCTCTATAAAGCTTTATACCTAATATAAATGAAGCCTTTTCTAAATCCTTTATGAAAAAAAACTTACAAGTTACTTTTGACCGATTATAAAATACTGACATTATTCCCAATGACCAGTATATCATCAACAAAGAGCATCAAGAAAACTATCATGCTCCCATTGACTTTTCATGCACACTAGACCAGAAGTCTGACTAGACGTAAAATCTTCATGCTATTCCATGAATATCTCTTACTCGAGGTATTCATTCCGGAACACCTTTCTCACATCTATCTGCCAAACGTTAAAGTTATAATATGCTGCAAGAGCCAATAAAATACTAATTGACTTTAGCATCAATATTGGTTCAAAGGTTTCCTCTTAATTGATCCCAAATCATTGAGGATTATTTTTCTAGAACCATTATAGGGTCTAGAAGGTCTCTACATTTCTTCCGGCTCCTACTACCTTTTTGTAAACCCTTTACAATGAATGAGAACATTTCTCACAGGTAGCTTAACCAAAACCTAGACTTGATTCTAATGCATATAGTCAATGTTTATTTTTATGGCTTCTTACTACTTCCCTAAACGATATCTAACATCGACTTCATATAGGTCAAGGTTAATTTTCTTCTACCAAGAAAACTCCAAGTTCATTTTCAAGCATCATCCATACCTAAAAGGTAACTTAGAATCCTTTCCGACCTATTTAGAGAGTGTACTAAAAAGCCACTGCTTAATTGAGCCCGAGTTTCCATCTTTGGTTCATTGATTTTTAGATTAACTTTACCAAACTAAATCTTTCTATAATTCCCACGATCCATAAGAAACTATTCCTCTTGAATAATGGTATACTGAGAAATAAACACATTTCGCTTCCCTGGATCATAGAACTAGTATCCTATTGAATTTATAGGATACACTATGAACCTATACCTGTACCTCTTAAGTGTTATCTATCCTGCTAAGTAACTCTTACAAAATAAGATACTCTACTGCGTAACACTTACGCAAGCAGAATAATTCCAAGTCTTAACATATTTAAGATACAGCTTCCTTCCTCTCTGTATCTTATATAGAATAGAAGGAACAGCTTCTGATGGAACTCTACTTAATATGCAGTTATCTTTGAAGCAGATACTCACAGATATAGATCAGTAACACTTATTATCAATCGAACCGTATCTAATAAAGTCCAATTCCTTATTTCCTAAACATTAATATGTTGAGGAATACTTGGAGGACTATAGTGAGTGATAATCTCATTATCCTTTAAACAAATGAGATCTTTGCTGTTTATATATTCACTTTCTCGAACTAATCGAAAGGATGTGATGTACATACTAGCAAATGACATCTGGCCATCTCCGTCAATACATTATTTATAAACTAGTTAAGTCTGTATGGTCAGATTAGGAATCTAACTATCCTTAACCAGACAAATAAGTGTCTCATGTTTATATGACCAAAACTTATATACCATAGCTCCGTATCATTTAAGGATTCCGATCTACGGACATATCTAATTGTATATAATGTGAATTTATTAACTGACATTCAGCTAATAAAACATTATACTTATTATGCAATACAACTATTGTATTGCATACCAGAAGTAAGTCAAGCTGCTCAACAACTTGGACTTACAAAAAATCACCATTTCCATCTCTTAACTTTACTTCTAAAAGCTGCTGCATTCTAGTCTCTCTCAATCCCTGAAACATATTACAGATATGAAATGAACGTGTGGTATCTCATACCCAGCTTGAACTGGCATCATATACTCTAAAAATATCTATATGTATCATACACAAATCTGTGGAAGTCTTCCTGACAACTATAAGGCTTCTAGGGTAGAGGGATTTCTAATACCTAACCTTACTGTAGTGAAAACACTTTCTATCTATTCACTCTCTTGTTGATCTTTGGATAAATATTGCCTTTGAGGATTGATGCTGGGTATCCACCTTATCTTCTTCTCTTCACACATCTAGTATCACCAGATAGACTTGAAGTAGAAGATAAAGCACCTTGAACAAAGAGGGTCACACTCTCTCTATTCAATCCACTTAGAGTGGAGTTATTAGAAATACCTTACGGCAAACTCTGATCAACAAAAAATCTAAAATTTTCTAAATCCAAAACATTTATGAGATTCATCTACCGGTCAGAGTAATTCCTATCAATCTAGAGCTGAATTGCATCAACTATGCATACCAACTAGTTCGTAGTGGCCATTAGACTTCACATGCCAAAATCACAGGAGATGTAAGCGGAATGGTCATTAAATTGTCAATAAACGTTTTAAATCATGGGTATACTAATAATATATTTTCGATTTAAAACGTCTTCCCATTGCTTTACATAATCCCGATAATCTCTCGAACGGGAGGACGATAGTTTAAGCTATATAGCGGGAAGTAGATCCCATTGAAATTTACTCGGGCCTCACGCTGTAACAATATTGGCCTTTGTAAACCCAACAGGTAGACAACATTTGTCAATTGCATCTCATGCAACCCTTACCACTTGATCTAAATACACCTTATCCTCACGCTGTAGCAATATTGGGTAAGTGTATTCCAGATTAACTTGTTAATTATCAAATATATGCTACCGATATTACCCTCACGTTGTAGCAATATTGGGCAATACTTTCACATATATTTGCCTCATCTCATGTTTAACCGGTATAGTCCAACCCTAATCGACCAAGTCCCTCACGCTGTAGCAATATTAGAAAAAGGCCGACGTGACTCGTCTAACACCGTATTGATAAGCCGGATTAGAATAAAATATTATCTCATAATATAATATTCTTCAATCTAATTAAAAGAGATTTTTGTATCATTGGTCTCCATTCTCCTAAGAATGGTGATTCTCAATTAATTAAGTTGTTTATGCAAGCACAACTAACCCCCACTAGTAAGGCTTCCATTGTGGTCATCAACACAGAAAATTTAATTCTGGTTTATAATGCAGACCGATAACTCTTTATCACTACATCTCATAAACCCTGATTTATAATGTAGACTGATAACTTTTATCACTACATCTCATAAATTTACACATGCACAATTATTTTTGAAACACTGTTCAAAAAATATTGTAGCTGTGAACAGTAAAAAATAACTGTTCATGTGCTACTATTCAAGTGAACAGTACCTCCATGGCACCAGATGTCATCGCTGCAATACTGGGAGGTCAAATCCTTAGTACCGCGGCGCCAACCCCCTAGCGCTGCAACGCCCAGTACACACCCATAGGCATACCCATTTCAACACTTGAAACATGTTATTTCCACTGGACCTTTTGCATCTATTCACTCAAACAACACCCATATATGTCTTAAATGGCTTTGATACCATTTATTAGAGACAAATCTAAATATTTTTCTCTATTATTTTTTCTTCCTCCGTCTTTTTTCTTTCTTCTTTTTTTCCTCAATTTCTTTCTCTTAGCCAAATTTGGCCAAAACACACAAAACCACCTTTTTTCGCATCTTTCTCTCTTTATATATGTATAATAAAACATTAATATAATATATTATATAATAATAATAATATAATAATGCTAATGGGTGCCAACTATTTGGCACCCAAAATATAATATTATTATATATAATATATCTTATAATAAATAAATAAAATATAATATAAAAATATGTTATATAATAAAATAATATATTATAAAAATATATTATATAATATAATAAGAGAAATATTTTGATTATTTAATAATTAAATAATTAAAGTGTGATATGACCATTTTGCCCCTCATAAATAGTTATCAAGTCTATCTCCTAATGGGTCTCACCAAATTCGCACTTTGGTAAACTCAACCGAGGGTCAAATATGCGCCACATGTCATTATATAATTAGTAAATAATAACTATTGACTAATTTTTGTATTTAATACTTAAATACAGATACACACGCATTTTCGTAATATTGCTAGATTAAATATTTTAATCCAGCACACTGCCCCAATGCACAACGAGTACACTCTATATCGTGGGACTCCCTAGGTCCTACGCCCGATTCTTCAAATAAAACTATTTCATAAGTCCGTGAGTAATGCCGCACATACACGTCACGAATAAAAAAATCAACGCGTTGAACCATGCAAGCTAAGGTTACAACTCATATGTAAAGTCCTTCCGTTATAATATCCTGGATGTGTGGGGATATAGATCATCACCGTCAAATCCCCTAGTGCTCATCCATGTCTTATCTCCAAACTCGTATCTCATTGAACAATATGTGCAAAATCGTTTGCCATATTATTCCACCTGTTGTGTGATATGGTGTATGATGTGTATAGATGTATATAATTTCAAAAAATTAAATACGCAACGGAAGTATTCATATATATTCAAGCATGTATGATCATTCAAGTACATATATATCTCATATATATATTTCATGCATGATATAAAATGAATAACAAATAAATAACCTACCCGGATATGAAGGTAGCTTTACAAATCTTCAAGAAATCCAAGCTTCAATTTGTTGAGCTCACCTTGAAGTGTTCCCTTGCACAATTCTAGTTCACAACTAAATCCGGTGGGATTGTGAAGCTAGAATGGCAGCCTTGAATTTTCAGCAAATGATTGTTTTAACACTTAAAACAATTTGTCCTTATGATTACTACCAAGAGATGAGAAGAATTGGGTGTTTTCTATAGTTCTTTACAACTCTATATGTTGTAGCTTGGTAAGCCTTTGCATTTTCTCTCAACACTTTGAGAAAAACACTTAGGAAAAGCTCTCAATCCTCTCTCTTTTCTCCTAGAACGAATTTCACTCTCTCTTGCACACATTGAACTCCTTCAATTCTTTCTTAAGTGCAAAGAATGATTTCTCTTAGTGCTCCACCACCACTTAACCATGTTTGCCATTACAAACATTAATCTATCATATTTTTCACTCATCAATTTGATTCAACCAATTGAATCAATTTCTAGAGAGTAAATGGCATTTAATCAATGTTAAGTGGTTTTACCACTTCCTTAGTGCATCATTTAAGAATTACAAAGTGGTAAACTTTCCTTATTATTAATAACAAGTGCATTCTCCATTAGTAAATGGTGTTTGCCACTTATTCTAATTAATAATAATAATTTGATTAATATATAAAATATTAATAATTCAAAACTATTTTGATTATTTACATTTACCATATATGTATTTACCAAGCAAGGTAAATAGGTAAATACATGGTAAATAATTTTATGGAGCAAGATTATGTCACTTGTCAATTTCTTATTGGTTAACAACTCTTGTAAACTAATAATGTGTTTTACCTTCAATTATTGACAAGTGAATAATAAAAGGAACCTAGAAACATTTTTCAATTTGCTGAAAATTGTTGGATTAATTATTGAATCCAATTCGCCGCCCCAGTGCACAATGAGTACACTTCATATTGTGAGACTCTCTAGGTCCATGCCCGATTTGTCATATGAAACTATTTCACACGTCCGTGAACAATGTCCCACACACATGTTACAGATATTACAAAACGGCGCATTAGACCATACAAGTTGAGGTTATAACATATTCGTATAATCCTTCCATCATAAATATCCTAGAAGAGCGGAGATATAGATCAACACCGTCAAGTCTCCATGTGCTCAACCATAAACTTATCTCTAGATTTGTATTTCAATAAATAATATCCGTAAACACTTTCACGATATTATTTTTCCAAGAAATTCTTGGATGTCTGCTTATGGCCATAAGACTTTCTGAAATACAATCTTTGAGTTGCAGGATATTTTACTCACCCAATTGAGTTGATGGATCCCATATCTGTACACACAGGACTCCATGAGCATCGGACCATACCCAGCGACACCCAGCGGTCAGACCATGAAAGGTATCTGACATGTGTGGAACCAAAGTATGATGGATCACTCACAAGTCCACCATGGCACTCAGGTCTAAGGACCACGAATACTACTCAACTCGAAAGATCCTCCATTGACGGCTTTATGGGATGTCTATTGGAGATCTTTGTGAGTCTGTTCAATATTCAGTCCTTACTGAATACTTGTATCTCTATACGAGTTTCCACTAAACTCATGGTCTGCTAAGATTAACCATCTGGACTATCTAGATATAGACATACACTGATCTATATATATATTAAGATCTTCACTAGCAGACCCGCATTAGTGAAGGTAGATCAAGAACATGAAATTTAAGAACATATTTGCATAACAACATTTCTTAGCACCATTTGCAACCCATTGCAACTATGTCATTATTAATATATTCTTAGGTCTTTGTCCCATTTCAGACAAGGCTCTAACTCTTTAGATTTTACTAACTCTTAGTTCTGATCTAAACTCCTTTAGATCAGATCTGAACTCGTTCAGATCATACAATGTCTAAAACGTTACAAGCATCTTACCATATTTATAAATAAAATAATTAGTGATTTATTGAAATCATAAATGTATAAACATAAAGCAAATATTTATACATAAAAGGGATGGCACGTAAGCACAAATCCCAACACCACCCTGGCGGAACTCTTTCCCGGGATTAATAGTTATGGCCACAAGACTTTCCAAGATACTGTCTCGAAGCATCTGGATATCGAACTCCCTATACGAGCTGACGGATCCTATATCTGTCCACACCGGACTCCATATAAAAAGTATGTGACATGCGTGGAACTAAAGTATGGTGGATCATTTACAAGTTCACTGTGGCACTCAGGACAAAGGACCACGTATACTACTCAACTCGAGAGGACCCTCCGTTAAAGGCTTATATAGGATGTCTATCGGAGGCCCTCACGAGTCAGTCTCATATCCAGTCCTAACTGAATATCCATATGTAAATACGAGCTTCAAGCTCACGGTCAGCTAGGAATGACCATCTATACCCTATAGGTACAACATATACTAATCTATATATAAAGGTATCCACCGACAGACCCGCATCGGCAGAAATAGATCAAGGACAATTATTCGAGAACAAACTTGTACAACTGGCATTTCTTGGCACCCGATTGCAACTCTTGTAACTATGCAGTTAGTGGTATATTCCCAGGTCTATGTCCCATTACAGACAAAGCTCCAACTCTTGGATCTACTAAGTATTATAACCAGCTAACACTTAACTGTGCTAACATTTAGCATTTATATCTTTCAGCGTGGCTAACTGTGAGCCCTTATCTAAACTCCTTTAGATTTTATCTGAATTCCTTCAAATCATACAATGTCTATAACGTTACATTGCATGGTACCATATAAATTGGTATTAGTGATTTAATGGGAATGTACACTTGTATAAATACACAAATATATGTATATTCAGGGATGGCATGTAAGCACCGACCTTAACAGCTTTTTCCTATTTTGTAGACATTCCCAAACCTGCAACTTAAAAGAAATCAACATTTTTATACGTTTCTTGCATGCATCCATACTTTCATACTTCTCATCTATTATCCACAACAACATAAAATCATCATCAATTACCTCTATGTAACATATTCATCTACAACTTTCTAAGAATCTAAGGAAACATTAACATCATTTATAGTATCAAATATCTAAATAGTATAATACATATTCAAAATCAATTACTCTCATACAAATATACCAACTCAAAAATAAATGGCTTCTCGCCCTACCACCTAGCTTATCTTTTAATATTCACTCCATTGAACTAATTAATTCTTACAATCTCATGAGGAAAAAAATATAATAAAAAGATTGGGTATGTCGATTGACTCAATGAGTAGATGTAGTTTAAAAATTGTAATAGTCCTAAAAATATATATTAAACATATAAATAGCATTTCTTATACTATTGATTATGAAAACTAAAATAATGTCTATAATTGATCTTAAATATACATATAAAGTAAATTGCTTAACATAAAATGCATTTCATAAATAATATAAACTATCATAAAATCATATACTCGGGTATAAGTATCTGAAATTTGCTATCATATCTTTTCTTAGCTGAGCATGGTCAAACACATTTAGTATTTAAAACACCATATACTATTATTTATACAGAGGAAGTACTTTAAACTAGTACCTAGAGGGAAACCTCATCGTACCTGGAATGCCACTCGGGTAGAGTATTGAACGTACTCATCTCATATTTCATCTCATACCCTCATAGTACGCATGCGTAGAGCAATTAGCCCCTAAAGAGTAAAACACCTATAAACATGACCCAAAGCTTATATGTGTATAGACGGGCCCCAAAAACTTAAATCTCATATCTCTATCTGAAGGAGGGAGGGTATAGCCCAGTGGTTAACTATTTTTTTATACAACAGATGAACTTATAACATATTATTATATCATATCTCATTCTCTTTATTATCAAACCATTGGAAATCATTGAACTTATAACATATTATTATATCATATCTCATTCTCTTTATTATCAAACCATTGGAAATCATTGCTACTGATTTAAAATAAGAACAATCTTAAGATAAACATTTTAAAAGTCAAAACTATAGTATAAATGCTTTCTGTAGAACATAAGACAAATTATTTTATGGAGTAAAGCATAATTCAAGAGAAGTGATCATTGAGGAAAACCATATATATATATATATTGTTAGCTATAAAAATATTGCCCATCATGCTGTCAAATATATTTTTCTAAAATTTTGAAGTAGAAATCGTAGATAGAGTTTAAGTATCCACTCGTTAAACTCTGCACCATTATCTTATTCCACACTAAGCGTATCTTCCATGATAGGGGTTCCGACTTGTGAGCTTGAAGGGAAGTTTGCATTCGTTTTTTAAAATCGTAAAACTAAACTTCTCAAGGTCCTAAAATAATTTTAAATCAATAACTTAACCCAATAAAGAAATAAAAAAATTGAGTTCGGATCATAATCCAAGACTTAGGATTTTCCAAAAGAAATCTGTCAATTATAACACTAGTACTCAACAACAACAACAAAATTTCTTACACATCAAACAATATCCATAGACCAAAAAATCCGAGTATATCATTCTTAATACATAATTTATTATCATAAGAAGACATCAAAGTTTCTTATACATCAAACAATATCCATAGACATCAAAGTTTATCTCATTAACTTAACCAAATCAGAATATCTACTGAGCAGCCTTTAGTATCCGTATTTTATAAAATCATATACGTATTCAAAAATTATGAAATCATCATAGACTTACTCATGACACATATCTTAGTTCATAATAAATAATTCAAGGGTAAATTCATTGAGAAAGTATTTTCAAATAAATTTTGTTACAAACATTTTAGAATTTGTCAACAAATTTCTGTATTGAGACCACTCTATTTAGAGACTCATAACAATTCAAAAATAATGAATTAAATTATGATATTTGGATATGTCATACTAGATATCTATAAATATAATATTCCAAAAAATCATAATTTATAAAATCATTTAATAAATCAAAATTGTTGAGGGAGGTAACGCCCTTCTCCCTCGTGAGGTTATGTTGAAGCGAAGAACCTAAGATTCAGCCTAAAACTCTAACCTCCTTGCACAGTGGAATAACCTGTCAATCAAGCAAAACCTATAAGAATTCAAAGCAAAAATAAAAGAGTACAACACAATCTACGTGGTTCGGCCAATCGCCTACGTCCATGGTGGATCCAAGGATCCTAGCCTCTCTTATTATAACTCCATAGAGATTTTACAAGGAAACACAATATGAAGAACCCTCAAAAGGACCTAAACATTTAGTGAACCCTTGCTCTACCACGAACAATGATCACTCAAACAACGGTTCCACCCTAGCGCACACAAGCACTTAGTGTCTACCCAGCTCTTCCCCTCTCTTAGAGTCTCTCTCAATGCTTGATATGAAATCAAGGGTTTACAAGTGTTTATATAAAGTATATTTCATGCCTATTAACCCTATTCCTTGTTGGAGTAAGAGTCCACTTGTTTTGGAAGTCCAAAACTTCCCAAAACTCGAAATCCCAAATCAAAACGGACTTTTCCACACGTTCTGGCACTCGTCCTTGGGCGCTGCAGTGCTGAACAGAATCACGCCCAGCGCTGCGGCACTGGTTTTACTGTCTTGGGCGCCAGGCGCTGAGCCCTGTAGCTATCCGTATTTTCTTGCTCCCTTCACGTCTTTGAGTCTCGTTTCGCTTCCCCCTTCATGTCTCACACGTCCTAGACTTCTCCATACGTATCCCACACGTTCTAGAATTCTTGTAACTCTTCACTTTGGTATTCATCTCAATTCTTGGCTAACCAAGATTGTTGAATCACTAATTTTCCAACAAACCCTTCCTTGATTCAAAATCTTCCAAATAAGAAGGATTCAGGATCCGATCCACACTAATACTCTATCACCTAGAGTTGAGTCCAGTTAAGTCTCCACCAAGACTTAACTTTCCCCGGGCTAGTGACTTCGGTCTCCAAAGGCATTTGTGCACCTTGCATAGGGTATGGATGCGTTGCAATCCTTTCTGACTCTCATCACCTCAGTGAGCACGGTTTGGATGTCGCCTAGTGGTCTGCATTACCCCAACGCCCCGCGTTGGGCCACTCATGGCCATCCCAGTAAGCACATAGAGCCCCCCATTGTGCTTCTCACCCTCAAACCCTATAGGTCCTTTCTCTACCCTCAGTTTTCCTTTTTCGCTCTAACCGAATACCCTTTCTCATCAAGCTTGCCTAGGGATATTAAGTTCCTCCTCAATTTAGGAACATGCCTCACACCATGTAATTCCCTAGTTTCTCCACCTTGCATCCTCAGCCTTATGTCACCAACTCCCATGATCTCACACGTCATGTCATTCCCCATTAAAGCTTTACCTCTCTTGGCTTTATAGTTGGTAAACATTGATCTGTCGGGACACATATAGACGCTGCACCCCGAATCTAGTATCCATTTGCCAGCGTAATTTCCCCTTGAGGCTACCAATGTGTCTACAACTTCGGTATCTTCTTCAGTACCAATTGCAGCCCACCCTCCTTGACCTTTTGATTTCGGACAATCCTTCACAAAGTGCCCTTCCTTATTACAAAGGAAATACCTCTTGGATCTCCTCCTTGATTTGTTGCTCTTCCTTCCTTATGCAAGCAAAACTGCTCCATTCTCGGACTCCGATCTCTTTATCAATTCTTTTGAGTTCAATGATGCCTTGACATTATTCATCGTTAAGGACTCCTTTCCATACAACAACGTATCCATAAAACGTTCATAGCTCTTCGGCAACGAACTTAATAGGATAATGGCCTTGTCTTCATCCTTAGTCTTGATGCCCAGTTGCTCAAAATTTATGACGATCTTATTGAACTCGTCAATGTGAGCTCTCAATGAAGTTCCCTCGTGCATTGTCAGCTGATGTAGTTTCTTTTTCACAAGAAGTCTATTTGTAAGAGACTTCTTCATGTACAATGCCTCGAGTCTTTTCCATAGCCCAAAAGTGGTTTCTTCATCACCAACTTCCCTTAATACTTCGTCATTTAACGCCAGGAATAAGGTGCTGTGAGCTTTTTTCTGAATCGTGTCCCAATCGTTCTGCCCAGACTTTGAGGTTGTCGCCTCATCGCTACTTAAGTAGCTGGCCTCCTCTAAAGTTGAGTCTAACCCTTCCTCCACTAGTAGAGCCCTAACCGTCTTCCTCCAAAGATTGAAGTCATTCATCCCATTGAACTTCTCTATTTCTTGCTTGATTATAGCCATGGTTTAAATACCCCAGATGTGTATTATCGAACCTCTAGCTCTGATACCAGTTTGTTGAGGATGGTAACGCCCTTCTCCCTCGTGTGGTTATGTTGAAGCGAAGAACCCAAGATTCAGCCTAGAACTCTAACCTCCTTGCGCAGCAGAATAACCTGTCAATCAAGCAAAACTAACAAGAATTCAAAGCAGAAAATAAAAGAGCACAACACAATCTACGTGGTTCGGCCAATCGCCTATGTCCATAGTGGATCCAAGGATCCTAGCCTCTTTTATTATAACTCCCTAGAGATTTTACAAGGAAACACAATATGAAGAACCCTCAAAAGGACCTAAACATTTAGTGAACCCTTGCTCTACCACAAACAATGATCACTCAAACAACGGTTCCACCCTCGCACATAAGCACTTAGTGTCTACCCAGCTCTTCCCCTCTCTTAGAGTCTCTCTCAATGCTTGATATGAAATCAAGGGTTTACAAGTGTTTATATAGAGTATATTTCGTGCCTATTAACCCTATTCCTTGGTGGAGTAAGAGTCCACTTGTTTTGGAAGTCCAAAACTTCCCAAAACTCAAAATCCCGAATCAAAATGGACTTTTCCATGCGTTCTAGCGCTGCGGTGCTCGTCCTTAGGTGCTGCAGCGCTGGACAGAATCGCGCCTAGCGCTGCGGCTCTGAGGACCCAGAGCTGCGGCGCTGGTTTTACTGTCTTGGGTGCCGCGGCACTGAGCCCTGTAGCTATCCGTTTTGTCTTGCTCCCTTCGCGTCTTTGAGTCTCGTTTCGCTTCCTCCTCCTTGTCCCACACGTCCTAGACTTCTGCATACGTATCCCACACATTCTAGAATTCTTATAACTCTTCACTTTGGTATTCATCTCAATTCTTGGCCAACCAAGATTGTTGAATCACCAATTTTTCATTTGGTCATTTTAAACCAATTTATTAAAAATCAAATTTATGGACTTTATAACCAATTTTAAGTTTTACATGACCATAAACATGTTTAATTTAATATTTGTAAATATCAAAACTAAAATCAAACTATAACATCTTACAAAAGTTTTAGACTAAGATGTGGCCACGAGGGAAACCAATAATTTATTTCTGATTCTTTCACTAATTCATACAATCATTACCAATTTCATAAAATCCTCATGAATACTTAAATTTAATAAATTTCCAAAAATCAAAACCTAACCAAAAAGTCATACTTATTACAAAATCTAGTATATCCCCAATTTAATGTTTTTCATAGAATTCTATTTCACCAAAATACAACTACCCCTAAGCATTACAATTGTCCCAAATACCTGCTAAAAAAAATCTCAAAAGAATATCAAATTCTCATAAATTTAATTAATAATTTTATAAATTAACCATCAATTATATATATAAACACATGAAAATTTTAAAAAAAAAAGTTTATAAAATAAAACTACTCACATTTAATAATTTCTTAATTTCTGACACTTCCTTCATCTATTTCTTTTTTTTGTTAAATAAAGCTTAATGATATTATTGCTAGTCCAACAACTAGTACAAAGGGTACGAATCAAGAGTTCAATAACAAAAATATTACACACCTATTTAAAGGTTTAGGAACATATTAGTATCACTACCTATTCGCAATGTAATTTACTTACTGACTATTCAAATCACTTAAGCATCTAATCCAGACAATATCTTTAATATGATGGAATATATCGATAGTAGAAGGATTTTTATGATGAAACACCACCTGATTGTGCTCCCTCCATATGAAATAGATTGTAGCACAAACGAAGACTTTTTCTAATCTTGCAAAGAATATATTTGCCTTGAGTTTTCCTGCTAAAAATAGAAACCTCGTGCCGCCAACTGATAGGGTGATGATTGATTTGACAAGCTAAAAGAACCTTATGCTAGATACCATGAGAAAAATTGGATTGAAAAAATAAATGTTGAACTGTCTCTTTGTCTTGACCACACAATGGACAGTCATCTAAGGGAATAAGCCCTAATTTCATGAGCTTCTCTCTAGTAGATAATCTATTCCTTAATGCCAACTAAGTAATAAAGTTGTGTTTAGGTATATGTTGAGATCCCTATACCAATTTATACCATCCCACCATAGCTCCAGAGTTATTAAGACACTGTCATGTACTTGCAATTGAAAACTTTGCATTGGAGCTTCTTGTCCACATAATTCTATCTTCGCCTAAAGTGATTAAGAAATTATTGCGAATGTGATTCCAAACATTGGCAGTGTACTCGTCTAAGGGGTCAGGGAGGTCCAATGCTCATGCTGCCATATATCGACAACCTTAGCATCCTGTGGAGTGTCAACATCAAAAAATTTTATATGAGAAAATTTACCAACTATTGATTCTCCATCCATCCATGAATCCCACCAAAAGTAGAAAGACTTATCGTTTCCTAAAATATAGGACAACAACTATTTTATTTAGCTCCGTAAGTCTAGCATTTTTCTCCATGTCTAATTACAATTCATTGACTTTGTGATACCCAAAAAACTAAGCCGCTTGAGTTCATTATCAGTCACCCATCTCGCCTAAAAAATATTTTTTACTGCACTTAGCTCCTAAATATGCTTGGCGACTGCAATCATCTATTTCCTTTCTTCCTCATTTTCTTTTTCTTCTATTTTTTTTATTTATTTTTTTCTCGTCGGTTCTTCTATCTCAGGTCTCAAAATGGCATCCCAAAAAATATCTTCAAAGCCTCTTATGACACAATTTCACTCTCATTTACAATTTTTCCTACATGTGGCCCACATGTATTTTTATATTATATATTTTTCTTCTTTCTTTTCCCTCACACCACGTATATAAATATTAAGAATCTATAATAAATTCACCAACTATGACCCACATGTCTAATTTGTGAGAAAAAAATATATAATAATTTATAAGCCCCGTATAATTAATTTAAAATAAATATACATAAAAAGTTAAAACAAATAGAAATAAGTTTCGAATTATTAGAAAATTAGTGATTCAACAATCTTGGTTGGACAAAAATTGAGATGAATACCAAAGTGGAGAGTCACAAGAAGTCTAGAACATGTGGGACACGTATGGAGAAGTCTAGGACGTGTGGGACACGAATGAGGAAATGGAACAGGACTCGAAGATGCGAAGGAAGCAAAGAAAATGGGCATAGGAAACACCAGGGTTAAGCGCTGCAGCGCTCATGGCTGAGCGCCGCGGCGCCCAACACAGCGACCCAGTGCCGCAGCACTGGGTCCCTAAGGCCGCGGTGGTGGGCACAATAATGGCCAGCGCTGTAGTACCCAGGAATGAGTGTCGCAGTGCCAGCAGCGTCAAGAAGTTAGTTTTGATTTGGAGTTTGAGTTTTTAAAAGTTTAGGACTTTCAAAATAAGTGGACTCCTACTTCAATAAGGAATAGAGAGAAGGGCGTTCCCTCCCTCAACAAACCGGTATCAGAGTTAAAGGTTCGATACTACACACCTAAGGTATTTAAATCATGGCTGCAATCAAGCAAAAAATAGAAAAGTTCAATGGGATGAATGACTTCAATCTTTGTAGGAAGAAGGTTATGGCTCTACTAATAAAGGAAATGTTAGACTCAGTCTTTGAGGAAGTCAGCTCCTCAACTAGCGATGGGATGATAATCTTAAAGTCCAGGCAGAAAGATTAGGATACGATTCAGAAAAATACTTACAGTACTATAATCTTGGCATTGAGCGACAAAGTATTAAGGGAAGTTGATGATGAATAAATTGTTTTGGGGCTATATAAGAGACTCGAGGTATTATACATGAAGAAGTCTCTTGCAAATAGACTTCTTGTGAAATAGAAACTGCATCAGCTAAAAATGCACGAGGGATCTTCATTAAGAGCTCACATTGACGAGTTCAACAAGATCATTACAAGTCTTGAACAATTGGGCATCAAGGCTGAGGATGAAGACAAGACAATTATTCTGTTAAGTTCATTGCTAAAGAACTATAAGAGCTTTGTGGATATGCTGCTATATGGTAAGGAGTCTTTAACGATGAATGACGTCAATGCATCATTGAACTCGAAAGAATTGATAAAGAGATCTGAGTCTGAGAGTGGAGCAGCATTGCTTGCATAAGAAAAGAAGAGCAATCAATTAAAAATGAGATCCAAGAAGTGTTTCCTTTGTAATAAGGAAAGGCACTTTGTAAAGGATTGTTCGAAGTTAAAAGGCCAAGTAGGGTGAACTGCAATTGGTACTGAGAAAGATACCGAAGCTGTGACATATTGGTAACCTCAAGGGACAAGTACGCTGGCAAATGGATACTAGATTTGAGGTTTAGCGTCTATATGTGTCTAGACAGATCGATGTTTACCAACTATAAAGCCAAAATAGGTAAAGCTCTAATAAAAAATGACATGACTTATTAGATCATGGGAGTTAGTGACATAAGGCTGAGGATACAAGGTGGAGAAACTAAGGAATTATATGGTGTAAGGCATGTTCTTAAATTGATGAGGAACTTGATATCCCTAAGCAAGCTCGACGAGGAGGGGTATTCGGTTAGAGCAAGAAAAGGAAAACTAAGGGTAGAGAAAAGACCTATAAGGTTTGAGGGTGAGAAGCATGATAGGGGGGCTCTATGTGCTTACTGGGATAGCCATGAGTGTCTCAACGCGGGGTGTTGGGGTAATGCAGTCCACTAGGCGACATCCAAACCATGCTCACCGAGGTGATGAGGGTCAAAAATGAGTTTAACGCATCTATACCCTATGCAAGATGCACGAATGCTTTTAGAGACTAAAGTCACTAGCCCAAGGAAAGTTAAGTCTTGGTGGAGACTTAACTGGACTCAACTCTAGATGATAGAGTATTGGTGTGGATCAGATCCTAAAGCCTTCTTACTTGGAAGATTTTGAATCAAGAAAAGGTTTGTTGGAAAATTAGTGATTCGACAATCTTGGTTGGACAAAAATTAAGGTAAATACCAAAGTGAAGAGTGATAGGGCATAATTGCATAAAATATTTTATCCTCCTAAACTTGATGTTTGTTTAGTTTATCCTAATAATTTGGCTATTTATGGATATCAATGTTATTTTATAGGTTTAAGCACTATCAGAGCAAAAATAACAAAAATCGGATGCAAATGGATATCAATGCAATTATTTCAATTTGATTATCATAGGAATATTAATAATTTATTGAATGAGATATACTCACTTGACCATCGAAAGAGGCTTGTGATGATATTAGAGTTCTTGGTTAACATTCATATTGATAGTTTTAAGGGGAGTAGTTGGATTCAAGTGAAGTATTTAGGAATTATTGTAATCCTAGGTATTTGAGTATTTGTGCTATCACGTTTATTCTCTTTACTCAATTCTTGTAATTATTTTTTTTGTTTAGTTAGTTTAGATGTCAAAACTATTGAATTGCCAATAGCTTGAATAAGAGTAGGAGAGCATAATTTTAGTACTTAGTAAGTAGTAATAACAATTTCTCGTGGGATCGATACTTTACTAATCATATATTACTTGTTACGATAACATATACTTGCGTTAGTTTGTGTTATACAAAACACACAACAGAGAGTCACAAGAAGTCTAGAACGTGTGAGACACGTATAGAGAAGTCTATGACGTGTGAACATGAAGAGGAAAGTGAAATGAGACTCGAAGACGCGAAGGAAGGGAAGAAAACGCCCATAGAGAGCACCAGCGCTGAGCCCCGCGGCGCCCATTGCTGAGCGCTGCAGTGCCCAGGATAGTAACCGAGTGCCACGGTGATGGGCGCAATAATGGCCAGCATCGCGGTGCCTAGCAATGAGTGCCGCAGCGCCTAGCAATGAGTGCCGCAGCACCAAAATTGTCAACAAGTTAGTTTTGATCCGAATTTCAAGTTTTGGGAAGTCTAGAACTTCCAAAACAAGTAGACTTTTACTCCAACAAAGAATAGGGTTAGTAGGCACGAACTAAACTCTATATAAACACTTGTAAACCCTTTAGTTGAGATTAAGCATTAAGAGAGACTTTAAGAGATGGAAAGAACTGGGTAGACACTAAGTGCTTGTGTGCGCTAGGGTGGAAATGTCGTGTAGGAGTCAAGACATTAGTGAGTAGTTTTGCTATATTATTTACAGAATCAACTCTATAAATAATCACATCTCTACTTGCCAATATCTCTCTAGTGATGTAGTATTTTATACTCCACATGTTTAGATTTCTAGTCTGCTCTTGGCTTCTTAACTTATGCAATAGTTTCATTATTGTCGCAAAAAAGTGGGATAGGATTCGTCAAACTTGGAATAATTCCAAGCTCAACGATAAACTTACGAATCCATATAGCTTCCTTTACTACTTCTAAGGCGGCTATGTATTCTACCTCAATAGTCGAATCAGCTGTAGATCCCTGTTTGGTACTCTTTCAACTTACTATAGCACTGTTGAGAGTAAATATATACTCAAATGTAGACTTTCTATCATCTAAGTCAGACTGAAAGTCTGAATCCGTATACCCTTTCATCTGCAAGTCCTTATCTCTATAAATGAGAAACTTATCATTCATTTCTTTAAAGTATTTTAAGATATATTTGAGTGCTATCTAATGGCAGTTACAAGTATCAGATTGATACTAGCTCATAACACTTATAACCATATTGATGTCAGGTCTTATGCATATAGTATGTTATACATTCTAACTTTTTCATCTTTCAACTGAGAAGACATTCCCCTTGAAAGATGAACACCATGTCTAAAAAGAACATTAACTGTCTTACAGTTAACTAAACTGTACCTCTCCAAAAGGTTATCGATGTACGAGGATTAAGAGAGTCTTATCAGCTTCCTAGCTCTTTCTTTATAAAGCTTTATATACATTATATAGGAAGCCTCTCCCAAATCTTTCATGGAGAAAGTTTTACAAAAGTAACTCTTAACTGACTATAACATACCAAGATCATTCTCAATTATCAGTATGTCATCAACATAGAGCACTAAGAAGAGCATCATGCTTTCACTGACCTTCTTATATACACAAATTTCTTCCTTATTTTTGATGAAACCAGATGTTTACGCTCAAAATATAACGCGGCTATCGCAGTATAGATTGAGATGTCGATCCCACGAAGAAGCTCTTGGCAAAATAGGTTGGTGAAGTAAAATATTAAAGTAGTAGCAAAGGATAAAATTAATTGATTTAAGTGGATGAGATAGGATTGTCTATGATTTAAAGGAAATGTCTTATGATAATTCAAACAAGGCTTCGAGAATTACAATTATGCTTTATAAATCTACTCTACACTTTGATTCAATGCTTATAACTCAATTGAAAGTTTCACATCCCAAATAATCAATCAGAAGATAGGAAAATATAGCACATTTGATAACACATGTATTTGACGTAATTAAACTCTTTGCAAGCATTAACATACATCATGTTCATTTATACAAGTTATCTAAGATCGACAATATATTACTTTGACAATATTGCAGTAAAAGATTAACTTGAATATCAAACATTTTTTGCCCTTACATGTTATCCAAGATCGACAATATATCAAATTGACAATACTGCAGTAAAAGATTAACATATAAAACAATGTAACCAGTAACAATTATAAATCAATATGAATCACATAAGAAAAGCATGACTGAACATATATGAGATATGAGAATTATAACCTCTGGATTATAGAAAATAAAATAGATAAGAGTTTAATCAAAACCAAACTTACAACATTTGTAGCTCTTGACACCGAATCAAAGCATGAAAGTAGATTTATTACACATAAAAGTTCATCTCTTAGCCTTGCCATGAACTCTAGCCTAAATTACAATACATGTTAATGAGAAGAAAATAAGAGAGAATTATCTAATAATAAAAATGTCCTAAGTGTCTCCTTATATAGGCAATGAATGGACATATGTCATGGATGACATCAATCTTCAATAATTTTAAGCCAATAACTCGTTTATCCACTTGCAGCATATTTTTTATAATGTAAATGACCAATTTAGCTTCTATAGCCGACATGAAAGTTGTATAATTTTGAATCTTCTTTCCATAGACACCAATTTCATGCAAATTGGATGAGTATCCAATGAGATGTGAGCACAATTCCAAAGATACATCAGAATTCGGCCAACAACCATTTTACCCACTTGCAATGCGATTTGGTCCATGATAACGGCTGATTTGGACTTTACCATCAACATACGAGTTGTTGATAGTTAAGTCAGAAATTCACAGCTTCAAGAATTATACCAATTAAGTACGTATTTCGTGAGATACGGTCTAAATACGTGAGTTGGGTCAAGCTGGGCAGGAGTTGTAGTCTGATTCTGTTGTATCTCAATTTTTGGCCCATAACATGTTGGATTTGGCTTTTTTACTATTCTATAAATTTGTGTAAGATTGAGTCATGTTGCACCAGGTTCAAGAATTTCTTCATTTCGATTTCTACATTGAGAGTTATGTCCATTTTACCTAAACCTGTCCAAATAACATTCATTAATTACAATTTAAGGAAAACACTTTATTTCAAGCTAAAAATACAGAAAATACTAAAATTAGTGACATTAAATGGTGATTGAATCTCTTAACAACATGCATTTTCATGTGTTCATCACAGCCCCTAACCAGCTTTTTGCTAGTCTCTAGCAATTCAAGCGTAAATAGAATATGCAAAACTACCTAAGCATTTCAATCAAAACGTCAGTTCGAGATCACTGTTGCTATCATGGTTTTTTCAATTACAACTTTCATAATTTGTATGTGTGTGAACTAAGCCATAACCATCTAACCACAAACCGCAATAGATATAGCCTTGATAATTTCTCCAAGTAAAAGCCTCAACTCCATATCCTCACTGGTGTATGACTGTTTAAAAGGTTGGGACTTCTCTTATGGAGTTGGAAAACAGTTAAGCACTCAAGAAAAAGTCAATTTTAAGGACAGACATATAACTAACATTGATCCAAAGATAGAAAAATTATTTGTTTAAAAATCAATTATTCATATCATACGCCAGCTTTAGAACTTTAATTGGCTTGTGAGAATAATACAATTATAACTTGGTGAGAAAACTGTTTTATAAAATATTTATCTTCTAAAATTGAATGAAGACTTTATTAAACTGAATTACTTCTTTTTTTTGGGGGGGGGGGGTATTTTTGCTCTCTTTTTTGTTTTTTTTTTTTTAGTATTTTGCTTTTTTTTAGTATTTTGCTTTTTTTTGTATTTTTGAAGAATACAAGGAAGCATTACAAAGGTTTCTCACCAAATTATATTATACACAAATGCAACCAACTTATCCCTTAATTCAAATAATATCATTCTAAACAAAAATTAACCATTTCAAAGGATCAATGAAGGTTCATAAGCTGTTTTCTCAACCTTTCCACTTACTCACAAAATATATGTGAGATTTAGAAAAATATATACTTAAACATGAGAATTCTCTTGGCTATATAAATTGAATCATCCATCTTACCACAAGGCTTAGCATTGTGCTCAAAAATATTTTGGAAGTCATTCTTTAGTAACCTAGATAGAAACAGTGACTCAACCTAAACAATTCTGAAATCATACTTAGGCAGAAAAGCAAATTCCTTTATACAAGAATTACCAAGACTACAAGCAGTAAACGACAATGCATGAAATATAAAACAAAACAACAAAAAGTTAGTTAAAATGCACTTCAAAAGTTAGTACTAAAACTTCTTACTCTGCCATTCTAATTTGACCTAGAATGCATCTCAAGAGTTCAAGAATGAACTCTTTACTCTACCATTTTAATCAAATGTCGGACCACAATTGTTTTTTTTTTTTACAAAATGCAACGTATGTCTACTATCCTCCCCCCAAACCAGATGAAACATTGTCCTCAATGTTTAAATAGAAAGAGATAAAGTATAGGAGACATTACCTGAAACGCCAGTTATTTGAAAGAAACAAACCTGAGAGACACTTAAGCAAATATAAACTAAAATGATGATACTAATAAATAAATAAATAAAAAGAAAAATTTACAAACGAAGTGTCAGATCCAATTTTCGCTTGTTAAGGCCCACTGACCAATCGATCCGAGTTATTGCTGGGTCAGGTTCGTAGGTAACTGCCTGTAATTTGTTAATCAATTCATCCGCCTCAGTAGCAGAAACCAAGATCTGTCGCGCCGAATGTGAAATAAAATTCTGTTCCACAGCTTGATCAAGAAAACAAAGTAAGGAATCAAAATAGTTATTAACTTTCAACAAACCTATGGGTTTTCGGTGGATATTCAGTTGGGCCCAAGAGACAATTTGAAAAATTTCTTCTAAGGTACCAAAACCACCTGGTAAAGCAATAAAAGCATATGCATTGTAAAGCATTCTAGCTATACGTTCATGCATAGATGAGACTCGTAATTCTTCCCCTATTGTTTTTCCAGTCAGGTTTTCCACGGCCAAAGCTGTAGGAATAATACCTAAAACTTGACTTCCTCCTAAATGTGCAGCTGTTGACACACACCCCATTAGCCCAAAGCTACCTCCTCCATAAATCAAATGAAATTTTCTTGTAGCTAATGTTTTTCCTAGATTGTTTGCTGCTTCTACGAACACTTTACTCTCCTCAGGACTAGATCCACAAAATACATATATATTTCAAAATTGTCGAACTTGGGTTTCCTCCATATCTACACTCACCTTTATCTCAATATATGAAAATGAGGTGCTATATTTATAGAGTACCAAATGATAACAATGATTATGGTAACCCGACAGTTTGTCAAAAAAAGAGTAAAAAATAAAACACAAAAATTTAAACATAATGACCCACATGCATTATTGAACAAAAAGATTTGAATTTAAGACATCTACATGAGTAGCCCTACTATTCATAAAATAAAGTTTGAAATTAAAACACATGTATTTACATGTAGTTGTAATTGTGGCTCATATCTTCCTCTGATTTTACGTCCAGTAACGGCTTAAACGCCCTCTATGGGTCGGGGATAGGCTTCCCATCCAATTTTCTTATAAATTGGCAAACAAGGTCTTTTAGAGTCAGATTCCCGAGACTATACCGTTGATGTTCATTTTTGAATTTATTCCACAAATCGAGAAGTTCACGTTGCACGAGCCCACAGGGATGCGTCTCAAGAGTCAATAGGATATCATCCAAAGACTCCTTACTCAGTCCATCCTTAATGAACTGAATTTTGTCTTCTCGATTTCTAGATATGAATCCTAAAGAACGACAACTCCGATTACAATTCCATCGAGCACATTTATGACAGACTTGTAACCTTTTTGCTCGTCGCCTTTTGGCATAAGAGCTTCTTCCAAGACCAGGCATATGAGAAACAAAATCATTTTCAAACTCACCAGACAACTGAACCTCGGCTTCAATTAACCAACGAAGGTCCACAAGGATATTACCCAACATCAATAACCTTAGTCTTTCACACCGTGCTTTGTAAATCTTAAGTATAGCATTTTGAGGCAATGGAGGAAAACATTTTTTAAGGTTGGCAAGAATGCGATCCATTTTGAAAGAAAGAAAAAAGATGAATGCACAGTTTGAGGGACAGGTTTTAGAGAACTGAGAAACCGACTTTAATAGTCACGGAGTACCGTATCCGCCACTTGACCAGGAAATAAAATCACACTGAAGAAAAAATAAAAAGAAGAAAATAAAGTAAAATAAAATGTGCAAGAAAATAAAAGCAAAAATAAAAAGTCAAAAGATAAAATATAGACAAAATATAAAATATGGTATAGATAGATTGAACCTAATCAATCACGATAGACAGGATCCACAAGAGGGATCTCACCTAGGTACATAGAGTCGTCTACCTTTTCCACGTAGCTTTTTAGCCGTTGTTCATTCACTTTGAAAGTCCGTCCATCAGTGGGGTCTTCTATTTCAACAGCACCATTAGGAAAAATATGTCTTACCATAAATGGACCAATCCATCGAGATCTCAACTTTCCAGGGTGTAAATGCAATCGAGAATCATAAAGATAGACTTGTTGATTTAGCTCAAAGTGTTTCCTTGAGATCTGTTTATCATGAGCTACTTTCATTTTAGCTTTGTAAATTTTGGAGTTGTCATATGCGTCATTTCGTAGCTCTTCTATTTCTGACAATTATAACTTTCTCTGGAGACCTGCAGCATTCAAATCAAAGTTAAGGGCTTTGACAGCCCAATAAGCTTTATGTTCTAGCTCAACAGGTAAATGGCAAGCTTTCCCATAAACAAGCCGGTATGGGGACATTCCTAAGATAGTTTTGTATGCAGTACGATATGCCCATAATGCATCAGAAAGGCGTAGAGACCAATCTTTACGATTCGAGTTAACCATTTTTTCCAAAATCTGTTTAACCTCTCTATTTGCTAGCTCGGCTTGTCCATTTGTCTGTGGATAGTATGCAGTGAAAACTTTGTGAAGAACACCATACCTGCGCATCAAAGCTTCAAAAGAACGATTACAAAAATGTGTTTCTTGGTCACTAATGATAACACATCGCGTATCGTACCTAGATAACACATTTTCTTTTAAGAATTTTACCACAGTTGTATTATCATTAGTACGACAAGCTACAGCCTCCACCCATTTTGATACATAGTCAACAGCTAAAAGGATGTAAAGGTAGCCAAAAGATGAAGGAAAAGGACCCATAAAATCGATACCCCAACAGTCAAATATCTCGATAACAAGAATAGGGTTAAGAGGCATCATATTTCTTCCAGATAAAGCACCTAACTTTTGACATCTTTCACAGGAACGACAAAAATTATTAGTGTCTTTGAACAAAGTGGGCCAATAAAGACCACACTGTAAAATTTTCACAGTTGTCTTCTTTATAGAAAAATGGCCACCGCAAGCAGCACTATGACAAAAATTTAAGACACTAGAAACTTCACTTTCAGGAATGCAACGTCTCATGATTTGGTCAAGACAGTATTTGAAAAGATATGGATCATCCCAATAAAAATTACGTACCTCAACCAAGAACTTACGCTTATCTTGTGCACTCCAGTCAGATGGAAGTTCACCACAAACCAAATAATTTACGATATGTGCATACCAAGGTATTTGGCTTATAGCAAAAAGATGTTCATCCGAAAAATCGTCTAGAATGGGTAGCAAATCAGTGGAGTCAGTGAACTCAAGGCGGGATAGATGATCAGTAACAACATTTTCAACGTCTTTCTTATCTTTGATGGTTATATCAAATTCCTACAAAAGAAGAATCCACCTAATTAAACGGGCTTTAGTATCCTTCTTAGAAAAAAGGTACTTAAGGGCTACGTGGTCAGTAAAAATAACAATAGGTGAACCAATCAAATAAGAACGAAATTTATCTAAGGCAAAAATAACAGCTAATAGTTCTTTTTCAGTAGTAGTGTAATTCATTTGAGCATCATTCAAAGTTCTACTAGCATAATAAACAACAAAGGGTTTTCCCTCCCTCCGTTGCCCAAGAACTGTTCCTACAGCATAATTACTTGCATCACACATAATTTCAAATGGGAGGTTCCAATTCGGTGATTACATGATAGGAGCGGTGGTGAGGTTGGCAATGAGTGTTCGGAATGCCTCCTCACACTCTTGTGTCCATATAAATTCTGCATCTTTTAGCAAAAGGTTACACAATGGTCTAGATATGGCAGAAAATTTTGTATAAACCTTCTGTAAAAGCCAGCGTGTCCAAGAAAGGATCGGACGTCTTTTACCGTTTTGGGTGTAGATAATTTAGAGATTAATTCAATTTTTGCCTTGTCAACCTCTATCCCTCTTTCAGATACAATGTGCCCCAAAACAATTCCTGAAGATACCATGAAATGACATTTCTCCCAATTTAGCACAAGTCCTTTTTCTTTACACCTACTCAAAACAGATTTCAAGTTAAGTAGGCATAAATCAATGTGCCCCAAAACGATTCCTGAAGATACCATGAAATGACATTTCTCCTAATTTAGCACAAGTCCTTTTTCTTTACACCTACTCAAAACAGATTTCAAGTTAAGTAGGCATAAATCAAAAGAATTACCAAAAACAGTCAAATCATCCATAAAGACTTCCATGCATTTTTCAACCATATCAGAGAAAATACTCAACATGCAACGCTGGAAAGTAGTTGGTGCATTACATAATCCAAATGGCATTCTACGAAAAGCATAAGTACCAAAAGGGCATGTAAAAGTAGTTTTTTCTTGATCTTCTATAGCTATCTTAATCTTGTAATACCCTGAATACCCATCAAGAAAGCAATAAAAAGGATGTCCAGCTACACGTTCTAAAATTTAGGTCGATAAAAGGCAATGGAAAATAGTATTTCCTAGTGGTTGTGTTTAACTTTCTATAATCAATACACATTCTCCAACCACTTACTACCCTAGTTGGAACAGGTATCCCATTCTCATTTTCAACAACAGTAACCCCAGATTTCTTAGGAACTACTTGAGTTGGACTTACCCATTGACTATCAGAAATTGGGTAGATTATACTCGCATCTAATAGTTTCAAGACCTCTTTCTTCACTACTTCTTTCATTGTTGGGTTAAGTCTTCTTTGTGGGTCTCTACGAGGTTGGGCACCTTTCTCTAAATGAAATTTATGGGAGCATATCAATGGAGAAATACTTTTAATATCAGCTATGGTCCAACCTAGTGCAGACTTATGTTCTTTTAACAATTTTATCAATTTTTCCTCTTGTTCAGCACTAAGTTCAGAAGAAATGATGATAGGAAAGGTATCACCTGGTCCCAAAAATGCGTGTTTCAAACCTTTGGGCAGTGGAGAAAGCTCAACTTGTGGTGTCTCGAGGTTTGATGGTTTTGGTCTCTCCCTCTCTCGTGGCAACTCTTCAAAGTGTGGCTGCCAAAATCGAGTCCCTTTATCCTGTGAGTCAAAAATACTAAACACATCAGTTGTTACATCAGGATAATACAATTCTTCAAAATCAAAATTGAGAAGGTTTTTCGAAGAATCATAGCCATGATTTTTATAAGCTTCCTCTGCTACAAGTGTGTCTATCATATATGAATGAAAGCACTCGTCTTCTTCTCGTGGTTGTTTGCCAATATTAAAAATGTTCACCTCAAGAGTCATATTCCCAAAAGATAATTTCATTAGACCATTTATGCAATTAATAAGAGCGTTAGCAGTGGCTAGAAAAGGTCTCCCCAAAATAAGAGGGATTTTTGACTCTATGTTAACAACAGAATGAGTATCTAAAATAAGAAAATCAACAGGGTAGTAAAAGTTATCAATTTGCAACAAAACATCTTCTACTATTCCCTGTGGTTTCTTGATTGATCGGTCAGCTAATTGTAGGATTACAGATATTGGTTTAATCTCACCAAGTCCCAACTGCAAGTAAATAGAATAAGGCATTAAATTTACACTTACTCCTAAGTCCAATAAAGCTTGACCAAACTCATGTGTCCCAATTTGGCAGGAGATTGTGGGACATCCTGGGTCTTTATACTTGGGTGGTGTCTTTTGTTCAATCACTGCACTTACCTGTTCTGCCAAAAATGCAGTTTTTTTCACATGGTGTTTTCTTTTGATAGTGCATAAATCCTTGATGACTTTGGCATAAGTTGGAACCTGCTTAATCAAATGTAGCAAGGAAAGATTAATTTTAACTTATTTCAAATGTTCTAAAATCTCACCTTGAATTTCTGAATTTTTCCCAACCGGTCGAAGAGCTTGAGGAAAAGGCACTGGGATTGAAAACTTACTTTTGGGCTTTTTTTCCACTGTGGCCTTTTTTTCAAGGGGGGCGTCTTTACTACTCGTAGATGTGTTAATTTCAGGAGTAGGCTCACTTACAATCTTACCACTTCGAGTAGTAATGGCTTTGACTTCTTTGAGATTTTGAACATCAGAAGTAGAAGCTTATGCTATGAATTGTCCCTTTGGATTGGATTGAGGTTGAGATGGAAACTTACCTCGCTCTTGTACAGTTAAGGCACTGGTCAACTTTGTGATTTGACTCTTGATTTCTTTGTTTCCGTTCACCACCTGTGTAAGAATTGTTTCAAATTTTTGATTAGTCTTACTTTGTGCCTCCATAAATGCTTGTAATGTATCCTCTAAAGAACTCCTAGTTGGTCGTGCATTATATTGAGGTGCAACATAAGACTTGGGTGCTTGTTGTTCTTATTTCCACTAGCTGTTGGCTTGTTGGTCAGATTTCCAACTGAAATTTGGGTGGTTTCTCCAACTAGGATTATATGTTTCAGAGTAGGGTGAATAAGGCTTCTTGTACATCCCTAGGGCATTACATTGTTCCTCACATATCCCTCTCATCTCACTATAAATGGGGCAATCCTAAGCTAAGTGTTCTGCTCCTCCACAGACAAAACAGACATCGTGTAACTCAACTCTAGCAACCGTGTGGGTGACCCTTCTATCTTTGGTTTTCAAAGACTCTAACTCCCTAGCTAAGACCTCTAATTGGGCTTTGAGGTTATCCTCTTCCCTAAGATGGAAAACTCATTGGGTCGTGACCTATTTGTGCTTTCAGCAATGCTAGGTCCAGTCCATGTATGGGCTTTTTCGGTTAAGTTATTAAGGAATTCTATGGCTTCCTCAGAATCTTTGTGAAGGAACTCCCCATTACACATCATCTCAACAAATTGGCGCTCTCTAATTGTGAGTCCCTCATAGAAATAACTAACCAAACGCCAATTTTCATACCCATGGTGAAGGCATAGATTTAGCAACTCTTTAAACCTTTCCCATGCTTGATATAAGGTTTCACTGTCTTTTTGGGAGAAGGAAGAAATTTGTCTTTTCAGGCCATTAGTTTTGTGTTGTGGGAAGTATTTATTGAAAAATGCTTGGGTCATTTCTGCCCAAGTTCCTATAGACCTCGGCCTCAAAGAGTATAGCCAACTCTTTGCTTTGTCTTTCAAAGAAAAATGGAAAAATTTAAGCCTAACAGTGTCTATGGCTTCAGGTTGGCTATGGAAGGTGGCAATTACCTCTTCAAATTCCCTAACATGTACATAAGGATTTTCACTATCTAGACCATGAAAAGTGGGAAGAAGTTGTATCATTCCAGGTTTAAAATCCGAATGTGGTGTGTTAGGTGGAAATATAATGCATGATGGTGTGGCTGTGCGAGTATGATGCAAGTAATCTTTTAGAGTTCTAACGGGGTTTTCTTCGTGTTGGCTCATTGTGTTAGAATTACAAGATGAACTAGAAGGTGAATTATCTTCACTTACAAATAGTGAGGGTAGTTCTAGTTCTAGTTCTCTCACAAATCTTCCTCGTTTGTCTCTAAGTCGATGCATACATCCTAACAACAATTTGTTTTTTTTTTTTTTTTTTTAGCGAAAGAAATGCTTAAGGAAAATTAAAAAGTGGAATAAACACAACAAGAAATAGAAATGAGTTAGGTGGTAAGACCAACCATGAAATATAAATACAATAACTAAACAAAAGACTGTAAAGTATGAAAAAAAAATACAATAAATAAATAATAAAAAGAAAATACAATAAGTAAATAAATAAAAGGTTAGGCGGTAGAACCGGCCATAAAAAGAAAATACAACATGTTAACTAAAGTAAATAAAGTGCAATAAATACGTAAAAGAAAATGAAAATAAAGTGCAATATAAAAAAAGTGCAATAAATAAATAAAGTACAATAAAAAATAAAGAAACTAAGTTAGGCGGTAGAACCAGCCACAAAATAAAAAGAAAATACAACAAATTAACTAAAGAAATAAAGGACAATAAATAAATAAAAGAAAGTGAACGAAGTTAGGAGGTAAAACCAGCCACTAAAAAAAAGTGCAATAAATAAACTAAAGAAAATAAAGTGCGATAAATAGATAAAAAAAAATAAACTAATTAGGCGGTAAAACCAGCCATTAAGATAATATAAAATATAACAAATTAACTAAAGAAAATAAAATAAATTAGGTGGTAGAACCAACCATGAATAATAAATAAATTACAACAAAGGAAATAAAACTAAGATTTTACAAAGAAAAGAAAATATACAAAGTTACCACTTTAGTATTTATAATCGCAACCGACTTTCGCTTAGTGTGCTTCCCTGGCAACGGCGCCAAATTTTATTTACGCTCAAAATATAACGCGGCTATGGCAGTATAGATTGAGGTGTTGATCCCATGAGGAAGCTCTTGACAAAATAGGTTGGTGAAGTAAAATATTAAAGTAGTAGCAAAGGATAAAATTAATTGATTTAAGTGGATGAGATAGGATTGTCTATGATTTGAAGGAAATGTCTTATGATAATTCAAATAAAGCTTCGAGAATCACAATTATGCTTTATAAATCTACTCTACACTTTTATTCAATGCTTATAACTCAATTGAAAGTTTCACATCCCAAACAATCAATCGGAAGATAGGAAAATATAGCACATTTAATAACACATGTATTTGACGTAATTAAACTCTTTGCAAGCATTAACATACATCATGTTCATTTATACAAGTTATCTAAGATCGACAATATATCACTTTGACAATATTGCAGTAAAAAATTAACTTGAATATCAAACATTTATTGCCCTTACATGTTATCCAAGATCGACAATATATCAAATTGACAATACTGCAGTAAAAGATTAACATATAAAACAATGTAACCAGTAACAATTATAAATCAACATGAATCACATAAGAAAAGCACGACTAAACATATATGAGACATGAGAATTATAACCTCTGGATTATAGAAAATAAAATAGATAAGAGTTTAATCACACCAAACTTACAACATTTGTAGCTCTTGACACCGAATCAAAGTATGGAAGTAGATTTATTACACATAAAAGTTCATCTCTTAGCCTTGCCAAGAACTCTAGCCTAAATTACAATACATGTTAATGAGAAGCAAATAAGAGAGAATTATCTAATAATAAAAATGTCCTAAGTGTCTCCTTATATAGGCAATGAATGGACATATGTCATGGATGACATCAATCTTCAATAATTTTAAGCCAATAACTCGTTTATCCACTTGCAACATATTTTTGATAATGTAAATGACTGATTTAGCTTCTATAGCTAACATGAAAGTTATAGAACTTTGACTCTTCTTTCCATAGGCACCAATTTCATGCACATTGGATGAGTATCCAATGAGATATGAGCAAAATTCCAAAGATACATCAGAATTCGGCCAACAACCATTTTACCCACTTGCAATGCAATTTGGTCTATGATAACGGCTGATTTGGACTTTACCATCAACATACGAGTTGTTGATAGTTAAGTCAGAAATTCACAACTTCAAGAATTATACCAATTAAGTACGTATTTTATGAGATACGGTCCAAATATATGAGTTGGGTCAAGCTGGACAGGAGTTGTAGTCCGATTCTGTTGTATCTCAATTTTTGGCCCATAACATGTTGGATTTGGCTTTTCCACTATTATTCAAATTTGTGTAAGATTGAGTCATGTTGCACCAGGTTCAAGAATTTCTTCATTTTGATTTCTACATTGAGAGTTATGTCCATTTTACCTAAACCTGTCCAAATAACATTCATTAATCACAATTTAAGAAGAACACTTTATTTCAAGCTAAAAATACAGAAAATACTAAAATTAGTGACATTAAATGGTGATTGAATCTCTTAACAACATGCATTTTCATGTGTTCATCACCAGACTATTTAATTACCTCATCAAAATTAATATTCCAACTTCGAAAAGCCTACTTAAGCCCATAAATGAACTTTTTAAGCCTACATACAAGACCCGACGTCTGGCTAGACATAAAACCCACTAGTTATTCCATGTATACCTCTTATTCGAGATATCCATTCAGAAACGCCATCTTGACATCCATCTATCAAATCTCAAAATCATAGTATACTGTAAAAGCCAAACAGAATTTTGATTGACTTCATCATTGCTACTAGTGCAAAGGCCCTCATAATCGATCCCAAGTCATTAAGCGTAACCTTTAGCCACAAGTTGAGCCTTGAAGGTTTTTACCTTCCCATCAAGCCTCTGTTTCCTCTTGTAAATGTATTTAAAACCAATAGAAATAATTTTCTCATGAAACTCAACCAAGTCATAGACTTTGATTCTGATGCATAGAGTCAATCTCTAATTTCAAGGATTCTTGCCATTTTCTTGAATAAATGTCTAATATAGCATCTATGTAGGTCAAAAGATCATTTTCTTTCATTAAGAAAACTCCAAGTGCACCCTTAGGCATCTAACCATACATAATGGGTGGCCTGAACTTTCTCCCATACCTACGTGGAGGTTGTGTAAAATGTCTACTGCTCAATTGACCCTCAGTTCCCATCTGTGGTTCATTATTTTTAAGATTGACTTCATCAAGCATAATCTTTCCAGGATCTCCACGATCCGTAAGAAACTTTTTCTCAAAGAATGTGGAATATCTAGAAATGAACGCAATTCACTCCTTCAGATTATAGAATTGGTATCCCATAGAATTAGAAAGATACTCAATGAACCCATACTTGTACCCCCTAGGTGCAAGTTTATCCTATTGCATAACTCTTATGTATGCAAGACAGTCTCAAATTTTAAATTATTTTAGACTCGATTTTCTTCCCTTTAGCATCTTATATAGAGTGAAAGGAACAGCTTTAGATAGAACTCTATCCAATATATGAGCAGCTGTCTATAGAGTATATCTTCATAAGTATTCAGGGAGATCAATAAAACTCATCATCAATTAGACCATATTTAATAGAGTCTGGTTTCTCCTTTCATAAACACCATTATGTTGCAGAGTACTTAGAGGACTATGTTGAGCGAGAATCTCATTCTCTTTTAAATAATAAAAAATTTCACTGCTGATGTACTCACTGCCTTGATCTAATCGATGGCATTTGACATACATCCTAGTTTGTTTCTCTACTTCATGTCGAAATTCTTTAAACTTTTCAAAGGTTTCTGACTTGTGTTTTATATGAAACACGTAGTCATATCGTGATAAATCATTAATAAATGTCACAAAGTATCGAAGCCAATGCCAGCGTGATTCATTGGACCGCATACATCACCGTATATTAGTTCCAATAAATCAGTGGCTCGGTGTCCAATACCTATAAAACGAGGTTTAGTCATTTTCTATTGAATACAAGATTTACAAACTAGATAAGGTTCAATGGTCAAATCTAGTACTTGGTCATCCTTAACCAGACAGGACAGACGTTTCATACCTATATAACCTAATATCATATGCCACAATTTTGTATCATTTAAAGATTCCGATCTACGCTTATTACTAGAAGTGGTAACATGCACATTTATGATATTTTTTGTTGTATCCAAAATATAATAGCCATTTATGAACTGACATTCAACTAATAATACATTATTTACATTATATAAACATAAGAAACTATTCCTAATATACATACAATAACCTTCACTATCTAGTACGGGAAGGAAGACTATTTGTCTTATAATATTTGGTACATAATAGCAATTATGTAATACAACAATTGTATTACAAGGGAGATACAAATCAAAATGTCTAACAGTTTGAACTTTCAGAAAATTGCCATTTTTTACTCTAAGCATCACCTCTCCCGACTGAAGCGTCTTAATCTCCCTCAACCCCTGCAATACATTGTAGATGTGAGAAGGACATAGATATCTAATACTCAGCCAGAACTGGCATTAAATGCCATAGAAATATCAATGATAGTGAAGAACATACATGAGGGATTCTTCTTAAGGCCTACAAGGTATCTGGGACAGTTGCGTTTCCAGTGCTCGACCTCACTGCAATGGAAAAACGTTCCTTTACCGATGCTCATTTTTTTCTTCTTCTTAGATTTGGATATGCCCTGCTGTTGATGACGTATCATGGGTGTCTGCCCCATTTTCTGTTTCCCCTTAGACTTCCAAGAATCCTTAAGAGTAAAAGATAAAGCACTATTAACTAAAAAGGTCGGACCCCCTTTGTTCATATCCTTTTGAGCTATCTTTAAAAGATTATACAACTCAACATATGTTAGGGGTTAGTTCTTGCATATTAAAGTTCATTATGATTATGCAAAAGACCTCGACAGTGACTGTAGAATCAAACTATTTCCCAAACTATTATTTAGGGATATATCCATAGTCTCAAGCTTCTTGATCAAGTTGATAATCTTGAGAACGTGAGTATTAACAAGACTGGCCTTTTCCCAGTCTAGCTTAAAAGAGCGCCTTGACGACCCTGTAAAGCTTGACTTGTGGTCAGTCACCAAAAAGCTCTTTTAAATAGAGTATAATGCTGTTAGTACTATCTATATAGACATGCTTCCGTTGCAGCTCCATAGACATTGAGGCGAGGATGTATGATTTAACTCTTAAATCATCATCTACCCATTTCCGATATGTTTCCCTCTCCTTTAGGGTAGCCTGATCAGAAACACCTCATCTGATCAATGACATATCTAATCTTTTCTAAATCAAGAATTATGATTAGTTTCATTAGCCAATCGAAATAGTTCTAGGCGCCTGTAAGCTAATGGACATTTAATATGCATACCAAAGGATTCGTGGTAGCCATTAACCTTTACAAGCCAAAATAAAAGAAGATGTTAGCGAAAATAGTATTAATTGCAAATATTTATATTTTAGAACATGAGTATAACAGTTACATATTTTTAGTCTAAAATACCCTCTACTATTTTACATAATCCCAGTAATCTCTCGAACGAGATTTGATAGTTTAACTTTTAAATTATACTGTGAGAAGTGAATCCCACTGTGGTCTTACTTAAGCCTCACACTGTAACAATCTTAGCTCTTATAAGTCCAACAGGTAGATAACTTTTATCAATTGCATCTCATGTAACTCTTAACTGGATCCTAATTACGTATTATCCTCGTACTGTAGCGATCTTGAGCAATACTTTCACATATATTTGACTTATCTCATATTTAACCAACATAAACTAAACCACACTGACCAAATCTCTTATACTGTAGCGATCTTGGGACAAGAACGATATGACTTATGTTATGCCGTATTGACAAAACGGATCGCCATAATAACATTATCTCTATAATGTATTACGATTAAATCTGGTTATGAGAAAATTTTTATTATCTAAACTTCAGATTGGTATCTTTCTCAATCAATCTATTATCTCTGTACAAGCATAACTACCCTACACCAGAATGGGTCTATTATGGTTAACAGTACAGAAATAAGCTTGGTTTATAATGCATACTGATAACTCTTATCAATGCATCTCATAAACCCTAGTTTATGATATAAACTGAGAACTCTTACACTACATCTTATAAACAATAGATTTAAATTGTAATCTGATAACACTTATCACTCTATCTCATTTATCTACACATGCATCAATTTTGAAACACTTACATCTTATGCATAGTATTGTGAATAATATTTCAAAGTTATTGTTCAAAATTAATGTAGAAAAGTACTATTTATAAGTGCTGCTTGTCTCGTGCTACAGCGCTGGAGCTTGGGGAGCAACAGTGGTGCGGGCCCTAATGTCAACCAACCCTAAGTATACCCATTTTAATTCTTGAAATGCAATGTTTTGGACATTGGGAGTTATTCAACAACACTTCTACACTCTTAAACTACCCAAATCATTAAAAGTGGCTCTGATACCACTATTGAAAATTTGAGGTTTTATGTAGGAATACAATGATCTGGGCTTATTTTCATAAGCACATATATGTGATATGTGTCCATTCACATAAATACGCATCATATACATATTTATATGAATGGACACATATCACATGAATCACTATAGAAAATAGGCTTAGATCATTGTATTCTTGTGTAAAACCCCAATTTTTCAACAATATAAACTATCATAAATTCATGTACTCGAGTATAAGTATCTGAAATCTGTTATTATATCTTTTTTTAGTTAAGCATGGTTAAACACATTTAGTATTTAAAACATCATATACACTAAATTATTACCTAGAAAAAAATCCCGTCGTAACCGAAATATTTATTGGGCAGAGCATTGGGCGTACTCATCTCATATCATCGTCATACTCATACGTAGAGTAAACTGGCTCCTAAAGAGCAAAGTGTCCATACACACGGCCCAAAGCCTATGTGTATGTATAGACAAGTCCCAAAGACATAAATCTCATATCTCTATCTGAAGGGGGGAGGGTACAGCCTAGTGGTTTCAAACCATTTCTTTATACAACATATAAACCTATAACATATTATTATATCATATCTCATTCTCTTTAATATCAAACCATTGGAAATCATTACTACTGATTTAAAACAAACACAATCTTAAGATAAACATTTTAAAGTCAAAACTATAGTATAAATGCTTTCTATATAACACAAGACAAATGATTTTATAGAGTAAAGTATAATTCAATAGAAGTGATCATTAAGGAAATATATATATATATATATGTAGTAACCAGTATCCATAACCGGTAAGAATATGTATATTTATATATATAAATATACGTATTTTATTTATATGTGGGTGATCCTTGATTTATATATTGTTATTAGTAGTGTTTTTATAGGTTAAGGATATACTATTAGTATTGGGTTTATTTGCAAGACTTTGGAATTATTTTAGGGACCAAATTGTTATACTTTGAAAGTTTTGGGGGTGAATTCGTAAATACCAAAACTTAACCACTTAGTATAAAAATACACTTTTAAAAACCCTAATTCTCTCATTTTGGTCGAGCTACCCATTTTTAGAGAGAGAAGAGAGAAATAAAGGAGAGAGAAAGAGAAGAAGAAGAAGAAAAAGAAGAAGAAATTGGAATTTTGGATCTTTAGAGGTATATCACAACTAATTATCAATTTATTGGTGTTAATTAAGTTAATTTCTTTAAGTTTTGATTTTTGGAAATATGTATAATTAAGGATTTGATGTGTATTTCGTTTGATGTTGTGAGAATTGATGATGATCTATAAGATAGTTTGATAAATCATGATGAATTATGGAATTGTTGCTGGATAACCTCTTGATCTAGGAATTTTATAAATTGTTGTGATTCGATTCTGGTTTTGAATTTTGAGTATATGAAATTAGACATGTTTAGGATCATCTGAGACTTTGAATCGACTGAAAATCTCGGAAATTGAATTTGTAGTGAATTTACCAAAATGACCCTGGAATTCTGGAAATTTCCTGTGTAAACAGTATAATACAGTGGAAAATAATTTTTGACCTACTGAATGATCTTTAAAAATTATGAATTTGTGGAATATGATAATTTTATATGTCTAATATGATATACTCGGAATTGAGAATTTGGATCAATGTGGTTGAAGTGTTATGAATTTCTAAAGTGTATCAGCTCATTGTAGTATTTGATTAACAGATTTTTAAAGTTATGAAATAAAATTGTTTTAAAATACTTTTGGCAGTTATTTGGAAGCCAAATATTTATTATGGACTGAGATATGTGTCAAGAGTAATTACGTGGTAGTTTTATAATTTTTGAGTTAGTATATGATTTTATAAAATTGGGAGATTGAATACTGTTCAGTAAGTATCTTGATCCTGTCAGGTTTGTAGTTTGGATTCGATGGTGTGTATGGAATGGATTGTGTATGAATTTTGATATAATATTCATATATAAGAAGTATATATGAGTCAAGAATGATATATTCTGATTTCGGAGTAATTGGACATCATTTGATGTATTAGAAATTTTTGTTAAGTGTAAGTGGTCAGAATGACAGGTTTTGAGAAACCAAATATTTAGACCAATTTGATGTGATAAATGCATTGTGTATAATTTTGTAAGCTATTTAAAGTATTTTGTGTGAATTGTGAGGCTTATGAAAGGATTAATCTCCATTGATAGGTTAAGGAGATTTAAGCCTTGTAGCTGAAAGTGTTAAGAGGTAAATATACTAGACTTTTTACTGAAATCACAATAAACATAGTAATGTTTTTGTATGATTTTGCAAATGGGGTTAAGAATATGTTTATGTTATGTCAAAGTATATTTTGATATGAAATGTGAATATATGTTTCTGAATGTGAGCATTGACATTGAGCATGGACATACATGTGTTTTTGTAAGTGAGCTTTCAAAATAAGATGTGTTTAATAAAGAAAGCTTTTGAAGTGTAATATGTCCATGAGAAATATTTTGTATTTTGAGGGTACTTGAACTCACTGTTAACTTAGTAGGCATTTTATGTGATTTGTGGAGCCTTTATGTGTGGCCTTTCCTTTGGGATGGGTATATGTTATGTGTTCCGTATGTAGGGAGGATCTTATTGGTACCTAAAGGAAGAGTGAGTCATCACATTCGTGTGGTGGCGTATTGGTGCATGTGAGAGGACTCACCGATGATCAGGGTGAGGGTTTGGCTTTTACCTTCGGGCATAAGCATTATATATGTGTTATTCAAGACCTCACTTGTACTATTCCTCTCATACGGTATGTCACCTACGAGTGACATTTGGCTCATTATGTGATATGTAAGTCCTACTAAGTAGTAGTTGAGTGATGGTATTCCTATTATGTGTTTTGAAAGAATGTGTAAACGCTTACATGATATGTGATTTGATAAGATTATGATTTTGATTGATCACAGCATATCATACATATGCATTGTGTACATATATGTATTTGTATTTGATATATGAAAAATTAGTATGCTTACTGAGTTTTATACTCATTATAGTTTATGGTGATTTCAGGTAAATAAGGTACATGTGTGCATAGCGGATTTGGCAAGACTTCTGCTGTTCCTTGGGTTCCCTAAGTTGTTAGGTTGCTAAGTGTTTTATTTGGGGACACGTGGGATAAGATATTTGATTTGTCCCTAGTGAATAAATACCTATGTATTATTTTATTGTGTGGTTGGATTTAGTTTAAGTTTCACCAAGTGTAGTAATGGATTGATTTTAAGTAAGAATTTGCAATGAATATATTCTGGGCTTCCGGTAACAAAGTTGCTACTGGTGACGTAGTAGAGTGTTAATCTCTGAGAAAACTCTGCGTATCTCCGGTTTACTAATTGTCCCAGTCATAATTCAATTGCTATAATTCTGAAAGAAATTAAAATAAATGCTTAAGTATTATTGAATGAATGTAAGTGATGTCGTGTGTCAGATCTTTTGGGTCTGGGGCGTGACAATATATATATTGTTAGTTATAAAAACATTGCTCATTATGCTTTCAAATATATTTTTTTAAAATTATGAAGTAGAAATTGTAAATAGAGTTTAAGTATCCACTCACTAAACTACGCGCCATTACCTCATTCCACACCAATTATATCTTCCATGATAGGGTTTTCGACTTGTGAGCTCGAAGGAAATTTTGTATTCCTTTTTTAAAATTGTAGAACTAAACTTCTTGAGGTCCTAAAATAATTTTAAATTAATAACTTAACCTAATAAAGATTTAAAATTTTGATTTCGGATCATAATCTAAGCCTTAGAATTTCTAAAAGAAATCCATGAATTATAACCACTAGTACTCAACAAAATTATTTTTTTTTCTTATACATCAAACGATATCCGTATACCACAAAATTCGAGTATATCATTCTTAATACATAAGAAGACATCAAAGTTTATTTCCTTCAAAGTTTATACCATATCACTCTTAAAACTAAGTTATTAACTTGACCAAATCAGAATATCTACTAAGTAGCTTTTAATATCCCTATTTTATAAATTAAATACTTATTCAAAAATTATAAAATGATCGTAGAATTACTAATAACACATATCTTAGTTCATAATAAATCATTCAATGGTAAATTCATTGAGAAAGTATTTTCAAAAATATTTTGTTGCAAACATTTTAAAATTTGTTAACAAACTCCTGCATTGAAATCACTCTATTTAAAAACTCATAACAATTCAAAAATAATGAATTTAATTATGAGATTTGGATATGTCATACTAAATATCTATAAATATAATATTCTAAAAAATTATAATTTATAAAATTATTTGAAAGATTAAAATCAAATTTTTATTTGGTCATACTATAGAAATAAAGAATTCTCCTAATTTCATGCTCATTTTAAAATAATTTACTAAAAATCAAATTTATAAACTTTGTAACCAATTTAAAATTTTACATGACCATAAAAATTTTTAATTTAATATCTTCAAATATCAGAACCAAATCAAACTTTAATATTTTACAAAAAATTTAGACTAAAATGTAGTCACGAGGTAAACTAGCAATTTATTTATGACTCTTTTACTAGTTCACACAATCATCGCCAATTTCATAAAATCATCATAAATACTTAAATTTAATAAGTTTCTAAAAATCAAAACCTAACCAAAACGTCATACTTATTAAAAAAATCTACTATATTTCTAATTTAATATTTTTCATAAAATTTTATTTCACCAATATATAACCACCCTAAATATTAAAATTATCCTAAATACTTGCTAAAAAAATTCTCAAAAGAATATTAAATACTCATAAATTCCATAAATATTTTTATAAATTAATCATCAACTATATATAAACACATCAAAATTACAAAAAATTAATGAGTTTATAAAATAAAAGTATTCACATTTAACAGTTTCTTAACTTCCCGACATCTCCTTCGTCTATTTCCTTTCTTCCTCTTGCTCTTCTTCTCTCCGTTTCCTTCCTCTCTTTTTTTTTTAAAATTTTGTTCTTGTCGGTTCGCCTATCTCTTGTCTCAAAGTGGCGTCCCAAAAAGCTAACTTGAAAATATCTTCAAAGCCTCTCATGAGACAATTCCACTCTCATTTACAATTTTTTCTTACATGTGGCCCACATGTATTTTTATATTATATATTTTTTTCTTCTTTTCTCTCACACCACACGCATACAAATATTAAAAGTCAATAATAATTTCACCACATGCCTAATTTGTAGAAGAAAAAAAAAATAATTTATAGGCCCCATATGTGTAATTTAAAATAAATATATATAAAAAATTAAAACAAATAGAAATAATTATCACTCCTCTCTTTCTAAGTAATAATGTCATCACTCTTGGAAAAATTAAACACAAGGACCCATAACCTAACAAACATGACTCATAATTTGAAAACTACAAAAACAATTTGAAAAGAAGTCTCTTTCTAACTAAAAACTTTGAGAAAATTATTAAAGATGAAAAGACATTCACAGCTCAGTAGGGGCTAACGTGGCTCCCTTCAATTGTTGAGAGGGCAGACTTGAAACTGTCATTTACGTTGGACTCAATTTTTGGTTCACGAGGAAGACTTGTTACGATAGAAGATTAATTGTATTTTGTTGGATTTAGAACCTGACACCACATACTTGAAACTTATAATTCATATACATTTAAATAGTTAGACTTTTTGTTTTTGTATTAAATTTGGATGGTAGGAGAAAATGTATCGAACAAGAAAAAAAAAATTAATGTCATTTAATTATGGAGTAATACTCTTATAATTTAAATCCGGAGAGAGAGAAGGTAACGACGAAGAATTTCAAAGCCAAGCTCGTCATACTCATACTGGGATAAAAACAGCCGTTTTGCTTGACTATTTTGTGCTTCAATGCGTGCCAAAGCTTTATTTTTATTATTAGGGAATGACTATAATCTAATCGGCTGTGTTATATAATTGGCTGTCTCGGTCATTAAATTAAATCACTTATTAAGATTTAATGATGACAAATTATATTACAAGTAAGTTAAAAAATTAAATTATTTATGAAATTAATAAATTAGAGATAATATAGTATTATGATATAATTCTGATTTTAATTTAAATTTTAATAATATTAAATATTATAATTATAATAAATTTTATATTTATAATTTTAATTTTAATTTTAATTACGTTAAATGTTATACTTTCAATTTAATTTTTAATTTTAGTTAGGTTAAATAATTTTAATTTTAATTTTAATTTTAATTATATTAAATGTTATATTTTTAATTCTAAATTTAATTTCTATTATGTTAAATATTACAATTTTAATTTTAATTACGTTAAATATTCTAATTCTAATTTTAATTTAAATTACGTTAAATGTTATAATTTCAATTACAATTATGTTAAATTATAATTTTAAATCTAATTTTAATTTCAATTATGTTAAATGTCATAATTTCAATTATAATTTTAATTTCAATTACGTTAAATATTATAATTTCAATTCTAATTTCGATTTTAATTACGTGAAGTGTTATAACTTTAATTCTAATTTTGATTTGAATTATATTAAATATTATAATTCTAATTCTAATTTCAATTTTAATTATATTAAATATTATAATTCTAATTTCAATTATGTAAAATATTATAATTCTAATTTTAATTTTGATTTAATTTACATTAAATATTATAATTTCAGATTCAATTTTAATTTTAATTATGTTAAAAGTTACAATTTTAATTTTAATTATGTTAAATATTATAATTATAATTTCAATTCTAATTCTAATTTTAATTACACAAAATATTATAAATCTAATTTCAATTATATTACATTAAATATTATAATTTTAATTGTAATTTTAATTTTTATTACCTGAAAGTTATAATTCTAATTCTAATTTTAATTAAATATTAAATATTATTATTATACTTCCAATTCTAAATTTCATTATATAAAATAATATAATTTCAATTTCAGTTTTAAATACGTTAAATGTTATAATTTTAATTTCAATTTTAATTACATTAAACGTTATAATTCTAATTTTAAATTTAAACTCAATTTCAATTACGTTAAATATTTTAATTAATAATTTAAATTTTAATCTCAATAACATTAAATGTCATAATTCTAATTCTAATTTCAATTTCAATTTTAATTATATTAAATGTTATAATTTAAATTTTAAATTTAAATTTAATTATGTTAAATTTTATAATTTTTATTTCAGTTATTTTAAATGTTATAATTTTAAATCTAAAATATGATCTTTTTGACATTGAAGACTCAACAAAAAATGACAACGGGCGACCGGCCGCAATTTTCAACGAGTCTCCGACGATAGTTATAGAATCTTTTTTTAAAATTATTTACCATTTAATTTACCTTTTTTGTAAAATTATTTTTAAAAATATTACTAATTATACAATGACAAGTGTTATTTTATGCCAAGTTTCAAATTTTAATTTAATTATGTGGTTATATTACTTTTTTAATATTTTACCATTAAAACTAATGATAAAAATTAACACATTATGGCAAATTTAAGTATTTTATCTCTAATCGTGGTAAAGTTATATTTATACCCAAAATATTTTAGTAACATTGTCATTATCCCTTAAATATTATAATTCATATTCATATTTCAATTATAATTTCAGTTACGTTAAATGTTATTATTTCATTTATAATTTCAATTTTAATTAGCTAAAATAATTTCAATTTTGATTTTAATTACATTAAATATTATAATTTCAATTTCAATTTTGATTTCAATTATGTTAAATGATACAATTCTAATTTAAATTTATATTACGTTAAATATTTTAATTTTAATTTTAATTTTAAATTCAAATTCAATTACGTTAAATATTACAATTATGATTTCAATTTCAATTAAGTTAAATGTTATATTACAATTTTAATTTTAATTATATTAAATATTATAATTCAAATATCAATTTTAATTACATTAACTATTTCAATTTTAATTACATTAACTATTATAATTTTAAATTCAATTTCATTTACATTAAATGTTATAATTTCAATTACAATTTCAATTTTAATTTCAATTACATTAAATGTTATAATTCTAATTTTAATTCTCATTTCAATTTTAATTATGTTAAATATCATAATTTCAATTCTAATTTTGATTTTACTGACATTAAATGTTATAATTATAGTTATAATTTTAATTTTAATTATGTTAAATATTATAATTTTAATTTTAATTATTTTTAAATTTTAATTACGTTAAATATTATAATTTTAATTTTAATTATATTAAATGTTATAATTTTAATTTTGATTTCAAAAGATAAGGGAGAAAAAAAAATTAAACGAAATAGAAGGATATATAACATAATATTTAGACTAAGATTTATGTTTGTTTACTATTTTGATACTCTCAACGCGTGCTAAAACTTAAAACTTTTCTAACTATTTACGATGGTGGAGGCAGATAATTTTTATTTCAAAGCAGTGCAGGAGATATATTTATATTTTTATATATATGCACACCCTTTTTATTTCAGAAATTTTGAGGTGACGAGCCACGTACGCTCCTTCCGATTTGACAACCATTAAGTTAACATTTTAATCAACCAATTAAAGTTTAATACGTGCAATTTGGTTGAAAATTAACACCAAAAAATTCATAAAGAAATCAATATTCTAACACCTTATCCTTTTACCAAGAGAAGAAAGAATAATCAATTGTGAGATAATGCGCGATGATTAATATTTA
Source organism: Ailanthus altissimus (assembly GCA_946807835.1). Lineage (NCBI taxonomy): Eukaryota > Viridiplantae > Streptophyta > Magnoliopsida > Sapindales > Simaroubaceae > Ailanthus > Ailanthus altissimus. The sequence goes on along the minus strand of OX327704.1, from coordinate 25,510,099 downwards.
ATTGAATTAATCTCATTCACCAAACCAATTGTCTTTCGCTTTGCTTTTTTGATCAACTATCACAATAATCTTATTGGCTCCTTTTAAAGTGAATGAGGGAATAATCTAACATGGAAAAGGATCAAATCTTGTTATTATATTCCTTCTCTCTCCAGGGTGGAAAATCATCATGTGCTGATAGAAGTATGACACCATTTTAATAACCAGAGGGCTAAAACAAAAATAAGAAGACACGTGGGAGAGCCTTACTTCAAGGCTCCATGCAATATCCTGTGTATGCATAGAAATTGGATCATCTCTTTACAATAGTAAAGCCATTGAAAATCTCTTTTAATTTTCTTCCATACGCAAAAAAATGGAATGCCAACTTCTCTCTTTTCCAATCCTTGTCACCTTCATGATTTCAGTTTTCATTATCTTGAGAATATGGAGGAAATCAAATACCGCTGACTCAACATTAAATCTTCCTCCAGGGCCATGGAAGCTACCTGTGATTGGAAATATGCACCAGCTTGGAACTCTGCCCCACCGCCGCCTGAAAGATTTGGCCATGAAATGTGGTCCTTTGATGCACCTTAAACTTGGCGAAGTTTCACATATTGTCATTTCTTCCCCGGAAATTTCCAGAGAAGTTATGAAAAATCATGACATCAGTTTTGCTCAAAGGCCCCGTCTCGTGGCTGCAAGAATTGAGACCTACAATTTTACTGACATTGCCTTTGCACCATATGGAGACTACTGGAGACAAGTGCGAAAAATTTGCACATTGGAACTGCTAAGTTTGAAGCGAGTGCAATCATATCGATCAATTAGGGAAGAAGAGGTATCAAATCTCATTAGATCCATTTCTTCAAGTGCAGGATTGCCAATCAACCTTACTAAAATGGTATTCTCATTGTCAAATGACATAACTGCAAGAGCAGCCTTCGGTGGAAGATGCAAAGAGCAAGAGGCGTTTAAGCAAGTTTGCGGGAAATTTATAGAGCTATTAGGAGGTTTCCATCTTGCCGATTTGTTCCCTTCCGTAAGATCATTCCTTGAGGTGCTCAGTGGGATCAGATCTAAACTCGAAAGTGTGCATCAAGTAACCGATAAGATTGTTACAAGCATCATTAATAAGCATAGAGCATCCAAGGCAATGGGCAAGGTTATTGAGGATGAAGCACATGATCTTGTAGATGTTCTCTTACATATTCAGGAACGTAGAGACCTGGAATTTCCCTTAATCACTGATAACATCAAAGCAGTTATCCTGGTGAGTTATATATATATATTCTTTGTTCACTAAATCAGTATATATGCTTACAAATAAAGTCTTGCAATTTCTCAGTGATCAACCAGTTCTAACTTAACAGTGTAATTTTATACCACGTGAGCAAATACACATAATATTCTTTTTATGTAACTTTTTATGTAATTTTAAGTGGAGCCAGAATAGCCTTTTGGTATAATTTAGATAGTTGTGTATGTACCTTATGCTGGTGGTCACCTAATTTTAAGTAAAAATAAAAGATAAATATTTATATTTAGTTGATGAAATTTATAGTCCCTATTTAAATTATTCTTTTTTTTTAAAAGTAGAGCTGCAGTATCATGTCTTTTGGGCTATATCAAAACTTACACCTATTACTTCATTTCCTGTAAAAAGGTTATTGAAATTCGGGTTTTCGTTTCTTGATAGTTTTAATTATAACATTAACATGTAAATAATTGTTAATAGCACCCGAAACTCTTTCCAAAGGTTTTGAAAGGCAAATTATTGTTAGCTTTTTCTATTATTATAACTTTTCAATATCATAATATATTTACTATTACAATCATACTATTTATGGATTCACTTATTACCCATCTTTAATAACACAAGTTGTGAAATTAAATTTATGTGAATATAAATGTGGAGCACAAACTCAACATCTTAATTTTAATCTCTAAACAATTAATAATTAACATAGAATTATGATAGAACTATGACACAATTTGAAGTATAGCAAGGACAGCTTACAGGTACACCGAAATTTTGTATTGGGGTATGTTAAATGATAGCTATATTATTCTCAAAGTTAGGCTAAATTACGGGCATACATGGAAAGAACAAGAAAAATAAAATTCTGCCGACTTAAGCATAATCGGAAAAAATCTCTTCATTTAAACAGTATGCCAAACTCGTAGGGTGATTCCTTTCTTTTCTATCTTTATTTTTTTTATACAAATATAGCTAATATATTACAATCATGAATAGGAGCCCAAAAAAATATTGTTTTCATATGCAGATGCAGTTATATTTCTTCATGAAAACAAGGCAAGACATCCTTGTCCAGAGTAAAAACCTCTCACATATGCGCAGCCTTTTGTTTTCATCCCCCTTCGTTAGAGAAAGGAAATTCTATTTATAACATACACGATTCAATACTCATTAGGCATAGCTAGTAAAGCAAGAATAATTATGTGAAGTTGAAATGTCAAAATTTTACATTGCTTGATTAGAGAAAGTTATTGTACTACAAAAATATAGCCACAATATCACATCTTTTGGACTATATAAAAAAGTTACACCAATTCCTTCTTTTTCCTTTTTTTTAAAGAAAAGAAATGAATTTAGGCTGTCATTCTTCATAAATTCAATTATAGCATTCATATGTAATATTTTTTTCTTTTCAGATTTGGGTTTTAATTTCTTAATAATTTTAGTTGTAGCATCAACATGTATATATTTGTTTATGTATTTTTCATTTCCCTCTCCTTTAAGAAAAGAAAGTACAAGGATTTTGGTTTTCACTTCTTAGTAATCCTAATTATAGCACTAACATGTAGATAATTGATAATGCATTTTCTTGAGCGAATTCGGAATCCTATTCCAGGACATGTTTATTGCTGGAAGTGAAACATCATCCGCAACGGTGGAATGGGCAATGTCAGAAATGTTGAAGAACTCTAGAGTACTAGAAAAGGCACAATCAGAGGTGAGGAAGGTCTTTGGCAGCAAAGGAAATGTTGATGAAACGGGCCTTCATGAATTACAATACTTGAAGCTTATTATTAAAGAAACTCTGAGGTTACACCCTCCTCTTCCTTTGCTACTACCACGAGAATGCAGAGAGAGCTGTAAGATTTCGGGATATGATATTCCTGTGGGATCGAGAGTCCTTGTTAATGTCTGGGCAATTGGACGAGATCCCAGGCACTGGACTGAAGCTGAGAGATTTTATCCAGAGAGATTTCTGGATAGTTCAATTGATTACAAAGGAAATAATTTTGAATTCATCCCTTTAGGAGCTGGAAGGAGGATTTGTCCTGGCATTTCTTTTGGTATGGCTAATGTCGAGCTTCCACTTGCTCAGTTGCTTTACCATTTCAACTGGAAACTCCCTGGTGGAATAAATAATGAAGATCTTGACATGACTGAGTGCATGGGTGCAGTTGTAAAAAGGAAAAATGATTTGCATTTGATTCCCATGCCTTACGACCCTCTTGCTATTGAATGAAACAGCGACTATAAGTGCTCTCTTTCTAGAGAATAAAACTGTAAGTGCAGTGAATTTAGCAATATAGATGTTTATTCTGTGTTAATTAATTATTAAAATAAAGTCTTCTGTATATTTTCTAATCGGGACTTAGGATCCTGGAATGCAATAGATGTTAAATTATAATTACATTAAAAAATTGTCACTTTTGTCTCTTTTTTTTTTATAAATAGCTAATTCTCTTTTTAGAGAGTAATTGGACATTTTATAGAGACCAAAATAGTAATATAAAAAATATATTGTTAGCTATTTAAAAAAAATTAAGGCTTATTTGAGCAAATTAAAATTTAAAAAAGAGACAAATATGGTCCCTAATTATTTATGAATTATATGTTAATGGGCAGCCTAAGATCTAATGCTTATTAAGCTATAGACAACTGGACTACGTTTAATAATCTGAGAGTGGAAAATGTGAGGTAATAAGCCATTTGAATCCATCATAATATTAAATAAACTCACTCATAAGACAAATTATTTTTATAAATTTAGTAATATAATTAAATACAATTTAACAATTTTGCACAATTTATGTAAGCATAAATCCTAAGAGTTATTGTAAAACTTTTAATTAAATTCGATAATGAATACTAATAACCTTCACTTCAATGCATTTCAATAATTATCAATGCAATTTAATAGTTATCAATGCAACTTAATAATCGTCAATTACTAGAACAGATGGCGTGTTGTAATTGATTGATGCCAATTATACATTTTGGTATTATTGGGCCTATAATTAATAAGCCCAACAGACTACTCTACTTGTAATATTTAAATAAAATTTAAGTCCAAAGGAAAGCAAGATGAGCCCAATAAAATACAGACAGCCCAAAAAAAAAAGCTTGGTCATGGAAAAGAGGGTTGGACTGAATGCAAAAGGGAAAAAAAGACAAGAATACCCTTAAGAAAAGGTAAAAAGACATAATTGTCCAACGAAAATAAGAGTAAGAATATACTGCTTCTTTCTCCTCAAATCATAATTCTATTTAAGAATGAATTCTTTTTATTGTATCTCTTATCTACTTTATGATTAATATTGTATCTCATACATGCAATATGATAAAGTGACATGAATCATCATCTTATTGCCAGAGGAATTACATTAAGTGTGAATTGAACTCAGTAAATATATAGAGTACGAAAAACTCTATCACTTCGTACTATATATAGGCATGCATTATACAATAAAAAATATATAGATATGAAAACTCTGTCACTTCGTACTATATATAGATATGAAAAATACATTAAGAAACTTCGTGAGCAAATACATTACACAATCATATGGAATATTATCCTCTTGATTAGGAGCACTCCCACATAGTAGGCTTATGTTGATCATAGATTGATTTGAGCTTCAGAGTGTTCTTTTTTATAAAAGGATGATGCTAATTTTTTTACTATAATTCAAGACATCTCAAAAGGCTAAGATGTAATTTCAAAAAGGCTTCGAATTTGGAGCTTTCAATAGCGTTGTCTGTGAGAAAAAACATACAACAAAAGAGCAAAAAACCAACCTTTTTGAAATATCATGACAACCAATAATCCAAGATCAACTGAAACTAGAGTCGACTATGGAGGCCTTGCCCTTCCCACAATGACTTGGCTTCTATGACTGTGCTAAGAATTCTAACAAAAATTTTAAAGGAATTAAAAGAATCATATAAGAAGAACTAGGAGCTCTATAGTCATCTGGAGACCTTGGAGGCCGAGAAGCCTCCCTGTGGATTACGAGGAGCTTCCACAGAATGAGACTCAAGATGGGAACCCTTAAGAATTTTTCGAATACCTTGGGAGAAAAGAGATAATGGATTCACTTGAGGAACCCAAAGTGGAAGCGATAGTGAAAAAATCCACCAAGGAAGAGGAGCTTAAAGCTTTGATCTTAAAAATGATAGGAGAATTATATGAAAATGGTTAAAAAAATTAGAATCCCAGAAGATACGCTTTCTTTGGCGAGGAGAGCTAACCGGGGTTCTTTCATAGAAAGGATAAGGAAAGTTGAGAGACCAAAGAAATTCATGTTGCCAAATTTCATTCCTTATAATGGGTCAGGATATATTGAGGAACACATATTCCACTATAATTCAAATATAATCATGCATAGCAACAATAAAAGCCCTTAAGTGCATAATCTTTCCTTTCAACCTCAAGGGAGCAACCCAAAATTGATTCTGAGGACTGAAGGAAGATTCCATCTTTTTATTTGAAGAACTCACTACCACCTTCATTACCCAATGCATTTGGAATAGAAAAAAGAAGAAGACTACATCAAACCTATTCCTCCTAAGAATGATAGACAATGAGACAATCAGAAGCTTCCTAAATAGATTTAACAAAAACTTGAGTGAAATAGGAAGTAATGATTCTGAGATTGCAACACAGGCCTATCGAAAGGTGATAAGGTGGACCACGACCTATTACCAATATCTAATTCGAAAGAATTTTAAATATTTCAAAATGTTGAGCTAAAAGTTAAAGCAACGGATTCGCCAGGAAGAAGATGCAGCTTTGGCAATAAAAGAAGCCTCCATGATAACCACTCAAAAGGAAAATCAGATATTCTGCAACGAAGGGCATGAAAAGAGACCTTCCAACACAAAAAGGTACTCATAAGACAAAAGACCTAGAGTCTTTGAGCCCTTCATCCCCACAAATACCATAAAAAAGAAAATTTTGTTGAAGTATAAAGATTAAGGGTTATTCAGAAAGCTAAGACCAATCGATATCTAAGATCATCAGAGAGATCAGAGCAAGATATGCCTATTCCACGGTGAAAATGGGTATGACCTATTCACATGCTTAGCATTAAGGAGGAAAATCAACAGTCTAATAAGGAATGGCTTTCTCGAAGAGTTCCAAGTAAAAATAAAATTAAAGAAGGCGAACACAAACAATTAGAAAGAAGTAAGAGCTCTCGCAGAAAAGGCAATATAAGCAAAAAATATAGCTTCCAAAACACATTTGAATTAAATTTGTAGAGTTTATATAGGCTTAGATCTAAAGAGTTATTGCCAAATAGTAAGAAAAAAATCTCAATTAAATTCGATAATGATTGCAATTAACCTTTAGTTTAAAACAATTCAATAATTGTCAATGTAATTTAGTAGTCAGCTATGTAATTAAATAATCATCAATACAATTTAATAATCATGAATCAATTGGACAAGTGGTGTGTTGTAATTGGTAAGTGCAAATTATGTTAATTTTGATACCCATAATTATCAACTATTTCTATGGTTTTGTTTTTATAATTTTTTAATAAATATTAATATTCTTTTTATATTTTTTTAAAAAAAACCATAATACTTAGTTAAAAAAACACAAAAAATAACTTTCCATAAAAAAAATCATATTTATATTTCAGCTTACGGTTTCCAACTTCAAAGGCATCTAGTGATTTGGACTTGGAGTTCCTCCAACTTGGAATGGTTAACTATAGTGATTTGACTATGGGACAAACCATTATTTAGAAGACATGTGGGAAGAGCCTTACAGTAAGGTTCCAGCGTCTTGTATTAAAATTTTAATGATCTGTTTAAAGTGGTTAATAAGCCATCAAACTCTGTAGCACTTTATCCTCAAATGCAACATTGAATTTCAACTTCCCTCCTTTGTGATCCTTTTCAACTTCCTGCTTTTTATTTTCAGGATTTTGAAAATATGGAGGGAATTAAAAACCAATCAGTCGACTTTAAATTTACCCCAGGACCATTTAGACCACCTTTGATAGGAAATATACACTTGCTTGTTGGGTCTCTACCCCATTGCCGCCTAAGAGACTTGGCCCTCAAATATGGTTCCACGATGCACTTAAATTTAGAGGAGTATCTCATATTTTCATTTATGTTAGACATTTTATATTATTTTGTGTCTTTAAAACATGTATACTAATATTTTATTCGATAAATGAAGTTTATTCATACATATGATTAAGTATACATTAATAAGCTTATATTTATAAAGTATGTGATCTATGTATTAGGCATATAATGTTAATACAGAAGGTATAGATTGCAAATTTTTTATAGATTGAATCGTGTTCACAACATAAACGAAAAAGACATTTCATTATATAAGCTTATGATTTTTATACTTGTTATAGTGGATGAATCACTTTAACTATCAAAGTAGATACTTTGAGTAAAAAACACTTGTGTATATTGAAAAGCAACGGCTCATTTTAGCACAATACAAGGCCGAAATCCTTGACATTAAAGACGAAGATATTCCTATATCAATTAGTAATACTACAAGCCAAGATTTGGACAGCTAGCATATATTCGGTAGTTTAAGGAAAGTCAATCACCATTGATTATGTAATTGTTTTAGGCTAGAATCTCATTCTTTCCAAAACAGCTCCAACAGCTATATTATTTTGCTCTCTATATATCTTTATCTTCTTCAAATGAAATAGGTCAAGTTTTATTCAAAGGCATGCAAAAATCTTATAGTATTAGAGCCAGCTATGAGTATAAGCACAAACCCTCATTCTTCTTCATCTTTTGCCTCATTGCCCAAAGAACCAAAACTAGATATTCAAGCTTTTCATTAATGCATTAGTTTTATCTCAACCAAACTGGATCACTCAAACTTCCTCTTATAGAGTTGTTAGGTGCTTCCATTAATAAAAAATCTTAAAATCTCACATTATATTACAAGCACTAAAAGAACCTCCGAAGAAATTCAAAATACTAATAGAGAAAAGATTGAAAATCCATAATTCATTCTTTGGGAAAATAATGATGGGCTTTTAGTTTCCTGGATATTAGGAACAATAACTGAAGGAATTTTGAGCATTATTATTGAGGTTGAAACTGCTTATTCTCTCTAAAAATCCATTGAGGATCAATTATTGCCAATAAAAAAAGAGAAGGATGTGCATCTCATGGATCGGTTACTTACACTGAGACGAGCCTCAATGTCTCTTGAAGAATATCTGAAGAAATTCAAACATCTATGTGATTTCTTGGTAGCCATAAATAAACCAATAGATATAGAAAAGGTTTTTAATTTGGCTAGAGGGCTATGAGCAAAGTATTAAGACTTTTTGCCTAGCTATGCTCTCTAAGCCACCATACCCTACCTTTAAACAATTTATCATGGCTCTTAAAAACTAAGAACAAACTTTAGCAAGCATAAAAGATGAGAATAAAAGCTCTATAATCATGCTCAAGCTTTCTTCATTTAAGAAGGTAGAGGCCAAGGAAATCATGGTGGATACTTCAACTCTAGAGGTCATAGTTTTGCTCTTATTGGAAGAGGAAACAACAGCAATATAGGCGGAACAAATAGTCCTAATTACAAAGGCAATTCAACACAATAAGGAAAGAACCAACAAACACCTTAAAAGGAGAAACAAAATATAGTCTGCCAAATCTGCCACAAAAGGAATCACATAGCCGATGAATGTCGACATAGGTACGAAGATGCCCCACGAGTTGAGGAACTACCTCAAGTATTAGCAACCATGAACTTTAATGAAGAAAGGGACTCAAACTTTTATGTCGACTCAGGTGCAACAAACCATATGAGTAATGATCCAAATAAGGTTCATGAACTTAATACCTATAAAGGAAATGATGCTATAATGGTAGAAAATGGAGAAAATTTAAAAATATCATATATTGGAAATACTAAGCTAAAAACTAGTGTTGGTAATCTTAATTTAAATAATGTTCTAGTTGTTCCTTCATTAAAGAAAAATTTAATATTGGTAGGATAACTTGTCAAGGACAATTCTTCTATTATTGAATTTAATGATATTGGCTTCTTTGTTAAGGATCAATAGGGAAAAACTTTAGCCAAATGAATTAAATGGGGATGTCTCTATGCTCTAGAAGAAGGTCACCACTAGGCTTTACATGCTACAAGGACAAAAGCTCATTTTAGTATTTGGAACCAACAGATGGGGTACCCTTAAAATAAGGGCATCTGATTTCTATATAATAAATAAAGACTATATTAAAGTCTCTAGTTGGGTTAATAAAGACTTTATGTGAAAATTGTCAAAAAAAGAAATATTGCAAGCTATTTTTTTTAACGCATCAAATAAAATTTCTAATGTTCCTCTATTTAAAATTCATTATGATTTATGGGATCCTACTCCAATTTTCTCAAAACAAAATTTTGGTATTATGCAATTTTTATTGATGATTCAACTCTTTTCACATGGAGATTTCCCTTATAAATGAAATCAGATTTTTTTGAATGTTTTCTAAAGTTTCAAAGACAAGTAGAAAATCAATTTGATAGAGAATAAAAATCTTTCAATGTGACAATCTTCAGAGAACATCTCACTACGTGTGGTATAATTCAATAATTTTCATATCCAAATACTCCAAAACATAACGGTGTGGCTAAAAGGAAACATCGACACATTGTTGAAACATGTTTGACATTACTCTTTCATTCAAAAATGCCACTTTGTTGTTGGGTTGATTCCTTTTTTACCGTTGTTTACATTATAAACATATTACCATTATCAACTTTAAGCATGAAATCACCTTTTGAAAAATTATTTGACATTAAGCCAAATTTTTACATCTTAAGGAGTTTTGGTTGTAGATGTTATCCTAACTTGCGAGATAAAAGAAAAAAATTAAATTTTCACCAAAAACATATCCATGTATATTTGTTGGATATAGTCTTAAACATATGGGCTATAGATGCCTTGACCATATTTCTAACAAGGTATACATATCAAGGCATATAGTCCTTATAAAACTAATGCTACACCAAGCTTACATGTGCAAGAAAATTCAAAATTGGTCACTTTTTCGGAAGAACAAAATTCAACTTCAAAACCTTGTATTCATAATCCCATAAAAACAAGGATGTTGTATATTAAAACCCATAAATTCTAAAGTTTCCAATAATAGGGTGGAACAAGAAATATAGCCCAAAGAAATAGAAGTTAACCACAACTCAAATACTGATGAAGATATACAGGTTCAAGCAGAATACAATAAGAATTTTAACCTCATTCTAAAAGTACTAAATCTTTACATCCAAAGTTGATCAAAACTCAAACAATAATATTGATGCAAAACTGTCAAATCTAAGTACCTTTAATATAGATTCATCACAAGCATAAATGGTATTGATTTATTTGTAAACCTCAATATCCCTCAAGAAACAACCTCTACTAATACTCTCAATATGATAACTAGACAAAAGTTAAAGGAGAATCCAAATCTTCAAAACCAAATAGCTCTCATATCCCATAAGGAAACAAGAACTCTAAAGGCAGCATTGAAGGAACCACAATGGATTAAAGCCATGGAAGAAGAACTACAGGCACTACAACAAAACGACATCTGGACCCTTATTCCTAGACCTTATAACATCAACATTGTTGGCTCAAAATTGCCCTTTTGCATAAAATACAACAAAAATGACTCTATCGATTATTTTAAATCAAGATTAGTAGCTCAGGGATACACACAATTATAAGGCCTAGAATCTACGTCAACTTGATGTTTAAAATGCCTTTCTCTATGGTCGCCTAAGAAGACAATCTATATAGAGCAGTCACCAGGTTTTACTCATTCAATATTGTCAAACCATGTGTGTAAGTTAAAAAAATCATTATATGGATTAAAATAAGCACCATATACTTAGTTTGATAGGTTGTCTCACTACCTTATTCATCTCAGTTTTGCATGCAGTAAGGTTGATTCTTCCTTATTCATCTTAATTAAAAATTAAACATTAATCTTAATCTTGGTTTATGTTGATGATGTAGTGATATGAGGAATTAATATCTCCCTTATTGAATAATTTATCTCTAAATTGGGAAAGAAATTTGCACTCAAAGATATAGGAAGATTACACTACTTCCTTGGAGTAGAGATATGGAACTCCTCGAACAACATATATCTTTTTCAAAACAAGTATACCAAGGATCTTCTAGAGAAAGAAAAAATGCTCAATAGCAATGGCATCTCAACTTCAATGGCAGTAAAATTATAACCTCACCTTTCAGATAAAATACTTGCCAATGCAACAGAATATAAAAGACTGGTTGGAGCTTCACCGAGCTAGATATCATCCATGCAGTCGACAAGGTGTGTTAAAATATTTCAAGAACCAAATGAAGCTAACCTGTGAGCAGTAAAATGAATCCTAAGATGTCTCAAAGGAACCATAGACTATAGGATCAAATTTCGCAAACAAAGCTCCTTAGTTCTCTTTGCTTTTTGTGATGCTGACTGGTCTGGATGTTCTAAAACAAGAAGAAGTACAATTTGGTTTTGTATCTTCACCAAAGTAAACTTTGTTTCTTAGTCCTTCAAGAAACAACACACTATATCTCAATCAAGTAGGGAGGCTGAATATCGAGCTCTAGCCTCTACTGCAGAAGAAATCACTTAGTTCTCTCATCTCTTTAAAGAAATTATTCTTCTGCTATCATATACTCCTCAACTACTTAGTGATAATCGCAGTGCAATCCACATAACTATTAATCATATCTTTCATAGGCAATCCAAAAATATTGAACTTGATTATCACTTCATTTAAGAGAAGCTTAAAAATGGTTCTTTAATTACTATGTTTGTTCTATTTATCTACTGGATCGCAGACATCTTCACTAAGGCTCTCTCTAAAGCTCAATTCTCCTATTTCAGTAACAAGTTGAGAGTTTATAGAATACCACTCACCAACTTGAGGGGGAATGAAAAGCAACAACTCATGTTAGCACAATACAAGGTCGGAATCCTTGGTATTAAGTACAAAGATATTTTTAAATCAATTAGTAATTCTAAAAGCCAAGATTTGGACAACTAGCATATATTTGGTAGTTTACTATCTTCAATAGTTTAAGGAAAGTCAATCACCATTGATTATGTAATTGTTTTAGGCTAGAATCCTATTTTTCTAAAACACCTCCAACAGTTATATTATTTTGCTATATATATATATATTTGCCTTCTTCAACTAAAATATATCAAGTTTTATTCAAAGGCATACAAAACTCTTTATATATGATACATTAAATGAGACTACTGTGAATTTTGATCCGGTCAAATAAATGTCATTGATCTTAATTAACACAAGCCTTAATAGGCTTGCTTTATCTTAATCATAAGTAGATAATGAACTTATATTCATATGTTGTATCTTTTGAGTTATCACAGAGTGAGATCCATATAAACAGTTAAGACCTTGATAGTTTAGAGATATAATTCCAAGGTCTTAGAAATATATATTTGCAAGATGAAATCTACTTAATGATGTTCACCGAAGCTGATTACAGTGCTTGATCATATAGATATGTGGCTATAGTTTATTTAATAAATAATTTATTGAATAATAATATTTATTATAAATTTATTTACTAATGTAAACATATTGAAAAATAAACACTAGAGCAACCATTGATCTAAGGGAAATTAGGTAATTAAATAGGCGAGACATTTTTTCAATGGCCTAGCTTTAATTATAGATATCAGTTAAATGGTTAATTAAGGTGTTATTATTGGTCTAAGGTCAAGCTTAATTTAATTAAAAAGGTTTTAATTAAAATGTGCTTTTATTTATTTAATATGGGTTACTAGAGTGCAACATTTGGCTTTTAATGAAATAAATGAGGTTAACTTAGAAGAATTAGTGGGTCATGAGATTACTGGGACTAGGCCTTTTAAGTTAGAGCTAAAAAGCTCATGGGTTTTATAGTTTGGCCATTTATTAACTCAAATCCTAATCAAGCTCTAAGTCTGAAATCCTAATCAAACTCTAAATCCTTGAGGAAGATACCTATATATAGGGGAGGTAGGGAGTAGTATAAAGATATTATAAAAATAATTCTTTCATGTATTTTTATGTAAAAAAGAGAATTAAGCTACTTCTCTTATTTCAGCCTTGGGTACTATGAGTTTAAAAATTAAGGAGTACGTGTCGTCCTGTATGAGTATGAAGATTAAGGATAGAAAAGATGATTGCAATCATTCAATTCAAGGTTTATTAAGCAAAAAATTGAGATAATCTTTTAAATTTATACATGTAAATATAGACAAGACGATTTGACTTCTGCTGTGTTTATTTTACTAAATAGAAAAAAAAATATATGCTAATAATTTCATCAATAGATACTACTAAAGAAATTTTAAAAAGCCATGACATCAATTTTGCTCAAAGGCCCCTTCTTATTGCTGCTAGGATGATGAGTTAGAATTATTCAGACATTGCTTTTCTATCTATTAAAACTATTAGAGACAACTACGAAAGTTTTGTACATTGGAGCTACTAAGTCTCAAACTATGCAATCATATTAATCAATCAGGCAAGAAGAAGTTTCAAATCTCATTAAATGTAATACCTCATCACCATTTTCTAAAATAAGGAGAGTTGTAATGATTGCCATTAAAAGGTAAGTGAACTTCTATAGTTGTGCTTATATTACGATGGTTATGTTGTATAATATTAAAAAGATAGAATTTTCATTTTATTAAAGATTTATTTGTTATTTAGATTATGGATCTATTACTAAGTTAGATATTAGGGCAAAAGAATATGTTTACCTTAATATTTTGGACTAATTGACAACTTTAGCCTAATAAAATTTTAAACACTCAAATTTGCCCTGATCCGTTAACTTTTGTTGTTAGATTTAATGGTTGAGGGGTAAAAGAGTAATCTAACAATAGAAATAAATTACAATTTTGGACACATAGCATAATCTTACCAATTTATTGTCTTTTTGAACACGTCACGTAATCTCATCTATTAATTTAATTTAATATAATTTTTAAACAAATTTAATAAAAGGAAAAATGTCATAATATGATTAGTTACTTTGGACACGTGTCAGCATATAATTGGTTTATATTTTTATTAAATAATTTTATAATTTTTAATTAAATAAAATTAAAAAAAAATTAAAAACAGAGTTAGGGCGTTATCCATAGCCATTTTCTGGCAACGCTCCAACGATAAAAAATGATCAAATTTACATTATTAGACTATTCTTTTTATCTACACAATAGTATGGTCATTTTTAGCAAACAAAGACAAAAAAAAGGCCAAAATTGGTGGAGACAGGTGGCTGCCGCCGCCGTCAAAGTCACCGCCCCTACTTGCGAACAAGTCAGTGGCCACCACCCCTCTCCAATAATTTTGGCCATTTTCTGGGCTTTTTATTTTGGTTAAAAATAATAACACTATTATGTAGATAAGAAAAAATAGAGTTCAATGATATAAAATTTGAATTTGTTTACTACCCAATGTTGCCAAAAACTAGCGCTAATGGCCAATCGACTTCCCTTTTTTAGTGATAACTGCAAATTGTTTTAGATTATTCATTGTTTTATTTATGAATAATTAACCAATTTTATAGCGACATGTGTACAAATTATATGGTGACACATATCCGTTCCCACATTTTTTTCAAAGCTTGTTAATAATGGGATAAAATGGTAAATAACTACTAAAGTATATTTTCCATCCAAATAGATGGCAAAAAGTGATGGATTGAGGTAAATTTGGGTATTAAAAATTTTAATAGTATAAAAGTGTCTTTTAAGCCATAATGTTGGGGTACATGTAACCTTTATCCTAGATATTGGGTTTATTATAAGTTAGATTTAAGTGTAAATCAGTTAGATTTAGAGTATGAATTAGTTAGTCTTAATGAGACTAAACTCCAGACATGTGCTATAATTTGAATTATGAGCTATTTTGAGAAAATGAGTAAAATTTGGATTGGATTGATAACATATAATAAGGGGCTAAATAAAATTTTCAAATCATAGCATCTATCACCCTTACCCCTAACTTTAACTATTGTCTGCTTTGGACCCAAGCCAGTACAGTTTTGTTCTTAGGCTTCACACAAGCGTCCTTCAGCTAAAACGTGTCTTGCCAATTAAGGTATAAATCACCACTTATTAACCCAGTATGTCTCTCGTGCTTTGGCAATGTGGGATTTGTTTAAAGTGTTACATACACCCCTCTTAAGGGACTTAGCGTCCTCGCTGCGTTTTTCCCCACTACCGCTCTGCTGCGTATCGGGAGTGACTTTGATGCCATATATCATAACCTAACCCAGGCCTGGAAAGATATTATCTGCTTTGGGCCTAAGCTATAGGCAAATCCCACATCACCAAAGCACGAGAGAGATGTTGGGTTTATAAAGGATGACCCACATCTTAATTGGCAAGACATGTTTTGGGTGAAGGACGCTTCTGTAAAACTCATGAACAACACCGTGTGGGCTTGAGCCCAAAGCAGACAATATCTTGCCAGGTCTAGGTTAGGTCATGACATACACACAAAAAAAGAGAAAGCGATATGACTTTTTCTTTTGCAAATTTAACGTTTTTCTCTTATCATGTCATCTTCTTGGTTTGTTGATGGATTGTACATTTTTAGCACTTCAATGTTAACATGTTGAATTGCTTGAATTTTTTTTTCATTTTGGTGTCTAAAATTTTCTCTACCTATTAGAGTATAGACGCGACTTTGAGATCTACCACAACATTCACCCCTTCTCTTTGACTTAGAAAAGCTTGGGCTTGACTGACCAGATTTTGGTTGTCTTCTTTTTAACTGAGTAAATTTTGTTCTTGGTTTTTTAAAGTCATGAGAAATTATTTGAAGGTAGGATATAGTGGTTCAAACAACATAGCTAAGCCGAAGTCCAGGTATTTTTGTCCAAACTCACAAGCAAAGCTGGAAACTTTGTCTAGGTTTCTAAAGGGCTACTGGGTCACATAAATGTTTAAATTTTCGTATGTACTCTTCTAGTGACATATTATTTTTCTTCAAAGAGTGCATTTGATCCATAAGGTGAAGTTTTTTTCTTTGATTGCAAGAAGTTATTGAGCTTTTAATGGGCTTCAGACTTGACTTGCTGGTTCAACCCTATGATGGTGATGAGAATGTCCTTAGATCAAGAAGCCAAGATGTTAGCATTCTAATTAGAATTCCACAATGAAAATTTAGGATTTATAGACAATGTTCCACCATTGTATTGCATTTCTTTGGATGGCTTTTCAGAGTAAATTATGTGATGCATTATGCCAAGGCTTCTCACAAGGAAGAACGTGGGACCTCCATACAAGAAAATTGCTTGAGTTCATACGTGTTGAGACCAAACTTGAATAATGATAAAATACATAAATATTTAAGGTTGGTTCTTTAGGGTTGGAGGAAGAAGAGCTTTTCACTAAGATTCATGATTTGCTCTAATAGCATACTGAGTTTGAAGAATGTATTGTATAAATATATCATTCAAATGGGAAGAACAAGAATATATACACCAATGATGAAATCAACCAGCAATAGTAAAATATTTGTGGTTGCCTAAAATATAGTTGTACAAATATATATTTTTGTTGCTGGTTTAATTTAAATTATTCTTTTCTTTTTCTTGATTCATCATGTTTTCATTTCTGGATCTTTTATTTTATTTTATTTTATTTTATTGATTTCATCCTTTAACTTTACAATGGTGACTATTAGTTGAACATTCATTTTATATTAAGGTTTGCAAGGCATTATTTGCTTTGCAATTCTTAAATTAAAATAATTAAGAATAAACAATATCAAATTCTAATGGAAAGTGAGACAACAATACATTATAAAACTTTGTCTTAAAAAACTAAGAACAAGTAGTCAAGGATACTTCTTTAAAGTATTTTTATAGAGTTATGGAAGTCAAGGATGAGAGTTCCAAAAGGACCTTTAAAGCTAATGGACAAATGTCTTAAGCAATGTCATCGAGGAGAGATCAATCAGCACATCAGAGCTGTGGTGACGACACAGACAGTATTTAAGTAGAATGTAGGTGCCGAAGCACCAAGATCTAGAGTCGTGGCACCAAATCCTAGGAAAATGGATGCAAGTGCTGAAGTCACACCAACTTACCCAGACTGAAGATGTAGATGTTGGGGAAGATGACGATCCAGCTGATAAAGCAAATGATTGAGGTCATCCATTTGCTATAAGGGAAGTGTTCTATATTTATTTTTCTCTTTCTATAGAGAAGAATGTCAAGATAAAGTTTGGGGGAAGGAACACTTCTCTGTGTTAATTTCCTGCATTCTATCGATTTTATCTGCCAATTTTGACTGTTGTTTTTAAATTATTGTTTTGTATGTTAATTTTTCTGTTTCTTTTTTACTTTCATAATTTGTTGTTAGTTTTAGGTTTGGTGTTTATGTTTACTAGTCAATGATAGGAATTTGATTATGATTGATATAACTTTAGGGATGTAGTAGATATTGCAATTGTTTGTATGATTGATTCTTGTGTTGGTTTTACCCTATGTTTAATTCATTGAACACAATCGAGCACAAAAATTATGATCATTTAGTTTGTAACTATTTATAGAATGTGTGAGAATATTGATTGAAAATCATCGGGATATGAGTTGGAGAGCAAGACAAGTGGTTAGGGTGCGCACAGATTAACAACGGACGCGAAAGGAGGCAAAAAATGAAGAAAGGCGCAGTAAGCGCCAGCACCGCGGCGACTAGGAGTGGGCGCTGCTGCCCTCAATCCAGCAACTGAGCGCCATGGTGCCAGGCAACGAGCGCCGCAGTGCTCAAATGGGCGCACCAGCGCCGCGACGGTGAGAGGCCAGTGCCGCGGTGCTGGAGACGGAAACAGTATCCCGAAATAAAGAAACTTCTTTATTTCGTCTCCCACTTGTTTTAGGACTCCCTAATACGACTCCCACACATATAGGATAAACCTAGGTCATCCCAAAGCCTATATAAAGGCTATCAATTGGCTTGTAAAAACTCTTTGTAATCATCAATAATCTTTGTGATAGGTTAAGAAATCTTAGTGATCATCAACAATTTTTGTGGTTCTTTGTGAGAAAAAATCCCTAGAGTGACAGAGGGAGTTATCTTTGTGATCTTTCTTGTAAAATGCATACTTTGTGAGTACTTTGTGATTCATAATAAGAGAACAGTGTGATCTTGATCCACCATGAACGTAGGCAAGATATCGAACCATGTAATTCTTTAGTGTGTTCTTCTTCTACCCTTTCTCTCTTTATTCCTTAATTACTTGTTCTGCATATATTTTTTAGGTGATTTTGCTTGTTTGTGTGCTTCTACTTCAAAAAACTGGTATCAAAGCTTAGTTCTAAGTGGACATGGCCACACCTAAGTATGCGGTAGAGAAATTCAACGGTATGAATGACTTCAATTTGTGAAAGATGAAGGTTAAGGCATTGTTAGTGAGCCAAAGGCTTGGTTTGGCATTAAAAGAGACTGCAGCTCCATCTAGTAATGAAGAGAAGACGCCAGAGTCATCTAAAGATGAAGCAGAAAGAAAGGACATTTAAGAAAGAGCTCATAGCACAATCGTTCTGTCATTGAGCGATGAAGTGCTAAGGAAAGTAGCAGGTGAAACGATGGCAATAAGTCTTTGGAAGAAGCTTAACGCTTTTTATATGAGAAAATTGTTGGCCAACAGATTACATATAAAGAAGAAATTGTATCAACTATCCATGTCAAAGGGGACACCGATGAAAGATCATATAGACGCCTTCAATAAGATCATCCTTGATCTTGAGTCTATCAACATCAAGATAGAAGATGAAGATAGAGCAATTATCCTGCTGAGTTCACTCCCTAAGAGCTATGAGATTTTTTTTGATACGCTACTCTACGACAGAGAGATTTTAACGATGAGTGATGTGAAATCATCATTAAACTTAAAGTTAATAGGAAGTAGACCGAGGGCAATGCAGAAAGCTTATCTGTAAGAGGAAGGCCCTCATATAGAGATGGGAAGAAAAAAAGCTCAAGATCGAAGTCTATGACTCTTAGGAAGTGCTATTGCTGCAAGAAAGAGGGGCACTTCATAAAAGACTGTCCTGAGAAGAAAGCACAAGACAAAAAGAAAACGGATGCTACATTTGCCTATGATGATAGCTATGACAGCGCAGAGACATTCATCGCTACTGATGGTAAGAACTCTGAACAATAGGTTCTTGATTCTGGTTGCACTTTTCACATGTGTCCACATAAGTCTTGGTTTACAAATTTCTAGCCTATTAGTGGTGGTAAGATCTTAATGGGTAATGACATTGCATATTAGATGATGGGAATTGGTAGTATTAAACTTAGGGTACATGATGGGCGAGTGAGAGAGTTGACACATGTTAGGTATGTTCCTAACTTGAAGAGAAACTTGATCTCACTAGTAACTCTAGACCAGAATGGGTATTCTATCAGAATTGACGGAGGAATTTTAAGAGTTTTGAAAGGTTCCATGGTGATGATGAGAGGAAAGAAGAGCAAAGGGGTTTATGTGCTTAAGATTGAAGTCATAAGTAGTTCTGCATTATTCTCTGTAGATGATGAGAGTATGCAAATCAAGTTATGGCATCTTAGACTGGCACACCTAGGCGAGAAAAACCTAAAGGAGTTATTCAGTCAAAAGGCGTTTGGAGAAGATAAGTTCCAGCCCTTAGAGTTTTGTGAGCATTGTGTGTTTGGGAAAGTACATAGGGTAAGGTTTAGTACTAGTGAGAACAAGACTAAAGGGACTCTTGACTACATACACTTGGATCTTTGGGGACCAGCTCAGATAGCTACTCGTGATAGTACCAGGTATTTTCTCAGCTTGATTGATTACTATTCAAGAAAGCTAAGGGTCTATGTGTTGAAGAGCAAGGATCAAGCCTTTGAAGTATTCAAGACTTGTAAGATTCTTGTTGAGAATTAGACTGGCAAAAGGGTAAAGAGGCTAAGGACTAACAACAGCCTCGAATTTTGTAACAGAGAGTTTGATGGGTTTTGTGCCAAGCATGAGATTGTGAGGTATAGAACAGTAAGATCAATACCATAGCAGAATGGTGTAGCTGAGGGGATGAATAAGACCCTACTGGAAAGGGTTAGATGCATGCTTACCAATGCATAAATGTCTAAGGAATTTTGGGGAAAAGCTGTAGTGACGACAGCTTATTTGATTAATAGAAGTCCTCCTCAGCAATTGACTTCAAGACGCTAGAAGAGAAATGGTCTGACAATTCTTTGAAGGATGACCACCTCAGAAGCCCTACCTTTGTACATGTTAAGGAGGGAAAGTTGGAACCTAGAGCTATCAAAGGGGTATTCATAGGATATCCTAAATGAGTGAAATGATACAAGGTATGGTGTAAAGACTTTACACCATGAAGGAGTATCATAAGCCATGACATGATGTTTAATGAGATGACGATGCTGAAAACCTCCCAAGATGATGAGAAAGAAGAACTTGTGCCCAATGAAGACTCAACACCGAGTCAATAGAAGTTAAAGTGGAGCATGAAAGTAGATTTGATATGCCCCTAGATTAACTCTTCAACGAGGAGATCCTTGAAGAAAAACCAAGCACACCGGTGAGTTCCTCCAAGACCACCCAAGGAAATGCTAGGACTCTTGAGATAGAACTTAAAGAGTACCACCTAGCCAGAGACAAGCTAAGGGGAATGATTAACTCACCAGTCAGGTATACAAAAGTATATTTAGTTGCTCATGCTTTTAATTCTACTTATACTCTTGAGTATAATGAGCATAGGATATATGGTGAGGCTATGAAGAGTGAAAACAAGAAAGAGTGGCATCAAGCCATGGAATAAGAAATTAGTTCTCTTAGGAAGAACAATACCTGAAAGTTGGTGGAGATACCTCAAAGAAGCTAGTCGAGTGCAAGTGGGTGTATAAGGTAAAGGAGGGGATACCGGGGATTGAGCTTACAAAATTCAAGGCTAGGTTAGTAGCACAAGGTTTTACTCAGAGAGAGGAAGTCGATTTTCATGAGATATTCTCTCCAGTTGTCAAGCACACATCTATTAGTATTTTGTTAGTCATGTGTGTAAACCTTGATTTACATCTAGAGCAGATGGATGTAAAGATAGCTTTTCTACATGGAGAGCTTGAAGAAATGATATACATGGCACAACCGCAAGGGTTCGAGGAGCCTGAAAAAGAAGATCATGCTTATTTGCTAAAGAAGTCATTATATGGGTTAAAGCAATCACCTAGACAGTGGTATAGGAGATTTGATGAGTTTATGATGGCTTGTGGCTTTAGTAGAAGCAAGTATGACAGATGCGTGTACTTCAAGAACATAAGTTGTGGGATAATGTATTTGCTTCTCTACGTCGATGATATATTGATCGCATGCAAGAATATGAAAGAAATACAAAAGCTCAAGAAGCAATTAAGTAGCGAGTTTGAAATGAAGGATTTGAGAGCAGAAAAGAGAATTTTAGGTATGGATATTGTGAGGGAAAGAAAAGATGTTATCTTTTTGTCCCAACAGCAATATATAGTCAAATTTCTGCAGAAGTTTGGTATGTCCAACGCAAAGGCTGTCTCTACTCCTTTTGCCATACATTTCAAACTTTCAGCAGCACAATCGCCAACATCTGAAGAAGAGAAACTGCAGATAAGTAAAGTACCGCATGCAAACGCTGTGGGGAGCATCATATATGCAATAGTTTGCATAAGACTATACATAGCACATGCTGTGAGTGTGGTGAGTAGATACATGGCAAATCCGGGTAAAGATCACTGGCTTGCAATAAAGTGGATTCTGAAATATCTCAAGGGGACGTCAAATCATGGGTTGATATATAAGAGGGATAAGGACAGCAATAAAATGGTAAGAGGGTACGTAGACTCAGATTATGTAGGTGATCTAGACAAGAAAGGATCGTTGACGGGCTACGTATTTATAGTGTTTGAGTGTAGTGTGTGTTGGAGATCAATTCTATAATATGTGGCTGCACTCTCTACCATAGAGGCGGAGTACATGGCTGTTGATGAAGCTATCAAAGAGGCCGTATGGTTAAAAGGCATATGTGTGGAGATATTGGCTAGTTAAGATGTAAACACCGATGTATATTGTGACAGCCAGAGTACCATACACCTAAGCAAGCATCAAGTGTTCAACGAGAGGTCGAAACACATTGATGTAAGGCTCCATTACATTCGAGAGATTGTCCAAAGTGGTGAAGGTAGTCTAATAAAAATAGCGTCATTTAAAAACCCTATTAATATGTTGACTAAGTCACTGCCCTTGGTTAAGTTTGTCCTATGTAAAGACTTAACCGAAGTCACAACTTTGTAAGGGTGACCAAAGATGCGAAAATGAGAGATCGAGTTGTTTTGTGGATGATTTTGAATCAATGAGGGGATTTGTGAGAATATTGATTGAAAATCATCGGGATATGATTTAGAGAGCAAGCTAAGTGTGTAGGGTGCACACGGATCAAAGACAAATGCAAAACGAGGTAAAAAATGAAGAAGGGTGCACTAGGTGCCAGCACCGCAGCGACTAGGCGTGGGCACTACGGTGCCCAATCCAGTAACTAAGCTTCGTGGCACCAGGCGACGAGCGCACCAACGCCGCAGGGCTGGAGACGGGAAAAATATCTCGAAATAAGGAAACTTCTTTATTTCATCTCTCACTTGTTTTAGAACTCCCTAATACGACTCCCATACGTATAAGGTAAACCTACCTATATAAAGGCTATCAATTGGCTTGTAAAAAATCTTTGTGATCATTAATAATCTTTGAAATAGGTTGAGAAATCTTAGTGATCATCAACAATCTTTGTGGTTCTTTATGAGAGAAAATTCCTAGAGTGACAGAGAGACTTATCTTTATGATCTTTCTTATAAAAGGCATACTTTATGAGTGCCTTGTGATTCATAATAAGCGAAGAGTGTGATCTTGATCCGTCGTAGACGTAGGCAAGTTGTCGAACCACGTAATTCTTTGTGTGTTCTTCTTCTACTTCTTCTCTCTTTATTCCTTAATTACTTATTCTACATATATTGCTTGAGTGATTCTGCTTGTTTGTGTGCTTCTGCTTCAACAGAATGCTTATACATGACAAAAACAATTTAGAATTTGTTTGACTACTATTTGAAATGACCCAACCTCTCCTATGGTTAGGCATGTTCCTAACTCTTATCACAGTTAACTTGAATAAAATTTAGTGTACCAAAATTTTATTCAATCATAACATTTCCTCGGAAGAAAAAAAAACAAAAATATAACCAGAAAGTATTCTACGAGAGATAAGAAAATTGAGAACATGAAATTATCATCCATAAACACAAATACCAAAATATCTCTACTAAGTTCTAATAAGAGAAAGGAATTAAGAAGTCTTTCGTAGCACTCCATGGCTGACCTTAGGCAAATTAACACGCCTAGTTGAAATATAACAACATGTAGGGGGAAAATTTAGAACAAAGAGGATGAGCATAAAACTCTGTGAGTGGACACATATATATTCAAAATATATTTATTATATTATACTATGTTAACTATAATAATATATCGTAAAAGAAAAACTCGTTGGGACATACTAACACGCCTAATTGGTCGTACACGCATGCGCATAACTATGTCCCTAAAAAGTTAGACATTCAAACACACGACCCAAAAATTTTGTGTGTCCGAACAAATTTCAAAAAATTTCAAAGACTTATATCTGAATTTGAAATTGAATAAAGAGAAGGTGCATGCTTGGTGATTTAAAAATTAACAATGAAAATAAATTTTTTTATAATCAATCCGTAAAATCATAATTCATTTAAAATAATTTGCTAATAACAAAATAGATATTACTACAAATTTAACTCTCAAAATAATATTTATTTCATAACACAAATAACATAATTAAGATTACGAAGATAAAGAGCATGAGGGCTCAGCCTAGTTGGCTGAGCATCTCCAAGTCT
Source organism: Ailanthus altissimus (assembly GCA_946807835.1). NCBI lineage: Eukaryota > Viridiplantae > Streptophyta > Magnoliopsida > Sapindales > Simaroubaceae > Ailanthus > Ailanthus altissimus. The sequence continues at coordinate 25,485,873 of OX327704.1, read as the reverse complement.
CACATCCCCACTTGGGTTCGAATCCCCCCTCCCCCCAGGTGGTGCGGAAAAAAGAATATATGTTGTAATCCCCTCCTTAAAAAAAAAAAAAAGATTACGAAGATAAATGCTCTTTTTAAAATAAAGAAAATGACATCAAATATTCTTTTATTTATTCCAATAAACTGAAATTTAAAATAACTCTTCTAAAAAAAATAATGATAACTATTGTTAACTTAAAATGATAATTATAAAATTGATTAATAATTGTAATCTTGATATCATACGAAAAATAGTAAGATAAAACATTAAAATTTACTATATAACTATAAATCTGATTTGTTTTCAAAAAATATATATATATTTTGAACAAAAACATTTATATAGGCATGCAAATTTAGTAATCCAACAGCTATATTTAAAAAAAATGTTAGTTTGTTAACAATACAACTCTATGACAACAAAGGTATTTACTTTTATAGCTGCACATGAAAAATGATTATCATGAATTTGTCTTAGTGTTACAACTACACAAGGCAATAATACGTTAACAGTTAAATAAATATTTATATACACACTTGTTACTAGAATCTCATTAATATGGTGGTAGCCAAAAGTCACGGCTTTGAGCAAAATATTTAACTTGTCATTAAAAATTTAAAGTAGAATTTAAATTGCTCAAAACAATTTTTAAATCAAAAATTATTAAGGTTTTCTTTGTAATAAATCCTAAAGCAAAAAACTCTTTCAACCAGCCGCCGCCACCTCAGTTTCCTTATCCATGTTCTTCTTCCCTTTGGTTTGTAGGTTTGGTAGTCTCGATTCCCCTTGCCCATTCCCAGTTTCCTTGGCCTTGCTCTTAGTTTCCCTCTCCCTGTCTATTCATCGGCCTACAGCATCTCCAACCATCCTCTCAGTCGTTGGTGAGCCTCTGCTTTGTGTGCCGCTCCCTACGGCCAGCCGTGAACCCCTAATAGGCTAAGTATCTTGATCTCATCCATCTTCTTCATCGGCATATAGTGTCTCTAGCCATTCTTCTTAGCTGCCGAGGTTCTGCGTTGTACGCCACCGCTCATGGCCAACCGTGAACCCTTGGCCCTACGACATGTTCTTCGGCCGGAGATAACCTCTCTTTACGTCACCAGTCTCTCTCTAACTGACTGCTGCCCTTCACCGCGGTGAGCACCTGGTTACCACCGTTTCAGTGTCTGATAAGGGCAAATTTATCATATATATTTCTCATGCTTTTATTATTGATATTTTATGGTTTTATGAGAATAGATGGCTATTTATGTGCTTTATTGTTATTTATAGAGACCTGAACAAAATTAGAAAAAACGATCTGGTTAAGTCGCATTTGGATTATCGCCCCAGCTCTGGAATAGTGATCGCTCCAGCGCCACAAGGATTATCGCCCCAGCTCTGGAATAGTGATCGAAATTAGAAAAAATGATCTAGTTAAGTCGCATTTGGCTTCCTAGCGCCAGCCCTTCATGGCGCCAGCGACGGGACAGAGCCCCAGTGCCATCAATTCATCACTCCAGCGATGATGCCTTTTTACGCGTCACCCCAGCGACAACTGCATAGCGCCCCAGCGGTAACGCAATTCTTAGTCCGACGAGAATTGAGATTTTCAAGCTCATATCAATCCCTATAAAAAAAACTACTCATTCCCAGCCTTCAAGACAATCCAAGATTAACCTAGAGCAATTCAAGAACACCAAGAATACAGAGCACGAGTCTTAGAGAGCAATAGGAGTTTAATTGAAGCAACTTTAGAAAGAGATTTAAGGTGTTCTTCGGCATCATAAGTATTTTAGGCAGCGCAATTAAGAGCAATTCGACGTCTGTATCGGTTTGTTATTGATTGTATCATGATTTATTATTATTTTTACTGCTGTTCTCTTGTAGTCATGAGCTAAACTTATTTTCTAGGGTTAATACTTGAACTCAATATGTGTGCTTAATTGTCATATCTTTTTAATATTTAATAAACTTAGTTCTTTAATATTCAAATTACTTGATCTTAATACTTCAATATATCTAGCCAATATATGGTGAATGAGTTGGTAATATTGTTGATAAACTCGGAAGAGGAATCATAATATTTAGACCTAGGTAATTTGATGCATGATTGTAGAGTAACATTCAATGTTGCATATGCAAGTTTTAATTTAGGATAGGAATATACCTAATTGGCATGTATGATCAATAAGACCTAATCTTAATGAATCTTTATTTATTACAAGTACCATAGGAATATAAGTATTTGGTAAATTAAGGTATACTTTGATTTGAGAAGTGAGAAAGGAGATTAATTTCTATGGTGAAATTTTTAAGAACACCTTGTCACCCATATTGAATTTAAGATCTCTTTTTCATTTATTTGCATAGCTCTTTTGTCTATCTTGCGTTGCTTTTAGTCTACCTCTGATCAACAGAATCTTCTCATTAGAGTCTTGAACAATCTCAGGCCCCAATAATCTCCTTTCTCCTACTTTATCCCAATGTGTCTTACATCTCCTCCCATATAAAGCCTTATATGGTGCCATATGAATGCTAGCTTGATAGCTATTATTATAAGCAAATTCTATAAGTGGTAAGTATCTATCCAAACTACCATTCAGCTCCATCACACATGCTCGAAGGATATCTTCTAATATCTGGATGGTGCGCTCTGATTGCCCATTAGTCTGAAGGTGGAAAGCCGTGCTAAAATGCAATCGTGTACCAATAGCCTCTTATAAGCTAGGCCAAAATCTGGAGGTGAATCTCGAATCTCTATCAGACACTATCAATACAGGTATACCATGGAGACACACTATCTCATCCACATAGATCCTTACTAGCTTATCCAATGGGTAAGTAATTTTAATAGGTATGAAATGTGCAGATTTTGTAAGTCGATCAATAATTACCTAAATCCCATCATGACTCCCTTGGGAATGAGAAAGGCCTACCACAAAATCCATGGTAATATGCTCACATTTTTATTCTGGAATTGCCAATGGCTGAGAAAGTCCTATTGGTCTTTGATGCTCAGCCTTAACTCGTTGACAGACTAAACACCTAGTCACGTACTCTGCTATCTCCTTTTTCATGCCTTGCCACCAATAATGCTCCATTAATATTCGATACATTTTTGTACACCCTGGATGCATGGCATACACATAAAAATGGGCTTCTTCTAGAATCTCCTTTTTGTCTCCAACATTAGGCACACAAAGTCTATTGTCCATGGTTAAAACTTTTTTATCTCTCACCAAAAAGTCAGCTCACAAACCTACCATCACTTTCTTCTTCAACTTAACTAAGTGTGGATTCTGACCTTGCATTGCACATATCAATCGACTAGAGTCGGCCTAACTTGAAAGCTAGCTAATAATACTCCTGAATCATTAACGGATAGCTCAACTCCCATGGACCTTAACTCAATCAGTAAAGGAAGGTAGGTTACCTTTAAACAAGCCAAAGAACTCGAAGACTTCCTAGTAAGAGCATCTACTACTACATTTGCTTTTCCTAGATGGTAATTAATTATCTAGACATAATCCTTGATCAACTCCATCCATCTCTTCTACCTGAGATTCAACTTTTTCTGAGTGAACAAGTACTTCAGACTCTTATGATCAGTGTAAATATGGCATATGACCCCATACAAGTAATGTCTCCAGGGTTTTAATGCTAAAATAATTGCTGTAAGCTCTAAGTCATGAGTTAGATATTTTAGCTCATGCTTCTTGAGTTGTCGAGAAACATAAGCTATTACCTTCTCATGTTGCATCAATACATAGCCCAAACCCTGTCTGGATGTATCATTATACACCACAAACCCTTTACCACCAGATGGAAGTGTAAGTACCAGAGCTGATGTCAGTTGCGCTTTAAGCTCTTTAAAAATCTTCTCACAATCGTCTGACCACTCAAACTTAACATTCTTACAAGTTAGTTGTGTTAATGGAGCTGCTATCTTAGAAAAGTCCTTCACAAACCTCCGATAATAACCAGCCAATCTCAAAAAGCTCTTAACCTCTCTAGCATTGTTAGGTTGTTCCCAATGCACTATTGATAGGGCGTAATTGCATAAAATATTTTATTCTCCTAAACTTAATGTTTATTTAATTTATCTTAATAACTTGGCTATTTATGCATATTAATGTTTTTTTTATAGGTTTAAGCACTATCGGAGCAAAAATACTGAAAATTGGATGCAAACGCAGCTATTTGAGATGAGAATCCGAGAAGGGACTAAAATGCAAAAAATGTAAAAAGTGCGGATGAATAATACCTAAGTTCACTATTTACCCACTACAGTAGGCTACAGTGGAGCGCCGAGGCATTGGTTGGGGTGTGCACATCAGAAGCTCTACACCACGGCATTGAATCTGAATGCTGTGGCACTGGATACTAGGCATTTGTACCTTATTTTTGTAACCTTAAAACTATAGAAACGCCCATTGTTGAGCCAAGAAGGGTTGGGCAGTAGAGAGCAGGAAAATTAATGCTTCATTTGGGTCTTGGAAGCAAGAATCAACAACAAAAAGCAAGAATCAACAATAAAAAGAAGAACTTCTGCATTTTGAAGGAAGAACATCACCATTGCATCAAAGGAAATTTCTTCTTCTCTTCAATTTTGTATTTGTTGTTGATTCAGCATGTATAATGATGTTGTTAGATGCTCTAAACTTATGTTTTAATTATGAACTAATTTTTATTGCTAGGATTATAATATGGACTCATATGTAGCTTGAATTGATTATTTTCCCTTATTTGTCATATTGGTATTGAATTGTTCAATTTGTTCTATGCTTAATGCTTATAATTCTCTACCTAATATGTCTCAGTTAAACTCCTTTCAACTCTCAATGCAGATTCTACCAAATGACCAAACATAGAATGCCCCATAGCTGTCACACTCGTGCGAATTTGACTCCGAAGCTCATCTTCAAATCTTCTGCACTTTTCTCTCTCATCAGTAACAAACTCATCAAATCTAGAAAGCTCCACAAACTTCTTTTCATAATCTGTCATGGTCATTGACTCCTGGACTAACCTCAAGAATTCATTTCGCTTAATATCACGATATATTATAGGAAAATACTTATTAAATAATTCTTTGCGAAAGTCAACACAAGAAATTCCTGCGTCATTAGGGTACCGTCTTTGTATTGATGTCCACCAGTGATATGTCCGATCTTCTAGTAAAATGTTTACAAAAGTAACCTTCTGCCGATCTGAGCACCCCATCACCTCAAAAAATGTGCTCAATCCTGACGAGCCAAGACTCTGCAGCTATAGGATCCTCTAATCCATCAACATTCCTACCCCTAATGTTCGTACCCACTCAATAGTATTCTCTGTTTGGGCCTACCACTGAGTTTGATTTTGGACAAAAGTGGAGAGAAGATCAGTCAGTTTTTCTATAGGTTGACTGCTATTCGGTGCATTCCTACTACCCCAGGGGAATAGTTCTTGAAAAGTCAGACCCCCTGCTGTAATCAGTGTAGGGTTATTAGGTTCAGTCGGTGTACGAGGTTTATTCAATTCTGCTACGTTCCTAGTTTGACTACGTCCACGGCGTTGCATGGTGATGCCTAGAAAACATAATCCTATTTCAATGATGAAATACTTGTTAATGTAAGGAATTAGAGTTTATAGAATCTAAACCGTGCTCTGATACCAACTAAAACGACCCAACCTCTCCTATGGTTAGGCATGTTCCTAACTCTTATCACAATTAACTTGAGTAAAATTCAGTGTACCAAAATTTTATTCAATCATAAAATTCCCTCGGAAGAAAGAAAAACAAAATATAACCAGAAAGTATTCTACAAGTGATAAGAAAATTGAGAACATGAAATTATCATCCATAAATACAAATATCAAAATATCTCTACTAAGTTCTAATAAGAGAAAAAAAATTAAAAAGTCTTTTGTAGCACTCCGTGGCTGACCTTAGGAAAACTAACATGTCCTAACTGAAACGCAATAGCCTGGAGGAAAAAAATTTAAAAAAAGATGGTGAGCATAAAACTCTGTGAGTGGACACATATATATATTCAAAATATGTTTATTACATTATACTATGTTAAATATAATAATATATCGTAAAATAAAAACTGGTTTAGGACATACTAAATCCATATATAATATTTAACAAAATATTTTGCACCTGAAAAACACTTGTCAATTTTTCATCTTTCTGTAGAATAATTTGGTTGAATTTTTTATTTAAATATTATATTGGTAGTTGAAAAAGACACCCAACAAGTACCCAAGGAAAATAATTGGTCATACACCCGATACAACTATTAACACACAGACAGAGCAAAAGGGATAAGCTAGTCATACACCTCGCGGTATTACATCGCACAAGCAGAGCAAAAATACTAACTGGTCGTACACACATGCGCAGAGCTATGCCCCCAAAAAGCTAGACATTCAAACACACGACCTAAAATTTTTGTGTGTGTCCGAACAAATTTCAAAGACCTATATCTGAATTTGAAACTGAATAGGGAGAAGGTGCATGCTTGGTGATTTAAAAACTATCAATGAAAATAAATATTTTTATAATCAATCCGTAAAATCATAATTCATTTAAAATAATTTACTAAAAACAAAATAGATATTACTACAAATTTAACTCTCAAAATAATATTTATTTCATAATAAATATAACGTAATTAAGATTACGAAGATAAATGCTCTTTTTAAAATAAAGAAAATGACATCAAATATTCTTTTATTTATCCCAGTAAACTGAAATTTAAAATAACTCTTCTAAAAAAATAATGATAACTATTGTTAATTTAAAATGATAATTATAAAATTGATTAATAATTCTAATCTTGATATCATACAAAAAATAGTAAGATAAAACATTAAAATTTACTATATAACTACAAATCTGATTTTTTTTTCAAAAAAACAAATATATTTTGAACAAAAACATTTATATAGGCATGCAAATTTAGTAATCCAACAACTAGTTTGTTAACAATACAACTCTATGACAACAAAGGTATTTACTTTTATAGCTGCACATGAAAAATGATTATCATGAATTTGTCTTAGTATTTGTCTTAGTGTTACAACTACACGAGGCAACAATACGTTAACAGTAATATATATATATATATATATATATAATGACGTGTTACTAAAATCTCATTAATTTGGCGGTAGCCAAAAGTCATGACTCTAAGTAAAATATTTAACTTGTCATTAAAAATTTAAAGTAGAATTTAAATTGCTCAAAACAATTTTTAAATCGGAACAGAGTCCCTCAGGCAAGTAGAATCCAGCATGAAAACTATCTTAGCCATCATTACGGAACGTAAAGGATTGAAACTTATTTATTCATACAACACAATTTATTTTTATTTTTATTATTATTTTTTTTACTAAAACTTTAGATAATTCTAGTTTCTAGCATCCACTAATTAAAATTCCTTGTCATCAAAATTTTTCAATAAGATTCAACAATTCAGCTTAATGAATAATAATAATGAATCCTTTAAACTACAAAATTGATTTCTGTAATATTTCATGTAACATGCTCAATCATGTATACTGTTTATACAAGAAATAAAGTAATAAAATTTCAATAAATCAAAAACATAAAACTTCTTTTACTTATTTATTTATTTTTTGGAAACATAATTAATTATATGTAAAGAAATATATTATTTCACTCACAATTTCGATGAATCAATCTTAATTTTTAAAATTTTTTTTTTTTGCCCGACGTTTTCTTTTTCTCTTATAACGTGAAAAAAAATAAAGAAAAGAAGAGAAGTAAATGACAACTCAAAAACTAAAAATTAAACTTTAATAAAATTAGCGTTATATAAATTTATTCTTATCACGAGCATCTTTGTAAAGTTGATTGGGGATCCTGTGCTTGAAGAAATAGATCTAATGAGATTTGAAACCTCTTCCTGCCTGATTGTTCGATATGATTGCACCCGTTTGAGACTTAGCAGCTCCAATGTACAAATTTTCCGCAGTTGTCTCCAATAGTCTCCATATGGAGCAAAAGCAATGTCTGAATAGTTGTAAGTCGTCATCCTTGCAGCAACAAGACGGGCCTCTGAGCAAAATTGATGTCATGGTTTTTCAAAATTTCTTTAGCAGTTTCCGCTGATGAAATGACAACATGTGGTACTTCTCCAAATTTAAGGTGCATCACGGGACCATATTTCAAGGCCAAGTCTCTCAGGCGGCGATGGGGCAGAGACCCAACAAGCAAGTGTATATTTCCTATCAGAGGTAGCTTAAATGGTCCTGGGGACAAATTTAAAGTCGAGAGAACTGTTTTTGATTCCCTCCATGTTCTCAAAATCATGAAAAGAAAAAGCAAGAAGATGAAAAGGATTGCAAAGGAGGGAAATTGAAATTCCATGTTGCATTTGAAGAAAGTGCTACAGAGTTTCAATGGCTTAACTATTGAAAGCTTGTCATCCAAATTTATACTGGATGCTGTAGCCTTGCAGAAGGGCTATCTCCACATGGCTTCCGATTTTTGGGTTTGTCCTCTAGTCAAAGCGGAATCACTTATTTCAAATTGCAGAACTGCAAAGCAGAAGATGCCTTCCACACCTTAAACTGATATTTATATAATAATGTAAACCCCAGAAGAATATTCAAATGGTCTCAACGAATAAAATATGGCTTAAGTCCCATCTCATCAGCAGCTTTTATTAATCCTCAGTTAACAATCAAAATAGTCGGCATTCATCATGCAGCATACAATTAGCTTTTAAAAAAAAATTTAAAAAATTGTCATTTACTTGCTATAATTTTATTTATTAGGTCTTTAGTATTTTAAAAATGATTTATTACATTCTTTAAGAATGAAAATGGTAATGTTTCAGAAATAAAAATAATAACAAAAAGTAGCAAAAAAATCCCTAAAAGACGTAATTAATAATTCTTAAAATATTAAAAATTTAATGAGTTATCTAACAAAAATGTAGGAATTAACTATCAATTTTTTTTTAAAATAATTAAATAAAAGAAATATTTCAGTGCAAATATTTTTCAGGGTTGGCATCATATATAGACTGACGGGTCAATACAAACAGCCGTATTATTTATTATATTTCTTTTTTCAGCAATAATCCAAATTTAGGAGAAAATTTTATTTTAGCCAAAATTTAGATGGTTTTAATTTTTACAGCCAACCACCAGCCTATTCGGAGCTAAATATCTTATCTTCCAATTACTAAAAACTTATTCTTGACTGGAAAAAATTTGTCCATTTCCCATCCCAAAAGAATTCCAATCACCAGCAACTTAATAGGTGAATACCATTGAATTAGTGATTTAAAATTATGTATTAATTGGTATTGAATTGAGGACTAATTAAAAGATAAATTTAAAATTAAAACGAAGTCAAAAAAATAATTAAAAGAGATAAAAAATTTAATAGAATAATATTTAAAAAGTATAGGAAACAAGGAAAAAAATTTCAGGTGCAATGCCTTGGCCAATGCTTTTCGATGTTGGACTACTCACACCGAAATTTTTTTCTTATTTCTTACACTTTTCAAATACTATTTCATTAAGTTTCTAACTCTTTTTGATTATTTTTTTAGTTTCGTTTCAATTTTAAATTTATCTCTAAATTAGTTCTCAATTTAATGTCAATCAACACATAATTTTAAATCACTAATTTAACAATATTCACCAATTATATAATACTCTTTAAATACAATTCTAAACATGATTAACTAAATAATAAAAAAAGGTTATAATTAAGCTCATGCACATCTGAAAAATATGATCGAATCAGACTTAACCCGAAATCTGATCATATTAGGTTCCTTAATAAAAGAGAAAAATATGATATCATGGTTTTTCATCATCTTTTGTTAAATTATAACCTAATGGATGTCAATTCTTCTGGGTATTGAAAAATGACGTACATTTATTTCAGTTTTCAAATAATTAATTTTTAGTTTCAGCAAGGACATAGGGTCACTAAGCATAACTAATATCCTGGTTTTTCATCATCTCTTTGGCAGTTTCTGGTTAAGAGATGACGGTATCTGATACCTGGCCAAGTTTAAGAACAACTACTTATATCGTACTTGCAAAAAAAGTACATTATTCACCAAAAAAGTGATATTAATTTTAGGCTGATATTTATTGAGTGAAGTGTTTAAAATTTTGTAAAAAAATTTATTTTGTGAGAGAAAATAAAAAAGATTTGAGTTAACAAAATTTTTTTATTGGAAATAAGAGGATTACAAAATTTATAATTTTTAAAGGACTTGATTGTTATTTTATAACCCATACTTCAACACTTAGTTTTGCTCTTATTTATACTCGTTGAACTGACACAAGTGTGCAATATAAATACTTATTTCACAAACAAACACACACCACACAATTATCACTTACCTTTAAGTTTTCTACATAATTATAACTTTTTCATAATTATTTAAATATTTATAAATTTGTCTAGATTTTGTAGTATTAAATAATTTAGGCCACTGTTCTAAAAAAGGGCATTAATGTTAACACTCCCCTTTAATGCACTTTTGTTGAACTCTTATCATTTCTCGCAATAACTCAAACTTTGATCTTGGAAGTGCTTTGGTGAAGATGTTTGCAATTTGTTCTTTTATTCTGCAATACTGAGCTCAATCTCCTTGTTTGTTGATGCATCTCTCAAAAAGTGATGCTTGATTACAATATGCTTAGTCTTGTTGTGAAACACGAAGTTTTTTGCCATAGTTATTGTTGACTTGTTGCCGTAGAATATCTCTGTAGCTTCATTCATGTTTTCTCAAATGTCTTCAAATATTCTTCTCAGTCATATTGCTTGACATGTTAAACTTGTTGTTGCTATGTTGATGCGGTATTTCTATATCATAAATTAAGTGCAAGTATACACTATCGTATGCAAGTAATAAAGAGACTAAATAAGTCGGATGTCGAACCCACAGGGATAATTCTTTCTTTTTAACCAATTACTAAAATTATATCTTCCTAATAATTATTCAGAAAAATAAAAATCTAAGAATGAATGTAAGAAATATAAAAGCAAAAACACAATGCAATGAGATTTAAAGATAGCAACGTAGAGAAAACTTAGGATTAATATTATCCCTCAATATGCTTCTAATGATTAATCCTCTAATATTTAACTCACTTAGTCTTTATTATTGATCAAGACACTAATGTATTCACAAGCCTCTTCCAAGGTCATGCAAGTATATCTTAGTTTACCAAATACCTATATTCCTATGGTACTTGTAATAAATTAAGATTCATTAAGATTAGGTCTTATTGATCATACATGCCAATTAGGTATATTCCTATCCTAAATTGAAACTTGCATATGCAACATTGAATGTTACTCTACAATCATGCATCAAATTACCTAGGTCTAAATATTATGATTCCTCTTCCGAGTTTATCAATAATATTACCAACTCATTCATCATATATTGGCTAGATATATTGAAGTATTAAGATCAAGTAATTTGAATATTAAAGAACTAAGTTTATTAAATATTAAAAAGATATGACAATTAAGCACACATATTGAGTTCAAGTATTAACCCTAGAAAATAAGTTTAGCTCATGGCTACAAGAGAACAGCAGTAAAAATAATTATAAATCATGATACAATCAATCGCAAACCGATATAGACGTCGAATTGCTCTTAATTACGCTGCCTAGGAACTCTTGATGCCGAAGAACGTCTTGTATTTCTCTCTAAAGATGCTTCAATTAAGCTCCTATTGCTCTCCAAGACTCGTGCTCTGTATTCTTGGAGCTCTTGGGTCGTCTTGGATTCCTCCTTGAAGGCTGGGAACGAGTGGCTTTATATAGGGATTGATATGAGCTTGAAAATCTCAATTCTCCTCGGACTAGGACTCGCACTACCGCTGGCGCGCTATGCATCTGTCGCTGGGGCGACGCGTGAAAAAGCTATTACCGCTGGAGCGGTGGGATCTTGGCGCTGGGGCGCTGCATGAAAACGGCTTCACCGCTGGCGCGGTGACTGTCTAGCGCTGGGGCGCTATACGCGACTTAAGCAGGTCGTTTTTCTTATTTCGATCACTATTTCAGAGCTGGGGCGACAATACTTGTGGCGCGGGGGCGCTGGACTCATAATCTTGAAAACTTTGCATTTTAGTCCCTGTTTTCGCTCCTTTTGCGTTCTTTCTTTAAATTTCGTTCAAGTCCCTATAAATAACAATAATGCACATAAATAGCCATCTATTCTCATAAAATCATAAAATATCAATAATAAAAACATGAGAAAATAAATGACAAATTTGCCCTTATCATATGTATTATACTTCAACTGATGATTGTGCTACTATTGCTTGTTTCTTTGATGACCAAGAGAACACGCCAGACCCAATAGTGAAAACGTAGCCTGATGTGCTTTTCATATCATTGACGAATATTGCCCAATCACTATTAGTATATTCAATTAGTTTTAAGTATAGAATAGACTTGTATCAAATTCTATAGTTCATTATGCCTTGTAGATATTTTAGAATTCACTTTGCTGCTCCATGGTAAATTTGGGATGGTTTTTACATGAATCTTTAGAGAATACTAGTAGCATACATGATGTTCGAACGAGTTGTTATAAGATATAGTTGATAAGGGCAAATTTGTCATATATTTTCTCATGTTTTTATTATTGATATTTTATGATTTTATGAGAATAGATGGCTATTTATGTATATTATTGTTATTTATAGGGACTTGAACGAAATTTAAAGAAAGAACGCAAAAGGAGCAAAAACAGGGACTAAAATGTAAAGATTTCAAAGTATGTGTCCATCGCCCCAGCGCCACAAGGATTTTAGCCCCAGCGCTGAAATAGTGATCAAAATTAGAAAAACGACCTGTTTAAGTCGCGTGTGGCGCCCCAGCGCCAGAAATTCACCGCGCCAGCGGTGAAGCCGTTTTCATGCAGCGCCCCAGCGCCAAGATCCCACCGCTCCAGCGGTGAAGGCTTTTTCACGCGTCGCCCCAGCGACAAATGCATAGCGCGCCAGCGGTAGTGCGAGTCCTAGTCCGACGAGAATTGAGATTTTCAAGCTCATATCAATCCCTATATAAAGCCACTCGTTCCCAGCCTTCAAGAATCAATCCAAGACGACCCAAGAGCACCAAGAATACAGAGCACAAGTCTTGGAGAGCAATAGGAGCTTAATTGAAGCATCTTTAGAGAGAGATACAAGACGTTCTTCGGCATCAAGAGTTTCTAGGCAGCGCAATTAAGAGCAATTCGACGTCTATATCGGTTTGCGATTAATTGTATCATGTTTTATAATTATTTTTACTGCTGTTCTCTTGTAGCCATGAGCTAAACTTATTTTCTAGGGTTAATATTTGAACTCAATATGTGTGCTTAATTGCCATATCTTTTTAATATTTAATAAACTTAGTCATTTATTATTTAAATTACTTGTGTTTAATGCTTCAATATATCTGGCCAATATATGGTGAATGAGTTGGTAATATTTTGATAAACTCGGAAGAGGAATCAATATATTTAGACCTAGGTAATTTGATGCATGATTGTAGAGTAACATTCAATGTTGCATATGCAAGTTTCAACTTAGGATAGGAATATACCTAATTGGCATGTATGATCAATAAGACCTAATCTTAATGAATCTTAATTTATTACAAGTACCATAGGAATATAGGTATTTGGTAAATTAAGGTATACTTGCATGACCTTGGAAGAGGCTTGTGAATACATTAGTGTCTTGATCAATAATAAAGACTAAGTGAGTTAAATATTAGAGGATTAATCATTAGAAACATATTGAGGGATAATATTAATCCTAGGTTCTCTCTACGTTGCTATATCTTTAAATCTCATTGCATTGTGTTTTTGCTTTTATATTTCTTACATTCATTCTTAGATTTTTATTTTTCTGAATAATTATTAGGAAGATATAATTTTAGTAATTGGTTAAAAAGAAAGAATTATCCCTGTGGGTTCGACATCCGACTTATTTAGTCTCTTTATTACTTGCATACGATAGTGTATACTTGCACTTAATTTATGATATAGAAATATCGCATCAATAGTAAGCTCTCAATCAAGCTTCTATAGAGCGATCCATCAACATTCTCCGATCCATCTTTCATTTTAAAATTTTCACCGTGGACCAAAGGTATAGCTACAGCTTTGCATCCAAACAATTTTGAATTTCTTCAATAAATTTTATATGTACGTTTTCTAGCATATAAAGATTCTTCCCTATTCTTGACTTATTTTAATGCCAAGAAAGTTTTGTTAGGTGCTGTGTTTCGGTTCTAAACCATATTAGGTACGTGTATTCATGTGTGCATGTTCATTGTTCATAAATACATATACATTCATCTCATACAAAATATACACAACGGAAACTAAAAATTTAATTTCTTAGACAATGAACACAATAAATTTTGTATTTTATTACATTAATAAAATTAAATATATATTAATCACATTAATACAAAAATTAAGAATAACCACCTCGTAAGCCTTTAGTACAGTTTAAGGTGGAATACTGCCTGAAATAAACCCGTTAGCAATTCTAGGACTTAATAGAGTGGACTTGAGTCGCTAAAATAACAGTCTTAATTTTCAGTACTGGTTTAACACTTAAACCGTTAATTTAAGACAAACTTTTTTCTTAATTGTTTTTCATTTATTTAACCTTTGTTCAACACTTGAACAATTAAACAAAACCTTGTTGGTGCTTCAATGGCCTAGACCCAATGAAGAAGAAGAGGAAAGTTTTTAATTCAACTCTTGAATTTCAACCAAGAAAAACTATTTTTCTTTCTTTTTCTCCCTTTATGGCCGGCCAACTGAAACCAAAACAACAACTCTTAATTTGCTTTAATTTCACATATATATAAAATAATTTAACATTGGTTAAGTTTAACCTAACTTAAGTTAACATTTAACCTTAATTAAGTTAGCTATTCTTGTCCACCAAGTAGGTTAAATTATTATTATATTCAATTAACCTAACTCAAGTTAAAATTTAACTAAAGTTAGTTTAACTTACTTTTCCCACAATTAAGTAATTAAATAATTAATTAACCTAGGTTAAGTTAAACATTGTTTAATTATTAAATTGTTAAATATCTTTTTAACCTAACCATATGGTTAACTCTTAACCATACTCAAGTTAAATATTTATTTAACTTTTAAATAAATAAATGTCTTGATTATTTAATAATCAAATAATTTAATATATGAAATTACCTTTAAGCCCTTATTTGGTCACCAAGTTAACCTATAGTAGGTTCTACCTAACCGCACACTTGAGTTAACTTAACCGATGGCTCACTATGCACCATGTGTCAATATTTTATTAGTCAACAACTGTTGTTAACTAATTAATGTATTTAACACTTAAGTCTTAACACGCACGCATCCTGAGGGTTCCTAAAATAAATATTCCATTTTGCTGAAAATTACTAGATTGAACAATTTAATTTGGTACACTGCTCCAGTGCACAACGAGTACACTTCATATTGTGAGAATCTCTAGATCTACTCCCGATTTGTTAAATAGAACTATTCCATAAATCCGTGGTCGATGCCCTACACACACGTCACGAATATTATAAATCAGTGCGTTAAACCATACAAGTTGAGGGTATAACGTATATTTATAGTCCTTCCATCAATTATATCATGGATGTAAGAGGACTTAGATTAGAACCGTCAAATTCTTATAAGCACATCAATGAACTTATTTTCAGATTTGTATTCTTTTAAACAATATCCATAAACTCCTTTGTGGATATTGTTTAATCCTATAGAAAACTCTTTTCTGAGGTATCTTTTTTTTTGCCAAAAGAGTTTTTGAAACACAATTTTTGGAGCATCAGGATATACAACTCACCCATAGAAGCTGACGGATCATATATCTATGCACATCAGACTTTACAAGCATCAAACCACACCCAGCGGTCAGACTATGAAAGGTCTCTGATATGCATCAAACCAAATCATGATGGATTACTTACAAACCCACCACAGTGCTCAGGTCAAAGGACCACGAATACTACTCAACTCAAGAAAACCCTCTATTGATGACTTTTTGGGATGTCTTTTAGAGGTTCTCGTGAATCTGTTCAGTACTAATTCCTGACTGAATACCCTCATGCCTATACAAGCTCTAAACTCATGGTCAGTTAGGAACAACCATCTATACCTTACAAATATAAACATACACTGAACTATATTAAAAGGATTCACCGATAGACCCGCATCGATAAAAATAGATAATGTATAATATGTTTGAGAACATACTTGTATAATGACATTTCTTTATACCTAGTACAACTCTTTGCAACTATATCATTACTAGTATACCCTCAGGTCTTTGTCCCATTACAGATAAAGCTCTAACTCCTTAGAATTCACTAACTATTATAACTTGTTAACTTTTAGCATTTATAACTTTCAACGCTGCTAACTCTTAACACTGATCTAAACTTTTTTAGACTAGATCTGAACTCTTAATATCATACAATGTCTGTAACATTGCAAGCATTGTACCATATAAGTTTAATATTAACAATTTTATTTAAAATATTTATTGTATAAATATTAAACAATTGCTATGAATACAATATTGAAATTGCATGTAAGTACTAGCTCTAACAAACTCCCACATTAACCCAAGATCAGTCATCTCAAATGTCTTCATCATATCTTCCTTGAATTCTTGCAATCTTTGTTATTGTTACCTATATAAATGAGATCACCAATTTATAAGGAGACAGTGAGAGTGCTTGAGTCATCTTGAGTCTTAATGTAAAATATTGGCTCACTTTTGCTCTTCATAAACTTTAAATTAATGAAGTAGTTATCTATACAGTTGTACCATCCTCAAGGTGCTTGATTCAATCCATATAGAACCTTTTTCAGTTTTAGAACTTTTTCTTCACTGCCTTGTTTCATGAATCCCCGCGGTTGCTATGCATTTACTTCTTCTTCTAGAAAAACATTTAAGAATACTGACTTTACATCAAGCTGGTAGACTTTTCACTTGTTTTGAGCTGCAAGTGCCACGAGTGCTCTTATAGTATCTAGTCGTGCTATTGGAGCAAATGTTTCATTGTAGTCGATGCCTAGTTGTTGAGAGTAATCTTTTGTCACAAGCCTTACTTTGTATTTCTAGACTGGGCCATCTAGATTGATCTTGGTCTTATACACACATTTGACACAAATGATCTATTTATCTTAAGGGCATTCCACAAGTTCCCATGTTTAATTCTTTTCAATTGTTTTGATCTCTTCTTCTATAGCTTTCCTCCATATTTCTTGTTTTGCCACTTTTTTAAAGCTTCCTAGTTCTATGGTGGAGAAGTTACATGTCTCTACATGTCTTTAAGTTCTCTAACTCTTTTTAATAGTATCTCAAGAGATGGTTTATCTTGTCTTGTTGGCGATACTTAAGGAACTTTTAATTATGTCTGTTCACCTTTATCCTCTTTTGTAATTGCTTTCCTATACTTTATTGGTACTGAGATGCTTCCTTCCTTAACCTTTTATTCATTCTAGTTCTATGAGGTCGACTCATTGAACTCAACATCTCTACTAATCATTAATTTCTTAGTTTTTGGATTATATCTCCGATAGCCTTTTGACTTCGCACTATATCCCAAGAATATTCCTTTTTCTGTCTTTTTTTCTAGCTTGTGGATTTTTTTTCTACTTAAATCTGGACATAGTACACACATATAAATACTCTAAGATAACATGTTGAAGGCTTATACTTGCTCCATGCCTCAATTGGAGTCATGTCTTGTACAACTTTTGTTGGACATCTCTTTATCAAGTATATTGTTGTATCCATTGCTTCTATCCAGAATGAATTTGGCAGGTCTTTTCATTTAATATTGATCTTGTCATCTCCATGACTATTCTATTTTTTTTTAAGACTCTATTTTATTTTAGAGCATAGCCTACTGTTAGCTGGTCCTTAACTTCTACATCTTTACAGAACTGGTTGAATTCTCTGAAAGTATACTCTTTTCCTCTGTCACTTCTTAGCTTCTTTAAGTAATGATAACTCTGTTTTTCAATAAAATTCTTGAACTTCTTGAAAACTTTGAGCACTTTTGATCTTTTACAAAGAAAATACACCCACGTTATTCTGGTGTAGTCATCAATTAATAAGATGAAGAATCTGTTTTGTTCAAGTGATGGAGTCTTTATAGGTCCGCAAATGTCTGTTGAACAAGCTCCAAAACTGCTTTAACTCTATGAGATCTTTCTGTTAGAAATTATTTTCTTTCCATGGAAGATAAAGTGCCCAAACCTCTTATGTCATAGCCATGAGTCTTTAATTTCTGCTTCATAGCTGTAGAGATACTTTGACACTATAAAAGAAATTTTCTATTCTGCATCTTCACTTTAATTATTATTTGGCTTTTATCTTTGCCATATATCTTGCAAGTATTTTCAAAGAAGTACAAAAAATATCTATTTTCAATCATTTGTCCAATGGTCAACAAGTTATATTTTACGCTTGTTACCAGTAGTACATCATTAATATATTTAGTTCCTTGGGCTTCTACCAATGCTCATCGTTAAACTCTCTCTATCGTACAGTAACATATCAACAAAGCTCTCATAACTCTTGGGGAGTGAACTCAACAAGATAATTGCTTTATCTTTATCTTCTATCTTGATGTTGATAGACTCAAGATCAAGGATGATCTTATTAAAGGAGTCTATATGATCTTTTATCTGCGTCCCCTCTGATATGGACAGCTAATACAGCTTCTTCTTTATATGCAATTTGTTGGCCAACGATTTCTACATATAAAGAGAGTCAAGCTTCTTCCAAAGACCTATCGCCGTCGTCTCACCTGCTACTTTCCTTAGTACTTCATCATTCAATGATAGAACGATTGTGCCATGAGCTCTTTCTTGAATATCTATTCTTTTTGCTTCATCTTTAGATGACTCTGACGTCATCACTAGATGGAGCTATAGTCTCCTCTAATGCCGAGCCTAACCTTTGGCTCACCAACAACATCTTTACTTTCATCTTTCACAGATTGAAGTCATTCATACCGTTGAATTTCTCTACCTTATACTTGGGTATGGCCATGTCTGCTTAGAACCAAGCTCTGATACCAGTTTGTTGAAGTAGAAGCACACAAACAAGCAATATTACCTAAGCAAATAGTGCAGAATAAGTAATTAAGAATTAAAGAGAGAAAGGTAGAAGAAGAACACACAAAAATATATGTGGTTCGATAACTTGCCTACTTCCATGGCGGATCAATATCACTCACTCTTATTATTAAATCACTAGGCACTCACAAAGTATGCCTTTTACAAGAAAGATCACAAAGAAAAACTCTCTCTTACAATTTAGGGATTTTCTCTCACTAAGAACCACAAAAAAAGGTTTAATCACTAAAAGTTCTTGGGTTATCACAAAGATTTCTTCAATAATCACTGAGATATATTTACAAGCCAATAGAGAGCCTTTATATAGGCTTTATAATGTCCTAAGTTTACCATATATGTATGAGAGCCATATTAGAAAGTCCTGAAGCAAATGGGAGATGAAATAAATAAGTCTTTAATTTAGAAAACTGTTCCCACATCCAGCGCCGCGGCGCTCAGTGCCCATCACCACGGCGCTCAAGTTTTAGTTTTGGCACCAAGGTGCCCACTTCTGGTTGCCGCAATACCCACTCCTGGTCGCCGTGATGCCCATGCCTCGCACTACCCTATTCGTTTTTCGCATCCGTCTTCAATCCTTGCGCACTTGACGCACTTGGCTTACTCTCCAAATTATATCCTGATAATTTTCAATCAATATTCTCACAGCTTACAAATATTTAAAGCAGATCATCCAATCTTTATACATGACGCTGGCACCTTGAAGTTGTTGAAACAAATAAGAACTCTGGATGCGGAAATTATATTCTTGGTGAAAAAAAAAAGAACTCTAGTTTATAATTATTGGAGTGACAGGATTCACAACCATTGCAGTGGTAGGTCGTGTTCTTAGGTTTTCCTTCTTATTACCTGCAGGAGTCGCAGTGCCGGTAATGCCTTTTTTATTACTTCTTGAGCTAATCTCTTATTGTTTTCGCACATTAAGCTTAAAAGAAAAGGAACTTTAGCTATAAAAATTATATTCTTGGTAAGCAGGTTGAGTGACATTATACATATTCTTGGTGCAAATGGATAAAGTTACATTATGAGTGATAATATGCGTATTATGTGTGCAAATGAGTTGAATTACAATATAACCTCTAAGATTGGATGCAGAAACTATACATATTCTTGGTGCAAATGGATTGAATTACAATATAGTCTTCAAGATGCAAGATTGAATCTAGAAGTTATATATATTCTTGGTGTAAACGGGTTGAGTTATATATGATTGAAATGCAACAATAAGAACCAGACCATAGTAGGAAAATTATATATAAACATTTATGAGCTATTTCTCTTTGATGTGGGATATGTTACTTTGAAATATCTTTGATATTCCTTACAAAAGTAAGATTCTCATTAAATTTCTTCTAAATAATTGTTGTGTCCACTAGTCAACATTGCATCAGCATCTGTTGGAATTTATTTTTATTGAGAATAAATTATACTTCTTAATTTTGTTTCGAATATTTTTTTATTTTAAATTATGTGTTAAATATTTATTAAAGGTTAATTTTGTCATTTTCAAAATCATACATTAAGTCATTTAATTATCTAATAATCGTTTAATATATTTAAAATTAACAAATATTAAAATTAAAGTTGAGAAGTGTCATATTATTTTTTATTTATTAACTATTTAAAATTGGATAACTGCGAATCAAACTATACCTAACAAATCTTAAGCTGAAATATTCAAATATAACTCCCCGGATCCAGAAGAATATTTCTAATAGTTCAACCGATGAAATATTGTTGAAAGTCAATAGTGTCGACAACAGCTTTCATTATTATTATTATTATTATTATTATGTAGGTTGAGTTGTTCACAATAGTGTTGCAGAAGTGGGGTTTTGATGTTTGAGTGATAACTAAGCATGGCCAACCATAATTTTACCTAATTTATTTCATACTCATAAAACCTCTACCTAATATTATTAATTATTTGTACTCACTATAAGAAAAGACAGAAAAGATAAGGGGTATCAAAAATACTATAATGACTACATTATTACTATATTACATTATATGTTGAAATTGTTACATATAAATCTTTATATAGGTCGAAGGTTAACTTAAATAAGCAAACAAAATATAATTTATTAATTCAAAATATAAATAGTAATTATAAATTTGATAGTGATTGATTGTCTTGATTCCTTATATTTTTAACATATTCCCTCAAACTTTAAATTGTAGAAACTTGAGTTTGAAAAGGAAATTAATGTGGGCATTAAAAAACAATTACTGTTAGAGAAAAGCAACCATTGTCGGAAAGAAGCACAAGAGATAATGTTGTCGCTAAGTTCCAATTATTGTTAGAGTGAGAAATGCGTTGTGAAGATCAACCACTACGAATGCAAATTGCACTCGCAGTTTTTTATCTTTACAAATAAATTAGTATGAGAGATTCACCTACTAATTTATTTGTGAAGATCAACCACTACGAGCGAAAATGCATTAATAGAGAAAAATCAACAGCTGCAAGTGCAATTGCATTGAGAGATTCACCTACCAATTTATTTAAAATATAGAAAGTCCTAAAAATTTTAGAAATTATAAAATCACCCCAATACTTCTATAAATTATAAAATGTACATAAAACTTTGAAAATTTTGTAAAAATACCCTTACTGTAAAATGGATCACCGAAATGTGAAAAGGAAACCTGAGATTGATAGATCTAGTGAAGAGGAGTCAAATGGTGGTGACGCTATCGAGACACTCATCGAAAAATAGAGCATATCAGAGTTAAATGGAGAATGGGGGCAATGGTGCATAGAGGCTATACGTAAGCATGAGGACGTCGATTGGCTAAATTTCAGTGAGCATAAGATGGCTGACATCCTTTGATTAGCTTGGTATGGGCTGTGTACAATAACAAGCAAAAAAATTGATGAGATCTAAGTTGGATGGCGAATGGTGGCAAGAACTTTAAGAGACGAGTATGTGCTACACTGTTATCGAATTTGAGTGACTTTGGTGGGATTGAACGATAAGCATGTTTTGCATTGTTTGGTGTGGACGATGACTATCCACATGTCGAAATAGTGACCAACAGTGAGTGAACAGTAACTGGCGGTATGTGAATAATATCTCTAAAACGATTCAATTTGTGGAAATGGTGACTATTTTGGCTAAAATGAAAGTCGTCGAGACTTTCACGACTAATCTATGACTAAAATAAAGTTTCAGTAAATTTCCAAATTATGAACAGTAACCATGTGCGCAAGTGAACAGTGACCAAAAAGAAGTATCCAGTGAAAATCCCAGCAAATAGAGAAAAAGAAATTGATTTTGGAAAGGAAAAAAAGAGGCCAGGGCAGTGGAAATACTATCAAGACTACATTGTTACCGTATTATATTATATATTGAAATTAATACATATTAGCTTTTATATAGGCTAAAGGTTAACCAAAAGAAAGAAATAAAATATAACATATTAATTTAAAATATAAACGGTAATTATATATTTGATAGGAATTGATTGTCTTTATTCCCTTTTGACACTAACAAAAATCTTTTTTGTCAAATGTTATTTTTGGTCAAAAAAATGATTTCTTTTTATCTTTTTTGGTGTTTGCTCTTTATTCTTAAATGCTTTTTTTTTTGGTAACAAATAGCAGGGATCTGCATTTCCTTTTTATAGCCCTATCATTTCTAAACAAGTTACAAGAGCTAAAATACTAAAAAATAGTATCAAAGCCAAGTCAAAAGCAAAAGCCAAAGAAGATCCAAAGAACGGTCAAGTTGAAAATTTTGATTATTTTAATGCTAACATATACTTTAGAGGCAAAGAAAGTAGGGATAAATTTATAGAAAGAAAATCAAGTTTAAGAATATCTTCGCCAAAAAAAAAAAAGACATAGAGTAAAGTTCAGCATTCTAGAGTAGCGTCGATGCAGAAGCTATAGAAAAAACCTTTAATTTCTTTCACATTTGACTTATCTACAAGCTTCCATATATTATTTTCTTAATAATATCAATTACCTTTTACATATCTTTTCTAAGTTTCTTCTTTTACAGCTTCTTCAAAATTTTCAATTTTAACAATACAAAAAATTCATCATTCATAAATTTCCCTTAAACTCTTTAATTTTTATTGAGTTGGTGATGGTGAAGATATAAATGAACTTGTAGACTCGCTATTGATGATGAGGTTGATGGTGGAGATGCTTAAGGTGAATTTTCTTTGTTTTCATTAATCTTTGTGAGAATTTCTTATATAAGAATAGTTTTCTTTCAACTTAATCATGCCCTCAATTCTATGTTACTTTTTTTTATCAAACAACACATCATAGCTTGTAATCATCTTCTTATTTTTCCAACTATAAAACCTATATCCCTTGGATTGTAAGTTATAACCTAGAAAAATACACTTCTCACGTATCTCATCAAGTTTGTGCCTCTTTGTTTTTTGAAATTTGTGCATAACAAGCATAACAAAAAAACACTTTCAGGTACCTTGCTGCTGGCTTTCTTCCTATGCCATGCTTTAATGGGTGTTTGATCTTGAAGTGCCTTTGTGAGACATCTATTTATTAAGTATATATCATCAAATGCTGCTTCAACCCAAAAAAGTATTTGGCAACCTTTTTTGTGAAGTATTAATTTAGTCATCTCCATTGTTTTTTGGTTCTTTCTTTTAGATGCCCCATTTTGTTATGGAGCATAACCAACGATAGGTTATCTTTCAACGCATTTATCATCAGCCCTTTAATTTAGGTTGAAGGAACACTTAAAATTATTTGAGAAGAAAGTTGTCTACATAATTAAAAATCTCAATTGTATTATAAAGAGAGAGAAAATTTAATGAGATGGATCTAGCAAGTTACTATGTTAAAAAAAAAAAGATAATGAGTGCTTGTTGAAAAACAATTTGCCTATAGAAGTGGTAAGTGGGTTGATTCTTATAAAAACCCCTAAATGAGCATGATACATAGTTTCTATAGTGAGAAAAACTATTATTTAGCTTAAGGGAGACCATGATAAAAGTTTAGCTTAAACTTCCAGCCAAATTCATTAATGCAATGGAACTCCAAAACTTGAAGAACTGGCCTTGGAAGGAAATATTTATTCAAATCATAATCTTTCAAAAGCTTTTCTCGATCTATCTTCTGGTCTGTTTTATCTTTGTATATAACTACTAATATAATATGGTTATGGTTAGCTCTTTACTCGTTAGATGGGTTAGCTCTATGCACTCTTTGTGATTCCTCAGAGTCATTGGCTGTGGGTTCATCTCTCTCTCTAAAGGCCTTTTCAAGTGTAATCCTACAAGTCAAATCTCAGCAAGCAAGATTATTGGCCCCAACGACTTCAGAACGGGCATTTTCGAGGACTAGCCCGCTTTCCATTACTCAAGAGGGAAATTCCTCGCACATAATTAAGGGAGCCATTGAAAGGGGACTAAAATACCAGAAACGAGGACTACCCGAGCTAATGATAGAGGCAAGAACACTTTTCGGCCAAGTCCCATTAATTGATCATAACAATATTGTGGAAATGCTGCACGGACCCATATATATAGAAACCAAAATAGAATCACCTTGATACTAAACCGGATCAAGCCCAGGATCTTCTTGAAAATGGGAAAATGTAGGATAGGCGGCCAACCTCCTGGAGAGAGCGATGTGCATGGACCAGGTGAGTAGGGATGCAGCTCCGTGGACCGCTCGTCGGGGAGACAATGTTGGATTAAACCAAACTTATTCATAAACGACATAATTTGCATTATTTAAATAGGTTTAGGAGATTCTTAAATTAGGAGCTTTTTGGTATGATTTACCTTATTAAAGGTAGAGTCTAAATTATACAAGAATTAATAATATAACTTTAACAAGGAATTAGACATCATTAAGGCTAGAAAAATTAATAAAAAAAACTATGAGAGAAAAATTGTGTAGGATCACGCAGAAAATATATAGAGTGCTATTGTATTTATATTATAAAATTATAGTCAATTATTCTTTCATTTGTAAATGTAACTCAAATTAAAATGAACCACATTAATTATTTTGTGTTTTTTGTGTGATTTATCTTTGATGTTTGATGTACTTCTATATATATATATATATATTTTACAAAGTTATAAGAGCTAAAACAATAGTTTGCATGTGGCCTATGCTATTTCTTAGAGTTGTTTGCATGCAGGATTCTTCAAGTTCAGGGAGCTCATATCGAAGCCGTTTGTTTTGGTCTGGCGGGAGTCTTTTTGTTCGTTCATGGCTAGACACCAATTTTTGACTTGCAAATGAAATCGGAGAGAGCTACCGATCGTTGCAGGTTCTGTTGAAAAGAGGTTATTGTTTAAAACGATGGACAGTGATGCGCAGGTGATGTAAAATCGATATTGACCTTGTTGGTTAAGGGTGACTCAGTCTTGTCTCAGATTTTTCCAACTCAACAGATTTCCTACTTCGACTAAAATTTCATCCGAGGGAGGATATTCGGTTGGCAGCTGCTAATTTCGTGGCTCTGGAATGTGAATGTGGCTTTTTCGCAGACTCTACTTCGGGTTGACTCAAACATTGGGAAGTTGTGCTGTTTGATTGGTTGATGAGGAGTCTTTAATGGGGTCTTGTTTTGAATCGTAAAGAATATTGTATTTCTCTTTTTGTTATTTTTTTAATTAATTGTTGAAATTTTGGCCTTTTTTTTCAAAAAATTCAGTGCCACTAAACTTTCTCAATTTAAAATTTTAAAATAATTACTTCCTTGTCTTCGATATGTCATCGAATTTGTAGGAAAAGCATCGTTCTTTTGCACACATAAAAATTTCAATGCTCAATTTAATATTTTATCAACAAAAAGAGGAATACTAATGTAAAGAAAGGTGCTAGTATTTAAAGAATGTCGTGAGAACAAGCAGGGGTGTAATAAATGAATTGAATCAATTGCGAATGAATAAATATCAATTCAATGTAGCATATTTATTTATAGTACATAAATTACAATCCATGTCAAAATATGAATACATGAATCAAAATCAAAGTGTAGTTTAATTAAACCTTAATTAATAGAAATTATAATCCATTTTAAATCAAAAGAGAATTATTTATTGAAATTTCTTCACTTGTGAGAAATTAATTTTCATGCAGAATAATAATTAATTAATTAAATTTTAAATAAGATTTAACTTTTGGGCTTGAATTTTGTGAGAATTAGTTAGATTTATAAATAATAGAACTAACAACATCAAATCTATAAAATAACAATTAAACACATAAAAAAAACTTTTAAAAAATGTCATTTTGGTCCTTAGTTTAATAAATATATACCAATTCAGTCCTTACTTATCCAATATATATTATGTTAGTTTTTATAGAGATAAAAATAGTAGTTATTCATGGATGAAAATAATAATAAAAAATTATCAAAAACGTTCATATATGAACTAATATAATATATATTAAAAAAGTAAAGACTAAATTAGTATATATTTATAAAATCAATGACCAAAATAATATTTTTTCAAAAACCTAAAATTCACACTAAAATGATCAAACAATGAGTCTATAAAAATTAAATAATAATTATAAAATATGTCCATTAATCAGTTTGGTTGAATATGCCCGGTCCTATTACAACGATAACTATTTTATTGTAGTTTTTAATTATCTGCTGTCGTAAAAAAGAAAAAAAAAATTGGTTGTATGCAATAAAAAATACGGTGCAGAGTAGCAACTCTTTTAGGAAGTCCCCAACAAAAGTTTATATGCATGTATATCTTTTAAATATATTAGTATATTTAAAATGAAAAGAAATTTGACTATTTAGTGACAATTCAGATCACATTAAATAACTATTCTAATCAAATTATTACTTTAAATTTTATACTTTTTAAATAAAATACTTTAATTTTCAGTCCAAAATTGAACCTTAAAATAAGCTTATTACAATCCTTTTAAAGCTCCTACAAATAACAGCTTTTACTTCCCGTTTTCTATTCTTTATTCAAGTATTCAGGCATCAACATTTTTCTCTGTTCTTTTGCTATTAACATTTTCAGTTCTATCGTTTTAATATTTTTTAGTTAACAAATTATTCTTTTCTTTTAATAAAATTTTATCATTCTAATTTGTTATCAATTAGCAAATCGTTCTTCTCTTCGTAAGATTTTCACTGTCTAGAATAATGTTATTCAATTTTAAATATTTAATTTTTTATTTTAGTCAATAATACTGTTATTTTCATGATGTTTGTTTATTTGTATTGTAACAAAAAAAAGAAAAAAAAATTATACATATGCTTTAGAATATTTTTTTTGAAAAAAACCTTAAAAGAACTATAATAAATAATTTTGCATCTCAAAAGTAAGAAGAGTAAATATTAAAGAATAATTATATTATAAGTTAATATTTTGTATAAGATAGTTACAATATCTTGCCTAAAGCCGCCCAAAATATTCTTGAACTGTCCCAGGGTGTAATATAGAAAACTTAGTGCGACAAAATTCTGTAGCAATTGTACTATTAACGGAACGTCATTAGAGAATGACAGGATAAAAGTTTTTTTTAAAAATGAACAGCTAATAACGTGCATGTCAAGATTATGGTCAGCAAAACAATAATATGGAAATAGTAGAACATTCTTCGAGAAACATATTTATTGAGGCAGGGCCGAACAGAATTTGAAGTTTGGGCCAAATTTTAACATAAATTTTTAAATTTAATAAAATAAGATATATTAATATTTTTATTTTATGTTAATAATAGATTAATTAAAAAATATGTTGTTGAAAATTTTAGTATAATCTTAAATATTAGTGATTATGTATAAATTTTTAAATTTTTTATTTTTTTAAAATTAATTAATTATATAGCTTTTCCATAAAAAATATAAAACGAAAGACATGTATTATATTATTGGTAAAAATAAATTTTATATTTTAAAATTAATAAATTTAAAGCAAAAGTATAAATATCAAGATTTATAAAAAATACATATAAAGTTATAATAGTAAGATATTAAAAAATTAATTAACTAATATATAAATAAAATTATTAAAATTTAAAATATTCTAACTTATTTATTTCTTAGAGAATTTTTTTTCTTGGTCTTTGAATTAGGAATAGGAAGATTTAATGCAAATTTGAAGATAAGATATAATCACTAATGTACAGTGTGCCAAAATTGTGAGTCTACTTATATATGTAGAAAAAGAATTACAACTATAAAATTTCTTTATATTAAAAAATATGTATTTCATCAATATAGGAAAAAAAATTACAAATATAAAATTATTTTGTATTAAAGACTACTTATAAATATAAAATTATTTTTATTAAGATAAGATAAAACGTAAAAATAGGAGTCACTTATAAATTAAAAAATATTTTTTTATTAGAGAAAGACATTAAAATAGAGAAAAATGGGATATTATTTGAATATTAAATAATATATTAAAAAATAAGTCTTTAATACTAATATGGATCACTTTCTTAAATTGATATTTTAACTCACTAAGTATAAAAAAATTTTAAAAATGAGGGGGGAAGGGATGGGAGCAAAAGAACTATTTTATTACTAATTTTCTTTTGATATATATGTAAATGCAAAATTAAGGGAACTGTTGCAAGGCTTAGAAGGGCAATGCCCCCGCCCCATTAGGCCTTGCAATAGTTCCACCTATGTATTGAAGGACCTTTTAACTTAAAATTTTTGTTATTGAAATTAAGATACAATGACAATGTTGCCATTTGTTTTTAACTATGGTGTAAAAGCACTTCTTTAATGCTTAAGTTCGAAAAATATTAGTGAATAAGTTATTTCAATTTTTTTTTTTTTTTTTTGTAGCTTTAATGTATAGAGTTTGCTTACCCATTTGTGAGATATGTTCCTCCCCTTTATGTAGACCCTTAGGATAGTTAAATCATATCATAGGCTCCTCCATCCTTAAAGATTATAGGTGTGATATTCTATGTATACTCAAATTTATTGGCATCTTGTTCTATTTATCCTTTATTTTTCTTGGCATCATGTTCTATTTATCATTAGATTCCTTGGTATCATGGGCTAGCACATTTCTCTTATTTGTGGTGTCCATTAAATAGGGAGGTTCTTGAGAATATTGGGAGATATAATAGTACTCCTCAGTTTGGATGGTAAAGTCATCGAGGTTAATAATGCTCCCCCAATATAGAGGAGCTCATTACTCTTGGTTGTAAAGGGAGGATGTAATAGTCCGATTGTATTTCATGAATAGACATTTGGTCAGCTTTGAATTAGATTTGACTGTTCTAAATTTGCTAAACTAGGTTTTAGTTGATTGCTTTATTCTAAACTTGGCCTTTTTTTTTTATTTGTTATAATGGACTGTACCTGAGTGCTTGACCACTTTTGGCCTTTAGTAGGCTAAGCCCATGACTTTACTGGCAATATAAATCCCTTAATTTCTAGTATTGACTGGTCAATAGTGAAAACCTTATGAAATACGCAGCTCAATTGAGTAAGTAATCATATGGGAACGCCCTACATCCAAGGCTTCTTACCAGTTTGAATGTTATACATAACTCAATGTCCTACAAAAATGTATTGTGACTAATTCTTCTTTTCTTAGTTGAATTCTTCAGCTAGTGTTAGTTCTTCAGTAATTATTATGGTCAGCTTCTGTTGGGTTAAGTATTTGAGATCTCGTTACTCAATTTGCCAATGACTATTTTATTTTTTATCTGTCCTAAACTTGTCCAAATACCTATTTCTAGTCAATTGATCTGTTTTTTCTTTAAGGCAATAAGATTCTCTGGTCATTTAGTAGTGATATTTATGAAAAAAAAAGGCACTTTTTCCTTGTTTCTTTTAAGCGCTTATGCTTGAATAATCTTTGGCTCATTGAGTAGTCTTTTACCCTCGATGGCTTTGAACATAACGTCTATATATGCTATAAGAGGGATGAACTTTTTTTCCTTCACCTTAGCTAGAATTTCTTGATCTAATATTTTTCTCACCTTCTTTGAAATACTTGCTCGATCTTGGTGGGCTCTTTTCTCATCTCCCCTTATGCCACCTCCTTTTGGCAACTTCCTAAGCTCTTTCTATCGAGTTCTTCCTTCAAAGTTCATGGTTGAATTCTTTAGGTTTTCCTTCTTATTTTTTATGTAGGTTTGTGCTTATTCATATGAACCAATGTAAGTTTGAAAAGGATTCTTTGTAATATGGTATCATAATTTATTCAACTTTAGGCCATCCTTTGGTGTCCTTAAAGAACGTAGCGAGTCGTTTACTTCAACTTGGATGACTTCCTTATGGAATTTATCTATAAAACTCTTCAAATGATCTAATTGCTCTTGCTTAATTTTTCTTAACTATCGGGGATCTGCTTAATTATAGAATCCTAAAAAATGCTTAATGAATATGTTAATAAGTTGATTATATGATGAGATGTTTTTACGCCTGAGTCCTTTATACCATAAAAGAGCATTTCCTTCTGATTTTATGTGGAACAATCTATATATTTAGTTAGACCTAAGTCCATCAATACATAAGAGATCAATCACTCGGTCTATATAGTAGTCAAAATCTGAGGTCCCATTGTAGGCATTTTAAAAGTAGTAGGATGCTCCATGTCTCTAAGGTCATTGGTGAGTGGCAACCTTATCTTCCTCTCGGTCTTGATCTATGGAACTAGTTTGTGTTACTCTCTTATCTTTACAAGCTATATTATCCTATATTCTTGCCTTTTTTAATTTCCCATCAAGGGTTTCCTCTTGTGTCCTACCCTTTTGTGATCTAACTTCACTTTCTCTCTCACATATGTTTGTCTTTTTCGCTCTTAGAAGTCATTGAGCATCATATTCATTCAAATCATTGTCCTTTTCTCTTTCTTTGTTATACGTCCTTACTATTTTTAAGTCATCCCCCTATAATCGACCAAGTGGTGGGTCTTCTTACCTCTCTTAGTGTCTTTTTATTTTATAGTCTAGATTCTTCATTTCAAATGGCTCTCTACTTTGTACTCACTTTTACTTTTCATTTCAGGTAAATCTATGACTCGCTCCACTAAATTCAATTGATAGGGGAGCCTTTCAAGTGGCTCTCTACTTTGTACTCACTTTTACTTTTCATTCCAGGTAAATCTATGACTCGCTCCACTAAATTCAATTAATAGGGGAGCCTTGAAGTTGCTAGTAATCTTGGTTGGTTTGTCATTTTGTCCATAGGTTATTGGTTTTCTTCCGCTCTTTGATATATGTTTAGCACTTTTTCTAAGAGTTTTTTTTTAAGGTTTCCTTTATTTCTTAAGCAATTTTTAGGCCCTTTAAAACATTACATTAAGTCCAAGTCACCCTAGGATTTTTCTTATTGCTTAAATTGTTCTCTTATTGATCTTGCTTCTCCTGGCTACTGCTCTTGAAATTCAATTTATGCATTGTATTATGATCAAATCTCAGTCTCTCACCACCTTTTTTCAAGTGACCTTTTTTGGTTTCAAATTGTTGATTTTGATGATATTTTGCATCGTTCCTTGTAGTCGACATTAACTTGTTGACTATGGATTTTTAAGTCTCTTGATTAAACTTGAAGTCTTCAATCAAGAGATAAATTTATACTTCTAAAAAATAACACAGATGTATGAATAGATTGCCATTATTCTTCCCAATATCTTTCGGTGGTTGAAACTTATTTGTTGTAAACACAAAATCAGTTTCAACTATGCTTATAGTGATTTTTGGTAAAAACCGTTTAATGCTTAAGTAATATATATATATATATATATATATATATATATATTGATGAATAATTTTTTTTGTAGCTTTAGTGTATAGAATTTGCTTAACCCTTTGTGAGATATGCCCTTCCATTTTATATAGACCCATAGGGAGGATGAATTATATCTTAGGCTCATCCATTTTTAGGGATTGTAGACATGGTGTTCTATATATTGAATTCTTTAGTGTCGTGTTTTACTTATCATCGAATTCTTTAGCATTATGTTCTTGTCTTTAGATTCTTTGTGTCATTGGGCAGAGCAACTCCTCCATTTGATGTGTCCCTCGAGGATACTAGGAGATACAAGCGTACCCCTCGGTCTAAATGGTGGAGTCTTCGAGGTTAATCGTGCTTACTTCTATAAATATGAGTTCCTCAATCATGAATTAAAGGCTTCTTAGTGTAGAATGAGGAGGTATCAGATGGGTTGTATGTTATGCCGAAAGATCTGGTGAGCATTGAACTTGATTCGATTGTTCTAGATTTGCTAAATGAAACCTTGAATTTGTACTAGCTTCCACTCTTTGACCATAATAGGCTCGAGCTGTATACTCAACCGCTTTTGGGTTTGTGGATTGGGCCAAGGAGCATCAGTTTGGTGAAAATGAACTAAAATGAAGCAAACAAACATTGCAATGCCCACGTAACTATTAAAGAAATGCCCGTTTCAAATTATAGTACTTGAACTTATCCTTTCTTTGTTAATTTTTAAAAAGTTAATTGCGTAAGATAATGATTGTTAATTAATTTACAATTGGATTATTGACGGTCAGCAAACCAGATGCAATAATTTCGAGGATTAATAAAAGCTTTTGATTAGTCTTTCGGGTCTTTTCAGCCATATTTTATTCCGTTTACTATTGGAATAAATTTGGCGGATTGCAAAAATATAGATGTTATTTTGTAGTTCGAGGAATCATATCAAAATAATAATATTTTTATAAAATTAGAATATATAATTTATAATTTAATTAATGTTACATAAAACGCAATCTTATTAAAAATTATCATGTTTATGATAATTATTCATTTTATCTTGTCTCTATATTCTTATAAATCATATTATATATTTCAGCTTAAGGTTAGCAAGGCATATTCTGAATTGCAGGATCTTTACCTTGAAATATGCTAAAGGAAACAGATACCGTTTTGACTAGTGGACAAAACTATAAGCTCGGAAGACGTGGGGAGAGACCTATTCAAAAGCTCAAGCATCTTGTATAAAAATCCTGATGATCTGCTTTTAATAGTTAAAGACATTGAAACTCTCTTGCAATTTCACTTCATATGCAACATGGAATTCCAATTTCCCTCCTTTTCAATCCTTTTCACTTTCTGCTTTCATAATTGCGAGGATAGGGAGGAAATCTAAAATCATTCACTCAACATTGAATTTACCCGCAAGACCATTTGAGCTATCACTGATAGGAAACATACACTTGCTTGTTGGCTCTCCGCCCCATCACTGTCAGAGAGACTTGGCCTTCAAATATGATCCCTTGATGCACCTTAAACTTGGTGAAGTATCGCATATTGTCATGTCTTCACCGGAAGCTGCTAAAGAAATTTTCATGATATAAATTTTGCTCAAAGGTCCTGTCTTCTTGTTGTTAGAGAAAAATTTTAGTCGGTGAAAAATTATTATAGTCAGGATCTCTTATTAAATCATAAAATAAAATAAAATCGAAAGCGTATTTAAATTTATAAAAACACAAAAAAATTAAAATTAATAGAAACCTTTTCTATATGAGAAAAAATTGTTATTCACTCACTAATGGAATGTGAATGAATAATATGTTAGAATTTAGACTAAAAATTTTAACCTATTATTTATAATATTTTATTTTATTTGGCTCATCATAAAATAAAATAAAATAATTGGGTCTCTACACTTTAAAGCCCATACTATATAAAATACCTTAAAAATCCAAAAATAAATAAATTTTATTTGATCACTTTTAATGAACAACAAAATAGATAGTTAACAATATACAATTAATTGATATATGTAAGCTCAGTTTAATATAATTTTAACAATCTCTCAATAGGGCCACATATGTCACTTTATAATTGTACATTATAAAATAACTTTATTAGCTCGATATTTACTTTCTTAATAAAAGAAATCTCTAAACAATTTGGTTAATCAATTATACTAATATATGATTAAAGCGGTCTTTGTTATATTTCTTGAGTCTATACTCATTAATGGACATATATATCAATATAATCAATGACATAGATCAAGCATGAATGTGTAACATGAAAAATTCATGTAATGTGATCCCTTAACATTTCTATCTTTAACTGGTCCTACTTTATAACTCAAAAGAGTTTAACAATATACTTTCAAAACTTTATGCACAACCGTAATTGAAAGAATATAACTTTATTTTAGAGTTTTCTATAAATAAATAAAGAATAATACTTTAGTATGATAAGAAAATATGTCAACTATAATTAAATATTAAGAAACAAACTCTCACTATATAAGCATATCATTAGGATGAACTATACCTATATGAGCCATATGCTCATGAAACATCTTAAGTGGTATGCCCTTAGTATGCGGATCTACAATCATAAAGTCTGTACCGATATGTTTAATAGATACCTGAAGACTCTAAACTGTCTCTTTAACAACAAGAAACTTGATGTCAATATGCTTCGATTTTGACAAAGCTTCTGTTGTTCTTAGAATACAACTCAGAGGCTTTATTATCACAATTTATTCTTAATGGTCTCTCAATACCACCTACAATTTGTAACCTATTGATAAAATTTCGCAACCATATTGATTGGTTTGATGCTTCATAGTAAGTTACAAATTCTACTTTTATGGTGGATGAAGTTATAAGTAACTGTTTCACACTCTTCCATGACAGCTCTTCTAGCTAATACGAAGACATAATCAGAAGTAGATCTTCTGCTATCGAGACAATCAACAAAATCAGAGTCTGAATACTAAATGATCTTAAAATTATCTAATCTTCGATATGTGAGAATGTAATATTTTATTTTCTATAAATTATGTATAATATTTTTAATGGTTCTCCAGTGATCTGTTCATAGGTTACTTAGATATCTACCAAGCATTCCAACTATATACGTAATATCTAGACGCATACAAACTTGAGCATATATAAGACTCCTTACTACCAATGCATAAGGGATATTCTCTATTTCTTTCTTCTCAATCTCATTTTTTTAGGTATTAAAGTAGATTAAATTTATCACCTTTAGTAATGGGTGTATCTTCTGACGCATAATTTTTTATGTAAAATCTCCTAGCATCTTATCGATATATATTTTTTTTAATAAGTCAAGTATACCACGAGAACGATCTTGGTAAATCTGAATGTCCAACATAAAAGAGACATTTTCAAGATCTTTCATTTTAAAAATATTTAAAAGAAATATCTTAGTTTCATGCAACATGCTTATATAACTGTTTACTAGTAGAATGTCATTCACATATAAAATAAGAAGAATAAATTAGCTCCCACTGATATTGTGATAAATATATTGATCAACAATATTTTTCTTAAAACGAAATAAGGTAATCACTTGATCAAATTTTCAATACCATTGACAGGATACTTGCTTTAAACTATAAATAGACTTCTTTAATTTGCACACGAAATATTTTAAATCTTTGGATTCAAAGTTCTCCGATTGTAACATGTATATGATTTCTTCAATGTCGCTGTTGAAAAGCTTGATCTTCACATCCATATGATGTAACTCCAAATCATAATGAACTACAAGTGCCATAATAATTTTGAAAAAGTCTTTCGATGAAATCGGAGAAAAATTTCTTTATAATCAATGCTTTCATTTTAAATAAAACTTTTTACAACTTAACGTGTCTTATATCATTTGACATTACCTTTTAAATTTCATTTAATTTTAAAAATTTATATATATTCAATTAATTTCGTTCCTTTAAACAATTCAATTAGATCTTAAATAAATTATCTTGTATTAATTTATCTCATCTTTTATGACATTTATTTATTAAAAATAATTCATATACTTAAAAAAAATAAATAATTAATTATCATAAATATCTAGTATTAAATTATTAAATTTATGCACTTTTTTTTAAGATACAAAAGTCATTGATCTATCTGTACTTTTTCTCTTTCCTTTCTATTTTTAAAAAAGTAAATAATATAAAGAGAAAATGGTGTAATACAGGAAAGGTATTGCCTTTCCAAAAAATATGGCCCATGTGATACTACTTTTTTATATTAAAATAATAAATAACTAAGCT
Source organism: Ailanthus altissimus (assembly GCA_946807835.1). NCBI lineage: Eukaryota > Viridiplantae > Streptophyta > Magnoliopsida > Sapindales > Simaroubaceae > Ailanthus > Ailanthus altissimus. The sequence continues at coordinate 25,449,716 of OX327704.1, read as the reverse complement.
ATTATCACATCACTCTTATAGTAATGCTTTTCCCTTTTTGTTTTTAGTAATATAAAATAATAATAAAATATTTCAAATATATTTTGGGTTGTTGCTTCACATGGTTCTATATTTATTCATGTTAAATATCTTTTATCTTCTCATGTTTTATATTAAAATAATAATGACACATTAAATTATTTTTTTGTAAATTTTGAAAAAAAATTTTAACAATTAATTTTTTTAACCAAATATTAGATTAATAAGATCAATGGACATAATTTATTAATTTAATAAAATTAATAGCACTGAATATATAGTTATTGTTTTGATATGAAATTAATTTTTATAAAATAATAATAATTTAATAATAATGAATGCTTTTTTTTTTATGTAATACTTTTGAATAGGGCAATACATATATCAATAATAAGTTGTTGAAAATATCAAGACTTAAATATTTAAAGAATTAATGAAATAATTGATTAAAATTTAAATAATGATAAAATACACATGGGCGATACAATTTCACTTTTTTAGACTCAGGGCCTCGTGTATTCCATTTTTCTTGTAATATTAAAATAATAATAAAAAGAGAGTGAGATATGCATAATTAGTTTCACTTTTTTTAGGTACACTTTACTCTTTCTTTGTAATATTAAAATAATAAAATAATTAAAATATTAGAAAAAATTGATTAAAAAAGGGTGAGATAGTTTTCATTTTAGGCACTTTTTTAGGCATTTTTTAATTGGTCTAAAATTATTCCTAAGTAAAGGCATTCATTACTCTTTTTTTTTTCTTTTGCTCAAATAAAAAAAAGATATACCATATTACAGTTTTGTAATAAAATAATAAAATGAAGAAAGCAATCAAGTGGTTATTTGAAAAATAATGTGTTTCACGTGGCCCAATGCCAATTCAAGTGAAACACTTCATTTTCCATTATATTTTTTTTCATAATAAAATAATTTTTAAAAATTTAGTAAATATGTCTCAAGCAAAGAAATCATGGCCATTGAATCACTTCAATCAAAGAAATGGACCAATAAAAATTAACAAAAATGATTAATAATATTTTATCAAAATCATATGATTAAAATACAATATCAAAAAATTGAAACAAATTAAATATCATCGTCACTACATTCATAGCCATGTGATATTTTTTGTAATTAAAATCGACCGTATGATTATTCTATAATAAAGATCAAGATATGTATGATGAAAATCATGTGGCAATCAATAATCAAGGATATGTATGATGAAAATCATGTGGCAATCAATAATCAAGGATTACGATTAGATTAGATTATACGATCGACTTTTGACTATATAATCAGATCACCATTATAAATCAAAAATCGAATCTGTCATTCATTTTTCATCAAAAATTTAGAGATCATATGATCAAATCTTGATTATGGTTACAAAAATTTTAAATTATGATCATTAAATGTTATATGTACAAGTTTTTTTTAAGTAACTTTAATATTTTTAATAAATTATAAAATAAAAAATTATCGAAATAATATAAATACAAATTTATTAACAATGCTTGGATTTAATACTTTTTTATGGAGACAATAAAAAAAAATTTCACAATTAATGACTATTTACAGATGAAATTTTTACCTTTTATTAAGAATAAAGATGTGCTATCTCACATAAAAGAAATTTTACTCTACTAAAAAAAAATATTCACCTCACATGGAAGGATAAATACACAAAAGAAAACTTTCAAAAAATGAGAGTATCAAATAATGAAAGTTATAATAACTAATATTTTTTGCGGTGGTGACAAATGGTTGGAAGTTGTTGGGGATTATTTCTCATCGGATCAGATGAGAATATGACTACTGAAAGCAAGGTTTGCTCGGGTGTAGGAGCAAACAAGTGATTAGCTCGAGTGTGTAACAATGATTAGTTCGACGACCGATTCAAACAAGTGACCAGAGAAATCGTTAGACACTAGTGGTGGGGCTTGGACCAGAACGAAATTGAGATTGTTTGGCTGACGAGAAGCACAAGGGCATTCGAAATAGCGAGTTCGGTAGATTCTAGCTGGAGAATGACCCAAAAACAGATTGGCGTGAATTAGAAAAGAGTGGTTGGGCCGAGGACACTCAGCATGGGCTGAGGGACTTAGCGTGAGCCAAGGATGCTAGGCGGCTGAAGGAATCTCCAACAGAACGACCAGTGCTCACGGCCAGCAAAACATGCAAGCAAACCAAAAAAAAAAAAAATGGTAAGCAAAAATCGGCCGCAGTTAAAGCATAAAAATGTTAATAAAATAATGATCATGAATTGAAGTAGGCAATGGATCACGTGAATTGATGATCTGACAAGAACAATTCTCAGAGCACAACTAAGTGAATGAAATGATTGCAAATAGTAACATCAAAAAATTAAAATATTGTTAAAGTAATTGATCGGCTCAAATAGTTATAAGATCAAGGAATTTATCTTTTAACAAATGGAAGATACGTAGATCGACGAAGCAAGTATTCACAAGATTCTTGGCAATCGAGATCTGTCATATGTGAAATGATTTCTTCATAAAGTGAAATCAATTATATATTTCTTGTAAAAAAAACCGTGCAGCCATGGATTAGAAATGCAAACATGTACTATTCTTTTATGATAATGCAATCAGCTTGATAAAACCTAGAAATTTAAATTTGGAAAAAATGTTAGAATTATATTAAATTTGTGTCTTAAAATTAAAACTATCTGTTATTGTGTGATTCTTATAAACAATGCCAAATAAAAGATGATGGGTCTCCATTGATGATTTTAAGTTTAATTGGTAATTTTTTTTAAAAATATTAGAGAAAATTATTTTTAAAGAGAGTGTAATTTTTGAGAAAATGAATTGTATGTCAATAATGTTTTTAAGCTCCTTTTTATAATGAGAAAAATATTTATAGATAAAAAAGTTGTAATAATATTATTGACGGACCTTTTATGTCTTTAATAAATTTTTTAAAAAAAATAATTTTTATGTTCCTACAATGAAATAGACTTTCATGAATTACAATATTTGAAATTAGTTATCATAGAAGCTCAGAGGTTGCACTATCCTGTTCCTTTTGTCACGGATTATTTATTGAATTCGTACAATTTTAGACACTTTTCAAAAGTTAAACAACTTATAAAATTAATTACTAAAAAAACAAAGATGAACAAGAAGTACACCAAGTGTTTGAGAGATATTAATATCAAAGAGAAATTACAATGCTTAAGTATTTGGAGGATGATTTGCTCAAATAAAAGCTCTATCTATTTATAACTAAAACTATATACAATGGATGACTATGATTTACTTAATCTAGCAGTCCACATCTAAAGAGAAGAATATACAAAGGAATATTCTAAAGATGTCATCTACCACAAGAATATCCCAAAGAATGTGTCATTTCTAGAATACTCTTTCACCTATCACACAAAGGTGGCCTTAACCCAAGTCAATTGGGTTTTTTAGAAACCTAAGTCCATGCAACACACAATGGGTTAAATACCTTCTTAGTGGTCTTGTCGCGCATCAAGTGTTCGAGTAATTGCTTGAGAACATTTGGGGCATGACATTCTACCCTACCAAATTCACACGAGCCCTTTGTCGCGTCCTTACTGAAGCTTGCACACAACGTTCTTCAAACTCTGGCTATGCACTCTTGTGTACCGAGCGTGCTCTCCCATCGGGCAACCCTTTTCACTCAACAAAGTACTTAAGGCTCGTCTTGAATTTTTTCTCTTTGTCATGATGTGTGAAATTTCCCAAATGTTCTCAGTTGTGTGGCTCAAACTCCGCGCCTTCTGTACCTCAATGGTAATACTTCAATAGCTTGTGGAATGCAGTTGATGTAGCCACTGCCTTTGTCTCGAAGATATCTCCACCTTAAGCGAGACGTTGCCAACTCTCTTGGCAATAACCCTTAACCCCTCGTCTTCACGATCAAAGACCTTATGAAGTAAGCATACTGACTTGCGTTGTGGTAGAAGTATCGTCTCCATCACTAAGTCCCCTACACCATGCTTGACATGTCGTTGCTTACCTTCAACCCACTTCTTGTGCATGAAATGGACATTATGTGACGCCTTGGATTATTGGATGACACTCGAATCTGTCAACTCATTGAACTACCCTCGCAACTCTTCCATATTCGATTGAGGTGTCGGCACTATAGTTGGGAGCATAATCTCAAGCTCCAACTTGCCTTTAATTTCTTCTTTTAAAGGCGGTTCTTCCAGTAAGGCAGTAGTCATGAACCCTTTGTGCTTCCAAACACTTCCACAATGTCCTTCGGTATTTTATCCTCGCCCCCTTTCACTTCTTCATCTATCCTTGTCGTTGTGGCTAGATATAACCCTCATTTGCGCTCAGCATCTTCCTTTAATTGCATTGCGAAAAGGAACTTTGGCATTTGGCTTGGATTGCCTACCTTTGGGCTTGTCTACTATGAGTATCATTCGAGGTCCTCTCTCCAAAATACACATGTGGTTGTGTTGAGAAAGTAGCATCACATTGTACTGCTATAAAAACTCCATACCTAACACCACATCAAAATCATCAAAAGGTTCTATCGAGAAATTTACTTCACCGTGCCATTTGCCTATGTGAATTTTAGCTCCTCGAACTACTCCATCTAGCGGTTTAGCTTTTGCATTCACAGACTTGAGGTATCATTCTCATTTCTCTACGTAAAGGCCTAAGCGCTCTACTTTTACATGCTTGATGAAGTTGCAGGTTGCCTCTATATTAATCAGCACTTGAGTGTTTATGCAATTGATATAGGCTTCAGTGTACATGAACTCTATCTCTGTTGGTGCGTTAGCACCCTGGTTGGCTTTGAGGGAATTGAACAGCTGTATACAACCCATACGACTCTGTTTGCCTTCTTCTTGTGCCTCGTACATTGCATTGAAAGCCTTTTTCTCCAGATAGTCCTTCATCCAATGATCCCGGTCGCCAAGAAAATAGCTTGACTTCGGACCATTACCTTTATGGTTGTCGTGCTTCCGCTCCTTCCATTTAGGTGGTTTACCTTTCTTCTCCTTGCTCTTCAGAGGTTGAAACTCCTTGGCTTCCCCACCCTTGTTGTGATTAGGTTTATAATGCTTGGACTTATTCATTTCTCTCTTACGGTAATCTATGAACGTCTCTGTCATTGTAAGGGTATCAGATATATTCTGCACTCTACGCCGTTTCAACTCATTGACAGCCTATGATTATAATCCGTCCAGGAAATTGAACAACAAGTCTTCCCTAATAGACTTCATGTGTTTCAACTTCTTCAATCGCTTACGAGCATCGTGTGCTACATTCTTCGGATAGAGTTAGAGCTTCAATTCCTATTATAATTCTTTCCATGTGTTAATGGTGTAGGTACCCTTACGAATCTCCTCGCTTTTCCTAAGCCACCACAGAATTGCATGACCAGAAAGGTACAAAGTAGCGGTACTTGCCTTATGTTTATCCCGCACGGCCATAGCATCGAAGTACTTCTCCATTTGCTAGAAGAAGTTGTTAAGCTCCATGACATCTTGTTTGTCGCTAAACTCATTTAGTTTAGGGGCTTCAACCCTTGATGCAGCCACCGTACCTTGAGTAGCTACTCCATTAGCGGCTGCTTACTTGAATAGCACTACATCTTCATTGACAGCTTCAAATCCTTGAACTTTGTCCATGGTGTTGTAGACCTTCTCTTGAAAATCCTTGATCTAGTCCCGTTGCTTGTAAGTATGCTCGTAAATGAAGCTTTCCATGAGGGAGCACAACTCATCCCCTTGAGTATTGAGGCCTACCTCGAGCTTCTCAACTTGCTCTTTCAACTCTCTAAGACGATCCGTCGCCTTGCTCACAGCACCACTGAGCTTCATAATTGTGTCCTCTAGTTTATGGTTCAGATCAACGAACTTTTCTGATGGAACACTCTCACGTCTCCTAGCTTTGGGGTATTTACCATTTTCTTCAGTAATCCTAGATAATCCAGCAACTTCCTTCATCATTTTCTTTGAACCTGCTTTGATACCACTTGTCACGGACTATTTCTCGAACCCCCGCTGCCTTAGACACTTTTCAAGTACTAAGCAGCCTACAAGACAAATTACTGAAAGAAAGAGATGAAGAATAAACACATCAAGTGTTTAAGAGAATGCTTTCATATATTAATACCAAAGAGAAATTACAAAATTATAGAATTACAATGCTTAAGTATTTGGAAGATGGTTTGCTCAAATGAGAGCTCCATCTATTTATAGATAAAGCTATATACAATGGACGGCTATGATTCACTTAATCTAACGGTCTACATCTAAAGAGAAGAATATATAAAAGAATATTCTAAAGATGCCACATATTATAAGAATATCTCAAGGAATATGCCATCTCTAGAATACTCTCCTACCTATCACATAAATGTGGCCTTAACCTAAGTCAATAAGGCCTTCTAAAAACTTAAGCCCATGCAATATACAATGGGCCAAATACCCTATTAGTAGTCTTGTCACATGCTAAGTGTTCGAGTAATTACTTGAGAACATTTGAGGCATAACACTTATCTACTACCAAGGGAATGTAGAGAGAGTTGTCAGATATTCAGATATGATATTCCTATGGGATGCATAGTTATTGTTAATGCATGGTTGATTGGAAGGGATCCAAGGTATTGGACTGAAGTTGAGAGCTTCTGTCCAGAGAGATTCCTTGATCTTTCAATTGATTATGAGGGAAATAATTTTGAATTTATCCCATTTGGCTCAGGAAGAAGGATGTGTCCTGGCATGTCTTTTGGTCTAGCTAGTGTTGAGCTTCCACTTGCTCACTTGGTCTACCATTTCAATTAGGGCATCCTAATAGAGTACAGAACAAAGATCTAGACATGACTGAGACTTTTGGTACAACATTAAAAAGGAAAAATGATTTGTATTTGATTCCCATTCTTTATTATCCCATTCCTAGTGAATCAGATAGTAAATGCAGTGATTATTCTTAACCTTATATTTGATTCCTATTCCTTATTATGCTCTTCCTAATTATGATAGTAGGTGTTAATCTTAGAGTACATGATTGAAGCTTTTGGAGCAACAGAGTAATCTTTCCTGTTGAATAAGGACTTATTTGCAAGTATGATATAAGTGTTTGTTCTTAAACTTGGCCAACTATGAGATATTGTCATTTCTTCACCAGAAACAGTCAAAAAGGTGATATGATATTAGTTTTTCTTTGTGGCCTCATATCCTTCTTTTAAAAAAAAAGAAAAGAAAGTGTTAAAGATATAAGAAATCAAAATATTAATCTCCTACCATATATATATTCTATAATTAATAGGTTATATGTCATTACCTTTTATGTATTTATATTTTCTTATTTATGTTAACCTAAAACCTATATAAAGGCCATTTCTATAGCATTGTAAAACACAAAATTATAATAACAATGTAGTTTTTCAAGTTTTATAGTTTCTCTTTATTTTTTCTGCAATCTTTTTCTTTTCTTTTGTATATACTTACATTGTTAAAGATATAAGAAATCAAAATATTAATCTCCTACCATATATATTCTATAATTAATAGGTTATATGTCATTTCCTTTTATGTATTTATATTTTCTTATTTATGTTAACCTAAAGCCTATATAAAGGCTATCTCTATAATATTGTAAAACATAAAATTATAATAACAATGTAGTCTTTAAGATTTTTCAGTTTCTCTTTATTATTTTTACTGTCTTTTTCTTTTCTTTTATATTTTACTCACATGGTATTAGAGCTTAAGGTTTTATTATTTCACTGTCTTGTTACATCAACAATCAGAATTTGCCAAATTTTTTTTTGAAAACTCTTAGGAAGTTCATCAGAGTTTCACCAAAATACCATCGGAAGTTCGCTGGAGTTCGCCGTAATCAACACTGGCCAGCCCAAAAAGTTCAAATGCTGCCGGCTGGTTGAATCCCACCGGAATCAAGCTACTCTATTGCTGCACGCTCCTTCACGCGCCGACCAAACTTTTCACCGCCGTTACTGTTCTCCTTGGATTCCGACTAATTTTTGGCGTGTTAGCCTGCACCGCCCAAACGACTACACTCAGAATCAACTAGAGATTCCAACGACACCGAAATCTGGTCAATCCGAAGTCGTACGCTTCCCCACGTGCCTTTGAACAGAGCTGCCGTCTGTCACCGTCCACCTTAGATCTTCGTTGTTTTTCGACGAGTGGTTTCTTACCGCCAGCTCCATTCAACTCCCCTCCACTAGATCTGTTAGTCCTAGGTTTTTTTTTTTTTATAATTTTCAAATAAATTGATGGAATAATCTCTCAATACACTTGCACTCGCAGCAATTTATTTATTTTCTATCAACGCGTTTGCACTCGCAGTGGTTGACAACGCACTTGCACTCGCAACGGTTGATTTTCTGTTTCTTTATCAACGCGTTTGCACTCACAGTGGTTGGCAATGCACTTGCACTCGCAACGGTTGATTTCAAATTTCATTCAACGCGTCTGCATCCGCAAGTCATTGATTTTTTCAATACCCACCATTACAATAATATTCTTTTTCAAATGCAAGTCTCTACTTGAGTTTGAGAGGGGATGTTAAAGATATAAGAAATTAAAATATTAATCTCCTACCATATATATTCTATAATTAATAGGTTATATATTATTTCTTTTTATGTATTTATATTTTTTTATTTATGGTAACCTAAAGTCTATATAAAGGCTATCTCTATAACATTGTAAGACACAGAATTATAATAATAATATAGTCTTTAAATTTTTTTAATTTTTTTTATTATTTTTACTATTTTTTTCTTTTATATTTTTTTCACAGAAAGAAAGGCCATATCTTTGCTGAAAAAAAATGGTAATTATTTCAAACATTTATTTCAAACTTAAAAAAACGCATGTCATTTTTCAATACCTAGAAGAATTGACATCCATTATGTTCCGAAAACTGCTATTATCTCCTATGATATTGACCGATATCTATTTATTTTCTATGATTTTAAAAAGAACAAAATCTTCATGTATTAGAAAAAAAAATGGCCAATGTTTACTTACCTTGAAACAAAAGAAAAGTAATTATTTCAAACTTAAATAAATGCCATTTTTCAATACCTAGAAGAATTGACATCTATTATGTTCCAAAAATGACCATTACCTGATGAATGTTTATTTACTTTTTATAATTTTATAAAGGACCAAAACTTTTATGTATTAAAAAAAAAAGGGTAGTCAATGTCTACTTACTTTTTATGATTTTAAAAAGGACCAAAACTCCTATATATTAAAAAATAAATGAGTTTAAAGAAATTTGAATTTTGAATTCAAAGATAAAAGCTATCAATCTTCACTACTTTGTCAAATATAAGTTTAATTATATTTTATGAAGACTAATATTACCTATAAATAAATTTGATGAATTCTTAATTATAAATTAAATAAATTTTGCAATAAAAAATCATAAATATTAATAAAATATTTTTGTAAACAATAAATTTAATTATGTACAATAAAAGACTTGAAGATTAAGTTTTTAAAGCTTATTATAAAATAAAATAATTTTATTTTTTCTAAATTAATCTAAAAATAAATAAAAAATATTAAAATATAATACATACTAAAAATAAAGTTATTTTCAAGCCCACAAGTAAATTTTTATTATTTAATATTAAATAATAAAATAAATTTTCATAAAGAATTCTAAATTTATATTATAACTTGTGAGAATTCACAAAAATATATAATTTTTAAACAATAAATACTGAGAATTATATTCACCAAATAAGAAATTCATTTTCATCAAATTTTGAAATAAAATGAATTACTACAAATAATTCTAAATTCATATATACTCAAATGAATTTTAATTATTACATTTGTTTATAAAGACAAGAATTATGTTATAGTAAAAAAAAATATTTAAATGATAATTGATGACTATATATAGAAAATAATTTTTGACTTTTGTTGGAAACTATTTTTTATAATTAATATAATTATTAATACCTTTTTATTTTTTTTCATTAATTTAAGAATAATTAGAGAACAAGAAGATGTTTATAATGGGTTTCAAAAAAACTCATTTTTTGTAATCTTATTTGAATTAAATATTATTTAAAATACTTTTAGACTTATTATTATTTATCATTTGAATACCAACATCTATTTAACTTATAATTAATAGTTCATATAATTGATTTATAGGGTATATATGTTAGGCTTCATAAAATGTTAAGTATTCTTAAGATAGTCAAGTGGTGAAGATAGATAGTTTTTATTTTTGAGGTTAAGGGTTTAAATCTCTTTAAACTCATTTTTTTTTTTATTTTGCTTTCAATTCTTTAAAGGTTAAATTGTCAAAACCATTTATTATCAAGGATACAAATTGTCAAATCATGTAAAAAAATTTAAAAATAACAGAAAGTTTCTAATAACAAGAGAGTTTAGTTTCTAATAACAAGAGAGTTTTCTTTCTTTTTGAAACGATGGAGAGCTAGTGAACATTAACGGTATTGGTTTGTTTCCTATTCCAATTGAACAAATATTGCACAAGCTCTTATGTCAGTTGTGTAAGTTGTGGGTTATAATTTAATTCGTTTAAACATTATATAATTGTAAAATTTGTATGCATTACCTATATATGCCGAGGGCATGCCTCATTATTTGAACTTAAAGAATACATCAAACAGAAAATTTTGGATTTATTTCATGCTTTTTCTTTCGTTAGGAATCAAAATTATGATAAGATTTTTGGTTTAAGTTTGATTTGATCATATTTTTCAAATGTACAAGGGTTTAATTATGACATCCTTTTCATATTTAAAATTGATTTTAATATTAATATTAGATATTTACCTATCGGTTTAAGGTCGTCGGTGATTGGAACTTTTTATGTTAGGAAATGAAAATTTATTTCTGGGTCTTAGAAAAACAGTTATAGTTTTAGAGAAGATATTGGAAACGCTGAAGATAAGATATATAGGCTGGTTGTTGGCTATAGAAACCATAAAAAGTTAAAAATTGGCCAAAATAAAAAATTGCTCCAAAGTTTGTGTTTATTACCGCCACCAAAACAAAGCTACTGCCTTGGAATGTAGGAACTGTATTCTCCTCTCGTGGGAGTAGATATACTCCTTTACAAATAATATGGGGTGTTTGTATTGACTCGTTGGTCTAAAATATATATGATACCAACCCTAAAATTAATAGTACTGAAACATTTATTTATTTTTTTAAACTTAATTGTATGTTAGATGATCAATGCTTATTGAATTGTTGACTGTCGGCAAACCAGATGCATTATTATTGATGATTAATAAAAGCTGCTGGTGATATTTATGGGACTTAAGCCATATTTTACTCGTTGAATTATTAGAATATTCTTCTAGGGTTCACATTACGGTATATATTTCGGTTTAAGGTTTGAAAGGCATCTTCTGCTTTGCAGTTCTGCAATTGAAATAAGTGATTCCACCTTGACTAGAGGACAAAACCAAAAATCGGAAGACATGTTGGAGATAGCCTTTCTCCAATAATCCGGCATCCTTTATAAAATTGGGTGACCAGCTTTCAATAGTTAAGTCATAGAAACTCTAGCACTTTCTCATCTTTATATGCAACATGGAGTACGGATTTCCTTCGTTTTCAATCATTTTCACCTTCCTGCTTTTTGTTCTCGTGATTTTGAAAACATGGAAGCAACCAAAACGCATTCACTCAACTTTAAATTTACCCCCAGGACCATTTAAGCTGCCTCTGATAGGAAATTTACACTTGCTTGTTGGATCTCTGCCCCATCACCGCCTGAGAGACTTGGCCCTCAAATATGGACCCTTGATGCACGTTAAATTTGGTGAAGTACCGCATATTGTCATTTCTTCACCCGAAACTGCAAAAGAAATTTTGAAAGGCCATGACATCAACTTTGCTCAAAGGCCCCGTCTGATTGCTGCAAGGATCGCGACCTACAATTATACAGATATTGCATTTGCACCATATGGAGAATACTGGAGACAATTGCGAAAAATATGTACACTGGAGCTGCTAAGTCTCAAACGTGTGCAATCATTTCGATCAATCAGGGAAGAAGAGGTTTCAAATCTCATCAGATCTATTTCTTCAAGCGCAGGATCCACACTCAACTTTACTAAGAAGGTGTTTTCCTTAACAAATGACATCACTGCAAGGGCGGCTTTTGGTGGTAGATGCAAAGAAAGAGAATTATTCAAAGACATAGCCCAGAGAATGATAGAGCTGGCAAGCGGTTTTAGTCTCGCGGATCTGTTCCCTTCAATAAAATTGCTTGAGGTGCTCAGTGGGATAAGTTCTGAACTTGAGGGACTGCGTCAAGAGGCGGATAAGATTGCTGAAAACATCATCCATGAACATAGAGACTTCAAAGCATTGGGAAAGAGTATAGGTGAGTGTGAAGCAGATGATCTTATAAATGTTCTTCTGAATATTCAGGAAAATGGAGACCTTGAATTTCCCTTAACGACTGAGAACATCAAAGCAATTATAATGGTAGGTTTACTGTTATATTTTTATATAAGCATAGATCAATTATTGCCCAATTTCTTTTAACTATTTATACAATTGTTTTTTACTCATTTGAATCCTGCTACAGGACATGTTTGTTGCTGGAAGTGAGACGTCGTCCTCAACGGTTGATTGGGCAATGTCGGAAATGCTGAAGAACCCAAGAGTACTCGAAAAGGCACAATTGGAGGTAAGGAAAGTCTTTGACAGAAAAGGAAATGTTGATGAAACAGGCCTTCATGAATTAGAATACTTGAAGTTAGTTATCAAAGAAACTCTGAGGTTACATCCTCCTGTTCCTCTGCTAATACCAAGGGAATGTAGAGAGAGTTGTCAGATTTTCGGATATGATGTTCCTGTGGGATCCAAAATAATTGTAAACGCATGGGCAATTGGAAGGGATCCAAGGTACTGGACTGAAGCTGAGAGCTTCTATCCCGAGAGATTCCTTGATCTTTCAGTTGATTATAAGGGAAATCATTTTGAATTTATCCCATTTGGCGCTGGAAGGAGGATGTGTCCTGGCGTGTCTTTTGGTCTTGCTAATGTTGAGCTTCCACTTGCTCACTTGCTCTACCATTTCAACTGGAAGCTCCCAAATGGAATGAAGAACAGAGATATAGACATGACTGAGACTTTTGGTGCAACAGTCAGAAGGAAAAATGAATTGCATTTAATTCCCATTCCTTATAATCCTCCTGTCAGAGAACAAGACAGCAATTGCAGTGAATATATGATATCAAATGTTATTTCCTACGTAAATGAATAAATTAGTGCTCAATCTAATATGTGATATTAGATGATGTTAATTGCCTTTATTGTTTCGGCTTATGCCCGTATGCATATATATGTTTCTTATATATATATAGATATGTGCCTTTTCTTTTCTGACGTACCTTTTTTCTAATTTCTCTTGCTTAAAAAGATTGTCCCACTAAATTCATTGCTTCTGCAAATCTCCAGTATTTCTGCGTAGTGGCTGTCATTTATTCACTAGAAACCACCACAGAAATAATGAAGAACCGTGTGTCACGACTCGATTTTTTGAAATCGTACGGCCTTAGACACTTGTTAGTGTTCAGCAGCTTACAAGACCCTAATAATTAAAGAAAGAGATGAAGAAGAATGAACACCAAGTGTTTGAGAAAATGCTCTCGTATTTTATTACTAAAGAGAGATTACAAAGCTATAGAACAATAAACTATGAGTATTTCTATAATTTGGAGGATGGTTTCTCAAATGAGAACACCACCTATTTATAGCTAAAGCTATATACAATGGACGGTTAGGATTAACTCTAATCCAATGGTCCACATCTAAAGAGGAGAATATGCTAAGGAATATTTCAAAGATACCAACTACCAAGAGAATATCTCATAGAATATGCATTTTCTAGAAAACTCCTCCACCTACCACACACATGTGACATTAACCCAAATCCATTGGGCCTTCTAGAAGCTCTAGCCCATTTAACCCAAAATGGACTAAGTACTCACTTGGTGGTCCTGTCGCGCGCCAAATGTTCGAGTAATTGCTTGAGAATATTTAGGGCGTAACATTCTCCCCCACCAAATTCACGCGACGCCTTCGTCTCGTCTTCGCTAGAACTTGCGCACCCTATTCTGCAAACTCTGGCTGTGCGCTCTCGTGTCCTAAGCATGTTTTCCCCTCAGGCAACCCTTTCCACTCAACAAAGTACTCAAGGCTTGTCCTGAGTTCCTCACCTTTGTCATGGCGTGTGGAAATCCCCAAAGGTTCCCGATTGTGTGGCTCAAATTCTGCATCTCCGGTACCTTCACGGTACTGCTTCCAACAGCTTGCGGAATGCACCTGATGTCGCCACTGCCGCTGTCTCGAAGGTAACTCCACCTTGTGCGAGACGTTGCCAACTCTCTTGGCAATCAACCTTGGCCCCTCGTCCCCACGATCAAGGCCCTTGTGAAGTGGGCGTGCTGACTTGCGTTGTGGTGGAAGTATCGTCTCCATCACCAAGTCCCTCGCACTCTGCTTGACACGCCGCTGCTTGTCTTCGACCCACTCCTTGTGCTGAAACTGCACATCATGTAACACCTTGGACTTTTGGATGACACCCGCATCCAACAACTCCTCGAGCTGCCCCTGCAACTCTTCCATCTCCAATGGAGGCGTCAACCCAATAGTTGGAAGCGTAATCTCAAGCTCCAACTTGCCCTCAATTACATCTCTTGAAGGTGGTTCTTCCGGTATGGCAGTAGGCTTGACCCCATTGTGCTCCCTGAACACTTCTGCAACAACCTTCGGTATTTCATCCTTGCCCCCATTTGTCGCATCATCCACCCCTGTTGTTGAGGCTGAATGTAACCCTCCTTTGTGCCTAGCATCTACCCTTAGTTGCATTGCGGAAAGGACCTTGGCGTTTGGCATGGGTCGCCCACCCTTGGGCATGTCTACCGTCGGTATCATTCGAGGCCCTCCTTCCAAAATACACATATAGTTGTGTTGAGGAAGTAACACCACATTGTACTGTCATAAGAACTCCATACCTAGCACCACATCAAAATCATCGAGAGGTGCTACCGAGAAGTTTACCTCACCGTGCCATTTGCCAATGTGAATTTCAGCTCCACGAACCACCCCATCTAGCGGCTTGGCTCTTGCATTTACGGACTTGAGGTATCCCTCTCCTTTCTCTACATGAAGGCCCAAGCGTTCCACTTCCGCAGGCTTAATGAAGTTGTGCGCAGCCCCCGTATCAACTAACACTTGAGTCTTGATGCAATTGACATAGGCTTCAATGTACATGAGCGCCGTTCCCGTTGGCGTATCGGCACGCCGCTTGGCTTTGAGGGAATTGAACAGTTGCATACAACCCATACGACTCTGTTCGCCCCCGTATTGTGCCTCATACATTGCATTGAAAGCCTTCTTTTTCGGACAGTCCTTTACCCAATGATCCCCATCGCAGAGAAAACAGTTAGACTTCGGACCATTACCTCTATGGCTGTTGCGTTTCTGTTCCTTCCACTTGGGCGGTTTGTCTTTCTCCTCCTTGCTCTCCGGAGGCTGAGACTCCTTGGCTTCGCCACCCTTGCTGTGATTGGGTTTAGAATTCTTGGACTTTCCCGAATCCCCCATGCGGTAATCCATGAGCGTCTCCGCCATTGTAAGGGGGTCGGATATATTCTGCACTCCACGCTGCTTCAACTTATTGGCAGCCCAGGATTGTAACCCGTTCAAGAAATTGAACAACAAGTCCTCCTCACTCATGTTGCGAATCTACAACATCAACAAAGAGTACTCCTCCACTTACTCCCCAATGGACTTTGTTTTTTTCAACTCCTTCAACCGCTTGCGAGCGTCATGCGCCACATTCTCCGGATAGAATTGGCGTTTTAACTCCCATTGCAATTCCTCCCATGTGTCTATGGTGCAGGTACCCTTGCGAATCTCCTCGCTTTTCCTACGCCACCACAAAATTGCATGATCGAAAAGGTATAAAGTTACGGTACCTACCTTGTGTTTGTCCTGCACGCCCATAGCGCCGAAATACCTCTCCATTTGCCAAAAGAAGTTGTCAAGCTCCTTGGCATCCCGTCTGCCGCTAAACTCCTTCGGTTTAGGGGCTTCGACCCTTGGTGCAGCCACCGCAGTTTGAGTAGCTACGCCATTAGCGACCGCTCGCTTGCACAACACCACATCCTCCTTGACATCTTCAAACCCTTTCGTAGCTCTTCTACTTGGGCTTGAACTTTGTCTATGGTGTTGTAAACCTTCTCCTGAAAAGCCTTGATCCAGTCCCGTTGCTTGACAGCATGCTCGTCAATGGAGCTTTCGATTAGGGAGCGCAGCTCTTCACCTTGAGTATCGAGGCCTACCTCGACATTCTAGACTTGCTCCTCCAACTCCCCAAGGCGGTCCGTCGCCTTGCTCACAGCACCACCGAGCTTCATAACTATGTCCCCTAGATCATGGTTCGGATCAACGAACTTTTCTGGCGAAATACTCCCATGTCTCCTAGCTTTGGGGTCTCTACCCTTCCCTTTAGTAATCCCCGATGATCCAGCAACTCCCTTCACCATCTTCTTTGAACCCGCTCTGATACCACTTGTCACGACCCGATTTCTTGAAACCGTGCGGCCTTAGACACTTGCCAGTGCTAAGTAGCCTACAAGACCCCAATAACCAAAGAAAGAGATGAAGAAGAATGCACACCAAGTGTTTGAGAGAATGCTCTCGTATTTTATTACTAAATAGAGATTACAAAGCTATAGAACTATAAGCTATGAGTATTTCTACAATTTGGAGGATGATTTCTCAAATGAGAACACCACCTATTTATAGCTAAAGCTATATACAATGAACGGCTAGGATTAACTCTAATCCAATGGTCCACATCTAAAGAGGAGAATATGTTAAGAAATATTCCAAAGATGCCAACTACCAAGAGAATATCTCATGGAATATGCCTTTTTTAGAAAACTCTCCCACCTACCACACACATGTGGCATTAACCCAAATCCATTGGGTCTTCTAGAAATTCTAGCCCATTTAATCCAAAATGGACTAAGTACTCCCTTAGTGGTCCTGTCGCGCGTCAAATGTTCGAGTAATTGCTTGAGAATATTTGGGGCGTGACACATGGCATTGATTTTACTCAATGGCCTCTTGTCCGTGCAGCAGGTTGATGAATGCCAAGGTAAAATTAACGAATGCCATGATATATTTTGTTATGTGGCATTATGTTTAAATTCTGACCATAGATGAAGTTTTTGTTAAAAGAAAATAGAAGATTGGTGATTAAAAATTATGGAATAGAAAGACTGTTATATCAAAATCTTATGGTTTTAAAATTTAAAAAAAAAAATTAGACTAATAATATAATAAAAGTTCAAGCTCAACACCAAAGATTAAGCTCTTTTAAAGCTTAAATCCTTTTAATTTTTCATGAAATCCAACACCTCAGACACATTTATATATAAGCAAAAAAATTTAATTAGATTGATGATATTACTTATAAAAGCTTCAACATTCTTTTTTTACGTTAATTTTTTCTGTCTAAAACCTCAAACATTTAAGTTTCTTTCTAATTAAAAAGATTTTAATGCTTTGGGGTTCTAAATCATTTTTAACACATCACTTTTCAAATCATTTGCACTAAATTACTCATAACTTTCAATAAAAATTAAGAAAATTTTTCATAAAATTTACCTTGAATTCTTTTGCTTCCCCTCCCTTCTTGACTTTTAACTTTCCACTGTTTTTCTTAAAAGATATTTACACCTTGTTTATTTTAAAAGATAAACATAGAATTAGACTCATTTTTAGTCCAATCTTATTTTTGGACTTAAAAAACACTCTAGAATAGAAGTATATTTTAAACGTTATTTTTTTAACAATAAAAATTAATAGATGTATTTGAAAAAAGAAATTTATAAACTAGTTGAATATTTCAACAAAATTTTAAGGACTAAATTGAACTTTTCTTTGTACTACCATATTTCATGCATTTGATGCAAGTATACAGAGATGTAGTCCGGGCTAGTCCACTCATCAAAATTTCGTACTAAGTCCTCATTCCGGTATTTGAAGTAAGTATAAAGAGATGTCAGGTTTTGGACCATTTAGGTTTCTGTTCTTCGGGGTGCGCTGTTACCATAATTCTGGTACGCATAGATTTTGATTCCTCCGAAAGAGGATATGGATAAGGGAATGGGCGACCATTGCTCCGATGTGACTACACAATTGATTTAACATTTTAATATTATTTTTATGATCACGAACTTTGTATACGTCATTGATAACTAAATAATATTTATAAGATCATAAATTATATAAATTTAATGTCAGATGATGTCTGATGATAAAAATTAGTTAACTACCTGTTGCAGGAAGCTATTAATAATGGAACAAGTTGACATTTTTGAGTCGGTATTAATTTGGTATACCCAACCAATCTTCGAACAAGTTCGTATTATTTAATCGAGGGAAGACTAACTAATTTAATAGCGGAAAAAAAATAAAAGATAAAAGTTGAAGCTTTATATTTTGTTTCCTCAAAAGTTTTGCCAGGCATCGTCTGCTGTGCTATTTTTCTCTCCTTGTACTTTATCTTTTTCACCTTCCTATTTTATGTCCTGATAAAACTGAGAAAATGGAAGCATTCCAAAAACAATCACTCAACTCCAAATCTACCACCAGGACCATGGAAGCTGCCTTTGATTGGAAATATGCACCTGCTTGTTGGCTCTTTGCCCCATCGCTGCCTTAGAGATTTGGCCAAGAAATGTGGCCCGTTGATGCATCTTCAACTTGGTGAAGTGTCACATATTGTCATCTCTTCACCACGAATTGCAAAAGAAGTTATGAAAAACCATGACATTAGCTTTGCACAAAGGCCTTTTCTCCTAGCAGCAATTATCATTACTTCCAATTTTACAGACATTGAATTTGCACATATGGAGAATGATAAGCATAATGAAACACAAATGAAATATTTTTATTAATACAATAAATACAAAATTTATAATAACAACACAATATTCTCGACTCAACATTCATACATTCTTTATTGAACTTATTATTTGCTCAACTCTCTAACATTCTTAATTCTCAACAATTGATCAAATACTTGATCAACTCTTTATTCTTATTTGTTTGCTTGTAAAAATAAAATAAGGGAGGGGGAGTATTTATACTTAGTTCCAATAAACAAAATCATACAAATAAAATATTGTAAAAATTTATTAACTACATAAGTTTATAATACTTATCTCCTTAATCATCAACTCCAAAATATCTTACCTAATTTAAAATTTTCAAAAATTGAGCTTGTAAATATTTAGACTTAATCTTGGGTTTGATGTTGTAATTTTAACACTCCCCTTCAACACTAATTTTCGTTCTTCTAACCACGTTAAGTTGTCTACGAAACTTTTCAAACTTATCAACACCCAAGTTTTTTGTGAATAAATCAGTCACTTGATCTTTTATTTTAACATACAACAACTCAATTTCTTTTTGTAGAACTTTCTCTCGGATAAAGTGATAATATACCTCCACATATTTTGTTCTTACATGTAAAACTGAATTTTCTGCCAAACAGATTGCTGATTGATTATCATAATATATTGACACTTTATAATCTCTTGGCTAATGTAAATCTTTCATTAATTGCATAAACCATGTACTTTCTTGAGTTGTCATTGTTGCTACTCTATACTCAGCTTCAATAGTTGACAATGATACAGTCAGTTGCCTTTTACTGCACTAAGAGACTGTTCCTGAACCAATCTTGAAAAGATATTAGTGGTCAAATATCGTTTGTCATGGTCTCCAGCATAGTCAGTATCACAATAGCCAACTATATTACAATCTTGGTTTTTCTTATAGAAGAGACCATAGTCAATTGTACCTCTAACATATTTTAATATTCGTCGAACTACTTATAAGTGAGGTTTCTTAGGATTTTGCATGTATCAACTTATTACTCTAACTGCATAAGAAATGTCTAGTTAAGTTAATGCCAAATAGATGAGACTTCCTACTAGTTGTCGATACATAGTTTCATATTCTAAATCATTTCTTTCATGACTGCACAACTTGGCATTGGCTTCCAGCGGTGTTGAGATAGGCTTGCATTCTAGCATCCTAAACTTCTGCAATAAATCTTTGATATATTTTTGTTGTCCTAGAAAAATCTCTTTTACTGTCCGAATGACTTTTAGCCCAAGAAAATGCTTAAGTTGTCCAAGCTCTTTCATCTAGAAGAGAACCGCAAAATTCTCTCTTGTTGGACAAATCTCTTCTTCATTATCTCTAGTGATGATTAAGTCATCCACATATGCTAGCACAATTACAAGTTTCTTTCCATACAATGCTTTTCTCAATTTACACATATAATCAGGATGAACTTTACTCTTAATTTACACGTCCATTTACCACAATATCCAACCTTTGCTAGCTGCCAGTGCAAGTAAAACTCGTACTGTGGTGATCTTAGCTATTGGACTAAACATTTCATCATAGTCTAGCCCATACTATTGAGAATATTCTCGAGCTACCAACCGAGCTTTATATGTAATATCCAATCCCTATTAGTAGTATTGGCATCTAAATTTCGGTATAAACTAATAAAGACACCGTAGGATTATCTGATTTTAACCCTATTAGAAATATTTTTTTTATAGTGCGTGTGAGAGATATTATATCTAATTTGATAATTTCACACTCGATCGGAGTATCGGACGACCCTAGAATATTTTTGACAATTTTCTCTATTGGCTTGGAAAAGAAAATTCTAATTTACTACATGAATTTTCATTTAAGGGTTATGTATGGAACAAGCCTTTGTTGAGAAACATAATCCATATATTAGAGAATGGACTAATTAGAAGAAATCTCATGGATTGCCAAGTTGGAAATACTAGTTAGTTCTTTGGACTATTCTAACTAGATAGTTACAAATGAACCAATTACATACTTAGTTTCCAACTAATGGCAAATTAGTAATTTAGAGTAAGTTGAGGGCAAAATAGTCAATTGATGGATAACTATATATATGTTGGAAGTGTGTAGATTTTTTAAGAGAACAAAAAGTAAACATTTAGGGCAAAAGAGAGCAAAATTCGTGCAAGGGGTGGAGGTGCTGCTACGGTGAAATTTTAATTTTTTTAAAAATACTTTTTCATGCTTAATCAAGCCAAAATAAGGTTACATACCAATTCCTAAGCTCAATTGAAGCCTCTATTAGTAAAAATTCAAGAAAAAGAGGTAAGAAAAGTATTATTTTGTGAAATTTATAAGTAAGCTTTTAAGATTGCTTCAATTGATGTTCTTGTGTGTATTCTTGGTTTAGATTGAGTTGAATTCTAGTGTGGAGCTTGAAGGAGTCATCAATTTGAAGAAATTGACAAGGTAAGAATTAGGGTTTTGTGTACTTTGAATGTAAAGACTTCAATTAGTTGTAATGAGGGCATTAGAATAAAATTGGCTTGATTTTGATGTAATTGGAACAAGAAATTGAGAAAAGAAATGTGTTGGAACATAGGGTGAAATTCTGCCACTTTAGGGAAGTTAGGGATTGAGTGGTGTTTTGATTGAGTTGTTGTGTATAAATGGTGCCTTATATACGTTGAATGTATATGGTTGATGGAAAAACCAAAAATGAGGAAAATGGGACATAATTGTCTATTTTAGAAAAGTGAAGGGCAATTATGTCCAACCAAGTTATAAGGCGTTTAATAATTTTCAGGGCGCCGGGTGATGAGTTAGATTAAATGACTCCATAAATGAAAATCGAGAAATAGTATGCATCCAGGCTTTGTATGCCGATTAGGGCGTTTAGTAGTTAAATGAGATTCTAGCATTCGATTTGGTTCTAAATGTCATTTATGGCGCGTAGGTAAAGAAAACCGAGAGCGGTAATGGGAGCAGAAATTTGGAGCAAAATTGAGCGCAGAGCGGTTGTGAGTGAAAATCTGCCATTTCTTTTATCTTTCGTTTATTATATTTTCGCATAATGAAAATGTATATTTTATGAGCTTTCAATGCATAAACATGATTTATGATCTTGATATGTATCCATAGATATGCATTTACATGTTCGGTTTAGAAAACAGTTTTAAAATTACTACATTCGTTTTAAAGGTCATTGGTAACCTCAGATTATAGTGGTGGTGATTGTATTAAACTCGACCGGTATATCCCGTGCACATAGGCAAGTCATGAGGTGTGTCACTAACTCCGAGAAGTCGCGATGTCGAGTCATGTGAATCTTTTTATGTGTACGGGGTATTGTCTTGCTATATGTATGCAATGTAGGATTCCTCTGCATAGCCAGTGAGATGTCTTGAGATGTCATTGTGGGTGCTGCTAGTTGAGGTGCCCCATGACCTACTCACGTGTGCAGTGCTAGTTAAGTTGTTGCATGAGTATAGAGCTTTAGGGTGACCATTGGTACAGTTTAGAAAGAAAATGGCCGAGCGAGGACTTTACTAGTTTTCGATTTACCGATAGCATTTATGCATTTATATGCACACGGCGGTTATTGTGTTAAACAGATTTTGGATATTGTTTTTCAAAGATGTAGATAAAACTCGCTCGGCAAGATTTCATCAGCATATGATAGTAGAAACCGTTTTACAGCTTTACATCAGTTTTAGAAGCATGATTTATGTATGTACTTTAAAATTTACTATCTATGCATAATGTTATTTTATTTGAAATCTTAATTGCACTCACTCAGCTCATTTAGCTCACTCATTTTATATTTTATGTTTTCTAAACCCCTTTCCAAGTGCAGGTCTCCGTACGCAAGCTGCTGATTCTCCTATTGCCGAGTAGTGGGCCAAATTTGAAGATCATTTTTGTATATGTAAATGTGCTAAATAGTACCATTTACTTCCTGCATAATAGTTGTAAGCATGTATATTTGTATGTATGTTTTGAACAAATAAGAAGAGATTACGATATTATGATGATCGTTTTTGGTTTTTATGAGTATGCTCGTTTTGTGATTCAAATAAAAGTATTGAGTTGTGTTGGATTTGATTTGGAAAGGACCGGAGGTCCGAATTGGTAGTATTGAGAAGTGTTTGAAATAGAAGTGAAATTTTTTTGCAAGTTTTATATGAATTTTTTAAAAAACAGAGGAAACTCTGCCCGTTTGTTTTTTAAAATCAAGATGTCATTTTCATATATATTACAAGATTTTCTCAATAATAGCAAGAACTAAAAAGGGGTTTGCCTCGTGAAAATTTCTCAACTTACCCGGTTATATTCTGAGGAACTTTCGTCGAGGTACCCGACAGGGCCGCTGGGACCTATAGTAGAAGGTCTCAGAGCGGGTTCTATCATTATACCTCTCCATCGATCCATCAGGACGTCTTTTGATCTTATACACCCACTTACAAGATATAGGTTTCACATCCTTTGACTTTGGCACTAAATCCTAAGTTTAATTTTACTTCAGCACTATGATTTCTTCTTCCATAACTTTAATCCATTCACAGCTCTGTGATGCTACTTCAAAAGTCTTGAGTTCCTTAACACTTTTCTCTTTCTCCACAGCTGTATTAGTATATTTGGATTAGGCTTTCGTATTCTTATTCATCTGCGAGGATAAGATTGAGGGGCTGTAGGTTATACTCCTTCATATTTGGCCTCCGTTGTTGGTTGTTGCTAAGGACTTTGAGTTGTCTCTTACTCGGTGTTCTCATCACTGCTTCCATCATCAAGTTCTTCTTGGCTCAGTTGAATTTCAACAATTTGCTCATTTATCTTTTGTTGTAGTCATTCTTTTATTTTGTTTGAATCTAGAAGTTTCTCTTTTTGTGGCAACCACTGTGAAGATACTTTATCAAACACCACATTCCTTGATGTGTAGCATCGTCCACTAGTAGGGTTATAACATTTCCATTCTTTATGCTAGTTATTAAATCCAACCAAGATACTCATAATTTCCTTTTTGTCGAATTTGTTTCTCAAGTGATTTGGCACAAACAAATGGCATATACAACCAAATACTCGAAAATGACCCATTATAGGTTTCATATCCCACAACTTCTTAAAGGGTGATATGAACCCTAACCTTGATTACGAAAGCCTATTAATCATAGAGGTTGCAGTCTTTATTCCTTCAGCCTAAAATCTTCCTGGTACATTTTTCACTTGAACATACTTCTACAAATCTCTACAAGATGTCGATTCTTCCTTTTTGTAACATATTTTGTTGTGGCATGTTGGCACATGTGAATTGATGGCGTATCTTATTTTTACGAAGGTATTGTAAGAACTCATCGGAGATATATTCTCCTTCATTATCTGTGCGGAGACAATGAATCTTTCTTTTAACTTCTCCTTCAGGTATTTCTTTAAATTCCTTTAACTTCAAAAAAGTATCTAATTTTTTCTTCATAAAGAAAATCCATACATACCTCGAGAAGTCATTGATAAATGTCACCATGTACTGCATGCCACTAATTGATTCGATCTTGATGGGTCTAAACACATCAGAGTGAACCAACTCTAATGGTTCATTAACTCTAAACTTTAACTCCTTATATGGTAGTTGATGTGCCTTGGCATACTGACATCTCACATATACTGTATTCACTCTCACATCAAGTTAAGGTAGACCCTTAAGCATTGCCTTGTTCATTATCACTTTTAGCTTATGATAACTTACATGTCCTAATCGTGTATGCCATAAATCTATTGTCTCATTCTTTTGAGTATTGTCTATATAAGTTAACTCTGCTGATAGTATATAGACTGACTCTAGTCGTTGTCCTTCTATTGTTGGTGTTCCCATGATTTTTAAATATTGGTACACCTTAACATCTTGTAGACTGAATAAGACATAGTGTTCAGAAGATGTTGACTATAATAATGACAATAGATTCTTTTTCATGTTAGGGACATGATAGACATCTTGAAGTGTGACCTTGTTAGGACTGTAACGAGGCGTAAGAATTGTGTTACCGATGTGAGCTATAGGCAATCTTGAGTTGTTGGCTGTCACCACCATACAACTTCTTTTGTACTTAGTCATATCTTATAGTTTTCTTCATCACCAGTCATATAATTTGAACATCCTGAGTTGACGATCCAATAATTTTTATAATCAATTCATTTAGGTATTATCACTGATAGTGATAAGTCTTCTTCTTTTATAGCAACAGATGGTTCAGCATCCGACTCATCTTCACTTTTTCGTTTTGAGTTTGATGTGATAGTATTACCCTCAGCAGAATTTTTCTTGGACCAACAATCTTTTGCCATGTGTCTGATTTTTCCATAATTGTAGTATTTTGCTTCAAACTTTTTTTTTTGTTTGAACTGATTACCATTGCTGCGAGTCCTCCATGCTTCCTCTATTTGTGAGCTACCTTCTTGGTGATGATTTTTTATCTTTTCGTTATCTCCTTTAGATCCTCAACCAGCACGTTGTTTAAATCGACCTTTCCTTTTGTTGATGTAGAGTGCTTCTTCATCATCTTTTAATGAGACCCCACCTATTTGCTTGGTAATCACTTCTTGATCAAGAAGTAAAATTTTAAATTCAACAAGAGATGATTAGGTTGGCCAGCCTTGTACAACAGTAATAAAACTTCTGTACTCCGGCTTTAAACCATCGATAATAATTTTTTTAATCCTAGTTTTAGCAATAGCAGTGACAGGATCTAACTCAGATATTTCGCGACATAAAGACTTTACCTTTGTGAAGTATTGGTTGATCATAATGTTGCGTTGTACAATTAACAATAGTTCATTCTCTAGAAGTTATAGTTGCGTGTTATTTTTCTTTGAGAAGAGTGATGCGTCCCATCTTTATTTGGCGTCTTAGCTTTCTTTATGTGCTCTAACATTTCATCTTCAACTGTGGTCTTAATGATGAACATAGCCATACCAGTTTTTACCTTCCACTTCTTTAAAGTGGTTTTGTCTGTTAGTTGCTTCACTTTATTCCTGCCAACGACCTTTCAAAGATATTGGCCTTAAAGGTAAGACTCTATCAACGTTGCTCATGTATTATAATTTTGGTTGTTGAGCTTTTTAATTCCTCAAACTACTTGAATATCTCTCATTATGCCTGCAAGACTTCAATAATGCTAGATAAACTTGATCTCAAACTGTAAACTTGTAGAGTTTCAAACTCTTCACAACTCAAATAAAACTCCACTAAGGTCAATATCTGACCGTCTCGCTGTTACTCTTAATAGCACTTCCACCAGCACTATAGTAACAATGTCTATGTGTTTATTTATATGAATTATACACTAAAAAAGTTCCCAAGAAAGACTAAAGGGATCACAACGGTCTCACTTAAAATCTAGACTCCTTAGGCAACATTAACTTTTTTGACAGAACTTTTCTAAACATGCACCATTCATACAACTATACTTGGCTCTGATATTGGTACCGTATATTTGAACAGTAACAGAATGAACAGTACTTTGACTATTGTTCTACACCCCGAACAACTTGACTTTGATACCAATTATTAAGCATAATGGAGCACAAATGGAATACTTTTATTAATACAATAAATATAAAACTTACAATACAAATTTTAGAAACTCTCAAGCTTTCTTACTTACAATACAAAACTCACACACTCTTTGTTGAACTTATTATTTGCTCAACTTTCTAACACTCTTAATTCTTAACAATTGATTAAATACTTGATCAACTCTTTATTGTTAACTTATTTGCAAGAAACACTAATTTTGGGGTGGGGAGGGGGGGGGGGGGGGGGGGGGGGGTGGAAAGGGAGATATTTATGCTTAGTCCAATAAACTAAAATTACACAAATAAAATATTATAAAAATTTATTAACTATATAAGTTTGTCATACTTATCTCTTTAATCATCAATTTCAAAATATTTTATCTAACTTAAAAATTTTAAGAATTGAACTTGTAAATATTAAATTTAATTTTGAACTTAGTATTATAATTTTAACAAAAAATACTGGATACAGCTGTGAAACATTTGTACACTATAGCTGCTAAGTTCAAAATGCGTGCAATCATTCCGATCAATCAGAGAAAAAGAGTTATCATATCTCATTAGTTATTTTTCCAAATGCAGGATTGCTAGTCAACTTTTCAAAGATGGTATTTTCGTTAATAAATGGCATAACTACAAGGGTGGCCTTCGGTAAGAGATGCGAAGACCAAGAAGCTCTAATAACAGTTATTCACAAAACAATGGAGTTGATAGGAGGTTTCAGTCTGGCTGATGTGGTCCCTTCGATTAAATTACTGGCTGTGCTGAGTGGCATGAAGTCTGAACTAGAAAAATTGCATTCAGGAAATAGATAAAATTCTTGGAAATATTATCAATAAGCACAAAGTGTGCAAGCCAACAGAAAATAGTGAAGCAGATGATCTTGTACATGTGCTTTTAAATATTCAAGATTATGGAGATCTTGATTTCCCGTTAACAACTGATAACATTAAAGCGATCATAC
Source organism: Ailanthus altissimus (assembly GCA_946807835.1). NCBI lineage: Eukaryota > Viridiplantae > Streptophyta > Magnoliopsida > Sapindales > Simaroubaceae > Ailanthus > Ailanthus altissimus. Next base: position 25,422,241 of record OX327704.1, on the reverse strand, counting down.
TGGTAAATGAGTTTATATTTTCATATGCATAGTCTCATAGTTTTACTTTTAATGAAATATTAATCCTGTTTTAACCCAACTTTTATGTTGTATGAACAAACAAGCTAGCGTTCTTAGTACATCAATTTATTATATTTAAGTTAAAGATTGAACAGAACTATATGCCTCATTACCAAGTTTGCAATTACCTATTTCAAGATATGTTTTTTGCTGAAAGTGACACATCATCTGCAGTGATAGAATGGGCAATGTCAGAAATGCTCAGAAACCTGAGAATGATGGAAAAGGCACAAGCAGAGGTTAGGAAAGTCTTTGATAGAAAACGAAATCTTGATGAATCAGGCCTTCAAGAGTTGCAATACTTAAAACTAATTATCAAAGAAACTCTAAGGTTACACCCTCCTATTCCTTTGCTACTCCAAGAGAATGCAGAGAGATCTGTAAGACTAATGGATATGATTTACCTTTGGGATCCAAAGTGATTGTTAATGCATAGGCAATTGGTAGAGATCCTGAAAATTAGACCGAACCTGAGAGCTTTATTCTAGAGAGGTTTCTTGATTATTCCATTGACTATAAAGGAACTAATTTGGAGTACATCCCATTTGGTGCTTGAAGGAGGATGTGCCCTGGAATATCATTTGGTCTGACCAATGTTGAGTTTTCAATCGCAATGTTGTTGTACCATTTTGATTGGAAACTACCCAATGGAATGAAGCATAAAGATTTGGACATGACCGAGTCCTTTGGTATGACAGCGAGAAAAGAAGACGATCTTCGCATAATTTCCATTCCTTATCGTGCTTAACATGTATTAAACCCAAATTGAAAAGAATAGAATCCTACTTTTATCACATGGAAGGAATATGTGTCCTCACATCAAATTTCTCTCTTTCCAATTTATGGTAAATAAAAAGTAATTCCCTGTTAATTGATTTTATTTTAGTGGTCACAATTGCTCTACATTTTCTTTCTAATCCTCAAGAAACAAACACATTTTAATCCTGCATCTTGCGAAATGTGTCGTACGAAGAAGATGGCTTAAAAGTCCATTGGAGGAAAGGAGCCACATAAGTAACTGACAATAAAGGCGGCTCGAAAATCATCACCGGTGACAGGAGGAGCGAAGAAGCTGCACCATTTAGGGCCAGTAACAGTGGCATTAAGAGATATGAAAAAGTAAAAGAAGAGCACCGAACTTTTGATCACGAAGCTTCCGTTTTAGAGACTTATGTGAGAAATTATTCAGGAATTTAAGACTGATCTGTGGTTCAAAGCGGCTGATCAGAAAGAGCTTAGAAGTCTACGTGGATAACATAATTGCCAAGTCCGAACGAGCAGAGAGCCACATTGACAAACTTAAAGAGAATTTCAAAATTTTGAGAAAATATAACATGAAGCTAAACCCTAAAAAATGTTGTGTTAAGTCATGAAAGTTCTTAGATTTTCTAGTGAGCCAAAGAGGAATAGAAGCAAATTCAAAAAAAAGTTCGATAAGGGAGCACAACTTGTCCCCTTGAGCGTCGAGGTGTACCTCAAGCTTCTCCACTTATTGATCCAACCCCAAGGCAATCCGTTACCTTCCCTATAATGCCACCAAGTTTCTTCACCATGGTCCCAAAATCATGGCTAGGATCAACAGATATCTCTCGAGGTACACTGTCATGCCTCTTAATTTTGGTGTCCCTACCCTCTCTTCAATCACTTTCAATGATGTTATTGTGCCTTTCGCTATCTTCTTTGAACTCGTTTTTATATCAAATGTTATGGACCTTTTAAAACTATATCACCTTAAACACTTTGCATGCTAAGCAGTTTGAGAAATCACACAAAGAGAGAATGAAAAACATGAACATCAAATATTTGAGAAAATGCTCTATTATGACTGAAAAACAGATACAAGCTAAGATGGTTTATACAACTGAGGGTATCTCCTATATATATTACTAGCTCTATATAATTAATGCTTAGGATTTAAGATGCTATGCAAAGATCTATACAAACTAGATGGAAAAATATGCTAAAGAATATTCAAGACGTCATCACATATTTTATAGAATATTTTCATTTTGAATAAGGGTTTATGTTCCATATAAGTCGTGGTTTTGACCTAGATCTCCACCCAAGTCAACGGACCCTCTAGAAGCTTTGTTTCATGTAGTGCTCCACGGGACTATATAGCCTTTAGGAGACTTTGTCTTGCACTAAGTGTTCAAATAAATGTTTGAGAACACTTAAGGTGTGACATTAGGCTCATCTTCATGAGTGATGTAGAATGTGACAATTTTTCTTTTCTATAGGACCTCACGTTCTCGTGAGGGTTAGCTAATACACAGGGTCGTAAGCCCACTCTAATACCATCTCCCTTCTTATAAAGGTCAACAAATCTGCACATTGGGTTGCAAGCACGTTTTGATACCATCACCCTAGCCCAAAACTAAATAGACATTCTCTATTTTTGGCTTTACGTACACGTCCTTTAACTTTCATGGATTTATTTGGATTTTATGTAAGTGTCCTTTATCAAAATACATCTACTTAATTAAAGGGGGTCAAACCTTATAAGCTATTCCAAGCTTGTCTTTATTAATGGTGTGAGATATGACTAAAGATCTAGACATGATTGAGGCTTTTGAGATAATTGGCTAACCATGGATTTAATTGCGCTAACATCTTTTGGTGGGATGTCCGTCTAGACTTCATCAAGAAAAATTCACTATGGACGACTCGCAGAGAATTCTGAAGTATGGATTTATCTAGTATTTCTCTAGTCTTTCATCTACATTTGTTGTATTTTCTTTTACTTTCGCATTCTTGGCGGAGAGGGCAATTATTAGTGCAGTGATAAGAAGGGGAAAATGATCTATGTAGTTCCCATTCTTGTTTTGGGTGGTGGGATCAGCCTCTAATCATAATTATGTGAAGTTTCGGAAATATGCAAATGGTTTTCTAGTTGAAAATGCATTTTCAATGGCGTATATCCAGATTGCGATCACAAAGACAATAATAAATAAGTAACCTTCTTAAATAAGCCATCCAATATGAGGGTATCAATTAGTTTAATTGTAAAGTCTCTAAAATCCAAATTCCATTTACACTGAAGTGTGATTTAAATTTCGATAGTAAAAAAATATATTTAAAAAAAAGGTCGTTGAACATCTCTTTTGATTAATAATAATAATAATCGATAACGTGAGATGATGGTTCATATATACGTTGAATCTTTTGATTAAAAAAAATTTGATTGATAACGTGACAGATGGTTCATACATATTGAATTTGTTATTGAATTATTTGATGTCAGCGAACCAGGCGAATCATTATTTAGACATAAAAAATATAAATCTTACATGTGGTTGGTGGTAAAATTTACATAAATTATCCCAGCATATGAAATGCTTCATTATAAAAAAATAACAAAAATAAAACAAATTTCGCAGTGCTCTGCATTTTTTATCAGGGAATCTATTATGGTAAAATTAATTTCAGGTCTGTGTTCTAGCAAAGACTAATCTGATAAAGGTTAATTCTTATATCAGGAAAGCATCTTTCGATCTAGTTTAGTTAATTTATTCTTAAGAGCTTGGCTTATTCTGCTCTCTCTCCATTATTTAATTGCAGCACCAAGTATTATTGATGTTCAAATTAAATTGAATGGGTTACCATAAAGGAAAAATGATGTGAAAGCACTAAGGCAGAAAGCCAAATAAACTTTATAGTGTCTCTCTATTAGAAATTATTTCAAACTTTTTTTCAAATGCCACGTGATAGTGAAAGATACTGATGTTTCATTTTTCTCCCCAACGTGTCTCAGATTTTTGTAAACTAAGACTAATGTGCTGTGATCTGGCTCCTGAAATTATTGGTTAATCCTGAACGATAAAAGGATAAAATGTAGCACAAGCCAACAATTCTATAAAGTTCACTCAAGCTCCTTGACTTTTCTTATGGATCTCGCATTTCCCATGTCTTCCTTATCAGTGTTTGTCACGTTCATTCTCTTTTTCTTCATGGTCCTGAAAATAAGTAAGAGATCCAAAATCAGTGACAGAGCTCTAAGTTTACCACCCGGGCCAAGGAAATTACCTTTCATTGGAAACATCCACCAGCTTGTTGGCTCCCTGCCTCATCATGGACTAAGAGACTTGGCCAAGAAGTACGGACCTCTTATGTACCTGCAAATGGGAGAAGTTCCAACTATTGTTGTTACATCTAAGGAACTGGCGAAAGAAGTGTATAAAACGCATGATGTTATCTTCGCGTCAAGGGCTCAAACGCTAGTATCACAAATCATATCCTATGAATACAATGATATAATCTTTTCACCATATGGTGATTGTTGGAAACAATTAAGAAAGATTTGTGTCATGGAGCTTTTGAACCCGAAGCGGGTCCAGTCTTTCCGATCAGTAAGAGAAGAAGAGGTGTCCAATCTCGTTAACTGGGTTTATTCAAATGAAGGATCAGTGATTAATCTTACTGATAAAATTTACTCTTTAGTATTTGGTATGACTTCCAGGGCTTCCTTTGGTAACAAGAGCAAAGACCAAGAAGCATTCGAATCGGTTGTGCAGGAAGTTATAAAAGTGATTGCAGGTGCTACTGTTGCCGATCTTTTTCCTTCCATGAAACTTCTTCAATGGATTAGTGGAATAAAGTCGCAAACAGAGAGGATGTATCGAAAAGTTGACAATATAGTAACAAATATTATCGATGAACATAAGAAGCGCAATGCAAGATCACAGATTGGTCGCAGTGAAGAAGATGATAAAGATCTGGTGGATGTTCTTTTGAATCTTCAAGAGAATGGTAATCTTGAATTTCCTATAACTACCGACAACATCAAAGCAGTGATCTTTGTAAGTAATTTGATTATCTACTATGTCTTGTTGCATCCTTAAGAGTTTTAATTAATGGTGAAACATTCTCTGTTGATCCTATACGTAAAGAAAAATTTAGGTGAAATCTAAATCCTCCCTGCATGGTAGTTTTTTTGTATATATATTCTTTTTTATTTTAACAAAATGAGTTAAGTTACCTATGCAAAACCTACTTTATGATTGGTGTAAAGCATATTCTAGATTCGATAATGATCAATTGCCCCTACAAAATTTCATAATTAGCATATTACATTCATATGTCATTTAAAGTCTCTCACGTCTTTTTACCATTTTTCTCTCGAAAAATTACACGAAGGGTCCACAATCTTGCGTGAAATTCCATTTTTGAATAATGGTCTAACTTGTGTACATAATTTCCTTTTCAGGATGTTTTTAGTGCTGGGAGTGAGACATCTGCCGGAACTCTAGATTGGGCAATGTGCGAAATGATGAAAAATCCAAGAGTGCTGAAAAAGGCACAAGCTGAGGTAAGAGAAGTCTTTAATAGAAAAGGGAAGGTCGATGAAACGGGCCTTAATGAAGTGCAATTTTTGAAGCTAGTTATAAAAGAGACTCTAAGATTACATCCCCCAGCTCCATTATTATTTCCGAGAAAATGTTCCGAAAGATGTAAGATTAACGGTTTCGATATACCCGCCAACATCACGGTCATCACTAATGCATGGGCGATAGCAAGAGATCCAGAATATTGGACTGAACCTGAGAGTTTTATTCCAGAGAGGTTCCTTGATTGTTCTATAGACTATAAGGGAACTGATTTTGAATACATCCCATTTGGTTCTGGTAGAAGGATTTGCCCCGGAATGTCGTTTGCCTTTGCCACTTTGGAGCTCCCACTTGCAATGATGTTGTATCATTTTGATTGGAAACTTCCCAATGGGTTGAAGCATGAAGATTTAGACATGACCGAGGCCTTCGGTGCGACTGTAAGAAGAAAAGATGATCTATGCTTGATTCCTATTTCTTATCATCCTCCATCTGTTGCATAGTAGTCCCCAAAAAGAAATGTTTTAACTGTTCTAGTTTCATCACGTCAAAATATTTTGTTCTTAATAAAGTTCTTGTTTTTTTTTTTTTGAATGGAATCATATCATTTTATTAATATCATCAAGATATTACATCAATTTCTTTTAATATACATATCATAGAAATAACAGAATAAAATAAATACATTTTGAGATCATTTAATTCAAGTCTCTTATAAAGAAGAAGGCCGTCATACCCATAATGGATAAGGACAAGACTCTTTTCAAAGAAATACAGGACAGACCTTTTCAAAAAAAGGGAGGATAGACCTTTTTATAAAAAAAGAAGATAGACTTTTTCGTAGAAAGAGATAAACAAACCTCCATAGAGAAATACAAATCTCTTATAGAAATACATATCCCTTAAAAAAGGAGAAATTATTGTTACTAGACTTAAACTTAAGTCATGCAGATCCGCATAAAACCAAAACAACCAAGCAAGTAACAATATATATTCCAACACCACAATGAAAACTATTGAACGGAGAGCCGTCGGTCGGGAGCACCGCTCGTCGCCGGACAGGCAAGGCATGCCAAAAATGGCCGAAAAAACATATGGCTTTTCGGACTAGTTCCACCGAGACCCGGGGGGGCTCGGTGCAGGTTGGGAAGAGCAGTGGCGGCAGAGCACAGACTCTGCACAAATGGCCGGTAGCATCGAGAAGGCCACCGAAATTGCATCACATCGGAACATGTTGGCGACGTGACCGCTGGCTGCGGCGAACAGGCGAAGGCAGAAGAAGATGCATGGTTGCCAGGGGGTAAGCCGGTGCGGAGATGCACACCAAACCACCTCCTATAGGCGCCGGTGAAGTGAAGTCCATGGCCGACAGGAAGCGCTGCGAAAAGACCATGCAAGCGCCGACGAAGGAAAACGACGGTCCGACATTGATAAGGCAGGCAGCGCATAGAGACAGCAGGCAACGGCAAGCTGGCGGAGGCAGAAGAAAAGCAGTCGCCAGTGCTTGGTTGCTTGCTTGGCGGTCGGCTGCAGCGGAGAGCACCTGGAAAGGAGAAAAACAGAAAAATAAAAAAACAGAAAGAAAACGAAACGGCCAGTATATGTGAAGCTCAACGCTGAGCAGGTGGTTCGGCTACCGAAAAGGAGGCCAAAGCCCTCTCTTCGATGGCGGCTTATTTTAGGGATAGGGCGGCTGTGTTAGAGAGTAAAGAGCATTTTGTTTTTTAAGGCGAGCAGAATAGTCTGTTTGTTGTGTTCACTAATAAAGTTCTTGTTGTACGTAAAGCAATGGGAAGATGTTCCGTAGCACCTATCAATGAATAGTTTTAATTTGTGAGGTAATTATTGACTATTATTTATTATTAATATGAAATTAAGTAGCACATATTCTAAATAAAAAATTTAGAAAGCTGAAAAGAAATTAAGAGATTAGAAAATGAATTTTTTATAAAATTTTAAGATAGACAATAATTTAGAATATGTAAAATTATTTACATATATTTGCCTGGTATATCATTTAACTATTGATAAAGCATATGAAATAATTGAAAGCTCATATGTGAAAATTAGCAATCTATCCTTGGGATGGTAACGAAGATTGACTATTATAAATTAAATAAATGAAGTCTGCTTTTCGCCTGTTTCCAATAAAATAAAAGGAGTGTTTGTAAATATATATATATATTGTAATAAGCGGCATTTAAAAAAAAAAAAGAAGGTCTTAAGCTAATTTTCTCTCAAAGTCCATCAAAACATAATTTTCTTTTATAGTAGTTATCAAAGAAAAATAAAACACAATTATTTTTCTTCTCTAAAGAGTATGGTTGCCGAGAGAAACAAAGGTGAGTTTCCCTTGGCTCTTGCTTTTAATTTCTCATTTTTTCTTGTTAATTCATGGATGATTTTAAGTTATTAGGGTTTAGATAATGCTTTAAACATGAATTTAGACCTCTTAATATTAGAATTTTTCTAATTAGAGAGAGATTTAGACATTTAAAGTTGTAGAGAGAGAACATTAGTGTGAGAAAGAGTATCTAAACTTTTGGGAGTAAGATTATAACTCTAATTTAAGGTTTTTATTGTTAATTATATGTTGGAGAGTATGATTTCATAAAATGAGAGGGATTTAGGTTTTGAAAAAATTCTAACCCTTGATTTTATGGGGTAATTTTGTAATTCACCAAATTAGTGGTTTAAGTTATTATTTTTCTTCATTTTATGACTTGTAAAAAATTTATGAAATGAGTTGGACCCCATGCTACAAAGTTCGCATTGATCCAACGAGTTGGTAAGTGTATAACTCGTTATGTTATCATTTTGTGCAATAGATTTTGTTTAGAATCGTCAATTTGGGTATTAATTTCCTTATCAATGAATAATAGTATACTTTGTCTTATTTAGTAGGGTTTCCGAGCGTAACATATCCCAGCAATGCATTTTCAATAAAAATCATCACTTTTTATGAGTGGAATTTATATTATATATGTATATATATGTATACATATATATAGTTTATTTCTCATATTAAAGATTTCGTTTATTACGCATCATTTTATAAAGTCTATGAAATATGATGAGTATTTAATTTTTAGTTAAATTATTTATTTTATATCATTAATTTAAATTCTTGGACATATTTAAATTAAGTACTTATTTCACGTTATGAAAAATACATTTATATTATAGTTTAACTCCTCAAACATTTGTAAATTGTTTATATTGATAGAAATATGTCTAAATAATTTATTTGCTTAAGTATAGAGCATGAGATGAGATTCAATGAGTTTGCAATTGTAAAAATAGAAGTAGTATTAAACCACTAGGCAGTACCCTCCCCAATTAGCTAGAGATATGAGATTCAGACATTTAGGGTCTGTCTATACACACAGTTTGCTCTGTGCATGCGTAAGATGAAGATTTGAGATAATATATAGATATGTATATCCAACGCTCTGCCCGAGGGATATTCTGGGTACGACGAGATTCCCCTCCTGGATACTAGTTTAGTGTAATATTTTTAAAATTTTAAATACTCAAATATTTATATCCTATGACATATAATTACATGTGATCCGTTTTATGAAAATTATTTATAATATTATATTATATTTTGTAGAACTTTCATTTATAGCATAACTAAAATGAGATTTGATGATTCTTATGATATTTTAAATTATTTACATCATTTATGTTAAGATTGATATTTATAGTTTAAAGGTTTATTATCACTATTGTTATTATTATCATTATTATTTTTCTCATTTTATTTTGAAATTATTCTACTCACTGAGTTTCGTGAAAACTTACCCCCCCGTTACCTTACTTTTTCCCATCTCAGGAGACAGTAGACGTCTTCAGCTCAATGACTAGTTTAGGGTAAGTCATGTGGTAGTACTTTATGTCTTTTGTAAGCTATATAAGATATATGGACTCTTTTTTTTTTCCCTTTCGGACCTATAGTAATTTAGTGAGTTTAGCTTGTAGATTGTGAATTTGTATTATGTTATTTATATTTTTGAGCTTTTGATGCCATAAGCTTACTAACTCTATCTTAGATACTTAGAATATGTTGACGTATGAGTTATAAGTGTATTAATTTTTATTTGATGTTGATATGGTGAATTACAGATGAGAAATGAGAAGTTTGAAAGTATGGTTGATGGTATTGTGTTTATAGAAGTGTTATACTTTAAATTGCAGGTTTGAAAATGTCCATAAAACAAGAAAAACTCTGCAAACTTTCGGTTAAATTCCTAATATAGTGAGCATTTTTGAATTGTCCATAGGATAGCAGTCAAGATTCATCCAAAAGTTTATAAAAAACTGCGGGGCAGGTCATTTGAGTTGGCACGAGAGCATAGGTTATAGATTTTATAGACTTTCTTATCTTTTAATAATTTTAGTATTATAATTAACATAGTTGGGCTGATATTTTTATAGGCACCACCATGCCACCACGTCGTACTAGACTCATCACTAAGCTAAACCCTCATCTTAGGCATCGTTGGGGAAATGAGCTGATAAATGAAGTTGCTGTAGAATCAAATGCACCTCTACCTATTCAGCAAGTGCCTGTGACCTCGTCCACGATTGATATGCTTGCTCAGCTTGTGACTGCATTTGTTCAAAATCAGGCACAAACACGTGTTAGCATTAACACCATTGAGTGAGTGACGAATCTTGAGGCAAGAAATTGTGATGGTTTGGGAGATCTTTCAGAGGCCGAGACCTGGTTAGATAGGGTGGAGCGCATATTTGATGGGATGAGGTGCTCAAATGAGGAAAAATTATCCTTTGCCACATTCTTGCTTGAGTGAGGTGCACTCCATTGGTGGAGATCAGTACAAGAGCACTATCAGGCCCCCGAAGAGATTACTTGGACAGTCTTCCGAAAAGAATTCTATGACCACTTCTTTTCAACTGTGTACCGAAAGGGTAAACGAAAAGAGTTTCATTGCCTAACTCAATGTTCTATGTCTGTTGAGCAGTATGAGAGAAATTTTTTAGATCTTTCACGTTTTGCTACTGCGATAATTTCTACAGAGAAAGAGAAATGCACTAAGTTTGAGGATGGTTTACGCTGTGAGATTCGTACAACTGTGATAATTTCTGGCTTTAGTGAATTTGGTAAGCTAGTGGAGGCTGCAATGAGGGTAGAGCGGAGTATCAATGAGTCGTACAGGATTTTAATTGTAAGACATAAATGCAATCAGAAGTGGATAGATGATAGCCCTAGTAATAGGCCACCTAATAGAGGAGGCAATCATGCAACTAATTCATATGGCTTCCAGAGAAGCTAGAGTTTAGGGTATAGAGGAGGACAGGGACAAAGTTTTAGTCAAGCCTCAGTACAATAACCCACAGAAAACAAAAACCTAGGATTTAGTGGTAGAGGTAGCGGAGGCTACCATAATGACCATTTAACTAGCTCTAAACACACATAGTGTAGAACCTGTGGCAAGAACCATCAGGGACAGTGCTTGGTTAGGAGCAGTGCTTGTTACCATTGTGGTCAGATTTGACATATTAAGAGATATTGCCCAACTTTGGCTCAGGGTGATAACTCTGCTCAGAGATCTATGCCACAGCACTTTCAGAGAGACTTTGGTCAGACTCAAGGTCAAAGAAGTGTATAAACAAGAGGTTCTACATCGACTGGTAGGACTCAGACTTCTACTTCAAGCCAAAGGGGCTAACTTGGTCCACCTCGTGCTCAAGCTCGAGTTTTTTCCTTAACATAGTAGAAGACACTGACTACACTAGATGTTGTTATGGGTACGTTATCTATTTTTGGTCGCGAGGCTCATATTCTCATTGACCCATAATCTACGCATTCTTTTATTTCTCGTGCCTTCTTTTATGTATTTCGATAGGGAGTTGAAACCTCTAGAGTATGGCTTAGTTGTTGCTACACCTATTGGAGATTCATTACTTACTGAGAACGTGTTCTAGAATTGCAGAGTTAGAGTGGGTGAGTATGATTTTAAGGCAACCTTGATACCGTTTGACATTAGAGATTTTGGCTGAATATTGGGTATGGATTGGCTTTCTAATCATTATGCTTCGGTTGATTATTTTAGAAAGGAAGCGGTGTTAAAAAAGCCAAGAAAGCCAGAGGTTAGATTTTATAGAGAATGGAGGCTTCTTTCTTTATGTATTATATCTGCCATTACTGCTAGTCGATTACTCAGAAAAGGGTGCTCAGCCTACTTAGCCCATGTGGTTGATACTAGAGTGGATGAGGTAAGGTTAGAGAATATTCCAGTGGTGCAAGATTTCTCGGATGTCTTTTCTGATGATTTACTTGGGTTACCACCCGATAGGGAGGTCGAGTTCATAATAGATTTGATCCCCAAGACAACACCTATCTCAATAGCACCATATAAAATGGCTCCAGTAGAGTTGAAGGAACTTAAGGTTCAGTTACAAGAGTTGTTGGATAAGGGGTTTGTTAGGCCTAGTGTATCTCTAAGGGCAGCTCTGGTCTTGTTTGTTAAGAAGAAAGATGGAACATTCAGACTTTGTAGTGAATATCGACAATTGAACAAGGTTACCATACATAATAACTACCCACTCCTACGTATTGATGATTTATTTGATCAACTCTAAGGCGCTAGGGTCTTCTCTAAAATAGATCTATACTTAGGTTATCATTAGCTTAAGATTAAGGAAGCTGATATTCCTAAAACTGCTTTTAGAACCCATTATAGACACTGTAATTTTTTGGTGATGCTATTCGGGTTGACGAATACCTTAGCAGCCTTTATGGACTTGATGAATGAGGTGTTTCGTCCTTACCTTGATCAATTTGTAATTATGTTTATTGATGATATCTTGGTATATTCTTAGAGTGATAAGAAGCATACAAAACATTTAAGGCTTCTCTTACAGACCTTAAAGGTTAAACAGCTTTATGTCAAGTTCAACAAATGTCAGTTTTGGCTTGACAGAGTTGTATTTTTGGGCCGCCATGTGATATTAGCGGAGGGCATTTATATTGATCCCCAGAAGATTGAGGCAGTGGTGAAATGAGAGCGACCTACTAGTATAACCGAGATTAAGAGTTTTCTTAGCTTGGCTAGTTATTATACTTATATGAAGTGACTTGTTAGATTTTTACTAATCACAAGAGTCTTAAGTATCTACTTACTCAAAAGAACTTGAACTTGAGACAGAGGAGATTGATTGAGTTGATCAAGGATTATGAATATACCATTGACTACCACCCGGGCAAGGTAAACATGGTAGCTGATACACTTAGTAAGAAATCTTACAATTCTATTGGTCATTTGAGAGTCACACGGATGCCCTTATTGATTGAGTGAGATTTCTAGAGTTGAGCTAACATTTTTTTATTTTAGAGCCTTGATGGCTAGTTTTTGAGTCAAGCCTACCATAGTTGATAGAGTTCGAGAAATGCAAGCCCATGACCCACAGTTAATGAAGTTGATCAATGATGTGAAAAAGGGTATGCGAGCTGATTTTATGGTGAGAGATGATGGGACCCTAACCATGGGTAGTAGACTTTGTATACCTAATATAGAAGATTTAGAAAAGGAGATCATGAAAGAAGCTCATTGTTCGGTCTATGCCATGTATCCGGATAGTACAAAGATGTATCGTACATTAAGAGATCATTATTGGTGGTAGGGTATGAAGAGAGAGATTGTTGAGTTTGTTTTCTGATGTTTAGTTTGTCAGTAGATAAAGGCCGAGCATTAGAGGCCTGCAGGACTTTCCCAGCCCATTCCTATTCCTGAGTGAAAATGAGAGCATATTACTATAGACTTTGTGACAGGGCTTCACGTACTCAGATGGGTTATGATAGTGTATGGGTGATTGTTGATCGACTCACGAAGTTTGCTCACTTCTTACCTATCAAAGCTACTTATTCACTTGTTAGGTTGGCTAGTATTTATGTAGCTGAGATAGTACATCTTTATATAGCACTTGTATCTATAATTTCAGATCGAGATTCTCATTTTATATCTAAATTCTGGCCTAGTTTGTAGAAGGCGTTAGACACAAGGTCCAATTTTAGTACCGCTTTTCATCCCCTGACAGATGGACAATCAGAGTGTACTATACAAACCTTGGAAAATATGCTACAAGCTTGCATGATCAAGTTCAAAGGTAGTTGGGATGCTTATTTACATTTTATAGAGTTTGTCTATAATAATAGTTACCAAACTAGGATTGAGATGGCTCTATATGAGGCTTTGTATTCTAGAAAATGTAGAATTTTAGTTTGTTAGGATAAAGTGGGCGAAAGAAGATTATTGGGTTTAGAATTAGTGCAAGATGCTAATGATAAAATAAAGATTATTCGATAGAAGATAAAAATAGCTCAAGATAGACAAAAGAGTTATGCTGACAAGCGTATGAGAGATCTGGAATTTAATGTTGGAGATCGAGTGTTTCTATGCATCTCTCATTGAAAAGGTATTCTTCGCTTTGGGAAGCATGGTAAGCTAAGTCCACGGTACATTGGTCCGTATGAGATTATAGAGCGTGTGGGCATAGTTGTATATCGCTTAGCTTTATCACCGGATCTATCAAGAATCCACAATATGTTTCATGTCTCAATGCTTCGAAAATATATGTATGACCCGAGCCAAGTGTTAAGACAACAACCTGTTCAATTAAGGGTGGATTTGACATATGAGGAGGAACCAGCAAAGATATTAGAAATGAAGCAACAAGTCCTGCGTTTTAAAACCTTTTCCTTAGTAAAGGTTATGTGGAAGAATCATGTAAAGGAAGAGGCTACTTGAGAGCGCAATGACTTAATGCGAGCACAATATCCATATCTTTTTTCCTCAGGTATGTTAAATTTCGAGGACGATCTTCTTTTATATTAGTTATCAAAGGGAAATAAAACACAACTCTTCTTCTTCTATAAAGAGTGTGGTTTCCGAGAGAAATAAATGTGAGTTTCCCTTGGCTCTTGCTTTTAATTTCTTGTTTTTCCTTGTTAACTCATGGATGATTTTAAGTTATTAGGTTTTAGGTAATGCTTTAAACATGAATTTAGACCTCTTAGTGTTAGGATTTCTCTAATTAGAGAGAGATTTAGACATTTAAGGTTTTAGAGAAAGAAAGCTAGTGTGAGAAAGAGTATCCAAGCTTTTGGGAGTAAGATTATCACTCTAATTTAAATTTTTTATTGTTAATTATATGTTGGAGAGTATGATTTCATGAAAAGAGAGGGAACCATAACCCTTGATTTTTGGGGTAATTTCATAATTTACTAAATTAGTAGCTTAAATTATTATTTTTCTTCATTTTAGGACCTATAGAAAATTTACGGAACAAGTTGGACCCCATACCACAAAGTTCTCATCGATCCAACGAGTTAGTAAGTGTATAACTCGTTATATTATCGTTTTGTGTAATAGATTTTATTTAGAATCGTTAATTTGGGTATTAATTTCTTTATCAATGAATAATAGTACACTTTGTCTCATTTATGAGGATTTTCGAGCGTGACGTGTCCCGGCAACACATTTCTAATAAACATCATCACTTTTTGTGAGTGAAATTTATATTATATATGTATAAATATAGTTAATTTCTCATATTATAGATTTCATTTATTACGCATCATTTTATAAAGTCTAAGAAACATGATGAGTATTTAATTTTTAGTTAAAATTATTTATTTTACATTATTAATTTAAATTCTTGGAGATATTTAAATTAAATATTTATTTTATGTTATGAAAAATACATTTAAATTATAGTTTGACTCCTCAAACATCTGTAAGTAATGTTATAGATTTTTTATATTGATAGAAATATATTTAAATGAATTATTTGTTTAAGTATAGAGCATGAGATGAGATTCAATGAGTTTATAATTGTAAAAATAGAAGTAGTTTTCAAACTACTAGGTAGTACCCTCCCCCATTAGCTAGAGATATGAGATTAAGACCTTTGGGGTCTGTCCATACACACACATAGGCTTTGGGCCGTGTGTATGGACCCTTTGCACTTTGGGAGCCAATTTGCTTTGTGCATATGTAAGACGAGCATTTGAGATGATATATAGATAAGTACGCCTAACGCTCTGCCCGAGGGATATTTCGAGTAGGATGAGATTCCCTATTGGGTACTAGTTTAATGTAATAGTTTTAAAATTTAAATACTAAAATATTTATATCCCATGATATATAATTACATGTGATCCGATTTATGAAAATTATTTATAATATTATATCATATTTTGTAGACTTTCATTTGTAGCATGACTAAAATGAGATTTGATGATTCTTATGATAGTTTAAATTATTTACATCATTTATGTTAAGATTGATATTTATAGTTTAAAGGTTTATTATTATTATTATCATCATTATCAATTTTCTCATTTTATTTTGAAATTATTTCACTCACTGAGTTTTGTGAAAACTCACTCCCCTCACTTTTTTTCATCTCAGGAGACAGTAGACGTTCTCAGCTCAGCAACTAGTGTATAGTGGGTCACGTGGTGGTGCTTTATGTCTTTTGTGAGCCATATAAGATATATGGACTCTCTTTTTCCTTTTGGACCTATAGGAATTTAGTGTGTTTAGCGTTTAAATTATAAATTTGTATTATGTTATTTATATTTTTGAGCTTTTGATGCCATGAGCTTGTTAACTCTATCTTAGATACTTAGAATATGTTAATGTATGAGTTATAAGTGTATTAATTTTCATTTGATGTTGATGTGGTGAATTGTAGATGAGATATGAGAAGTTTAAAAGTATGGTTGATGATATTGTGTTTATAGAAGTGCTATACTTTAAATTGCAGGTTTGAGAATGTCAATAAAATAAGAAAAATTCTATCGAAATTTCGATAGAATTCATTGTGTAATGAGTGTTATTAAATTGTCCATAGAATAACGGTCAAAATTCGTACTAAAGTTTATAAAAAATTGCGAGCGGGTTATTTCATATGTATATATATATTATTAAAATTGATTGAAACTGAAGCATAAATGGCGTGCGTTGAGATTTCGATCATGGAGATAACAATAAAAAATATATTTAATTGCATATGACGAGATGGTTGGTAATTTCATTTATTTGTTTAATGCCGGCACCAATAATTGTTTACAAATGAGACAAATATCGTATAAATGTAGGAAAAATTCCTTATAATTTCATATTACTGAAACGACTCTCTATTGATCATATCATTAACATCTTAAAATAAATTTATTAGGCGTGATAATGCCTTGTAAGTAGCGAAGGATGCATTCACGTCTCGTAAGTTGGCTTTGGTTGGTGCTTGAAAATGCTGATATGCACGATTAACAGCATGTTTGATATCGAGTCGGGTAAAGGTAAGTTATTGTATGCTACCAACAGGGGTCCGATAATATGTGGGATCAACTATGCCATTATCATCCTTTTAAGGAGTTACTTTGGGAGCCATTAGGGTGCGAATTGTTGAGCATTGATGCATGTTTGCTTTAAGAAGCAAATTCTTCGTATATTTGGCTTGAGATAAAAAATATTCCATTGTTTATTGGCCCAAGAAAGTAGTGAAGAGCACCAAGATCTTTGAGAGAAAATTTGGAGCCGAGAGTTTTTATTAGATTGTTGACAGTGCTTGGGTTATGTCATCATCCCGCTAAGAAGAAAAATCTGTTAGTCTATTAAAAGGAAAATTGTTTCATCAAAAATCACATGCTTGGAGGTATATATCCTATTAGTTTGTGGATGAAGCCACCTATATCCTTTGTGTAACTGACTACATCCTATAAAAGACTTAAGGGTAAGTTTTCTTTTCAAATTTATTTTTATTATAGTTACGTAGATAGGAAAAACATCTACATTCAATGACCATTAAACATTGATAATTAAGTATTTTATTGTAAAGTTTTTGGTATGGACATTCATTATTAATAGAAGTTAATGGGAGACGATTAATAATAAAAGTGGCGGCAAGAAAAATATGAACCCATAGCCTCATTGGCAAAGATGTTTGAAACATTATAATGAGCATTGTTTCAATGATGTGCCAATGTTTGCGTTCTGCCTCACTATTTTGTTCGGGTGTGTGTGGACAAGATAGTTGTCATTGAATGCTATGATTCTCCAGATGCTTAACGAAGGCATTGGATGTAACCTCGGTCCCTCCATTACTTTAGAAAATTTTTATATTTTGGGAAAATTGATTCTCAACTTTTTCTTTTTTGAAATTTACAAAAATGCAAAAAAGTTAGTTTTACGTTTTAGTGGAAACAACCAAATAAATCATGAGAAATCATTAATAAATATTACATAGAATCAAAAATTTGGGTAAAGTTTATAGGTGCTAGACCCCAAAGATCCCAATGTATTTTCTCAAGAGAAAATTTTGAAATTTTATTAGAGATTGAAAAAGATTTCTTACAACTTTTTTCTAATTGACAAGAAACACAAACACTTGTAGTTTTTGTCCAACTAGGAAAGCTAATGAAACTTTTATTTTTCAGAGTTTGCAACATTCTAGGATTGGCATGCAGAAGAAGTCGCATATGCCAAATATTAAAATCTTTCGAATTTTCTTTTATTGCAGCCAATGCAAGTTATTGTCCTTCTTCTAATGTGAATAACTTCTTATGTCTGTGTCCTTTAGCCTGAACTTGATTCTGCTTGTTCTTAACAATAAAACCATTACTATTAAATTCATAGGAGCATAAATTGTCATCAACAAGTTGGCTAATTGATAATAAAGTCTTCCCTAATTTAGGTATATCTAAAACTTTGTTTAATTTTAAATTACTGTATGATATATTTGATGTGGTATCTCCTATGTGAAAAATCAGTAGTCCTTGTCCATTATCAACAAATATCTTATCAGATCCTTTATAGAGATTAACATGTTTGAGTTTACTTGGATTATTAACCATGAGAGTAATGGCTCCAAAATTAGCATAGAATTTATCATTAGGTATGTTTTCCATGGTAGTAAGAGCTTGAGGACTATCTTCTTCAGCCAAATTATATCTGAACCAACAACCTAAGGCTGTGTGTTTATGTCTACCATATATTTAGCAAATGATGAGTTCTTTTTCACTTTTCTCTGCATCATTGTTTGTCTTTGTTGTAGAAGAATTTTATCCTTTGTTGGTTTGAAGAGTATTTTTGTGGCCATACATTTGTTGAGAATGACTTAGATTATAGCCATGATAGTTTTGTGGATTTTGATTCATGGTATTCAAGTTACTTACTTGATTGTTTGAAAATGTTCCTTTTCACGATTCCCTTTTATGCCCCATCTTTGATTTCTTCCACGACTTCTTTAACTTAAATAAGTCTAATCCATATTAATTATTTCTTCTTCTTGGGTAGGAATTATTACAATTATCTCATAGTTTTGAAGGGCAGAGAGAAAATGCTTCAAAGTTGGATAAGGTGGCTTTGTTAACATAGTAGTTTTGAAGTCAGAGTATTTTGGTCCCAAGACTCTGGCAAGTTGGAACATTTGATCTTCTTCAGTGATTGGTGCCAATAACGATGAGTTTGTCGCATATTTCTTTAAATTGCTTGAGAAAAACCTCAAGTTTTCTTATTCCCTTCTTTAAGGAACAAAAGCTATCTTTTAGCTAGCTTTCTCTTTCTTTAGTGGTTGGTAAATATATGCTCTTTGACAATAAGCCAAACTTCTCGAGTTGTATGTAAGCCAATGGTTATGCTTTGTACCTCTTAAGTCATCATGTTCCTAAGCTATGCCATGAGAAGTCCATCATTTATTTTCCATGACACAAAATTAGGGTTGATTACTTCTTTCATATCCTCATTTATTTCTTTGGGTGGAATCTCAGATCTTTTAAATGGAGTTGAATATCAAGACTTTGTATAAGCGAAACAATATAAGATTTCCAAAAAAGGTAATTATTTGACATGAGTTTGAAAGAGACAAGACTTGCACATTAATGAAAGGTTTGAAGAGAAAGAGTTGGGTCAGTATGTGAATTTGAATTCGAACTAGAAGCCATTTGTGGTTTTGAAAGCATAAAGAAAATAAAAAAAATTATTTTCGTATATTTTTTTACACACGCCTTCTGATTTAGAGTGTTTTAGTCTCTATATAAATTGGGACACATAAATGAAAAAAAAAAATCTAGGAATAAACTATTGTAGAAACTTCTTGTTGCTTATTTTTAGGTCAATTTGTCAAGTGTTGATTCTAGCTAACAAACAAATTCAAAGTTCGTTTGTCTGAAGAACCATTTTTTTGGGTCAATAATTTTTGGCGCTGTCTATAAGAATCAGGACAAAAGGCTATGTCCAAAAAGATGACAGGTGGCTATGGCAGAACAGTCATCTACTAACAGAAACCTCGTTACCAAAGAGCGAAGCCTGAACCTAAACAAGAATAAAGACCACGAAAATAGGATTCTTCATTAAATTAAAAGCTCGCTGTCACCCGAGATCCAAGCAAAGCTAAGGACCTTGAGAGAAGAAAGAGAAAAACTAAGACAGCTTATGGCTAAGTTAATTAGAAGTAAAAGAAGGAAAACGGGGAATGGCGGCAGAAGGGAATCTTAGGTGAAGATTTGAGAGTAGACAAATCGATGGAACAAGTTGGGGACCTTGTACGACTTGGTCAGAGCAACCAGGCCAAGTCATGAACTCGCTGAGAGAGAGACTACACAGATTAAAGATTTTGAGCAGGCGACGAGGAAAGAGCCGTCTACTAAATAACGATAACACCAACAGGGCGAGCCGAGTCTGGAAGACAATGTTCGCGATTTGGAGGGAAAGCTAGAAAGCCTCTTGGCATAGAAGGAGAAGAAAGATCAACCTTCTACTAAAAAAGCAGAGAGGAAGAGGAGATCGCCACTGAATGATGAGCTGAGAGATGCGGAGCTCTCAAACGGGTTTTAACTTACAACCTTGCCCACTTATAGGGGAGTCATTGACCCCAACCACTACATCGATCAGATTACCGACTTGCTATTAATTACGGGGCTAGGGCAGAACCAAATGTGCAGACTCTTCCATATGAACTTGGAGGGACCTACTTTACTTTGGTATTGAAGGTTGAACCAGCACAATGTCACCTTCTACCATGAGCTGATTGAGAAGTTTGCACAATACTTTTGAGGTTCATGTGAGGCAGCTAAAGATCCGGGGTAACTAAAGCGAATTAGGCAGGGTCGAGGTAAAAGTTTTAGAAATTTCATCCAAAGATTTCACAATGAGGTAATAGCCTTGAGAGCGTTTAACTAACCCATCACCCTAAACACCCTCAAGTCAAGGCTGAGGCTGAACAGATTCTGGTATTACCTGGCAAAAAGTAGTGTTTCAAATTATACGATGACATTTAATAAAGCACTGAAGTTTATATCAATAAAAGAATGAGAAGAGGCCAGGAGATCCCTTGCTGAATCGCCTAGAGGGCATGTCAGGCCTAAAGAAGATATCAGATATGGGAAAATGAAGGACCCCCACAAATTCCTCAAAATACTAAAGGTTGAACGGCGAATATTGACCTCTGTAGAGGGAAAATTTCACAAGTCGGTGCCATGTGTCGAACAGTTGGAGGAATAGTAGACCGAACAATAGACCTAAAAATTAGAGAGATTATGAGCTAAATAGGTTTCATCCTAACAACCCTTATGGGCAGCCTCGAAACCCAAGAGACCATGGTGAACTCCCGATCGAAGAGAGAAGGGTAGCTCGTATTAAAAATTTCTTCCCCTAACCGTATCACTTGAAGATATTTACGAACCAGTTTAAAAGTCTGCTAAACAGAACTTTCAAAGGGAAGGGAATAGAGCAGCGAGCAGATCTAAAGAAATGGTACGACATGTATAGGAGACTCGGACATACCATAAAAAAATGCTTAGAATTGAGGAAACAAGTAGACGCACTGATGAGGAATGTATACCTAAAAGAATTCTGAGCTGATACACAGCTCCTCACATCCACTGACCAGCCTAGTAGGTCAAATTCCAACCTCATCGCAATTATTTCTAGCGGATCTATGTTGGTAGGAGATTAAAATAAGTAGTGAAAGAATTACTTTAAGTACTCGATGATGGCACATTAAGTTATGTGCAACACTTATTTGGCCAAGAAACCCAGGATGCAGTAGGAGGTATCGATCATGTTCATAGAGGATGATGCAAAAGGAGTCAGTTACCTCCATAATGACGCACTTGCAATAGAAGTATTAGTGGAAGGTGATAAGACAAGCAGGGTATTCGTCGATCCGAGTAGCTTGGTCGAATAATTTTAAAAAAAAACTCTAAATGTGCTAAAAATTAAGAGCCTAGACATAGAAGGAACCCAGATGCCACTACAGGGGTTTAGAGACAGCTGTGTGATGCCGGTTGGAGTAATGGCTCTGCCCCTTACCATAGGACAGAGGCCATACGAGAAAACTGTGATGACTAAGTTCATAATGGCCGATCAGCCCTTTTCGTGCAGGATTCTCCTTAGATGGCCATTTATGGTAGGTACGAATGCTATTTTGTTCATTCATTATTTAATGCTAAAATTTCAGGCATGGGAGGGAATTGGAGTAATAATGTTAGGAGATCAAAAAGTAGCTAAAAGTTCTTATGCGATGACAATATTGAGGGTAATCTATTTTTCTACTGTTGATTTAAAGAAAGAAGTCAATAGATCACCAAAACTAGCAGAGGGATTGCAAGACGTGCAAATTAGAACTAGAGAACTTGAGAAAGTGGTTAGAATGGAATTCCAATTAGAGCAAAGGGTCAAAGGAGAATTGACCCAACTGGTTCGTGAATTCTTAGACGTCTACACTTGGACCCACAAAATGTGCCTAGAATCGACCCTAAACTGGTTTTCCACAGGTTGACCATCAACCTTATGTTCCAACCGATTAAGCAGAAAAGAAGAATATTAAACCAAGAGCGAAATGAGGCTGTATTGGCAAAGGTGGAAAAACTATTGACAGTAGGTTTTATTAGGAAAGTCCATTACCCTGGTTGGCTGACCAATGTAGTAATAGTAAAGAAGGCTAATAGGAAATGAAGGATGTGCATGAGCTTCACCGATATGAATAAGGCATGCCCAAAGGATAGTTTCCCCCTCCTAAAGATCGACCAACTTGTGGATGCTACAGTTAGGCACGAGTGGCTGAGCTTCATGAACATCTTCTTTCACTATAATCAAATCCCAATGTTTACCCCCGACCAGGAGAAAACATCATTTATCACCCACCAAAGGAGATACTGCTATCAAATAATTTTGTTTGGAATAAAGAATGTTGGAGCTACCTACCAAAGACTAGTGTACAAACTCTTCAAAAACCTGATCAATAGGAATATGGCAGTCTAAGTGGATGATATGATAGCCAAGTTTATGAAGACGGAGAACCACGCGGCTAGTTTGAGGGAAGTTTTTATGATATTAAGAGAGAATGTAATGAAGTTGAACCTAGAAAGATGTGCTTTCGGGGTGATGTATGAGAAATATTTGGGCTTTATAGTGAGTTAGAGGGAGATAGAAGCCAACCTAGACAAAGTTTGAGTCATTCTGAAAATGAGGTCCTGTTTACGCTCAAAATATAACGCGGCTATCGCAGTATAGATTGAGGTGTCGATCCCACGAGGAAGCTCTTGGCAAAATAGGTTAGTGAAGTAAAATATTAAAGCAGTAGCAAAGGGTTAATTGATTTAAACGGATGAGATAGAATTGTCTATGAATTGAGGAAAATGTCTTATGATGATTTAAGCAAGGCTTTGAGAATCACAATTATATTTTATAAATCTACTCTATACTTTGATTCGATATTTATAACTCAACTGAAAGTTTCACATCCCAAACAATCAATCGGAAGGTATGTAATATATAGCACATTTGATAACACATGTATTTGATTTAGTTAAACTCTTTGCAAGCATTAACACACATCATGTTATTTATACAAGTTATCTAAGATCGACAATATATCATTTTGACAATATTGCAGTAAAAGATTAACTTGAATATCAAACATTTATTGCCCTTACATGTTATCCAAGATCGACAATATATCAAATTGACAATACTGCAGTAAAAGATTAACATATAAAACAATGTAACCAGTAACAATTATAAATCAACATAAATCACATAAGAAAAGCATGACTGAACATATATGAGACATGAGAATTATAACCTCTGGATTATAGAAAATAAAATAGATAAGAGTTTAATCAAAACCAAACTTACAACATTTATAGCTCTTGACACCGAATCAAAGCATGGAAGTAGATTTACTACACATAAAAGTTCATCTCTTAGCCTTGCTAGGAACTCTAGCCTAAATTACAATACATGTTAATGAGAATAAAAGAAGAGAGAAATTTTTCTATTGTTAAAAACGTCCTAAGTGTCTCCTTATATAGGCAATGAATGGACATATGTCATGGATGACATCAATCTGCAATAATTTTAAGCCAATAACTCGTGTATCCACTTGCAGCACATTTTTGATAATGTAAATGATCAATTCATCTTCTGAGGCTGACATAAAAGTTGTAGAATTTTGACTCTTCTTTCCATAGGCACTGATTTCATGCAAATTGGATGAGTATCCAATGAGATATGAGCAAAATTCCAAAGATACATCAGAATTCGGCCAACAACCATTTTACCCACTTACAATGTGATTTGGTCCATGATAACGGCTGATTTGGACTTTACCATAAACATACGAGTTGTTGATAGTTAAGTCAGAAATTCACATCTTCAAGAATTATACCAATTGAGTACGTATTTTGTGAGATACGGTCCAAATACGTGAATTGGGTCAAGCTGGGTAAGAGTTGTAGTCCGATTCTGTTGTATCTCAATTTTTGGCCCATAACATGTTGGATTTGGCTTTTCCACTATTCTTCAAATTTGTGTAAGATTGAGTCATGTTGCACCAGGTTCAAGAATTTCTTCATTTCGATTTCTACATTGAGAGTTATGTCCAGTTTACCTAAACCTGTCCAAATAACATTCATTAATCACAATTTAAGGAGAACACTTTATTTCAAGCTAAAAATACAGAAAACACTAAAATTAGTGACATTAAATGGTGATTGAATCTCTTAACAACATGCATTTTCATGTGTTCATCAGGTCCCTAAGGATAATGAAGGAGATCTAGTGAGTCATACGAAGAACCACAACCCTGAATAGGTTTATTTTCAAAGCCACAAATAAATGCTTCACTTTCTTCCACGCAATAAAGAGGAAGGAAAAGAACATGTGGATGGAGGAATGTGAATAAGCTTTCTAGTAACTGAAGGCTTACCTTTTTAAGCCAGTACACTCATACAATGACAGACATTAGTGATATGAGCTCAGTACTGGTCAAAGTAGAAAAAGGGGTACAGTGGCTGTATATTACATAAGTAAAGCCTTCGCCAGCCTGAAGGCTCAGTAATCCCCCCTTCCTCAGAAGTTAGCTCTGGCCTTGATCGTGTCGAGAAGGAAAAGGCACACATTATCATTATATAGACTAATCTGCCATTAAGGCAGATCTTGTATAAGCTAGACCTATTCGAGCAGTGGTTAAATGGGCCATAAAGCTGAACGAGTTCAACATTCAGTATAAGCCCTGAACAGCTATTAAGGGCAGGCCTTGGCTGATTTTGTAGCCGAATGCACCTGTGAGTTGGTAAAGATTGAGGGGCCGGGTGCCCAAACCTCCAATCAAGTTTTGAAAAAGTGGCTACTCTGCATTGACGAAATATTCAACTTGCAAGGAAGCGTAGAAGAGATTGTTCTCGTAAGCCTTTAGGGAGACAAAGTCAGTTACGCGGTCTGCTTCATGTTCAAGGCCTCGAATAATGAGGCAAAATACAAAGCTCTCCTAGTCAGATTAAGAGTAGCTTAGGTACTGGCTGCAAGGGAGGTACTGGTAAAAAGCGACTCCCAGTTGGTAGTGAACTAGGTCAATGGTAGCTTTGAGGCCAAGGAAGAAAGAATGGCTACATATTTGGTGAAAGTGAGGAGCCTGACTAGCTAGTTCAAAGAAGTGAAAGTAAAACTAATCTCGAGGAATAAGAATCACTCAATAGACATCATCACTTGAATGGCATCAACCGAAGATGCTCGGTTACCTAGGATGGTCCTTATGGAACTTATATTAGAGCTTAGCATCCAAGAGGAAAAGTAGATCATGCAGATCGAGTCGGGACCAAGCTGGATAGACCCTATCAAGGACTATACTTTGAATGGGGTAATTCCAGCTGATACAAAAGAAGTCCAGAGAATTAAATACCGAGCCGTCAGATACTCGATAAATAGTAGGATGTTATATCGGAGAGGCTTCTCATACCCCTATATAAGATGACTGGGCCCATAAAGGTGGAACGAGTCATAAGGAAAATCCACGAAGAAGTCTGTGATAATCACTCAGGAATGGAAGCACTAGCTCATAAAGTATTCAGGACTGGGTATTACTGGCCAACTGCACTTTGGGATGCTAAAAGCTTGGTTTAACGCTATAATGCCTGACAAAGATTTGCTAACAAGATCTAGGCACCTGCTAAAACGCTTATCACAATGAGTGGGCCTTGGTCGTTCGTCCAGTAGAGGCTCGACTTGATCGAAACTTTGATGATGTAAGAAGATACTTAATGATCTATATTAATAAAAAAAGCTAGATCATGGATCCTCCGTGGACGTAGGCATTTATGGGCCGAACCACATATATTTTATGTCTTGTTAATTGGTTTATTTTCTTTATATTTATTAGTATGTTGATCGTATTTATTCTTACTTATAATATGAGTTACGATTTTTGCTGCGCATAGAGTCAAAAGAGTATCAAAACTGTAGCTTAATTAATACTATACAGGTGTCAAAATGAAGAGCATTACTTGATATCCTCAATACTTCTCCTAATTATTTAATGATTTTTGGGTCAAATTTTAGAATACATAGCAACCAAAGGCAGAGATTAAACAATACGAGCTAGGGTAGTTGGAAATGCAACTGAAAGAACTGGTCAATAATTGTCTAATCCTCACTATTTTCTCCTCTCCAATGGACCTTGGATTCTCCCATTTCTCATCAATCCTTCTTGCTTTCTTCTCTTTGTTTTTATGATCTTGAAACTAGGGAAGAAACCCAGAACCAACGAAAGAACAAGAAATCTACCACCAGGGCCATGGAAGTTACCTATCATTGCAAATTTGCACCAGCTTGTTGGCTCTCCACCCCATCGAAAATTCAGAGACTTGGCCAAGAAATATGGACCTCTTATGCACCTCCAACTTGGAGAAGTTCCCACAATCATTGTATCTTCCCCGGAATTTGCCAAGGAAGTCATGAAAACTCATGATGTCATCTTTGCATCAAGGCCTGAGATTCTAGCATAAAAAATCTTGTCCTATGATTCTACTGACATAGCTTTTTCGCCATATGGTGATTATTAGAGACAACTCCGAAAAATTTGCACGTCGGAGCTTTTAAGCTTGAAGCAAGTTCAATCTTTCCGACATGTTAGAGAGGAAGAGATGTCTAATCTCATCAACTGGATTGCTTCAAAAGAAGGATCAGTTGTTAACCTTACTGATAAAGTCCACTCATTAATTTATTTTATCACTGCAAGGGCAAAAGATGCAAAGATCAAGAAGTATTCATACAGTTGATGAAAGAAGCTACATCATTGGCGGCTGGTTTTAATATTGGTGATCTGTTTCCTTCCTTTGAATTGCTTCATGGGATCAGTGGAATCAAGTCCCAAAAAGAGAGGCTGCACAAGGAAGTTGACAGGATAATGGAAAACATTGTCAACGAACATAAGAAGGGAAAGAGTGAAGTCGATCATGAAGATCTGGTTGATGTTCTTTTGAAAGTACAAGAGTATGTGATCTTGAACTTCCCCTAACTACGGACAAAGTTAAATCAGTATTATTGGTTAGTACTTTTAGTACTTCTCGCATAATGAACTCATACATCTATAGTCCCATATAATATTAATCTATTTTTCAATAGGTGAACTAAAATTAATTTCAAATCAGCAGTTGCAATACTGAAAGATTTGTTTCACTTATTCTTTTCGGGCTTTATTTTTCAACCCTCAATTATAACGTATATTGTATCTGCATATTTGGAGTCACCGGGTGTTGGTTTTAATTTGAACTTTTGTTTGGTTAAATTATTTTAATCCATTTTCAGGATGTTTTTAGTGCTGGAAGTGAGACATCTGCTACTGCTATAGAATGGGCTCTGTCTGAAATGATAAAAAATCCAAGAGTGATGAAAAAGGCACAAGCTGAGGGAGGTCTTCAATAGAAATGGGAATGTCGATGAAATGAAATATTTGAAGCTAGTTATTAAGGGAACAATGAGATTTAATTCTCCTGTTCCCCTGTTACTCCCTAGAGAATGTGGCTAGAGATGTGAGATTAATGGATTTGATATACCCCTCAAAGCCAGAGTAATTGTTAATGCGTGGGCGATTGGAAGAGATCCTGCATATTGGACTGATCAACCAGAGAGATTCATTCCAGAGAGATTCCTTGATTGTTCTATTGACTATAAGGGCACTAATTTTGAATACATCCCATTTGGCGCTGGTAGGAGGATATGCCCAGGAATGTTATTTGGTCTCGCTAATGTTGAGCTTCCTCTAGCAATGTTGCTGTATCATTTTGATTGGAAACTCCCCAATGGAACGAAGCAAGAAGATTTAGACATGACCGAGACATTTGGCCTTGCAGTCAGAACAAAGGAAGATTTGCACATGATTTCTGTTCCGTATCATCCATCACTTGCTGCATAAGCATCAGAAGGAATAAGCGTCCGAGGTTTCATTTAATCATGTGAAATCAGTAGCTTGTTACTTTAGCTGTGTCTCACATCAAGTTGTTCTGTCATGAAAGGAAGTGTGTTTCCTGATTGACGTAAAAAGTATGCTGAATGTCGTTGTATATATAATTGTGTTTGTTAGGAGTTATAAGCCTTTGCTACTAGCCAGGCCTTTGTGCTACACAACAAAATTTGCATTGATGTTCTAAACTCAAATCAATTGCCAAATTCAGGATGCAACAGGAAACAAGAAATATCCATTAGAGTTCATTAACTTCATTCATTTAATCAAACTCAGGATTAGTAACCAACTTCGAGAAGTTTTCCATTAAAGCTGGTATAGATTAGTTAGGGGAAAGAATTAGGTGGAATAGTCTCGACTGGATAATTCGATTAAAAAAATGACTTTGTTCTAATTGTTGTTGGCGTTTTTTTTTTTTTTATATATTTACCACAAGTGTGATTGGTCAATTTTAAACTATATTAATGCATCTGAAAACTATATTGGTTGGGAGCTTGGTGGACATTTAGTGTGCCTGTCTCGGATAAGTTTTCTTCATTAGTTAGAAATATTTTAAGGAAAGAGTTAATGAAATCATTCAGTTTTCTTTTTTCTTTTATGTTCAATGAAAATAATAAAGGAAAATTGATATTTTATACTCAATTAAAACGATTATTCTGTTCCTTCCCAAAAAAAAAGAAAGAAATTGATTATTCTCATCAAATTGAAAAAATAAACACTCCTACATTAGTTAGGATTTTTTTTAGAGGGAAATTAATGAAATCATTCAAACCTTTTATGTTCTGCCAAAAAACTAAAATGATATTTTGTATTTAATTAAAAACTGTATTAAAAATTCTCAAAGTTAAAAAAAAAATGATCTTAATTTATTCCTCCCCCAAAGATATTCGTATTAAGTTGCTTTGTCATGCAGCGTCATTATTGTAGTGCACGTGGTCTTAAATGGAAGAGAAGCAAGCCACACGTGGCTCTTTAATTGCTATGTCAAAGGGATGTGTGTCTTTGGGGTGGGCTAATGACATTGAAGAATAAAAAGAAAAATAATATTAAGAGCGAGTGTGACTTTTGGATTAGTGTTTTTGGGCGGCTAAGCCATTATATAAATGAATTGCATGTGTTTCTTTTTGTTGCTCATTTTAAAATGAGAGAAGAAAGAATAAAAAGAATAAAAAAAAAGAGAAGAAAGAAAAATTAAGAGAAAAAAAGAGAAATTTATAAAAAATTAGTTTGAATAATTATGTTTATATTCAATGATTCAACGGGTAATAAATTTACGATGTGAAAATAATTATATTTTAATATTTATAATACGTATTGGTACTAATAATATATTTTTACATTCTATGATATAGAAGATGTGTTGATAACGGGTAGATCTCAGAATCTAAACCCAGCTCAAGATTAATGCACATTAGTAAGTGGATAATTAAATATATTTTATATATTTTTAATATAGTATTTTATGATATAATTACACGTTACGAGATTAATTTATGATTTATTTTAAATAGATAAATATTTATGCTAATTAAAATATTCAGAAATATTTTATATTTATTTATAGTATAGTTTATGATTATATTAAGTACAAAAATATTTATTTTAAAACAATTATGCTTCTATAGTATTGTACAGTAGTAATTTTTGAACCATCATATGCGTACTCTCCCCTTTATTGTAGTTGATCTACGCATGCATTAGATCAGTTTATTTGCTCTGCCCGAGCGATGCAACATTCGACCTGTTTAGACCAGCTCAGATCCCCCACTCTATCGATGTGTGAGTTAATACACGTGTTTTATAATTGAACATCTTAGTGGCCAAAAAAAAGAAGAAGTATAAAGAAATTAAGTAAGCGGTGGTCGTTTGTCTTAATATATATATATATATATTTATTTGTTTTGTTTTGCTTCGTTTAAGAAGCAAATTGAAATAGAAGATGAAGAAGCAAAACCGAAATAGAAGAGAGAAGAGAGAAAAAGAAAGGAAGTAAAGGAAGCCAAGAAGAAAAGAGAAAGAAAAAGAGAAAAAGAAAAACAGCAGTCGAAAGAGAAATAGGAAAGAAAAATAAATAAATAATTTCAAAAAATTAGTTTAGGTAATTAGATTTATACTCACTGATTTAGCGGGTAATAGTTTTACGATATTATAATATTTATATTTTAATATTTATAATACATATCGATATTAATGATATATTTTTATACCTTATGTTATAGGAGGAGTACCGATAGATAGTAGAACCCAAAATCAAGAACTAGCTCAAGATTAGCGCACTTTTGTGAGTGAATAACTATATATATATTTTATATATTTTTAATACAACAGTTTATGATTTAATTACACGTTATCAGATTTAGCCATGATTTATTTTAGATAGATAAATATTTATGTTAATTAGTATATTCAAAAATATTTTTTTAGAATTTATCATAGTATAACTTATAATTATGTTCAGTACAGACATAATTATTTCAGAATAATTATGGTCATGATATTATATAGTAGTAGTTTTCGAACTACCATATGCGTACCCTCCTTTTTAGTATAGTTGCTCTGCACATGCGTTAGATCAGTTTAGTTTGCTCTACCTGAGCGATGCTATATTTCACCTGGTTAGACCAGCTTAGATTCCCCGCTCTATTTATGCGCGAGTTACTCTGCCAGGTTAGACTAGTTTTTTTTCGGGTACAAATTTGGTGTGATGTTTAATATATATATATATATATATATATGTAGTACATGTTTCCAGAGTTATGTTACATATATTCAGCTTAATAATATATTTTATGATAGTTTACGCTGTCAAATTTTCAGATCCCTAGTATTAAGTTATATTTTAGTACAAGTTTATTAACTACTAAGTATACAATTTTATGATTATTTTATTTTACAGATTTATACATGTACAATATATATAAAGTATATAATATTTTCAGATTATGTCCACTCACTGCGTCACAAACTCACTCTTTTTTCTATTATTCCTATTTTTTCCCAGATTGTCACAAGAATTCGTGTAGTGTGATATAGTCTTCACATTTTGAGGTTGGCCCACGACACGCATAGCTGCATGAGTGTCTCAGTCTGTGTATTTGTAAATCTTTATGTATATTAGAGTACACGTGTACACTTTTGTTTACGCAGGTAGCCTCGTATTAAATGTATAAGTAAAGAGTATGTTAGTCCCATGTCATCGTAGGATCCGCCTCGATTCTTGAGGAGAGCTCAAGTCAGGTCCTGTCAGTTACTCTACTAAGTTAGACCAGCTTTTGCCCGGGTACAAGTTTAGTGTGATTTTCAATATATATATAGTACATGTTTCTAGAGCTATGTTACATATATTCAGTTTGATAATAGATTTTATGATTGTTTATACTTTCAAATTTTTAGAACCCTAGTATTATATTATGATTTTCATTTTAGCATAGATTTTATGATAGCTCATACTTTCAGTACAAGTTATTGACCACAAAGTATATAATTTCATGATTATTTTATTTTACAGATTTATACGTCTACAATTTATATAAAGTTTATAATTTTCTAATTATGTCCACGCACTGAGCCACAAGCTCATATTTTTTTCTATTTTTCCCAGGTTGTCATAGATATTTGTGCAATATGGTACAATCGTCACATTTTGAGGTTGGCCCACGACACGTATAGTTGCATTAGTGTCTCAGTTTGTGTATTTGTATATCTTTATGTATATTGGAGTATACGTGAACACTTTTGTTGAGGCAGGTAGTCTCGTTGTACCAAATGTATGAGTAAAGTGTATGTTAGTCCCATGTCATCGCAGGATCCACCTTGATTCTCAAGGGGGGCTCGGGTCGACTCATGTTAGTTTGGTATCAGAGCATGGTTTTAGATTCTGTAGACTAGTACATAATACATGCATGTTAGAGATGTCAGTAATGATTTGTTGTATTTTATAGATTTTTATCACGCGTCCACGTGGCTGACCTCGTACGAAACTTGTGGTTGAACTGGGAGCTCTCTTAGTACCAAATAGAAGGGAGAAATCTATTAGAGAGGAAGTAGCAGAGTTAGTTCCCCTTGTATCCATACCTCAAACCCAGCCTATTCCTATTGTAGAGGAGTACACCTCGCCAGTGCCATAACCTATGATATAGCCTACAGAAGGACAACCTAATAGACCTACCTTATAACAATCCATAGGTAGACTGACTTGGTTAGTTATAGTTGCAGTGGAGATACAAACACAGACATAACCCAAGAGAGAGAATACAATAGAGTGTGTTCATAGTTTACGGGCAGAGAATTTCAAGCACTACAGAGCCAGCTGATGCAGAGTCATAGCTGGGTAGAGTCGAACGGACATTTGATGTTATGAGATGTACGAATGATGAGAGGGTTTCCTTTGATATATTTTTACTTGAGGGTAGGGCATACCATTGACGGAGATCAATATCACGTAGATATGGAAGGATGATTAGTTAGGCTAATTTTTATAAAAAATTTAATGTTAAAATCTTTCCTATAGTTTACCAAGACATACAAGCTAGTATGTTCTTTGAGCTAGAACATGGATCAATGACAGTGGAGGAATATGAGAATCCATTTATAGAGTTATCGAGATTCGCTTTATATATAATACAGAATGAGCAAGATAAATGTAAGAGATTTGAATAGGGCCTTAGAGGCAATATCAGGATAGCAATTATAGCCATGGGGCATAATGATTTCAGTGAGTTAGTAGGGGGCTACAATGAATTTAAAATAAGCCTATAGAGACATGCAAAGCTCAGTCATTCAAGTAAAAATCAAGCCATAGTTGGTTAGTTGGTGAATCAAGTAATAGTAGAACATCTAGAGGAGAGATATCTCATATATAGTATTTAGGTAGATAACGGTATGGTCAGAGCCCTATGTTATCAATAAGACAGAGACAGAGTTCGGACCAGAGTTTTATGCCTCCATCTGTTGGAAGCAACATAGGAAGTGAGAGGCCTCGAAGTGGTAGCTAGGTAAGTAGTAGTGCTAGCATGAAAATGTACCCTCAGTGTTTTATTTGTGCAAGGAGTCATGAGGGACAATGTATGAGAAGTTTTAGAGGTTGCTACTATTGTGGACAAACTGGACATTTGAGGAGAGATTGCCATTTTCTTGTTCTTCGGAGTAGTAGCTTAGTACAAGGTACAAATTCTTAGGGTTTTCAAGGTAGCGGTGGCAATATTAAAAAACATGGAGGATCTTAGACAAGAGAGCCTATCTCTAGTACTGATGTTCAGCCTAAAACTTTAAGAGCTAATAGAGATCTACATAGGGATCAGCTAGGTCGACCTCATAGCTAGGTACGTGTATTTAATTTGACTCAGCAAGAAGCACAGGTTATCTCTGATGTTGTTACAGGTATGCTAACTATTTTTGGTTGAGAGGTCCATATTTTAATTGATCCAAGTTCTACGCATTCTTTTATTTCTCGCATTTTCGATGTGCATGCGGATAGAGTGTTAAAACCCCTAGACTGTAGCTTGGTGGTAGCCACACCGGTTAGAGAATCATTATTGGCTGAGAATGTTTTTAATGGTTGTGTTATTAAAGTGGGTAGTAGTGAGATGATAGCAGATTTAATTCTTATTGATATACACGATTTTAATGTGATACTTGGGATGGACTGGCTAGCTTATCACCATACCACTATAAACTATTTTTGAAATCAAGTTATATTTAAAAGACATAGAGAGCCTGATATTAGTTTTTGTGGAGAACGACGAGTTCTTTCATCATGTGTTATATCTATTATAACAGCTAAACGGTTGCTCAAAAAATGATATTCAGCCTATTTGGCACATATTATTTATACCAGAGTCAATGAGGCTAAATTAGAAGATATTTCAATGGTCAAAAAGTTTCAAGATGTATTTCCTAATGATCTTCCAAGCTTACCACTAGATAGAGAGATTGATTTTGGTATTGATTTGGTTCCAGGCACAACTTTTATCTCCAAAGCACCATACAGAATAGCCCCCTCAGAGTTAAAAGAATTGAAGACTCAGTTACAAGAATTGATAGATAAAGGTTTCATCAAACCCAGTGTATCACCATGGGGAGCACCGGTATTGTTTGTCAAAAAGAAATATAGAACTTTGAGGCTATGTATTGATTATCGGGAGTTAAATAAAGTCACTATATGCAATAAGTACCTACTCTATCGTATTGATGATTTATTTGATCAGTTACAAGGTGTAAAGGTTTTCTCCCAGATCGATCCACAATCAAGGTATCATCAGTTAAAGGTCAGAGATACGAATGTATCTAAGACTGCCTTAAGAACTCGATATAGGTATTATGAGTTTTTAATAATGCCTTTTGGGTTGACTAATATGCTAGCTGTATTTATGGACCTTATGAATAGGGTACTTCATCCCCATTTTGATCGATTTGTTATATTATTTATTGATGATATTCTTATATATTCATGGAGTACAAAGGAGCGTGCAAAGCATTTAAGGATAGTGTTACAGATTTTAAGGAATAAATAGTTATATGCTAAGTTAAGCAATTGTCAGTTCTGGCTAGGTAAAGTTACATTTCTAGGCATGTAATCTCAGTAAATGAAATTTATATGAATCCTCAGAAAATTGAAGCTGTAGTAAATTGAGAGCGACCAGCTAGTGTGACAAAAATTAGAAGTTTTCTCAATTTAGCAGGTTATTATCGAAGATTTATTAAAGACTTCTCTAAAATTGTTGCACCACTTACAAAGTTGACTAGAAAAAATGTAAAGTTTGTGTGGACTAATAAATATGAATGTAGTTTCAAAGAACTTAAAAGGAGATTAACTTTAACTCCTGTTCTCACTCTTTCATCTACCACCGAAGGATTTATAATTTACAATGATGCTTCTAGACAGGGATTAGGTTGTGTATTGATGCAGCATGGTAAGGTGATAGCTTATGCTTCTAGGCAGCTTAAGAAGCATGAGTTGAATTATCCAACCTATGATTTAGAATTGGCAGCAGTAGTATTCGCCTTGAAGATTTTGAAACATTATTTATATAGTGTCACATATCAAATCTTCACTGATCACGAAAGTTTGAAGTATTTTTTTTACATAAAAAGACATGAATCTAAGATAACGAAAATGGTTGGAGCTAATAAAAGATTATGACTGTACGATTGACTATCATCCAGGTAAGGCGAATATGGTAACATATGCACTCAGTAGGAAGTCTTGTAGCTCTATAGCTTATTTGAAGGTTATATATCTTTCATTGTTAGTTGAATTAAGATCTATTAGGGTTAAATTATCTGTAGGTGAGTTTGGAGTTCTTCTAGCACATTTTCAAGTTAGGTCTATGTTGATTGATCAGATTCGAGATATGCAAGATCAAGATTCTAATTTAGATAAACTTAAGCAAGAAGTAAGAAATGAAATACAAACTAATTTAACGTTGAAAAATGGTGGGATATAGTTATGGGTGATAGACTTTGTGTTCCGATTAACTTAGAGTTAAAGAAGTAGATTTTAGAAGAAGCTCACAGCTTAGATTATGCTATGCATATTGGCAGTACTAAAATGTAGTATACTTTGAGAGAACATTATTGGTGGCAAGGTATGAAAAGAGAAATTGCAGAGTTTGTATCTCACTGCTTAATTTGTGAGCAGGTTAAGGTAGAACATCAAAGGCCAGCAGGATTATCTCAACTACCTCCAGTTCCTAAATAGAAGTAGAAATATATCATTATGGACTTTGTTGTTGGACTTCTACGAACTTGAAGTGGTCATAATAGTATTTGGATAATTGTTGATTGACTCACAAAGTCTGCTCATTTCTTACCTTATAAGGTTTCATACTCATTAGATAAATCGGCTCATTTGTATGTGAGTGAGATTGTATGATTATATTGGGCTCCAGTGTCCATCATATCAGATAGAGACCCTTGATTTACTTCTAAATTTTGACATAGCTTACAGTAAGCCTTAGGCACTAAGCTAAACTTTAGTACAACTTTTCATCCTCAGACAGATGGGCAGTCAGAAAGAACCATACAGATATTAGAGGATATGTTCAGAGCCTATGTTGCCACTTAAGGGTAATTGGGATGATTATTTACCATTAATGGAGTTTGCATATAATAATAGTTATCAGTCTAGCATTCAAATGGCACTATACGAGGCTTTATATAAAAGAAAATGTAGAATTCTAATTTGTTAGGATAAGGTTGGAGAAAGAAAATTGTTGAATCTTGAGATTATCCAGGCCACTAGTGAGAAGATCAGCATTATCAAAGATAAGCTCAAGGCAGCTTAAGATAGATAGAAGAGTTATGTAGATAAACGTCATAGACAGCTTAAGTTTGCAGTAAGAGATAGGGTCTTTCTACGGATCTCACCATGGAAGGGTGTGCTTCGTTTTGAAAAATAGGAAAATGAAGTCCTCAATATATTAGGCCATATAAGATTCTAAAGAGGGTTGATGTAGTTGCGTACCCCTTAGCATTACTGCCTGAGTTGTCACGTATTCATGATGTGTTTCATGTTTCTATGTTACGAAAGTATATATTGACCCTTCTCATATTCTAGTTACACAGTCAGTTTAATTGAGGGTAGACATGACTTATGATGAGGAACCTGTTCAGATAGTGGACTATCACCAGTAAGTACTATGTAATAAGACTATTTTGCTAGTTAAAGTCATATGGAGGAATCATACAGTAGAAAAGGCTAAATGGGAGCGAGAGGATCAGATAAGAGTTCAGTACTCTCATTTGTTTCAGACAAGTACATGAATTTCGTAGATGAAATTCTTATAAGGGGAGAGAAATTGTAGTGCACGTGATCTTAAATGAAAGAGAAGCAAGCCACACGTGGCTCTTTAATTGCTATGTTAAAGGGATGTGTGACTTTGGGGTGGGTTATTGGCATTGAAGAATAAAAAGAAAAATAATATTAAAGGCAAATGTGACTTTTGGATTGGTTTTCTTGAGTGGCCAAGGCATTATATAAATGAGTTGCATATGTTTCATTTTGTTGCTCATTTTAAAACAAGAGAAGACAGAATAAGAAAAAGAAAAAAAAAAGAGAGAAAAAAGAAGAAGGAAAGAAAAATTCGAGAGAAGGAAAAAAAAAAGAGATAGAAGAATAAGGAAGAAAGAAAAAGAAAATTTACAGGAAATTAATTTGAGTAGTTAGGTTTATACTTAGTGATTTAGTAGGTAATAATTTTATTATATTAGAATATTTATATTTTAATATTTATAATACGTATTAGTACTAATGATATATTTTTATATCCTATGATATAAGAGGTATGTCGATAGCGGGTAGATCTCAGAATCCAGACCTAACTCAAGATTAACGCACTTTAGTGAGTGGATAACTAATATATTTTATATATTTTTAATACAATATTTTATGATATAATTACATATTACCAAATTTATTTATGATGTATTTTAAATAAATAAATATTTATGCTAATTAAAATATTTAAAAATATTTTAAATTTTAAATTTATAATTTATGTTATTGTAGGATCCGCCTCAACTCTTAAAGGGGATCAGGTCAGGTCCTATCAATTATGGTTATAATAACTTAAAATAGAGTGTGTGTTTCATGATTGATTAAAAAGTGTCAAATAATTCTTCCTATTTGCAGCTACAGGACACTTTTTTTTTCCTACAAGAATTTGATATACACTGAAAAGGCTTAAAAATACCCCACAAATACAGTCAAAACATTTGTTTTTATGATTGAAGATGCTAAAAAAAATACTTCATGAGTTAGAATTATATAACCTGGACTCACCTTCATGGACGCTTCTGTATATCTTTATGTTAATCCAGAAAAGAATGGACATATGATAGAATCTAGAAATGGAATCTGCCTTGCCAACTTTTTTCATAGCTCCAACATATTCTGCTGGAAGGCGACAAAATTCCAGAGAGCCAAAAAAAAAAAAAAAACAAAGCTTTGAGCCAAAACTTGAAGGTCTAGAACAAAGGATATAAGTAGCCAATGCAATGCATTCCTTTCAACAACCTAATTAATATCACTCGACTCTTAAAGTATCCACTTTTTTCCTCATATGGAGTTCGAATTCCCATCCCCAATTCTTATCATCACCGCTCTTCTCTTAATGTTCATGGTTCTGAAAATAGGGAAGAGATCCAACATCAATGGCAGAACATCAAATCTTCCGCCGGGTCCATGGAAATTGCCTATCATTGGAAATTTGCACCACCTTGTCAGCTCTCTACCTCATCGCAGACTAAGAGATTTGGCCAAGAAATATGGACCTCTTATGCATTTACAACTTGGAGAACTTTCCACTGTTATTGTGTCATCCCCGGAGTTGGCGAAAGAAGTGCTGAAAAGCCATGATGTTATTTTTGCATCAAGGCCTCACAATCTTACAATAAAGATCATGTCTTATGATTGTAATGATATAGCATTTTCACCATATGGAGAATATTGGAGGCAACTACGAAGAATTTGTATATTAGAGCTTTTAAGCACAAAACGAGTCCAATCTTTCCGTTCAATAAGAGAAGAAGAGGTGTCTAATCTCATTAGTTGGATTGTTTCAAAAGCAGGATCACCGATTAACCTTACTAATAAAGTTTTCTCATTGATATATGGTATAACTTCAAGGGCAGCCTTCGGCAACAAATGCAATGACCAAGAATTATTCATATCAATTACAAGTGAATCTATTGCTTCGGCGGCAGGGTTGAATATTGCAGATCTCTTTCCTTCCTTTGAATGGCTTCAAGGGATCACCGGAATCAAATCTCGGATAGAGAGGATACATAAAGAAGCTGACAGGATACTTGAGAACATTATCAATGAAGTTAAGAAGAGCAGGAGAAATACAGATGAAACTCTGCTTGATGTTCTTTTGAAAACCCAGGAGAATGGTGATCTAAAATTTCCTTTAACTACTACCAACATCAAAGCAGTAATTATGGTAAGTACTAGTACATTTTGAATAATGCTTCAGTATATCCTTTGTATTTTAATAATCAATATATCAATTGCAAATTAATCCTAAAATAATATTTAAATCTGATTTGTTGAATGTCTTATTCACTCAAATTTTCTGAATTCTCTTTTCAGGACATCTTTTCTGCTGGCAGCGAGACATCTGCCACAACAATAGATTGGGCAATGAGCGAAATGATGAAAAATCCGAAACTGATGAAAAAGGCACAAGCTGAGGTAAGAGAAGTATTTAACCGGAAAGGGAAGGTCGATGAAACGGGCATTGATGAAATGGAATTCTTGAAGCTTATCGTAAAAGAGACTCTAAGATTACATCCTGCTGCCCCATTGTTACTTCCAAGAGAATGTGGAGAGAAATGTGACATTAATGGATTCGAGATCCCAGTCGGGGCACATATCATGGTTAACGCG
The DNA here is from genome assembly GCA_946807835.1 of Ailanthus altissimus. NCBI lineage: Eukaryota > Viridiplantae > Streptophyta > Magnoliopsida > Sapindales > Simaroubaceae > Ailanthus > Ailanthus altissimus. Next base: position 25,382,692 of record OX327704.1, on the reverse strand, counting down.
TGGGCAATAGGACGAGATCCAGAATATTGGACTGAACCTGAGTGCTTCATTCCAGAGAGGTTCCTTGATTCTTATGTTGATTATAAGGGGACTAATTTTGAATTCATCCCATTTGGAGCTGGCAGGAGGATTTGCCCTGGAATTTCATATGGCCTTGCCAATGTGGAGCTCCCACTCGCAATGTTGCTGTACCATTTTGACTGGAAACTTCCCAATGGAATTAAGCATGAAGATCTGAACATGTCCGAGTCCTTTGGTGTGACAGTTAGAAGAAAATACGACTTGTACATGATTCCCGTTCCTTATCATCCTTCAACTTTTGTTGCATAAGCCCACGAGAAAAAAGGAGTTGGAATTTGGTTTTATGTCATGTAAGCAAATGTTACCTTCTTTTTCCTTTTAAAGTAGATATTAGTAGGAGTTTTTATAAAAGAATTATCGTGTAAAATTCTCGTAATTTTATTTAAAAAGTTGCAATTATTACCAAATTCATTTTGTTTTATTAACAAAGTTACAATTATTTATCAAAGTTTAGTATTGTTGGCCTCATTATTGAGAGGCTCAACTAACTTGCGCTTAACCCAACTTTTGAGATGACTTAACCTATTTTCAAATTTAGTATGATAGGTAACTAGACCGTCAATTTATAGATCTCACAAAATAAGTTGCAAGTATCATGAAGAGGTAGGAAGAATTAAACTTTGAATCTGATTTAAATTTTAATTAATTAATTATTATTTTACATGAAGATAATTTCTTAGTAGAGGACAAATTCCACTTAAATTCTTCCCTTTAGTTGAAACGAATTAAGACTCTTAATTAACTCAGGTTTAATTACATGTATACATACATTGAAGAAGATTAGAACTCATACTTTAATACAAATTTAAATGCTCTGTCATGATTATCAAAAATAAATTTGTAATTTAGGGTAGGTTTTTCTTTTTTTTTTGTGAAAATAGCATTTCAATGAGAAAGACTCAGAAAGTTACAAACTTAAACTGGAACGTCTTTAAGCCACATATCCATGTTTTGAACACGGATTGCCCTTTGGGAAAATAGCATTGACATTACACTCACGTGGAGCATACCTAGCTTCAAAGCTACTCGTATTGAACATCATATTTAAGAGGCAATCCAAAACAATTTCCTTGGCACTACTTCAGTTTCCTTGAACCAAGTTAATGCCATTTGTTAGGCCCAGTATCCAGCAGCCCAACCAACTTGTGTTCACTGTGTTTAATTAAGAATCAGCTCACATAAGCAAAGGCCTAATTCTGAAATAAGAGAATCTCAGCTAAAAATTAGATACATCGCGTCAAGTAATTCGATCCGTCAAACTGAATCTTGTGAGTCATAATGAGCAAGGAACAAATTAAAACTTATTGGATTATTTAAATTCAAATTGATTAATCGTTGTTTTGTATGAAGAAATTTTTTTTATAAAAGTAAAAGGATGCCACTTAAATTTTTTTTCATGATTGATAAATTAATAAATAACGGACTTAATCTCTTAAATATGAGGGGATTAATTGGTTGTAAATGCTCATATATACTTGGAATAATATTGAAATTCATGCATTATAAATAGAATTAATTTATTCAATTGTGATTCTTTCAATTGCAGATTATTATTAAGCACTTAACACTCGTAGCATCCTCTTTTTCATTGTAACACTCCTATACATAAACACAATCTTTCTCAGATAAATACTTGAGTATTTAAGTAATTTTTTTCTTTTTTTGTAAGAGGACAATGCAATCCCATAATTTTATAGAGTAAAAAAGGACAAAATGATAACTGTTTCGAAGGTTCCAAACTTAGAAACTTCAACATTAATTTATCAAGTCCCACTCGATGATCGATGGTTTTAGATGAACCCACCTCACTCGCCATCCACACACTAAACCTTATAGCTTTAGCTTCTTTAATTTCTACATATTTGTGGAAAGTATGTGCATTCATAGCGACAACCACTAATTTTCACTTTAAATTCATAATTATAGGATATAACTAGCTGCCTTGTGTGTTTGATATATGTTGTTGCATCTATGTTGAGTTTACACTAGGATTAAGGCCAAAGAATTTTTCTTGAGAAATCTTTAGGTAGCTAGAATCCATGATTCATATTATTCCTATAACATTCGGGTTTAACAACCTAGTAGATATTGTCTACTTTAGGCTTAATGCATACGTCTTTCACTCTCATAAATTTACTTTTGGACTTCACTCAATTGTTCTTCACTCAAAATGAGTCTACTTAAATAGGAGGACCCAAGCCTTATTATTGGAGATTTGGTGATTCAACAATCTTAGTTAGATAAGAATTGAGATGAATACTAAAGAAGAGAGTAATAAGAAGTTTAGACCATTTGGGACACATGTGGAGAAGTCTAGGACGTGTGGGACACAAATGGGGAAGCAAAACGGGACTCGAAGATGCGAAGAAAACCCGGGATGAGCTACCAAAGCTGAGCACCGCAGTGCCCAAATCAGCGCCTGGCGTGATACACTCAGCGCCGCAGCATTGGGACCTGAGCGTTACGGTGCTAGAAGCAACAAAGAGTTCATTTTTCATTTAGATTTTGAGTTTTTTGAAGTTTTTGACTTCCAAAACTAGAGAACTCTTACTCCAACAAGGAATAGAGTTACTAAGCACGACATAAACCTAATATAAACACTTGTAAAGCCTTTATTGTAGATTAAACATTAAGAGAGACTCTAAGATAGGCGAAGAACTGGGTAGACACTAAATGCTTGTTTGCACTACGGTGGAACTATAGTTTGTAATAGAACAAGGGTACACTAAACATTAAATCCTTTTAAGGGTTCTTCATTGAATGTTTCTTGTAAAATCTCTAGGGAGTTAATAAGAGAGACTAGGATCCTTGGACCCACCGTAGACATAGACAATTAGCCGAACCATGTTATTCCATTTCTGCTTTGAATTCTTGCTATTTTGCTTGATAAACAGGTTATTCCGATGCGCAAAGAGGTTAGAGTTCTAAGTTGAACTTGAGATTCTTCGCTTCAGCCTAATCTCAATAAGAAGGGTGTTTCCTCCCTTAACACTTATAAACTATTCTAGGCTCATCTTCACAAGCAATATGGGATGTGATTATCTCCTATCCTTTATGACCTCGCATCTTCATAAGCGTCTGCCAATTCACATAGGGTGGTAAGCTTGCTTTGATACCACCACTGTCACACTACTAACTCGAATAAGTTAAACAAGTGATACAAACTTAACAAAGATTGCTATACAAAATTCTAAATCAATATTTAATAAATAATCAAGCAATTAAACTTAGTAATAATCATTCTCAAAGACAAAATAATGAAATAAAGTACTTAAACGCAAAATAACATTCTAACAAATGTTCATGAATAGTTAAAGTTTTACCAAATCCAGTATTAGCATAAATCTTCAATCATCTAATTATCATAACAAACTATAGTGAGTACGAAACTCAATGATTAAACTAGTTTTTTTAGTGAAATAAATAAATACATACATATATATATAATGCATAAGTATGATGTGCCATAATCAGTAAAACTATATCAAAAGTTTCAATGATATCTATAGAACTCCTCTTAACATACATGATATAACGTATAACATATATACCAGTCAAAAAAGAAAAAGTCACGTAGAATAGAAAGGCTTCAGATTACACAGAGGGTGCCTATAATAAAAATTTAGTTTAAATATCCTAGAAAATCAAACTTATATCACGAATAAACTTTATCTTTACAAAAAACTTTCTTATTATAAATGATGTCTTTTGCATGTTCATGCTTCATGTTAATGCACACTTCACAAACAAAATAAATTCACATTTCTATATCAAAATCGATTTGGCACAAACTATAATCACAATTTAAAATATATAGAAAAATAAAATATGTTTATTTTAATCCAAGTAAAAGTCTAATAAACTTACCTCTTATCTATCAAGACAAAAATTCAAGCTCTTTAACCTCTTTGATCTCTAAATTTTTCTCAAGAGTCCTTTTAGCTCATTTTCAAAGCTTCTAAAGTTCTCTTCTTTTAAAACAATGTGTATTCTTTTAATAAGGCATTCTATAAATAAGGACTCTTAACTTAACTATTTATAAGTTGGGATTTTACTTTAAGGCATAAGGAAATCTTAATCCTAGTCATATTTTAACATAAGACTTTGGTTTTCCTTTTCTAAGTCATGTAACCCATAACTCTAGCCCAAGTAAATAAATAAATTCTTAATTACTCACCCACTTTTCCTTGGTAATTACAACATCTCCCCTACCCCTCTATTCCCAAAAGGAATTTCGTCCTCAAAATTCGTCACTTCATTGACAAAATAATTGGAGGTGCTTTGACCACATTTCTTCTTTTCATTCTCAAGTTGCCTCTTCTACAGAATGATTATTTTTATAAAGTCTTCACTAAAGATATCTTCTTAGTGAATAAAACTTTTTTCTTATAATCTAGGAATTTGATAGATGCTTCTCGGTATGTGAGATCATCTCTAAATTAAAGTGGCTCATTACTTAATACATAAGATGAGTTTGGAATATACTTTTATGGAATAAATACATGGAACAGCTAATGAACCTTATACAGTCATGGAGAGAGAGTGAGTTGATAAGTTATATCTCTTACCCTTTAAACAATCTTGAAAGGACTAATAAACCTTGGATTTAACTTCTCTTTCTTACTAAATCTCATAAGCCCTTTCAACGGAGTGACTTTGAGAAATATCGTGTCACCTACCATAACTCTAATTCTATCCTGTAATTGTTTGCATAGTACTTTTTGTCTACTTTGAACTACTTTCATTCTTTATTTTATCTTTCTAATAACTTTACAAGTTTGTTCAATATATATTTGACCCAAAATATTCTTTTCCTTAACTTCACCCTAGTAATATAAGATCTACATTTCTATCTATAGAAAGCCTAATACTAAGCCATACCAATAATAGACTAATAACTATTATTGCTTGCAAACTCTATTAAGGAAGGTGTTTGTCCCAACTACCTTAACTTAAAGCCGAACACACCGACCTTGCAATATATCTTCAAGATTTTGAATAGTTACTTTAGATTCTCCATTGCTTTGTTGGTGAAAAGCTGCACTAAAATTCAATTTGATGCTCACTACCCTATATATGCTCTTAATAAAATGTTGAGGTAAATCCCATATCTCTACATGAAATTATAAAAAATGGCACCTATAAAGCTTTACAATCTCATTCACATACAATTGTGAATACTTATCCACAAAATAAATATTACATATAGTGAAATAAAGTATTGCAAATTTTATCAACTTTGTTTGTTTGGTAACCCTACCACAAAATCCTTAGCTATGTGTTCCCAATTCCACTCAAGCATTGACAAAGGCTTTAATAATCTTATGGTCTCTGTTGTTTTACCTTGTTGACACATGAAGCATTACTCAATAAACGGACCTACTAGTTTCTAGTTTGAAGGTCTTGATACATCTTTGCACCATTTGTATAGAAAGTATATGCTTTAGTTGGAATTATTAAGCATATAAAGGTGAACATTTAAAATGTAGTGCTCCATCACTAATTTTCTTAAAACTAAATTTTTACCACCTAAAACTTGTTTCATAATCTTCTTCAATTTTACATCATTACCTTATGCTTTGTTGATTCTGTTAATCAAAGTAGGTTGGATAAACATACTTACAATATCACCTATCATATCATTGCCAAGCTTTTCAGAATCTAGCAAAATCTGTCTTTGAGTAGTCACAAATGTAGCTAAGTTTCCACAAATATTTCCTACTTAAAGTATTAACCACTACATTATCTTTTCTTAGATTAATTACACGATTATAATTCTTAACTAATTTTAGCCATCACTATTGCCTTATGTTTAACACCGTTTAGGTAAAAAAGTATTTAAGGATTTTGTAGCCTATTACATTTCTACTCCTCCCTCTATAAAGGTAATGCCTCTAAATCTTAAGAGCAAAAACTACAAACACCGCTTGTATATGGTAGTTTTGCTCATAACTCTTCAACTGTCGCAAAGAATATGCCACCACCTTCGTATTAGTGCATAGCCAATCCCATTTTGAGATGCACTACTATAAAAAAAACAAACCCACTATAAATGCACGAAATGGTTAATACTTGAGTTGCTTGAGCTCTTGAAAACCTTTCTCACACCTATTTATCTGTTAGAGCTTAACATTATTTTTATTAGTTTTGTTAAGAGTGAAGTTATTTTAGAGAATTCCTTAACAAACTGCTTATAATATTCTTCTCACCCAAGAAAACTATGAACTTCCCAACATTGGTTGATCATGCCCAATTCACTACTGCTTTAATTTTACTTAAATCAACAAAAATTCCTTAAATAGAAATAACATGTCTCAAGAATGTAACTTCAATCAAAATTCACATTTCTTGAATTTCAGTCGAGCTATTTCTCTGTCAATACTTGTAAACTTTTTTAAAATGTTCTTTATAGTCTTCCTTACTGTTGAAGTACACCAAGATATCATCCATGAACAAAATCATAATTTTATCTAGATAATCATTAAACACTCAATTCATTAGATCCATAAAGGCAATTAGAGCATTCGACAAACTAAATCGCATCACCATAAACTCGTGATAATCATATCTTGTTCAAAAAGTAGTCTTTGAAATATCCTTTTTCTTGATTTTCAATTGGTGATACCTAAAGAAAAGATCAATCTTAAAAACTATATATGCTTATTTTAGATGGTTGAACAAATTCTTAATTCTTAGAATTGGATACTTATTCTTTACACTTTTACAGTTTAGCTCCTGATAATCAATGCATAGTCTCATTAGTCTATCAATTTTCTTAACAAAATAAAACTAAAGCACCCTAAGGTAATAACACTGAGACAAAAAAACCTTATTAAGAAATTCTTATACGTGCCCTTTGAATTCTTTAAGCTTTGTTATTATCCTTTGATAAGTGATTTTTATATAAAAGTAGTTCTAAGTACAAGTTGTATGTTAAAATCGATCTCAAGATCGGGGAATTCTAGATAATCCTTTAAGAAAACTTCTATAAACTCTTTCACTCCTACAAGATCTTGAATTTTAATGTCTTCCTTTAAGCTATTAATTAAGTAGCCCTACCACCTCTTTTGAAGGCTTTTCTAAGCTTGCAAAGTTGATATCACCCTTAGTAAAAGACATAATCTAGTACCCATAAATATAAAGTTAGCTTCATTTGATGGGTGGAAGACAACCTTTTTTTTTAGAACATTTAACTCTGGCATGGTGTATAGACAAATAATCTATTCCTAATATAATGTTGAAATCATACATGTTTAAGATCATCAAAGCTACCTCTAAAACCGCATCACTTATTTCAATCTTCTATGATCTCGGCACTTTACAAATTCAATTTACACAAAAAAAAATGAAGTTGTTAAAACTAATCAAATACAATATTTGTGCACAATAAAGGAGGAATGCATTAATATGAGAGAGAAAACTGAGTTAGATGAGATTAAAAAAAGATATATAAAAGAGGACAAAGAAGATAGCATTATTATTATTATGGTGGGGTCTATAGTAGTTATATAAGTTCTAAAAATACAACAATTACAACTAACTTTTAATCTTAACAATTGAATAAAAAGTGATCTAATGATTAAAAATTTATGTAAAAACATATGTGCCTTAGATCCTTCCCATATATGTGTATATATATATATATGGGGCAAGATTTACTGCACCATATCTTTTAGACAATATCTTATACCATTTATAGACCATTAGATTAATGGACATTTGAAATCTAATTTGGACCATAGAATATGTTAGGGTTTGTACTTAAGTGTCATCCCTGTTTGTATGAATATTTATTTTGTAATATTTATACCATGAATATTTTATTAAATCGCTAATAACCTTTATTAAATGGTACTTGAGCTTGTAACATTATAGACAATGAATGATCTGAATAAGTTCAGATCTGGTTTAAAGAAGTTTAGACCAAGGCTAAGAGTTAGCAAAGTTGATAGTTATAAATGCTAAGAGTTAGCAGGTTATAATAGCTAGGGAGATCTAAATAGTTAGAAACTTATCTATAATGTGACAAAGACCTGGGAATCTACTAGTAATGACATAGTTGCAATAGAAACTAAGAAATGTCATTATGTAAGTATCTTCTCAAATAAAGAGTTCCTGATCTACGTTCACCAATGAGGGTCCATCGGTGAAACACAATAATATAGATTAGTGTATATCTATATCTGTATTGTATATATGATTATTCTTAGTTAACCATGCGCTTAGTAGAAACTCATATAGACATACAGGTATTCAGTTAGGACTGGATACTGAATAGACTCACGAGGACCCCAATAGATATCCTATGACACCGTCAAAGGAATATCCTCTTGAGTTGAGTAGTATTTGTGGTCCTTCGACCTGAGGGCCACAGTGGGCTTATGGAAGATTCATCATACTTTGATTCCACGTATGTCAGAGACCTTTTATGGTCTGATCACTACGTGTTGTTGGGTATGGTCCGATGCTTATGGAGTTCGGTGTGCGTAGATATAAGATCCACCAGCTCACATAAATAGGTTGTATATCCGAAACTTCGAGATTGTATCTTGTAAAGTCTTATGGACGTAAGCAATCAACCTGGAAAAAGAGTTTCCTACAGGTTCGATCATTATAGCAAAATTGTTTGCGTATATTGTGCATTAAGATACGAATCTGGAGATAAAGTAATGGATGAAATTATCAAGATTTAACGGTAATTATCTATATCCCGCTCATCCAGGATATAATGATGAAAGGATTATACGAATATGTAGTAACCTCAACATGTATGGTCTAACGTGCTAATTTATAATATCCGTAACATGTGCGTGGGGCATCGATCACGGACTTATGGAATAGTTCTATTTGATGAATCGGGCGTGGACTTAGGGAGTCTCAATATAAAATGTACTCTTTGAGCACTTGGGCAGCATACCGTATTGAATAGTTCAATACAGTAAAATCTAGCAATTTACTAAGGTTAAGTTAACTAAAGTATTTGGTCAGATGGTAGGACCCACTTTAGGTTAACTTGGTAACCTAGTAAGGACATAAATGTAATTTTACTTAATGACTATTTAAGTGTTAAATAATTCAAATAAATATTTATTTATTTAATTGTTAAATAATTAATTTTAGTTTAACTAAGGTTAAGAGTTAACCATTTGGTTAAGTTAAGTTAACCTTACTTAATGGTTAAGTAAAAGTTAATTTAACCATGGTTAAGTTAGTTAACTATAGTTAAAATATGTAAATGTTCTTTTACCTAACTAGAGTTAAGTGTTAACTATAGTTAGAATATTTAAATGTTCATTTAACTTAACTAGAGTTAAGAGTTAATTATGATTAGGTTAGGTTAAATGCAAATTGAAATTAAGTGAAATTAAGTGTCATAAAATAAAATTAAATTCATTTGTATAAATAAGACAAATGTAATTAAAATTCATAAGTTTTGTTAAGTTTTCATTTTGCAAAAAATTGGCCAGCCATTACAAAAAGAGAAAAGAGAAATTATTTTCTAATTATTGGATTCAAGAGTTGAATTCATTATTTTCTTTTATAAGGCATAAAACCAAATTAGCAAAATAGGTTTTGATTAATTGATTAAGTGTTAATCAAAAGAGAAAATTAAGAACATAAGTTTAAGTTGTTAAACTTTCGCTATATCAAAAGCTGTCATTCTAGATAATCAAACCCACAATTGTTGATTACTAGAATTGATCAAAGATTATATTTCAGTTGACTTCAATAATTTTCATCCAAATGCTTCAAGGGTATTTCTCAATTTCGTTTCTGTTAATTCCTTTAATATGTTATGATTGTGTTTACTGCAATGCTTAAAGCTTTTGCTACTTGATTATATATATGAGATATATATATATATATATTATTGTTAAACACAAGACCCACATGCAAACACCCTTGGATAATCAACTCCCAACAGAATATGCATTAATCTAATAGTCAAAAAATTGTATAAGATATTTGTCAAAAATATTGTGCCACGGTTCCTAACTCTATATGTGTATATGTCTGTGTGTGGAATTAAAATAATTCACCCTATAGTTTTGTATAAATTTTAGGGCGGATCTGGACTGCTATTTTGTGAACAATCATGAACTCTTATTATAGTATGAATTCTACTGAAATTTTGACAGTATTTCACCTATTTTATAAACATTCTCAAACTTGCAACATAAAATATTGCACTTCTATAACTTAACATCAACAACCATACTTCCAAACATTTCATATCTCATCCATAACTCACAACCATCAACATTAAATGAAAAATAATGCCTCCATAACTCATACATCGACATAATCGAAGTATCTAGGATATGGTTAACTAGATTATAGTATCAAATGCATAAAAATAACATAATATATATCTAAAGTCAACAAATTTAATACAATAAATTCCTATAGGCTCAAAAAGAATAAGAGAGTCCATATATCTTATATGGCTGACAAAAAACCTAAAGCACAACCACTTAACCCACCTTAACTACTCGTTGAACTGAGGAAGTCTATTATCTCCTGAGATGGGAAAAAGTGAGAAGGTGAGTTTTCACAAACTCGGTGAGTGAAATAGTTTCAAAATAAAATAAGAAACACGATGTAGATAATGATAATAATAATAATAATCTTTTATACTATAGATACCAATCTTAACATAAATGATGTAAATATTTCAAAATGTCATAAGAATCATCAAATCTCATTTTGTTCATACTACATATGGAAGTGCTATAAAATCTGATATGATCTTATAAATGACATTCGCAAATCAGTTCATATATAATACATGTCAGAGAATTTAAATATTTTTCTAAAACCTTACACTAAACTAGTACTCATGAAAAAACCTCGTCGTACCTGAAATAGCTATCAAGTAGAGCATTGGACGTACTAATCTCTATATCATCTCATATCCTTGACTTATGCAAACGCAGAGTAAACTAGCTCCCAAAGAGCAAAGCGCCCATACACAAGTTTCAAAGCCTATATGTATGTACAGACAGGCTCCAAAGGCTTGAATCTCATATCTTTATCAAAAGCGGGGAGGGTATTGCTTGGTGGTTTGAAAACCACTTCTATTTGTGCAATTATAAACTCATAGAACCTTATCTTAAGCCTTATACTCTAAACTTAGAAATCATTTAAACATATTTCTATCAATATAAATGATCTATAATGTCACTTACAAATGTTGAGGAATTAAACTATAATATGAATGAGCTTTTCATAACGTAAAATAAATACTAGAATTAAATATTCATCATGTTTCATGGACTTTATAAAATGGTGTATTATAATTGAAATATTTAATATGAGAAATAAACTATATATGTACATATATAATATAAATCCCACTCACAAAAGTAATGATGTTTACCGAAAATGCGTTATCGAAATACACCACATTCGAGAACCCTTATAAATAAGACAGTATATAATTATTTATCGAAATGGAAATGTATACCTAAATCGATAATGCTAAACAAAAATGTATTACATGTAATGATAAAATAACGAGTTATACACTTACCAACTTGTTGAACCAATGCAAACTTTGCATTATTGAGTCCAACTCATTTCGTAAATCTTCTACAGGTTCTAAAATGAAGAAAAATAATAATTTAGGCTATTAACTTAGTGAAGTACAAAATTATCCTCAAACCTAAAGGTCAAGATTTTTTTCAAAACCCAAATCCCTTTCTTTCCATGAAATTCTACACTCCGACCTATATATCAATGGAAAACTTAGATTAAAATGATAAATTTACTCCTTTAAACTTGACACTATTCCTCACACTAGTTTTCTCTCTCTAAAAATCTTAAATATCTAAATTTCTCTCTAATAGGAATAATCTCAACACTTTAGGGTTCTTAATCATACTGTAAACACTACCCACAACATAATAACTCATAATCACACTTAAACCAACAAAAACAATGAAGAAATTAATATTAAAATGCCACGGGACTCACCTTTACTATTTCTCGGCAAAACAGCACCAAAAGAAACAAGTTTCTCTTCTTTTTTTATATTTAATAATAAGCCTAATTTACTAATTAAAGAGAGAAAGAGACCTTTGTGGGCCTTACAAAAAAATAACAGCCTATTTCAAGAATGATCTAATAGGCTGCATAGCCCATTATATGATGAAAAATACTCTCACATGATAACTAAGCCATAATCCCTATTTGCATACACAAAAAAGGCACAAGAAACAAAAAAATGCATAGATCCTGGGTCAATGTGAATATGGGCCTCACAACAAAAAAAAAAATAATGTACACATAACAACATATGTGCCTCCTCTTGTGTTAAGGAAAAAACTCGAGCCTAAGTACGGGGTCGACCAGATTGGCCCCTCTGACTAATAGTAGAAGTCTGAGTCCTACCAACCGATGTGGAACTTATTGTCTGTACATCCCTCTGACCTTAAGTCTGACTAAAGTCTCCCTAGAAGTGCTATCAGGTAGACCTTTGAGTAGAGTTATCACTTAATATGTCTAGTCTAACCACAATGGTAGCAAGCATTGCTCCTAACCAAACACTGTCTTTTATAGTTCTTACCACAAGTTCTACACTGTGTGTATCTAGTGCTTGCTAAGCAATCATCACGGTAACCTTTACCACCTTTACCACTAGATTCTCGGTTCCTATTTTCTATGGGTTGCTGCACTGAGTCTTGACTAAAATTTTATTCTTGTTCTCATCTATACCCTAAACTCTGACTTTTCTAAAAGTTCCTCTTCTTTTCTTTTTTTGTTGTTTAATAATAAGCCTAATTTACCATAAAAGTGAGAAAGAGAGCTTTATGGGCTTTTATTTCCTTTGAGCCCTATGAAAAAAAATAACAGCCCATTTTAGGAATGATTTAATAGGCTACGTAACCCATTATATGATAAATAATACTATCACATGACATTGTCTAGTTAATCTACAACTTCTCATAACTTCTACATAATTTATGATGTACTACAAAATCTTTCTATTTATTCAGGTGTTCATCATATAGTGAGCTACGTAGCCCACTAGATCATTCACTATTTGGGTAATCTTTATTGACAAAGAGATAATAAATTGATGAAATTGGCTTTGTTAACAATGTAACTCAAAAACTTGTTTCACAATGGATTTTAATTTTTTTTTTGTGTTTAGTTTGTAAAAGTATAAATATGAAAATATATTAGTAGTGTATTGTGATAAAATAGAAAAAAACTAAAGTATATCAACGAAAATGTACCAATAATCGGGGAAAAAAATGAAATTTGGGACGAAGAATAAAAAAGTCAAAACATCCGCACGCCGTGGTGCCTCATGCGAGATGCAATTAGGGGTTGCCCCACGCTTCACACCTCACAGTCGGGCGTGCAGTGATGAGTGCAATTTAGATACATATTTTGACCCCATTTATTTTGAGCAATTGTTTGTTTTTTAGCAATTTCAGGGCTATTTATGTGTTAAATATTGTTGTTATAAGGTTAAATCAGAAAAAGATAGAAAATGATGAAATTGAAGCAAATGAGGGAATTTTACTATAGCAAATTGCCATAGTATTTTTGAACCCATAAATCATTCTCATAATGTGCAAAAATAACATTTAAAGCTATTTTAGAGAGGGATTACACTTTCAAGAGCATTTGGCCTATCTTTGGATGATTCAACCATGGCCATGGATTAAATGGAGGCACCATTGTCTTCATAAATTCGGTTTGGGATTGATTGTACCATATTTATTTATTATTATTTAGCTAATGAACTCTTGTTATATTGATTTAATTTTATTATATAAGATTGTAGCCTTGAACTTAATATGTAGACTTAATTGTAGTATTTGATTTTCATTGTTATGAGTTCAGTTTATTATTTAATTTATGTTGTTCTTAATATTTTCAATATGCTAGCAATGGTGATTGGATGATTATGGAACATGTTTAGACCTACAAAAATTGATGCATGATTGTGGAGTAATATCTATAAGTTTCAATATATGATAGGAATATGCTTATATGACATGTATGGTTAATACAACTTATTCGTAATAAACCTTGATTTATTTGAATTACTGTAGAAATATACAAATTTGGTAGATTAAGGTATACTCGACTATCGAAAAAGGCTTGTGATAAAATACATGTTGTGACCAAAATTTAACCAATGGATTAATGGGATAATGAATTCATATTGAGGGATAGCTATAATCATAGATATTATTTATATAATGATTGCGCTAACACTATTTGTACAATTAGGATTAATTTATAGAATTAGTAATTAGTCTTAACATAAACAATTCAAAATTATCATTTCTCTAGATAAAGGTGAGAAGAAACAATTTTAGCATTTAGTTAAGGATAATAACAATTTCCCATGGGATCAACACTTTAACTCATTACTTTATTACTTGTTTTCGATAGCGTGCACTTACGTTTAACATAGAAATCACACAACATGCAGCCCCTCCTCGTACCTCGTGTAAGGCACAAGGAATTCCACTTTTGTTTTTGTTTTTCATCATTGATTTCATTCTTTTTGTTTATTTTTTGAATTCTCACTTCTCAACTGGTCTTTTTGACTTCCAATCTCCAAAATATAAGTACCCAAACACTCGATCTACTTGTTGTTAAACTCAAATTTTCAAAGGTGTTGTTTGAGTGAGTTTTGAAGAAAAATTGTGGGAGAAAGACAAAATATGCTTTAAGGGTAAAATGGTTCGAATTTGAACTTTGTGGCTATTAAAGATTATATTTAATTTTATGGCTACAAAAGTATATGAGTTTAAAATAGGGGTTATTTGTATACATTTCCCTAAATATCTCTTTATAGTGAATTATTCTCTTTGTTAGTAAGCCTTAACTTCTTGTTAATTATGCCCTGTACTTCACCCATCCTATTCTGATAATGCATTATTATTTTTAAAACTCATCGTTTCCGGGTACAGAAATTTGATCTAATCCGTTGTTGAATCGCAGTCTTAGAATAAAAGACAACTTTCAATCCCAAAAATATAATCCCATGCCAATGGTTATCCTTTTTTTCTCCTGACTAGCTTCAAGGATAATCGGATGACAAATAACATGCAAGTGAAGATATAAGATTCTATGCAAATGGAGTCAAAATATTTACTTATTTTTGTTATATTAAAAAAAAAGCACTAATAAATTTCATGGAGTAAAATATTTTAAGTTGGAATCATCTTTTATAGATGCTTTATTTAATTCTTAATTCAGAAAAGAATAAACATATATAACAAATGAATCTATAGATGATATCCAAGGTTACTAGTTCTTTTGACAGCTTAAAGATACATAGCAGGTAGCAATGGCGGATACACAGTATACAGCAGGGCGAGGGGTTCAGGCTCAAATCAATTAGTAGTTCTTTACAAAGCCCCGCAAAATTTTTTAAATGAATCGGTGGTTATTTATATTTATACCTCAAATCATTAGTATTTATGTTTTGACCCCATAAGGTTTTAATTCTGATATTATCGGCCCTTCTAAATGTAAACTTGAACCTTTAAGAACTACTTATCCGTTCGCCCCACATCCGCTCCTCAATGCGTATTAAATAGAACTCTAAATTTTTATTAGAAATACAATTGAGTCACTCATTAGTCATATAAAACAAGAATAGAGATTCTAAAAATATAAAAATATTAAAAAAGAAACTCCAAACTCTATCAATTATAGATATTACTTTAATCACCGATCAAAATTATTTCATCAGCCATCTTTCTAAATACAATTTTAATTATATGTATTTTCAAAAAAAAAATTTATTGAGTTGGTGAAGAATATATAATTGTCATTTTTATAGCCGTTTATTTTTATATATAATTTGTGTAAAGTTTTATATACTAGATTAATAAATTTAAAATTTGTCGAAGTGGGTAACTGGCAACCCGTTTTATTCTCTAGCTTGTTTATTAACAAACTAACTAATTTCTCTCCATGCTCTTGAATTTTCAAAGAATATCAATAGAGTTGCTTTAGTTTTACATTATTTTTCTCATGTTCTTTGATAATGTTTATGCTTCCTCTCTGGCTGGGATTTAATTCCAGTTATCTCTTAATGGCATTCAATGGAAGGAAACAGATCTGCAAACTCAGTGACTACAACTTTAACCTTTATCGATATTCAAGATGAGAGAGCTAGACAAGAATAGGCCCTCTACTTTGAGGAAAACAAACGCAAAAGCGCAAAATAAAACCTGAAATATGAAAGTTAAGACAACCTATAATGAATTTGGGATAGACAAAAGATCCATCCACTTTATGTTCTAAATATTTTAATTAATAAATGCAGCTTCAATTGTTCATCCCAGTTGCATTCTTGACAGCTTCAGCAGCATCCTGTGCCTTTGCCTTGATCTGCTGACCAGCCTATACTTGCATAACAACACAACCGAACATTAATTAAAACAAAAACAAAAAACAATAGCAAAAAAGAAAAACATGATAATTTTCAAGTAGTAACGATATTAATTTAAACCTCAGTAATTGATTCTTTAGCAGATTGAGCAGCATTGCTGGCCTTGTCCATCATGGTGCTGGCCTTTTCCTGAAAACAAAAATATAGAAGACACATGAAAGTATCAAAGTGTCTTGTATTTGTATCATTCATATTACAAGGTTGCATGTACAAAAAATATAAAAGCTATTATTGATGAGATGACCTGAGCTTGGCCCTTGGCCTCGCCAGCATGGTAGCTCATCTTCTGAGAGTTGTCAGCCATATCTTTGTTTTGGTTCTCGGAAGTTGTAAAACACAGAAGTTTGTTTGATTGAATTGAGATCAAGAAAGACCACAAAAGCTTTGGTGAGGATGGGCATCTCAGAGTTTGCCATATTTTATAGTTTCTGAGCCAGTCCATTGCTTGACATGTGCCATGGTGTGTAAAAGCAGTTTGACAAGTGTAAAATTCCTGTTTGGTTAGACTTACACGTGTAAATATGCCCTTGGATTGGATAGATTTAGGGCTTGTGACCAGGACGTTTTTTTGACTCAATTGAATTCAAAGTTAGTTGAGTATACATAGGGCTTTCAAAAATTGAAGAGTTCGATCTATGTGTGAATATATTAATAATTATTCAAATTGTTTAATAAAATAATTTTCTTTTATTGGGATCAAAATCATGAAATTTTATTTGAAAATGAACAATGAATTGATCAAATCAATTATTCGTTGGAAAAATCTCATCACTGTGAGAAACCAAGCAGATTAATGATAGACCATAAATATATCTTATAAGCCACTGAGCTAGGACCTCGTTGTGGTTACTATATTCAGCACCAAACTTAAGCCACCGATGATAAATTTTTATATTGCATATACTTCTCTAATTATAGGAAAATAATGAAAAGATATCAGCAAAATGGATTAGCATATGGAATTAGAAATAAAGCCAATAAAATCTTTCAATAAACTTCTTCTGATTCATATGTCCTATTAATTTCACATGAAAAAAATAATACGGTGCAAAACATGTAGATATGAATTTGCCTCTACATATTTGCACTTTTCAAGATCATCTGTTCAAGTTAAATTTTCCATTTTCTTTTCTAATTCACGAGTATTGCAATAACCCATCAAAAAATCACTTCTTGGAGGTAAAACTATGCCAAAGAATTGATTCGTCACCCAAGATAAACCCTTGATTGCATCTACTTGAAAAATTCTGATCTCATTGCAAGTCATTGTAATAATGATGTCAACTTCATGAAGGTCTCTTGCCACAACTGTCGGCTTCGTCAGCTGCAAACTTAGGCCAAAGCAATATTTAATATTTAATTGTTGAATGGCTGAACTCAGATTTTCGGAAATCTCTTTTCAGGACAATCTTTACTGCCGGCAATGAGACATCTGCCATAACTATAGCTCTGGGCGATGTGTGAAATGATGAAAAATCCAAAACTGATGAGAAAAAGACAAGGTGAGGCGAGACTGAGAGGATTATTTAATAGGCGAGAGAGTCGATAAAACGGGAATTGATGAAATGAAATTCCTGAAACTTGTTATACAAGAGATTCTAAGATTACATCCTGCTGCCCCTTTATTGAGAGATTGGGGAGAGAGATGTGAGCCTGAAGCAGAGAGCTTCATTCCCGAGAGGTTCCTTGATTCTTCTGTTGATTGTAAATGTACTAAATTTGAATACATTCTTTTCGGTGCTGGCAGACGGATATACCCTGAAATATCATGGCAAATGTGGAGCTCCCGCTTGCAATGTTGCTGGACCATTTTGACAGGAAACTGCCTAATGGAATGAAGCATGAAGATTATTTGAACATGGCGGAGTCATTGGGTATGTCAGTCAGAAGGAAAGATGACTTGGACATGATTCTCATTCCTTATCATCCTTCACCTATTGTTGCTAGCCCACAAGAAAAAAAGTGTAGTTGTTGACTGGTGAAAAAAATTGCTTCATAACTAAATGAGACAATTTTTCAAATAGTTGATAAAGGCAAGTAACTCAAACACCCCCAAAAATAGAATGCACCTATTTAAATGAATAATTTTGTATTTTTTAAATGGTATCTCAAATTTTTTTTATTTTAAATAATGTGTCAAGTAATTATTGATGATGAAATAATATACTAATTGATTTTAGAATTTGTACCGTTTTATCACCCAATAATTACTTAATACATTAACTTAAAATAAAAAAAAATTAGAATATCATTTAAGAAGCATATCATTACTCTATTTAAATCCCTAATACAAAAGTATGGAAAAAATTTCGCTCAACCATTGGGAGTAGACTTGACCATGCCTCAACAGAAACAATAAGTGCTAGTTTCAATAACCACTAAAGGTGGCAAATGGTTCATGCCACAGATGGGCGGCATGACCTATCACAACACAGGATCGTGTTGTGGCCTAGCATGGCACGTTATAATGTTATGTCATTCATGTCGTGTTGGGCTACACATTGCGAACCATCATGCCATGCTATTACAAGCTCACAGGCTTACACAACACAACCCGTGGGCAGTATTTTTTTTTAAAAAAAAAGTTTGAAGTATTTTTAATTTTATTTTTTACATTTTAAAAACATTTCTTAATAATTTATAATTATTTTTCTTACAAAATATTTTAAATTTTTTTATTAAAATTAATAATTATAATAACTATTAATATTATAAACTTTATATTGAATTGAAAATTTAAAATTGTGTTATAATCATAATTCATAAACACATATTTAAAATTTTGAAATTGTAATTCCATTAAAGATAAAAGTTTATTGATATTATTCCAGATTTGAAATATTTGGATACAAATACAAATTTACATCACTATAATTATAATATATCCTAATTAGGTTGACAACTATTGAATTATCTATTATTTAAAAATTCAACCCTCGTTACATCATTATAGTTACAATATGAATTTCTGATTCTAAATTCTAATGATTAAATCTCAAAACTGAAAGTTCTAAAAATCTTTGACCCTCTCTGCTTATCGATTTTGCTTTCTGTTCTCTTCATCATCCTGATCTTTTACGCACACTAAAGCCTCTAAAGTTTCTAATGCCAATCTTGATCGCTTCTCGTCCGGTATCATGCCCTATGCACTAAAAGAAAATTTTGATGTTATAGTGGACATCGGAGGTGTTAGGATCTTGAGTCATAATGAATAATACAGAGTAAACCCTTTCATTTTATTTTTACCATAATAAAATATCAAATTCTCATTGTTATTATATACTCAACATAAAAGAGTAGTCAATATCAATAAATGTTTTCAATTCAAAAGCAGTAGAAATACCAAAACTAAAACCTACCTTCTTTTACCTTTTAATAAAATAATCCAAGCAGTTTGATCATAAATAGGTTGATCATGTGTTTCTTTGTAGGTACAACTGATCCAAATTTATTCTCATAAAAAATAAATAATTGAGTAATGAACTTATAAATTTTATCAAAAACATAACAAAGTTCAAAGTATAAATTTTGAGTTTCCAGAAATTAAAACTTTTATACTAGACCAATTAATTCTAAGATCCATTATGACAGCATAAATAAATAATATAAATTTTTTTCTCTAATATGTTTAAAATTTAATCTCAATAACAATGCAAATATCAAAAATTAATATAGGATTATCTATATATTTAACAAAAGTATCACTAATATTATATATATGTATATGAATCAAAGTAATAGAAAATGAAAGCTAATACACACATGAACATGCTAATGTGACATTGTTAAATACTTCTAAAAAATGCATATAGTAAACTGCAATTTCTCAATTATTATTAGTTATTATATTGCCATTCATTTTATCATTAGAATAATATGTAATATAATCACTAAACCTATATAATATTGCACCATCATATATGTGGCATTTTAATGAGTTTTGATGTCAAGTTTTAACCTTCTACTATCATTTTAAAATTATTTAACATAGTTTTAAATTCTTATCATCTAGTAGATGATGAAATAATAAATTTTATTAATTCTCAATGTTTTTCAATCAAAAGTTAATTACATTTAAACCATCTTGCATAATTAATTTAAGAATATGACAAAAATACCTCAAATGAAAAAAGCTTAAACCTTGTGTAGGTGTTAATTGAATTAAAAATAAATCTATAGCAACAATATTTGTACTTATATTATCAAAAGTAATATTAATAAGTTTGTCAACAATATAAAATTTTCTACAAATATTAATTAAAGAACAAAAAATAACATACGTTGTGCCTAGATGTTCTAATTTAAAAAAGTAATAATTCTTTTTCGCAAAAAATATGCATTATCAATATAATATAGTATAACACAAATATACCTTAAATCATTGGCACCAGTCAAATAATCTGAAGTAATAACAAACAGTCCTTGAAATTGCGAGATTTCATCTATTAGTTTTTGTTTATTATCCATAAATAGGGTAAAAATATTATTTTGAATAATATTTATAGGAACATGAGAGAAGTTAAATTGAATGTACTTTTCATAAATTTCTCATGCCTTTCATCTTTGGCGAATGTGGAGGTTGTCACATGTTACAACGTATCTAGTTAATCCAATACACATACGTTGCTAATTGTACTAGAATCCAAAAAGACTTCCTCTAGGAGCACTTTGAGCAAGTTGAGTTTGAGTTAACTCATTTGGACCATATTTTTATAATTATGCCTTTGGCATATTGATTCAAATGCTTGGTGTCGTGAGCCACTTTGGCATCTAAAGCTTCATCACAAAACTTACAGATAGTTTTTTCACTAATTCTTCTAGAACATAGATCTATACGATTTTTCGATGTGAAAAAATTATAAATATCTAATGGTTCACCTCTTTTTTATTTTCTAATACTTCCATTATTTTCAGTTATAGAAACATATTGACCATTGAAAATTTGTGATGATAAGATTCTAATATCTACATATTCATTTGGAGCATTGAGATTGAAAATTTTCAATATATATATAATAAGAATGTAATTGAATAAATCAAAATTAAAAAATAAATAAATAATTTAAGAGATTATAATTATTAAAGAGAGTTGAAATAATTTAGGAGAGAATCAAGAGAGATTTGAGTTAAGTTTAGAGAAGATTGAGAAAGTGAAGAGTGTAGTGAGAAGAGAGTGAGAGTGAGTGTGAATTGAGAACAATGGGAGTGAGGTTGGGGGCTTTTTTATAAAAAAAAAGTTAATATAAAAAAAATTTTTAAGCAGCCTTGTTTATATTTTTTATTTTTAAATATTTAAAAAAAAAAGAAAATGGCCCATGGGCAAAAATAAAAAGGTTTTATTCTAATACATTATAGACTAGGTTTGGAGCTAACTTCAGTTTTGGAAATCAAAGTTTTTTTTTTAGTATGTGGCAAAGCGATGCTTATTCAAATTATTGTGAAAGTAATTTTCATGTACGTGATGTCTATTTTCCAGTTACCATCTTCAATTATTGACAAACTATCATCCTTGATTAGACAATTTTGGTAGGGGCATAATGGTGAAATTGCAAAAATGAATTGGCTCAAATAAGACTTGGTTTCTCTATCTAAATAGGACAAGGGTTTGGGATTCAAAGACTTAATTTTGTTCAATAAAGCTACTTTGGCAAAGCAAGGGTGGCACATTCTGAATAACACAGAGTCCCTAGCTTTTAGAATTCTAAAATGTAAGTATTTTCCATTCTAATGTTTCCTTAAAGCATCAAAAGGATATGACGGGTCTTTTCTATGGCATAGTCTTTTATGGGGAAGGGATCTCTTGAGACTTGGAGTTAGATGGCATCTGGGCAATGGTGATGTAGGACCCAAAAGATCTGACACACGACATCACTTACATTCATTCAATAATACTTAAACATTCATTTTAATTTCTTTCAGAATTATAGCAATTGAATTATGACTGGGACAATTAGTAAACCGGAGATACGCAGAGTTTTCTCAGAGATTAACACTCTACTACGTCACCAGTAGCAACTTTGTTACCGGAAGCCCAGAATATATTCATTGTAAATTTTTACTTAAAATCAATCCATTACTACACTTGGTGAAACTTAAACTAAGTCCAACCACACACAATAAAATAATACATAGGTATTTATTCACTAGGGACAAATCAAATATCTTATCCCACGTGTCCCCAAATGAAACACTTAGCAACCTAACAACTTAGGGAACCCAAGGAACAGCAGAAGCCTTGCCAAATCCGCTAAGCACACATGTACCTTATTTACCTGAAATCACCATAAACTATAATGAGTATAAAACTCAGTAAGCATACTAGTTTTTCATATATCAAATACAAATACATATATGTACACAATGCATATGTATGATATGTTGTGATCAATCAAAATCATAATCTTATCAAATCACATATCATGTAAGCGCTTACACATTCTTTCAAAACACATAATAGGAATACCATTACTCAACTACTACTTACTAGGACTTACATATCACATATCACATAATGAGCCAAATGTCACTCGTAGGTGACATACCGTATGAGAGGAATAGTACAAGTGAGGTCTTTAAATCACACATATATAACGCTTATGCCCGAAGGTAAAAGCCAAACCCTCACCCTGATCATCGGTGAGTCCTCTCACGTGTACCAATACGCCACCACATGAATGTGATGACTCACTCTTCCTTTAGGTACCAATAGGATCCTCCCTACATACGGAACACATAACATATACCAATTCCGAAGGAAAGGCAACACATAAAGGCTCCACAAATCACATAAAATGCCTACTAAGTTAACAGTGAGTTCAAGTACCCTCAAATCACAAAATATTTCTCATGGACATATTACACTTCAAAAGCTTTCTTTGTTAAACGCATCTTATTTTGGAAAGCTCACTTTCAAAAACACATGTATGTCCATGCTCAATGTCAATGCTCACATTCATAAACATATATTCACATTTCATATCAAAATATACTTTGACATATCATAAACATATTCTTAACCCCATTTACAAAATCATACAAAACAATTATTATGTTTATTGTGATTCCAGTAGTAAGTCTAGTATACTTACCTCTTAACACTTTCAGCTACAAGGCTTAAATCTCCTTAACCTATCAATGGAGATTAATCCTTTCATAAGCCTCACAATTCACACAAAATAATTTAAATAGCTTACAAAACTATACACAATGCATTTATCACATCAAATTGGTCTAAATATTTGGTTTCTCAAAACCTGTCATTCTGACCACTTACACTTAACACAAATTTCTAATACATCAAATGATGTCCAATTACTCCGAAATCAGAATATATCATTCTTGACTCATATATACTTCTTATATATGAATATTATATCAAAATTCCTACACAATCCATTCCATACACACCATCGAATCCAAACTACAAACCTGACAGGATCAAGATACTTACTGAACAGTATTCAATCTCCCAATTTTATAAAATCATATACTAACTCAAAAATTATAAAACTACCACATAATTACTCTTGACACATATCTCAGTCCATGATAAATATTTGGCTTCCAAATAACTGCCAAAAGTATTTTAAAACTATTTTATTTCATAACTTTAAAATTCTGTTAATCAAATACTATAATGAGCTGATACACTTTAGAAATTCATAACACTTCAACCACATTGATCCAAATTCTCAATTCCGAGTATATCATATTAGACATATAAAATTATCATATTCCACAAATTCGTAATTTTTAAAGATCATTCAGCAGGTCAAAAATTATTTTCCACTGTATCATACTGTTTACACAGGAAATTTCCAGAATTCCAGGGTCATTTTGGTAAATTCACTACAAATTCAATTTCCGAGATTTTCAGTCGATTCAAAGTCTCCGATGATCCTAAACATGTCTAATTTCATATACTCAAAATTCAAAACCAGAATCGAATCACAACAATTTATAAAATTCCTAGATCAAGAGGTTATCCAGCAGAAATTCCATAATTCATCATGATTTATCAAACTATCTTATAGATCATCATCAATTCTCATATGATCTTACGAAATACACAACAAATCCTCAATTATACATATTTTCAGAAATCAAAACTTAAAGGAATTAACTTAATTAATACCAATAAATTGAGAAATACGTATGATATACCTCTTGAAATTCAAATTTCCAATTTCTTCTTCTTTTTCTTCTTCTTCTCCTCTTTCTCTCTCCTCTATTTCTCTCTTCTCTCTCTTAAAATGGGTAGCTCGACCTAAAAATGGTAAATTAGGGTTTAAAAGTGTATTTTTATACTAAGTGGCTAATTGTTGGTATTTACGAATTCACCCCCAAAACTTTCAAAGTATAACAATTTGGTCCCTAAAATAATTCCAAAGTCTTGCAAATAAACCCAATACTAATAGTATATCCTTAACCTATAAAAACACTACTAATAACAATATATAAATCAAGGATCACCCACATATAAATAAAATACGTATATTTATATATATAAATATACATATTCTTACCGGTTATGGATACTGGTTACTACAATTCTCCCCTCCTTATAAGAATTTCGTCCTCGAAATTCATAACTTAAGCACATAGATGAGGATACTTAGATCTCATTTCTTCTTCTCATTCTCAATTTTCCTTTTCAACTGTATGGTTTATTCATAAAACATTTACAAAGCAATCTTCCTTGTATATAAGATTTGCTCATTGTGGTCCAAAATCCTAATAAATACTCATTCATATGTTAGATTATCTCTAAGTTGGCTCATAGCTTAGTATATGAGAGAAGTACGAAACATTCATCCATAAAATAAACACATGACACACATTATGGACTTATAAAATATATACACACATATTTTTATTCTTTTCTCTCATTCATTCAATATTTAATGGGCATCTATACACTTCACCTTTTATTCATTAAAGAATAATATAGATGTAGAATACCCATACTAATCTCTTACATAAAATTCTTAACTCCTCTAAAAATTTTAATCCCTTCAACATATACTCATACGTCATAATATCATTCACTACCTTGATATCATTCAAAAAAAAAATGTAACATTTCTACGCAACTAAGTTGTCATTCAAATCAGAATATTGAAGGCATTATCTTAAACGATCAAAAATCAACTTCAATAAAAAGACCTTTAGTTCAATTGATTCTTAAACTATAGATCTCAACATTATATCTCTTACTCTAAATCTTAAAAAAATAGTCCACCTTATTGGACATCATTTTCTCATTGAGACTGACATGTCTGCTTTTTCTAATATGCTCGATTTCAAATAGAAAAGATTCCACTAGCACAATTACTGCGATGGCAAATATGATTCTTTTAACTATTCCTTTAACGTCATCCACGTAAAAGGAAAGGACAAAACGATTATTGATTTTCTTTCACAAAACTCTATAAATAGCCTAAACCTCATAATCACTTTTCTAGCAATAAAGAAAACCAACCCTCTTACCATCTTCATAATGAATCCCATTATCATAACTCCTCATGTTCCTTTTACTCCACCACAATTTCCAGACCTAATCAAAACCAGAACACTCCATTCCCGTGCCAAAGAATTCATCAGACACTACGCCATCTTAGCAGTCCAAGAACACGGCCTCACAGTTCTTGGTGGCCCTTTGTTCAACTTAGAATACCCTTTCTTTCACCTGCACTCTTTTTTCCCATTTTCCCAATGGTCCAAACCTGTCCTTTACTTGTTATGGTACCTGTTGGATCTGTATACAATCGCCATGGAATTCCCATTACTTAGAACCCTCTAAAAATTAGAAAAATGTGATGAAGATCATCCAGCCCTGATTTTTCTCCAATGGTTTTACCCAAAGACATGGTGGATAACTAAATTTCAATACATGATTGCAAACAACACAAATGCTGCAGTCCCCAGACAACATCTTTGGTCAGTCTTACTTCTCCAACGGAAGGGTATGATTATTTCAGATCACGAGATTCATTATTACCCCACTGTTAAGGATTACTTCACATTTACCCTTTCACTAAAGGGATCAATTAAGCTCTGGCCTGAAGAAGTAATCCAACAAAAGAGAGAACTTGAAAGAATTCTTGCTCAAGAAAACCAGATAATTCCTCCATCCGTTTGGATCTCCCCAGAAGATGCTGCACCTTGAGAACAGGTTGAAGATGACTTTGCAGAAGAACTGAATTTTGCCAATATACTCAAATTCTAACAAAGACAAAAACATCATCTTTCACATCATAGAAATACAAATTACTCTACCCACCATCACTATATCCCAAGCATGACTTATTATGCCAGATATAGACAAGAAATCGATAACCTTCACCAATGGCCTCAGCCACCTGTCCCGACAGAACCTGACCAACACCAACCCAATCTTGACTTATCCCTCTTTCAAGACTCCCAACCTTATCTAACCGACACTCAAATCCAAGGGGAATCCAGCACATCCCTCATCCAGACCAGCTCACCTGCAGAAGATCAAGATATGGTAGACCCACCTTCCACTCAGTCAGAGCCCTCATTCAATGTATGGGAACAACAACTCCATAAGTTTCTCTCTTACGGATACGACACAGATGAAAGCGACCAGGGAGACTCATTTTAACCTACATTGCTGTTTCTGTTTTTCACAGAAACTAGATCCGTGTTGTTCTATCACATCAAAGAGAGACTGACTACTGCTTTATCTTTATGTCAAGTGTGCTTTATTTTTCTTTATGTCTGCTTTTAATCTATTGGCCAAAAATCAATGTTAAGACCACAAAAATTCTTATAATTAATAAAGTTAATTTGGCCTCATGTCCAAAGTCTAGTTGGTAGCTTTTAAAAGTCTTCAAGTCATATATGCATTGTCGGCCATTAGTGCCAAAACGGCAAAGTCCCTAAATCCATAAAATAGGCATTTATTGACTTTTCTTAATCATCTTACCTAACTCATCACGCTTCCGACACAATTTTATTACACTTACATATCAACAAATATTTATTCAAAATTTTGCGGCCTATTGTCCCTTATAGAATAATAAAGTAAAACTCATTCTTTTCTTTTTACCTCACAAGAATTGAGAAAAACGTATATACTTGAACATACTTACACATATGCTCCACAACTATTATCAATTTGTTTCTTTATAAATACATTGTTTTTGCATCCTTATACAAACTCAAAAATATTCAAAGATTAGGGTGAGCGTAACAATGGAGGAAACCTCAGCTCGTCGATTTACAAAAAATTGTGTCTTTTGTGGATCCAACCCTGGAAATACTGAAGAGTTTACAAAAGTTGCAGAAAATCTTGGTAAGGTATTAGCTGAGCGAAATATACATTTAGTATATGGAGGAGATAACCGAGGGTTAATGGGGGCTGTGGCAAAAACTGCACATAATAAAGGTAGTTGAGTTTTGGGTATCATTCCAAAACCTCTAGCTATTGAAAATATTGTAGGAAAAACAGTTGGGGATGAGTTACAAGTCTCATCTATGCACGAGCGAATGGCTCAAATGCTTAGGCATGCAGATGCTTTCATAGCTCTACCAGGAGGTTTCGGGACCTTGGAGGAAATTTTTCAAATTGTCTCATGGGCACAATTACAAATCCACCAAAAACCCATTGGTTTGTTAAATGTTAATGGCTTTTACGACGGGTTGATATCTTTTCTTGACTATGCAACGGGAACATAATTCATCCCACTTCTAGCACGACGGATTCTTATTTCAGCTCCAACTGTTGATCAACTAATTGATCAATTACATTCTTTTATTCCTCTGTCTAATCCAACATTGCATCAGTTAGATTGGTCTACTCATGACAGTCAGAAGAAGCGTAAAATAGACTTAAATCTCACTCCGTAGCCTCTACTGTATTTTTGTTGCTGCTATTGTTGTTGTTTTCCTTTTCAATAAAAGTTGTTTCAATTGATGTCTTCAATACTCAACTTCTATATATTTTGTCATTAAGAAAATTTTCTCAATTTGCTCTATGACATGCAAATTATCATTATAAGATATTCGACATCATTCTTGCTAAGCATATTAGTCACAACTTAAAAAAAATTCTAAATGGTAACATAAGATCCACAAGGTACCATTATCCACAACAACAACAATCTTAGCAGCTCTTGGATAATGTGTCAACTTCACAAAATCATACAAAATTTAAAGAATATGTCAAACTTTTACACAACAAAGCTACAAATACAATCCTAAGGATTTGGCATCTGCTCGGTTCCCTTGACTCGACACTTAAAAGTCTACAGAATCATAACCTGGCTCTGATACCAATAAAAGCTGTCACGCCCCAGACCCAAAAGATCTGACACACGACATCACTTACATTCATTCAATAATACTTAAACATTCATTTTAATTTCTTTCAGAATTATAGCAATTGAATTATGACTGGGACAATTAGTAAACCGGAGATACGCAGAGTTTTCTCAGAGATTAACACTCTACTACGTCACCAGTAGCAACTTTGTTACCGGAAGCCCAGAATATATTCATTGTAAATTTTTACTTAAAATCAATCCATTACTACACTTGGTGAAACTTAAACTAAGTCCAACCACACACAATAAAATAATACATAGGTATTTATTCACTAGGGACAAATCAAATATCTTATCCCACGTGTCCCCAAATGAAACACTTAGCAACCTAACAACTTAGGGAACCCAAGGAACAGCAGAAGCCTTGCCAAATCCGCTAAGCACACATGTACCTTATTTACCTGAAATCACCATAAACTATAATGAGTATAAAACTCAGTAAGCATACTAGTTTTTCATATATCAAATACAAATACATATATGTACACAATGCATATGTATGATATGTTGTGATCAATCAAAATCATAATCTTATCAAATCACATATCATGTAAGCGCTTACACATTCTTTCAAAACACATAATAGGAATACCATTACTCAACTACTACTTACTAGGACTTACATATCACATATCACATAATGAGCCAAATGTCACTCGTAGGTGACATACCGTATGAGAGGAATAGTACAAGTGAGGTCTTTAAATCACACATATATAACGCTTATGCCCGAAGGTAAAAGCCAAACCCTCACCCTGATCATCGGTGAGTCCTCTCACGTGTACCAATACGCCACCACATGAATGTGATGACTCACTCTTCCTTTAGGTACCAATAGGATCCTCCCTACATACGGAACACATAACATATACCAATTCCGAAGGAAAGGCAACACATAAAGGCTCCACAAATCACATAAAATGCCTACTAAGTTAACAGTGAGTTCAAGTACCCTCAAATCACAAAATATTTCTCATGGACATATTACACTTCAAAAGCTTTCTTTGTTAAACGCATCTTATTTTGGAAAGCTCACTTTCAAAAACACATGTATGTCCATGCTCAATGTCAATGCTCACATTCATAAACATATATTCACATTTCATATCAAAATATACTTTGACATATCATAAACATATTCTTAACCCCATTTACAAAATCATACAAAACAATTATTATGTTTATTGTGATTCCAGTAGTAAGTCTAGTATACTTACCTCTTAACACTTTCAGCTACAAGGCTTAAATCTCCTTAACCTATCAATGGAGATTAATCCTTTCATAAGCCTCACAATTCACACAAAATACTTTAAATAGCTTACAAAACTATACACAATGCATTTATCACATCAAATTGGTCTAAATATTTGGTTTCTCAAAACCTGTCATTCTGACCACTTACACTTAACACAAATTTCTAATACATCAAATGATGTCCAATTACTCCGAAATCAGAATATATCATTCTTGACTCATATATACTTCTTATATATGAATATTATATCAAAATTCCTACACAATCCATTCCATACACACCATCGAATCCAAACTACAAACCTGACAGGATCAAGATACTTACTGAACAGTATTCAATCTCCCAATTTTATAAAATCATATACTAACTCAAAAATTATAAAACTACCACATAATTACTCTTGACACATATCTCAGTCCATGATAAATATTTGGCTTCCAAATAACTGCCAAAAGTATTTTAAAACTATTTTATTTCATAACTTTAAAATTCTGTTAATCAAATACTATAATGAGCTGATACACTTTAGAAATTCATAACACTTCAACCACATTGATCCAAATTCTCAATTCCGAGTATATCATATTAGACATATAAAATTATCATATTCCACAAATTCGTAATTTTTAAAGATCATTCAGCAGGTCAAAAATTATTTTCCACTGTATCATACTGTTTACACAGGAAATTTCCAGAATTCCAGGGTCATTTTGGTAAATTCACTACAAATTCAATTTCCGAGATTTTCAGTCGATTCAAAGTCTCCGATGATCCTAAACATGTCTAATTTCATATACTCAAAATTCAAAACCAGAATCGAATCACAACAATTTATAAAATTCCTAGATCAAGAGGTTATCCAGCAGAAATTCCATAATTCATCATGATTTATCAAACTATCTTATAGATCATCATCAATTCTCATATGATCTTACGAAATACACAACAAATCCTCAATTATACATATTTTCAGAAATCAAAACTTAAAGGAATTAACTTAATTAATACCAATAAATTGAGAAATACGTATGATATACCTCTTGAAATTCAAATTTCCAATTTCTTCTTCTTTTTCTTCTTCTTCTCCTCTTTCTCTCTCCTCTATTTCTCTCTTCTCTCTCTTAAAATGGGTAGCTCGACCTAAAAATGGTAAATTAGGGTTTAAAAGTGTATTTTTATACTAAGTGGCTAATTTTTGGTATTTACGAATTCACCCCCAAAACTTTCAAAGTATAACAATTTGGTCCCTAAAATAATTCCAAAGTCTTGTAAATAAACCCAATACTAATAGTATATCCTTAACCTATAAAAACACTACTAATAACAATATATAAATCAAGGATCACCCACATATAAATAAAATACGTATATTTATATATATAAATATACATATTCTTACCGGTTATGGATACTGGTTACTACATAATTCCCTTTGGAATCTATCTTCAACGTGAATTCAATGCCCCTCTCTTTATAAAAGTTATCATTTCTCGTGGATTCGAGACATATGCTAGAATGACATCTTGTATGGCTTTTGCACGGTGTCAAATGGCTCTTTTATTGCCTTATTTTTGGACCCATAGATTCTTTGCCCTCCTACATTAAACTTATCACTCCTAGATGTAAGAAAGATATCTATAAAGTATTAAATGTACTTTTTCCTTGTAGTGGTTAGAACATACTCTTACTTTAATCTTTGTTGTGACAGATAGATGTGCATCTTATATTATCTATCCCTGTTGGTACCTTTAGAGCTTCGAATAAATTAATATGGTATCATAACACTTTGGGGTGTTTTTTCAATCAAATCGGCTTACCATGTGAGGGCGGCATTGAGAGATTGTATAGGTAGTAGCGGTATCTTACCTTTGGGACCATGATAAATGAAGCTTTGGGGTTTAAATATACCACCCAAAGTTAAGATTTTTATGTGGAGAGCTTGTTTGAATTTGCTTCCTACCAACTTAAATTTTCCACTTCAGAGGATGGACATTTATAGACATTATCGACGATTTATGGAGGGATAGGAATAAGTGTTGTATGCTTATTTACATGCTTATTTTCTAGTATAGTGGGAGAATTATGTATGTTTGCAAGGAAGTTACTAAATTTTAAGGGTCTTAATTTCAATGAGTTGCTTTATGAGATGATCATGAATGCTCTTCTTTAGATGTCGAATGTCTCTATATAATGTTATGGAGGTACTGGATGGCTTAAAATATGAATCTATTTCGGAATGTAGTGGATAACCCACGACATTATTGAATTTATAGGTTTTTTTTTATTGAAAATTGGTGATTCAACAATCTTGTATGGGCAAGAATTGAGATGAATACTAAGAGCAGAGTCATTATAAAGTCAAGTACGCATTAGGTGTACAAAAGATGAGCAAAATAAAAAGCCAAAAGAAGAGGGGATACTATTCATAGGCAACACTGTTCACGATGAGTACTATGCACGTAGCGATGAATACTATTCATCGGGGTTACTGTTTACGTATTTACTATTCACACGGTTACTTTAGAATATTTCTTATTTTGGCTCAATTGACTTCTTTAAGTAAGATTAGGATTCCTACAAGTAAGAACTCTTATTCCAACTAGGTTTAGGGTTTCTAAGAGTGTTTTATTCACTATATAAACCCTTCTAAACACAAGAAAAAAATCAAGCATCTAAAGTTTCAAGATATAACCATAAGAGAGAATAGAAGAGTTAGGTAGGCACTAAGTGCATGGTGCACTAGGGTGTAACCTTTGAGGAGTGTTTCCTTTTGGTTCTTGAGTGAACAAAAGAAACACCATAGATCGTTTTGGTTTAGATGCTATGGCTATTCTTATATTCCTTATAAAAATCTCTTATGAGGAAATACTAAGAGGCCTTGGGGAGTTATAGTGATCAAGAGTAGATACTTAGAGATCTATATAGGAGATATTAAGTGATGTTGTGGGATCATTGATGATATAAGAAGATACTTAGTGATCTATATCAATAATAAGAAGCTGGATCATGAATCCTCCATCAATTTTTTGGAACAAATCACGTATATCTTGTGTCTTATTGATTAGTTTATTTTTTTTATCTTTATTGGTGTATTGATCTTATATGTTCTTACTTATGGTGTGAATTATAATTTTTCTCTGCACATAAAATAAATGAGGTATCAATGTTGTGGCTTAGTTGATATCATATAAGTTTTAAACTTAAAAGCATGGCTTGATATCCGCAACACTTTTATTAGAAATTCAAGCTGCTAAAGTGGCACTGATTCGAGATAGTTCAGGCATGTTATGTTTTGATTTTTCTAAAACTCTTAGTGGAACATTTTCCCCTTTAATCGTTGAATGCTTTACTTTTATTTTATGGTGTTTCTTCAGCTTTAGCAAATAACTGTTCTATGGACATTATTGAACTTAACTGCCTCAATATTGTTTGAACTTTAAATAATCAGTCTTTTAGGAGTGGAGGGTAATATTCTTGCTTTGGTGTTCCATCAACTCAATGATAGGAAGAATGTTTTTTGCTCTTATGTTAGGCATAGTGAAAATATAATGTTTCATTTTTCGCCAAAGTGTTTGTAATACTGCTGATATGGTATAGCTGTGTTTCATGCTACAAATGTTAAGTCATTGTATTTGTACTAATTTTCATATTCAATGTAATTCATATTCTTCTCTAAAAAAAACTTTTATTAACAAAAGAGAGACAAAATAGCACATTAGAAACATGTGCATCTAAAACCTTTTTTTTTTACAAATATTACACAATTAAAAGTTTATTAGAACATACAATTTTAATGTTTGTTCGGTCATGGTGCAGCCTATAAACTTAAATCCAAAAAATGCTAAATTTATTTTATTAAAAATCAAAAAAATTTATCCTTACGCTATACATAAAATAGGATTTGAACCTCAGTCCCTAAATTAGGAACCAAAGCTACCTATCATTGGGACAAGAGGTGGTGGGCTGACGCTTCTAAACTTTTTATTAACAAAAGAGAAAGAAAATATCACATTAGACCCTTAAAAAAAAGAAATTAGTCCATTAGATTTTATAATACTAAACTTTATCACAAAAGATTACAAGGATTTGCTATGACTTTCTAATTAGTTGTTTCGTGTATTGTTTTTCACTCGGAGAATCGATAGTTTAGTTATTAAAGTTTTCTTAAATTACTTATTATGTTATTAAAATTTCTTAAAATTTCATTTAGTTTTTGTTGCTAAAAATGTAATATTTAAGGTATATTTTTTAAGAATAGTAAAGTAAATTAAGATGTTTAATTAGATTAAATTATTATATATCTGATCGAATATATTTTATTACTTCTAAAAAGTATATTTTAAATATATTTTTTTTTAGTATTAGAGATTAAACTGAATTTTTTTTTAAAAATTAATATTTAATGAATAATTAAAAAAACACTAAAGACTAAAATGAGAAATTTATCAACTTTACCAATTATTATCAATTGAATGATTAGCCCTTTTTTGAATTTAATTATTCCGAAGTCAACGACTTAAATCTCAATGCAATAGAGAGACAATGACGTGTATTTTGTTAAAAACAATTCACAAAATTACACACTGCATTACAGATAGAGCCCCATGGCCGCACACATAACTTCTGTGGCCTGGCCTTTCTCTCTTTGAAAAATGAGCCCCAATGATAGATATATATTTAAGGCGGCGGAACGAATTTTGTTTATTCGACCTATAGTTAAATAAAAGGATATGGATAATTTTATCTTTATATTTGAGTTAATTAATAATTTTATTTTGATTAGATTTAAAATATTTAATTTAATTTTAATTTATTAATTTTTATTATTAATTTAAATAAAAAATTTATATTTAATATATTTTTATTATTTTATCTTTAATAATAATACACATATAAAAATATATAATATATATATAAATAGATACATGTCATTATATGATTTGTTACAAATAATACATGTTATCGTATAATTTGTTATATTATTAATAAAATAAATTAAAAATAAAACTGGTGTTGTAAAACTATTCTGGCAACTGAAAACCTATTCAAGAATCGTTAAACGCAAGCACACCAAGAATCAAGCAAGAACAAGGTTTATAGTGGTTCAGTTTCAAAAGAAACCTACATCTACTCTCGAGCTCAGAATAGAGAGCTATATCCACTATATCAAGATGATTACAGCCTATTCTTCTCAGCACTACACACCTTTTACAAACTGACTCAAGAAATCAGAAGCAAGACTATGATGAAACCCAGAAAACCTTAAAGTCTTAATTCTGCCTTCTGGTTTCTGTTTTTGGCTGTATCGAGAAGCAACAAAAATGAGATACTAATCTTTGGGTTATAAACGATGACCATATATATATAAGTATAAAACGCACCGTTTTATTTCCTTATATATATATACTTACTAAAATACTCTTATAGACTTAATCTATCCCTAATAAGTCCTATTGACTTATTTAACCAATATTCAACATTCTTCACCTTGGTTACATAAGTCAATACCCGTACTTACAACAGTTAATAATACTCTGAACTTGTTCATCCCTGTCAATATGTAGCAAATCCAAACAATATTTGAATTTGCTTACTGGTAATACTTTAGTTCCCATATCAGTAGGATTATCTTCAGTTGGTATCTTTAACAAATTCAACTTCTCTTTTGAGATTATATCCCTGATGAAATGGTACTTCACTTCAATGTGTTTTGTCCTCTTATGGAATACCGGATTCTTGCTTAGATGAATGGCAATCTGATTATCTGAAAAAACAACAACAGGTTCTGTAAGCATGTTAATTTCACTTAGTAATCCGTGAAGCCAAATGGCTTCTTTTACAGCCTCTGTTATTGCCACATATTCAACTTCAGTACTTGACAAAGCTATCAAAGGTTGAAGTTGAGATTTCTAGCTTATGCAATTACCACATAGAGTAAAAACATAAGCTATAGTGGATCTCCTTTTATCTTTGTCTCCTGCAAAGTCAGAATCAACATATCCAACCAAATTTATTTTATTTTCATGCTTACCATATACCAAATCATAATCACAAATACCATTCAGATATCTAAGTAACCATTTAATCCCTCACCAATAAGACTTACCAGGATTTGACATATATCTGCTCAATACACTAATAGCATGAGCTAGATCAGGCTTGGTACAAATCATCATATACATAATTGAACCCATAGCATGAGTATAAGGGAATTTTAACATTTCTGACTTTTCATCTTCAGTTTCAGGACACTGTTTCTTTGAGAAATTAAAATGTGCAGCCAGAGGTACCTTAACAGATTTAGAGTCTTTCATTAAGAATTTATCAAGGACTTTATCAATATATTATTTTTGAGATAATACAATCTGGTTTAAGGATCTATTTCTAGATATATTCATGCCTAATATGCTTTTTGCCATACCTAAATCCTTCATATCAATTTCTCCTTTTAAAAGAGTTTTAATTCTCTCAATTTCACTTTTATTAGGACTAGACAACAGCATATCATCAACATATAATAACAAGAATACTTGATAACTTCTACCAAGACCTTTGTAATAAAAACAAGAGTCATAATTACTCCTACAGAATCCTATCTTAGTAACAAAGTTATCAAACCTCTTATACCATTGTCTAGGAGACTGTTTTAGGCTATATAAGGATTTTTTAAGTAAACAAACTAGATTCTTTTTATCATTTATCTCAAATCCCTCAGGCTGTCTCATGTAAATAACTTCATCAAGCTCACCATGCAAGAAGGCAGTTTTTACATCAAGTTGGTCTAATTCCCAATCAAAATAAGCCACTAGTGACAGAATAATTCTAATGGTGGTGTATTTAACAACAGGGAAAAAAATCTCGTTATAATCTATCCCTTGTTTTTGTCAGAAACCTCTAGCAACTAATCTTGCTTTAAAAGTTATAGGGTCAAGAGGAGTTATACCTTCTTTGATCTTATAGATCCATTTACAATCAACTACCTTTTGAACTTTAGGTTTTTGTACAAGAACCCAGGTTCGATTTTTCTGTAGTGACAACATTTCCTTAAACATTGCTTTCCTTCAATGTACAGAGTTTTTGCTTTCCATAGCTTCAGTGTAAGTGAGGGGTTCCGATTCATCAATTTCCAAGGCTGAAACCAAAGCAAACATAGTTAGATCATAAGATGAAAATTTAGATGGAATTCTTACCTCCTTTCTGGTTCTGTCCCTAGCCAGTTGATAGTCAACTAGGGAAGTGTCAGTTTCTGGTTCTTCATTGTTCTGATTTGAATCTGGTTATAGAACAATGTGACTTGAATTTTCAGAGTTTTCATCTTCATCTAACTTTAGAGGCTTCACCTCAACATGAGCTCCTTTTGTCTCAAAATTGTTGTTTACTGGTTGAATTTGACTTAGTGTACCTGTACTTTCCTGTAACAGCTTTAAACATGGCAATTCATTTTCATTAAAAGTAACATCTCTACTTATTATCATTTTCATACCATCAGCCTCTTTATTCCACAATCTATATCCCTTCACCCTATCTGGATAACCCAGAAAAATATATTTAATAGATCTAGAATCTAACTTATCTTTACTTTGGTGTACATAGGTTGTGCAACCAAAAATTCGTAGGTTCTTGTAACTCACTGTCTTATCAGTCCAAACTTCTTCAGGAATCCTAAAGTTTATGGCACTAGAAGGACTTCGATTTATTAAGTAACAAGCTGTCATAACAGCTTCACCCCAAAAAGGTTTTGATAATCCAGAACTGATCAAGAGACATCTGACCTTTTCAAACAAAGTTCTATTCATTCCCTCAGCAACCCCATTCTGTTGGGGGGTATATGACATAGTTCTATGTCTAAAAATTCCATGTTGTCTACAAAAATTCTCAAACTCATTATTACAAAATTTAAGTCCATTGTCTATTCTTAAAACTTTTAATCTCTTATTGGACTAGTTTTCAATGAATTTCTTCCATTCCCTAAATTTATCAAACGTTTAATCTTTTATTTTAAGCAAGTAAACCCAAACCTTTCTAGAGTAATCATCAATTAAAGATAAGAAATATTTACTGTCACTATGAGTAGGAGTCCTCGTAAGACCCCATAAATCAGCATGGACATAGTCAAGAATTTGTTTTGATTTGTATATCTCGGGTTTAAAACTGATCCTATGTTATTTTCCCATTATATAATTTTCACAGAAAGACATCTTGGTCAGTTTTATTTTATCAATTTGTCCAAATTCACTTAATTTTAAGAGACCTTGTTCTCCAATATGTCCAAGGCTTTTATGCCACAGTTCTAGTTTTTCTAACTCAGTTTTAGTCACACTGGCCGCAGTACCTATTATGGTTTCCCCTAACAGAGTATATAGACCCTTTTGTTTCACACTTTTCATGACAACTAAAGATCCTTTCATGATTTTAAGTTGACCATTTTCAGCTTTATATGTGTATCCTTTCTCATCTAAAGTTCCTAATGAAATCAGATTCCGTTTTAAATCCGGAACATACTTAACATCATTAAGAACCCTAATGATACCATCATATAGTTTAAGAGAGATAGAACCAACTCCTTTTATCTACATGCTTCATTATTACCCATTAGAACTTTACCCCCATCTATGTACTGATAATTTGGAACCAATCTAAATTTGGACACAAATGGTATGAACAACCAGAGTCTAATACCCATTCATTAATATTGTCTTCTATTGATACTGTTAAAGCTTCTAAGCTTTCATAGCTATCACTGGCTACAACAGCATCACCATTTTCATTGTTGTTATTTCTTTCTTTTATTTTCTTTAATCTTTCACAACAGTTTCTTCTAATATGACCCTTTTTACCACAGAAATAACATCTCTTTTGTTCAGTCTTAAACTTGGACCTAGACTTATTCTTATTTCTGTATTTTCCATTTTCTTTCTTTTCAGGTCTTCCCCTTGTATATAACAAATCCCCATTTTCAGAATTTGACTTATCTGTCCTAAGTTCCAAATCCCTAAACCTAAAGGCTTTTATACAGTCATCAAGGGTGAGGGTTTTTCGACCATACTTAATAACAATTCTTACATCTTTATAGGTAGTAGGTAAGGAATTCAACATAATAATAGCCTCATTTTCATTTCCTATACTCTCACCGGTATTAGACACTTCAAGACACAATCTTTTAAAGTCATCAAGATTGTCTTCTAAAGTTTTATTAGTATCTATTCTATACCCAAACAATCTTTCTTTCAAATAAATCTTACTGGAAAGAGATTTAGTAAGAAAGAGAGATTCAAGCTTACCCCAGAGACCGATCGCAGAGGTCTCTTCTGTTCCCTGCCGAAGAACGTTGTCTACTAGGTGTAGTATCATCGTACTATATGCCATCTCGTTCATCTCCAGTCTCTGTTCTTCTATCAAGGTCGAAGGTAATGTTTCAGGATCTACCAACGCCTTTGAAACCTTCTGTTAAGTGAGTAAGGCCTTTAGTTTCTTCTGCCATAAAGTGAAATCACCACTCCCATCGAACCTTTCAAGGTCCAATCGTGATGAACTCATCGTGTTTTTAACCGATTACACACTAATTTTGATTTTTCTCCAAATTTTGCCAAGATAGAACAAAACCCTAACCCTAGGATTTAGGTTCGAAACAACTGAAGCTCTGATACCACTGTTGTAAAACTATTCTGGCAACTGAAAATCTATTCAAGAATTGTTAAACGTAAGCACACCAAGAATCAAGCAAGAACAAGGTTTATAGTGGTTCGGTTTCGAAAGAAACCTACATCCACTCTCGAGCTCAAAATAGAGAGCTATATCCACTATATCAAGATGATTAGAGTCTATTTTTCTCAGCACTACACACCTTTTACAAACTGACTCAAGAAATCAGAAGCAAGACTATGACGAAACCCAGAAAACCCTAAAGTCTCAATTCTGCCTTCTGGTTTCTGTTTTTGGCTGTATCGAGAAGTAACGAAAATGAGATACTAATCTTTGGGTTACAAATGATGACCATATATATATAAGTATAAAATGCACTGTTTGATTTCCTTATATATATTATCACGCCCCAGACCCAAAAGAGCTGACACACGACATCACTTACATTCATTCAATAATACTTAAACATTCATTTTAATTTCTTTCAGAATTATAGCAATTGAATTATGACTGGGACAATTAGTAAACCGGAGATACGCAAAGTTTTTTCAGAGATTAACACTCCACTACGTCACCAGTAGCAACTTTGTTACCGGAAGCCCAGAATATATTCATTGCAAATTCTTACTTAAAATGAATCCATTACTACACTTGGTGAAACTTAAACTAAATCCAACCACACACAATAAACTAATACATAAGTATTTATTCAATAGGGACAAATCAAATATCTTATCCCATGTGTCCCCAAATGAAACACTTAGCAACCTAACAACTTAGGGAACCCAAGGAACAGCAGAAGCCTTGCCAAATCCGCTAAGCACACATGTACCTTATTTACCTGAAATCACCATAAACTATAATGAGTATAAAACTCAGTAAGCATACTAGTTTTTCATATATCAAATACAAATACATATATGTATAGAATGCATATGTATGATATGCTGTGATCAATCAAAATCATAATCTTATCAAATCACATATCATGTAAGCGCTTACACATTCTTTCAAAACACATAATAGGAATACCATCACTCAACTACTACTTAGTAGGACTTACATATCACATATCACATAATGAGCCAAATGTCACTCGTAGGTGACATACCGTATGAGAGGAATAGTACAAGTAAGGCCTTTATATTACACATATATAATGCTCATACCCGAAGGTAAAAGCCAAACCCTCACCCTGATCATCGGTGAGTCCTTTCACATGCATCAATA
The DNA here is from genome assembly GCA_946807835.1 of Ailanthus altissimus. NCBI lineage: Eukaryota > Viridiplantae > Streptophyta > Magnoliopsida > Sapindales > Simaroubaceae > Ailanthus > Ailanthus altissimus. The sequence continues at coordinate 25,341,702 of OX327704.1, read as the reverse complement.
CGCCACCACACGAATGTGATGACTCACTCTTCCTTTAGGTACCAATAGGATCCTCCCTACATACGGAACACATAACATATACCAATCCCAAAGGAAAGGCCACACATAAAGGCTCCACAAATCACATAAAATGCCTACTAAGTTAACAGTGAGTTCAAGTATCCTCAAAACACAATATTTCTCATGGACATATTACACTTCAAAAGCTTTCTTTATTAAACACATCTTATTTTGAAAGCTCACTTTCAAAAATACATGTATGTCCATGCTCAATGTCAATGCTCACATTCATAAACATATATTCACATTTCATATCAAAATATACTTTGACATAACATAAACATATTCTTAACCCCATTTGCAAAATCATACAAAACAATTACTATGTTTATTGTGATTTCAGTAAAAAGTCTAGTATACTTACCTCTTAATACTTTCAGCTACAAGGCTTAAATCTTCTTAACCTATCAATGGAGATTAATCCTTTCATAAGCCTCACAATTCACACAAAATACTTTAAATACCTTACAAAATTATACACAATGCATTTATCACATCAAATTGGTCTAAATACTTGGTTTCTCAAAACCTGTCATTCTGACCACTTACACTTAACAAAATTTTCTAATACCTCAAATGATATCCAATTACTCTAAAATCAGAATATACCATTCTTGACTCATATATTCTTCTTATATATGAATATTATATCAAAATTCCTACACAATTCATTTCATACATACCATCGAATCCAAACTACTAACCTGATAAGATCAAGATACTTACTAAACAGTATTTAATCTCCCAATTTTATAAAATCATATACTAACTCAAAAATTATAAAATTATCACATAATTACTCTTAATACATATCTCAGTCCATGATAAATATGTCACTTCCAAATCACTGCCAAAAGTATTTTAAAACTATTTTATTTCATAGCTTTAAACATCTGTTAATCAAATACTGCAATGAACTGATACACTTTAGAAAATCATAACACTTCAACCACATCGATCTAAATTCTCAATTCCGAGTATATCATATTAGATATATAAAATTATCATATTCCACAAATTTGTAATTTTTGAAGATCATTCAGTAGGACAAAAATTGTTTTTCACTGTATCATACTGTTTATATAGGAAATTTTCAGAATTTCAGGGTCATTTTGGTAAATTCACAAACAATTCAATTTCTAGAATTTTGAATCGATTCAAAGTATCAAATGATCCTAAACATGTCTAATTTCATATACTCAAAATTCAAAACTAGAATAAAATCACAATAATTTATAAAATTCTTGAATCAAGAGACTATCAAGTAGAAATTCTACAATCCATCATGATTTATCAAGCTATCTTATAGATCATCATCAATTCTCAAAATATCATACGAAATACACATCAAATCCTCAATTATACATATTTTCAGAAATTAAAACTTAAAGAAATTAACATAATTAACACCAATAAATTGAGAAATAGTTGTGATATACCTCTTAAAATCCAAAATTCCAATTTCTTCTTCTTTTTCTTCTCCTTCTTCTCTCTCTCTCTCCCCTTTTTTTCTCTCTTCTCTCTCTCTAAAAGAGGTTGATCGACAAAAATGAGAGAATTAGGGTTTTAAAAGTGTATTTTTATACTAAGTGGCTAATTTTTGATATTTATAGATTTACCCTCAAAACTTTCAAAGTATTACAATTTGGTCCCTAAAATAAATCTAAAGTCTTGCAATTAAACCCAATGCTAATAGTATGACCTTAACCTATACAAACACTACTAATAACAATATATAAATCAAGTATCACCAACATACAAATAATACGTATATTTATACATATATAAATACTTATTCTTACCAGTCGTGGATACTGGTTACTACATATATACTTACTAAAATACCTTTATAGACTTAATCTATCCCTAATAAGTGCTATTAACTTATTTAACCAATATTCAACAACTAGCACTGTCACTGAAAAATGACGGCTGGCCGACCGCTGACCACTTTTTTTCGGGATACGTCGACAACAAAACTTTATCAAATTTACATTATTTGACTCCATTTTTTTATCTACACAGTGGTGGGATCATTGTTTGTTAAAAAAAGGTCAAAAATGGTGGGGAGTGGCAGCGGCCGGCGATGGCTGCCACTGCCACTCTCTACAATTTTGGACCTTTTTTTACCAAAAATGATCTCACCACTGTGTAGATCAAGAAAAATTGTGTTCAATGACATAAATTGGATAAATGTTTGTTGTCAGCATGTCGCCGAAAAAATGTGGCCGATGGCCGGCGGCCGGCCAGCAGCCATTTTTCAGCGACAGTGCTAGTTTTTATTTTTAATTTTTTTTGTATAATATAATTTATTTATAAATTATTGTAAAAAAATAAACCAATTACATGGTGACACATCTAAAAGTACTAATCACATTTTGACACGTGTCATATTGTTAAAGTTTATTTTTAAAACTATATTAAATTAAATTAATGGATGAGATTGTGTCACGTGTTCGAAAAGACAATGAATGGGTAAGATTTTACCACGTGTTCAATAGGTCATTTTGACACGTGTCATATTGTGAAAGTTTATTTTTAAAATTATATTAAATTAAATTAATGGATGAGATTGTACTATATGTTTGAAAAGACAATGAATGGGTAAGATTTTGCTACGTGTTCAAAGGGTAATTTATTTGTATGGATAGATTACATTTTTACCCTTTCACCATTAAAACTAACCACAAAAATTAACGGATTAGGATAAAATTAAGTATTTTAGATCAAACTAGAGTAAAGTTGTTAATTAGCCTAAAATATAATGATAAAATTGTACTTATCCTTTAAATAAAAGTTAATTTTGTTTCAGTACGTTAAACTCCTATTGTTCATATTAATCATGAAATGGTAAAATCAAAACTTATCACGAAAATTTAAGGTAGACTAATTAGGTTAAATACAAATTTACTCGCAATAAATCACATTCACATGTTAATTATAGATTGTTTATTAATAAAAAAAGATACACGTGATAGACTTTTATTAGATTTAATTTAAATTTTAATTAAATTTAATTACACACATAACTCTGTTACCATCGCCAGTGAGCAACACTGGTCGCCGCTTTTCGACTATGGTGGCTATCATAGAAATGACTAAATTTTATATCATTGAATTCTATTTTTTTTTATTTATACGGTAATATTATCATTTTTAACTAAAAAATTAGAAGGCAGTCAAAAATGGTGGATAGAGCGGCGACCACTGCTACCACGCTATCAAATATTGGGAGGCTAACGAACAGGAACAAATTTGATATTTTTAAAATTTGTGCGATAAAATTAAGAATTAGACTAAATTCTAAATATAAAAATATCCATATTCGTTAAATAAAATAATCTACTAAGAATTATAAATAAAAATTTAATTGTTAATTTATTATATTTTTATATAGTTATAATTATGGGATAAGGATATCTTTGTCTTTCTAATTTGACCCATTACTTAATTTTGTTCCTATTGTTTTAAATTACTCAAATTTGTCCCTCTCGTTAGTTCAGTTATTGTTAAATTTTACTATTGAATGGCAAAATCATAACTTGATAAGAAAACTTCATACACTGTGACACGTGTCAAATGATTATAAATTATTAAATAAATAAATAAAACTCAACTGTAAACCATCACCATCGCAGCAAACATCCGGCGTTGGCCTGCCACTGCCAGTCACTAGACTCCGATGATAAAAATGATAACAATTAATATTATTGAACTCTATTTTTTGTGATCTATACAATATTGAAATTATTTTTGACAAAAAAAGACCATAGACTATCAAATTACAATGGGAGCCATGGGAGGTGGCGGCCACCGGTAGTGCACATTAAACGGAGCAATGGAGACTTACACCGCCGTTCCCATGGAGGAGGATGACGCCACGGTGGTGCACGTCACCTCCACCTCATTTGACGTGCACCCTGCCACTCTCATGGCTCTCATTGCATATTTGGTTGTCTTTTGACTTTTTTTGTTAAAAATGATCTCACTATCTTGTAGATCATAAAAAATACAGTCCAATGATATAAATTGTAATTATTTTTATCATCGAATTCTAGTGGCCGGCGGTAGCGAGCCATCGCCAGATGTCTGTGCTGATGGAGGGTCTTTATTTTTTAAATAATTTATTTTTAAAAATGAATTTATAAAATATTATTAAAATTGAGCGTATCTAAATGTGTCACGTGTCTAGTTTTTAGTAATAATCAATCATTTATTAACACGTGAATATTTAAATTATTTTTTTGATGATGTGTCAACCACTTTAAACATCATAACACATATTTATAATCATCAGGGATAAAATAAATATTTTATTAAAATAATTATATTTTTATCAAATTTAATGGTAATTAACTAATGTAGAAAAAAAAATTTAAGTTATTTAAAATAAAAAAGATAAAATTGAATAACAGACTAAATTTGGACAAAGATTTCTTATCCCTATAATTATTATTTGTGGATTTTCATATTTTAAATTATTGTGTGATAATTTGACTTACATATATTAATATTATTGCAACGAACATAGAATATAAACGGGTGAAAGAGCATGTTTAAATAAAAGAATAGAATTAGATCGGAGAATATTTTTTAAAATAAAATGAATAATTCAGACCTATTTTATAAATTACAATAGTGGTTTGATAGATTTCAGAAAAAAGTAATAAGCTTAGCGAAGGAAAGGGAAGAGGATTTTATTTATTTATTTTTTTACAGTTGGATTTGAAAATCAAGGACGACAGCTGCCCCACCTAGGTCTAGCGTGGCTCCGTTCCTATTTCTCATCACATATTCATTGAATTTCGTGAGATTTTTGTTAATCAAATCAATATATTCTTCCAATCAATTACGAAAGTTTTATTAAACTTATTTAAGGCAATTATTAAACTTAGAAAAGAATCATGAGTGGAATTCAGTCATTCTTGGCAGCTTTAAGATAATTATCTGCAAGCAGTTGAAGATTTTCGAAGTGATAAAAAGAAGCCGACTTTGAATAAAAGACCTTAAGTCTTACAACAATGGAGGATAATTATATTTATAGTAATTATAATTAAGGAAGTTAATATACATCTCTAACAGGCCTTGCAACAATACTACCATCCTCAGCATCCCCTATTGTGTGCACATGGAATTCAAATTCCTCTCAATTTCAATCTTTCTCACTTTTCTTTTATTGGTATTAGTGGGACTGAAATTAAAGAAGAGAGCCAAAGACAATGACAGAACTTCGCGTCTCCCGCCAGGGCCATGGAAATTGCCTCTTATAGGAAATTTGCACCAACTTGCAGGCTCTCAATTTTATTTATTTTTTCGTACATTCAAGATATAAATGATGGAAGAAATATAAATATACGTTATGACTTCAGTTTGTATTATTTAACACACTGATTAGTAAAATTTGTGACGTATACATAGGGCATCATTCATAAAATCATAAAATAATTTTATTTGATGAATTGAGCATGGACTTAAGAGTCAAATAATATTTAATGTATTTATTATACATTGAGATAGCGTACCAAAATAAATTATTCAGTTCAGCAATATTCAGCATGACCACGAGATGCGCGTGTCCGTATTTAATTGTTAAATACATTATTAGTTAAAAATTATTGTTTACTTATTGTAGAGTGACACATGGTGTATTATGAGATATTGATTAAGTTTATTCAAGTGTGTGATATTGTGAGATCCATTAGAGATACACTAAATAACCATGTAAAAAAAGGTAAAATGATAATTTTATATATTAATTATTTAATAATTAAATAATTAAAATATCTTAATATTATATTATATCATTTGATTATAATATTAGTATATATACTTGGCCATATAATATTATTATTTAATATAATATTAATATATGTACACTTGGTGGCTAAGTATGTGTGTGTGTGGCCATATAATATTATTATTTAATATAATATTAATATATGTATACTTGGTGGGGGTGGGTGGGTGTGTGTGTGTGGGGCCATATAATATTATTATTTAATATAATATTAATATATGTATACTTCGTGGGGTGGGGGTGTGTGTGTGATAAAAGTTATCAGAGAGGCGATGTTAGACATTGATTTAGAAAAAATGACAAGAAGTCATGAAATTTAAAATTGACTCTATGCATTAGGATTAAGTCTGAAATTTGGTTGAGTTTTTTAAATGAATAGTTTCTATTGGTTATAAATAGATTTACAAGAGGAAGCGGGGGCCGAATAGGAAGGTAGAAACCTTTAAAACTCAACTAGTAGCAAAAGGTTATTCTCAGCGATCTGAGATCAATTATAAGGAAACATTTGCACCAGTAGCGATGCTAAAGTCAATTGGGATTTTGTTGGCACTTGCAAAATATTATGACTTTGAGATTTGACTGATGGATGTAAAGACGACATTCCTGAATAGATACATCTAGGAAAAGATATTCATGGAATAGCTTGAAGATTTTATGTCCCGCCAAACCTTTGGTCTAGTATACAAGCTGAAGAAGTCCATATATAGACTTAAGTAGGCTTTTCGAAGTTGGAATCATTGTTTTGATGAGGTAATTAGAATATTTAGTTTCATAAAAAATAAAGAGGAAACATGTGTATATAAAAAGGTCAACGAGAGCATAATGACCTTTTTAGTGCTCTATGTTGATGGCGTATTGATCATTAGGAATAATATTGATATATTACAGTCGATCAAGAGTTATTTGAATAAGAACATCTCCATGAAGCATTTAGGAGAGGCTTCCTATATAGTAAGAATATAGCTTTATAACGATAGAGTTAGGAAGTTGATAGAACTCTCATAATTATCGTACATCGAGAGTGTCTTAGAAATGTCTCCTCAAACAGAATATGAAAGAGTTAAAATGTTTAACGGACCATATGCATTAGCTGTTGAGAGTTTGATGTATGTTATGATATGAACAAGACCTGATATTAGTATGGTTATAAGTTTTACAAGCCAGTATTAGTCTGATCCAGGTGAAAGCCATTGCATGGTAGTAAAACATATCCTGAAATACCTTAAGGGTACAAAGGATAAGTTTCTCATTTATGAATATGGTGACTTACAAGTGAGAAGATACATAAATTCAGACTTCCAATCTAATCTAGGTGATAGAAAGTCTACATCTGGGTATGTGTTTACTCTCAATAGTGCCACAGTAAGTTGGAAAAGCACTAAGCAGGGTTTTATAGCTGATTCCACTATAGAGGCAGAATGCATAGCCATCTCAGAAGTAGTGAAAGAAAAGGTATGGATTTTCAAGTTTGTTGCCAAGCTTGAAATTGTTCCAAGTTCATTGGATCCTAATCTCTTTATTTTGTGACAACAATAGGGCCATAACACAAGCTACAAAGCTAAGAGCACACCAGTAGTCTAAGAATGTGGAGCAAAAGTACCACATAATTAGATAGATTGTGATCAGAAGAGATATAATTATTTGTAGAGTAGATTCTATAAATAATGTAGTAGACTTACTTACTAAGGCCTTAACTCTAAATATATTTGAGAAACACGTAGAGTCTATAGGTATTAGATACCACTATGAATGACACTAGAGTAAATGGGAGATTGTCAGGGTTATGCTTATGTGTCATCCCTGTTTGTCTGAATATTTGATATTTATAGGAGGTACATTTCATTAAATCACTAATTACTTTTAAATATATAGTACTATGCTTGTAACGCTACATATATTGTATGATCGGAAGGAGTTTAGATCTAATCTAAAAAGGTTTAAATTATGGCTAAAAATTAGCAACATTGAGAATTATGATTGTTAAAAGTTAACCTGTTATAAGAATCAGTGAACTCTAAGGAGTTGAAGACTTGTCTGTAATAAGATAAAGACCTAAGGATATACTAGTAATGACGTAGTTGCAATCGGGTGCTAAGAAATGTTATTGTACAAGCATATTCTCAAACATTATGCTCTTGATCTATTTTCACCGATACAAGTCTGTTAGTGAATACATTTTCATATAAGATTAGTGTATGTCTATATCTGTAGGGTACAGATTGTTGTTCCTAGCTGACTTTGAGCTTGGAGCTTGTATAAGCATACAAGTATTTAGTAAAGCCTAGGTATAGAATAGAGTCATAGGGACCCCAATACACTTCCTATATAGCCGTCAATAGAAGGTCCTCTCGAGTTGAGTAGTATACGTAATCCTCTAACCTGAGCGCCACGGTGGACTTGTAAGTGATCCACCATACTTTGGTTCCACGCATGTCAAATACCTTACACGGTCTGATCGCTAGATGTCACTGGGTATGATCTGATGCTTATAGAGTTCGGTGTACATAGATATAAGATCCGTCAACTCACATGCGAAAGTTGTATATCCAAATGCTTCGAGATTATATCTCAGAAAGTATTATGGCTATAAGCAATAAACCTATAAAAGACGTTTCCACAGGGTCTAATAATGTAGCAAAGAATTTGCGTATATTGTTCAATGAGATACAAATCTGGATATATATTTATGGATGAAATTATAGAGATTTGACAATGCTGATCTTTCTCCTCGCATATCCAGGATATAGATGGCGGAAGAACTATGCGTATGCGTTATAATCTCAGCTTTTATGGTATAATGCATTGATTTGTAATATCTGTGACGTATGTGTGGGGCATCGTTCATGAACTCATGGAATAGTTCATTTGATAAATTGAGCATAGACCTAGTAAGTCTCGTAATATAGAGTGTACTCATTGTGCACTAGATTAGCATACTTGATTGAATTATTCAGTCCAGCAATATCCAACATGACCACGGGATGCGCATGTATCCAAATTTAAGTATTAAATACATTAATTAGTTAACAATTGCTATTTACTAATTGTATATTGACACATGGCGCATTATGAACTTTTAGTTAAGTTTACCCAAGTGTGTAGTATGGTAGGACCCACTAAGATATTTACTAATTGTATATTGACACATAGCGCATTATGAACTTTTAGTTAAGTTTACCCAAGTGTGTAGTATGATAGGACCCACTAAGATATTTACTAATTGTATATTGACACATGGCGCATTATGAACTTTTAGTTAAGTTTACCTAAGTGTGTAGTATGGTGGGACCCACTAAGAGTATACAAGGTAGCCATGTAAAAAAAGAGAAAAATAATAATTTCACACATTAATTATTTTATGATTAAATAATCAAAATATCTTATTATTATATAATATAATATAATATAATTTTATTTTATTATAATATTAATATATATATATATATATACTTCGTGGCCAAGTATATATGTAGTAACGACTTATACACAATCGGAAAGAATAAATATTTGTACTTGTATATATTCATATTTTATTTTTATGTGGATGATACTTTATTTATAAATTATTATTAGTAGTGTTTGTATAGATTAATGACCTACTATTAGTATTGGGTTTATTTGCAAGACTTTAGATTTATTTTAGGGACCAAATTATAGTACTTTGAAAGTTTTGGGGGTTAATTCATAAATACTAAAAATTAACCTCTTAGTATAAAAATACACATTTGAAACTCTAATTCACTCATTTTGGTCGAGCCACCTCTTTTAGAGTGAGAAAAGAGAGAAAGAAATGGGAGAGAAAGAGAAGAAGAAGAAAAAAAAGAACAAGAAAGTTAGAATTTGAACTTTAAGAGTTATATTATAATCCTTTCTTAGTTTTTTGGTGTTAATTTAGTTAATTCCTTTAATTTTTTATTTCTGTAATGTACAATTGAGGATTTGATGTGAATTTCGTAAGATATTGTAAGAATTGATGATGATTATGTAGATAACTTGATAAATCATGATGAATTACAAAATTTCTTCTTAATAGTCTCTTGATCCAAAAGTTTTATAAATTGTTGTGCTTTGATTCTAATTTTGAATTTTAAGACTATAAAAGTAGACATGTATAGAATCATTTGGGACTTTGAATCGATTGAAAATTTCAGAAATTGAATTTGTAATGAATTTACCAAAATGACCCTGAAATTTTAGAAATTTCTTGTGTTAACAGTATGATACAGTGACAAATAATTTTTGATCTACTGAATGATCTTCAAAAAGTACAAATTTTTGGAATATGATAAATTTATATGTATAATATGATATATTCAAAATTGAGAATTTATATCAATGTGGTTAAATTGTTATGATTTTCTAAAGCGTATTAGCTCATTAAAGTATTTGATTTACAGATTTTTAAAGCTATAGAATAAAATAGTTTTAAAATACTTTTGGCAGTGATTTTGAAGTAAAATATTTATCATAACTTAAAATATGTGTCAAGAGTAAGTTTGTGATAATTTTATAATTTTTGCATTAGTATATAAATTTAATAAATTGAGAGACTGAATATTGTTCAGTAAATATCTTGATCCCGCCAGAATAATAGTTTGGATTTGATGGTGTTTATGAAATGGATTGTGTAGCAATTATGATATAATATTCATACATAAGGAGGATATATGAATTAAGAAAGATATATTCTGATTTTGGAGCAATTGGACATCATTTGATGTATAAATATTTTTGTTAAATGTAAGTGGTTAGAATGACAAGTTTTGAGAAACCAAGTAATTAGAAAAATTCATTGTGATAAGTGCAATATGTGTAATTTTGTAAACTATATAAAGTATGTTGTGTGAATATTGAGGCTTATGAAAGGATTAATCTCTATTGATAGGTTAAGGAGAATTAAGCCTTGTAGCAGAAAGTGCTAAGAGGTAAGTATACTAGACTTTTATTGAAATCATAATAAGCATAATAATTGTCTATGTATGATTTTGTAAATGTACTTAGAGATATGTTTATGCTATGCTAAAGTATATTTGATATGAAATGTGAAAGACATATATTTATGAATGTAAGCATTGACATTGAGCATAGACATACATATGTATTTTGAAAGTAAGCTTTCAAAATGAAATGTGTTTAACAAAGAAAGCTTTTAAAGTGTAATATGTCCATGAGAAATACGTTTTGTGTTTTGAGGATGCTTGAACTCACTATTTACTTAGTAGGCACCTTATGTAATTTATGGAGCCTTTATATGTGGTCTTTCCCTCGGGATTGGTATATGTTATGTGTTCCGTATGTAGAGAGAATCCTATTAGTACGTAAAGGAAGATTGAGTCATCACATTCGTGTGGTGGCGTATTGGTGCATGTGAAAGGACTCACCGATGATCAGGGTGAGGGTTTGGCTCTTACCTTCCGGCATGAGCATTATATATGTGTAATTTAAACCTCACTTGTACTATTTCTCTCATACGGTATGTCACCTACGAGTGACATTTGGCTCATTATGTGATATAAAAGTCCTACTAAGTAGTAGTTGAGTGATGGTATTCCTATTATATATTTTGAAAAAATGTGTAAGCGCTTACCTGACATGTGATTTAATAAAATTATAATTTTGATTTATCACAGCATATCATACACATGCATTGTGTACATATATGTATTTGTATTTTGATATACAAAAAATTAGTATGCTTACTGAGTTTCGTACTCATTATAGTTTATGGTGATTTTAGATAAATAAGGCACATGTGTGTTTAGCGAATTTGACAAGGCTTCTGCTGTCTCTTTGGTTCCCTAAGTTGCTAGGTTGCTAAATGTTTCATTTGTAGACACATAGTTTAAGATATTTGATTTGTCCCTATTGAATAAATACTTATGTGTTATTTTATTATGTGTGGTTGTATTTGGTTTTTGTTTCACTAAGTGTGGTTATGGGTTGATTTTAAGTAAGAATTTGCAATGATATATTATGGGCTTCCGGTAATAAAGTTGCTACTGGTGACGTAGTAGAGTGTTAATCTCTGAGAAAACTCTGCGTATCTCCAGTTTACTAATTGCCCCAGTCATAATTCAATTGTTGTAATTCTAAAAAGTTGAAATGAATATTAAAATATTGTCAATAAATGTTTATGTTTATATTTTAAACATGAGACCAACTCGTAAATAAAAATTTAGGAATATACTAGAAACATTAAGATTGTATGTGTGCTTATTATTGAATGAATGTAAGTTATGTCGTGTGTCAGATCTTTTGAATCTGGGGCATGACAATATATATATTCAATGATATTATATTATGTATTAGATATATGCGTGTGTGTGTGTGTGTGTGTGTGTGTGTGTGTGTGAAACGTGAGAAGCATTAAGGAAAGAATGAAATTGTTGTTGTTGTTCTTTAAAAAGAGTTGTCGGCCAAAGTAAAAAGGAAAAAGAAATTTGTTTTGAAAAAATTGATTTCAAGTGTTGAAATTGATTTTTCTCACTTATATTTTTTGGCTACCAATTATAACAACGAAAGTATTTGATTTATTAATCAAGTGTTGTGTCAAGGTAAATCAAATTACTTAGGGGTTTAAAGTGTTAAACTCAGCATTGAATATTAAGCTGCTATTTTAGACAATCACGCCTACCTAATTGATTGCTAAAACTGCCAACGAGTTGTATTATGGGCAGACTCTAGTAACTTTGTTGAAAAAGTTACAATTGATGAATTTTCAACCCTTTATTTATATTAATATGATTGATATGTTATTGTTTGTATTTATTATTTGTTTTATAATTTTCCTTGCATGTAAATATGTCTGTGTTTATGTGTTGTATAAAATAAAGGGTTCTGAAACCATAAGACTGTACCATTTTTCTTCAGATAAAGATATGAGATTCAAGCTTTTAAGGCTCGTCTGTACACACACAGAGGTTCTGGACCGTACTTATAGGCACTTTGCTCTTTGGGAGCCAATTTGCTATGTGCATGCGTAAGATGAAGATATATGTTTGCTTTGTGTATGCATAAGACAAGAATATGAGATGAGATATAAAAGAGTACATCCAACGCTATGCCCTAGGAGTATTATGAGTACAATAAGATTTCCTCCTAAATACTAGTTTAGTTTGGTTGTTAGTATAAATATAATATATGATATTTTTAAATCCCTTATATGTTTTACTATGCTTATTTAAGAAAAGATATAGCAACATGTTATAGATATTGATACTTCAAAACAAGTTTTATGATTACTAAATATACAATTTTACAATTATTTCATATTACAAATTTTAAGGCAACTTATGATATTTGTATATGTCCACATTTGTTTACCCCATGAATTTTTTTATATGTTATTTATAGGTGCACTTTTTATAAATATGTAGTTTTATAAATAAAAATGTATATATGTTTTTTTTTTTAACCACTCATTGAGTTATTCGATTAACCCTTTTTTTAAATTTTCCCTCAAATATTGCAGAAATCACAAAGTCCAATTGAACCATGTGACGCTTGTGACATGCATCCATATGTATTAGTACATTTATGAGATATCTAATGAGGTTATATAAAAGCATATATTTTTATTTTCCATTGCCTTTGCCTAGCGAGTTTTAGAGAATCAAACATATAGCTAATAGTTCAACATTGCAGATTCGCTCTGACACCAAAATAGGGTTGGGCCGGATCGTTTCAAGCAATGTCTACCCCACACAAACTTCAACATGATGTATGTCAACCAAATGTTTACATATAATAGTGAAAATAAGAAGCCAAAGAGAAAGAGAAACTCTCTGCTATGCTATACGGATAGTTTGAAGAAAAAGCATCCTTTGAACATGGTCCACAATTTGGTCACAGGATATAAATTTACTTAGCCATAAGGCTATTAGGGGAGAAACTTTATAGCCAAAATCATAGCCTTTCCTTGGCATATGCTGACTTCTCTATATGGTGATGAAGAAATGTTTCACCCAAACTACCGAAGGTATGCTTAGACTAGAGCCACACACTTTCAGGCCAACCTCCAGCTCCTTCAACATGAGTGATTCAATCCCAATCAAATCAAAAGAGAATATGTCATCATCCTTCGAGATAAGCTGGCTAGTGATGGCCACAACATTTTTCAGGGAGGTAGTGAATTCTCCTCAAACAATAACAATGTGTAGAAAACTACTCCAGCGGCGAACCAACTATTCCAAAAAAAGATAAATCTCTTATGATCTTTGATTCCTTAGAGACGAAGAGGGTCATTATATAATTACATTTGATGGGATAAATTTAATTAGAGAAGACAAATTTAAGAGTTGCGGTAGCATTTTAGTTTATGTTTTGATAAAAGTAAATAATTAAGTTCTGAAATAAGATTTCCTTTCATAAATAGGAAAGACTTGGATACTTAATTTTTCTTTTAAACAAAAGAAATTGTTTTTAGCTTAATTGAGTGAATTAAAAAATTTATATTTGATGGCATGAATTTAATTAGTTAAAAATAAATTTAGGCGATGGCGTAGCATTTTAGACCATCAATGTGTTCTACATAGATTTTCTGTTTATTGGCTTATTTTACACAAGTCAAAACAGATGATTGTGATATACGTATGATTGAATAAATGAACTTATGAATTAATAGATTATCTTCTTGATTTACATCCATCCATAATCAAATTCTACGGATTAATTAGGCAATGATATGAAAAGTCTAACGTCCACAATTTTTGAATGCTTGTCTTCTCAGTTGTTACCTTCTTTACCCACTCTTTCTTCTTTCCATAAGGTTGAAACTTCTCACATACCATTTTCCAAAGATGGGTTCATAAGTCACAATTCCAACCTCAATTCTCTTGGGCTTTAATTCATTCGACGTGATTTGCTTGTTTATCAACTTAGTTGGGCTTTTTTCTTTCACTTTGACATTTGATCTTTGACTTCTTATCTATTCTATTTTTGATATTGAATGTCTTCTAATTTAATTTTTTCTACTCTTTTCTTAAAATATTTTTTAATCTTTTAATAAAAATATAGCTTGACTTTTAAAATATTTTAAAGTAAGATTTATTTATTTGTAATTTTTTTCATCAAATATTTTTTTTATAGTACTTTACATGAGAGAATTTACATCAGATATCATAACTAGAGAACTAACTAAATAATATATTACTTTCATACTTAAGTTTGCGTCTACCCAAAAATCCTTTACTTATATTATATCAAAGATCTACTAATACAATAACACATCCACTCGAAAATATTGTATTGTTATTACATATTGAAGTGTTATTAAGTATTTTATTTTTAAAAGTCATAAGAAATTCCATGAGTTCAGAAATACTTAAGAGAAAATTGAGCAAAAGCTTCAAGTTAGTTGAAAGATTGCCACATTAGCACAAATTAGTTATTCCATGTCAGCAAGAATATCCAATCAGCATGCAAGGTGCACAAGTTGTTGCAATTCTGTTATTTCCCGCTTACTTAATTTACTTGTAGCCTTGTATATATTGCAGTTGATAACAATTCGAGATTGTACTTGAAGTTATAGTTTTCTAATCAATAAAGAAGAATGATTCTCTCTCACTTTCTTGTATTTTCTTTATAACGAACTTTCTTTGTAACCTGTTGAAGGGTATTGCTGTGAGGGGCTTATATAAAATAATGCTAAAAAGTTATCATTCAGTTACTAATGTCTCACACACTTCCATGTTATCATACTTACCATCAAAGGCATTATGTTCCATAAATAAGGCTCAAGTGTATGCCCCTGATTCATGTAAAAGACAATGTACAAGTCAAGTTTCTAGTATTTGTTTACAGTCATCTTTGTCTATTGCTAACTTTGATTTACATCAAGAGAAAAGCAACGTTAATTTATGGCATTTAAGATTAGGGCCTCCATGCCCTTGCATCTCAAAGGTTTTACTTCAAAGATGTAAACAAAACTCAGTATTGAATAAAATTTATACTCTTAATTTCTGTAATACTTGTCAATTAGGTAAGATACATAAGCTTCATTTTCCAACTCATTCAATTACCATACATTCTTGTCTATCCTTGATATGTACGGATCTCTGGGGTCCTGCCTCTATCCCATATAGAGAAGGGTATAACTATTACATCAGTTTTAGTTTTATTGATGATTTCATTAGTTATTCTTGGCTCTTTCCTTTCAAAGTCAAATTAGATGCTTTAAAGGCGTTTATTTCTTTTAAAACTTAGGTTGAAAAACAATTCAATTAATCCACTAAAGTTATACAATCATACTGGGGGTGAATATAGACCATTTGTGCAACATTTAAGTGATAATGGGATATAACTTAGACTAACATGTCATATACCCATCACTAAAATTGTGTAGTTAAGAGAAAACATAGACATATAGTTGAAGTAGGTCTTACACTCTTGGCCTAAGCCAAGATGCCTTTTAAGTTTTGGTGGGATGTTTTTCATGCATCATCTTTTCTAATAAACAAACTTCTTACACTTATACTGTTATATCAATCACCATTTTAGAAACAACATAAAGCTTTGCATGATTATTCATTTTTGAAATCTTTTGATTGCCCTCTTCTTGGACCTTACCACGCACACAAGCTAATTTTCAATACAAAATCATGCTTATTTCTAGGTTACAGTCATTTGCATAAAGGATATAAATGTTTACAGCCCTCATATTCATGATAAATTTAATGATTACAATTCCCTAATGTGTCACTCTTTAGATCTCATAATTCTAATTCATTCTTTTCTTCTCAAGCATAATCTATTTCCTTCTAAATTCCTCACAATATCAGTCAAGTACCAATTGTCTCACAAGCGTATCCCACAACAAATGTTCCATAGACCACAAACATACATATAACCCCTAATACCATTGCTACGACAACTAATCAAAACCTTTCTAAACCACACACTCAAAACTTTCAGAATACAACCATTTGTTAGAACCAAAACACATCTACTTATTCCAATGTAATGAGATCAAAATTAGAAATTTTAAGCTTAAAGCTTATACCAATCAAGTAAAGCCTTTACATGCTAAGCCACACACAGTTAAAGAAGCCTTGGTTGATCCAAATTAGAAAGCAGCAATACAAGATGAGTATGATGCTTTAATAAGAAGCAAAACTTGAAAACTAGTAACTGCATATAAGTCAAACAAAGTGATGAACATCAAATGGGTGTTTAGAGTCAAATATAAGTATGATGGATTAGTTTCTAAGTATAAAGCTAGGTTGGTAGTAAAGAGTTTTCTTCAAACTCCATGGATTGACTACTCTGAGACTTTTAATTCTTTTGAGAAAGCTGTCATAATTAAAATTGTCTTAAGTCTTGTTGTGATGAATAAATAGAGCGTTAGGCAAATTGACATCAATAATGTCTTCTTAAATGGTGAGCTTACTAAAGTAGTATACATGATACAACCTAAAGGGTTTATTAGTGCCTCATCTCTTTATCGTGTCCGCAAAATATCAAAGGCACTTTATGATTTGAAATACGCTCTTAGAGCTTAATATGATAAGCTAAAAGGAGCTTTGCTAAGCTAGGAATTTCTAAACACTAAATCTAATAAATCATATTTTATACTCATCAAGAAGGTCAAATTTTGTTAATTTTAGTATATATTGATGATATACTTATTACTGATTCTAATTCATCATTTATGGAAAAATTCATTGCCAAGCTTGGTCATGTTTTTGCATTGAAAGATTTGGAATACTTTAACTATATTTTAGCATAGAGGTGAAACCAATTGCAAGTGGTATTCGCTTATCTCAATCCAAATACATATCATACTTACTGCATATGGAAAATATGAATGAATGTAAAGGCTATGAAACACCAATGGCTTCAGGGCAAAAACTGTTAAAAGCTGATCTTAATGAAACATAATTATTCTCCAATGCTTCACCACACAAAAGCATTGTAGGAGCACTTTAATACATTATGCTTACTAGAATACAGCTTGCCTATTTAGTACACAAACTAAGCTAATTTCTTGTTGTCCTTACCATAAAACATTGGCAAGCATGTAAAAAGATATTAAAGAACCTCAAACACACATATTTTTATGGTCTGCGCATAGAATAATCAAAGAATTTTGCTCTTCATCAATATTTATATATAGATTAGGCTTGTAATCCCAATGATAGGGGATCTATTGGTGGATAGTGCATATTTCTTGGACCAAATCTTTTTTTTTTTTTTTGTCATCTAAAAAGTAACAAGAAGTGGCTAGGTTCAGTATTTAATATAGGGCTCTTAGTTTTTACATGTTTTAAAATTACTTGGATTCAGTAATTACTCTATGAAATTTCAGTTAATTTGCCCGAGCTTACTATGTAATAGTGTGATGATCAATCAGCTCAAACATTGGCCAATAATCATAATCATATCTTTTATGGTTGTACCAAACATATAATGCCAGGTTTGCTCCTAGCATTGAACAAGTTACATACATCATGACCAAGGCTTTACCAATCTTATATTTCATCTACTTTAGATCCAAACTCAATGTCATATCTTACCCTTAATCATGAGAGGGGATATTAAAGTGCTATTAAGTAATTTTTATTAAGAATTCAGATGAATTCCAACAGATCCACAATACTTAAGAGAAAATAGGGTAAAAGCTTCAAGTTAGTTGAAAGACTGCCATGTAAACACAAGTTAGTTATTCCATGTTAGCAAGAATATCCAATCAACATGCAAGTTGCACAAGTTGTTACAATTCTGTTATATCGCACTTATTTTTCATGTAGCCTTACATATATTGCGGTTGATAACAATTTGAGATCGTACTTGATGTTATAGTTTTCCAATCAATAAACAAAATTAATTCTCTTTCACTTTCTTTCATTTTCTTTATAACTAAACACTTTCTCAAGTTCATGTACATTATATCAAAGATCTACTAGTACAACAACTGAAAAACTACCAAGATAATACACCACTTCTATATTCAAGTCTACCCATTTTAATCCTACTATTTTGGTCACCGTTAATCATTGGTAAGTCTTCCTAACAACTTAGAAAGGGCTGATAGACCCTTCCATGCAATTTCTGTGGTCATTCGTTATGAGAATCACCTGAAAGAGATCAAAATCTAATCAATAACTGTAACTCACTACCAAATAAGTTCATCACTGAGTTTTCTATTTATAAATCTATACAGTTCTAACTTGATCCTTATGACACCAAGCGACATTGTTGCAGCCACCATCACTTATAGACCATGAAATAATTAGAAACAATTCTTTTCTAAATTTTGGTTTACTTACTCTCGAACTACTTTAGAGTTTTGATTATATACCTTAACTCTTTCCTGTTTGAGTTAGGAGTGGGCAATTTTAACTTCAGTTTCCATTCGGTTCAGGCTGGAATCAAACCAAAACTGAACTGATCAGTTCCAATAAATTGGAACGGATAGGTTTTACCCTTTAGAAACTAAACCAAACTCGGTTCGATTCAGTTTGGTTTATAGTTTTTTGACATTTTTAGTGTTTTTTTTTTGTTTGAACCAAACCGAACCGAACCAAAATTGAATTAAAACCAAATCAATTGATTCTAAAAAAATTAAATCGAATCTTAAACTGAACTGAACCGAACAAAAAAAATTAGTTTGATTCAGTTCAATTTTCAGTTAAACTGAACTGATGCCCACCCTTAGTTTGAGTCTCTTTTTTTTTCCAGATGTTTATGGCTATCCCTTTATATCTTGAAAAAATTTTAGAGAGTTCCATCTAAACTCAAATAGAGATTCCATAAGCAAGCTCGTCTGAGAGTATTTCACTATAGACTGTGAAAAGGGAATCATCCCTACATCGTAGGATATATCTAGGTTTTATCTATAAATACTTAATTTTAATATTTTCTTTTTTTTTTCAATAAAGCTAACAGTTTTTTTCCATGTCTACAAGTACAAATATTCTCTTTCTGGAAAAGAAACACCTTTTAGGAATTATTTTCCCCAAAAACAAGCTCGTTCTATAAAAATAAGCTTCAACTTTTGTAAAGACTTCCCTTGAGGGGCATCATGCCTAAGCATGGGAAGCAAACCCCTGTACCACAAAAACAAGCTTTATCTTCTGTAAAGAATTCTCTTGGGAGGCTAGTGCCTTAACTTGGGAAATAAACCCCCATTCCATGGTAACAGGTTTTAGCTTTCGTAAAACCCTATCCACAAAAATGGGCTACAACTACTGTTCGCAAACTAAACTGTAGTAACTACTTATCTAATACCGAAAAGAATAAATATTTATATATATATGTATAATATTCATATTTGATTTGTATGTGGATGATACTTAATTTATATATTGTTATTAGCATTGTTTGTATATATTAATTACATACTATTATTATTGAGTTTATTTGTAAGACTTTAGATTTATTTTAGTGACCAAATTGTAATACTTTAAAAGTTTTGGGGGTTAATTCATAAATACTAAAAATTAGCCTCTTAGTATAAAAATACACATTTTAAACTCTAATTTACTCATTTTTAGGTCGAACCACCCCTTTAGAGAGAGAAAAGAGAGAAATAGAGGGGAAAGAAAGAGAAAAAGAAGAAGAAGAAAAAGAAGAAGAAATTAGGATTTGGAGTTTTAAGAGGTATATTATAATTATTTCTCAATTTATTGGTGTTAAATAAGTTAATTTCTTTAAGTTTTGATTTCTGAAAATATGTACAATTGAGGACTTGATGTGGATTTCGTAAGATATATTAAGAATTGATGATGATTATGTAGATAACTTGATAAATCATGATGAATTGCATAATTTTTACTTGATAGTCTCTTGATTCAAAATTTTTATAAATTGTTGTACTTCAATTCTGATTTTAAATTTTTAGATTATGAAACTAAACATGTATAGAATCATTTGAGACTTTGAATCGATTGAAAATTCTAGAAATTGAATTTTTAGTGAATTTACCAAAATGATCCTAAAATTCTAGAAATTTTCTGTGTTAACAGTATGATACAGTGACAAACGATTTTTGATCTGCTGAATGATCTTAAAATTTACAAATTTCTAGAATATTATAACTTTATATGCCTAATATGGTATATTCAAATTTTATAATTTAGATCAATGTGGTTAAATTGTTATGATTTTTTAAATCATATTAGCTCATTGCAGTATTTGATTAACAGATTTTTAAAGCTATGGAATAAAATAGTTTTAAAATACTTTTGGCAGTGATTTTGAAGTAAAATATTTATCATGGATTGAAATAGGTGTGAAGAGTAATTATCTGGTAGTTTTATAGTTTTTAAATTAGTATATTATTTTATAAAATTGGGAGATTGAATACTGTTCAGTAAATATCTTGATCCTGCCAGAATAATAGTTTGGATTTGATGGTGTTTATAAAATGGATTGTGTAGGAATTATGATATAACATTCATACATAAGGATGATATATGAGTTAATAAAGATATATTCTAATTTTAGAACAATTGAACATCATTTGATGTATAAGAAAATGTTTTTAAGTATAAGTGGTCAGAATGACAAGTTTTGAGAAACCAAGTAATTATACTAATTCGATATGATAAGTGCAATATGTGTAATTTTGTAAGCTATTTAAAGTATTTTTTGTGAATTTTGAGGCTTATGAAAGGATTAATCTCCATTGATAGGTTAAGGAGAATTAAGCCTTGTAGCCGAAAGTGCTAAGAGGTAAGTATACTAGACTTTTACTAAAATTTTAATAAACATAGTAATTGTTTATGTATGATGTTGTAAATGTTCTTAGAAATATGTTTATGTTATGCTAACGTATATTTGATATGAAATGTGAAAGACATATGTTTATGAATGTGAGCATAGATATACATGTGTTTATGAAAGTGAGCTTTCAAAATGAAATGTATTTAACAAAGAAATCTTTTGAAGTGAAAAATGTCCATGAGATACGTTTTATGTTTTAAGAATGTTTGAACTCATTATTTACTTAGTATGTACTTTTTGTGATTTATGGAGCTTTTATGTGTGGCCTTTCCTTCGGGATTGGTATATGTTATTAGGAGTGGGCAAAAAACCGAAAAACCGAACCGGACCCGAAAAACCGAACCGAATTGGTCGGTTCGGTTCGGTTTTTCTCTTGGTCGGTTCGGTTTTCGGTTTTTTATTTTAAAAACCAAAAAATTTGGTTCGGTTTTCGGTTCGGAAGGCCGAACCGAGAACCGAACCGAAAAAACCGAATTTAAAAAAAAATTAAAAAATTAAAAAAAAAAATTAAAAAAAATTAAAAAAAATTAAAAAAAATTAAAAAAATTATAAAACCGAACCGAACCGAACCGAACCGACCCAAACCGAACCGAAAAACCAAAACCCGAACCGAACCGAACCGGTTCGGTTCGGTTCGGTTTTTGATTTTTCGGTTCGGTTTTCGGTTTTATTTTTCAAAAACCGACCGGCTCGGTTCAGTTTTCGGTTCACACTAAAAACCGAACCGAACCGGATTTGCCCACCCCTATATGTTATATGTTCCGTATGTAGGGAGGATTCTATCGGTACCTAAAGGAAGATTGAGTCATCACATTCGTGTGGTGGCGTATTAGTGCATGTGAGAGGACTCACTGATGATCAGGGTGAGGGTTTGGCTCTTACCTTCGGGCTTAAGCATTATATATGTGTAATTTAAACTTCACTTGTACTATTCCTCTTATATGGTATGTCACCTATGAGTGACATTTGGCTCATTATGTGATATGTGATGTGAAAGTCCTACTAAGTAGTAGTTGAGTGATAGTATTCCTATTATATATTTTGAAAGAATGTATAAGCGCTTACCTGACATGTGATTTGATAAGATTATGATTTTGATTTATCACAGCATATCATACATACGCATTGTGTACATATATGTATTTGTATTTGATATATGAAAAAACTAGTATGCCTATTGAGTTTTATACTCATTATAGTTTATGGTAATTTTAGGTAAATAAGGTACATATGTGCTTAGCGAATTTAGTAAGGTTTCTGCTATTTCTTAGGTTCTCTAAGTTGCAAGGTTGCTGAGTGTTTCATTTGGGGACACGTGGGTTAAGATATTTGATTTGTCCCTATTGAATACATACTTATGTATTATTTATTAAGTGTGGTTATGGGTTAATTTTAAGTAAGAATTTACAATGAATATATTCTGGGCTTCCGATAATAAAGTTGCTTCTGGTGACATAGTAGAGTATTAATCTATAAGAAAACTCTACGTATCTCCAGTTTACTAATTGCCCTAGTCATAATTCAATTGTTATAATTCTTAAAAAAAATGAAATGAATGTTTAAATATTATCAATAAATGTTTATGTTTATATTTTGAACATGAGACCAACCCGTAAACAAGAATTTAGGAATATACTAGAAATCCTTAAGATTGTATGTGTGCTCATTATTGAATGAATGTAAGTTATCTCGTCTGTTGGATCTTTTGAGTCTGGAACGTGACATAAACATGCGCAAATATTAAGCTACAACTGTACGGGTCGTGAGCAGGGGATGAGTAAGTATTATTCCCATGAGATTGAATCGTTTAAATTAATACTAATTACTATAGGTTTTAACAGCTCAATTTTATCTAGGCTAAATTAATTATAAGTTTATTAAAAAAAAATAGATGCAATTAACTAGAAAATTAACAAATTGGGGAGGTAAAAAATCATGGTAAATAGGTCCTAGGGTCTTGATTTTGCTCTAAATATATTTATGGTCTTCATGTTTAATGATTACAGACTAATCATGTGAAGTCATTAATCAAATAGGTCAATATTAATCTCATTACCTCTCCTGAGTGTCAAATGAGATGCTATGCACACATAAGCAAGTTGTTATACCTATTCTAACTTATCTATCTACACATTCATTAAGTAACCCTTGGTGATTACCCAAGTATTATTTATTTTCCAACTTAATATTAGACACCAAATCACAATTTTAAGAAAGGAAAAAAAAAAAAAAAAAACAAGTTAGAGATGTCTCTTTGGAGCACTAATCTTCAATAATCTAAACTCCTATATGTCTTTCTCTCTCAAGATTAGTCTATTTCTCTCTCTAATTTTTGTTCTCTCTCCTCCTTAGATATAAGGCATTTGATCTTTTTTTTATAGACTCAAAATTGGGCTTTTAAAACTAGGGTACAAAAATTAAGGATGATTAGCTACTATTGATGCTTAGGCGCCAACTTTCTATTTTGGTGGCTTGACTTGGCATCTAGATGCCAATTGTTAGCTCTATGGGGTGTTAGAACAAAGTACTATAATAAAAATACTGTTCACAATTACTGTAGTAGTTCACTGTAACAATCTATTGTAGCAATCTATTATAGCATATTTGATATTTTTACCTTGTTTTCTTTGGATTTTCATCCAAAATAGCTCAGTTAACTTTGAACCTATAAAATGACATTAACACACATAAAAAAGCCATATATTTATGCTCAAAATAAGCAAATATCAAGTTATGAAAAATATAATATGATATATAAAATGAGCGCATCAACTTTCGTAAAGACTTCTTTTAGGGGGGCCATTGTGCCTTGCCTAAGGAAGCAAACCTCATTTCATAAAAATGGGTTGTAACTTCTGTAAAGAAATCTATTGAGAAGACATTATGCCTTAGTTTAGGAAGCAAACCCCATTCCATGGATATAACCTACAACTTCTATAAAGACTTTCTTTGAGGGGCCTTATACTTTAGCTTGGGAAGCAAACCTCTGTTCTACGAAAATGGGCTGTAACTTCAATAAACCTCATTCCATGAAAATGGGTTGTAACTTCTGTAAACCCCATTCCACACAAATGAGTTGTAACTTTCATAAAGACTTCCCTTATGGGGTCATTGTACCTTAGCTTTAGAAGTAACCATAAGTAAGACTTTCTTCAATGGGCCATCGTGCCATAGCTTGGGAAACAACCATCAGTAAGACTTCTTTCATGGGCCATCATGCTTTAACTTAGTTAGAAAGCATCCATCAGTAAGACATCCCTTAGGGGGTTATTGTGTCGTAGCTTAAGAATAACCATCAATAAGACTTTTCTTAAGAGGTTATCATGCCTTAGCTTGGGAAGCATCTATAGAAATTCATTCCACGAAATCGGGATGCAACTTCTATAAATAATTCTAATAGAGGGTATTATGCCTTAGCTTAGGAAGCAAACACAAAAAGACCTCCCTTAAAAGGCTTCATGCTTTAACTTGGGAAGTAATCACTAGTATTACTTTCCTTGATGAGGCTTCATACCTTAACTTGAAAGCAACCACCATAATAAACATCTTTGGAGGGGACTAATGTCACGCCCCAGACCCAAAAGATCCGACACACGACATCACTTACATTCATTTACTGCATGTGCACTCATAAATAATATTACACAAAATTTTCAACTTTCATTTCAATTTCTTTCAGGATTATAGCAATTGAATTATGACTGAGACAATTATTAAACCGGAGATACGCAGAGTTTTCTCAGAGATTAACACTCTACTACGTCACCAGTAGCAACTTTGTTACCGGGAGCCCAGAATATATCCATTGCAAATTCTTACTTAAAATCATCCAATAACCACACTTTATAAAACTTAAACCAAATCCAATCCACACACAATGAAATAATACATAAGTATTTATTCAATAGGGACAAACCAAATATCCTATCCCACGTGTCCCCAAATGAAACACACAACAACCTAGCAACTTAGGGAACCCAAGGAACAGCAGAAGCCTTGCCAAATCCGCTAAGCACACATGTACCTTATTTACCTGAAATCACCATAAACTATAATGAGTATAAAACTCAGTAAGCATACTAATTTTTCATATATCAAATACAAATACATATATGTACACAATGCATATGTATGATATGCTGTGATCAATCAAAATCATAATCTTATCAAATCACATATCATGTAAGCGCTTACACATTCTTTCAAAACACATAATAGGAATACCATCACTCAACTACTACTTAGTAGGACTTACATATCACATATCACATAATGAGCCAAATGTCACTCGTAGGTGACATACCGTATGAGAGGAATAGTACAAGTGAGGTCTTTAAATCACACATATATAACGCTTATGCCCGAAGGTAAAAGCCAAACCCTCACCCTGATCATCAGTGAGTCCTCTCACATGTACCTATACGCCACCACACGAATGTGATGACTCACACTTCCTTTAGGTACCAATAGGATCCTCCCTACATACGGAACACATAACATATACCAATCCCGAAGGAAAGGCCACACATAAAGGCTCCACAAATCACATAAAATGCCTACTAAGTTAACAGTGAGTTCAAGTACCCTCAAATCACAAAATATTTCTCATGGACATATTACACTTCAAAAGCTTTCTTTGTTAAACGCATCTTATTTTGGAAAGCTCACTTTCAAAAAACACATGTATGTCCATGCTCAATGTCAATGCTCACATTCATAAACATATATTCACATTTCATATCAAAATATACTTTGACATATCATAAACATATTCTTAACCCCATTTACAAAATCATACAAAACAATTATTATGTTTATTGTGATTCCAGTAGTAAGTCTAGTATACTTACCTCTTAACACTTTCAGCTACAAGGCTTAAATCTCCTTAACCTATCAATGGAGATTAATCCTTTCATAAGCCTCACAATTCACACAAAATACTTTAAATAGCTTACAAAATTATACACAATGCATTTATCACATCAAATTGGTCTAAATATTTGATTTCTCAAAACCTGTCATTCTGACCACTTACACTTAACAAAAATTTCTAATACATCAAATGATGTCCAATTACTCCGAAATCAGAATATATCATTCTTGACTCATATATACTTCTTATATATGAATATTATATCAAAATTCCTACACAATCCATTCCATACACACCATCGAATCCAAACTACAAACCTGACAGGATCAAGATACTTACTGAACAGTATTCAATCTCCCAATTTTATAAAATCATATACTAACTCAAAAATTATAAAACTACCACATAATTACTCTTGACACATATCTCAGTCCATGATAAATATTTTGCTTCCAAATAACTGCCAAAAGTATTTTAAAACTATTTTATTTCATAACTTTAAAAATCTGTTAATCAAATACTACAATGAGCTGATACACTTTAGAAATTCATAACACTTCAACTACATTGATCCAAATTCTCAATTCCGAGTATATCATATTAGACATATAAAATTATCATATTCCACAAATTCATAATTTTTAAAGATCATTCAGCAGGTCAAAAATTATTTTCCACTGTATCATACTGTTTACACAGGAAATTTCCAGAATTCCAGGGTCATTTTGGTAAATTCACTACAAATTCAATTTCCGAGATTTTCAGTCGATTCAAAGTCTCAGATGATCCTAAACATGTCTAATTTCATATACTCAAAATTCAAAACCAGAATCGAATCACAACAATTTATAAAATTCCTAGATCAAGAGGTTATCCAGCAGAAATTCCATAATTCATCATGATTTATCAAACTATCTTATAGATCATCATCAATTCTCACAACATCAAACGAAATACACATCAAATCCTTAATTATACATATTTCCAGAAATCAAAACTTAAAGGAATTAACTTAATTAATACCAATAAATTGAGAAATACGTATAATATACCTCTTGAAATTCAAATTTCCAATTTCTTCTTCTTTTTCTTCTTCTTCTCCTCTTTCTCTCTCCTCTATTTCTCTCTTCTCTCTCTTAAAATGGGTAGCTCGACCTAAAAATGGTAAATTAGGGTTTAAAAGTGTATTTTTATACTAAGAGGCTAATTTTTGGTATTTACGAATTTGCCCCCAAAACTTTCAAAGTATAACAATTTGGTCCCTAAAATAAATCTAAAGTCATACAAATAAACCCAATACTAATCGTATATCCTTAACCTATAAAAATATTACTAATAACAATATATAATTCAAGTATCACCAACATACAAATAAAATACGTATATTTATACATATATAAATACTTATTCTTACCAGTCGTGGATACTGGTTACTACAATTCTCCCCTCCTTATAAGAATTTCGTCCTCGAAATTCATAACTTAAGCAAATAAATGAGGATACTTAGATCTCATTTCCTCTTCTCGTTCCCAGGTTGCCTCTTCAACTGCATGGTTTCTCCATAAAACCTTTACCAAATCAATCTTCTTAGTACGAAGAATTTGCTCCTTATTGTCCAAAATCCTAATGGGCACTTCTTCATAAGTGAGATCATCCCTAAGTTGAAGTGGCTCATAGCTTAACACATGTGAGGAGTTTGAAACATATTTTCGCAACATGGACACATGGAACACATTATGAACTCCTGATAATGATGGAGGAAGGGCAAGTCTATAAGCCACATCACCTATCCTTTCAAGGATTTCAAATGGACCAATGAATCTTGGACTCAACTTTCCTTTCTTGCCAAATCTCATGACTCCTTTCATTGGAGCAACCTTAAGAAATACTTTTTCACCCACCTTAAATTCTAGATC